>CM066036.1:408704245-409922995 GCA_033557465.1 Ichthyophis bannanicus | reverse complement strand
TGCGCATGTGTGTGGTGCCGGGGGATGTGCATGTGTGTGGTGCCGGGGGTTATATGTGTGTGTGCATGTGTGTGGTGCCAGGGGTTGTGCGTGTGCATGTGTGTGATGCCAGGGGTTGTGTGTGTGCATGTGTGTGGTGCCGGGGGTTGTGTTCTATGTGTGTGTGCGCGTATGCGTGTGTGTGTGCGCGTATGCGTGTGTGTGTGTGGTACCGGAGGTTGTGTGTGCGTGTGTGTGGTGCCGGGGGTTGTGTGCGTGTGCGTGGTGCCGGGGGTTATGTGTGTGTGCGTGCATGTGTGTGGTGCCGGGGGTTATGTGTGTGTGCGTGCATGTGTGAGGTGCCTGGTGTTATGTGTGTGTGTGCGCGCATGTGTGTGGTGCCGGGGGATATGTTTGTGAATGTGAATCGAGCCGTGGTGTATGTGAGTGTGTATGCAGCCAGGAGTTATGTGTGTGTGTTTGCAGCCAGGGGTTATATGTGTGTGTGTGTATGGTGCCGGGGGCTATATGTGTGTGTGTGTATGGTGCCGGGGGCTATATGTGTGTGTGTGTGGTGCCAAGGGTTATATATGTGTGTGTGTGTGTGTATGTGTGTGTATGGTGCCGGGTGCTATATATGTGTGTGTGTGGTGCCAAGGGTTATATATGTGTGTATGTGTGTGTGTGTGTGGTGCCGGGGGTTATATGTGTGTGTGTGTGTGTGTGTGGTGCCAGGGGTTATATGTGTGTGTGTGTGGTGCCTGGGTTTGTGTGTGTGTGTGGTGCCGGGGGTTATGTGTGTGTGTGTGTGTGTGTACACGCATGTGTGTGGTGCCGGGGGTTGGGTGTGTGTGTGTGTACACGCATGTGTGTGGTGCCGGGGGTTATGTGTGTGTGTGTGCATGTGTGTGGTGCCGGGGGTTGTGTGTGTGTGTGTGTGTGTGTGCGCGCGTGTGTGTGTGCGCGCATGTGTGGTGCCGGGGGTTGTGTGTGTGTGTGTGTGTGCATGTGCATGTGTGTGGTGGCGGGGGTTATGTGTGTGTGTGTGGTGCCGGGGGTTATATGTGTGTGTGTGCGCATGTGTGTGGTGGCGGGGGTTATGTGTGTGTGCGCGTGGTGTCGGGGGTTATGTGTGCGTGTGTGTGTGTGTGTACATGTGTGTGGTGCCGGGGGTATGTGTGTGTGTGTGTGTGTGTGGTGCCGGGGGTTGTGTGTGTGTGTGTGTGTGTGCATGTGTGTGGTGCTGGGGGTTATGTGTGTGTGTGGTGCCGGGGGTTATGTGTGTGTGTGTGCATGTGCGTGGTGCCGGGGGATATGTGTGTGTGTGTGTGTGGTGCCGGGGGATATGTGTGTGTGTGTGGTGCCGGGGGTTACGTGTGTGTGTGCGTGTGTGTGCGTGGTGCCGGGGGTTATGTGTGTGTGTGTGCGTGTGTGTGTGCCGGGGGTTATGTGTGTGTGTGTGTGTGTGTGGTGCCGGTGGTTATGTGTGTGTGTGTGTGTGCGTGTGTGTGGTGCCGGGGGTTGTGTGCGTGTGTGTGGTGCCGGGGGTTATGTGTGTGTGTGTGCATGTGTGTGGTGCAGGGGGTTATGTGTGTGTGTGTGCGTGCATGTGTGTGGTGCAGGGGGTTATGTGTGTGTGCATGTGAGTGGTGCCCGGGATTATGTGTGTGTGTGTGCATGTGAGTGGTGCCCGGGGTTGTGTGTGTGTGGTGCCGGAGGTTATGTGTGTCTGCATGTGTGTGGTGCCGGAGGTTATGTGTGTCTGCATGTGTGTGGTGCCGGGGGTTATGTGTGTGTGTGTGCGCATGTGTGTGGTGGCAAGGGTTATGTGTGTGTGTGTGTGCGCGCGTGGTGGCACGGGTTGTGTGTGTGTACATGTGTGTGGTGCCGGGGGTTATATGTGTATGTGTGTGCATGTGTGTGGTGCCAGGGGTTATGTGTGTGTGTGTGCATGTGTGTGGTGCCGGGGGTTATGTGTGTGTGTGTGCATGTGTGTGGTGCCGGGGGTTATATGTGTGTGTGTGTGTGTGTGTGTGCATGTGTGGTGCCGGGGGTTATGTGTGTGTGTGTGTGCATGTGTGGTGCCGGGGGTTATGTGTGTGTGTGCACGCATGTGTGTGGTGCCGGGGGTTGTGTGTGTGCATGTGTGTGGTGCTGGGGGTTGTGTGTGTGTGTGCGCATGTGTGTGGTGCCAGGGGTTATGTGTGTGGTGCCGGGGATTGTGTGTGTGTGTGAGTGTACATGTGTGGTGCCGGGGGTTATGTGTGTGTGTGTATGTATGTGTGCGTGTGCATGTGTGTGGTGCATGGGGTTATGTGTGTGTGTGTGTGTGTGTGCGTGTGCATGTGTGTGGTGCAGGGGGTTATGTGTGTGTGTGTGTGTGCGTGTGAATGTGTGTGGTGCAGGGGGTTATGTGTGTGTGTGTGTGTGTGTGCATGTGTGTGGTGCAGGGGGTTATGTGTGTGTGTGTGTGTGCATGTGTGTTGTGCTGGGGTTTCTGTGTGTGTGTGTGCATGTGTGTGATGCAGGGGGTTATGTGTGTGTGCATGTAAGTGGTGCCCGGGATTATGTGTGTGCATGTGAGTGGTGCCCGGGGTTGTGTGTGTGCGCGCGTATGTGTGTGGTGCCGGAGGTTATGTGTGTCTGCATGTGTGTGGTGCCGGGGGTTATGTGTGTGTGTGTGCGCATGTGTGTGGTGGCAAGGGTTATGTGTGCGTGTGTGCGCGCGTGGTGGCACGGGTTGTGTGTGTGTGCATGTGTGTGGTGCCGGGGGTTATGTGTGTATGTGTGTGGTGCCGGGGGTTATGTGTGTGTATGTGTGTACATGTGAGTGGTGCCGGGTGTTATGGGTGTGTGAATGTGTGTGGTGCCGGGGGTTATGTGTGTGTGTGCGCATGTGTGTGGTGCCGGGGGTTATGTGTGTGTGTGTGCTTGTGTGTGGTACCAGGGGTTATGTGTGTGTGTGTGTGGTGCCGGGGGTTATGTGTGTGTGTGTGCGCATGTGTGTGGTGCCGGGGGTTATGTGTGTGAGCATGTGTGTGGTGCTGGGGGTTGTGTGTGTGTGCGCATGTGTGTGTGCGCATGTGTGTGTGTGCGCATGTGTATGGTGCCGGGGGTTATGTGTGTGTGTGTGTGTGCGCGCATGTGTGTGCTGCTGGGGGTTATGTGTGTGTGTGCGCGCATGTGTGTGGTGCCGGGGGTTGTGTGTGGTGCTGGGGATTATGTGTGTGTTGCCGGGGATTGTGTGTGGTGCTGGGGATTATGTGTGTGGTGCCGGGGATTGTGTGTGTGTGTGTGTGCATGTGTGGTTCTGGGGGTTATGTGTGTGTGTGTGTGTGAATGTGTGTGGTGCCGGGGGTTATGTGTGTGTGTGTGTGCATGTGTGTGGTGCCGGGGGTTACGTGTGTGTGTGCATGCATGTGTGTGGTGCCGGGGGTTATGTGTGTGTGTGTGCATGTGTGTGGTGCCGAGGGTTATGTGTGTATGTGTGTGCGTGCATGTTTGTGGTGCCGAGGGTTATGTGTGTATGTGTGTGCGTGCATGTTTGTGGTGCCGAGGGTTATGTGTGTATGTGTGTGCGTGCATGTTTGTGGTGCCGAGGGTTATGTGTATGTGTGTGTGTGTTTGCATGTGTGTGGTGCCGGGGGTTATGTGTGTGTGTGTGTGCATGTGTGTGGTGCCAGGGGATATGTGTGTGTGTGTGGTGCCGGGGGTTATGTGTGTGGTGCCGGGGGTTATGTGTGTGGTGCCGGGGGTTGTGTGTGTGTGCGCGTGTGTGTGTGTGCATGAGTGTGGTGCCGGGGTTATCTGTGTGTGTGTGTGTGCACGTGTGTGGTGCCGGGGGTTATGTGTGTGTGTGTGCACGTGTGTGGTGCCGGGGGTTATGTGTGTGTGTGCACGTGTGTGGTGCCGGGGGTTATGTGTGTGTGTGTGCACGTGTGTGGTGCCGGGGGTTATGTGTGTGTGTGTGTACGTGTGTGGTGCCGGGGGTTATGTGTGTGTGTGTGCACGTGTGTGGTGCCGGGGGTTATGGTGTGTGGTGCCGGGGGTTATGTGTGTGTGTGTGCCGGGGTTATGTGTGTGTGTGCCGGGGATATGTGTGTGTTTGCTGGGGTTATGTGTGTGTGTGTGCACGTGTGTGGTGCCGGGGGTTATGTGTGTGGTGCTGGGGATTATGTGTGTGGTGCCGGGGGTTATGTGTGTGTGTGTGCATGTGTGTGTGGTGCCGGGGGTTATGTGTGTGTGTGTGTGCGTATGTGTGTGGTGCCGGGGGTTATGTGTGTGTGTGTGCGCATGTATGTGGTGCAGGGGGTTATGTGTGTGTGTGCGTGCACGTTCATGGTGCCGAGGGTTATGTGTATGTATGTGTGTGTGTGTGTGCATATGTGTGGTGCCGGGGGTTATGTGTGTGTGTATGTGCGGTGCCGGGGGTTATGTGTGTGGTGCCGGGGGTTGTGTGTGTGTGTGCATGTGTGTGGTGCTGGGGTTGTGTGTGTGTGTGTGTGTGCATGTGTGTGGTGCCAGGGGTTATGTGTGTGTGTGTGCATGTGTGTGGTGCCGGGGGTTATGTGTGTGTGTGTGTGCATGTGTGTGGTGCCGGGGGTTATGTGTGTGTGTGTGCTCGTGTGTGGTGCCGGGGGTTATGTGTGTGTGTGTGTGCATGTGGGTGGTGCCGGGGGTTATGTGTGTGTATGTGTGTGTGCATGTGTGTGGTGCCGTGGTTTGTGTGTGTGTGTGCATGTGGGTGGTGCCGGGGGTTATGTGTGTGTGTGTGTGTGCATTGTGTGGTGCCGGGGTTTATGTGTGTGTGTGTGTGTGCATTGTGTGGTGCCGGGGGTTATGTGTGTGTGTGTGCATGTGTGTGGTGCCGGGGGTTATGTGTGTGTGTGTGCGTGTGTATGGTGCCGGGGGTTATGTGTGTAAGTGTGTGCATGTGTGTGTGCATGTGTGTGGTGCCGGGGGTTGTGTGTGCGTGTGTGCATGTGTGTGGTGCCGGGGTTATGTGTGTGTGTGTGTGCATGTGTGTGGTGCCGGGGTTATGTGCGTGTGTGTGTGTGCTGGGGTTATGTGTGTGTGTGTTTTCCGGGGTTATGTGTGTGTGTGTGCCGGGGTTATGTGTGTGTGTGTGTGTGGGAGGGTTATGTTTGTGTGTGCATGTGTGTGGTGCCGGGGTTGTGTGTGTGTGTGTGCGTGTGTGTGCCGGGGTTATGTGTGTGTGTGCCTTGGCTAGGTGTGTGTGTGTGTGTGTGCCGGGGTTGTGTGTGTGTGTGTGTGTGCGTGTGTGTGCCGGGGTTATGTGTGTGTGTGCCGGGGTTATGTGTGTGTGTGTGTGCCGGGGTTATGTGTGTGTGTGTGTGTGTGTGTGTGTGTGTGCCGGGGTTATGTGTGTGTGTGTGTGTGTGCCGGGGTTATGTGTGTGTGTGTGTGTGTGCCGGGGTTATGTGTGTGTGTGTGTGCCGGGGTTATGTGTGTGTGTGTTTGCCGGGGTTATGTGTGTGTGTATGTTTGCCGGGGTTGAGTGTGTGTGTGTGCCGGGGATATGTGTGTGTGTGTGTGTTTGCCAGGGTTATGTGTGTGTGTGTGTGCCGGGGTTATGTGTGTGTGTGTGTGCCGGGGTTATGTGTGTGTTTGCCGGGGTTATGTGTGTGTGTGTGTGTGCCGGGGTTGTGTGTGTGCGTGTGTGTGCCGGGGGGATGTGTGTGTGTGTGTGTGCCGGGGTTATGTGTGTGTGTGTTTGCCGGGGTTATGTGTGTGTGTGTGTTTGCCGGGGTTATGAGTGTGTGTGTTTGCCGGGGTTATGAGTGTGTGTGTGCCGTGGTTGTGTGTGTGCCGGGGTTGTGTGTGTGTGTTTGCCGGGGTTGTGTGTGTGTGTGTTTGCCGGGGTTGTGTGTGTGTGTTTGCCGGGGTTGTGTGTGTGTGTGTGCCGGGGTTATGTGTGTGTGTGTGTGCCGGGGTTATGTGTGTGTGTGTGTGTGCCGGGGTTATGTGTGTGTGTGTGTTTGCTGGGGTTATGTGTGTGTGTGTGCATGTGCGTGGTGCCAGGGTTGTGTGTGTGTGTGCGTGTGCATGGTGCCGGGGTTGTGTGTGTGTGTGCGTGTGTGTGGTGCCGGGGGTTATGTGTGTGTGTGTGTGTGTGTGTGTGCGCATGTGTATGGTGCTGGGGTTGTGTGTGTGTGTGTCAGGGTTATATGTGTGTGTGTGTGTGTGCGTGCCAGGGTTGTGTGTGTGTATGTGCATGTGTGTGGTGGTGCCGGGGTTATATGTGTGTGTGCATGTGTATGGTGCCGGGGTTATATGTGTGTGTGCATATGTATGGTGCCGGGGTTATGTGTGTGTGTGCATGTGTATGGTGCCGGGGTTATGTGTGTGTGTGTGCATGTGTGTGGTGCCGGGGGTTATATGTGTGTGTGTGCATGTGTGTGGTGCCGGGGGTTATGTGTGCATATGTGTGGTGCCGGGGGTTATGTGTGTGTGTGTGGTGCCGGGGGTTATGTGTGTGTGTGTGTGGTGCCGGGGGTTATGTGTGTGTGTGAGGGTGTGTGGTGACGGGGGTTATGTGTGTGTGTGTGGTAGCGGGGGTTATGTGTGTGCGTGTGTGTGGTACCGGGGGTTATGTATGTGTGTGTGTGGTTCCGGGGGTTATGTGTGTGTGTGCATGTGTGTGGTGCCGGGGGTTATGTGTGTGTGTGCAAGTGTGTGGTGCCAGGGTTATGTGTGTGTGTGCATGTGTGGTGCCGGGGTTATGAGTGTGTGTGCATGTGTGTGGTGCCGGGGGTTGTGTGTGTGTGTGCATGTGTGTGGTGCCGCGGGTTATGTGTGTGTGTGCATGTGTGTGGTGCCGGGGGTTATGTGTGTGTGCGTGTGTGTGCATGTGTGGTGCCGGGTGTTATGTGTGTGGTGCTGGGGATTATGTGTGTGGTGCCGGGGATTATGTGTGTGTGTGTGTGTGTGCGTGCATGTGTGGTGCCGGGGGTTATGTGTGTGTGTGTGTGCATGTGTGTGGTGCCGGGGTTATGAGTGTGTGTGCATGTGTGTGATGCCGGGGGTTGTGTGTGTGTGCGTGCATGTGTGGTGCCGGGGGTTCTGTGTGTGTGTGTGCGTGCATGTGTGGTGCCGGGGGTTATGTGTGTGTGTGCGCGCATGTGTGTGGTGCCGGGGGTTATGTGTGTGTGTGTGCATGTGTGTGGTGCCGGGGGTTATGTGTGTGTGTGTGTGCGTGCATGTGTGTGGTGCCGGGGGTTGTGTGTGTGTGTGTGCGCGTGCATGTGTGTGGTGCCGGGGGTTATGTGTGTGTGTGGTGGGGGGGGTGGTTTGTGTGTGTGTGTGCATGTGTGTGGTGCCGGGGGTTGTGTGTGTGTGTGCATGTGTGTGGTGCCGGGGTTATGTGTGTGCATGTGTGTCGTGCTGGGGTTGTGTGTGCCGGGGTTATGTGTGTGTGTGTCGTGCTGGGGTTGTGTGTGCCGGGGTTATGTGTGTGTGTGTGGTGCCGGGGTTATGTGTGTGTGTGTGCATGTGTGTGGTGCCGGGGTTATGTGTGTGTGTGTGCGTGTGCATGTGTGTGGTGCCGGGGTTATGTGTGTGTGGTGCCGGGGGCTATGTGTGTGTGTGTGCATTTGTGTGGTGCTGGGGTTGTGTGTGTGTGTGGTGCCGGGGTTATGTGTGTGTGTGTGTGCATGTGTGTGGTGCCGGGGTTATGTGTGTGTGTGTGTGCATGTGTGTGGTGCCGGGGTTATGTGTGTGTGTGTGCATGTGTGTGGTGCCGGGGTTGTGTGTGTGTGTGCATGTGTGTGGTTCTGGGGTTATGTGTGGGTGTGTGCATGTGTGTGGTGCCGGGGCTATGTGTGTGTGTGCGCATGTGTGTGGTGCCGGGGTTGTGTGTGTGTGTGCATGTGCATGTGTGTGGTACCGGGGTTATGTGTGTGTTTGTGCGGTGCCGGGGTTATGTGTGTGTGTGTGCGGTGCCGGGGCTATGTGTGTGTGCGGTGCTGGGGTTATGTGTGTGTGTGCGTGTGCATGTGTGTGGTACCGGGATTATGTGTGTGTGTGTGTGTGTGTGTGCGGTGCCAGGGTTATGTGTGTGTGTGTGCGGTGCCGGGGTTATGTGTGTGTGTGTGCGTGTGCATGTGTGTGGTGCCGGGGTTATGTGGGTGTGTGTTTGCTTGTGCCGGGGTTATGTGGGTGTGTGTGTGCATGTGTGTGGTGCCGGGGGTTATATGTGTGTGTGTGTGGGGCCGGGGTTGTGTGTGTGTGCGTATGTGTGTGGTGCCGGGGGTTGTGTGTGTGCGTATGTGTGTGGTGCCGGGGGTTGTGTGTGTGTGTGTGTGCGCATGTGTGTGGTGCCAGGGGTTGTGTGTGTGTGTGTGTGCATGTGTGTGTGTGTATGTGTGGTGCCGGGGGTTGTGTGTGTGCGCGTGTGTATGTGTGTGGTGCCGGGGTTATGTGTGTGTGTGCGCATGTGTGTGGTGCCGGGGTTATGTGTGTGTGTGTGCATGTGTGCGGTGCCGGGGTTATGTGTGTGTGCATGTGTGCGGTGCCGGGGTTATGTGTGTGTGTGTGTGTGCGTGTGCATGTGTGTGGTGCCGGGGTTATGTGTGTGTGTGTGCATGTGTGTGTGGTGCCGGGGTTATGTGTGTGTGTGTGCATGTGTGTGGTGCCGGGGTTATGTGTGTGTGTGTGCATGTGTGTGGTGCCGGGGTTGTGTGTGTGTGCGCGTGTTTGTATGTGTGTGGTGCCGGGGTTATGTGTGTGTGTGCATGTGTGCGGTGCCGGGGTTATGTGTGTGTGTGCATGTGTGCGGTGCCGGGGTTGTGTGTGTGTGTGCATGTGTGCGGTGCCGGGGGTTATGTGTGTGTGTGTGTGTGTGCATGTGCATGTGTGTGGTGCCGGGGTTATGTGTGTGTGTGTGCATGTGTGTGGTGCCGGGGTTATGTGTGTGTGCGTGTGTGTGGTGCTGGGGGTTATGTGTGTGTGTGTGTATGTGTGGTGCCGGGTGTTATGTGTGTGTGTGTGTGTGGTGCCGGGGGTTATGTGTGTGTGTGTGTGTGTGGTGCCGGGGTTATGTGTGTGTGTGCGTGTGTGTGGTGCCGGGGTTATGTGTGTGTGTGTGTGTGCGTGTGTGTGGTGCCGGGGGTTATTTGTGTGTGTGTGCATGTGTGTGGTGCCGGGGGTTATTTGTGTGTGTGTGCATGTGTGCGGTGCCGGGGGTTGTGTGTGTGCGTGTGTGCATGTGTGTGGTGCCGGGGTTATTTGTGTGCGTGTGTGCATGTGTGTGGTGCCGGGGTTATGTGTGTGCATGTGTGTGGTGCCGGGGTGTGTGTGTGTGTGTGCCATGGTTGTGTGTGTGTGTGTGTGTTTGCCGGGGTTGTGTGTGTGTGCCGGGGTTATGTGTGTGTGTGTCGGGGTTGTGTGTGTGTGTGTGTGCCGGTGTTATGTGTGTGTGTGTGTTTGCCGGGGTTGTGTGTGTGTGTGTGTGCCGGGGTTATGTGTGTGTGTGTGTGTTTCCCGGGGTTATGTGTGTGTGTGTGTTTCCCGGGGTTATGTGTGTGTATTTGCCAGGGTTATGTGTGTGTGTGTGTGTGCCGGGGTTATATGTGTGTGTGTGTGTGTGTGTGTGCCGGGGTTATGTGTGTGTTTGCCGGGGTTATGTGTGTGTGCGTGTGTGCTGGGGTTATGTGTGTGTGTGTGCCGGAGTTATGTGTGTGTGTGTGTGTGTCCCGGGGTTATGTGTGTGTGTGTGCCGGGGTTATGTGTGTGTGTGTGTGTGTGTGTGTGTGTGTGTGTGTGTGTGTTTCCCGGGGTTATGTGTGTGTGTGTGCCGGGGTTATGTGTGTGTGTTTGCCAGGGTTATGTGTGTGTGTTTGCCAGGGTTATGTGTGTGTGTGCCGGGGTTATGTGTGTGTGTGTGCCGGGGTTATGTGTGTGTGTTTGCCGGGGTTATGTGTGTGTGTTTGCCGGGGTTATGTGTGTGTGTGTGTGTGTGCCGGGGGTTATGTGTGTGTGCCGTGTTATATGTGTGTGTGTTTGACGGGGTTATGTGTGTGTGTGTTTGCCGGGGTTATGTGTGTGTGTGTGTGTTTGCCGGGGTTATGTGTGTGTGTGTTTGCCGGGGTTATGTGTGTGTGTGTGTGTGCCGGGGTTATGTGTGTGTGTGTGTTTGCTGGGGTTATGTGTGTGTGTGTGCATGTGTGTGGTGCCGGGGTTATGTGTGTGCATGTGTTTGCTGGGGTTATGTGTGTGTGTGTGCATGTGTGTGGTGCCGGGGTTATGTGTGTGTGTGTGCGTGTGCATGTGTGTGGTGCCGGGGGTTATATGTGTGTGTGTGCATGTATGTGGTGCCAGGGGTTATGTGTGTGTGTGTGTGTGTGAGCATGTGTGTGATGCCGTGGGTTATGTGTGTGTGCATGTGTGTAATGCTGTGGGTTATGTGTGTGTGTGTGCGTGTGCGTGCATGTGTGTGATGCCGTGGGTTATGTGTGTGTGTGTGCATGTGTGTGATGCTGTGGGTTATGTGTGTGTGTGCATGTGTGTGATGCCGTGGGTTATGTGTGTGTGTGTGGATGTGTGTGATGCCGTGGGTTGTGCGTGTGTGGATGTGTGTGGTGCCAGGGGTTGTGCATGTGTGGATGTGTGTGGTGCCAGGGGTTGTGTGTGTGCATGTGTGTGGTGCCGGGGATTGTGTGTGTGTGCATGTGTGTGGTGCCGGGGGTTGTGTGTGTGTGTGCATGTTTGTGGTGCCAGGGGTTATGTGTGTGTGCATGTGTGTGGTGCCAGGGGTTGTGTGTGTGTGTGTGCATGCGTGCTGTGCCAGGGGTTATGTGTGTGTGTGTGCATGTGTGTGGTGCTGGGGGTTGTGTGTCTGTGCATGTGTGTGGTGCTGGGGGTTGTGTGTGTGCATGCGTGCTGTGTCATGGGTTATGTGTGTGTGTGTGGTGCTGGGGGTTGTGTATGTCTGTGCATGTGTGTGGTGCCGGCGGTTATATGTGTGTGCGTGTGTATATGTGTGGTGCCGGGGGTTATGTGTGTGTGTGTGTGTGTTGTCATCACCCTAGCCTGGGCCAAAGGCCTAGGGCTGTCAATGTTAGTCCTTAAATAAAGAATTATACTATTCTTGTCCACAGCTTGGACTTCTGGGACTTGTAGTTGTTTCTCCTTATCTAAAGACAGTAGTGTGAAACCGATGGTTTTTAAAGGCAAACAAGAAATTTATTTATCTTCCCCAAAGCACTAAGGCTCAACACAAACGTTAGGATTCTTCTCCAAGCAATAATATCAGGAAATAATACACAAACTAGAACTGAAACTGCTTCATAAGCCTTTTAACATGTGTAGCTGTTTTCATCAAACGTTCAGCAAACAAAACATAGCTTCTTCCTTCAAGCAAAGCAAAGTGTCCATTTTTATCTTCTGCTTCTTTAGTAATTCAAATACAAGTTATGCATGTATTCTTTTCATTATAAGAGGTTCCTAGCCTTAACACAGATAGGTTAACTCACCCTGTTTCTTCAGTGCTTTCTTGGTTAAAGACTTTATTAGAAAGCTTTCAATCAGCACTCTGGCACAATGAACAGTCCACTGCTAATTCCTCAGTTATAGAATCCTGCTCAGGACAGTCTACCTGCATCTCTTCCTGCTCTTCAGCATGTATGTCTGACTCTGAGCTTTCATGAACTGTTTCTGGCTTAATGCTTTGTAAAAGCTCCTGGACTTCTCTCCACAGGTGCTCTCCACAATTAGGAAGGTTTGTACCTGGAATGTGAGGATTCCTTCTCTGGATCAACTGCCTCAGTTCTTCTAACTTGTTCAGCCCTGGTTCTTTCCACTCAGCTGGGTTCTGGTCACTTCTAGCTGTGAGTTTGTCCACCCACCTTTTGGCAGCTTGAACTCTTTGAGCTGGACCACGAAACCGTTTGAACTGCAGCCTGACCCTCGTCAGCAATTCTCCTAGCCACACCTCAGCTGGCTTCAGGACCAACAGCACTCCTCCTGCAAGCCTGGCTTTGTTTATGGCTGCTACTTTCACTGCTGAGCTCCTCACCAAAATCTTCACCGTTCTCCTCCCCGGTGATCTCCTTTCTGCTCCCCGTTGCTGGCTCCTTTCCTTTTTCTCCCCTGGGTTTATAAGGCTGTTTCTTAACTAGCGTACACTGCTTCCTACTCAGGTGTTTTTCATTACTCCCCAAACCTGCACTTAGGTTAGCAGAGCTTGGGTATGGCCTGACTTCAGTGAATGCGTGTTTTCTTCCTTTACTTGCACTCTGAAAGCTGTGAATTCCCTGCCTGTCTCTCTCCTTAAAGGTATATTTACAATTTTCCTCTATTTCCATGGGCTCATCAGAGCTCTCCTCATCACAGTATATGTGGGGTTCCGTGGGTTATGTGTGTGTGTGTGTGTGTATAAGTGTGTGTGTATAAGTGTGTGTGCATGTGTGTGGTGCCGTGTGTGTGCGCATGTGTGTGGTTCCGGAGGTTACTTGTGTCTGTGTGTGTGCATGTGTTTGGTGCCTTGTGTGTGTGTGTTTGTGCATGGTTCTGAGGGTTACTTGTGTGTGTGTATGTGTGTGGTTCGGGGGGGGGGGGGGTTTGTGTATGTGTGTGGTGCCGGGGATTATTTGTGTGTGTGTGCATGTGTTTGGTGCTGGGGATTATTTGTGTGTATATGTGGTTTTTTTGTTTTTTTTTATTGAGTTTTAAATTATTACAACCAATAACACAAGACAATGAGTAATAATGATATGAATAAAATAAATCAAAAATAATTTACAACAATACAAGTCAAAATACATATCACTACCTAGCCCACATCATGAAGAGAAAGCATAAGAGGAGCACAGGAGCAAAACTAAGGCTACCACGCTCAACCAACCACATTTCCCACAATAATATATACTGTCACAAAAAATAATATCACTCAAGCCTGCAATGATACCAGAAGCAACTCCAACAATGAAGGATCAGAATAAACATAACTAACTCCTTGAATAGTCACCAGACATTTACAAGGAAACCTAAGGTAGAAGGTACCTCCTCCAACCACCACCCTAGGTTTAAGCTGAAGGAAGGCTCTTCTACGGTTCTGTGTCTGCCTGGACACATCGGGGAAAATAGAAAGCTTATGGCCATAAAAAAGAAAATCCTTTTTAGGAAAAAAGGCCTTCAAAATGGAAGCCTTATCCGAAAAATTGGCCAAAGTAACTACCAGAGTAGCACGGGTGGAGATAGACGTCTGAGAGTTTTCCAAAAAATTAGTCAAATCTAAAAGAGTACCCTCATCCTCCCGTGCTATACTGGGTTCCCCGGTGGAAATCCGAGCAGGTAAATAGAAGGTTCGATCAATCATAACAGTATCGGCACTAGAGAGCAACAAAATCTCTTTACAATATTGCCTAAACAATAAAATAGGAGATAATAAACGCGTTTTTGGAAAATTTAATATACGTAAATTTTTTGCCCTGGAAGCATTCTCTAAGGCCTCTAGCTGCTGATAAAACATCAAAGTATCCTTCAAGGCTGATTCACTGGCTGACTGCAATGAGACAACCTGTGTATCAAGCCTATCAGTACGTTGAGATAACTGATTAACAGATGCCTCTACATTATGCAATTTATGAGAAACTTGTTGAGAGAAAACAGCGGTCTGAGACATAAATTGTGTTAACAATAAATTGGTAGCTGAAACTTGCTTCCAAATATCTGTAAGAGTTACTTCTTCAGGATTTTCTACTTGAGAAAAGATAAGACTTTCAGGAGCAACAACTGCCGGTATAGGAACAATTGAAAGTACCTCATGAGATGTAGTTGACACAGAAACAGGAATCTCCTCCTCCTCTCCTGTGTTGCTGGTGTGTGTGTGTGTGTGTGTTTGTGGGTGTTGTGGGTGTGTGTGCGTGCATGTGTGCGGTGCCAAGGGTTGTTTGTGTGTATGTGTATGGTACCAGGGGTTGTGTGTGTTTCTGTGTGTGGTGCCGGGGTTTATATGTGGGTTTGTGTGTGTGTGTGTGTGGTGCTGGGGTTTGTGTGTGTGTATGTATGTGTGTTGTACTGGTGTGGTGTGTGTGTGTGGGTATGTATGCATGTGTGTGCATGTGTGTGGTGCCAGGGGCTGTGTGTGTGTGTGAGTGTGTGTGTGCGAGTGCATGTGTGTGGTGCCGGGGGTTGTGTGTGTGCGAGTGCATGTGTGTGGTGCCGGGGGTTATGGGTGTGTATGCTTGTGTGCGCACGCATGTTTGTGGTGCTGGGGGGTTGTGTGTGTGTGCGCGCGCATATGTGTGGTCCCGGGGTTTGTGTGTGTGTATGTACATGTGTGTGGTGCCAGGGGTTACATGTATCTGTGTGTGTGTGCCTCCACACAGCTAAGGTTTCAGCCTTCTTTCTTTTGCCTATTGTGTTGCTAATACAGCATTTGACTGTTATACATTCATTTTTGGGAATATTCTGACTGTCTACATTCCTTGTACTGCCCTTAAATCAGATATCTGAGTGTGCCCTCAGTTCATGTAAGGCCTACTGGCCAGGGACACTTATGTTCCCACCCATCCTACCCCTCACCCCACCCACCCCCAGGGCTGCATTGCCTATATAGTGTTCACATACGTTGATATCTGTCCTTTTAATTTGGTGTTAAGCCCACCTTTTCTTCTTCTCCTTCTAGGACCGCTTAATCAGCATGTTGTGTATTCAGTGCAATAACTGTGGTGCTTTAATTCTGAGAAGAATCATTTGGAACCTAAGAGCTTGTTCTATATGCCTGAAGTTAGCTGCCAAACCAGTCGAAAACGTGGATGGCAAGGAAGGATTATATTTTATTGAACAACTTTAGCCAGTGGCCCGACACAGGCCGTGTTTCATAATGCCTTCATAAGGGGCTTGAACGGCTAAACAGCATATGTATCCTGGTTTTTACAGGCATTTTTAGTGAGATTGTTTACAAGGGTTCCCTCCCCTTAGGTTATATTTTGAATCATTCCAACTTTGGGTTCATTCGCATAGTACTGTCAACCAGGACAGCTGGTCTACTTCCCGCGTAAAAGTTTTCCTTTTACAGCGCAGATGCCGGCATTCCACAGCTGGTAGGTTTTGTTTTTATTGTGAGAAGCACTCACATACAGCTACTATGCTAGAAGATTGCTTAAAATTGGAAACGCAGGTATGCTACACATCATCTATCAGCAGATTAGAAAGATTTGTTTTAATGTATGTGTAAATGGTTTACTCCCCGCCTTAAATGATTTCTTTTACAGTATATACGCTGGCAGTCTTAAAGTCCATCGTTCCATTTATGAGGAGAAATCAAACAGTTTTATGTGCGATCAGATCGTTTCAAACTAGATACGCAGGTATTTTTAACGTTCCGTTTCAACAGTTTCTGTGTAGGGTTTCATGGCCCTTCCCTTGATGCATATGCATAAATGATAAATATGGATCATCCAATATAATACTGACCAGTACGTTTATTCTTCATATCAACACAGAAAGATGCCGGTAATATAACACATATAGATGAAAGGTGGATATGGACAAATGGATATGTACTGGCAGTTTTCCATTACACCAGCACGTTTATCTTTCATATCGACACAGAATAATACCGGTAACATAACACATATAGATGATACGTTTTTGCGAATTTTACATTTTATTTTAAAGAGAACACGATATCCGTGAGTTTTGCAGGCTTACTGTGTTGACACTTATGATAGTATGAGATTACGGCCCCCTCACTTAAAATATATACCTGGATTTTAGAATCATGTTTTGAACGATATTAAATAATGGTACACTTATTTAATCGCATCCCTTTTCTTTTATTATATTGATCCATCTCTTGTCACGCTGATTCCTTTTCACTTTTTCACTATGGGGTATTATAAAGTGTATTGTTCCCCCCCCCCACCCCACGTTTTTCCCTTAGTGATACAGATCAATTCGAATGCAAAGGTATGCCTTTTAATATATTTATTAGCCACGTCATTGTTGGTTTTATCATCCTTAATTATTTAATTTCATTATGTTTTTTATATCTATGGGTGGTTGATGTAATAAATAATGATGATTTTATATATCAATTGTGTTAGTTCATTATTATGATTTTGTGATACCGACTTAATATATGGTGTATATCTATGTATTTTTAATTAATTAAATTTTTTTTTATTATGTCATATGCATTGGTTTTTAATTTATGGTGCTTATATTTGTGTTTGTTTTAATTATTTTAATTGTGTATTTTATCATTTATTATATGATTTTATGTTTGTAGTTTAGCTGTTCAAGCCCCTGATGAAGGCATAACGAAACACGGCCTGGGTCAGGCCAATGGCTAAAGTTGTTCAATAAAATATAATCCTTCCTTGCTATCCACGTTTTGGACTGGTTTGTTGAGTTGCACGTGGATTCGTGCTTTTGTGTTGGACGTATGAAGTTAGCTGCCATGCATAAAGAATTGACTCTACTAAGGGAAGAACTAGCTGCAATGAAATTCACCTCTTCTAGAATACAAACCAAACAAAGTCCACCACCGCTCCCACAAAGAATCAAACCTCCCAGGAACAAATGGATCACAGTGGGCTCGGGTAGATTGCGACCTGTAATGCAGAGATACCCTATACATCAAGAGATATCCCTGCATAATGCCTTCTCTGCTTTGGTTAATGAGGATGCCCAATCCATGGAAACTGAATGGCCCCTAAGACAGTCAATGCCCAATCTCCTGCTAAAGCATCAAATATGAAGAAAAACTCACCAAACTGAGAACTACTACAATTTGGAGATTCCATCATCAGAGGCACCAACTTGGGAACACAGTTCAAAGGAGAGAAGATAGTTAAATGCCTCACAGGTTCTTCAGCCAGCAGGAATACCAACCAAATTGTTGATGTACCTCACACAGAAAGTGAGCACTCCAAAATTGATGTTGTCAACCACTTGGGTACAAATGACCTGGCTAGAAACAGTGCCTCTGCAGTTCAAAGGGACTTCCAAACTCTGGGAGAGAAACTCAAGCCCACTGTTAACACTGTAACATTCTCAGAAGTTCCACCTGTTCTTGGTAAGGGGGCAGAAAAGCTGCATCGGATAAACAGCTTTAATACATGGCTCCAGAAACAAGAAGGATTCAGATTTATAGACGACTGGGGAAACAGATGGAACAACAAGAGACTATACTGTGCTGATGGATTACATCTCTATGTCGCAGGGAAAAGAATCTTATGTGAAAAATTCAGACAGTATGTAGTTATGCATTTAAACTAGAAAAAGTGAGACACGGATGGGGAAGGACAAGTTCAGGTGGTCACTCCCGGCAAAAGCAAAATAACATCAGAAACAGACACACTTTTAAACCACTCATCAACGAAAAGTGGAAAGAAGTGGGCAGAACAAAATCAATGCAAAATACATGCAAGCCAATTAAATGCTGGAAAGCAATGAGCACAAATGCTCGAAGCTTAGCCAAAGCAGCTCCGGACCTGGAAGCCCTAATGGTGGAAATGGACTTGGACATTGTGGCCATTACAGAAACATGGTTTAATGAATCGCATGAATGGGATATAGCCATAGCTGGCTATAATCTATTCAGAAGAGACAAAGAAAGTGGAAGAGGAGGAGTAGTAGCCTTGTATGTCAAAAGCAATATTAAAGCTACTGAAATGCAGGGGGCATGGGGAAAAGAAGTGCTCTGGATTGTGTTGGAAAGAGGAGATGGCATTGTCATCCATACTGCTGTAGTCTACAGACCTCCGACTCAAATCAAAGAAATAGATAACGAATTGATTATAGATATTGCCAAGATAGCCACAAAGGGGGAAGTGATTATATTGGGTGACTTTAATCTACCCGATGTGGATTGGAGTACTCCTTCTGTGAATCTGGAAAGAAGCAAAAAAACTGTGGATGCTTTCCAAGATGCGTTACTTAGACAAATGGTGATGGAACCAACCAGGGAAAGCTCAATGTTGGATTTAGAGCTCACCAACGGTGATAGCATGTCGAATGTTCGGGTGGGTGCCCCTGTGAGCAGCAGAGATCATCACACAGTGTGGTTTGAGATAAAAGCCAAGGTGCAGTCCAAGGTGCAGACCCTTGCCCTGCCCACTGGATCAAAACAATGCGTTCAGAACTAAGCCCATTCATAGCCGATATCGCAAAGCAATCCTTCATAACTGGAATCTTCCCTGAGGACCTAAGGAAAACATCCATACGACCATTACTGAAGAACAATCAGCTAGACCCAAATCAAGAGGACTCTTACCGACCAATCTCCAGTATCCCTTTCCTAGCCAAAATACTGGAGAAAACAACTCAAAGACAGATTCAACAGCATATAGACACAACCTCTCCGTTAGACCCGTGCCAACATGGTTTCAGGGAGGCGCATGGCGTAGAAACTCTGTTGACCTCATTAATAAACACACTCACAAACGGGATAGATAACATTAAGAAAGGCTTTGCCCTGATCTTCCTAGATATCTCAGCTGCGTTCGACTCAGTAGATCATGAACAACTCCTCATAAGACTCCATGCTAAAGGAATCCACGACCGTGCATGGGATTGGTGCAAGTCTTACCTTCAAGGCAGATGGCAGCAAGTCCTGATCGGCAACAAAACATCAGAACCCTTCCGACAAAGACAGGGAGTACCACAAGGATCATCATTATCCGCACTGTTTTTCAATATTTATATGCAGCCAATCTGCGACATAACCCGCTCTTTCGGCATATCCTGCCTCATGTATGCAGACGATGTCCTTTTATTCACTCCAATAACGGTCGCATGCCCAGACCTCACAATGTTAATCAAGTGCTTTGATGCATTAACTGACTGGCTCTTCAGCCAGAATTTACGTATAAATTTCAAGAAGACAGAAGTGCTATTTGTCACACGGAACAAAGACTTCTCCCCACCATCAAAACTAAAAGTTAGAGACGCAGAACTTCCGGTCAAATCCAACAACGCTATTTAGGAGTAATATTAGACCAACATTTGGACTTCAAAGACCACATCAAACGAACAGTAAAAACTATTTCAAAATAAAAACCCTCCACCACCTGAGACCTATGATGGAAACAGACGACTTTCGAACAGTTTTCCAAGCCCTGGTAACACCTCACTTTGATTAAGCGAATATAATACTGCATGGTCTCCCAAAGAGTACACTCAACCCACTGCAGCTAGCCATGAATGCAGCAGCCCGTGTTCTATGTGGAGCATCCAGGAAGAACCACATCTCACCAATACTAAAAGAGCTTCATTGGCTCCCAATAAACTGCAGAATCCTATACAAAACCCTCCTCATTACCTTTAAAGCACTCAATAAGATATCATCCTCCTCAATTGCTCTTTTACTCATCCAGACCCCCAATAAGTGGAGTGGAGGAGTGGCCTAGTGGTTGGGGCAAGGTACTTCAGGCTGGAAGGTCGGGGGTTCAAATCCCACTAGAGGACAGCAACCTTGGGCCGGAAGGACTGGGGTTTCTAGTCCCACAGGTGCTCCTTGTGGTCTTGGGCAAGCCACTTAACCCTCCATAGCCCATGTTCCCTGTAAAATAGTTATCTCCAAGTTATAATGCCCTGTTCAATGTAATTACAGTTTGTTCAATGTAAACCGCACTGATGCAGAATAGCGCGGTATATAAGAGAATGTAATAAAAAATAAAATAAATAAATAACAGATCCAGAAGAGCACCTGCTGAAAACACTCTGGTCATACCAAGAGAATCCATAAAACTTAACCAATCAACCATCAATAGGGCATTTACAAGCTATGCCCCCAGATGTTGGAACAAGCTCCCTTCTAACATAAGAGCAATCAAAGACCTCACGCAGTTCAGAAAAGCCATCAAACATCACCTGTTCCTTATGCACTTCACTCAGCCCGGGGATCCCCCCCACCTACATACTCACTCATATGTGGCAATTGAAACACCTCCACAATAAAACTAAACCCTAACCCTACAACACATGACATTACAGCTCTCTATCTCCTCTTTACCAACAGACTACAAACATGCTGCAGCTAAACTTGGCAGCAAAACCTTATTATGATCCCACCCTGTTAATTACATGTAGCTAAACTCAAATGTATATAGTTTCCCCAGTTACCAAGTTCAAATCACTGTTTTCTGTAAACGTAGGACTATTTGTACGTCTAAGTGTTTATTGTTTCAATGTAAACTGCACTGATGAGAAATAGCGTGGTATATAAGAATTGTCAAATAAAATTAATTAAATAAATAAATAAATAAATCATAGCAAGCTCAAAGTCCTAAACTTCAAAAACACTGACTTCAGTAAAATGGCCAAGAACCTGAAGGAGTTGGCAGGGTGGGAGAGGATAAAGGAAGTGGAATTGCAATGAGCTAACCTAAAGGTGGCAATAAAAGGGGCAACAGATAAATATGTAAGGAAACTAAATAAAAACAAGAGGAGAAGGAAACCTATTTGGTTCCACAAAGAAGTGGCTGCTCAAATAAAGGCAAAAACCACAACTTTCACAAAATTCAAAAGCTTGCAAACAGAGGAACACAGAAAGAAATACAGGATCAAACTAAAAGAGACAAAAAGAGAAATAAGGAAAGCAAAATCAAAGGCAGAGGAAAAGATGGCTAAAGATGTGAAGTGTGGCGACAAAACTTTCTTCAGGTATATTCGGGAGAGGAGGAAAATCAGAGATGGAATTGCAGGACTCAGAAGTGCTGGGAACGGACTAGTGGAAAGTGACACTGAAAAAGCAAATTTGCTAAACAAACACTTCTGCTCTGTTTTTACTAAAGAAAATCCTGGAGAACGACCACCTGTGACTTCCAAATATAAAAATGGGAATGAAGTAGATACCACACCATTCACAGAAGATAATGAGTTAGAACAACTTGCAAAACTGAAAGTGGACAAAGCCATGGGACCGGATGGGATACATCCCAGGATACTGAAAGAGCTCAGAGAGGTTCTTGCAGGGCCATTAAAGGATGTTTTCAACAGATCCTTGGAAACAGAAGCTCCTCAGGACTGGAGAAGGGCTGATGTGGTATCTCTTCACAAAAGTGGTGACAGGGAAGAAGTGACAAACTACAGGCCCGTGAGCCTTACCTCAGTGACGGGAAAAGTAATGGAGGCGCTCCTGAAAGAGCGAATAGTGGACTTTCTCAAAACCAACAGGTTGCATGATCCTAGGCAACATGGTTTTAGCAAAGGACAATCTTGCCAAACAAATCTGATTGAGTTCTTTGACTGAGTGAACAAAGAACTAGATCAGGGCATGCGATGGATGTCATCTACCTGGATTTCAGCAAAGCCTTTGATACTGTTCCTCATAGGAGGCTTATCAATAAACTCAGTAGTTTGGGGATGGGTCCCAAGGTGGTGAACTGGATCAGAAATTGGTTGACTGACAGACGACGGAAGATGATGGTAAATGGAGCTCACTCGGATGAAAGGAGGGAGATTAGCGGGGTGCCCCGGGGTTTGGTCCTGGGCCCGGTACTGTTCAATGTATTTGTGAGTGATATTGCTGAAGGACTGAATGGAAAGTCTGTCTTTTTGCAGATGACAAGAAAATTTGCAACAGAGTGGACTCCCCTGAGGGAGTGGATAACATGAGGAAAGATCTACAAAAGCTGGAAGAATGGTCTAATGCTTGTCAGTTAAGATTTAATGCGAAGAAGTGCAGTGTCATGCACTTCAGAAGCAGAAATCCAAGGGAAATGTACGCGTTAGTGGGCAAGAGGTTGGTGTGCACGGACCAGGAGAAGTACCTTGGTGTGATTATTTCTGAGGATCTCAAGGTGGCAAAACAGTGTGACAAGGCAGTGGCAAAAGCTAGGAGAATGCTGGGTTGCATACAAAGACGAATTACCAGCAGAAAGGAAGAGGTACTAATGCCACTGTATAAGTCCCTGGTGAGGCCTTACTTGGAATACGATGTTCAGTTTTGGAGACCATATCTTGCAAAGGATGTAAAAAGACTGGAAACTGGGAAGGAAGTAAGATGGCAGCAGGAAGTGTCGCCGGAGTCTGACCACGCTTATTGGAGTTGTATGTTTGAGCTGTGTTTCACGGCCGTGGTATGGGCTGAAGAAAATGGAAACAGGAGAGTCTGCCCTCAGGTCCTCCTGTGGTGAGCTCTGGGGCACAGAAGACTTTGGATTTGTGTGGTTTTGTCCCCGGCGCTGGAGTGGCGCCTTCAGTAGAGCCGTTTGGGGATGTGTCGGCTCTGTGTGCCCAGAGTGTTGTGCTCTCTCCAGAGTTGCGAGCCCCCCCCCCACCGAGACCCGGAAGTGTTTCGCCAGACCGAGACGTGCTTTCCCCAAGCCTGCCGACGAGCACGCCTGTGAAGGATTGCAGAGAGGGCTCTCGGCCAGCAGCTCCAGCAGCTCATGTGGAGAGTGTGATGGTGAGGTCACAGGACTCTGCGGTCCCGACAGTGGCTGTGGAGACCTAGGCACCTCAAACAGAAGTAGTGCTGGCAAGATTACAACCTTGGTGAAACCAAAGACCATTTTGATGGAAGTGCTATGGGATGCGATAGCCATGGTGAACATTTCTTTAGGAGCTCTTGTGGGAACTGTGAATTCTGAGTTGATTGAGGTTAAGAGGAATTGTGATACTGTTTCCATTGCCCAGGAACTCCATGCAGGGAGAATCCTCGCCATAGAGCAGGAGCTGGGGCAGCTCTGTGAGCTGGTTGGAGCCCATGTTAAAGACAAATGCA
This sequence comes from Ichthyophis bannanicus, assembly GCA_033557465.1. Classification (NCBI taxonomy): domain Eukaryota; kingdom Metazoa; phylum Chordata; class Amphibia; order Gymnophiona; family Ichthyophiidae; genus Ichthyophis; species Ichthyophis bannanicus. Next base: position 409,900,317 of record CM066036.1, on the reverse strand, counting down.
TGCTGAATTGGAAGACAGAGTATCTGGAAAATCAAGACCGTCATAATAACATCAGACTTTTGAACTTTCCCAGGTCTCCTATTGTGTCACCTATGGAGATGGTGAGAAAATACTTTGGAGAGGTTTTAAAGATCTTCTCAGAGCATTTTCCTCCTTTGACCCAAGTGCAATATTTGTCTTTTGGGCCGGTAGCTGGGGGGTATCCCCAGGGGCTGTTTCTTTCGAGGGAGGAGACCTAACTGAATTCCTAGAGAATTTATTAGATATCATTACTGATAGGTCTACCATGCTGGTTACCTTCACTTTGGAGACTTAAGTCTATGGATGTCGGTTCATATTTTAGGAACTTTAATGAGCAATTTTTGGGGTCACAGGTTAGAATGTTTCCTGATTTATCTTGTGGTTCTCAATTGAGAGGAAGGAATTCCTAAACCTTCGACCTCAGATCTTGGCTATAGGGGCAACTTTCCAATTGAAATTTCTTGTTAAATGCTTTGTTTCCTATAATAAAGAGTAGTTACTCACCTGTAACAGGTGTTCTCCAGGAGCAGCAGGAATCAGTCCTCACTTATGGGTGACGTCGGCGCCGACGGAGCCCTCGCGGAGCAATTTTCCCCAGCTTTCGCAGAAAGCCTTTGGGAATTGCAGCACGCATGCGCGGTCCCCTTCCCGCCTAGGGATGCCATCTTGCTCAGTCTGATGACATAGCGGCAAGACAGCAAAAGTTAGCAAAAAGAATGACTGCAACTCCGAGGGGAGGAGGGAGGGTTGTGAGGACTGATTCCTGCTGCTCCTGGAGAACACCTGTTACAGGTGAGTAACTACTCTTTCTCCAGGACCAAGCAGGAAGTCAGTCCTCACTTATGGGACTCCCAAGCTTAAGGCTACCGGAGACCTCAAGCCGAAAAAGAGCTCCCTGAGGCTCAACAGTACAGAAGGAAGGAATCTTCTCTGAATATGCATCCAGCCAGTAGCCAACACCAGGGCCGGAGGGTAGGAGTTGCCTAAACCTCAAAGAGATTGTGGAGGACTGCCTGACCGAAAGCACTGTCCCTGCAGGACTCCCTTTCCAGGCAGTAATGAGCTGCAAAGTTCTGACCTGAAGACCAAGTAGCGGCCCGGCAGATGTCTGCCAATGGAACAGAGCGGAGGTGAGCCACAGACGCGGCCTTCGCCCTGACCCAATGCGCCATGACACGACTTTCCAAGGAGAGACCGGCTGCCCCGTAAGTCCAGGCGATACAGTCGGCTACCCAGATGGACAGAGTACGCTTAGAGACAGGTACCCCCAACCGATTGGGGTCAAACCAGACGAAAAGCTGGACCGCTTTTCTATGCTCTCGCGTACGGTCAAGGTAGAAGGATAAGGCTCTTCTACAGTCCAGTGTATGCAGCACCGTTTCAGCTCGGCTGGTGTGCGGCCTGGGAAAGAAGGTCGGAAGAACCACCTCCTGGTTGATGCGAAAGTGGGAGACCACCTTTGGAAGAAACTTGGGGTGGGTCCGCAGGACTACCCTATTCCTGTAGAACCTAGTGTACGGGGGCTCCGACACTAGGGCTTGTAGCTCACTTACTCGCCTCGCGGAAGTGAGGGCTACCAAGAAGAGAGTTTTCCAGGAGAGGAAACGAAGAAGGCAGGTAGCCATGGGCTCAAACGGTGGGCAGGTAAGCCTTTGCAGAACCACGTTGAGGTCCCAGTCAGGGGCTGGGGGGCGCAACGGAGGCTTAAGTAGAAGGAGGCCTCTGAGAAAACACGCCACCAAGGGGTGCGAAGAGAGAGGCTGGCCTTCAACCGGTGAATGATGTGCATAGAGAGCACTGAGGTGAACTCTGACAGAGTTGGATTTGAGACCTAGATCAGAGAGGTGAAGCAAATATTGCAGTACCACCGATACTAAACAAGCGAAGGGGTCCTCAGATCGCTGAGAACACCAGACCGAGAAACGACGCCATTTGAGGGCGTAAGATTTCCGGGTGGAAGGTCGCCGAGATGCTAGGACGACGGCTTCCACCACCGGGGGTAGCAGAAGCGGAGCTAGGACTACCCTTTCAGCAGCCAGGCCATCAGGTGCAGAGCCCGGAGGTTGGGGTGCAGAAGAGTTCCCTGATCCTGGGTCAGGAGATCGGGCTGAAACCCCAGAGGGAGAGGGGTGTCCACCACCAGCTGTAGAAGCAGAGGGAACCACGGTTGTCTCGGCCACCGGGGCGCTACCAGGATCACGGAGGCCCTGTCCTGGACAACTCTGAACAATGTCCGGGACACCAGTGGCGTGGGAGGGAAGGCATACAGCAGACCCGTGGACCACGAGATGAGGAAAGCATCCGGCGCTACTCGAAGAGGATGAGAGTGCCGGGAGCAGAACCTGGGGAGCTGCCTGTTCAGGGGACTGGCAAACAGGTCCACGGTGGGAGAGCCCCACCGGAGGAAGATCTGCTGAATCACCGCGGGGTTCAACTTCCATTCGTGTGGTAGCAGGATCCGCTCAGCTTGTCCGCCAGGCAGTTGTCCTGCCCTGGCAGGTAAACCGCCTTGAGGAGGATGTCGTGATCGACCGCCCAAGAGCACAGCCTCCGGGCTTCCTGACATAGAAGGAGGGAGCCCGTGCCCCCCTGCTTGTTCACGTAGAACATTGCCACCTGACTGTCCGTCTGCACCAGTACGGACTGACCGAACGTTAGGTGAGAGAAGGTCCGCAGAGCTAGGCGGATCGCCCGGAGCTCCAGGAAGTTTATCTGCTGGGCGGCTTCCCAAGGCGTCCAAAGGCCTTGAGTGCATGTCCCCCGACAATGCACCCCCAACCCAGGAGGGAAGCATCTGTCGTGAGCACCCGGGATGGCGGTGGAGACTGAAAGGGCATGCCGAGCACTAGATTGGGCAGGTGAAGCCACCATTGCAGGGAGGAGACCAGACGGTCGGAAACCTGTAACAGGTCCGACAGCCTCCCTGTGGCCTGATGCCACTGAGAGCGAAGGCTCCACTGGGCATGTCTCATATGTAGACGGGCGTTCGGAGTGACATGGACCGTGGAGGCCATGTGCCTGAGCAACTGCAGGAACTGTCTGGCAGGGGCCGGCGACTCGCCGCTGAACCCGCCAGCTAGGGCCATGAGCCTGTTGACCCGTTCCAGAGGCAAGAAGGCACGAGCCCGTCGAGTGTCCAGCCGTGCCCCTATGAACTCGAGGTCCTGAGAGGGGAGCAAAGCGGACTTTTCGAAGTTTATGACGAAGCCCAAGTGCTGAAGCAGAGCCACCGTATGTTGGGCTGCCTGGGCGACCTCTGGAGCCGACGACGCCCAGATGAGCCAGTCGTCCAGGTATGGGAAGACGAAGAGGCCTTGAAGCCTTAGGAAGGCTGCCACCACTGCCAGGGCACTTCGTGAACACCCTGGGAGCGGAGGACAGGCCAAAAGGCAGCACTCGGTACTGATAATGATTCCCTGCCACCACAAACCTTAGGTATTGTCGGTGGTCCGGATGAATAAGGATGTGGGTATAAGCATCCTTTAGATCCAAGGAGCATAGCCAATCTCCCCGCTGGAGGTAGGGCAGTAGGGTTCCAAGGGTAAGCATCTTGAACCTTTCCCGCTGCAGGAACTTGTTGAGGTTGCGCAAGTCTAGAATGGGCCTGAGGCCTCCTGTTCTCTTTGGAACCAGGAAGTACCTCGAGTAAAACCCGTGACCCCACAAGTGTTGGGCACTGGCTCCACCGCCCGTTCTTGAAGCAGGCTTTGCAACTCCTGAAGGAGTACGTCCTCGTGCAGCGGGGGTCTGGAAGGCTCCCCTGGGAAGTAGAGGGGGGGCACCTGGTGAAAACGCAGGAGGTAGCCCTTGTGGACCACCTGCAACACCCAGGCATCGGATGTAATGGCTGACCACCTGTGAGCAAAGTGGGTCAGCCGACCCCCCGTGCTGGCATAGTCAAAAACCTCCACCCTGCTGGGCCGGGGCCTGCGTAGTGGGTTTGGGGGCTTTTTGCTTCCGGGAACCGTTACCCTGTCCCCTAGGCCGCTGCCCCTGAAGGGGGGTAGTGGCCTGATATTGTGGTTGGTGATGCGTATAAGCAAACACTTTCCTCGGGTAAAAAGGCTTTTTGCCCGAGCCCTTCTTCTTCTGTGAAGGGGCAGAGGACTTCCTGGAGAGGCGAGTCCTGGTGAGAGTCTCTGACTCGAGCTCCGCCGCCTTTTCGGCCATGGGTTTGCCAAAGAGGTTTTCCCCTCGGCAAGGAACATCGACCAACTTGTCCTGCACCCATGGCTCGAGGTCGGATGATTGAAGCCAAGCCTGGCGGCGAGCCCCGATGCCGGCTCCGGCTACCCGAGCCGATGCCTCGAAGCCATCATAGGCCGCTCGAGAAATGAACTTCGAACAGTCTCGAATCCCTGAGGACAAGGCCTGGAACTGCTGCAAGGGTTCCTCGGAGAGACCGGCAGAGAAACCCTCAATTTCTTTCGCCAGGTCTCGGAGGTACATACCCATATACAGCTGATATGTCTGGACCCGACAAGCAAGCATAGAGCCCTGGAAGCACTTCCTACCGAGAGCGTCCAGGTTCCGGGCCTCCTTACCCGGGGGCACCGAGGAGTGCATCTTTTGACTCTTAAGTCGATGCATGGCCGACTCCACCACCATGGAGTGGTGCGGAAGCTGCGCCTTCTGGAACCCGGGGCTCTTGCGGACTCGATACATGGAATCGACCCGCTTGCTCAACACTGGCGTAGAGGCTGGGCTAGCCCACATGCGGAAGAGAAGCCGCTCCAGCATCGGGGGAACCGGTACAGTGAAGGCCTCCCTCGGGGGGGAGTCGTATTGAAGGGCCTCGAGCTCCTCGGCTCGGGGTTCCTCCTCCGGATCCGCGGGGAAGGCCAAAGCCTTGGCCATGCCCCTCACGAAGTCGGAGAACCGGGTATCCTCCGGGGGGGACCGCTTCCGAGGCTCCGACTCGGGCGAGTCGGAGGGGACGCACCTAGTCTGGAAAGAACCGGGTGAGTCGTCCTCCTCCATGTCCCAGCCCGACTCCTCCGAGGAGGAATCGAGCGGTTCCGTGCGGGCGGGGCCCAGGGACCGCTGCCCCGACGCCGAGGCCGGCGTCGAGGACCTCGGTCCCGAACGGGAAGCCGAGGGAGACCTAGGTCGAGGATCGACTCGAGCTCGCATGGACTCGAGGATCGACTTGGCCTCCGGGGTCGACTGGAGCGTCGACATCCCGGTGGTCGGGGCAGATGCACTGGCGAGGCCGGTGATCCATGCCCGCTGCTGGTCCATGAAGGCAGATATACTGCGCTCCAAGGACGTCAGTCTGAGATCAAGCTCAGAAGACCCAGCAGCTGCAGACTCGGGATGTCGGTTCATCCGTGGGGGAGTCCAGGAGGACTATAGCACTCACGTGTCTAGGAGACTCCACTTCGAGACGAGGAAGCTTCGAAGGCCTTTCCCCCTCCGACAGCCCGGGGTGTCGGGCCGGGCTAGGTGACCTGGCCCTCGAAGGACCGGGATCACCTCCCGGCTCCACCCTCGCAGGCTTCTTCTCCCGCCGGTGTTCCCGGCCGGGGGAGCCCCGCTCAGAAGAACTCCAACGATGCTCCGAGCCGGAGCCATGAGGCATCGAGGCCTCTGACGAGGTCCGCGCGGAGTCAGAGAAGATCCGATCCCTTTGCGACTGCCGGATCCTGAGCGCCTTCGAGGACATCTTGCTGCACGGGCCGCAGCTCATAGGGTCATGCTCGGCCCCGAGGCAGCGGAGGCAGCAGTCATGCGTGTCGGTGAGAGACATGAGTCTGGTACAACAATCACACTTTTTAAAACCGCTGGCGGCCATGGGGGGAAAAAGAACCCTGGCAAGGTCGAAAGACCGTGCTGCCAGGGATGAAGGAAAAAGTGGCGGGAACGCCAGTTGGAAGAAAATAAATAATAAAAACGTAGACGGGCCCAATAGAGGATATCGAGGCCCGGCGGGAAGAGGAACACACGAACCGAGAAAAGTTTAACGTAAAAACAATCAAAGAAATCAACTTTTCTGCGGCGGTAACAGACTACGTCTGTAGGGCTCCGCGGAAAAAAGAAGACTGAGCAAGATGGCATCCCTAGGCGGGAAGGGGACCGCGCATGCGTGCTGCAATTCCCAAAGGCTTTCTGCGAAAGCTGGGGAAAATTGCTCCGCGAGGGCTCCGTCGGCGCCGACGTCACCCATAAGTGAGGACTGACTTCCTGCTTGGTCCTGGAGAATAATGTTTACTTGTTCTTTGACCCAAAACAGCTAGTTGAGTTCCTAAATGCTAGAGAAGCAGTTTTAGTTCAAGTTCTTGTCTCCTCTCATATGGATGATGCTTAAGTCTCCGCCTGCTTGGTTAATTTTTGTTGATGTCTGGGTGGGTTTGCCTTAAATATGTATTATGTTTCCTTGTACCTCCTCTTATTTCCTGTTTTTCTTCTTTATTGCTTTTAATTTCTTATTAATGGTGGACTAATTTTGGAGACTAATTTTGGATTTTTGTTACTCTCTTCTCTTCTTGGGGTTAAGATGCGCCCCTAACAAAGCAGCAGCTCAGCCACACACCAGGGCCTGCCCTGATCAGCGTAGTAAAGTGGAAAGGGAGAGATCACTCCTCCCCCACCGGCTCCCTAAGGCCAATCGGGCCTGTGCACCAGACTTTTAAATTAAGCGCCCCTTGGCGCGCCCGTGCCAACGGGCTTGCGCCTGAGGGCCTTTTGGCATGGCCCTTGAGCACGGGCCAAAGGCGCCCTTGGCGCGATCTGACAAACCTATCACCAGCAGAACACCTAAGCGTCAAGGAGTAGAGCAGGAATAAACGCTCCTCTACATCTCGGCTCCTGAACCCCAACTAGCACCCATATGAAGTAAGCACCACCACTGCTACTCACAGCCCATTGACTCCATTGCTACCCATCGCTTCCTCACTATCGCTACCTCATTGCCTGCACTGAACCTTGCTGCACAAGCCATAGACTCCATGCTACCTTGTTTGTATTTAATCTATATTGCATAGCGTGTAATTCCTATTACCCCATTCCTTGCAATTAACTTTGCTACACAGGCTATAGACTCCTTGCTACCCATTGCTTGTATTTTGCTTGTATTGCATAGCGTGTAATCCCCACTACCTCAGTGCTTGTAACTCACCATATTTTGTTTGTACTGCATAGAGTATAATCCCCATTCGCTGCATACCTCACTACTCCTCTTCTATGGCCCGACATCACATCGTCCTTCTCTTCCTCATACTCCCCAACTGCCTCCCCTCTTACCACCACCCTCATTCCTCCCCCTTCCTCCTCTTCCTTCCTCACTTCTCCCTCCATCCTGACCTCTAACCTAGCATCTGCTCTTGAGCTTCATCAAACCCTCCCCCGCATTCAACCAGCCCCTCTTCTCTTTAAGGCAACCTCACCCTCATTTCCACCGTACAGCCTCCTCTTTACCCCGCTCTCTACTACTGCTTCTTCTCTCATCAGGTAATATCAACCCCAATCCTGCCCCCCCCCCCCCCCGTTTTCTCTCTCACTCTAAGAAATGTTCCTCACGTAACTTTTCTAATCTCACCCATATCCCTCTCCTTTCCCCTTCCACTCTCCCTCCCTCATGCGTCACTCACTCATCTAAAGACATAAACCCTAATCCTAGCCCCTTTAGAATTCTGTCTCTCTCTCTAAGAAGAGATCCCTTTCTATGCCCCATCCCTCATGTGCCTCATGGAAGGCACACTCATCCAGAGATATCCACCCTTACCCTTGCCCCTCAAGATCTCTATCTTACTCCGGAAAGAAATCCTCACGTAACTTGTCCAACCTCATCCATATCCCCCTCCTTTCCCCTTCCACTCTCCCATTCTCATGTGCCTTATGGAACCCACAATCAGTCTCTAATAAACTTGCTTTTACCCATGATCTTTTTATCTCTAACGCTCTACATCTTCTTGCCCTGAGACCTGGCTCCTCCCAGATGATACCGCATCTACTGCTGCTCTCTGTCACGGGGGCTACCAGTTCTCCCATACGCCTCGTTCCACTGGCCGTGGTGGTGGTGTTGGGCTTCTACTTTCTCCCTCTTGCCAATTCCAACTCCTCATGCTGCCTCAGTCTCACTCCTTTCTCTCTTTTGAAGTCCACTCCATTTGCCTCTCCACTCCTCTTCCTCTCCGAGTAGCTGTTATCTATCGCCCACCCAACGAATCCATATCTACCTTCCTTACCGACTTAGACTCCTGGCTTTCCGTCTTTCTGGATCCCTCTTCCCCCTCTTATTCTTGGTGATTTCAACATTCACGTTGATAACCCCTCTGATCCCCACGCTTTAAAGCTCCTCGCCCTCACCTCCTCATTTGACCTCCAACTTTGTTCCACTGCCCCCACCCACCAGCATGGCCACTGCCTTGACCTGATACTCTTCCCTAATTCCTCTCCCTCGAATTTCCGTAACTCATTCCTTCCCTCATCTGACCATTACCTTTTAAGTTTTAATCTTCAGCGTCCACCGTCTCAACCTTGCCCTGTCACCTCCGACCTATTTAGAAACCTTCATAATATTGATTCCTTGACTCTCTCCTCCACCATTTCTCCATCTCTTCCCTCCATTATATTCTCCAAGTCCGTCGACGAGGCAGTAACCTCCTATAATGCTGCGCTATCCTCGGCTCTAGACACCCTTGCCCCACCTACCCCACATCCTGTCAGATGTTCTGCAACCCAGTCCTGGCTTTCATTCACAACCCGCTATTTACGCACCTGTGCCCGTTCTGCTGAACATGCATGGATCAAATCCCGCTCCCCGGAAGACCTTATACACTTCAAATTCATCCTTGGCTCCTTCCAGTCAGCCACAGCACTTGCCAAACAAGAATACTACATCCACCTGACCAACTCTCTGGCCTCCGATCCTCGCCGCCTCTTTAATACCCTCAATTCTCTCCTCAAGGTGCCCCCGCCCCTCGTCCCACCCTCCCTGTCTGCCCAAACCCTGGCTGATTACTTCCATGACAAAATACACAAGATTACCCACCAATTCCCTTCTTCCTCATCTACCTCGCCTCCTCCCCAGTTCTCCCCCCACCATCCATACTTCCTCTGCTACCCTCTCCTCCTTGCCTACGATTTCTGAGGAAACCGCACTCCTCCTTTCCTCCTCCAAACCCATCACCTGTTCCTCTGATCCTATCCCCATCCTTCTCCTAAACCCCATCTCCCCCACCATTGTCCCTTCCATCTCTCTTATTCTCAACCTTTCACTTTCCACTGCAACTGTCCCCGCAGACTTCAAGCACGCCATGGTCACACCTCTCCTCAAGAAACCCTCACTCAATCCCACCTGTCCCTCTAACTACTGACCCATCTCCCTCCTTCCCTTCATATCTAAACTACTTGAATGAGCAGTCCATCGCCGCTGCCTTGACTTCCTCACCTCTCAGGCCCTCCTGGACCCTCTACAATCCGGCTTCTGTCCCTTACACTCCACTGAAACAGCTCTTACAAAAGTCTCCAGTGATTTGTTCCTGGCTAAATCTAAGGGCCTCTACTTCACCCTCATCCTTCTCGACCTCTCTGCTGCCTTTGACACTGTTGACCACAATATTCTCCTCGCCACCCTCTCCTCGCTTGGTTTCAAGGGCTCCGTACTTTCCTGGTTCTCCTCCTACCTCTCCCATCGCTCCTTTAGTGTATGCTCTGGCGGTTCCTCCTCCTCTCCCACCCCGCTCCATGTTTGTGTACCCCAGGGATCCGTCCTGGGTCCACTCCTTTTCTCTCTCTATACTCATTCCCTTGGTATGCTTATCTCCTCCCATGGCTTTCAATACCATATCTATGCTGATGACTCCCAAATCTACCTCTCTACGCCTAATATCTCTCCAGCAATCCAGACCAAGATCTCTGCCTGCCTTTCTAACATTGCTGCCTGGATGTCTCACCGTCGCTTGAAACTGAACATGGCCAAGACTGAACTCCTTGTCTTCCCCCCCCCCCCAATTCCTCCCCTCCCTTCTCAGTCTCCGTGGATGGCTCTACAATCCTTCCGGTTTCCTCAGCCCGCAACCTGGGATTTATCTTTCACTCCTCTCCTTCTCCACACACATCCAACATGTAGCTAAGACCTGCCGCTTCTTTCTCTACAAAATTAGCAAAATCCGCCCCTTCCTTTCTGAACACACTACTAAAAACCTTGTCCACTCTTTAATCTCCTCTCGTCTCGACTACTGCAACCTTCTCCTTACTGGTCTCTCTGTGAGCCATCTCTTTCCCCTTCAATCTATTTAAAATTATGCTGCTCGACTAATCTTTAGCCAGCCTCGCCATGCCCACATTACTCCTCTTCTCAAGGCGCTTCACTGGCTCCCTATCCAATTCAAACTTCTCCTCCTGACCTATAAATGCATTTACTCTACAGCCCCTCATTACCTTTCATCTCTCATCTCTCTCTACATTCCCTCTCGGGAACTTCATTCTTCTAACAAATTACTTCTATCTAGACCCTCCACTTGCACCAACTCCCGACTTCGCTCCTTTCACCTTGCTGCACCATATGCCTGGAACAACCTACCTGTGTCTATACGCCAGGCACCCTCCCTAGCCCTCTTCAAGTCCAGGTTGAAAACCCACCTCTTCACTGTTGCTTTCAGATCCTGACTTCTACCCTTTGTCCTAACCTGACTCCCGTCCTTTGTCATGTCTAAAACTGTAAATGCCATACTTGGTTTTTGTAAATGCCATACTTGTTTTGCCCGAATTGTAATTGCCATACTTTGTTTTACCCCATACTTTGCTTTATCCTGAATTAACTATTGCTCCGTGTCACCATAATAGTTTTCCTGATCTATTGTTCTGTGTTGTCTTGACTAGATTGTAAGCCCTGATGAGCAGGGACTGTCTTTTTGCTTAAATTTCTGTACAGCACTGCGTGCGTAGCGCTATATAAATGCTAAATAGTAGTAGTAATATATTGTTTAGCTTGAATTTGTGCTCCTATTTTTCATTCATTCATTAACATTTTGGATGTGTAATATGTAAGCTTTAACTTAAAAAAAAAAGATTGGAAACTGCTCATAGGAAGGCAACCAAAATGATTTGGAGCCTGCGTCAGAAGCCTTATGAGAAGAGACTTGAAGACCTAAATATGTACACTCTGGAGGAGAGGAGGGATAGGGGAGATATGATTCAGACCTTTAAATACTTAAAGAGAAATAATGAACAAACAAACCTCTTCCAAAGACAGGGAAGCTGTAAAACTAGAGGGCATAACATGAAACTGCAAGGGGGTAAATTGAAAGGCAATGTCAGGAAATACTTTTTCACTAAAAGGGTGGTGGATGTTTGGAATGCGCCCCCCCCCCCCCATGTTAGTGGTGAAGGCAAATACAGTGACAGAATTCAAAATGGCATGGGACAGACACAGTGGATCCCTTGATAGCAACAGGATAAAATCAAAATAAACTTAACTATCTAATTTCTCAACAAACAGGGGTGTTCTACATGGAGCGGTGGGTACACCCCTAAACAAAGACATGGGAAGGGGTGGCCTGCACGGAGCGGCATGTGCACCTACTCCTACCATCTTAGTGGGCAGACTAGATGGACCATACTGGTCTTTATCTGCCGTCATTTAGTATGCTGCAATGCATATGTATGTGTGGTGTGGGGATCAGTAGCCTGCAATTGTGTGTTTGTGGTGCTGGAGGTCAGGGGCCTAAGTGTGTGTGTGTGTGTGGTGCTGGAGATCGGGGGTCTACATGTGTGTATGGTGCTAGATGACAGGGACTAACTCATGTCTCTGTGTGGTGCTGGAGGTCGGGGGCCTACGTGTGTGTGTGTGTGTGTATGTGTGTGTGTGTGTGTGTATGTGTGTGTGTGTGTGTGTAGCTATGGGTTGGGTGCCTACATGTGTGTCTGAGGTGATGGGGTTGGGAGCCCGTGTGTGTATGTAGTGCTGTAGGTCGGGGCCTATGTGTGTGTGTTTGTGTGTGGTCCTGGAGATCAGAAGCCTAAGAGTGTGCATGTGGTGATGGAGATCAGGGGCCTGTGTGTGTGTGTGTGTGTGTGTAGTGCTGGGGATCAGGTACCTGCATGTGTGTATGGTTCTGGGGTTGGGTGCCTATGTGTGTGTGTGGTGCTGTGGGTTAGGTGCCTGCATGTGTTTGGTGGTATGTGTGTGTAAGGGGGATATTAGGGGACATGTGTGTATATGCATGTGTGTGGTAACGGGGGTCGTGTGGGTGTGTTCTGTTGGTCATCCAATGTCTATATTGTGTGTTGTGTTGGGGGGCTGGGTGCATGCATGTGTGTGAAGGTGGGGAGGTTGGACTGTGAGAAATGCTTGGGTGACTGCATGTGTGTGAGTGCTGCTTGGGATCGGGTGACTACATATGTGTGTGGTGTGGGGAGTCAATTACTTGTGTGCGTGTGTGATGCTGGCAGTCAGGGGCCTGCGTGTGTGTGTTTGTGTGGTGCTGAAGGTCAGGGACCTACATCTGTGAGTGTGTTTATGCACTGCTAGTGGTTGGGTGCTGGGGGTTGGGTGCCTGCATGTGTGTGTATGTGTATGGTACTGGGGGCTTATGTGTGTGTGGTGCTCAGGGACAGGAAGACACACGACACCCAATACCTGTATATGTGTGTGCAGTGCTGGGGATGGGTGCCTGCATGTCTGTGGTGCTGGGGGGGGGGGGGAAATCAGGTGCCTGCATGTGTATGTGTGCATGTGATGCTGGGGGTCATGTACCTGCATGTGTGTGGTGCTGGAGATCGGGTGCCTCAGTGTGTGCATGTGATGCTGGGAATCAAGGAGCTACATGTGTGGATGTGTAATGTTGGGGGTCAGGTACCTTTGTGTATGTATGTATAGTGCTGTGTGTCAGGGCTTAGGTGGGTGTTTGTGCGGTGCTGGAAATCAGAGCTGTGTGTGTGAGGTACTGGGAGTCGGGGGCCTACGTGTGTGTGTGTGTGTGTGTGTGTGTTTGGTGCTGGAGGTCGGGGGCCTACGTGTGTGTGTGTGTGTGTGTGTTTGGTGCTGGAGGTCGGGGGCCTACGTGTGTGTGTGTGTGTGTGTGTGTGTTTGGTGCTGGAGGTCGGGGGCCTACGTGTGTGTGTGTTTGGTGCTGGAGGTCGGGGGCCTACGTGTGTGTGTGTCTTTTGAGCTGGAGGTCAGGGGCCTACGTGTGTGTGTTTGGTGCTGGAGGTCGGGGGCCTACGTGTGTATGTGTGTTTAGTGCTGGAGGTCAGGGGCCTACGTGTGTGTGTGTGTGTGTTTAGTGCTGGAGGTCAGGGGCCTACGTGTATGTGTGTGTTTAGTGCTGGAGGTCAGGGGCCTACGTGTGTGTGTGTGTGTATGTGGTGCTGGAGGTCGGGGGCCTAAGAGAGTGTGTGTGCGTGTCATGCTGGAGGTCGGGGGCCTACATGTTGTGTGTGTGGTGGAGGTCGGGGGCCTACGTGTGTGTGTGTGCACGTGTCATGCTGGAGGTCGGGGGCCTACATGTTGTGTGTGTGGTGGAGGTCGGGGGCCTACATGTGTGTGTGTGGTGGAGGTCGGGGGCCTACGTGTGTGTGTGTGTGTGTGTTTGGTACTGGAGGTCAGGGGCCTACGTGTGTGTGTGTTTAGTGCTGGAGGTCGGGGGCCTACGTGTGTGTGTGTGTGTATGTGGTGCTGGAGGTCGGGGGCCTTCGTTCGTGTGTGTGTGAGTGTTATGCTGGAGGTCGGGGGCCTACATGTGTGTGTGGTGGAGGTCGGGGGCCTACGTGTGTGTGTGTCTGTGTGTGTGTGTGTGTGTGCGCGTGTCATGCTGGAGGTCGGGGGCCTACATGTTGTGTGTGTGGTGGAGGTCGGAGGCCTGTGTGTGTGTGTGGTGCTGGAGGTTGGGGGCCTACGTGTGGTGTGTGTGGTGCTGGAGGTCGGGGGCCTACGTGTGTGTGTGTGGTGCTGGAGGTCAGGGGCCTACGTGTGTGTGTGTGGTGCTGGAGGTCGGAGGCCTACGTGTGTGTGTGTGGTGCTGGAGGTCGGAGGCCTACGTGTGTGTGTGTGTGGTGCTGGAGGTCGGAGGCCTACGTGTGTGTGTGTGGTGCTGGAGGTCGGAGGCCTACGTGTGTGTGTGTGGTGCTGGAGGTCGGAGGCCTACGTGTGTGTGTGGGGAGGGGGGACTGGAGGTAAGGGTTGTGTGTGGTTCTTGGGTCGTGCCTACATGTCTGTATGTGGTGCTAGGGATCAGGTGCCTATGTATGTGTGTGTGTGGTGCTGGGGTGCCTGTGTGTATATGGCACTGGGGATCAGGTACCAGTCCATGTGTGGTGCTGGGGGACAGGTAAACACACAACTCCCAACACCTGCATGTCTGTGTATGGTACTAGGGTAGGATGCCTGGGTATGTGTGTGTGGTGCCAGAAGACAGAAAGATACACGACCCCCAGCACCTGCATGTGTGTGCGCTAGAGCTGGGTGCCTGTGTATGTGTGTGCTGTGCTGTGCTGGGGATTGGGTGCCTGCTTATGTGCATGATGCTGTAGGTCAGGGGCTTACGTGTGTGTTTGTGTGGTGTTGAAGGTCAAGGGGCCTATATGTGTGTGTGTGTGTATGTTTGTGTGTGTGTATGTTTATGTGTGGTGCTGTGAGTCAAAGGCCTATGTCTGTGTGTTTGTGTGGGTGGGGCTGGAGGTCAGGGGACATGTGTGGGTGGGGCTGGAGGTCAGGGGACATGAGTGGGTGGGGCTGGAGGTCAGGGGACATGTGTGGGTGGGGCTGGAGGACAGGGTACATGTGTGGGTGGGGCTGGAGGTCTATGTATGTGTGGTGCTGACAGTCGGGTCACTACCTATATGTGGTTCTAAGGACAGGTGCCTCCGTGTCTGTGTGTGGTGCTGGGTGCCTGCATGTGTGTGTGTGTGTGTGTGTGTGTGTGTGTTTGTATGGTGTTTGGGGTTGGGTGCCTGCATGTGCGAGCGCGTGCGTGGGTGCCTGGGTGTGTGCGCGCGCGTGCGTGGGTACCTGCGTGTGTGCACATGCGTGGGTGCCTGCGTGTGCACGCATGTGCACGTGCACTCAGTGCGGGGAATTGGATACCCGCATGTGTGTGTGGTGTTGGGAGTCAGATAGCTTGTGTGGTGCTGGGAGTCAGATAGCTTGTGTGTGTGTTGCATTGGGAGATGGTCAGATACCTGCGTGTGTTTATGTGTAGTGTTGGCAGTCAGGTGCCTGCGTGGGTGTGGTACTGGCAGGGCGGCTGCCTGCATGTATCTCTAGTGCTGAAGGTCGGACGCCTACATGTGTGTGGTACGGAGGGGTCGGGTAGTGACACATGCATGTGTTTGTATGGTGCTGCAGGTCAGGTACCTCTGTGTGTTTGGTGTGTGTGTGTGTTGCTGGGGGTCAGGTACATGCGTGTGGGTGTATCTGTGTTTGGTGCTGGGGGGTTGCCTGCCTCAATGTGTGTCTATGGGGCTGGGGCTCAGGTACCTTCATATGTGGGGAGGTATGCTGTGTGGGGGATGCCTGCATGTGTGTATGTCTGGTGCTCTTGGGTAGGATGCCTCCGTATATTCAGGGGGTGTGCTGCGGGTCACGTGCCTGCATGTGTGTGTGTGTGTGGTACTGTCGTTCAAGATCATGTATGTATGTGTGGTGCTAGGAATCGGGAGCATGGTGTGTATGGTGTGTGTGTATGTGTGGTGTTGGAGGTCAGCTGTCTGTGTGTGTGGGGGTAGTGCTGGGAGTTAGCTGCCTCTGTGTGAGGGGTAGTGCTGGGGGTTGGGTCTATGTGTGGTGCTGGAGAGGCAGCTGCTTGCATGTGTGACTGTGGTACTGGAGGTCGGGTGCCTTCATGTGTACGGGGGCTGTGCTGCACGTTGGGTGACTGCAAGTGTGTGCGTGTGGTTTTGGGGGTCGAGTGCCTTCATGTGTGCAAGGGGTGTGCTGCAGTTTGGGTGCCTATGTGTGTGTGTGTGTGGTGTGCTGTGGGCCAGGTAAATGATAAGTGGGTGTATGTATGTTTGGTGCTGGGGGGCCAGCTGCCTGCATGTGTGTCTGCTGCTGGGGGTCAAGTGCCTGCGTGTGCGTGTGTGTGTGTGTGTGTTGTGTTGGGGATCAAGTACCTGCATGTGCGTGTGTGTGGTGCTGGAGGATCGGATGCCTCCATGTGTGTGTGTGTGGTGCTGGAGGAACGGATGCCTCCATGTGTGTGTGTGTGTGTGGTGCTGGAGGGACGGATGCCTCCATGTGTGTGTGTGTGTGTGTGTGTGTGTGTGGTGCTGGAGTTTTGTGTGTGTGTGTGTGGTGCTGGAGGATTGTGTGTGTGTGGTGCTGGAGGATTGTGTGTGTGTGTGTGTGTGTGTGTGGTGCTGGAGGATTGTGTGTGTGTGTGTGTGTGTGTGGTGCTAGAGGATGGGATGTCTCTGTGTGTGTGTGTGTGGTGCTGGAGGAGTGTGTGTGTGTGTGTGAGTGTGTGGTGCTGGAGGATCGGATGTCTCCGTCTGTGTGTGTGTGTGTGTGGTGCTGCAGGATCGGATGTCTCCGTGTGTGTGTGTGTGTGTGTGGTGCTGGAGGATCGGATGTCTCCGTGTGTGTGTGTGTGTGTGGTGCTGGAGGATCGGATGTCTCCGTGTGTGTGTGTGTGTGTGGTGCTGGAGGATGGGATGTCTCTGTGTGTGTGTGTGTGGTGCTGGAGGATCGGATGTCTCCATGTGTGTGTGTGTGTGTGTGTGTGGTGCTGGAGGATCTGATGTCTCCGTGTGTGTGTGTGTGTGTGTGTGTGTGGTGCTGGAGGATCAGATGTCTCCGTGTGTGGTGCTGGAGGATCAGATGTCTCCGTGTGTGTGTGGTGCTGGAGGATCGGATGTCTCCGTGTGTGTGTGGTGCTGGAGGATCGGATGTCTCCGTGTGTGTGTGTGGTGCTGGAGGATCGGATGTCTCCGTGTGTGTGTGGTGCTGGAGGATCAGATGTCTCCGTGTGTGTGTGGTGCTGGAGGATCGGATGTCTCCGTGTGTGTGAGTGTGTGTGTGTGGTGCTGGAGGATCGGATGCCTCCGTGTGTGTGGTGCGGGAGGATCGGATGCCTCCGTGTGTGTGTGTGTGTGTGTGTGGTGCTGGAGGATCGGATGCCTCCGTGTTTGTGTGTGTGTGTGTGTGGTGCGGGAGGATCGGATGCCTCCGTGTGTGTGTGTGTGGTGCTGGAGGATCGGATATCTCCGTGTGTGTGTGTGTGTGTGTGGTGCTGGAGGATCGGATGCCTCCATGTATGTGTGTGTGTGTGTGTGTGGTGCTGGAGGATCGGATGCCTCCGTGTGTGTGTGTGTGTGTGTGTGTGTGGTGCTGGAGGATCGGATGCCTCCGTGTGTGTGTGTGTGGTGCTGGAGGATCGGATGCCTCCGTGTGTGTGTGGTGCTGAAGGATCGGGTGTGTGTGTGTGTATGTGTGGTGCTGGAGGATCGGATGTCTCCGTGTGTGTGTGTGTGGTGCTGGAAGATCAGATGTCTCCATGTGTGTGTGCATGTGTGTGTGTGGTGCTGGAGGATCGGGTGTGTGTGTGTGTGTGTGTGTGTGTGGTGCTGGAGGATCGGATGTCTCCATTTGTGTGTGTGTGTGTGTGGTGCTGGAGGATCGGATGTCTCCGTGTGTGTGTGTGTGTGGTGCTGGAGGATCAGATGTCTGTGTGTGTGTGTGTGTGTGTGTGTGGTGCTGGAGGATCGGATGCCTCCGTGTGTGTGTGTGTGTGTGTGTGTGGTGCTGGAGGATCGGATGCCTCCGTGTGTGTGTATGTGTGTGGTGCTGGAGGATCGGATGTCTCCGTGTGTGTGTGTGGTGCTGGAGGATCGGATGTCTCCGTGTGTGTGTGTGGTGCTGGAGGATCGTGTGTGTGTGTGTGTGTGGTGCTGGAGGATCGTGTGTGTGGTGCTGGAGTATCGTGTGTGTGTGTGTGTGTGTGTGTGTGTGGTGCTGGAGGATCGGATGTCTCCATGTGTGTGTGTGTGTGTGGTGCTGGAGGATTGGATGCCTCCGTGTGTGTGGTGCTGGAGGATCGGATGTCTCTGTGTGTGTGCGTGTGTGTGGTGCTGGAGGATCGGATGTCTGTGTGTGTGTGTGTGTGTGTGTGTGTGTGTGTGTGTGTGGTGCTGGAGGATCGGATGTGTGTGTGTGTGTGGTGCTGGAGGATCGGATGTGTGTGTGTGTGTGTGTGTGTGTGTGTGGTGCTGGAGGATCGGATGTCTCCGTGTGTCTGTGTGTGGTGCTGGAGAATCGGATGTCTCCGTGTGTGTGTGTGTGTGTGCTGCTGGAGGATCGGATGTCTCCGTGTGTGTGTGTGTGTGTGTGGTGCTGGAGGATCGTGTGTGTGTGTGTGTGTGCGGTGCTGGAGGATCAGATGCCTCCGTGTGTGTGCGGTGCTGGAGGATCGGGTGTGTCTGTGTGTGTGTGTGTGGTGCTGGAGGATCGGATGTCTCCATGTGTGTGTGTGTGTGGTGCTGGAGGATCGGATGTCTCCGTGTGTGTGTGTGTGGTGCTGGAAGATCAGATGTCTCCATGTGTGTGTGCATGTGTGTGTGTGGTGCTGGAGGATCGTGTGTGTGTGTGTGGTGCTGGAGGATCGGATGTCTCCGTTTGTGTGTGTGTGTGTGTGTGGTGCTGGAGGATCGGATGTCTCCGTTTGTGTGTGTGTGTGTGTGTGGTGCTGGAGGATCGGGTGTGTGTGTGTGTGTGTGTGTGGGTGCTGGAGGATCGGATGGCTGTGTGTGTGTGTGTGTGTGTGTGTGCATGTGTGGTGCTGGAGGATCGGATGTCTGTGTGTGTGTGTGTGTGTGGTGCTGGAGGATCGGATACCTCCATGTGTGTGTAGTGCTGGAGGATTGTGTGTGTGTGTGTGGTGCTGGAGGATCGGATGTCTCCGTGTGTGTGTGTGTGGTGCTGGAGGATCAGATGTCTCCGTGTGTGTGTGGTGCTGGATGATCAGATGTCTCCGTGTGTGTGTGTGTGTGTGTGGTGCTGGAGGATCGGATGTCTCCGTATGTGTGTGTGTGTGTGTGGTGCTGGAGGATCGGATGTCTCCGTATGTGTGTGTGTGTGTGTGGTGCTGGAGGATCGGATGTCTCCGTGTATGTGTGTGTGTGTGAGTGGTGCTGGAGGATCGGATGTCTGTGTGTGTGTGTTTGGTGCTGGAGGATCGGATGTCTGTGTGTGTGTGTGGTGCTGGAGGATCGGATGTCTTCGTGTGTGTGTGTGATGCTGGAGGATCGTGTGTGTGTGTGTGTGTGTGTGTGGTGCTGGAGGATCAGATGTCTCCGTGTGCGTGTGGTGCTGGAGGATCGGATGTCTGTGTGTGTGTGTGGTGCTGGAGGATCAGATATCTCCATGTGTGTGTGTGTGGAGCTGGAGGATCGGATGTCTCCGTGTGTGTGTGTGTGTGTGTGGAGCTGGAAGATCGGATGTCTCCGTGTGTGTGTGGTGCTGGAGGATCGGATGTCTCCGTGTGTGTGTGGTGCTGGAGAATCGGATGTCTCCATGTGTGTGTGGTGCTGGAGGATCGGATGTCTCCGTGTGTGTGTGGTGCTGGAGGATCGGATGCCTCCGTGTGTGGTGCGGGAGGATCGGATGCCTCCGTGTGTGTGTGTGGTGCTGGAGGATCGGATGTCTGTGTGTGTGTTTGTGTTGCTGGAGGATCGGATGTCTCCGTGTGTGTGTGTGTGGTGCTGGAAGATCAGATGTCTCCATGTGTGTGTGCATGTGTGTGTGTGGTGCTGGAGGATCGGGTGTGTGTGTGTGTGTGTGTGTGTGTGTGTGTGGTGCTGGAGGATCGGATGTCTCCGTTTGTGTGTGTGTGTGTGGTGCTGGAGGATCGGATGTCTCCGTTTGTGTGTGTGTGTGTGGTGCTGGAGGATCGGATGTCTCCGTTTGTGTGTGTGTGTGTGGTGCTGGAGGATCGGATGTCTCCGTTTGTGTGTGTGTGTGGTGCTGGAGGATCGGATGTCTGTGTGTGTGTGTGGGTGCTGGAGGATCGGATGTGTGTGTGTGTGTGTGCGGTGCTGGAGGATCGGGTGTGTGTGTGTGTGGTGCTGGAGGATCGGATGTCTGTGTGTGTGTGTGTGTGTGTGTGTGTGTGGTGCTGGAGGATCGGATGCCTCCATGTGTGTCGTGCTGGAGGATTGTGTGTGTGTGTGTGTGGTGCTGGAGGATCGGATGTCTCCATGTGTGTGTGTGTGGTGCTGGAGGATCGGATGTCTCCGTATGTGTGTATGTGTGTGGTGCTGGAGGATCGGATGTCTCCGTGTGTGTGTGTGTGTGTGGTGCTGGAGGATCGGATGTCTGTGTGTGTGTGTGTGTGTGTGTGTGTGGTGATGGAGGATCGGATGTCTCCATGTGTGTTTGTGTGGTGCTGGAGGATCGGATGTCTCTGTGTGTGTGTGTGTGTGTGTGGTGCTGGAGGATCAGATGTCTCTGTGTGTGTGTGTGTGTGTGTGGTGCTGGAGGATCGGATGTCTGTGTCTGTGTGTGTGTGTGTGTGTGTGGTGCTGGAGGATCGGATGTCTCCGTGTGTGTGTGTGGTGCTGGAGGATCGGATGTCTCCGTGTGTGAGTGTGTGTGTTGCTGGAGGATTGTGTGTGTGTGTGTGTGTGGGTGGTGCTGGAGGATTGTGTGTGTGTGTGTGTGGTGCTGGAGTATGGTGTGTGTGTGTGTGTGTGTGTGTGTGTGTGTGTATGCTGCTGGAGGATCGTGTGTGTGGTGCTGGAGGATCGTGTGTGTGGTGCTGGAGGATCGGATGTCTCCGTGTGTGTGTGTGTGTGTGTGTGGTGCTGGAGGATTGGATGTCTCAGAGTGTGTGTGTGTGTGTGTGTGTGTGTGTGTGTGTGTGTGTGTGTGTGGTGCTGGAGGATCGGATGTCTCCGTGTGTGTTTGTGGTGCTGGAGGATCGGATGTCTCCGTGTGTGTGTGTGGTGATGCAGGATTGTGTGTGTGTGGTGCTGGAGGATCGGATGTCTCCGTGTGTGTGTGTGTGTGGTGCTGGAGGATCGGATGTCTCCGTGTGTGTGTGTGGTACTGGAGGATTGTGTGTGTGTGTGTGTGTGGTGCTGGAGGATCGGATGTCTCCGTGTGTGTGTGTGGTGCTGGAGGATTGTGTGTGTGGTGCTGGAGGATTGTGTGTGGTGCTGGAGGATTGTGTGTGTGTGTGTGTTTGTGTGTGTGTGGTGCTGGAGGATCGGATGTCTGTGTGTGTGTGTGTGTGTGTGTGTGTTGCTGGAGGTTGTGTGTGTGTGTGTGTGGTGCTGGAGGATTGTTTGTGTGTGTTGTGCGGTTGTATGGTGTGTGTGTGTGTGTGTGTGTATGCTGCTGGAGGATCGTGTGTGTGTGTGTGTGTGGTGCTGGAGGATTGTGTGTGTGGTGCTGGAGGATCGGATGTCTCCGTGTGTGTGTGTGTGTGTGTGGTGCTGGAGGATTGGATGTCTCCGTTTGTGTGTGTGTGTGTGTGTGTGTGGTGCTGGAGGATCGGATGTCTCCGTGTGTGTGTGTGGTGCTGGAGGATCGGCTGTCTCCGTGTGTGTGTGTGTGGTGCTGCAGGATTGTGTGTGTGTGGTGCTGGAGGATTGGATGTCTCCGTGTGTGTGTGTGGTGCTGGAGGATCGGATGTCTCCGTTTGTGTGTGTGTGTGTGTGGTGCTGGAGGATCGGATGTCTCCGTGTGTGTGTGGTGCTGGAGGATTGTGTGTGTGGTGCTGGAGGATCGGATGTCTCCGTTTGTGTGTGTGTGTGGTGCTGGAGGATCGGATGTCTCCGTTTGTGTGTGTGTGTGGTGCTGGAGGATCGGATGTCTGTGTGTGTGTGTGTGTGTGTGTGTGTGTGTGTGGTGCTGGAGGATCGGATGTCTGTGTGTGTGTGTGTGTGTGGTGCTGGAGGATCGGATGTCTCCGTGTGTGTGTGTGTGTGTGTGTGGTGCTGGAGGATCGGATGTCTGGGTGTGTGTGTGTGTGTGTGTGTGTGTGTGTGTGTGGTGCTGGAGGATTGTGTGTGTGTGTGTGTGTGTGTGTGTGTGGTGCTGGAGGATTGTGTGTGTGTGGTGCTGGAGGATTGTGTGTGTGTGTGGTGCTGGAGGATCGGTGTCTCCGTGTGTGTGTGTGTGTGCTGGAGGATCGGATGTGTGTGTGTGTGTGTGTGGTGTGTGTGTGTGTGTGTGTGTGTGGTGCTGGAGGATCGTATGTGTGCGTGTGTGTGTGTGGTGCTGGAGGATCGTGTGTGTGTGTGTCGTGCTGGAGGATCGGATGTCTCCATTTGTGTAGGTGTGTGTGGTGCTGGAGGATCGGATGTCTCCGTTTGTGTGTGTGTGTGTGGTGTGCTGGAGGATCGGATGTCTCCGTTTGTGTGTGTGGTGTGTGTGTGGTGCTGGAGGATCGGATGTGTGTGTGTGTGTGTGTGTGTGGTGCTGGAGGATCGGAAGTCTTCGTATGTGTGTGTGTGTTTGTGGAGCTAGAGGATTGGATGCCTCCGTGTGTGTGTGTGTGTGGTGCTGGAGGATCGGATGCCTCCATGTGTGTGTGTGTGTGTGGTGCTGGATGTGGATGGTGTGTGTGAGTGGTGCTGGAGGATCGGATGTCGGTGTGTGTGTGTGGTGCTGGAGGATAGGGTGTGTGTGTGTGTGTGTGGTGCTCGAGGATCGGCTGTCTCCGTGTGTGTGTGTGTGTGGTGCTGGAGGATCGGGTGTGTGTGTGTGTGTGGTGCTGGAGGATCGGGTGTGTGTGTGTGTGTGTGTGTGTGTGGTGCTGGAGGATCGTGTGTGTGTGTGGTGCTGGAGGATCGGGTGTCTCCGTGTGTGTGTGTGTGGGGTGCTGGAGGATCGGGGGTGTGTGTGTGTGTGTTGCTGGAGGATCGGATGTCTCCGTGTGTGTGAGTGTGTGTGTGTGTGGCTAGAGGAGAGGATGACTCCGTGTGTGTGTGTGTGTGTGTGTTGTGATGGAGTATCGGATGACTCCGGGGGTGTGTGTGTGTGTGGTGCTGGAGGATCGGGTGTGTGTGTGTGTGGTGTGTGGTGCTGGAGGATCGGTATGTCACTGTTCCCTGTGCGAGGGAACATTGTGTGTGTGTGGTGTGGGTGTGTGTGCGGTGCTCGAGGATCGGATGTCTCCGTGTGTGTGTGTGTGTGTTGCTGGAGGATCGGATGCCTCCGTGTGTGTGTGTGTGGTGCTGGAGGATCGGATGCCTCCGTGTGTGTGTGTGTGTGTGTGATGCTGGAAGATCAGATGTCTCCAGGTGTGTGTGTGGTGATGGAAGATCGGATGTCTGTGTGTGTGTGTGTTTTTGTTTGTGTGTGTGTGGTGAGGAGGATTGTGTGTGTGTGTGGTGCTGGAGGATGGTGTGTGTTTGTGTGGTGCTGGAGGATCGGATGTGTCCGTGTGTGTGTGTGGTGCGGGAGATTGTGTGGTGGTGCTGGAGGATCGGATGTCTCCGTGCGTGTGTGTCTGGTGCTGGAGGATCGGATGTCTGTGAGTGTGTGTGTGTGTGTGGTGCTGGAGGATCGGATGTATCCGTGTGTGTGTGTGTGTGGTGCTGGAGGATCGGATGTATCCGTGTGTGTGTGTGTGTGTGTGTGGTGCTGGATGATTGGATGTCTCCGTGTGTGTGAGTGTGTCTGTGTGGAGCTGGAGGATCGGATGTCTCCGTGTGTGTGTGTGGTGCTGGAGGATTGTGTGTGTGGTGCTGGAGGATTGTGTGTGTGTGTGTGGTTCTGGAGGATCGGATGTCTCGGTGTGTGTGTGTGTGGTGCGTGAGGATCGGATGTCTCCGTGTGTGTGTGTGTGGTGCTGGAGGATCGGATGTCTCCGTGTGTGTGTGTGTGTGTGTGTGTGTGGGTGTGTGTGTGGTGCTGGAGGATCGGATGTCTCCGTGTGTGTGTGTGTGTGGTGCAGGAGGATCGGATGTCTCCGTGTGTGTGTGTGTGTGTGTGGTGCTGGAGGATCGGATGCCTCCGTGTGTGTGTGTGTGTGTGTGTGTGTGTGTGAGTGGTGCTGGAGGATTGTGTGTGTGTGTGTGTGTGTGTGTGTGTGTGGTGCTGGAGGATTGTGTGTGTGTGGTGCTGGAGGATTGTGTGTGTGTGTGGTGCTGGAGGATTGTGTGTGTGTGTGTGTGTGGTGCAGGATTGTGTGTGTGTGTGTGTGTGTGTGTGTGTGTGTGGTGCTGGAGGATTGTGTGTGTGTGTGTGTGTGTGTGGTGCTGGAGGATTGTGTGTGTGTGGTGCTGGAGGATCGGATGTCTCCATTTGTGTATGTGTGTGTGGTGCTGGAGGATCGGATGTCTCCGTTTGTGTGTGTGTGTGTGGTGCTGGAGGATCGGATGTCTCCGTGTGTGTGTGTGTGTGTGTGGTGCTGGAGGATCGGGTGTGTGTGTGTGTGTGTGTGTGTGTGGTGCTGGAGGATCGGATGTCTCCGTGTGTGTGTGTGTGTGTGTGGTGCTAGAGGATTGGATGCCTCCGTGTGTGTGTGTGTGTGGTGCGGGAGGATCGGATGCCTCCATGTGTGTGTGTGTGTGGTGCTGGAGGATCGGGTGTGTGTGTGTGTGGTGCTGGAGGATCGGGTGTCTCCGTGTGTGTGTGTGTGGTGCTGGAGGATCGGGTGTGTGTGTGTGTGTGTGGTGCTGGAGGATCGGGTGTCTCCGTGTGTGTGTGTGTGTGGTGCTGGAGGATAGGGTGTGTGTGTGTGTGTGGTGCTGGTGGATCGGGTGTGTGTGTGTGTGTGTGTGTGTGGGGTGCTGGAGGATGGTGTGTGTGTGTGGTGCTGGAGGATCGGGTGTGTGTGTGTGTGTGTGTGTGTGTGTGGTGCTGGAGGATCGGGCGTGTGTGTGTGTGTGGTGCTGGAGGATCGGATGTCTCCGTGTGTGTGAGTGTGTGTGTGTGGTGCTAGAGGATCGGATGCCTCCGTGTGTGTGTGTGTGTGTGTGTTGCGGGAGGATCGGATGCCTCCGTGTGTGTGTGTGTGTGTGTGGTGCTGGAGGATCGGGTGTGTGTGTGTTTGTGTGTGGTGCTGGAGGATCGTGTGTATGTCACTGTTCCCTCTAAGCTGTGCGCATGTGCGCGCGCACACACCTCGTAGAGCGAGCGCACATACTTTACAACAGAGCGCACAAAAATTACGGTTCTGATTCTGATAGAAAACAACTCATACGTCTTAAAATTTTAAAAGTTGTGATTGTAATTACTAGAAATTTTCCGCTTCATTTAATAATCGTCTATTTTCATTTAATTTGATTAAAATCAATGTGGTGTACATACTGTATTCTGACATATAATCAAATTTTAAAGTATATAGCTCCGAGTGTCATTATGTGGCGCACAAACATTTAACCTTCCTTCAAAAGCTGCACAGCTGATATTTTATGCGCACACAGCCTACAGAAAATTAGAGGGAACATTGGTGTGTGTGTGTGTGTGTGTGTGTGTGGTGCTGGAGGATCGGATGTCTCCGTGTGTGTATGTGTGTGTGGTGCTGGAGGATCGGATGCCTCCGTGTGTGTGTGTGTGGTGCTGGAGGATCGGATGCCTCCGTGTGTGTGTGTGTGTGTGTGATGCTGGAAGATCAGATGTCTCCATGTGTGTGTGTGGTGCTGGAGGATCGGATGTCTCTGTTTGTGTGTGTGTATGTGTGTGTGTGTGTGGTGCTGGAGGATCGGGTGTGTGTGATGCTGGAGGATCGGGTGTGTGTTTGTGTGGTGCTGGAGGATCGGATGTCTCCGTGTGTGTGAGTATGTGTGTGTGGTGCTGGAGGATCGGATGTCTCCGTGTGGGTGGTGCTGTAGGATCGGATGTCTCCGTGTGTGTGTGTGTCATCCGATCCTCCAGCACCACACACACACACACCCCCGATCCTCCAGCACCACACACACACACACACCCGATCCACCAGCACCACACACACACACACGGAGACATCCGATCTGCCAGCACCACACACACACACACACAAATGGAGACATCCGATCCTCCAGCACCACACACACACACACACACACACACACAAACGGAGACATCCGATCCTCCAGCACCACACACACACAAACGGAGACATCCGATCCTCCAGCACCACACATACACACACAAACGGAGACATCCGATGTGTGTGTGTGTGTGTGGTGCTGGAGGATCGGATGTCTCCGTGTGTGTGAGTGTGTGTGTGTGGTGCTGGAGGATCGGATGCCTCCGTGTGTGTGAGTGTGTGTGTGTGGTGCTGGAGGATCGGATGCCTCCGTGTGTGTGAGTGTGTGTGTGTGGTGCTGGAGGATCGGATGCCTCCGTGAGTGTGTATGTGGTGCTGGAGGATCGGATGCCTCCGTGTGTGTGTGTGTGGTGCTGGAGGATCGGATATCTCCGTGTGTGTGTGGTGCTGGAAGATCGGATGCCTCCGCATGTGTTTGTGGTGCTGGAGGATTGTGTGTGTGTGTGTGTGTGTGTGGTGCTGGAGGATCGGATGTCTCCGTGTGTTTGTGTGCGTGTGTGTGGTGCTGGAGGATCAGATGTCCGTGTGTGTGTGTGGTGCTGGAGGATCGGATGTCTCCGTGTGTGTGGTGCTGGAGGATCGGATGTCTCCGTGTGTGTGTGTGTGTGTGTGGTGCTGGAGGATTGTGTGTGTGTGTGGTGCTGGAGGATTGTGTATGTGTGTGGTGCTGGAGGATCGGATGTCTGTCTGTGTGTGTGGTGCTGGAGGATCGGATGTCTGTGTGTGTGTGTGGTGCTGGAGGATCAGATGTCTCTGTGTGTGTGTGTGGTGGAGGATCAGATATGTGTGTGTGTGTGTGTGTGGTGCTGGAGGATCGGATGTCTCCGTGTGTGAGTGTGTGTGGTGCTGGAGGATCGGATGTCTCCGTGTGTGTGTGTGTGTGGTGCTGGAAGATCAGATGTCTCTGTGTGTGTGTGTGGTGCTGGAGGATCGGATGTCTCCATATGTGTGTGTGTGGTGCTGGAGGATCGGATGTCTCCGTGTGTGTGTGTGTGTGGTGCTGGAAGATCAGATGTCTCTGTGTGTGTGTGTGTGGTGCTGGAGGATCGGATGTCTCCATGTGTGTGTGTGTGTGGTGCTGGAGGATCGGATGTCTCCATGTGTGTGTGTGTGTGTGTGGTGCTGGAGGATCGGATGTCTCCGTGTGTGTGTGTGTGTGGTGCTGGAGGATCGGATGTCTCCGTGTGTGTGTGTGTGTGGTGCTGGAGGATCGGATGTCTCCGTGTGTGTGTGTGGTGCTGGAGGATTGTGTGTGCGTGTGTGTGGTGCTGGAGGAACGGATGTCTCCATTTGTGTGTGTGTGGTGCTGGAGGATCGGGTGTGTGTGTGTGTGTGGTGCTGGAGGATCGGATGTCTCCGTGTGTGTGTGGTGCTGGAGGATCGGATGTCTCCGTGTGGGTGTGTGTGTGTGTGATGCTGGAAGATCAGATGTCTCCATGAGTGTGTGCATGTGTGTGTGTGGTGCTGGAGGATCGGATGTCTCTGTGTGTGTGTATGTGTGTGTGTGGGTGGTGCTGGAGGATCGGGTGTGTGTGTGTTTGTGTGTGATGCTGGAGGATCGGGTGTGTGTGAGTGTGTGTGTGTGTGTGTGTGTGTGGTGCTGGAGGATCGGATGTCTCCGTGTGTGTGTGTGTGGTACTGGAGGATCAGATGTCTCCGTGTGTGTGTGTGTGTGGTGCTGGAGGATCGGATGTCTCCGTGTGTGTGTGTGTGTGTGGTGCTGTAGGATCGGTTGTCTCCGTGTGTGTGTGTGTGTGTGGTGCTGGAGGATCGGATGTCTCCGTGTGTGTGTGTGTGTGTGGTGCTGGAGGATCGGATGTCTCCGTGTGTGTGTGTGGTGCTGGAGGATTGTGTGTGCGTGTGTGTGGTGCTGGAGGATCGGATGTCTCCATTTGTGTGTGTGTGGTGCTGGAGGATCGGGTGTGTGTGTGTGTGTGGTGCTGGAGGATCGGATGTCTCCGTGTGTGTGTGGTGCTGGAGGATCGGATGTCTCTGTGTGTGTGTGGTGCTGGAGGATCGGATGTCTCCGTGTGTGTGTGTGTGTGGTGCTGGAGGATCGGATGTCTCCGTGTGTGTGTGTGTGGTGCTAGAGGATCGTGTGTGTGTTTGTGTGTGTGTGTGTGTTTGGTGCTGGAGGATCGTATGCCTCCATGTGTGTGTGGTGCTGGAGGATCGGATGTCTCCGTGTGTGTGTGTGTGTGGTGCTGGAGGATCGGATGTCTCCATGTGTGTGTGTGTGTGTGTGGTGCTGGAGGATTGTGTGTGTGTATGTGTGTGGTGCTGGAGGATCGGATGTGTGTGTGTGTGTGTGTGTGTGTGTGTGTGTGTGTGTGGTGCTGGAGGATCGGATATCTGTCTGTGTGTGGTGCTGGAGGATCGGATGTCTGTGTGTGGGTGTAGTGCTGGAGGATCGGATGTCTCTGTGTGTGTGTGGTGCTGGAGGATTGTGTGTGCGTGTGTGTGGTGCTGGAGGATCGGATGTCTCCATGTGTGTGTGTGTGTGGTGCTGGAGGATCGGGTGTGTGTGTGTGTGTGTGGTGCTGGAGGATCGGATGTCTCCGTGTGTGTGTGGTGCTGGAGGATCGGATGTCTCCGTGTGTGTGTGTGTGGTGCTGGAGGATAGTGTGTGTGTGTGTGGTGCTGGAGGATCGTGTGTGTGTGTGTGATGCTGGAGGATCGTGTGTGTGTGTGTGTGTGTGGTGCTGGAGGATCGTATTCCTCCATGTATGTGTGGTGCTGGAGGATTGTGTGTGTGTGTGTAGTGCTGGAGGATCGGATGTCTCCGTGTGTGTGTGTGTGTGTGTGGTGCTGGAGGATCGGATGCCTCCATGTGTGTGTGTGTGTGTGTGGTGCTGGAGGATTGTGTGTGTGTATGTGTGTGGTGCTGGAGGATCGGATGTCTGTGTGTGTGTGTGGTGCTGGAGAATCAGATGTCTCTGTGTGTGTGTGTGGTGGAGGATCAGATATGTGTGTGTGTGTGTGTGGTGCTGGAGGATCGGATGTCTCCGTGTGTGAGTGTGTGTGGTGCTGGAGGATCGGATGTCTCCGTGTGTGTGTGTGTGTGGTGCTGGAGGATCGGATGTCTCCGTGTGTGTGTGTGGTGCTGGAGGATCGGATGTCTCCGTGTGTGTGTGTGTGGTGCTGGAGGATCGGATGTCTCCGTTTGTGTGTGTGTGTGTGGTGCTGGAGGATCGGATGTCTCCGTGTTGGTGTGTGGTGCTGGAGGATTGTGTGTGCGTGTGTGTGGTGCTGGAGGATCGGGGGTGTGTGTGTGTGTGGTGCTGGAGGATCGGATGTCTCCATGTGTGTGTGTGTGGTGCTGGAGGATCGGGTGTGTGTGTGTGTGTGGTGCTGGAGGATCGGATGTCTCCGTGTGTGTGTGGTGCTGGAGGATCGGATGTCTCCGTGTGTGTGTGTGGTGCTGGAGGATCAGATGTCTCCGTGTGTGTGTGGTGCTGTAGGATCGGATGTCTCCGTGTGTGTGTGTGGTGCTGTAGGATCGGATGTCTCCGTGTGTGTGGTGCTGTAGGATCGGATGTCTCCGTGTGTGTGTGTGTGTGTGTGGTGCTGGAGGATCGTGTGTGTGTGTGTGTGGTGCTGGAGGATCGTGTGTGTGTGTGTGTGTGTGTGTGTGTGGTGCTGGAGGATCGTATGCCTCTGTGTGTGTGGTGCTGGAGGATTGTGTGTGTGTGTGTGTGTGTGGTGCTGGAGGATCGGATGTCTCCGTGTGTGTGTGTGTGGTGCTGGAGGATCGGATGTCTCCGTGTGTGTGTGTGTGTGTGTGTGTGGTGCTGGAGGATCGGATGTCTCCGTTTGTGTGTGTGGTGCTGGAGGATCGGATGTCTCCATTTGTGTGTGTGTGTGTGTGTGGGTGCTGGAGGATCGGATGTCTCCATCTGTGTGTGTGTGTGTGTGTGTGGTGCTGGAGGATCGGGTGTGTGTGTGTGTGTGTGTGTGTGTGGTGCTGGTCGTTCGGGTGTGTGTGTGTGTGTGTGTGTGTGAGGTGCTGGAGGATCGGGGGTGTGTGTGTGTGGTGCTGGAGGATCGGATGTCTCCGTGTGTGTATGTGTGTGTGGTGCTGGAGGATCGGAGGCCTCAGTGTGTGTGTGTGTGTTTGTGGTGCTGGAGGATTGTGTGTGTGTGTGTGTGGTGCTGGAGGATTGTGTGTGTGTGTGTGTGTGTGGTGCTGGAGGATTGTGTGTGTGTGTGTGTGTGGTGCTGGAGGATCGGATGTCTCCGTGTGTTTGTGTGTGTGGTGCTGGAGGATCAGATGTCTCCGTGTGTTTGTGTGTGTGTGTGTGTGGTGCTGGAGGATCAGATGTCTCCGTGTGTGTGTGGTGCTGGAGGATCGGATGTCTCCGTGTGTGTGTGTGTGGTGCTGGAGGATCGGATGACTCCGTGTGTGTGTGTGTGGTGCTGGAGGATCGGATGTCTCCGTGTGTGTGTGTGTGGTGCTGGAGGATCGGATGTCTCCGTGTGTGTGTGGTGCTGGAGGATCGGATGTCTCCGTGTGTGTGTGGTGCTGGAGGATCGGATGTCTCCGTGTGTGTGTGGTGCTGGAGGATCGGATGTCTCCGTGTGTGTGTGTGTGGTGCTGGAGGATCGGATGTCTCCGTGTGTGTGTGGTGCTGGAGGATCGGATGTCTCCGTGTGTGTGTGTGTGTGTGTGTGGTGCTGGGGGCTCGGATGCCTCTGTGTGTGTGTTTCTGTGGTGCTGGGGGATCGGATGCCTCTGTGTGTGTGTTTCTGTGGTGCTGGGGGATCGGATGCCTCCGTGTGTGTGTTTCTGTGGTGCTGGGGGATCGGATGCCTCCGTGTGTGTGTTTGAAGTGCTGGGGGATCGGATGCCTGTGTGTGTGTGTGTGTGAAGTGCTGGGGGATCGGATGCCTCCGTGTGTGTGTGGTGCTGAGGGTCGGGTACCTGCGCATGTGTGTGTGTGTCACTTGCTGCAGGTCGGGTGCTTGTGTGTGTGTGTGGTTCTGTGGATCAGATGCTTGTGTATGTGTGTAGTTCTAGGAATCAGGGGTGTATGTATGTGGTACTAGGGGTTGGGTGACTATGTGTGTGTGTGGTGCTAGTGGTCAGGTGTCTGCATGTGTGACAGTGTGTGATGCTGGTGGTCAAGAGACTTTGTGTGTATGTGTGTGTGGTGAGCTGTTGGAGAAGGTGCTGTGAGTAGGGTGCCGACATGTGCATATGATGCTGGGCGGTCAGATGCCTCCGTGAGTGTATGTGGTACTGGGGAGTGGGTGGTGCTGGGGAGTTTGTGCTGGGGATCGGGTGGGTGGTGCTGGTGATCGGGCGGGCAGGAGGGGATCAGGCGGGCGTGCGGATAGCCAGGCATCGAGTGGCTGGGCATCGGGTGGGCGGGCATGTGGCAGGGTGGGTGGTGCTGGGCATCGGGTGGGCGGGCATCAGGCAGGCGGCTGGTGCTGGGCATCGGGTGGATGGGCATCAGGCAGGCGGCTGGTGCTGGGCATCGGGTGGACAGGCATCAGGGGTGGTCGGGATATGCCAGGCATCAGGGGGGTGGGAGGTGGCAGGCATCGGGTGAGCAGGTGGTGCCGGAGATCATGTGAGTGGTGCCAGGGATCGGGTGTATGCTTTTGGTCATCCAAAGTCTATGTGCGTGTGTAGTGCTGGGGGCCTGCATATGTGTGTGTGGTGCTAGGTGGGGGGTCAGATACCTGTGTGTATGTGTTTGGTGCTGGGGGGTGTTGGATGCCTGTCTGCATGTGTGGTGCTGAAGGTCATGTATGTGGTGTTAGGAGTCATGTGTGTGTATGTGCGGTGCTAGGGGTCGTGTGTGTGCACAGTGCTGGGGATTGTTTGCCTGAGTGTGTGTGTGTGTGGTGCTGAGGGTCGGGTGCCTGTGTGGTGCTGGGGGTCGGGTGCCTGTGTGTGTGGTGCTGGGGGTCGGGTGCCTGTGTGTGTGGTGCTGGGGGTTGGGTGCCTGCATGTGTGTGGTGCTGGGGGGTCTGATGCCTCAGTGTTTGTCTGCGTGTGTGTGTGTGTGTGGTGCTGGCGGATCCGACGCTTCAGTGTTTGTGTGGTGCTGGCAGATCAGATGCCTCAGAGCGTGTGAGTGTGTGTGGTGCTGGGGGATCACATTCCTGTGTGTGTGGTGCTGGAGAATCAGATTCCTGTGTGTGTGGTGCTTGGGGATCAGATTCCTGTGTGTGTAGTGCTGGGGGATCAAATGCGTGTGTGTGTGTGCGCGCGCGCGCGCTCATGTGTTGCTGGGGGTCACCTGTGCTGTTTTACATCCAATGGTTGTATGAGTTTGTAGTGCTGGGGGGCTGGGTACCTGTGTGTGCGTGCATTGCTGGGGGTCGGCATTTGTTTGTGTGGTGCTGGGGAGGGGGGGTTGAATGCCTCTGTGTGTGTGTGTGTGATGCTGGGTATCATGGGTGTATGTGTGTGGTGGGTTTGCGTCTGTGTGTATAATGCAGGAATCTGGGTGCCTCCATATGTGAGTGTGTGTATATGTATGGTTCTGGGGGGCGCCCGCGTGGGTGGGGGGCAGCGGCGCCCACGTGGGGGGTGGGGGGCAGCGGCGCCCGAATGGGGGGTGGGGGGCAGCGGAGCCCGAATGGGGGGTGTGGGGGGCAGCGGAGCCCGAATGGGGGGTGGGGGGCAGCGGCGCCCGAATGGGGGGAGGGGGGAGGGGGCGGATGGGGGCGGGTGGCGGGGGCGGCGCCCGGGTGGGGGGCGGATGGGGGCGGGTGGCGGCGGCGTCCAAGTGGGGGGCGGATGGGGGCGGGTGGCGGCGGCGCCCGGGTGGGGGGCGGATGGGGGCGGGTGGGGAACGGGGGGGTGGATGGGGGCGGCAGGGGGGTGGGGGGGCGGGGGGCGGCACCCGCGTGAGGGGGGGGCGGGGGGCGGCACCCGCGTGGGGGGGGGCGGGGGGCGGCACCCGCGTGGGGGGGGCGGGGGGGCACCCGTGGGGGGGGCGGCACCCGCGTGGGGGGGCGGGGGGCGGCACCCGCGTGGGGGGGGGCGGGGGGTGGCACCCGCGTGGGGGGGCGGGGGGTGGCACCCGCGGGGGGGGCGGCAGCACCCGCGGGGGGGCGGCATCACCCGCGTGGGGGGGGCAGCACCCGCGTGAGGGGGGCAGCACCCGCGTGAGGGGGGGGCGGGTGGGGGCGGCGGGTGGGTGGGGGTGGCACCCGCGTGGGTGGGAGTGCTGGTGGGGGCAGGGGGCGGGGTGCCAGCATGGGGGGGTGGGGGAGCACCAGGGTAGGGGGGCACCGGCGTGGGGGGGTGTGCTGGGGGGCGGGTGTGCTGGGGGGCGCCCACATGGGTGGGTGGTGCCGAGGGTTGTGTGTGTGTGCGTGCACTTTTGGCCATCAATGCCTCTGTGTGTGTAGTGCTGTGGGTCAAGTGCCTGCATGTGTGTGGTGCTGGGTGAGGGTCAGATGTCTGTGTGTTTAGTGCTGGGTGTGTGTGCATGCGTGCGTGCAAAGAGTAGTTACTCACCTGTAACAGGTGTTCTCCAGGAGCAGCAGGAATCAGTCCTCACATATGGGTGACGTCGGCGCCGACGGAGCCCTCGCGGAGCAATTTTCCCCAGCTTTCAAAGAAAGCCTTTGGGAATTGCAGCGCGCATGCGCGGTCCCCTTCCCGCCCAAGGGTGCCATCTTGCTCAGTCTGATGACATAGCTAAAAGACAGCAAAAAATTAGCAAAAACGAAATCATAGGACTGCAACTCCAAGGGGAGGAGGGAGGGTTGTGAGGACTGATTCCTGCTGCTCCTGGAGAACACCTATTGCAGGTGAGTAACTACTCTTTCTCCAGGACCAAGAAGGAAGTCAGTCCTCACATATGGGACTCCC
Organism: Ichthyophis bannanicus; assembly: GCA_033557465.1. Lineage (NCBI taxonomy): Eukaryota > Metazoa > Chordata > Amphibia > Gymnophiona > Ichthyophiidae > Ichthyophis > Ichthyophis bannanicus. The sequence continues at coordinate 409,866,537 of CM066036.1, read as the reverse complement.
AAGCTTAAGGCTACCGGAGACCCTAGGCACAAAAAAGGAGCTCCCTCAAGCTCAGTAGCACAGAAGGAAGGAATCTTCTCTGAGTACGCCTCCAACCGGTAGCCCAACATCCGGGACGGAGGGCAGGAGTTGCCTATATCTCAAAGAGATTACGGAGGACTGCCTGTCCGAAAGCACTGTCCCTGCGGGACTCCCTCTCCAGGCAGTAATGGGCTGCAAAAGTCTGGCTTGAAGACCAAGTAGCGGCCCGGCAGATGTCTGCCAATGAAACAGAGCGGAGGTAAGCCACTGACGCAGCCTTCGCCCTAACACGATGAGCCGTGACTCGACTTTCCAACGAGAGGCCGGCTGCCCCATAAGCCCAAGCGATACAGTCAGCAATCCAGATGGACAGAGTACGCTTGGAGACAGGGAGCCCCAACTTATTGGGGTCATAAGACACGAAGAGCTGAACAGCCCTTCGGTGCTCCCGCGTACGGTCAAGGTAGAGGGTTAACGCCCTCCTACAGTCCAGGGTATGCAGGACCATTTCAGCTCGGCTGGAGTGTGGCCTGGGAAAGAAGTTCGGAAGTACCACCTCCTGGTTGATGTGAAAAGGGGAAACCACTTTAGGAAGAAACTTAGGGTGAGTCCGTAGGACTACCCTATTCTTGTAGAACCTAGTGTAAGGAGGATCAGATACTAGGGACTGTAGCTCACTAACGCGTCTAGCAGAAGTGAGGGCTACCAAGAATAAGGTTTTCCAAGAAAGAAAACGAAGATGACAGGTAGCCAAAGGTTCAAAAGGTGGACAGGTAATCCGCTGTAAAACCACATTCAGATCCCAGTCAGGGGCTGGTGGGCGCAAAGGTGGTTTAAGGAGGAGGCCTCTGAGAAAACGAGCCACTAGAGGGTGGCTGGAAAGAGGTCTGCATTCCACCGGCATGTGATGCGCAGAAAGAGCACTGAGGTGGACGCTGACCGAGTTGGACTTAAGTCCAAGATTGGAGAGGCAAAGCAAGTACTGCAAGACCACTGATGCCGAACAGGAGAAGGGATCTTGAGACTGCTGAGCACACCAGACGGAGAACCGATGCCATTTAAGAGCGTAGGACTTCCGGGTGGAGGGTCGCCTGGAGGCCAAGACGATTTCCTCCACATCTGGAGGCAGCTGGAGGGGAGCAAGGACTACCCTTTCAGCAGCCAGGCCATCAGATGAAGGGACCGGAGGTTGGGGTGTAGGAGAGTCCCGTGATCCTGGGTCAGGAGATCGGGCTGAAACCCCAGAGGGAGAGGAGTGTCCACCGCCAGCTGCATCAGAAGCGGGAACCAGGGCTGTCTCGGCCATCGGGGAGCCACGAGGATCATTGAGGCTTTGTCCCGGAGAACCTTGAAGAGCATCCGAGACACCAGTGGCATGGGAGGAAAGGCATACAGAAGGCCTGTGGACCAGGAGAGAAGAAAAGCATCTGCCGCTACTCTGAGAGGATGCGGTTGTCGAGAGCAGAATCGGGGAAGTTGCCGGTTGAGAGGACTGGCAAAGAGATCCATGGTGGGTAGGCCCCATTTGAGAATGGATCCGTTAGTGCTTCAGCGGATCTATCTCCACTCGTGTGGTTGGAGGATTCTGCTCAGTTTGTCTGCCAGGCAATTTTCTTGACCCGGGAGATAAACAGCTTTGAGGAGGATGCCGCGGTTGACGGCCCAAGAGCACAGCTTTTGTGCTTCCCGACAGAGAAGGAAGGAGCCTGTGCCACCTTGTTTGTTCACGTAGAACATCGCAACTTGATTGTCCGTCTGGACCAGCACAGACTGGTGAGAAGTGAGGTGGGAGAAGGCCCTCAGAACCAGGCGGATAGCTCTGAGCTCCAGGAAGTTGATCTGTTGGGCAGACTCCCAAGGAGTCCAGAGGCCTTGAGTACATGTCCCTTGGCAATGTGCTCCCCAACCCAGGAGAGAAGGATCAGTCGTCAGGACCTGAGAAGGCGGAGGAGACTGAAAAACCATTCCTAGCACTAGGTTTGGCAGATGAAGCCACCATTGCAGAGAAGAGACCAGCGGGTCGGAGATCTGTACGGAGTCCGCTAGGCTCCCAGTGGCCTGATGCCATTGTGTGCGAAGGCACCATTGAGCAGGCCGCATGTTCAGGCGGGCATTGGGGGTCACATGGACTGTGGAAGCCATATGGCCGAGCAGTCTCAGAAATTGCCTGGCAGAGACCAGGGAATTGCTGTGAAAGTGGCTGGCGAGATCCATGAGCCTGTTGGCCCTGTCCAGAGGCAGGAAGGCCCGCGCCTGAAGAGTGTCCAACCTGGCGCCTATGAACTCGAGATTTTGAGAGGGGAGCAAAGTGGACTTTGCGAAGTTTATGACAAATCCCAAGTGCTGGAGTAGAGTCACAGTGCGATGAGTGGCCTGAGTGGCTTCTTGGGAAGACTGGGCTCGGATGAGCCAGTCGTCCAGGTATGGAAATACAAAAAGGCCTTGAAGTCTTAGATAGGCCGCCACCACTGCCAGGCATTTGGTGAACATCCTGGGGGCGGAGGATAGGCCAAAGGGCAGTACTCTGTATTGGTAATGATTTCCTCCCACAACAAACCTGAGATATTGTCTGTGGTCTGGATGAATAAGGATGTGAGTATACGCATCCTTTAGATCTAAGGAGCATAGCCAGTCTCCCTGCTGGAGGTAGGGCAGCAGGATTCCAAGGGTAAGCATCTTGAACTTTTCCTTTGCGAGGAACTTGTTGAGGTTCCGCAAGTCCAGGATGGGTCTGAGGCCTCCTGTTCGTTTTGGTATCAGAAAGTACCTGGAGTAAAAGCCTTGACCTCTCAGGTGGTGGGGCACTGGTTCCACAGCCTGTTCCTGAAGATGACTTGCTAACTCCTGAAGGAGTAAGTCCCTGTGCAGAGGGAGTCTGAGAGGCTCCCCTGGAAAGTAGGAGGGAGGTATCTGGTGGAAGTGCAGAAGATAGCCCTCTTGGACTATGTGAAGCACCCAGGTATCTGTAGTGATGTTGGACCACCTGTGGGCAAAGTGGACCAGCCGGCCTCCCGTGCTGAGAGAAACCAGCTGAGGGGGAGAGGCTATGCTGATGAAGTCAAAAACTCCCAACCTGCTGAGCAGGGGCCGGTGGTGCAGGCTTGGGGGCTTGCTGCCTACGGGACCCATTACCCCGTCCCTTGGCCTGCTGACCCTGTTGGGGAGCTGCTGAGGCCTGATAATGAGGGTAGTGTTTATAGGCAGCCGCCTTCCTCGGGTAAAAGGGCTTTTTCCCCGAGCCCTTCTTCTTCTGAGAAGGGGCAATGGTCTTCCTTGAGAGCCGAATCCTGGTGAGAGTCTCGGTCTCGATCTGTGCAGCCTTCTCATCCATGGGTTTGCCAAAGAGGTTTTCACCTCTGCAGGGGACATCGACCAACTTGTCCTGCACCCATGGCTCAAGGTCGGATGACTAAAGCCAAGCCTGTCGGCGGGCACCGATGCCGGCTGCGGCTACTCGAGCCGATGCTTCAAAGCCATCGTAGGCTGCTCGAGACATAAACTTTGAGCACTCCCGAATACCAGTTGACAAGGCTTGGAACCTCTGCAAAGGTTCTTCGGAGAGACCAGCCGAGAACCTGGCTATTTCTTTAGCCAGGTCTCGGAGATACATGCCCATATAGAGCTGGTAGGTCTGGACTCGACAAGCAAGCATAGAGCCCTGGAAACACTTCCTACCGAGGGCATCCAGGCTTCGAGCCTCCCGACTGGGAGGCACCGAGGAGTGCATCTTCTGACTCTTAAGTCTATGCATGGCCGATTCCACCACCATGGAATGGTGCGGTAGTTGTGCCTTTTGGAACCCGGGGCTCTTGCGGACTCGATAAATGGAATCGACCCGCTTGCTTAACACCGGCGACGACGCCGGGCTCTCCCACATGCGGAAGAGAAGTCGTTCCAGCATCGGAGGAACCGGTACAGTAAAGGCCTCCTTTGGGGGAGTCATACTGGAGGGCAGCGAGCTCTTTGGCTCGAGGCTCCTCCTCGGGATCCGCGGGGAAGGCCAAGGCCTTCCCGCACGAAGTCTGAGAACCGGGTATCCTCCAGGGGGGACCGTCTCCGATGTTCGGACTCGGGGGAGTCCGATGGGACACACCGAGTCTGAAAAGAACCAGGTGACTCTTCGTCCTCGGATTCCCAGGCTGACTCCTCGGAGGAGGAGTCGAGCGGCTCCGGTCGGGCGGGCATCGATGCCGTCCGCCCCGACGCCGAGGGAGTCGGCGTCGATGACCTCGGTCCCGAACGGGAGGCCGAAGGAGACCGTGACCGAGGATCGACTCGAGCCCTCATGGACTCGAGGATCGGCTCGGTCTCCGGGGTCGACTTGGACGTCGACGTCCCGGTGGTCAGGGCAGAAGCACCAGCGAGGCCAGCGATCAATGCCCGCTGCTGGTCCATGAAGGCAGTAAGACTGCTCTCCAAGGCCGTCAACCTGAGTCCGAGCTCAGGAGACCCAGCAGCCCCCGACTCGGGCCCCGACGGCGTCAGGCCCAACGTCGGTTCCTTCGGAAGCGAGTCCACGAGGACTACAGCACTTACGTGAGCAGGCGAGTCCATCTCGAGATGAGGATGTTTGGAAGGCCTCTCCATCTCCAAGGACCCGGGACGGCTATCGGGGCTATGTGACCTGGCTCTCGAGGAACCAGGAGCGTCCACCGACGACGCCCCCGCGGGTTTCTTCTTCCGATGATGTTCCCGGGTAGGAGACCCCCACTCAGAGGAACTTTGACGATGCTCAGGACCAGAGTCCCGAGATGTCGAAGCCTCTGACAAGGTCCGGGCCCGGCCGGAGTCAGAGAAGATACGTTCCCGCTGATGCTGCCGACTCCTCAACGCTTTTGAGGACATCTTGCCACACAGACCACAGATCATCGGGTCATGATCAGGTCCGAGGCAGCGGAGGCAGCAGTCGTGTGTGTCGGTAAGAGACATGAGCTTCTTACACCGATCACACTTCTTAAACCCGCTGGCAGCCATCGGGGGAAAAAGGGCCCCTGCGAGGTCAAAAGACAGGGCTGCCAGTGAAAAAGAAAAAAAGGCGCGAAATCTGTCACGAAGGACAAAAAACTGAAAAATAAAGAACGGACTCGCAACCGGCGTTGCGGGTCCGGGCGGGAAAAGAACTGGCGTCGAACCGAGAAAAAACAAATAAAATCAACTTTTCTAGCGGTGAATTACAAACGTCTGTAGTGCTCCGTGGAAAAAAGAAGACTGAGCAAGATGGCACCCTTGGGCGGGAAGGGGACCGCGCATGCGTGCTGCAATTCCCAAAGGCTTTCTTTGAAAGCTGGGGAGAATTGCTCCGCGAGGGCTCTGTCGGCGATGTCACCCATATGTGAGGACTGACTTCCTGCTTGGTCCTGGAGAATGCTGGGGGTCATGTGTATGTGTGTGGTGCTGTGGATTGGGTGCCTGCATGTGCATGTGTGCATGGTGCTTGGGGTCAGGGGGTGTGTGTATGTGCGTGTGTGTGCACACATGGTGCTTGGGGTCGGGTGCCTTGTGTGCACGCGTGGTGCTTGGGGTCAGGTGCCTGCGTGTGTGGGGTGCTTGTGGTCAGGTGCCTGCATGCATGTGTTTGTGATGCTGAAGGTCAAGTGTGTGTGTGTGTGTGTAGTGCTGGGGATCAAGTGCCTGCATGTGTGTTTGTGGGTACTGGGGGTCAGGTGCCTATGTGTGTGTGTGTGTTCATATGGTGCTAGGGTCGTGTACCTGAATGTGCGTGGTGGTGGTGGCGGTAGGGAGGCTGTGCGTGTATGCGTGCGCATGTGTGGAGCTGCAGGTTCAGGTGCCTGTGTGTGTGCGTGTGGTGCTAGGGAATCAGATTCCTCCACGTGTCTGTGTGGTACTGGCGGTTCGGATGCCTCCGTGTGTATGTGTGGTGCTGGGGGATCGGATGCCTCTGTGTGTGTGTGTGGTGCTGGGGGGATCGGATGCCTCTGTGTGTGTGTGTGGTGCTGGGGGGATCGGATGCCTCTGTGTGTGTTTATGTGTGGTGGTGGGGGATCGGATGCCTCAGAGTATGTTGTATGTATGCATGTGGTGCTGGGGGTCCTGTGTGCTGTTTTGTGTCCAATGGGCTATGTGCGTTTGTAGTGCTGAGGGGTCGGATACCAGTGTGAGTGCGTGTGATGCTGGGGGGGGGGTCGGGGGCTTGCATGTGTGTGCGCACGCGATGCTGGGTGGGGGGTCGGGGCCCTGCATGCGCGCGCGCGCGATGCTGGGGGGGGGGGGTCGGGGCCCTGCATGTGCGCGATGCTGGGGGGGGGGGGGTCGGGGCCCTGCATGCGCGCGATGCGGGGGGGGGGGTCGGGGCCCTGCAAGCGCCCGCAGCGGGGGGGGGGGAAGGGGCCCAGCATGCGCCCCCGGGCGAGGCTGGTGGGGGGGGGCGGGGCCCTGCATGCGCGCGCGCGGGCGATGCTGGTGGGGGGGGTCGCGGCCCTGCATGCGCGCGCGGGCGATGCTGGTGGGGGGGGGGTCGAGGCCCTGCATGCGCGCGCGCGGGCGATGCTGGTGGGGGGGGGGTCGAGGCCCTGCATGCGCGCGCGGGCGATGCTGGTGGGGGGGGGGGGTCGAGGCCCTGCATGCGCGCGCGCGGGCGATGCTGCTGGGGGGGGGGTCGGGGCCCTGCATGCGCGCGCGGGCGATGCTGGTGGGGGGGGTCGGGGCCCTGCATGCGCGCGGGCGATGCTGGTGGGGGGGGGTCGGGGCCCTGCATGCGCGGGCGATGCTGGGGGGGGGTCGGGGCCCTGCATGCGCGGGCGATGCTGGGGGGGGGTCGGGGCCCTGCATGCGCGGGCGATGCTGGGGGGGGGGCGGGGCCCTGCATGCGCGCGCGCGGGCGATGCTGGGGGGGGGGGGGTCGGGGCCCTGCATGCGCGCGCGGGCGATGCTGGGGGGGGGGTCGGGGCCCTGCATGCGCGCGGGCGATGCTGGGGGGGGGGGGGTCGGGGCCCTGCACGCGCACGGGGATATAGGGGGGGGGGTCGGGGCCCTGCATGTGCACGCGCACGGGGGATATAGGGGGGGGGTCGGGGCCCTGCATGTGCACGCGCACGGGGGATATGGGGGGGGTCGGGGCCCTGCATGTGCACGCGCACGCGCACGGGGGATATGGGGGGGTCGGGGCCCTGCATGCGCACGCGCACGCGGGATATGGGGGGGGTCGGGGCCCTGCATACGCACACGCGATATGATAGGGGGGGAGGGGTCGGGGCCCTGCATGTGCGCGCGATATGATAGGGAGGGAGGGGGGGGGGGGGGGGTCGGGGCCCTGCATGTGCGCGCGATATGATAGGGGGGGGGTCGGGGCCCTGCATGTGCGCGCGATATGATAGGGGGGGGGGTCGGGCCCTGCATGTGCGCGCGATATGATAGGGGGGGGGTCGGGGCCCTGCATGTGCGCGCGATATGATAGGGGGGGGGTCGGGGCCCTGCATGTGCGCGCGATATGATATGGGGGGGGGTCGGGGCCCTGCATGCGCACGCGATATGATATGGGGGGGGGTCGGGGCCCTGCATGCGCGCGATATGATATGGGGGGGGTCGGGGCCCTGCATGCGCGCGCGTGCACGCGATATGATATGGGGGGGGGTCGGGGCCCTGCATGCGCGCGCGCGCACGCGATATGATATGGGGGGGGTCGGGGCCCTGCATGCGCGCGCGCGAGATGATAGGGGGGGGGTCGGGGCCCTGCATGCGCGCGCGCGATATGATATGGGGGGGGTCGGGGCCCTGCGCGCGCGCGCGCGCACGATATGGGGGGGGGGGTCGGGGCCCTGCATGTGCGTGCGTGCGTGCGATATGGGGGGGGGGCCCTGCATGTGCGTGCGTGCGATATGGGGGGGGGTGGGGCCCTGCATGTGCGTGCGACCGTGCGTGCGTGCGAGATGGGGGGGGGGGCGGGGCCCTGCATGTGCGTGCGTGCGTGCGATATGGGGGGGGGGTGGGGCCCTGCATGTGCGTGCGTGCGTGCGTGCGTGCGATATGGGGGGGGGGGGGGGGGGGTCGGGGCCCTGCATGTGCGCACACGCGCGCGCGATATGGGGGGGGGTCGGGGCCCTGCATGTGCGCACACGCGCGCGATATGGGGGGGGGGGTCGGGGCCCTGCATGTGCGCACACGCGCGCGATATGGGGGGGGGGTCGGGGCCCTGCATGTGCGCACACGCGCGCGATATGGGGGGGGGGGACGGGGCCCAGCATGTGCCCACACGCGCGCGATATGGGGGGGGTCGGGGCCCTGCATGTGCGCACACCCGCGCGCGATATGGGGGGGGGTCGGGGCCCTGCATGTGCGCACACGCGCGCGATATGGGGGGGTCGGGGCCCTGCATGTGCGCGCGCGATATGGGGGGGGTCGGGGCCCTGCATGTGCGCACACACGCGCGCGATATGGGGGGGGTCGGGGCCCTGCATGTGCACACACGCGCGCGATATGGTGGGGGGGGTCGGGGCCCTGCATGTGCGCACACACACGCGCGATATGGGGGGGGTCGGGGCCCTGCATGTGCACACACGCACGCTCGCGAGATTGTGGGGGTCGGGGCCCTGCATGTGCACACACGCACGCGCGCGCTAGGGGGGGGGTCGGGGCCCTGCATGTGCACACACGCACGCACGCGCGCGCGCGATATGGGGGGGTCGGGGCCCTGAATGAGCACACACGCGCGCGCGCGCGATATGGGGGGGGCCGGGGCCCTGCATGTGCACACACGCGCGCGCGCGCGATATGGGGGGGGTCGGGGCCCTGCATGTGCACACACACACGCGCGCGCGCGCGATATGGGGGGGTCGGGGCCCTGCATGTGCACACGCGCGCGCGATATGGGGGGGGTCGGGGCCCTGAATGTGCACACACGCGCGCGATATGGGGGGGTCGGGGCCCTACATGTGCACGCGCGCGCGCGAGATGGGGGGGTCGGGGCCCTACATGTGCACGCGCGCGCGATATGGGGGGGTCGGGGCCCTGGATGTGCACACACGCGCGCGCGCGAGCTCGGGCGGGCGGGGCCCTGCCTGTCAACACACGCGCGCGCGCGCTGGGGGGGTCGGGGCCCTGCACGTGCACACACGCGCGCGCGCGATATGGGGGGGTCGGGGCCCTGCATGTGCACACACGCGCGCGCGCGCGCGCGATATGGGGGGGTCGGGGCCCTGCAAGAGAGCGCACGCGCGCGCGATATGGGGGGGTCGGGGCCCAGCAAGTGTGCGCACACACGAGCGCGATGGGGGGGGGGTCAGGGCCCTGCATGTGCGCACACACACGGGCGCGATGGGGGGGTCGGGGCCCTGCATGTGCACACACACGGGCGCGATGGGGGGGTCGGGGCCCTGCATGTGCGCGCACATACGCGCGCAATGGGGGGGTCGGGGCCCTGCATGTGCGCACACACACGCGCGCGCGCGCGATGCTGGGGGAGGGGCCCTGCATGTGCGCGCACACCCACGCGCGACGCTGGGGGAGGGGCCCTGCATGTGCGCGCACACACACGCGCGATGCTGGGGGAGGGGCCCTGCATGTGCGCGCGCACACACACGCGCGATGCTGGGGGAGGGGCCCTGCATGTGCACACGCGCGCAATGCAGGGGGGGGGTCGGGGCCCTGCATGTGCACACGTGCGCAATGCGGGGGGGGGGGGGTCGGGGCCCTGCATGTGCACACGTGCGCAATGGGGGGGGGGGGGGGGGCGGGGCCCTGCATGTGCGCACGTGGTGGTGGTGGTGGTGGTGGTGGTGATAAGGGCCCTGCATGTGCACACGTGGTGGTGGGGATAGGGGCCCTGCATGTGCACACGTGGTGGTGGTGGGGATAGGGGCCCTGCATGTGCGCACGTGGTGGTGGGGATAGGAGGCCAGATATGTGTGGTGCTGGGGATAGGAGGCCAGATATGTGTGTGGTGCTGGGGATCATGTGTCTGTGTGGTGCTGGGGATCATGTGTATATGTGTGGTGCTGGGGTCATGTGTATATGTGTGGTGTTGGGGTTGTGTGAGTGTGTTTAATGCATGGGTTCGGCTGCCTCCATGTGTGTGTTTGTGTGTGGTGCTGGGGGTTATGTTTGTGCGCTTTTGGGCATCCAATGCCTATATGTGTTTGTGTGTGTGTATAGCACTGGGGGTCAGGTGTCTGCATATGTGTGTGGTGCTGGGTGGGGATCAGATGCCTCTGTGTGTGTGGGGTTGGATGCCTCTGTGTCCATGCATGGTGCTGGGGGTCACGTGCCTGCATGTTTGTGTGTGGTGCTAGGGGTCAGGTGCCTGTGTGTGTGTCATGCTGCGGTCAGGTGCTTACATGTGTGTGGTGTTAGGGGTCAGATGCATGCGAATTTGTGTGTTGTGCCTGTGTGTATAGTGCTGGTGGTTGCATGGTGCCTGTGGTTGATCAGACCCCTGGATGTATGTGTGTGGTGCTGGGACTTGAGTGCCAGCGTGAGACTCTGTGTGATGCTGGGAGACGTGTGAGTGTGTATGTTTGTTGCTGGGGGTCAGGTGAGTTTGTCTGTGTGTGGTGGGATGCCTGCGTGTATGTGTATATGCATGTGTGCTGTTGTGGGTTCGTTGCCTGCGTGTGTGGTGCTGGGGATTAGATGCCTGCCTGTTTGCGTGCTGCTGGGGATGAGGAGCACGTGTGTGAGTACATGGTGCTCCAGGTTGGGTGTCCATGTGTTGAAGGTTAGGTGCCTGCATATGTGTGTATGGTTCTGGGGAGTTGGACGTATGTGTGTGTGTTTGTGGTGCTTGGGGTACTGTGTATGTTTGTGGTGCTGGGTGTTGTGTGTGTGTGCGTTGTGCTAGGGAGTTGGGTGCTTGCATGTGTCTGGTGATGGGGGTCAGGTGCCTGTTGGTGTGTGTGTTCTGCTGAGGGTTAGGTGCCTGCTTGCATGTGTGTATGGGTGGCGCTGGGGGTTGGGTGGCTGCAAGTGTGTGTGTGTCTGCAGTGCTGGAGAGTGTTTTGTATGTGTGTGGTGTTGGGCATCATGTGTGTGTGCTTGTGCGCGCTGTTGGACATCCAATACCTGTATGTGTGTGTCATGCTGGTGGTCATGTATGTGTGTGTGTTATGCTGGGGTCATGTGTATGTGTGTGGTATTGGGGATCATCTGTTTTTGGTGCTGGGGGTCATGTGTGTCTTTGGGTGCTGTTGGGCATCCATTGCCTCTGTGGGTGTGTGTAGTGCTGGGGGGTTGACTGCCTGCATGCATGTGTGGTGTGCTGGAGGTTGGGTACCTGCATATATGTGTGTGGTGCTGGGGGTCGGGTGTATTTGTGTGTGCCCTTTGGGTGTTCAATGGCACTGTGTGTGTATGCAGTCCTGGGGTGGTTGCTTGAGAATGTGTATTGCTGGGGTTCATGTGCCTGTGAGTGTCTGTGGTGCTGGGGGTCATGTGCCTGCATGCATGTGTGTGGTTCTGGGGGTCATGTGCCTGCATGCATGTGTGTGGTTCTGGGGGCCATGTGCCTGCATGCATGTGCGTGGTTCTGGGGGTCATGTGCCTGCATTTGTGGTACAAGGGGTGGGGTGCCTGCATGTGTGTGTGTTTATGTGGTGATGGGGGTCGGGTGCCTGTGTGTGTGTGTGTGTGCTGGAGGTCGGGTGCCTACATGTTTGTGTGTGCATGGTGCTGGCAGTCAAGTGCTTGCATGTATGAGTATAGTGCTGGGGGGATTGGGTGACTGCATGTGTGAGTGCTGCTGGGCGGTCAGGAGCCCACATGTGCGTGTTCTGCTGAGGGTTAGGTGCCTACCTGGCATGTGTGTGTGTGTTGTGCTGGGGGTCGTGTATGTGCGGGTGCACTGTTGAAGTTCAATGCCTGTGTGTTTATAGTTCTGGGGGATTGGTTGGCTGTGTGTATGTAGTGCTAGAGGTCGGATGCATGCTTGCGTGTTTGTTGGGCATCAGTTGCCTGTGTGTGTTTATGGTGCTGTGGATTGGGTGCCTGCTAGATGAGTGCTGCTGCAGGTCAACTGCCTGCATGTATGTGTGAGGTGCTGGAGATTGGGTGCCTGCATGTATGTGTGAGGAGCTGGGGATTGGGTGCCTGCATGTGTGTGTTCTGCTGAGGGTTAGGTGCCTGCGTGCATGGCTGGGGTTCGGTTACCTGTGTGTATGTGCTGTTGGGGGTATGGTGGCTGCATACGTGTGTGTGTGGGGAGATGGGTATGTGGGTGTGTCTGTGGTGCTGGGCATCCAATGCCTCTGTGTGTGGTGCTGGGGGTTGTGTGTGTCTGTGGTGCTGGGAAGTAGGGTGTGTATGTGCGGTGCTGGGTGTCATCTGTACGTATGTGTGCGTGCGCGTGATTTTGGGCTTCCAATGCCTCAGTGTGTGTGTGTGGTGCTGGGGAAATTCAAGCAGTAGTGCTTGACAAAAGGAAAAATCAATGCCCATGTTGCCACAAACAAATGTCTGAGGGGGCTACCAAGTTATGCTCCACTCATGAAGATGTTTGTGCCTGGGAGTAATCCGCACAAAACCCCTCTGGAACCATCCAATTCTGTAACAGATACTCGGAGGCAATCACTTCCTTGATCCAGCATCCTAAAGTAGACTTGGCGACCATGTAACCTTTATGTGGTCCCACAAACAGTACAAATAGATGGTCAAATTTGCGAAAGGAGTTAGCAACCTTCAAGTACCAGAGAAGCACTCTCCAGACACCCACCAGGCAAAGATTCTTGCCCTTACCTTGGCACTGCTTTTTAGAAAAGCAGAGCAAATAAACTACCTGAATCAAATGGAAAAAAGAAACCATCTTGTGCAAGAAGGAAGGGACAGAACGAATGCACACAGCCTTCTCCAAGAGCGATAAGTAAGGATCCCTGCATGACAAGGCTTGCAGCTCAGAGTAACATTTTGCCAAACATATCTCAACCAGAAAAACAGTCTTGAAGGTGAGATCTTTAAGCCTAGTCTGCTTCAAGGGATTGAAGGTTTCCAACATCAAGTCCTGGAGAACCAGGTAGAGATCCAGAGGAACAACTGAACATATGGGGGGGGGGGGGGGGAAACAGATGTCATACTTCCTAGAGAAAAAGGGAAACATCAGGATGTGAGGCAACTGACAGCCCTGCTACTGGCCCCAGAAGCATGAAAGGGCCACCACCTGAACCTTCAGGATACTAAAAGAAAGGCCTTTGTCCAGACTCCTGAAAAAGGGCAAGCAAGGACGTTGTCCGCTGTATCAGGTCTAGCCTGATGCTGACAACAATAATTCACAAAAGAGATACCAGACGTGCACATAGGACAGGCTGGTAGATCCTCTCCTAGCCTTGAGGTGCATGGAAACCATGGCAGGAGAGTAGCCTTTATGCGTTAAGCGGAGCCTATCAAGAACCAAACCATAAACAATAAATGAGCTGGGTTGTCCAGAAGAACAAGTCCTTGACATAATAGCCCCAGGGCTGGGGCAGTTGTAGAGGAGGATCCTGCAGAAGCCTCATTAGGTCCCCAACCATGGCCTCCGTGGCCAATCTGGCACCATCAGGATCACCAGGCCTGAATGCCACTCTATGTGCTGAAGCACATGACCCACTAGCAGCCATGGAGGAAACACATACAACAGGCTGCACTTCAGAAAGAACTTATTTAGGGGGTTTACACCCTCTGAGCCTGTTTCTCTACAGCAACTGAAGAAGTATTTGGCTTTGGCCCTGGACCGAATTGCCATAAGATCCATCTCAGGATGACCCCAGAGGCGCAGAACTTGCTGAAAGGCTGTTTGATGCAGTTCCCACTCCCTGTGATTGAGTGTCAACTGATGAATTCTGTCTTTATGCTGTTGACTGCGGTGATATGTTTCACCGCTAGAGCTAGCAGGTTCCCATCTGCCCAGGAGAACAGTAGTTATCTCCAGGATCACTCCAGCATTCTTGATGCCCTCTTGCCAACTGACATACACCACTGTCGTAGCATTGATAGAAAGCAGAGGGTAGGGCTAAATGGCCAATTTTCCCAATGGAAAAGGTGAATAGTGGAGTACCCCAGGGATCTGTGCTGGGTCTGCTATTTTTAGTTATATTCATAGATGACCTGAAAAAGGGAATAATGAGTGAGGTAATAAAATTTGCAGATGACACAAAACTTTTTAAAGTTGTTAAAACCCAAGAGGATTGTGGAAAATTGCAAGAGGATCTTGATAAATTGGATGACTGGGCATCCAAATGGCAGATGAAATTTAATGTGGAAAAGTGCAAAGTTATGCACCTACATAGTAACATAGTAAATGACATCAGATAAAGACCAGCATGGTCCATTCAGTCTGCCCAGCAATATGGCAAGAGTAGGTGCACCTGTCGCTCTGTGAAGGCCACCCCTCCCCATGTCTTTGTTTAGGGGTGGACCCACCACTCCATGTAGGACACCCCTATTTGTTGAGAAGTTAGATGGTTCAATTTATTTTGTTTTATCCTGTTGCTGTAAAGGGATCCGCTGTGCTTCTCCAATGCTGTTTTGAATTCCGTCACTGTGTTTGCCCCCACCACTTCCATCGGGAGAGCATTCCAAGCATCCACCACCCTTTCAATGAAAAAATATTTCCTGACATTGCCTTTCAATTTAACACCTTGCAGCTTCATGTTATGCCCTCTAGTTTTACAGCTTCCCCATCTTTGGAAGAGGTTTGTTTGTTCATCGTTCCTCTTTAAGTATTTAAAGGTCTGAATCATATCTCCCCTATCCCTCCTCTCCTCCAAAGTGTACATATTTAGCTCTTCAAGTCTCTTCTTGTAAGGTTTATTATGCAGGCTCCAAATCATTTTGGTCGCCTTCCTCTGAACAGTTTCCAGTCCTTTTACATCTTTTGCAAGATATGGTCTCCAAAACTGAACACAGTATTCCAAGTGAGGCTTCACCAGCGACCTGTACAGTTGCATAAGTACCTCTTCCTTTCTGCTGGAAATCCCTTCTTTGTATGCACCCCATCATCCTCCTGGCTTTTGCCACTGCTTTGTCGCACGGTTTTGAAACCTTGAGATCATCATAGATAATCACAACAAGGTCTTTCTCCTCAACCATGCACACCAACCTCTCGCCCCCTATTGCGTACATTTCCCTTGGATTTCTACTACCCAAGTGTATGACACTGCACCTTTTCGCATTAAATCACAATTCCCAAGCATTAGACCATTCTTCCAGCTTTTGTAGATCTTTCCTCATGTTATCCACTCCCTTGAGGGAGTCCACTCTGTTGCAAATTTTTGTATCATCTGCAAAAAGACAGACCCTTCCATTCAGTCCTTCAGCAATATCACTCAGAAATACATTGAACAGTGCCAGGCCCAGGACCGAACCCTGGGGCACCCTGCTAATCACCTTTCTTTCATCCGAGTGAGCTCCATGTACCATCACCTTCTGTCGTCTATCAGTCAACCAATTTCTAATGCAGTTTATCATCTTGGGACCCATCCCCAAGCTACTGAGTTTATTGGCAAGCCTTCTATGAGGAACAGTATCAAAGGCTTTGCTGAAATCCAGGTAGATGACATCCATCGCATGCACCTGATCTAGTTCCTTGGTCACCCAGTCAAAGAACTCAATCAGATTTGTTTGGCAAGACCATCCTTCAGTAAAACCATGTTGCCTCGGATCTTGCAACCTGTTGGTTTTGAGAAAGCTCACCATTCGCTCTTTCAGGAGCGCCTCCATTACTTTTCCCGCCACCGAGGTAAGGCTCACGGGCCTATAGTTTGACACTTCTTCCTTGTCACCACTTTTGTGTAGAGGTACGACATCAGCCATTCTCCAGTCCTGAGGAACCTCTCCTGTTTCCAAGGATCTGTTGAATACATCCTTTAAATGCCCTGCAAGAACCTCTCTGAGCTCTTTCAGTATCTTGGGATGTATCCCATCCGGTCCCATGGCTTTGTCCACTTTCAGTTTAGCAAGTTGTTCCAACACATCGTCTTCTGTGAATTGTGTGGTATCTACTTCATTCCCATTTTATATTTGGGAGTCATAGCTGGTCCATCTCCAGGATTTCTTTAGTAAAAACAGAGCAGAAGTATTTGTTTAGCAATTTTGCTTTTCTATGTCACTTTCCACGAGACCTTTCCAGTACTTCTGAGTCCTGCAATTCCAACTCTGATCTTCCTTTCCCGAATATACCTGAAGAAAGATTTGTCGTCACCCTTAACATCTTTAGCCATCTTTTCCTCTGCCTTTGCTTTTGCGATCCTTATTTCTCTTTTTGACTCTGAGTTTGATCCTGTATTCATTTCTGTGTTCTTCTGTTTGCAAGCTTTTGAATTTTGCGAAAGCTGTGTTTTTTGCCTTTATTTGAGCAGCCACTTCTTTGGAAAACCAAATAGGTTTCCTTCTCCTCTTGTTTTTATTTACTTTTTTTTTTACATATTTATCTGTTGCCCCTTTTATTGCCACCTTTAGTTTAGCCCATTGCAATTCCACTTCCCTTATCTCCTTCCACCCTGTCATCTCCTCCTTTAGGTACTCGGCTATTTTATTGAAGTCAGTGTTTCTGAAGTTTAGGACTTTGAGCTTGCTATGTTTGGCCTGTATCTTGGCTTTTATCTCAAACCACACCATGTGATTATTGCTGTTGCTCACAGGGGCACTCTCACGCAGACATTCGACATGCTATCACCGTTGGTGAGCACTAAATCCAGCGTTGAGCTTTTCCTGGTTGGTTCCATGACCATTTGTCTAAGTGATGCATCTTGGAGAGCATCTACAATTTTTTGCTTCTTTACAGATGTGCAGGAGTAATCCAATCCACATCAGGTAGATTAAAGTCACCCAAAATGATCGCTTCCCCCTTTGTGGCTATCTCGGCAATATCTCGTCATTATCTATCTCTTCAACTTGAGTCGGAGGTCTGTAGACTACAACAGTATGGATGACAGTGCCATCTCCTCTTTCAAACGCAATCCAGAGCGCTTCTTCTTTTCCCCATGTCCCCTGCATTTCAGTAGCTTTAATACTGCTTTTGACATACAAGGCTACTCCTCCTCCTCCTTTTCAATTTTCTCTGTCTCTTCTGAATAGATTATAGCCAGCTATGGCTATATCCCAATCATGCGATTCATTAAACCATGTTTCTGTAATGGCCACAATGTCCAAATCCATTTCCACCATTAGGGCTTCCAGGTCCGGAACTTTGTTGGCTAAGCTACAAGCATTTGTGCTCATTGCTTTCCAGCATTTACCTGGCTTGTGTGTATTTTGCATTGATTTTGTTCTGCCCACATCTTACCACTTGTTTTTGATGTGTGGTTTAAAAGTGTGGCTGTTTCTGATGTTGTTCTGCTTTTGCAGGGGGTGGCGTGCAGGTCTTGACCTTCCACCTTGACACTGACCTAGGAGAGAACCACCCAAACTATGGTTACACAATGCAAGGTTCCACATTGGGAACCACCACCCAGGAAAAAGATTTAGGCGTCATTGAGGATAACATGTTAAAACCCTCCGCCCAGTGTGCTGCGACGGCCAAGAGAGCAAATAGAATGCTAGGTATCATAAGGAAAGGAATGGAAAATAAAACAAAGGATATTATAATGCCTCTGTATCGTTCCATGGTGCGGCCGCACCTTCAATATTGTATGCAATTCTGTTTGCTGTATCTTAAAAAGGATATAGTATTATTAGATAAGGTACAGAGAAGAGCCACCAAAATAGTAAAGGGGATGGAAGGATACCCCTATGAAGAGAGGCTAAAAAGGTTAGGGCTCTTTAACCTGGAAAAGAGACGGCTGAGGGGAGATATGATAGAGGTCTATAAATTAATGAATGGAGTGGAACGGGTAAATGTAGATCGATTGTTTACATAATCAGAATATAGAAAGACTAGGGGACATGCAATGAAGATACAGGGTAAACAATTTAAAACTAATAAGAGAAAATATTTTTTCACTCAATGTGTAATCAAACTCTGGAATTTGTTACCGGAAGATGTAGTAAAAGCTGTTAGTTTAGTTGGGTTTAAAAAAAAGTTTGGACAAGTTCCTGGAGGAAAGGACCATAAACTATTATTAAAAGGAACCCAGGATATCGCTGCTTGACCCAATACAAGCATTTTGGAACCTGTCTCTTTTGGGGAAACTGCTAGGTACTTAAGACCTAGATTGGCCACTGTTGGAAACAGGATACTGGGCTTGATGGACCTTGGTCTGACCCAGTATGGCATATCTTATGTTTTTATGAATAGACCAAGACCTGCTCTACCCTTGACCAGAGTCTGGAAGTGCAGGAAGGCCAAACGAATGACCTTCACCTCAAGGTGGTTGATGGGTCATGCCGACTCATGGTTCTTCCAATGGCCCTGAGCTGTGCAGGTCTCGCAAAGAGCTCCCCAGCCAAAAAGGCTGGCATCCATCGATAGGAGAAGCCATGAGTGATTTTCCCGTGGCATACCCTTTTCTCAGATGCCACGGCAGTTACCACCACTGCAGGCTGGAGACCACCTCCGCCTGGAGGGGCAGCTTGACCTGAGAACTGGGAGACCCCTGAGAAAACAGGGACTTCTGAAGCAGCCTTATATGAGCTCATGCCCAAGGCACTTTGTTAACCACCAATGTCATCAAGCCAAGAAGCTGAAGATCATCCTGAACTCTGGGAACCTGCAGAGACCAGAAGGCTGCCAACTGGACCAAGAACTTGTTCACCCTCTCTTCGGGTAGGAAGACTCTGCCTACTCAAGTGTTAAAAGACACTCCCAAGTATTCCATTGATTGATAAGACACCAAGTGGCTTTTTCCTCAATTTATCACCCAACTGAGACTATCTAGAAAATGTACCACATGGGCCAAAACCTGAGCCACTTCAGGCTGCAACTTGGCCCAAATGAACCAGTCATTCAGATATGGGTGTACACAGATGCCCTGGTGTCTCAGTGCAGCGGCTACCACCACCATCATTTTTGAGAAAGCGTAGTTACTCACCTGTAACAGGTGATCTCCGGGAACAGCAGGAATTTAGTCTTCACATATAGGTATCATCGGTACCGGTGGAGCCCGCAAGGGGACGCTCCCCAGCGTCCAATAGGAAAGCTTTTGGGAGCACCCACAGCTCATGTGTGCTGCCTTCCCGCCTTTGTACCTCTCTCACTGCAGTTGAGTTTATAGCTGAGACCAAAGGAGAGAAGTAGAGAAAGAGAGAGATAGAGACAACTCCTAGGGGTGGTGGGTGGGTTGTGAAGACTAAATTCCTGCTGTTCCCGGAAATCACCTGTTACAGGTGAGTAACTACGCTATCTAAAGGAACAAGCAGGAATGTAGTCTTCACATATGGGGACTCCCCAGCTGAAAGATGCCAAGGGGTGACCCCAGCTAGCTGCGAACCCAGGTGAGATGGGTCATGCTTCCTCCCATAGACCTTAGGCATCCAAACTGTGGATGGTGGGTAGGAGTTGTATTAAGTATGGAAGAGATGTTGTAGAACAGCCTGGCCAAACGAGGCATCCCAACGGGAGTCCTTGTCTAAGTCATAGTGGGCTGTGAAGGTATGTATTGAAGTCCAAGTGGCTGCTTTGCAGATGTCATCAATAGAGACAGAATGAAGGTTAGCTGTTGAGGCTGCCATTGCTCTCACATTGTGACATGGCCTTCGAGAGAAAGTCCCTTACTCTGATATGTATAGGATATACAATCTGCAATCCAATTTGACAGAGTTCTTTTAGAAACTGGAAGTCCCAAATGACTAGAGTCAAAAGCCACAAAAAGCTGAGAAGATTTTCTATGTGGCTTAATTCTTTGGAGATAAAAAGCCAAGGCTCTTTTACAATCCAATGTGTGAAGATTCCTTTCCGCACTGGAGGCATGAGGCCTAGGGAAGAATATAGGAAGATAAACCAACTGGTTTAAATGAAAAGGCGAAACCACCTTTGGCAGAAAGTGAGTATGAGTCCTGAGCACTACTTTATCATGGCGAAACTTTGTATAAGGAGGGTGAGCTACTAACGCCTGTAGTTCACTAATGCACCTTGCAGAAGTGATGGCAATTAGGAAAATAACTTTCCATGAAAGAAACTTTAGGTCTGAAGTGACTAAAGGTTCAAAGGGCGGTTTCATAAGCTGACCAAGATTTAGATCCCATGTCACCAGTGGTGGTTTAATGGGAGGTTTTGTTAAAAGTAGGCCTCTCATAAATCTTGATATAAGTGGATAAGAGGAAATAGGTTGTCCATCGAAAGGTTTATGAAAAGCAGCAACAACACTAAGATGGACCCTAACTAAATTTGTCTTCAGACCAGAAGTTGATAATTGTAGAAGATACTCTAGTAGCAACTCTACAGGTACTAAAAGGGGGTTAAGTTCCTTTTGTGAACACCAGATAGAGAACCTTTTCCACTTGAAAGCATAGGAACATCTTGTGGAGGGTTTTCTGGAAGCCAGGAGGATATCCTTTACTTGTTGAGAAAGGTTAACATCCTGGAATTCTAGGCTTTCAGTAACCAGGCCCTGAGATGTAGGGACTGGGGATTGGGATGCAGTAAAGATCCGTTCTCTTGTGACAGGAGATCTGGAGCATTCCCCAACTACAGAGGAGTGGTTTGAGAGAGACGCAGAAGAAGAGGATACCACGTTTGCTGTGGCCAACGTGGAGCTATGAGTATCATACAACCTCTGTCTCTCTGAAGTTTGAATAAAGTCTTGGGAATGAGGGGAGTGGGTGGGAAGGCTTAGAGGAAGTCCTGTCCCCAGTGGAGTAGGAAAGCATCTCTTGCCTGACAGTTTTGAGCCGGAATTCTGGAACAGAATCGGGGAAGTTTGGCATTCTATGGACTTGCAAAGAGGTCTATATCTGGTGTTCCCCAGATTCAAAACACTCGAGTAAGCTGGTATGAATGGAAGGACCACGCGTGTGGCAGCAGTATTCGACTGAGTTTGTCTGCCCACAGGTTTTGAATGTCTGGAAGGTATACTGCAAACAGGTGAATTTGTAACTCTCTGGCGAAGGCCCATATTCGCAAAGCTTCATTGCATAGCGACAGAGCCTGTTTCACCTTGCTTGTTCACATAGAACATAGCTACCTGATTGTCAGTTTGGACCAGTACTGTTTTGTTGCTGAGTTGGCCCTGAAAGACTTGAATAGCATTGAAAATGGCTCTCAGCTCTAGGAGGTTTATGTGAAGGGAAACCTCCTGTGAGGTCCAAAGGCCCTGAGTGGAGAGATTGTGCAAGTGGGCCCCCCAACCCATCTTGGGCGCATCTGTCGTCAGAGTGGTTTGGCATATAGGCTGCTGGAAAGGAGAGCCTACAAAGAGGTTTTCCAGGGATTGCCACCATTGCATGGATGAAATCAGACGTATGGTAGTTCTGATTTTGTCTGTTAGTCGACTCGAGGCTTGTGACCACTGAGAGGAAAGGG
The DNA here is from genome assembly GCA_033557465.1 of Ichthyophis bannanicus. NCBI lineage: Eukaryota > Metazoa > Chordata > Amphibia > Gymnophiona > Ichthyophiidae > Ichthyophis > Ichthyophis bannanicus. The sequence goes on along the minus strand of CM066036.1, from coordinate 409,845,200 downwards.
TCTACAGGGCTGCTCACATGTGGAGGCGAGCATAGGGAACCACATGGACAGTGGATGCCATGTGTCCCAGCAGTTGACGCATCTCCCAAGCAGTAAGGAATACCTTCATAGATGCTTGAGATGCCAGTTGTATTATACACAGACAGCGAGGCTGGGGCAGGAAAGCCCTTAACTGCCGTGTGTCTAGTCGAACCCCTATGAATTCTAGAGATTGAGAGGGGGTGAGATGAGATTTTGGGAGGTTTATGACCAGCCCCAAGTATTGAAGAATTCTCATTGCTCGAGAGAGAACGAATCTGACCTCTGGAGCTGTCGATGTTCGAATGAGCCAATCATCTAAGTAGGGGAAGACGAATATTCCCAGAGTCCTCATAAATGCTGCTACCACTGCCATGCATTTTGTGAAGACTCTTGGAGCAGAGGCTAGTTCGAAGGGACGAACTCTGTACTGGAAGTGTCTTCCTTGGACCAGGAATCGAAGGAACTTCCTGTGATCTGAGTGGATGAGAATATGCGTGTACGCATCTCTTAGATCTAGAGAACATAGCCAGTCCTGACTTTGGAGGTATGGTAAAAGTGTTCTGAGGGAGATCATTTTGAACTTTTCTTGGATCAAATATTTGTTTAATTCTCTGAGGTCTAATATAGGTCTGTGTCCCCCTGTCTTCTTTGGAATAAGAAAGTAGGGGGAGTAAAACCCTGACCCCCTTTGGGGAGTGGGTACTTCTTCGATTGCTCCTTGAGCTAGAAGTGATGTGACCTCCTGCTACAAGAGGTCGGTGGCAGGGCCCTGAGAACTGAACTGTTATTACTGTAGGTGGGGGCAAGTTGAGAAAATGAAGCTTGTACCCCAGTTGTACAATGGACAGAGTCCAATTTTCTAATGCTATTTGTTGCCATCTTTTGGCAAAAAAACAGTCTTCCTGGAATGGTCAAGGGTTCTGGACTAAGTTCTCTAGATAGAAGTCAAAGACCCTGAGGAGTCTGAGTCTGTTGAGCCAGTTGAGCTTTTGAGCTTGCACTTTCTTTGCTGTCTGTTCTGTTGTTGCCCCTTCTGGGGAACATGGAGCGGACAGTGAGTTTGATGAGTGTAAGATTGGTAAGGCTTCTTTTTCTTACTGAAAATGGTTTTTTTGAATATTTTCTTCTTTGCTGGGTTGGCTGTAGACTTTGACAATCTATTTAAAGTAGTATTGTCAGATTCAAGCTGAGTAGCCTTGTCCTGCAGGTCCTTGCCAAAGAGATTTTCTCCTGTGCAAGGAATGTTTCCCAGCTTTTCTTGCACCTATTGTTCTAAGTCTGATGCTTGAAGCCAAGCAATCCGACGTGCTCCTATGGGTATAGCAGAGATTCTGCTAATACATTCAAAGCAATCAAAGGTAGCATGGTTCATGAATTTTGAGACATTCTGGGCATGCTTGACCAGAATAAGGTAGTCTGCTCTTTTTTCCTCCGAAACACAAGGACTAAGGGAGCTCTAAGTCTTTTGTGACTTCTTCCAGGAACATTCCCATATAAAGAATGTAGGAACTGATCCTGGCTCCTAGCATGGAGGATTGAAAGCATCGACGACCAAAGGCATCTAGAGTCCTAGATTCACTGCCTGGGGGATTAGAAGAATGTGTTTTAGCACTCTTGATCCTTCGCATGGCCGATTCCACTACCACTGAATGGTGTGGTAACCGAGTTTTTTGAAAACCAGGACAACTTGGCACTCGGTACATAGTGTCAAGGCGTCGGGAATGTGAAGATATTGTTAAAGGAGTTTCCTACATTCTCAACATTAGGAAGCATAGCTGCTTCCTTGGGAGCCATAGGGTATTGCAGAATTCTTAATTCTTCTGCCCTAGGTTCCCTTTTCTGGAATCACAGTGATTGCAAGACCCTTTGCTAAATCACGTATGAAATCCTGGAAGGACATAACCTCTGGAGGAGACATTCTGCGTTAAGGAGAAGGAACCGAATCTTCTAATAGATTCGCTCTGGTACCGGTAGAATCGTCAGAGTCATCGGAATCGGAAGATTCAAGCACCAGGTGCTCCTGTAACGCATGGTATCGGTACCGCTCGAAGTTGGTACTGAAACGTCTCGGTTCCTGATGCCTGATACCAGAGATCGGCATGGGGGAAAGCAGTCCTGTCCAAGCAGGTACTGTCGGTACCGATACATGTTGAACTGTCTGTTGCTGTCTTAGCAGTTCCGAAGCCGCTAAGAGGTCCGCTAGACTGCATTCAATAGCGAGGATTCTGTGATCCATCGCTCCTGCCGATGCCTGGGTGCCGGTAGCGATGGAAGCGGCTATGACCCCAGAACATGGCACCAGTAGTTCCGCAGAGGTGGAGGCCTCTGGAACATTCTGGAGCCCCGTTAGTGCTTTGGAGCCCAAAGACTCCCGCCGGGGCTATTTTGCCGGTGAAGTATCCTCAAGGGAAACGCCAGGGGCATCTCGATACTTTGAAGGAGATTTACCCTTTGAGGACCGGCTAAGTCTTAGAAGACTTCAATTTGGTTACCTGAGATCCATGGGAGGAAGATGAAGCCCTGGAAGACGTCGATGCAACTGATATCATGTCGGCGGCAAAAAGGGTACCGGGTTTTTCAGCACTATTCTGCAGGCCCCTTTTGGTCATCCTCATGCAGGAGAGACACTCCGTTGGACAATGTTCAGGACCCAAACATTTTAGACACCAATCATGAGTGTCGGTGACGGAAATGGTACCGCCACATTTTGAGCATTTTTTGAAACCACTAGCTGGTTTCGCCATGCTTGCAGAAAAATGGGCCTAGTGCTCAAAATGGCACCTAGCAGCAGAAGCAGGGAAAGATCCCTGAAGAAATACAAGGATTTTTTTTTTTTTTTTTAAGGAAAGAAGAAGAGAACCGGCGGTACCGGTAGGCGTCGAATGAAGGCAGACGCGACCACAAAAAACAAGAAATAAAGGTAAATTTTCTGCGGTGACAGGGTACCACATCCTGTCGGCTCCGCGGAAAATGAAGAACTGAAGTGAAAGAGGTAGAGAGGCGGGAAGGCAGCACGCATGTGCTGTGGGATGCTCCCAAAAGCTTTCCTATTGGACGCTGGGGAGCGTTCCCTTGCGGGCTCTGTCAGTACCGACGATACCCATATGTGAAGACTACATTCCTGCTTGTTCCTGGAAATTATCCTTGGGGCAGTGGAGAGGCCAAAGGGGAGAGTGGCAAACTGAAAATGAGAGCAAAGAACGGTGAAACAAGAAAGCGCTGTTCATCCTTTCGAATATGGATGTGGAAGTAAGCCTCAGCTAAGTTCACAGACACCTGGACCCCTCAGTGGCATTCCATATGAATCACTAACTGCAAGGTCTCCATATGGAAGTGAACGGCATGCAGTTGTGAGCACTGATTCCTGGAGGTCGAGAATTGGCCACAAGGAAACATCCTTTTTGGCACCACAAATTAGATGGAATATCAGCTGTGGCCTTGGTTGGCAGGGAAATGGGACCACCACCTGCAGACAGAGAAGTCTGTCCACCGTACATTGAACTGCAGCACTCTTGGCCACAGAGCAGCAAGAAGAGACTAAGTCATCCAGAATAGCTCTCTGCATTTGAGAATATAGCCATGCTAAATGGTGTCTAGCACTAGTGACCTTTGGTGATCCAGGCCCACTCCTGGAAAAAAAGGTGGATCGGCTGCCCACTGGAGGCATTCCAGAATGAGCCTCCAAGCCACCATTGTGCCTGATGGGAGGAGGCACCTCTGGGGATGTTGGAGTCCCAGTTATCTTATGGACTACAAAAGGGCTGAGTCTGAGACTGGAACCCAGAAGAGTAGGAGGAGGAAAGCTTTACGGGATGATATTTACAGACGCTACAGGAGTCCGAATAGTTATCACAAGGAACATGGGTGTACATAGATGAAGAGGATGCAACTGTACATTTGGCAGGCCTTTTAGGCTTATTCTCCAGGAGGCAATGAGGTTTGGACTCGCCCAAGTCCTTAATCAGCTTCTCCAAGTCTGCTTCAAACAAGAGACTCCCTTTTAAGGTGAGCTGAGTCACTTGGGATTTGAAGGATGAATCTGCCGCCCAATGGCATAGCCATATCCAATGTCGCACCACAGTCGACAGATCAATGTCCATAGACACCAAGTGGACGAGATCATTCATAGTGTCCAAAAAAAAGGCTGCAGCCGACTCCAAGAGGGGTGTAATATCATCTGGCACAAGGGACTGAATCCACTGAAATAGAGCTTGAATCATCAGACCTGCACACACTGCCAACTAAAGGATAATAGTGGTCACTGTACCCCGATTCTTCAAAAGTGTCCACCTTACGATCCTGGGGGTCTTTCAGGGCTGTTCCATCCTCCACTGGAATGGTAGTTCACTTCATAATTGCTGTAACCTGTGCTTCCACTCAATATGTTCATCCTGTGGCAGGGCATAAAAGCCTCCTGCAGACTTTCAGCCCCTTCACTTGGAAGTCTGGCGAGTCGCACTTCAAGCATACCATACACTTGATAACCTCCAAAAAAGATAAGGCCAATTTGGATTTCTGAACCCCCTGCATGAGAAGGTAAATCTGTGACCCTTCTTCAGCCACTGGAGGGCCGGTCAAATTCAGGGCAAATGACACCTGAGCAATCAGGGCTGCCAATTCATCCTTCCTGAACTGGTGAACACCACCAGACTTGCCATGATCTTCAGAGTGGGAGGACAATTTGCCCTCCAAGTCAGAATCAGCAGCCTACTTATTTATTTAACAGCTTTTCTATACCGCTTTATCCTATGGTCAAAATGGTTTACATCAAACAGAATGTTATACATTGTAACAGGGTAGCAAACTTGGAGAAAACTTAGTAAAGGAGAACAAGGGTTGAGGGGATGGGGAGGAGTAGGTGTTAATAGGGGGCTCAGGAGGAGGGGACAGGGGACAGAGGTAGATGTACAGTGGTGTTATGTCACATTTTCAGAGAAGCATGCTGTAAAGAAATCTTTAGGGCCCTTCTGAATGATAGCAGGTCCTTTGTGGCCTGGAGTTTGTGTGGAATTGAGTTCCAGAGGAGAGGTGCATATAATGAGAAGGCTCTTTTAGATGTAGTGGTATTGGATCTGATGAAGAGTGCTGGTGTGTGTAGGTGCTCTGGGATCCAGTTCGTCTTATATGGTTGTCATTAGTTTCATGTATTAGCGTTTGGAAGTGGGTTGAGGAATTTGAAGACTAAGGATGGCTTTGAATCTTGTGCGTTCCATGATGGGCAGCCAGTGTAGCTGTTTGAGCAGGGGAGTTATGCGTTCTGTGGTGCGTGCATTGTAGAGGGTGCATGCTGCTGTACTGAGGGCTAGTTGGAATGGGTGGATTGTTGTCTTCAACAGCCCTTGGAGGATGATGTTACAGTAGCCCAGATAAGGTAGGACGAGGGCTTGAAGAACTGTATAAAAGGTTTGGTGAGTTAGGAGAGGTTTGAGGTGTTGTACAGTCTTGAGCTTATAGTAGATGCTCCTGGTGATGTTTTTGATGTGAGCAGACAATGTTAAGTGGTGATTGATGGTGACACCCAGGTATCGTACCTCCTCTGTTGTACTCAAATTTGAGTTCCGCTTAGGCTTATGGTGTCTGGTGGGATGAAACTGCTGTCTCTGCTGATAAACAGGGCTTCAGGTTTTTTTTTTAAGGTTTATAGTCATATTGTGGGTGGGGTGAACCAAGTACTGATGTTTGCGAAGAAGTTGGTTATGTTTGTGATGTCAAGGTTGAGTGTGTTGATGGATGCTTATAACATGAAGTCGTTGGCATATATATGGTAATGGATGTTGAGTGCTTGTATGACTGAGCAGATTGGTTGGATAAAGACGTTGAATATCAGTGCAGAGAGGGCTGATCCTCTGGGTACTGTTTGATTTTGGGTGTATGGTTTTGACCTTGTGGAAAATGATTTTACCTGAAGTAGACGGCATGATAGATTGGATTTGAATCCGTTTAGAGGGGCTTCCGCAAGTCCTATTGTTTATAGTCTCTTTATGATTAGGGTGTGAGGTATTGAGTCAAATGCTGTCTTGATGTCAAGGAATACAAGTAGGTATAGCATAGTTACTCACCTGTAACAGGTGATATCCGGGAACAGCAAGAATTTAGTCTTCACATATGGGTATCATCGGTACCGACGGAGCCTGCGCGGGAACGCTCCCCAGTGTCCAACAGGAAAGCTTTTGGGAGCATCCCACAGTGTCTGTGTGCTGCCTTCCCATCTTTCCCAACTGCCTCTCTCCAGTTTAGTTTAAAGCTGAGACAAAAAGAGAGAGAGAGGGAAAGAAAAAGAGAGAGATAGAGAAATACAACTCCTAGGGGAGGTGGGTGGGTTGTGAAGACTAAATTCCTGCTGTTCCCGGAGATCACCTGTTACAAGTGAGTAACTATGCTATCTCCAGGAACAAGCAGGAATGTAATCTTCACATATGGGAACTCCCTAGCTGCAGATGCCAGGGAGAAGGCCCCAGAAGTTGTGTGCCCTTATGAAAGGGCTCCACTTTCCCCTATGGATCTCTGGCATCCTACCAGGGATGGTGGGTAGGAGTTGATTAAGTATGGAACAGGTGTTGAAGAACAGCCTGACCAAACAAGGCATCCCGGCAGGAGTCCCTGTCTAAGCAGTAATGGGCTGTGAAGTTATGAACCAAAGCCCAAGTAGCTGCTCGACAGATGTCATCAATAGACACAGAGTGAACATGAGCCATTGAGGCTGCCATGGCTCTCACATTGTGAGCTGTGACATGGCCTTCAAGAGGAAGGATTTTACTCTCATAGGCAAAAGATATACACTATGCAATCCAGCTGGACAGTATTCTTTTGGAGACTGGACGTCCTAAATGACTAGGATCAAAAGCAACAAAGAGTTGAGAGGACTTTCTATGTTGGTGTGTCCTTTGCAAGTAAAAGGCCAAAGCCCTTTTTGCAGTCCAAAGTATGAAGATTCCTTTCTGCATTTGAGGCATGAGGCCTTGGGAAGAATACAGGAAGGTAAACTGCTTGGTTTAAATGAAAAGGTGACACCACCTTTGGCATAAAGTGTGGATGAGTCCTAAGGACTACCTTATCATGATGGAACCTTGTATAAGGAGGATCAGCCACCAACGCTTGCAATTCACTGATGCGACGCGCTGATCACTGTTCCCTCTAAGCTGTGCGAGTGAGCGCACATACTTTACAACAGAGCGCACAAAAATTACGGTTCTGATTCTGATAGAAAACACAGACGTTCTTAAAATTGAAAAGTTGTTGTGTATTTATGGTTTTCACAAGTTCTACAATATTTTCTAGTGCAATCAATGTGGTGTACATACTGTATTCTGAGGTGTAGTCAAATTTTAAAGTATATAACTCCGAGTGTCGTTATGTGGCACACAAAAATTTAACCTTCCTTCAAAAGCTGCCCAGCTGATATTTTATGTGCACACAGCCTACAGAAAATTAGAGGGAACATTGGTGCTGATGTGATTGCAATAAGAAAGATGACCTTCCAGGAAAGGAATTTCAAAGAGGTAGTGGCTAATGGTTCAAAAGGCGGTTTCATAAGCTGCCCAAGAACCAAATTTAAGTCCCATGCCACCGGTGGTGGCTTAATGGGAGGCTTAGTTAAAAGAAGGCCTCTCATAAATCTCGCTATGAGAGGATGAGAGGAAATAGGTTGTCCATTTAGAGGCTTGAAAGAAGATGCAATAGCACTCAAATGAACTCTCACCGAATTGGTCTTAAGCCCTGCATTTGATAAATGAAGGAGATACTCCAGTAATGATTCCAGAGGTATCGCAAGAGGGTTAAGACCCTTTTGCGAGCACCATGTGGTAAACCTTTTCCACTTAAATGGATAAGAGCTCTTCTGGAAGGCTTCCTAGAAGCATAAAGGATATCCTTTACCTGCTGGGAAAGGTTAAGACCATGAAGTTTGTGATAAGGAAGCTTATCATAGCTCAGGAAGGAGCTATAGAAAAGGTGAAGTGACTCTGAACAAGCAACCTGTCAGTTCTGGTAGAAATAAGAAAACAGAATTTTCCCATAAAAGACTACCAGTCCCAGAATGCACCAGGTTTCCAACAGCCATTAGAGGAGCTGAAGTGGGGAAACGTGTGTTCAATCAGGAGGGCTATGAGGTAATCCCTAAGCACTCATCTCAAAGGGCAGGGCCTGATTCAGCACAGCTGCGCTGTATTAGGGAGGAGCACTCATCTAAGCAGAACAAAAGTAGAGTTTATTCTACAGATGACCATCTTCTTCATGATCACCTTGGATATCCAGAGAATTGTCCTCAGTATCCTGAGAATCAGCTTGAGTTTGATCATCAGTTTCATCTGAAGGATCATCAGAAGCAGAAGCCAAACCGGACGGACAGAGAGGGAAAGAGACCCTTTGGAAGAAGGAAGAGAAAAGCCTTTGAGAGGTCTAAAAGAGTCCAAAGCAGTACGTATACTGGGAGGTATTCCAAGGGTCAGCATACACCATTGGACTGGGGAAAGCCAGAGGAATGGTGCTGCAGAGCTAGGAATCACCAGAGGCTACCTGTGAGGGAGACGGCTGCACGTGGAAGGGACCCTAAGACCTGTGCCAGAAGGTATGTGAAGAGAGATCCAGTGTCCAGGGATCTGGATTGGAAGGCTGGACATAAGAACTGGACTACATACTGGCCAGGCTATATAGAGAGGAACTCTAGCAGCAATGGAAGCTCAGGTATGAACACTGATCTATGCCCTAGCTATAACCTTGAAAGACAGCAGGGAAACAAGTATTCTCCTGAAAATGCTCCATTGAGAGATTCATCTGTGCCAATCCATGATATTGAACCCATGCTTGTTGAACAAGGGGGAATAATAGCAGATGAGGATCCTGTTTATATGGACTGCTCTCTATCTAAACTTCGTTGGTAACTTTCTGTTATAAAGTACAGCAACCATCACAAAGAAATACAAAATTTGTTCTTTAATCTACTCAGGAAAGCTCCTGAAGCAGGATTTGACCCACACAGTGGAAGGCAAGCCAGCTAAGGGGTTACAGCTGGTAACTGCTAGCAATTAAGCCTTACCTAATTGCTTGTGAGCTAGGAGAGAATCACTTCTTTATCTATGTGGGAAGTAATCAGAAGTTAACCTGAAAAGAACAGTTTGTTTCTTGCTTTGTGGCTTTTCATTTGTTGTTTTCCTGATTTTAACTTTGTTTTTCCAAGTTAACATTGAAAGCAAGTAACCTAATTTATGTGCTACCAAGCATATCTGTGTTGGGAGAAATAACCCCATAAATAAATATCTTATTGGCTTTACCAAAGAGCACAACTAAATTATTGTCAGCAGCTGTGTCTGGTGTGAATGAAATACATTGCCCACAATACCTTGCAAATCATATAGAAATATGCACTTGCCAAGAGTGTGAAGATTCTCACCCAGGCAGCCGTCTGACAAGTTCTAGGCCTTCAGCAACCAGGCCCTGAGATGCAGAGACCGGGGATTGGGATTCCACAGCATCCCCCATCCTCTTGAGAAAGGAGATTTGAAGCAGAACCTAACTCCAGAGGTGGCGCTTGAAAGAGATGTAGGAGCAAAGGGTACCACATTTACCGTGGCCAACGTGGAGCTATGAGAATCATATGACCTCTGTCTCTCTGAAGCTTGAACAGGGTTTTGGGAATTAGGGGAATGGGTGGAAAGGCATACAGGAAATCCTGACCCCAATGGAGGAGGAATGCATTCCTGGCCTGACAACCCTGAGCGGGAATTCTGGAACAGAACCGTGAAAGTCTGGCATTCAGCGGACTTGCAAAGAGGTCTATGTCCGGGGTTCCCCAAATTTGAAAACTTTTGGCTACCTAGTCTGCATGGGAAGCAGAACTCGACTGAGTCTGACTGCCCAAGAGTTTTGAATGCCTGGAAGATACATCGAAAGGAGATGAATCTGATGCTCTCTGGCGAGGGCCCAAAGTCGCAAAACTTTGCTGCAGAGCGACAGAGAGCCTATTCTGCCCTACTTGTTCACCTAGAACAGGGCTACTTGATTGTCCCTTTGAACTAGGACTGTCTTGTAACTGAGCTGGGTGTGGAATACTCGAAGAGCAAGGAAAATTGCTCCGAGTTCTAGGAGATTGATGTGTAGATAGGCCTCCTGTGGAGTCCAGGTACCCTGGGTAGAGAGGCCTTGCAGATGGGCTCCCAAACCTACCTGTGAAGCATCTGTTGCTAGAGTGGCTTGGGGTGGGGGTTGCTGAAAAGGAGACCCCACCAAAAGGTTTTCGGGTGATTGCCTCCATTGGAGGGACAAAATAAGGCGATCTGAGTTTGCTATTTTGTCTGACAGGCAACCTAACATTTCCCGAGCAGTGAGGTGAGGTTTTAGCACTGCTTGGGAAGCTAACTGCACAATGCGAAGGCAGCGGGGCTGTGGAAGGTAGGCCCTTATCTCTCTGGTATCCAGCAAAGCTCCTATAAATTCTAGGGAGTGAGTGAGAGCAAGGTTGGATTTTGGAAGTATATGACAAGTCCCAAATACTGAAGGTTTCGCATTGTGTGAGAGAGGGCAACCCTGGCCTCTAGCTCTGAAGGGGCTCGAATCAGCCAGTCGTCTAAGTAAGGGAAGACGAATATTCCCAGGGATCGGAGAAATGCTGCCACCACAGCCATGCATTTTGTGAACACCCTTGGTGCAGAGGCCAGGCCAAAGGGAAGAACCCTGTATTGGTAATGCTTCTCTTGAAACAGAAAGCGAAGGAACGTTTGGTGAGTTGGATGGATGAGAACATGAGTGTACGCATCCTTGAGATCTAGAGAACAAAGCCAATCCTGACTTTGAAGGTATGGCAGCAGAGTTCCTAGAGAAATCATTTTGAACTTCTCTTTGAACAGGAATTTGTTCAATTCTCTGAGGTCTAAAATGGGTCTGTCTCCTCCTGTTTTCTTTGGAATAAGGAAATAGGGGGAGTAAAACCCTGTACTCCATTGGGGAACGGGTACCTCTTCTATTGCCCCTTGAGCAAAGAGCACAGTGACCTCTTGACCTAACTGGTCGTAGAGAGAGGTCTGAGAATTGAACTGTCTTACCATTGTAGGAGGGGGCATGCTGAGGAAATGAAGCTTGTACCCCTCTCTTACAATAGACAGAATCCAATTTTCTGCTGTTATCTGACCCCATCTGGGGGCAAAATGACGTAACCTTCCTGGGATGGTGGAGAGTTCTGGGCCGTTCAAGGCCAGGAAGGCAAAGTTCTCTAGATAGGAGTCAAAGACCCTGTGGAGGCTGAGTCTGCTGAGCCGGTTGAGGTCTTTCTTTGCCTAGGTTGTTGCTGCTGTCCCTTTTGGGCAGACTGACTTAAACGATGCCCCTGCTGGGTATAGGAGGGATAAAACTTCTTCTTACTTAAGAATGGTTTCTTATAGGATTTTTTCCTCGTAGGATCAGCTGTAGATTTAGACAATCTATCCAAAGTGATATTGTCAGCATCTATCTCATTAGCTTTTTCCTGCCAATTCTTTCCAAAAAGATTCTCTCCTGTGCAAGGAATATTCCCTAGTTTATTCTGTACCCAAATCTCCAAGTCAGATGCCTGGAGCCAGGCAATCCTACGTGCACCTATGGCAATGGCAGAGGTTCTGCTTATGCACTCAAAGCAGTCAAAGGCTGCACGATTCACAAATGAGGAAACAGCCTGGGCATGTTTGACAAGGGCGAGGTAATCTTGCCTCTTATCAGGAAGGAGAGGGCTCATAAGCTCTAAATCTCCTGTGACCTCCTTAAGGAACATTCCCATATATAAGATATAGAAACTGATCCTAGCAGAAAGCATGGAAGCCTGGAAGGTTTGATGTCCGAAGGCATCAAGAGTCCTACACACACGTCCTGGAGGATTAGATGCATGCCTTTTTGCACTCTTTATCCTTTTCATAGCTGAGTCCACCACCATGGAATGGTGTGGTAATTGAGTCTTCTGAAACCCAGGACAAGGAGGAACTCGATACATGGTGTCAAGTCTTCGAGAGTGAGTAGATGTGGTTAGAGGTGTTTCCCACATCCTTAACATGAGATCATGCAAGATCTCATGAATAGGTAAGGTAACTGCCTCCTTGGGAGCTTTAGGATATTGCAGGATTTCTAATTCCTTTGCCCTAGGCTCTTTTTCAGGAGCCACTGTGATGGAAAGACCTCAGGCCACATCTCGGATAAAATCCTGAAAGGACATATCCTCTGGTGGAGACATCCTATGCTGAGGAGAAGAGGAATCCTCAGGAAGAAGTTCTCTGGTATCAGCAGAGCTTTCAGAGTCTTCAGACTCATCCGAGGATTCGAAGCATCTCCGATCCGGGTTATCGTGCAAGGCACGGTACCGGTACCGATCGAAGTCAGCATCTAAGTGGTCCGGTACTGACTTGTCGATGCCGGATAGACATGCATGACTCGGTCCCGGTAGAATACCTGCCGATGTCGATGCAGTTGGTGCCGGTACCAGTTGAATTGTCTGAAGCGATTTCAGGGGCTTCAAGGCCATGAGAAGAGCCGCCAGACTGCGTTCAATAGCCAAGAATCTCTGGTCTATCGACGCTGCCGATGCTTTGGTATCAGTAGCAGATGAAGTGGCCGGTACCCCAGAGCATGGCACCAGTAGTTCTGCCGAGGTTGAAGCCTCGAGAACATACCGGAGCCCCATTAGTGCTTTGGAAGCCAGAGCCTCCCACTGGGGCAATTTTGCTGGTGAAAGTCCCTCAAGTGCAATGTCAGAGGCATCTCGATGTCTAGAAGGAGATCTACCCTTTGAGGACCGGCTAGATTTATGTTTTGTTACCTGAGATCCATGGGAGGAAGACGAAGCCCTGGAAGACGTCAATGCCACAGAGGCTGCATCGGAGGGAAAAAGGGTAAAATGTTTAGCAGCTCGGTTTTGCCAGCCCCTTTTCAACATCATCCCACATGAATCCCCCTGAAATAGAGTGGTCAGGACCTAAACATTTGAGGCACCACTCATGGGTGTCGGTGACGGAGATGGTACCGCCACACTTAGAACACTTTTTAAAACCCGAAGCGGGTTTTTCCATTTTGAAGGAAAACGTTGGGCCTAGTGCCCAAAATGGCGCGTGGCACCTGAAGAGAAAATTACTGGAAAGACTCCAGAAGAAAGGGTTTTTTAAAAAAAAAATTTAAGAAGAAAAGAAAGAAGAACCGGCGGTATCGGTGTAGCGTCGAGGGAAGGCAGACGCGACCATAAAAAAGAAGAATAGAGGGATTTTTTTCTGCGGTGACAGGATGTGCGACCTGTCGGCTCCGCGGAAAATGAAGAACTGGAGAGGGATAGTTGGGAAAGGTGGGAAGGCAGCACGGAGGCGCTGTGGGATGCTCCCAAAAGCTTTCCTATTGGACGCTGGGGAGCGTTCCCGCGCAGGCTCCGTCGGTAACGATGATAACCACATGTGAAGACTACATTCCTACTTGTTCCTGGAGATCCTAAGTTCGGTCTGACGGTACCTGTTATTAGTTTGTCAAGGAGTGCAGTCATCAGTGATTTGACTCCGTGGTGGGGTCGAAAGCTGTATTGCTGGGGATCACATGTAGAGTGTGCATTCATGTGGTCTTATAGATGGTGCAGTACAATTTTTTCTAGTATCTTCTTTGTGAATGGAAGGCTGGCTATGGGTCTGTAGGATGTTGGTTAGTTGATGTCATTATTGGTTCCTTTTCTTACTTGATGAATGGATGCCATTTTGAATTCAGGTGGTAAGTACCCTAGCTGTAGGGAAAGATGAGTGATCTTGTGGATTGTTGGTGCGAGCTCTTGCCTAGCAATCTTGATCCAGCTGACTGGGCATGGGTCAAGAGAAGACATGGTTGTAATGATGCTGGTGATGATGTCTTCTATGTGTTTTGTTATGAGAATGATTTCTATGTATATAGGGATCTTGAGGGATCCTGAGGTGAAGAGTTTGCACTGCAGCTTGAGCTGTTGTTGTTGGGAGAGATTGGAGTTTGGAAGTACTCTGCCATTTCTTGTGAGGTCAGGTTTGTTCCTTCTACTTGCTGGGAGTTATCTTTTGTGAGGGATTTGACGATCTCAAAGCATTCACAAGGACAGTTGATAGAATTTTTATCAATTGTGTACAGTATTCCTTCTTTGCTTGTAAGTTGGCCGTTTGGTATTCTTTGAGTTTCATTTTGTAGGAGGCGAGGTTGTTGAGTGTTTTGGAGTTTCTCCATGTCCTCTCAGAGGCTCTGAAAGTGGGTTTCATGTCTTTTAGTTGTGTTGAGTACCATATTGCTGGTTTATGTCTTCTTTGTATTTGGGGCTTGGGTGGCATAATTGCTGTGTTGGATATGATTCTGTTCTAGACTTGTACGAGGGAGTCAAGGTTGTCAGGAGTAGATTGAAGGCTAGGCAGGATTTTGCATAGGAATTCTTTTTTTTACAGGTTAAGGAACCTGCGAGTGGTAGATTTGGTGTTGAGTGGACCCCAATCCGATATGTTGTAGAGTATGTGGATAGAGATGAGCTTGTGGTCAGACCAGGGGTGAGATGGGGCGATTCTTGATGGTATTCTGTGATAGGAAGATCATGTTGAGGGTGTTTCCTTTGTCATGAATGGGTTTATGGACAATTTGGACATAGTCTAGGGCTTCTATGGTATCCAGGAAGGTCCTTGATTTGTTCAGTGTGCTGGAGGCAAGGTTGAGATCACAGAGGAGGATGAGGTAGTTGGTTTGCGAGTGGTGCTTGCATGCAGCCTCAACTAGTGTGTCTAGGTGTTTGGGGCTGGGGCTAGGGTGATCTGTAGGCAAGTAGGATGGTTATATTGCCATTTGTTATAGTTATTGTGTCCAGTCCTTTGTCTGACATGATTGAGAGGGTGCGGAAGTTGAGGTTTTTCTTGGCTAGGATAAGTACACCTCCACCTCGGCGCTGCAAGCATGGTGAGTGAAAGAGGCTGCAGTCTTGTGGGGTCAAATGTTTCAGTAGGACATTGTCCGTTTCACTGAACCAGGATTCTGTGATACTTAGAACATCTATGTTGTTCTAGCAGCAAGCCATGAAGATTTGGATTTTGTTTCGTGCTCACCTAGCATTGAGCAGGGTGCATTTCAGGTGTGGAGAGTTGCCTGTGTGTCTGCGTGAGGGTGAAATAACTGTGAGTGCTTCCATTTTGATTTCAACGAGATGGTGAGTGGGTCTGGGTTTGATCTTGTGGAAGATGGGAGTTGTAGGGATGAGTGGGTATGCGTGAATGATAGGTATGAATTTTGAGGTGAACGTTAGGGCTGTGGAGGTAGTGAGGTGAGGCAGAATTAGAGAAGGATGAATAGGGGAGCAATTATTGTGGTAAAAGCATCTGATATGTAGTCTTGCTGGAAGCCGGTTGATGTGAACTGTTTAAATATCTGGTTTGAGCTTACCGGTTCTATGTAGTGTTGCAACATTTATGGTCCAAGTTGTTGTTTCCTTCGCACAGAGTATTTGTGTGGACATCCGTTTCCGGTGCTGTGGTTTACACCTAAGAGCCCTCTGGCAAGGGCCTCAGGCACAGGCGTGCCTTGGGAGAGGCTTCTCTTTAAATGTCCGTGCAGCACTGGTGATTGGTAGCAGTGGCAAGTGAGGGAGGAGCTCCTACTCTCACCCACCAGTCTCTGGAGCTGTTCCTGCGCCTCAGGAGAGGCTTCTCTTTAAACATCCGTGCAGCTCTGGTGATTGGCAGCAGCGTCTAATGAGGGAGGTGTTCCTGCTCTCAATCACCAGTCTCAGGAGCTGTTGGTACTGAATGCATTGGGACTGAACTCCAGTCACAGTCCAAGAACAGCCGACCTGAACCTCCTGACTCCAACCATTGCCGAGAGCGCTTAGAGGGCAGGGACAGAGCCAGACTTCAACCTGCCCGTTGTCCCGCCTCAGAGGGCAGAAAGAAATTGAGAGGACCCGGAAGCTCCAGGGTCTGCACTGTCACACCAGAAAGACCAAGCTTGATGCATAAAGGAGAAGAACTCCAGGGAGAACAACCTGGAATCTGGGAGTTCCACATTGGCTAGATGATCCCCCCAACACCAGGGGGAGTAGGAGATAGAGTAGTTACTCACCTGTAACAGGTGTTCTCCAGGAGCAGCAGGAATCAGTCCTCACATATGGGTGACGTCGGCGCCGACGGAGCCCTCGTGCGGAGCATTTCCCCAGCTTTCAAAGAAAGCCTTTGGGAATTGCAGCGCGCATGCGCGGTTCCCTTCCCGCCCAAGGGTGCCATCTTGCTCAGTCTGATGACATAGCTAAAAGACAGCAAAAAATTAGCAAAATAAATCATATGACTGCAACTCCAAGGGGAGGAGGGAGGGTTGTGAGGACTGATTCCTGCTGCTCCTGGAGAACACCTGTTACAGGTGAGTAACTACTCTTTCTCCAGGACCAAGCAGGAAGTCAGTCCTCACATATGGGACTCCCCAGCTTAAGGCTACCAGAGACCTCAAGCCGAAAAAATGAGCTCCCTCTAGCTCGGCAGCACGTAAGGAAGGAATCTTCTCTGAGAACGCCCCCGACCAGTAGCCCAACACCAGGGCCGGAGGGTAGGAGTTGCCTAAACCCCAAAGAGATTATGGAGTACTGCCTGTCCGAAAGCACTGTCCCTGCGGGACTCCCTCTCAAGGCAGTAATGGGCCGCAAAAGTCTGGCTTGAAGACCAAGTAGTGGCCCGGCAGATGTCACCTGAGGGTTATCAGGATCATTGAGGCCCCGTCCTTGAGGACTTTGAACAGTGTTCTGGACACTAGTGGCGTGGGAGGAAACGCATACAGTAGGCCTGTGGACCACGAGATCAGAAACGCATCCGCTGCTACTCTGAGAGGATGCGGCTGTCTGGAGCAGAATCTCGGGAGTTGCCGGTTCAGAGGACTGGCGAAAAGATCCATTGTGGGGAGGCCCCACCTGAGAAAGATCTGCTGAACCACCAATGGGTTCAATCTCCATTCGTGTGGTTGCAGGATCCTGCTCAGTCTGTCCGCCAGGTAATTTTCTTGACCTGGGAGGTAGACAGCCTTGAGGAGGATTCCGTGATTGACGGCCCAAGAGCACAGCCGTTGTGCCTCCTGACATAGAAGGAAGGAGCCTGTGCCTCCTTGTTTGTTCACATAGAACATGGCAACTTGATTGTCCGTCTGGACTAGTACAGACTGGTGAGAGGCGAGGTGGGAGAAGGCTCTCAGAGCTAGGCGTATCGCCCGTAGCTCCAGGAAGTTTATCTGTTGAGCAGCCTCCCAAGGGGTCCAGAGACCCTGAGTACATGTCCCTTGGCAATGTGCTCCCCAACCTAGAAGAGAAGCATCTGTCGTCAGCACTTGAGAATGGGGAGGGGATTAAAAAATCACTCCGAGTACCAGATTCAGAAGATGAAGCCACCATTGCAGAGAGGAGACTAGCAGGTCGGATATTCTTACTGAGTCCGCTAGGCTCCCTGTGGCTTGGATGCCACTGAGTGTGAAGGCTCCACTGAGCAGGCCGCATATGCAGGCGGGCATTGGGGGTTACATGAACCGTGGAAGCCATATGGCCGAGTAGTCTCAGGAATTGCCTGGCAGAGACCAGGGAATTGTTGTGAAACTGCCTGGCTAGATCCATCAGCCTGTGGGCTCTGTCCATTGGCAGAAAAGCCTTCGCCTGAAGAGTGTCCAACCTTGCTCCTATGAATTCTAAGTTCTGGGACGGGAGCAAAGTGGACTTTGCGAAGTTTATGACAAACCCCAAGTGCTGAAGCAGAGCCACAGTACGAAGGGTGGCTTGATTGGCCTCCTGGGAAGACTGGCCCCTTATGAGCCAGTCGTCCAGGTACAGAAACACAAAAAGACCTTGAAGCCTTAGGTAGGCCGCCACCACTGCCAGGCACTTGGTGAACACCCTGGGAGCGGAGGTCAGGCCAAAGGGTAGTACTCTGTACTGATAGTGGTTTCCTCCCACAACAAATCTGAGATATTGTCTGTGGTCTGGATGAATAAGGATGTGAGTATAAGCATCCTTGAGATCTAAGGAGCATAGCCAATCTCCCTGCTGGAGGTAGGGCAGCAGGATTCCAAGGGTAAGCATCTTGAACTTTTCCCTCTCCAGGAACTTGTTGAGGTTGCGCAAGTCTAGGATGGGTCTGAGGCCTCCTGTTCTTTTTGGTACCAGAAAGTACCTGGAATAAAAGCCGTGACCTCTCAGGTGGTGGGGCACCGGTTCCACAGCCTGTTCCTTTAGTAGACTTGCTAACTCCTGAAGGAGTAGGTCCCTGTGCAGAGGGAGTCTTGGAGGCTCCCCTGGAAAATAGGAGGGAGGTACCTGGTGAAAATGGAGAAGATAGCCCTTTTGGACTATATGAAGCACCTAGGTATCTGATGTGACGGCTGACCACCTGTGGGCAAAGTGGGCCAGCCGGCCTCCTGTGCTGAGAGAAGCCAGCTGAGGAGAAAGGCTATGCTTTCTGAGTCAAAAACCCCCACCCTGCTGAGCCGAGCCGGTGTTGGTTGCTTGGGGGCCTTCTGCCTATGGGGCCCATGACCCTGCCCCTTGGCCTGCTGACCCTGTTGGGGAGCTGCAGAGGCCTGATAATGAGGGTATTGTTTATAGGCAGATGACGTCCTTGGGTAAAAGGTATTTTTTCTCGAGCCCTTCTTCTTCTGAGAAGGGGCAGAGGTTTTTCTGGACAGCATAGTCCTGGTCAGAGTCTCGGTCTCGAGTTCTGCAGCCTTTTCAGCCATGGGCTTGCCAAAGAGGTTTTCACCTCGGCAGGGGACATCGACCAATTTGTCCTGTACCCATGGCTCGAGGTCGGATGACTGTAGCCAAGCCTGTCGGCGGGCACCGATGCCGGCCCCGGCTACTCGAGCCGAAGCTTCGAAGCCATCCTAGGCTGCTCGAGACAGGTCTCGGAGATACATGCCCATGTAGAGCTGGTATGTCTGGACACGGCAAGCAAGCATAGAGCCATGGAAGCACTTCTTACCGAGGACATCCAGGTTCCGGGCCTCCCGGTCGGGAGGCACCGAGGAATGCATCTTCTGACTTTTCAGTCGATGCATGGCCGATTCCACAACCATGGAGTGGTGCGGTAATTGTGCCTTTTGGAACCCGGGGCTCTTGCGGACTCGATAGATGGAATCGACCCGCTTGCTTAACACCAGCGTCGAGGCCGGGGTCTCACACATGCGGAAGAGCAGCCGCTCCAGCATCGGAGGAACCGGTACAGTAAAGGCCTCCTTCGGGGGAGAGTCATACTGGAGGACCTCGAGCTCCTCGGCTCGAGGCTCCTCCTCGGGATCCGCGGGGAAGGACAAGGCCTTGGCCATATCCCGCACGAAGTCCGAGAACCGGGTATCCTCCGGTGGGGATCGTCTCCGAGGTTTGGACTCCAGCGAGTCCGATGGGACACACCAAGTCCGATAGGTGTCGGGTGACTCTTCGTCCTTCGTCTCCCAGCCCGACTCCTCGGAGGAGGTGTCGAGCGGCTCCGGTCGGGCGGGCACTGATGCCCTCCGCCCGGACGCCGAGGGTACCGGCGTCGACGACCTCGGTCCCGAACGGGAGGCCGAGGGAGACCGTGGCCGAGGATCGACTTGGGCCCGCATGGACTTGAGGATCGGCTCGGCCTCCGGGGTCGACTTGGACGTCAATGTCCCGGTGGTCGGGGCAGATGCACTGGTGAGACCGGCGATCAATGCCTGCTGCTGTTCCATGAAAGCAGCGAGGCTGCTCTCCAAGGCCGTCATCCTGAGTCCGAGCTCAGGAGATCCAGCAGCCCCCGACTCGGGATCCCTTGGAGGAGAGTCCACGAGGACTACAGCACTCACGTGTCCAGGAGACTCCATCTCGAGACGAGGTTGCTTGGCAGGCCTCTCCGACTCCGAAGACCCGGGACGGCTATCGGGGCTATGCGACCTGGCTCTCGAGGAACCAGGAGCGTCCACCGACGACGCACTCGCGGGTTTCTTCTTCCTGCGCTGTTCCCGCGAAGGAGACCCCCGCTCAGAGAAACCTCAACGCTGCTCGGGGCCGGAGTCCCGAGACGTCGAGGCCTCTGACGAGGTCCGGGCCCATCCGGACGCAGAGTCAGAGAAGATCCTATCCTTCTGGTGCTGCCGACTCATCAACACCTTCGAGGACATTTTGCCACATGGACCACAAATCATCGGGTCATGATCGGGTCCGAGGCAGCGGAGGCAGCAGTCGTGTGTGTCGGTAAGAGACATAAGTTTCTTACACCAATCACACTTTTTAAACCCGCTGGCAGCCATCGGGGGAAAAAGGGCCCCTGCGAGGTCAAAAGACAGGGCTGCAGGGAAAAAAGAAAAAATGGTGCGAACGCTAGTCACGAAGGACAAAAACCGAAAAAAGAAAGAGTGGGCTCGATACCGGCGTATCGGGCCCAGGCGGGAAAAGGATCCGGCGTCGAACCGAAGGAGAAGTACAAAAAATACGGAAATCAACTTTTTCCTCGGCGAAAAACGAACTACGTCCGTCGGGCTCCGCGGAAAAAAGAAGACTCAGCAAGATGGCACCCTTGGGCAGGAAGGGGACCGCGCATGCGCGCTGCAATTCCCAAAGGCTTTCTTTGAAAGCTGGGGAAATGCTCCACACGAGGACTCCGTCGGCGCCGACGTCACCCATATGTGAGGACTGACTTCCTGCTTGGTCCTGGAGAAGACCCTTTCCTCAAAGGGAAGCGTCCAGAGGAGGCCCAAGCCCAATGGGAGTGACAAAACTGGAAAGCAGGGAAAATAGGAAGGTAGTCCTTCTGGGACTCCACCGATTCAGCATCTTTAGCGTACGGAGCACAGGTTATTCAACTTTTGCAGGTAGCCTGGATGGACAGAGTTGGACTTAATACCCAAAGGGGTTACCAGAGCACAGCATGGCCAAAGTTGCTGTCCCATCGGTAATCCCATCCAGACAATAGTGGATTATGAACGTGTGGCCCAAAGATCATATGGCAGCCTTGCAGATTTCCTGCATGGAGGCAGAGCACAGAAGCAGCCATGGCTCAAACATTATGAGACGTGACATGATCCTTTAGGTTCAGTCTGGCCTGTGAATATGCCAAGACAATACAAATCACCAACCACAGAGGCAAGTGTGCATTTAGAGGCAGCAGTCCTCAGCTTACTATGGTCAAACGAGATGAAGAGCTATGTGGACCACCAGTGGGCCTTGATATGGTCGATGTAGAAGGCCAAGGCACACTGACAGATCAGCATGTGCAATGCTGCCTCCCTTCAATTGGCATTCGGCTTCGGGAAGAAGGTTGGCAGGACAATCGACTGGTTGAAGTGGAACTCAGAGAACCTGGTGTATGGTGAATGGGCCACCAGAGCATAAAGCTCACTGACATGGGGGGCCGATGTGACCACCACCAAGAACAGAACCTTCTAGGTCAAGTACTTAAGAGGGTAGGAGTCCAGTAGCTCAAAAGGAGCCCACAGGAGCTGCCTAAGAACCACAATAAGATCCCAAGCCACCATAGGGGGCTTGATGTGTGGCTTCAAGAGAAGCAAACTACGCATTAATTGAGCCACCAGCGGGGGAGCTGAGATGGCTCAGTCCTGGAGTCATGATGGTAGGCGCTGAATGCGCTGAGGTGGACCAAGATAGAGTAGTTACTCACCTGTAACAGGTGTTCTCCAGGAGCAGCAGGAATCAGTCCTCACATATGGGTGTCATCGGCGACGATGAAGCCCCAGCGGAGCATTTCCCCAGCTTTCTATGAAAGCCTTTGCGAATACAGGCCCACATGCGTGGTTCCCTTCCCGCCTAAAGGTGCCATCTTACCTCAGTCAAATGACATAGCCAAGAACAGCACACAAAAATGAAAAAAATAAACTATGTACAACTGCAACTCCAAGGGGAGCAGGGAGGGTTGTGAGGACTGATTACTGCTGCTCCTAGAGAACACCTGTTACAGGTGAGTAACTACTCTTTCTCCAGGACCAAGCAGGAAGTCAGTCCTCACATATGGGTGACTCCCTAGCTCTGGGCTACCGAGGAACCCAGGCTGAACAAGAGTACTCCCTCTAGTCTCAGCAGCAAAGAAAGGCTTTTCAAGGACACAACCTCCACCGGTAGCCCAACAGAGGGCAGGAGGGCAGGAGTTGCCTAAACCTCAAAGAGATTCCGGAGAACTGCTTGGCCAAAAACACTGTCCCTATGGGACTCCCTCTCCAGGCAGTAAAGGGCTTCAGAAGTCTGGCTTGAAGACCAAGTTGCAGCCCTGCAGATGTCTACCAAGGGCACAGAGAGGAGATGAGCCACTGAGGCAGCCATTGCCCTGACACGATGGGCCGTGACCCTACCCTGCAAAGGAAGGTCAGCCGCCTTGTAAGCCCAGGTGATACAGTCAGCCACCCAGATGGACAAGGTACGCTTGGACACAGCCAACCCCAACTTATTGGGGTCAAAGGATACGAAGAGCTGAGTAGCCCTTCTATGTCCTTGCGTACGGTCAAGGTAGAAGGATAAGGCCCTCCTACAGTCCAGGGTATGCAGGACTGCTTCAGCCTGGCTAGCATGAGGCCTAGGGAAGAATGTTGAAAGAACCACCTCCTGATTGAGGTGGAAAGAAGCGACAACTTTAGGGAGGAACTTTGGATGAGTCCTGAGGACTACCCTGTTCCTGTAAATCCTGGTGTAAGGCCTGTCACAGACCAGGGCTTGAAGCTCACTCACTTGCCTAGCCGAGGTAAGGGCTATTAGGAAGAGTGTCTTCCAGGAGAGGAAGCGAAGTGGACAAGTAGCCATCGGCTGAAATGGTGGGCGAGTCAGCTTCTGCAAGACCACATTCAGCTCCCACTCAGGGGCAGGAGGACGGATGGGAGCCTTGAGCAAAAGCAAGCTCCTGAGAAAGCAGGACACCAAGGAGTGACCAGATAGAGACTGCCACTCTACCAATGAGTGGTGAGCTGCTAGAGCTGAGAGGTGGACCCGAACAGAATTGGACTTAAGTCCCTGATTGGATAAGTGCAGCAAATACTGATGCACCACTGGCACAGTACAGGAGAAAGGATCCCCTGTACGTAAGTGACACCACACAGAAAACCTCTTCCACTTGAGAGCATAGGTTTTCCTCGTGGAATGTTTCCTAGAGGCTAGGACAACCTCCTCAACTTCCTGAGGTAGGCCCCAGGGAGCCAAAACTACCCTTGCAGCCTCCAGGCCATCAAATTGAGAGACTTGAGATTGGGGTGCAGAAGGGAACCCTGGTCTTGTGTGAGAAGGTCGGGTTGCAACCCCAGAGGTAGTGGAGGATCCACCGCCAGTTGAAGCAGAAGAGGAAATCAAGGTTGTCTCGGCCATCTGGGAGCTACCAGCAGGACCGAGGCTTTGTCCTGAAGAATCTTGAAGAGGGTTCAGGCCACCAAGGGCGTGGGAGGAAACGCATAGAGGAGGCCCTGAGACCAAGATATCAGAAAAGTATCCACTGCTATCCGCAGAGGATGTGGTTGCCTGGAGCAGAACATTGGCAGTTGCTTGTTCAGTGGGCTGGCAAAAAGATCCATCAAAGGAAGACCCCATTTGAGAAAGATCTTCTGAACTACCAAAGGATGCAGCTGCCACTCGTGGGGCTGCAGAATCCTGCTTAACCTGTCTGCCAGGTAGTTGTCCTGGCCTGGAAGATACACAGCCTTGAGGAGCATGTTGTGCTTGAGGGCAAAAGAACACAGGTCCTGGGCCTCCCGACAAAGGATCCTGGACCCGGTTCCGCCCTGTTTGTTCACATAAAACATGGCAACTTGGTTGTCTGTCTGAATCAGGACAGACTGGTGAGTCAGGGTAGGAGTGAAAGCTTTGAGTGCTAAGCGAATAGCTCCGAGTTCGAGGAGATTGATCTGTTGTGCAGCTTCCCAGGGAGACCAGAGTCCCTGGGTGCACTTGCCCAGACAATGCGCTCCCCAGCCTTGCAGGGAGGCATCTGTGGTTAGCATCACTGTGTAACCTGGAATCTGAAAGGGCACCCCTTTCAGCAGATTGGGTGGGTGTAGCCACCAGTTGAGGGAGTTCAGAAACTGTCTGGACACCCTTACCCTGTCTCTGAGGCTGCCTGTGGCCTGGGACCACTGAGTTCGAAGACACCATTGTGCAGGCCTCATATGGAGCCTGGCATTGGGGGGTCACATGCACTGTCAAAGCCATGTGGCCTAAAAGTCTCAGGTAGAGTCTGGCGGAGACCAGGGACTTGCTGAGAAACTGACTTGCCAAGGCCATCAACCTTTGGGCTCTGTTTTCTGGCAAGAATGCCTTTGCCAGGAGTCCAGCCTTGTCCCTATGAACTCCAAGTTCTGGGAAGGGAGCAAAGTGGACTTTGCGAAGTTTATGACAAACCCTAGGCGTTGTAGAAGAGCAATGGTCCTGAGGGTGGCTAGATTGACCTCCTGACCTGTCTGACCCCTGATGAGCCAGTCGTCCAGATAAGGGAAGACAAAGATGCCCTGATTTCTCAGGTAGGCCGCCACCACTGCTAAGCACTTTGTAAAGACTCTGGGGGCGGAGGTGAGGCCGAAAGGCAGCACTCTGTACTGATAATGGTTTCCTCCGACGATGAACCTGAGGTACTTTCTGTGGTCTGGATGAATGAGGATGTGAGTGTACGCATCCTTTAGATCTAAGGAGCATAGCCAATCTCCCTGCCGGAAGTAGGGCAGAAGGGTTTCTTTCACTAGGAACTTGTTGAGGTTCCTTAGGTCCAGAATGGGACGAAGGCCACCGGTCCTTTTGGGTACCAGGAAATACCTGGAGTAGAATCCATGACCTTGCAAGTGGGGAGGCACAGGCTCCACCGCCCTATCCACCAACAGACCCTGAAGCTCCTGACGGAGAAGGTCTGTGTGCAGAGGAGGCCTTGAAGGCTCCCCTGGAAAGTATGGGGGTGGCAGTTGGTGAAAATGGAGGGCATAGCCCTTGTGGACTATCTCCAGCACCCAACTGTCCCCGGTGATAAGGGGCCACTGGTGGGCAAAGAGGGCGAGGTGACCTCCTGTGCAGGGTTGGGAGAGCAGTGGAGGAGAGGCTATGCTCAAGGAGTCAAAAACCCCCACCCTGCTGAGTGGTAGCAGGAGCCTGAGGCTTGGGGGTCCTCTGCCTACGGGGCCCATTACCCTGGCCCTTGGCTTGCTGGGGGGCAGCTTGAGCAGCCTGATATTATGGGTACTGTTTGTAGGCAGTGCCCTTCCTCGGGTAAAAGGGCTTTTTACCCGAGCCCTTCTTTTTATGAGAAGGGGCAGAGGTCTTCCTCGACAGCCTTGTCCGAGTGAGGTGCTCGGTCTCGAGCTGAGCGGCCTTCTCGGTCATGGGCTTGCCAAAAAGATTTTCACCTCGGCAAGGGACATCGACCAACTTGTCCTGAACCCATGGCTCGAGGTCCGATGACTGCAGCCATGCCTGGTGTCGAGCCGCCATGCCGGCGGCTGCAACTCGGGTGCGTTCCCAGTCGGGGGAACCCCTGTCCGAGGAGCTTCGACGGCGCTCGGCATCGGAATCCCGAGATGTCGAGGCCTCAGATGAGGTCCGGGCCCGGCCGGAGTCTGAGTCCGAGAAAAACCTTTCCTTTTGCTGCTGGCGACTTCGTAGTGCCTTGGAAGACATTTTCCCACAGCCCCGCACGACTTAGAATCGTGGTCGGGGCCGAGGCACCGAAGGCAGCAGTCATGTGTGTCGGTGAGAGACATTAGTTTCTTACACCGATCACACTTTTTAAAACCACTGGAAGCCATCGGGGAAAAAAAGAGTCCCCGCGAGGTCAAAGGACCGGCCTTCCAGGGAAAAAGAGAAAAAAGGGCACGAACGCCAGCGACGAACGGCAAAAACCGAAAAAGAAGAATCGGGCTCGATACCGGTGTACCGAACCCGGTGGGAGGGGAACCGGCGTCGAACCGGTAGAAAAATAGCAAAAAATCGCTGAAAAATCTAATTTTAACCGGGAAAACTGGACACACATCCGGTGGGCTTCACGGAAAAAAAGAGACTGAGGTAAGATGGCACCTTTAGGCGGGAAGGGAACCGCGCATGCGTGCCTGCATTCCCAAAGGCTTTCATAGAAAGCTGGGGAAATGCTCCGCTGGGGCTTCATAGAAACATGATGACAGAAAAAGACCACATGGCCTATCTAGTCTGTCCTTCCATATCAACAACTACAACAGTCCACGTTTTACCTTTAGAGATCCTCTGTGTTGGTCCCATGCTTTTCTGAATTCAGTTACTGTCCTCATCTCTACCACCTCCATTGGGAGACTATTCCACGGATCCACTACTCTTTCCGTAAAGAAATATTTTCGCATATCACTCCTGAATCTATCTCCCTTCACCCTCATCCCATGTCCCCTCGTAGCAGAACTTGCTTTCAATTGAAAGAGGCTCTCTCCCTGAACATTTATGCCACGGAGGTATTTAAACAACTCAATCATATCACCTCTATCCCGCCTTTCCTCTAAGGTGTACATATTAAGATCCTTAAGTCTGTCCTCATATGCTTTATAATGAAGCCCACTAATCATTTTAGTAGCCACCCTCTGCACCGACTCCATCCTGTTCACATCCTTTTGAAGGTGCGGTCTCCATAATTGCACACTATACTCCAAATGAGGTCGCACCAAAGACTTATACAGAGGCATTATCACCTCCTTTTTTCTGCTAGCCATTCCTCTCCGTATGCACCCAAGCATCCTTCTAGCTTTTGCCGTCGCCTTTTCTACCTGTTTAGCTACTTTAAGATCATCAGACACAACCACGCCTAGGTCCTGCTCTTCTTTAGTGGACAAAAGTACTTCACCTCCTATACTGTATCGCTCCCTTGGATTGCTGCAGCCCAAATGCATGACCTTACATTTTTTAACATTAAATCCCAGCTGCCAAATTCTAGACCATTCTTCAAGCTTAGCTAGATCCCTCCTCATGTTATCTACACCTTCCTGGGTGTCTACTCTATTGCAGATTTTGGTATCATCTGCAAAGAGGCAAACCTTACCCGACAGCCCTTCCGCTATATCACTAACAAAGATGTTAAAAAGAATCGGACCAAGGACAGATCCCTGGGGCACACCACTCTTAACATCCTTCTCCTCAGAGTGAGCTCCATTTATACTTTTACTCTTTGTCGCCTCCCACCCAACCAATTTCTAACCCAAGCAGTAACTTTAGGGTCCATCCCTAGGGTGCTCAATTTGTTTATAAGTCGCTTGTGAGGAACAGTGTCAAAGGCTTTACTGAAATCTAAATACACCACATCTAGAGCTCTCCCTCGGTCCAACTCCCTGGTCACCCAGTCAAAGAAATCAATCAGATTTGTCTGACAAGACCTGCCTCTGGTGAATCCATGCTGCCTCGGATCCTGTAATTCGCTGGACTCCAGAAACCTCACTATTTTCTCTCTCAGCAGCGTTTCCAATAATTTACTCACCACCGAAGTTAAACTGGCCTGTAGTTTTCAACCACATCCTTACTTCCGTTTTTGTGTAAAGGCACCACATGAGCCTCTCTCCAGTCCTTTGGCACCACTCCCGACTCCAACGAGGCATTGAAAAGGTCAGTCAGTGGAGTTGCTAGAACGTCCCCAAGTTCCCTCAGTATTCTAGGGTGTATCCCATCCGGTCCCATCGCTTTGTCTACTTTAAGTTGAGCTAGTTTCTCACAAACACAGTCTTCTGAAAATTGTTCAAGATGTCCCTCGCTTCTGTTCCTATTTGTGGGTGTTTTCTGAGGTCCTGCTCCTGGTTCTTCATCTGTGAACACAGAACAAAAATATTTGTTAAGCAATTCTGCTTTATCTTTATCAGCTTCTACATATTCCCCCCCTATGAGGAATGACTTCCTGCTTGGTCCTGGAGAATGAGTTGGATTTCAGATCTGAGTCTGAGAGGTGCAGAAGATAGTCCAGCAAGAGATCCACCGCACAGAAGGGATCCAATGCCCTACCTGGGCACCAAGTGGCAAACCTCAGCCACCTGAACGCATAAGCCCGACGTGTCAAGTCCTTGTGCGACAAATTTGTGGTGCTGTCAGATAGATTAAGCTCTGCCAGGACTACCTGCTCAGCATCCAGGCTGCAAGGTCCAAAGAGCATATGCCGGGGTGCAATAGGGTCCTCCCATCCTGGGAGATGAGATCTGGGGCACAGCCCAGATGGAGATTCCCTCTGTGCGAGCCGAAGCAGTGGGGAGAACCACAGCTGCTGAGGCCAGTAAAGGGCGATGAGAATCATAGTGCCCTTGTCAGCCTGCAGGTTCAGCAGAGGTTTTGCCATGAGTGGGATTGGTGGAAAGAAGTAAAGCAGACCCAGCCCTTAGCGGAGAAAGGCATCTGAGGCCAACCGATCACTGGCCGGCCTCCCGGAGCAGAACCAATCCATCCGGGCGTTCTGCAACATGACAAAGAGGTTGATCATGGGGGCGCCTTACTCCCAGAAGATTTGCTCCACTACTCCTCTGTGGAGGGTCCATTCGTGTGGCTGGAGGACTCTTCGCAGCTGATCAGCTAGGATGCTGAGCTCACCGGGCAGGTAAGCACCTGGAGCTCCTTCCCATGATTCAGTACAAACTTCCACAACCGGACCACTTCCCAGCAAAAGAGGTATGAGCCTGTCTCTCCTTGTTTGTTGATTTAGAACTTTGCCACTTGGTTGTCCACCTAGATCAAGACAACCTGATTGGCCAGGTGTGCCCGGAAGGCCTGGAAGGTATTTGCTATGGCCTGCAACACAAGGAAGTTTATCTGGTGCAGGCTCTCCTGCTTGGATCACAGGCCTTGCATCCACAGGCCATCCAGATGGGTCCCACAATCAAGCTTGAACATGTCAGTAGTCTGCATCCTGAAGTAGGTTTGCGGCTCCAACCACGAGCCAAGGAACTGCACTAGCGGAGCGGTGACCACTACCTTGTCCTAGAGGCAGCCCATGGCCTGCTTCCACTGTGTGTAGAGGGTCCATTGTGCCTGACGCATGAAGAGGTGAACCAAGGGGGTGACGTGCACTGTGGAGGCCATGTAGCCAAGCACCCTCAGGATCCCCCCAGCTGCATGCTGTCAACCACCACTGTCAGCTGCTGCATGCAGTCGCGTGGTAAAAATGCCCTGACTCGAGTGGATTCTAGGAGGGCCTCAATGAACTCCAGCTGCTGTGTGGGCTGGAGATGGGACTTTGGGTAGTTGATGATGTACCCCAACCATGCGAGGACCTGTATGGTGAGGTGAGCAGACTGCCAGATAGTGTCTGGAGTGGGGCCTTTGATGAGCCAATCATCTAATTAGGGGAAGACGAAGACTACCATGATGTGCAAGCAGGTGGCTATACCTATGAGACACTTGGTAAGGACCCACGGCGCTGAAACAAGTCCAAAAGGGTAAATCAGCACTACCAGCCCAAATCAGTAGTGCTGATTTACCAGCCCAAATCAGAGGTATTTTCAGTGACATAGGTGGATCAGGATGTGTGTACACACATCCTTGAGATCCAAGCAGCATAGTCAGTCATCCTTTAGGAGGTATGGAAACAGCAACCCTAGCAAGACCACCTTGAACCACTAGTGTACAAGAAACTGATTGAGGTTGCGGAGATTTGCAAAGGGGTCAAATCCTCCTGTCTTTCTGGGGATCAGGAAGTACCTGGAGTAAAACCCCTTGCCAATCTGAGCTGGCTGAACTAGCTCAATGGCAAGGTCGGTCAGCAGATTGGCAACGTCCTCCCAAAAACTGGCTTCGGTGCAAAGGTCTATGAGGTACTCTCCTTGGGCAAAGGGAGCCAGCAGTTGGGCAAAGCGCAGTCGGTAGCCATGCTGGACAAGCTGCAGAACCCAGGTGTCAGAGGTGATAAAAGGCCACCAGAGGGCAAAATGGACGAGCGGCCCCCCCCCCCACCTAAGGGGGAACTCCAGCAGATAAGGGATGGTAGGCTATGCTCCTGAAGAACCAGTCAAAATCCCACCCACGACTTGGGCTGTGGGGCAGGCTGGGCTTTTTGAGGCTTCTCCTGCTGTTACGGGGGCCTGCATCTTTGGCTGGGTGCTCTGGCTGTGGGTAGAAAGCTTTCTTACCCTGCTATTTCTTGCACGAAGGATCCATGGTTTTCTTCGAGAGCCTGAAAGGAGTCACGTGCTCCTTCTTGAGCTCACCCACTTTCTCCTCAAATGGCTTCCCAAACAAGTTCTCCCTGGTACAGGGGACATTGGCCAACTTGTCCTGGACCCACTGCTCCAGGTCAGAGGTCTGGAGCCAGGCCAGCCGTCGGGCACTGGTGTCCACTGCCATCACTCTGCAGGCGGACTCTAAGGCATTGCACATGGCTCACATGGCATATTTGGAGCAATCCTTGACATGGCCTATCAGGGCATGGAAGGAATCAAGACAGTCAGGAGGGACATCGATGGCAAACTCCACCAGAGGGAGGAGTGGCCAAGTGGTTAGGACAAGGTACCTCAGACCGGAGGGCCAGGGGTTCAATTCCCACACCTGAGGACAGCAACCTCAGGCCAGAGGGATTGGGGTTTCTAGTCCTATAGGCACTCCTTGTGGCCTTGGGCAAGCCACTTACCCTCTTGTTGCCTCAGGTACACATAGATTGGGGATGAGGGATCCAATACCTGCTTGTAGTGATTCTAAACCACTCTCATGCCCTTCAGCTTGGGCAGTATATCAAGAAATTGTATAAACAAACACCAGGTCCAGCATGATGTCCTTCAGGAACATGTCCATCATCCCCTTCCAAAAGAGTCCAGAGTCTGGGCCTCCCGCCCTGGGGGCACCGAGGAGTGAATCTTGGTGCTCTTTATGCACTTCAGGGCTAACTCGACCACTATGGAGTTAAGTCCAGTGCCTTCTGAACATGGTACATCAAGACTCTCCGACAGCTGCAGCAGTAGTCTCTGCAAGACATGGTTCACCGGCACCATTGCTGCCTCCTTTGATGCTGAAGGGTACTGTAGGAGCTCAAGCTCCAACAACCTTGGCTCATCCTCAGCCTCAAAAGAAGGTGGTTATGGCCCCTCCTCATCATCTGCAGAAAAGGTTGCAGGATGCAGGCTAGTGGTTAGGCACTACAGACACCAGTTGTGCCTGTCCATGACCGGAGCAGTGTGGTCACATTTTGTGCACTTTTTAAAGCCGCTCACCAGCTTGGACATGTCTGGAAGACCGCCTCGGCAAGGTCAAAGGCCTCGATTGCGATGGTGGGAAAAAGACCAGGACATGAGAAAAGCTCAAAAAAAGGCAAAAGAAAAGAAAAAGAAAAAACACTGGCTGGGAGCCCACTAACCAACCAGTGAAAAATATTCAAGAAAATATAGATACCACAAAGGGTCACAGAAGAATTTTTCAGCTAGTGCAGGAAATGTCCTGTAGGCTCCATGGAAAAAAGGAGACTGAAGAAGATGGCGGGATGGCAGGCACACATGTGCAGTGCAGCTCCCCAAAGCCTCCAATGAAAGGTGGGGAGCATTCCACATGGGCTCCGTCAGTGATGTCACCCATATATAAAGGAATTACTTCCTGCTTCTCCATGGAGAAATCATTTTTTCAGACAAGCTCTCCCTGAAGTCACATTCCCAATCTGAAATAAATTGAAAATTCTCTCAACAGCATAGTCCTATAAATATATATTAAAAAAATAAAAAAACTCTCCTTTACATTACTATACTTTTTGGGGGGAGTATCAACATTGTATTATAGGCAGCAGTCAGATATCATTTAGGTGCTAAACATACCTGCTAGTCTTGACACATCTTCACGGTCTGCATCATCATTAACTCCCACAATTTTACTTTTTCAAAATAAACACCAATATGTACCATACATATCAAATAATATGAACCAGTGACCTATAATCCACAAAAAAATGACTTAGACGTTAATAACTTCTGAAATAAAATTTTAAACTGTGTCCTAAAGCTCATGTATCGCTTATCTTGTTTGAGCCTAATTGGAAGCTTGTTCCAAAGCAGAATTGCTTGAAAATGAAAAAGCTTACCTAGAGTGCCTTTTTTTAAAATAAGTCCTAACTAATGGATAACTCAAATTATACTCAAGTACAACAGTCCAAAGGTCAAAAATTTTAGCATAAAGACCACACTGTATGAAATGTTATGAACATGGTGAAATTTTACATACCTAACAATTTATTTTCCAATAATCCTGCTAGACCAGTCCAGATGAGTAGGTAATGATCCCTTGCCAGCAGGTGAAGGAAGACTTGAACAACTTTCAGTGATGTCATAAGTTTGCATAGGCACTAGTGCAACTTAGAGAAGCCAGTATGACATGTCCCAAGCAGTAAGCAAAAGTGAAACTCAGAAACGTCAACAGTAATAATCAGCTATAGTTTGTAACATTTGGAAAAAGCAGTTGGCTCTTACTATAATCAACTCTGCGTCAGATAGTGATAATAACAAGACTATCAAGAGGCAGCTGGACTCCCAAATCTATAGGAGAAGTCTTCTAGGCAAGCCCTGGACTTGTCTAGCAGGATTCAAGAAAAGTTATCAACTATGTAAAATTTCTCTTTCCTTATCATCCTGCTAGGCCAGTCCAGGTAAGTGGGATGTATGCAAGCAGTAAGGACTCAGGGTGGGAGGAGGACCGTGCTCTGGAGAGATCTGCCCTACCAAAGCCGCCATCTGCTCAGATTCCAACTTGTTCCCTGTAAAAGTGTTTCACAAAGTTGCTCAGGGATGACCAGGTAGCCGCCTTAAAGATGCCTTTTGGATACACCAAGGCAGACTCCATTCAGGAGGCAGCCTATGTCTTAGTGCAGGGCTCAAACTCCAGGCGCCAGGTCGCCATGGTGACTAAAACTTCAGACCTAGTGCCTGGAGCTCAGAGCACATGGGCCCTAATGCACAGCCAGCATCATCTTGACTGCCTGCAGGGATCCAATCTCCCTCAGGAAGAGGTGCTCAAGAAGGCCATCTTCATAATCAGAACTGTCCTGTCTGCCCATGGCAGATGGGATCCCCATGGACAGACAGGTGGGTCCTGGCCACGAACGCAGTCTTCTTGAACACTTCTGCCCATGGGGATTAGATCCCATCTCTTGTGGGTGCATCTCCAACGTTCAGCCTCCATTGAGATTGCTTAGAAGGCAGCACTCGAGCTGGGCTGAGACTTACTACCTGCCTCTCTTCTGAGTGAGCAGAAAAAA
The DNA here is from genome assembly GCA_033557465.1 of Ichthyophis bannanicus. NCBI lineage: Eukaryota > Metazoa > Chordata > Amphibia > Gymnophiona > Ichthyophiidae > Ichthyophis > Ichthyophis bannanicus. The sequence goes on along the minus strand of CM066036.1, from coordinate 409,812,093 downwards.
GACAGAGAGGACCCAAAGACTCCAGAGTCTGAGTTGCCATGCCAGAAAGACCAGGATCTCTATAGAGATGATAAGAATTCTGGGGACGACAACTCGGAGTCTGGGAGCTCCCTTTTTGGTGTAGATAACCTGTCCTCAGGGGAAATCACTGCCACCGAACCCTTATAAGAAGGGGGGCAGCCAGAGTAGTGAGCGCTGGAGCATAAAGTCTGTTAATCATCCATCCTCAGGGCACCATCAGCTGTTTACTGGAGTGAGGCCAGGTGACTCACGTATACCTCATTGGGAAAAGGGAAACGAGTCCTCCAAGGGTGCTTCAGGGATTTCCATGCAAGAAGTGCAGAGACTGGAATCTAGTGAAGAGACTGTCTGCTTTCAACAGATCAGAAGGCGCTTCGTAGAAGTGGGCACATGAATCTCCACTGCTGGAGCAATGCAAGCTGAAGGTGTGTCCAATTGGCATGAGATGCCACGTGCTACGGTCATGCAAAAAGAACCTGCATGTACTAGAGCCACGCAAATAGAATCTACGCAAGCTAGGGTCATTCAGGCAGGAGAGTACGCACTAGGGCCACGTGGACAAGGGACCGACGCTGCAGACACATACCGTGTGGGCAATGCAGCAAAGCGTAGGTAGTGCAATAAGCGCACACTGGCAGTTAGGTAAGGTGGGAAAGACCAGCACCACACCCATTCCGCACAAGCAGCCCATCCTGACTTACAACCCAACAATGGATGGTGTTGGCAGTCCCCACAAACCAGTCAGACAGGCAGAGACTCAGTCTTGGTACTCACCCCAGTAAGCCCCAAGGCAGAAAAAAATCATGCTAGGCCTGCATGTCTCCGTGCAGTGACTGAAGCAGCAGCACACTTAGGCACTGATATGGGTTGCCATCAGATATTTCTCAGGATGACCCCAGAAACAACGGAAACACCTCTTGACTCAAGTCCCACTCTCCTGGAACCAGTGTGCCAACTGAAAAAATCCATTTCCACAGTAGCCACCCCATCAGTGTGCAGAGCCAATTAACTAGGAGGTTCTTCGCTGCCCAGGCAAACAGGAGAGTCATCTCTAGGACTATTTAGGTACTCCTTATGCTGTCTTGCTGACTGACATAAGGCACTACCATGGAATGGATGCATCTTTGGTACATGCTCCATACCTGAAGCATCTGCCAAGCTCAAGGTGGATAAGACCCTGGGAATCAATACCTCCAGTTCCTCCTTCTGGAACAAGTGGATAAAATCAGCCTTCTCTTCAATACTCTGAAGGTGAGAGTACTTCTTCATTCACATCAGACATCTGAAACTAAGCCACAGTCCAAATCTTGGACAGATCCCAGCTAATCCTCATCTCCAGAGGGTACCCTCTGCCAGGGACTCTTAGCCATAGGCAATCAAACAGGGCTTTCACTCTCAGCCTCTCATGAGACTGTGCTCAGGGGAACCCAGAGGCCACAGGGTCTGAATTTCCACACCAGAATGACCAGGCCTGCTGTAAAAAGGAAAAGACTTCTGGGGAGGACAATTCGGACTCCGGAAGCTCTCCTCACAGAAATGAGTCCCCCTACACTAGGGGACATAGTCACAGTCAGTCCCCTAGAGGCCAGGGGATGGCGCACAACAGTCAGCAGAACCTCTGGCTGGCTGGTTATCCTTACCCACAGCGCTATTCGCCACCTCCTGCCCTTAGGCAGGCAAGGCTGGACTAACCACACCCCCTGGTGTAAAGAGGGAGAGCAATCCCTCCAGGGACAACTCAGGAGCTGCCATGCTAGAAGAGCAGAGTCCAGAAGCTGGAGATAAGTAGCATTTTCTCCTATTGTGCACCTGGGGGTTGCATGGTCTGTATGCACGTTCTGCCCAAGTGGCTCCAACATGCGTTCCTTCCCCCAGCACCTGTAACACTCATTACAGTAAAAGCGTAGTTAAGGTGCACCTTTGGGCCACTGCAGCTTTAGCACGCACTGTTTTGATATTTGCCTTAACTCTCTTATGTCTTCTTCTAGGAATCGTCACTTGGCCTGTGGCAAGCTGGAGATGCATGTTAACTACGCTTTTACTGTAGCGAGTGTTACAGGTGCTAGGGGGTAGGAACGCATGTTGGAGTCACTTGGACAGAACGCGCATACAGACCATGCAACCCTCAGGCACACAATAGGAGAAAACGCTACTAGCGTGTGAAAAAAAATGGCGGGAACACCCACACTGTGTCAAAGGTCGCCAGTGATCCACCACAAATTGCGTCCCACATAGAATCGGGAGCCCCCAACAAGGACAATGACGAGGCCAAGCCTTGGTACTCACCCACTGAGAACCCCAGGCAGAAGATATGTGCCGGGCTCAGCTCTACTCTCTTGATATTGTTTTACTGGCTTCTGCAGCACTGTGTTTAATTAAGGTGGCTGGCAGGCAGATCCCTCTGAGAGCCTACTGCAATCTTCGGGTGAGAGGAGAGGGGAACAGAGGAGGAGGGAGGGGGTGCTGAAGTTGTGTGAGGCTGCTGCACTCTTTAATATCCTTCTAATTTCTGGCTGCTCAACAGGCTCTTATTATGATGTGTGTGGAGGTGAACCAATTTCCCCTCCTCCTATGGCTACTGAAAAGACCGCAGCCTAGTGGAGCCTCCCACAATGTGCTCAAGTGAGAGAGTCACCTCACAGTGGTCATTCACAAGCATTTAATCAATCTTTTCCTCTCAATTTTCAGAATTTTCTTCAGACAGACGAAAATCCATCCACCATCTGCTGGAGACTAAGAAATACTGTAAGGACCTCTGGTGGCTAAGGTAAATAGAGGTATGGGAGTGATGTCCTTGAAATCTGGGCTTTCCATTGGTTCTTTGTCTCCATCAATCTGCTGGTAGGGGAACACAATCCCTGAACTGGTCTAGCAGGACGATATGGAAGCTATATTAAGCTTAATTTCATATTTTCATCACACTAAGAGTACAGAAAGAGTATGTATAGAAACAGTCACCAAAACGTACTTATTTTGCTGATATATCTAACATTTACCTAGCCCCTCCAATATCAAGATCACACAGCTGAATATCGCCGCTGACCAGATTGCAAAATCGCAATCCGGGTAACCCAGATAGGACCCCAGCACTGAATATCCGGGGTAAAGTTAAAGCGACAATGGCCAGCTGCTTAAGTGTGCTGGCCACTGCAAATCCCCTCCTAAGTTCTCTGAGGAAATGGCCAGAAGCCATTTGTTGAAATATGGAAAATCCAGCTGATCCCACCTGTGCACCACTATAAGGAAATTAATGAAAACTCTAAGTGGCTGAAAATAAAGACTTGTACTGATAGTGGTTTATGTACAATTTCTGCAGCTTGAATGAATCAGGGTATGTGTAGAACCATCTTAAAGATCCAGTAGGCATAGCCAGAGAATGGAAGGAACCGTGTTATTTATTTTATTTTATTTTTTGAAATTTTATATACATGTCTTACCATAGCATTCAAGGCTTGTTACAGTAAAAATCTAATACACCATAATAAAATTATGTTACACCAAACTCAATCCCTTCATCCAAACTAATATTACTCCCCCTCTTCTCCCAACTAAATAGGGAAGTCTTTACCTGTTTCTTCAAAGCAAAGTAGGACCCCTCACTAAGTACTTCTAGGAGCAACATATTGCAAAGTTGGGGCTCTTGGTTAGCAAATGCTCCATTAGTTGTACACTGCAGATGAATTTCACTAGGGACCACAGAAGCAGTATCAGCTGCAGTGAATGTGGACTTCTCCCTGGCACATAGTGCTGTAAGAGTGGCTTCAAATAATATGGCCCATCACAGTATAAAGCTCGATAGCTCAGATTAACTTAAACTAGATTTGAAGTTCTACAGGAAGTCGGTGCAAAGCAGCTAGGACTGGAGAAATATGATCAGATTTTTTATTCATCAACAATCTGGCCACCATACTCTGAACTATTTGCAAATGTTTTAACTGGTATGTACGGCGGCTACAATATAGATTATTATAATAGTCTGTGTTGGCACAAACACATGTATAAGTGTTGCCAAGATATCTGTGCTCCAAGAGTGGCCTAATCTGCCTAAGCAATTTCAAACTCACAAATGACCCCAGGACAACCATAAATATCTTTGATCATGAAAGACCAAACCATCAAAGGATGACAACCCAAGTTTTTCATTTTCCTTTGACTACTAGTCAGCATGTCCCCTAAAACTAGCGAAGCTGCAAGGGGCCTATTCTGTCTGATATTCCACAAATACTCACACTTTTTCATATTAAGAGTTAATTTAATTTCAAAAGCCAAATAGCCACTGCCACTAGGTGCTCATTCAATTTACACAAAGTCATCTCCTGATTTTCACTACCTCTATTCCCAATTGTATATCATTTGCAAACAATTAACGAACATCTCCAAAGTGCTGGAAAAGGGCTGTCAAGAGAGACAAATAGAGATTAAAAAGGAGAGTGCAGACCCTTGTGGTAACTCAAATCTGGTTGTATGGTAAAAGGAACAAAGGATCTTCTCTAGCAGTATGACAGTAGAATGCATTGTGTTCGTTCATCTAGAAGATGATGCAAACAGTGGAGGCATAGCCACGAGATGTGTTGTAAAGTATAATCCTTGATGGTAGCCACAGCCACTTTTACTTAGGTGATAAAGAGGGAGTCTCCAATACAAAGAGTGTCTCTAGCTTTATGTGGATGTCTTCTTGGAGACCAGTTGTATGCAGCTGCACAAGAAGTCTGACAACAATGGAAGCAGCTGAGATTCTAGACAATGTATCAAACACACTATATACCATGAGCATATAAATTGGGTTCCACAATCATTTGCCTTAGTCAAGAAAGCAGACAGTTCTAACTGCAACTGTGGTGACAGGCTAGATGAGAAATCTTGTAATCTCTGAAATGTTATGCATATATTGCAATATGCAAAATTGCTAAACTGCAATGTGGGTGCAGAGAGCACCACATAGTGAGACACTTTCTTGCTCAAGTGACCCAAGAGCCTGGGGGTCTTTGCCCAGGGGTGTGTTGGAAAACTCTCTGCATGGCACCTTTCTTCATTGTCAGCTCAACAACCACTGAAGAATAAGATAGTGGAATTTGTTGAAACCAGGTGAGTTTGAATTTTATGCTTTATACCATCTTTTTTGAACAGGCTGAATGGTTAGAGGAAATTGTCCCAGGCAAAACTGTTGTTCTTGTATGAGGCCATGGATTAGTATAGGTACAGTGGCTTTTGGGCCCTTTGTATATTTCAAGAGCCCAAAGACTTTAGAACACAGGTCTGTTTCATACTGTAGCAGGAAAGGAACCTCTCTGGCCATGTGAGAACAAATCTCAGATAAGAGATGTCTTCACAAAGATTCATTTCACAAAGGAGATAGGTAAGAAAGAATTCCTGTAGAGCAGGGGTTTCTCAACCCAGCCCTCGGGACACACCTAGCCAGTCAGGTCGTCAGGATAACCACAGTGAATATGCATGAGAGAGATTTGCATTCATCGACTCAATTTCCAAGATTATTCATTATGGTTATTCTGAACACCTGACTGGCTAGGTGTGTCTTGAGGACTGAATTGAGAACCCCTGCTATAGAGTACTCCCTCAGATTTAAAAAAGCTTTCCAGAAGAAGAAAAACCATGTCTTTGTAATCCACTCGGGCCCTCAGAGAGCTCTGACTACCATTAGAAGTAGAAAGTAAAGTGACTATGGGATCTTGAGATGAACGAATGTGTCTCTGCAAAGGAATAATGTCCGTGACCTGAAACGACATTACACTGGGCAGCTGATATTTAACAGATGTCAAAACCTTACAGTAACCTTTAATGAATTAGCTGAACATTTTTTGCAGCAATGAATGAAACTGCTCCAGAAGAGGTAGTGAAACAGATGAAGACTCATCAGCCACTGTGACTAGTACTGAAGTTGAAGCCATCTGAGGCTGCAGAGACGATAAATGTGGAAGGGATAGCTATTTTTCAATTAGGAAGCAAAATGACTTCTGTGCTGGATATATGCTGTCAGTGCAAAATGAATCTTTTGCTGTTGATTGTCTGCTCATGATTTGCATTGGCTTGTAGCATTAGCTTATCTGTGCTGAGTGACACTACAAAGACTGCATGGATGAGGGACGAAATTAGCCGCTGCATCTATCTCAGCAGAGCCTCTTTAATGGCACAGAGGGCGCAGAAGATGGGTGCACAGATCTGAGCTTAGGAGAAGATGGCTGCACTATGTCGACTGATTTTCTATTATTTTGTAAGGCACTTTAAATTATATCTTCCCCTCAAGCCTGTGTAAGCATTTGTAAGATGGCTGCACCATGGAAACCTCCAAGAAGCTTAATGCTCATTTGTACAAAGCCTGGCACTGCTTTTTTGTCGCTGAACTGTTGAAGTCACTGCGCAGGGAGTTGGAGACAATTTCCATTGAGAAGGACCCACTGGAGCATAGAGATTCAGCCGATCTCTGCACAGATGTCCTCCTTTCCTTCTCCTGAACAAAGAGGAGCTGATTCAGGCAGTCCTTTTTGGGCTTGCAGGGTAGTCTTTCCACAATGTTTGCAATCAGCATGATTATTGTCTAAGCCCAGATAAATTAGGCATTTTGAGTGGGTGTCAAAATTCTGGATCTTTCTCCCACGCTGCAGGTAAACGTAAAACCTCAACTTCATCTGAGACATTTTGGGAAGAGAAATAAAACAATTTTTTTTTAAGAAAGAAAAAGAAAAAATGAAAACTATCGAATACAAGAGAGCTTTCTTTTCTCATTCATTCAGCAGAATGGAAAAAATGAAACGTGGGGAGGAGGACTGAGGAAATCGAGCATGGTAAGGGCTGTGCACTTGACATTAGTTGTAATCTCTGGGACAGATGTTCACATTCCAATGCTATAACATGACATGACATCATTTGTGTGACTGAATCAATTATACTTATTGATTGTAAAAGCATGAACAATTAATGAAAACTTAGATCATACCTCTGCAATGCCATCACTTTGTTCTTGTTCTTGTCTACAGTACCCGCAGATGGCTGGAGAAAGTTTGGATTTAGTTTGTACAACTCCTGCAACAATTTCTGTTCATATTCTTGGTGTTTGCCTGCCTGTTGGGAGAAGAAATTTCTTGTTAGCCATAGCTGTAAAGACTGGTGCTTTGGAATTATGATATGGTCAAATCATTGATATCTTATACAAGGATCCACCAAACTGTTCTTTTTTTATTTATGGATTTTATAAGAAAACCTACAGAGCAAATACAAAGAAAAAGAAAAGATAAAACATCAAAGACATATTAATCAAAAATAAGAAAACGTACAAATCAAATTTAGCTCACATCACGGTTAGAATAGATACATAGAAACTGGGAAACACCCCCACAAAAAGGAAATAAGGAAAATAATTTCCAAGCTTACTGCTCTAATACATTAATCCTACTATCCATATACTAATCTCCTGAACCAACCCTGCTCTTCTTGCTCAGCAAAAAAAGTCTCCAACTGTCCATAATCCAGATAAACATATTGAGTATTCTGAAACATAGTTAAACATTTACAGGGATAATACAAAAAAGGGAAGCTCCCAGAGCCACACCCCTGGGTTTCAGAGCTAAAAAAGACCTTCTCAGCTGAGTGGCTCTGGAGACATCTGGAAAAAGTTGAACTTTAGCACCACAAAACATTTTGTCTTTATTTTTAAAGTAATTTTTAAATATTAATGTTTTATCCTAATCACTAGAGTGATCACTAAAGTAGCTCTGGTAGAGATACTGTCCTGTGTGTCCTCAAGAAACTTAGTTAAATCGAAATCAGGCTGCGATTGTAACACATCATAATCATCTGAGGACCCAACTGACAACTCCTACCAGTAAGGTAATAAGATTTAGCAACCACTATTGAAACACTGTTAGACAAAAAGCAGAATTTCTTTAAAATATTTATGTAATAACACATTCACTGAAAGCAATCTATGACAGGGAAAATTTAAGTAGTGAACATTTTTTGCCCTCATCGTGTTCTCAAGGGATTCTAACATAAGAACATAAGATATGCCATACTGGGTCAGACCAAGGTCCATCAAGCCCAGTATCCTGTTTCCAACAGTGGCCAATCTAGGTCATACGTACCTAGCAGTTTCCCCAAAAGACACAGGTTCCGCAATGCTTGTACTGGGTCAAGCATTGATATCCTGGGTCCCTTCTTAATAATGGTTTATGGACCTTTCCTCCAGGAACTTGTCCAAACCTTTTTTAAACCCAGCTACACTAACAGCCTTTACTAAATCCTCAGGTAACAAGTTCCAGAGTTTGATTACACGTTGAGTGAAAAAATATTTTCTTTTATTAGTCTTAAATAGTTTACCCTGTAGCTTCATTCTAACTTATGATGTATCACAATACTGTCCTTAACAGTGGAGGTATTTACTCCCTGTAAGGTAGAGTATTGGTTCTCACACCTAAGAACTGAACTAGCTAAAGAGTCTATCCATTTCTCCACGGCCCCCAGCCTACCCACAGTCTCCTGTGAGAATTGGCAAAGATGTGGAATGGAAGACACAAGAGACTTCTCTATCCGTGTTACTACTCTCCAAACATCAGCCAAAGAAACCTGAGACTCCCCCTTTCCCCCTCCTTCAACAACAGGAGAAGACCAAGTAGCTGGCTTATAGATGGGCCATACCAACTGCAGAGCGCTCTGCTGTAATGGTGCCTCACTATAGGTGGACATGGGCGGAGTCACTATAATCAGGGAAAGAGGTAGGGGTACGGTCCAGGGAGCTTAAAGAAGCTCCCATAAGAGATGGAGTCTGTGCAACAGTACCTGGTATAGAAGCGGTTGCCTCTTTAGATTGCAGATGTTTATCCATCGGGCCTTGCACTGTTCAAGCAGCTGGAAATTCCTCCTTCTTATGTTTACCCATAAATGGGGCTGAATATAACGGGACACTTATACCTAAGCTCCCAACGTGCATCAAAGGGGCTCCCAAGGGGCATTACAAGCACCTTGTGGCATGCCCCTTTGGTCACGCCACGGCCATGCGCCTTACCAGGGACCTGATTTTAAATGGTCTGCAGCTGGTATTCACAGATGTCCGTTACTGTATCCGTTCCTCTGCTCCACCTCTCAACATGCAGGCAGGTAGGGAAAGCTCTCACCCACCAAACTGTTCTATGTTACCAATAAAAGCCATTTGAATATTTTTTTTAAACTAGGTTGAGAAATAAATGGTGCTCATTAAAGGAGAATATTATATGCCATGTTATGTGTTCCGACTATTCACTTTCCAGAGTTAATTCCCGAGCTCCATGTTCCATACACAAGCACAGACAGCTTGAGCAAAGCTAAAATCAACTGAATGTCAAACTATATAATACGTATGTCAAAATGTGTCACATTTGTCTGTATCCAGAAACTTTTCATACTGGACACTCAGACACAACAATATAACAAAGTTACTCACCTGTAGCACATGCTCTCTGTGGATAGCAGGATAAGTCCTCACATATGGGTGATATCTCCAAAAGAGCCCCACAGGGCTTTCAGAAAGCTCACTAAACATGTGTACATGTTCCTGCCTGCCATCACCATGCCTCAGAACCTCAGTCGTGTACCAATCTAAGCTGAATGACTACAGGGGGAGGACATTCTGCTGTCCATGAAGAATATGAGCTACAAACTCATAACTTCCTTTATTCCATAGACAAGCAGGGTACGTCCTTACAATTGGGAATCCTTAGCTACAGGCTTGTTCAAAAGAAAAAAGTGGAAGAACTAATACTGTAACAAGCAAAAAGTAACTGAAAAAACATTTTTTGCTAGCAATAGATCTTTTTTTTTTTTTTTTTTTTAAAGACGCAGCACAAACAAAAGAGCCCAGAGGATAATAGAGTTGGATTCTAAACCTCAAATTCTGAAGAATGGACCGACCAAAACTGCTGACACATTAGGAATCCTTCTCCAAAGAGGAATTGTACATGAAGAGTAGCAACTCGACAATAGAGTCCAATTTATGAGTGCTTTTTTTTCCTGATCAGAACGTTGTTCCAATAGCAACCATTCTCAATGAAATATTACTGGCTCGTTTATAAACCTTTCTGATGATATCCATAGGTTAACCCCTAGCTAGTAAAAGGGAACTCAAATCCCTGATACAAAAGTGAAACTGTTCCAACGAGGAGCATAGTCGTCCTATTCTTAAAAATTGGCCAAAGGGGAGACCACATCGGAGAGAGCCTGGATGATGACTATGAAAATGTAGTAGACTGCTGCGTTGAGTAGGTTTCCGAAACAGTGCAGAAGCTAACTTTCCAGCGCTTTTATAAATGGTGATATCTAAAAAATCAATGCGATGAAAATGAGTATGAGGAGTAAACTGGATATTTTCCTTAATAGTATTAAGCCAGGTTTAAAAATTAAGTAATTCATCATAAGATGACAGCCATATAAAGAAAATATCATCTAGAAATCTACACCAAAAAAGTTGACAATAATAAACTAGCAGTATGCCTACTCTACAGACCCCCAGCAACAACCACCCCAACTTTGCAGCCATTCTAGAATCCGCTTGCACATCCATAACAAGGAAACTCCATATCATCCTAGGGGACTTCAACCTTTCATCACTCCCCATACACCAATCCACATCATTCCTCGAGTTCATGGAAGAGATGGACTTCCATCAAATCGTAAACACTCCCACACACGTGAAGGGAAATACCCTTGACCTAATCTTCATCCCTGAGCACCTTACAAAGTACCTCAGATACTCCCCCCCTACAGCCTCACAAGCCCCATGGTCTGACCACTCCATATTGTGCCTGAACCTCCCTGTATCCCTGCCCACGCATTCTATATCCCATGGAAATCACCAAAATGCATTCAAGAGCTTTAAAAAAAACCCTCCTTTCTTGAGGAGATAATCCTCCAACTTGATCCTACACCAAATGACTTAAACAACGCAATATACTCTTGGAACTCTATAGTCAACAAAGCAGCTACAAGGACCCACACTCGCGCAAAAGCGGAACCCAGATACTCTGAAAGATGGTATACCCACGATCTACATACACTAAAAAAAAGAACTCCGCAAAACCGAACAAAAGTGGAGAGCTAAAAAAAACACAGAATTGAAAAACCATTATACAGCCACCCTGAATGCCTATAAAGGAGCCATAAACACAGCAAAAAAGAGCCACCACACAAATATCCTAAACAAAGCCATCAACCGCCCAAGGGAGCTCTTCGAAATCGTCAAATCCATCACCAAACCTCCACAAAATGATAGGAACATGAGTAACATCAATCCACAAACTTTGGCCAACCATTTTGTCACTAACTAAAATCCAATAAACACTCACTCTTCCCCCCCCCCCACCCTCTGATAATCAAACCAACATCAATAAGTGGCAATCCTTTTACCTCATCAAGGAAAAACAACTCCTAGAAACAATTACAAGGATCAATACCACAACCTCCCACCTCAACCCATGCCCTGTGGCATAGATAAAAGCAACAAAAACAGAACTAGCACCTTACCTACTGAATATAATCAACCAATCCCTCACACTCGGGAATATACCTAGCGAACGTAAACGTTCAGCCATCCGGCCCATACTGAAAAACAAGACTCTAAACACAGAAGACCCTACCTCGTACAGGCCAATTGCCAGTATACCTTTTCTAGCTAAAATCATAGAAAAAAATGTAAAATTACAACTCCCGAGTTTCACTGACCTAAATGCTCCACTAGACGAGCATCAATATGGTTTCCGCTCCTCTCATGGTGTGGAAACACTGCTGCTTGTACTGTTTGATACCCTCATACGAGGCATGGATAACGCAAACACAGCTTTTGTACTCGTATTCATAGACATAACAGCCGCATTCGACAATGTAGATCATAACATACTCATATCAAGGCTTGCACAAATAGGTCTAGCAGGAACAGTCCTCCAATGGTTCAGATCATACCTAACCGATCGTACCCAGTATGTAAAATCCGATTCCGAATCCTCATCACCATTCCCCCAGGAGCAAGGTATCCCACAGTGATCGGCACTTTCTGCCCTCCTATTCAACCTTTTTGCACAATATTCAAAAAGCACAAAATTGGGTATCATCTCTATGCAGATGACATCCTTCTCTATTCCCAGATCGATGTAAATAACCCCTCATACCTCAATATAACTGAATGCGTACAGGAAGCAGAAAAACGGTTAAATATAAACAACTTCAGAATTAACCTTAAAAAAACAAAAGTACTTGTCACCACTAGGAACCACAGTTTCACCCCACCACAAACAATCCACATACTCAACACCTCTATACCAGTAAAGCAAGAAGTCAAATACTTGGGCATCATCCTAGACAAAACCCTTAATATGGAACCACATATAAAACAAACTGCAAGAACCATAGTCCCACAGATGCTCCTTGTGGTCTTGGGCAAGCCACTTAACCCTCCATTGCCCATGTTCCCTGTAAGTATTAGTGTATGCGTCTCATATCCCCACGTGTTAAATGTATCCCCCAATTGTGTCGTGACCACTTTGATTGAAGGATAAGGCGGTATACAAAACTGTCTAAATAAATAAATAAAATAAATAAATATTTTTCAAGTTAAGAACCATGCAACACCTTAGACCCCTCCTTGCACCCCATGACTTCAGAACGGTAGTCCAAGCATTAATCACACCCACTGGGACTACTGTAACAGCTTACTACAGGGGCTACCAAAACAAACCATCTCCAGTTAGTCCAGAATGTCACTGCCAGAATCATAACCAAGGCACACCTATCGAACCATCTTACATAATCTCCATTGGCTCCCAATAACAAGTCGCACAAAATACAAAATGATAATTACAACATTCAAGCTGCTCAACAACATTGCACCCTCATATCTGACATCCCTTATAACTGTTCAACTTAACACCAGAAACAGAAGGAAAAGTAAGCTGAACTTCCTCAATATTCCTACATCTATCCACAAAACCAAACAAATAACAAGCAACAGAGCATTCACCTACACAGCCCCAGTACTTTGGAACTCGCTACCAGACTCGCTTCGATCACTCAAAGACATACAAATATTCAGGAAGGAATTAAAGACCCTACTCTTCATTGAATACTACAGGTAACCACAACACTACCAGCAACCAACCACACCCCCCTACATAATCTAAACAGAGACACAACTGCATACATCACAACCTCCCCCAAAAGTATAATCAGCACCTGTCCCCTCCTGCAGGAATCGTTATAACACTCACTAAAGAAACTGCAACAATGTTGCATTATGTTACAATGTATATACTTAACAAGATTCAATGTACATAGTTCATCTATATTACAATGTATATAGTTAAATTTGGTTCTATGTAACTTGTTGTGTTCTATGTAAACCGCCCCGATCCCTGGAAGGGGTGGTATAGAAAACTGTCCAAATAAATAAATAAAATACATGCTGAAAAAACAAAGAGGGATATATGAAACGCTCTTCCATTTCGGCCATATATAGTGTAGCTACCGAAGGAGACACCAGGGCCCCCATTGCTATGCCAAAAATTTGCAGAAAATAATTTCCTTCAAAAAAGAAAATAATTTTGCATAAGAACAAGTTCCATCAAATCCAGCAAAAGAGCTTAGGTATTTGTGATGGCGCAAAACAGAAATGTGTAGATAATAAAGTCATGGCTTACCGCTGGTCAATGTTAGTATATAAGGAGGAAACGTCCAGTGTAACCAACCATACCTCATCCATCGGATAGTTCAATGCATCCAACTGAGAAAGGAAATCAAAAGAATCCTTTATGAAAGATTTAACCAAAATAGCTTCCTGCTTCAAAAACATATCACAAAATTGTGACAATAGTTCCAACACCGAACCCCTACATGAAAAAATTGGTCTACCAGGAGGATCACTAATAGATTTATGAATTAGGGCTGTCTAATCCACAGATGAGTTTATCGAATAAGACTAAGAGCAAGGTTTCTACGCCATGGTAGGGGCAGAATCCATTTGGTGTTCATCAAGGGGAGCGTTGAGATCAATGAAGTCCTGTAGCTGGGTTAGGACTACTTTTTCTATTATCTTTGCTAAAATTGGAATGCTTGCGATTGGTCTATATGATGCGGGATTGTCTTTGTCGAGGGATCTGTTTTTAAGAATGGGGCGGATGATGGAGAGCTTTAATGTTAGGCTTCAGCCCTGCCCTGGACAGGTGAAGTAGGTACTGCAGCACAATCTGGATGGAGAAGGAGAAAGGGTTGACCTGAAGCTCAGCGCACAAGACCGAGAACCTTCGCCACTTGAAGGCGTATGCCCAACGGCTGGAGGATTTGCAGGAAGCGAGGCGGACCCCCTCCACTTCAATACAAAGAATGAATGGGGCAAGGGCCACACTTTCACCAGCCAGACCATGAGTGTCAGAGACCCCAGGTTGGAGGGCAAGAGAAAGTCCTACTCCTGCATCAGCATGCCTGGGTTGCACCCAAATAGAACCGAGGGTGATGTGGACAGGCAGAAGAGTGGGGGGCCACCGTGATCACTGTGGCCCTGTCACGCTGGACCTTGAACAAGGTCTTGGTGATCAGTGGTGAGGGCAGGAAGGAGTAAAGGAGGCCATGAGATCAGAAATGCATCTGCCACCACCTGGGAGCGATGCAGCAGCTGGGAACAGAAATGGGAGAATTGTGCATTGGCAAAGAGGTCCACCCTAAGGAGTCCGCAGCATTGGAAGAGCTGGCCAGTCACCCTGGGATCCCAGCCTCCACTTGTACGGTTGGAGGACTCGGCTAAGCCGGTCCGCCAGGCTGCCGTCCTGTTCCGGGAGGAAAACTGTCCGCAGGAGAATCCAGTTGCTGCTGGCATACGAGAAGAGGTTTACCGCTTCCTGGCAGAGCAGGGCCAAACCCGTACCCCCCTGCTTGTTTATGTAGAACATTGCCACCTGGTTGTCAGTCTGAACCAGAACTGCCTGGCATTGCAGGTGATGGAGAAAAGCCCAGAGGACTAAGGTTATGGCTCGGAGCTCCAGAAGATTAATTTTCTGGAGACTTTTCGTCGGTGACCAGCTGCCCTGAATGCAGAGATCATCGCAATGTGCTCCCCACTCCAGTTTGGAGGTATCCGTAGCGAGGATCCTTTGGGGTGCGGGGGACAGGAAGGGCATCCCACCCAGTAGACACTGGAGGTTTTGCCACTAGTCAAGAGAAAGCCAGGGGACGGGCAATGAGCACCCAGTCCTGCAAGTGTCCCAGTGCCTAGGACCACAGAGAGGAGGGCCCACTAGGCCATCCGAATCCCCCTGCAAGAGCCATGAATGACATGCACCATGGATGCCGAGTGACGGTACTGTGTGCTTGCAGCGAGCACTTGGAGGCGTAGGGCCTGTCCCGAAAAAGAAAGACCCTGGCTTGAACAGTCTCCAGCCGAGTCCCTTTGAACTCTAGGTCGTGGGTTGGCTGGAGATGGGACTTTGGGTAGTTTATGATGAAGCAGAGGTGCTCCAGCAGGAGGATGGTGTGTGCAGCCTTTTGACGGGCCTTGACAGCCATGCTGCCCTTTACAAGGCAGTCGTCCAGAGAGAGGAAGCGTAGTTACTCACCTCCAAGAGGTGTTCTTCAGGGAGAGCAGGAATCAGTCCTCACATATGGACAACATTGGCACGGATGGAGCCCGTGTGGAGCATTTACCCAGCTTTCAAAGAAAGCCTTTTGGAATTCCACCACACATTTATTTATTTATTTATTACAAATTTCTATACCGCATTTTCCTAAAGATCAAATGCGGCTTACAATGAACAACAATTTGAATAGTACAGTGAAAAGTACATCTTCAATTACAAAGAATTCTTTAACTATATACATTAACTGAAAAGGCTGATTTACATATAACTATATATAATTAAATTGAGCTATGTACAATTTTGGTGTAGGGGTAGACCGATACAGTGTAAAGTAATGGGGGTTACAGGGAGGGGTGAGCGGTGACTTATGTAGAAGGGTTTAAGTGGATGAGTGAGGAGGATCAATGGAGTTGAGGTTAGTAGAGGATCCAAAGTGAGGGGTGAATAGATGGTTTTTGAGTTTTTTCAGAAGGTGAGGAGATCATTTCCTTCTCTTAGGTGTTCTGGAGGTTATTCCAGAGGTTAGGGGCTAAGTGGGAGAATGTTTTATTGTTTGTAATTTTCCTTGATTTCCTGAAGTCAGTTGGTATTGCTAGTTTGCTTTTATTGCAGTCACGCTGAGAGCGAGTAACAGTGTCTGTGGTGATGAGTGTGGAGAGGTAAGATGGGGTGATGTCTCTGATTAGTTTGAAAGTTGGGACTAGTATTTTGTAGATGAGACAGCTTTGTATAGGGCGCCAGTTGAGGGTATACAATACGGGGGTAATGTAGTCAAAGGGGTTGCTATTCATGGATGTCCTAGCTACAGCGTGTTGGGCTAATTGAAGGTGTCTTAGTGTTTGTTTAATAGAACCTTGTAGGACTGTGTTGGCAAAGTCAAAGTGCGGTGTGATAATTGCATTTATAACTGATTTAAAATCATGTTGGCGCATGCGTGGTCCCCTTTCCCGTCCAAGGGTGCCATCTTGATCAGTCTGATGACATAGCTCAGGTAAGGATAAAAATCCAAAAGAAGAGTGGGCAACTCCAAGGGGAGATGGGTGGGTTGTGAGGACCGATTCCTGCTGTCCCTGGAGAACACCTGCTACAGGTGAGTAACTATGCTTTCTCCAGGAACAAGCAGGAAGTCAGTCCTCACATATGGGAATCCACAGCTACAAGCTACTGAGGACCCGTAGAAAAATGCCATGGCAAACCGTGAGCAGAAATTGGTAACCGAGGACCTCAGGTCCCTGGAAGACCACACTCCTGTAGCCGCAGAAGAAGAGTCAGAGGGCCAGAGTTGCCTAAACCCCGAACAGGTTATGGAGTATGGCCTGGCCGAAGGGCACTTTCCTGACGGGACTCCCTCTCCAGGCAGTAATGCGTCACAAAAGTGTTAGTCGAGGACCAGGTTGCGGCTCGACAGATGTACACCAGGGGCATGGAGCGTAGATGTGCCATCAATGCTTCCCTCGCACAGACACCGTGCACCTGGGCGAATGTGATGCAATCCGCCACCCAGAGGGAAAGGGTCCGCTTGGTGACCATGAGCCAAAACAGGCAGGGTCGTAGGAGACGAAGAGCCGCTTGAACCTGCGGTGGGCCTGTGTGCGCTGCAGGTAGAAGGAGAGAGCCCTCTTACAGTTGAGGGTGTGGAGGATGCTGATGCCCGGTCAGCATGGGGCTTCAGAAAGAAGATCGGCAGCACCATCTCCTGGTTGAGGTGAAAATCCGAGACAATGTTTGTGAGAAACTTGAGGTGCGTTCGGAGGACCATCCAGTTCCCATAGAATCTCATGTAGGGAGCGTCGGCCATCAGGGCCTGGAGTTTACTGACCCTCCAGGCTGAAGTGAAGACTACCAGAAAAACCACCTTCCAAGGAAGTTGCCAAAGCAAGCAGGACGCCATCGGCTTGAAGTGCGCTTCTGTTAGTCATGTGAGGATCGCTGACAAAAACTAAAGGCGATCACCTTTCAGAGCGAATTGTACTGACAAGTATCATATAACGAATTTGTCGCTCCACTTTTTACCTAGAGAGGTGTATTTTTAATGGCAACCAGATCTCAGACTGTAGAAGAGCTTAATGAGTTTGAGATGAAATCTTGAACTCTTGCTCTTTAATTGCATCAACGATCTGTTATGTTGCCTATTATTTATGGCTTCTTTCGCTTTCCTATTGGTTTTTTAGCTGAGTATGTTCATTTAATCTCCCAGCATATCATCTACAAAATATTCAAGTGCTCTAGCGCTGTTTAGCCCATATCAGATACCAAATAAGTCCACTGTCGACTTGCTTCAAATCTTATATAGTGGTACTGAAGTACTTATCTGGTTCGGCTGTCATTCCCCTTTTTACCCAAGCCCTTCTTCTTGTGAGAAGGGGCAGAAGTCTTTCTAGACAGCCTTGTCCGTGTGAGGTGCTCGGTTTTGAGCTGTGCGGCCTTCTCGGTCATGGGCTTGCCAAAAAGGTTTTCACCTCGGCAAGGGACATCGACCAACTTGTCCTGAACCCATGGCTCGAGGTCTGATGACTGCAGCCATGCCTGGTGTCGAGCCGCGATGCCGGCTGCCGCAACCCGGGCCGAAGCCTCGAAGCCATCGTAGGCAGCGTGGGACATAAACTTCGAGCATTCCCGGATCCCCGAGGACAAGGACTTGAACCTCTGCAAGGGTTCCCCGGAGAGACCAGCAGAGAACCCGGCCAGCTCCTTGGCCAGGTCTCGCAAGTACATGCCTATGTACAGCTGGTAAAACTGGACATGGCAAGCAAGCATCGAGCCCTGGGAGCACTTTCTACCAAAACCATCTAGGTTTCGGGCCTCCCTGCCAGTGGGCACCGCGGAGTGCATCTTCTGACTTTTTAGGCGATGCATGGCCAATTCCACCACCATGGAATGGTGTGGTAGCTGCGCCTTCTGAAAGCCAGGACTCTTCCGGAGTCGAAAGATCGAATTGACCCGCTTACTTAAAACCGGCGCCGAGGCCGGTGCCTCCCACATCCGGAAGAGGAGCCGTTCCAGCATCGGAGGAACCGGGACAGTAAAGGCCTCCTTTGGAGGAGAGTCGTACTTCAGGGCCTCGAGCTCCTCGGCTCGAGGCTCCTCCTCGGGGTCCGCAGGGATAGCCAACGCAGTGGCCATATCCCGAACGAACGCCGAGAACCGGGTATCCTCCGGAGGGGATCTACTCCGTGGCTCAGACTGCGGTGAGTCTGATGGGACGCACCGAGTCTTGAAGGTGTCGGGGGACTCCTCATCCTCCGTCTCCCATGCTGACTCATCCGATGAGGAATCGGGGTTCGACCTCGCGGGGCCTGCGAGCACCCGCCCCGACGCCGACGCCCTCGGTCCCGAATGGGAGGTCGAGGGAGACCGCAACCGAGGTCGACCTCGAGCCTTTATGGCCTCAAGTATCGGCTCAGTCTCCAGGGTCGACTTTGATGTCGATGTCCCGGTGGTCGGGCAGATGCGCCAGACAGGCTGGCCATCAGTGCCCGCTGCTGTTCCATGAAGGCAGACAGTCTGCTCTCCAAGGCTGTCAACCTGAGACCCAGCTCAGGAGACTCAGCAGCTACCGACTCGGGCCCCAGCGGTGCCGGGCATGACATCGGCTCCCTGGGAGGAGAGTTCACGAGGACTACAGGGCTTACGTGTCCAGAAGACTCCGGATCCAGTCGAGGAACTTTGGAAGGCTTCTCCTGTTCCACAGGCCCGGGGTGAAGGTCGGGGGTCTGAGACCGAGCTCTCGAGGAACCCGGGACCTCTTCCGACAACACCCTCACAAGCCGCTTCTTCCTCTTGCGTTCCCGGTCAGGGGACCCCCTGTCTGAGGAGCCACGACGGTGCTCGGGATCCGACTCCCAAGATGTCGAGGCCTCAGACGAGGTACGGGCCCGGCCGGAGGCCGAGTCAGAAAAAAGCCTTTCCTTCTGGTGCTGACGACTTCGCAGTGCCTTGGAAGACATTTTCCCACATGGTCCACACGTCTTAGGGTCGTGATCAGGACCGAGGCACCGAAGGCAGCAGTCGTGTGTGTCGGTGAGAGACATCAGTTTCTTGCACCGATCACACTTCTTAAAACCGCTGGAAGCCATCGGGGAAAAAGAGTCCCCGCGAGGTCAAAGGACCGGCCTTCCAGGGAAAATGAAAAAAGGGCGCGAACGCCAGCCACTAAGGGCAAAAACCAAAAAAAGAAGATCGAGCTCGATACTGGTGTACCGAACCCGGCGGGAGGGGAACCGGCGTCGAACCGGAGAAGAAAAAATGGCGAAGAATCGCAAAAAAGTCAACAATTTTCCGGGATGACTAGGACTCACATCCGGCGGGCTTCACGGAAAACGAGAGACTGAGCAAAATGGCACCTTTAGGCGGGAAGGGAACCGCGCATGCATGCCTGCATTCCCAAAGGCTTTCATAGAAAGCTGGGGAAATGCAAGGGCTTCATCGACGTCAATGTCACCCATATGTGAGGACTGACTTCCTGTTTGGTCCTGGAGAAAACCTGGTTATCTATCATTATTAGTTTTTGGTAAGGAGGTTCCAGAAAAGAAGAGCCTTTCCCAGATTGGAGGGAATCATCTACCAGGATTAGAGACTCCTGAACGGGTTTGGTGACAAATGTCACTGAGCCTGTAAGTGGACTGCATACACTGTGTGTGCAGCGTCCACTATGTGTCTCAAATGGAGTTGTGCCAAGGCAGTGACAGACTGAGAAAGCCATGTGGCCCAACATAATCCTCACCGACACTTACTGACTCTTTTGTACTACCCCTACTATTTGCACCAAGTGGATGAATCTGTCTTGGGGAAGAAGGCTTTCACCAGAGTCATGTCTAACAGGGCTCCAATGAACTCCAATTGGTGGGACAAATGCAAATTGGACTTGGGATAGTTAATAATGAATCCTATTAGCACTAACACCCAGATAGTGATGTGTTTGGGTTTTTGAACTCCTGATGCTCTTAACAAGCCAATTTTTTATATAAGGAAAACACTTGCACCCCCAGTTTGCATAGATAGGTTAGGACTACAGCTAGGCATTTCGTGAAAACTCAAAGAGCAGATGTGAGGCCAAAATGCAGAATGTGATACTGAAAGTGGTGCTTCCCTCTAAGATACATTTAAGTCACAGAAAGTATTTGGATGCGGTATAGGCATCTTTTAGGCCCAGAAAACACAAATTCCTTTTTGGAGAAAAGAATGCAGGGTGCTAAGGGAAAGCATTCTGAACTTCTCTCGTACAAGGATTCAGATCTCTCAAATCTAGGATAGGGCAGTATCCCCCAGTTCTCTTTGGTACCAGGAAGTGCCTGTAGTAAAAACACCTCCCTTTCCTACTCCAATGGCAGGAACTCTGGCATCTGCAATACTAAGGGTGGAAATTTCCAGAAGTAGCAGCTCCTGGTGCTGGGAATCAAGTAAACGAAGTCCCAGGGAGCAATTTGAGGGCATTTGAAAAGACATAATCTGTAGCTAAAGAAAACTATTTTTAACACCCAGCTATTGGAGGCTACAAGGGGGGCAAACGGTCTGCGTAGACAGTAAGCCTCTCCACAACTGATAGCTTGTCCAACTCCAGCTCTAAAGACCTCTCCTCAGAGAATAACTATGGCCATAGTCAGATACCCAAGAGTTTCTTGGACTCAGACTCAGGTACTCAAGAGATGTCTGCATTTCTACCTCGTCTAGCATCTGCCCCACAGGGGAGCTGGATCTACCCAGGAAGTTCCAGTTGCACTGATGAGTTACAACACCTCAGGGATCGATCTTCCCCTCCCAAATTCACTCGGCACTAATATCAGCCGGACACAGTTCGGTGTTGAGGACCTTTGAGGTCTCGATGCCAGTTCATCTTCTGCAGGCAGATGGAGAGTTGCAAGTATCAGCTTGATGCTGCAGCTTTGGAACTGCCAGAGCCACCAGCACATGCATAAGAAGCGTTATCATGAGCTTTTGCTAGAGTCTCTCAGCCAAGCGCTCCTTGAGTGCTGCCATGAATAAAGACATGGTATAAACAGCAATCTCGATTGACATCAGAATCTGCCAAAGAGTATCTGGTCATAGATCCTTGGAGTCTACTACATACTACTTATCATTTGTACAACAAGGCGTATGCAGCGCTGTACAGACACATGTAAAAGACAGTCCCTGCTCATCAGAGCTTACAATCTAGTCAAAACAGACAACACAACAGCTGAGGACAAGATTATATCTAGGGGAATGGTAAGCGGGTTGTCAAGGACAGCCAGGGTTGAGGTATGGTATGCCTCACAAGAAATGGAATAAGAGGAGCAAGTGCATCTAGAGCAGAGGAGAGTATAGTGTTATAGGAGGATAGTGCCCTATCAGCGGACTCAGATGACATAGTGGAGGAAAGAGGTGATAAGACAGCAGTGGAGAGAGCTGAAGGATCGACAGTGTGAAGATTCCTAATCATGTTGGTGGAGATCGAGTGAGACCAATATGGGGGGTGGTTAAGGGTGAAGGGTTATTAGGTGATGGTCAGATAAGGGCAGAATGGAGGTGGAGATGTTTGAGGCTGAGCAGTTGGAGGAGGAGAGAAGGTCAAGACAGTGGCCATGCTTGTGAATAGAAGAGGTAGAGCACAACTGGAGGTTGAAAGAGGAGGTTAGCGAAAGGAACTTTAAGTCAGAAAGGTAATCAACATGAATGTTAAAATCTCCAAGAATAAGGGAAGGGGAAGACGCATCCAGAGAGGAGGAGAGCCAGGAGTCAAAGTTGATGAGAAAGGTAGAGATAGACTTGTTGGAGGGGTCCATAAATGACAACTACCCAGAGAGGTAGTGGAGAAAATAGGCAGATGGCATGGACTTCAAAAGCAAGCAAAGGAATTTGATGGAGGCAGAAAGAGGGACTGGAATTGGCAGGAATGAGAGAGAAGGAACCCAACACTGCCACCATGGCCAATGGGCTGAGGTGTATGGGAAAATAGGAAGCCTCCGTGACAGAGGGCAATGACTGGAGACTAGAGTCTTCAGGGATAAATCAAGTTTCAGTAAGAGCCAGGAGATGCAGAGTATTAGAGATAAAAAGGTCATGAATGAAGGCAAGTTTATTGGAGACAAAGTGCATTCCACAATGCGCATGAAAAAGGGAGAGAGGAGAGAGATATGAACAAGATTAGAAAGGCTATGTATTGATATGCTCTGGGAGTGTGAAAAAAGTCTAGGGGGGCCAGGGTTGGGGTTGACATCTCCAGATGAGAGAAGGAGGAGGGGAGAATGCAGGAGAGTGGAGGCGGCACGATGGAAGCGAGGGCGAGGTTCCCTCAATGAGAGTGGAGATGACTGAATGAGAGGAAGCTACAAACCCATGGTGAGATGGGTCATGCTTCCTCCCATGGATCTCTGGCATCCAAACCCGGATGGTGGGTAGGAGTTGCATTAAGTTTGAAAGAGATGCTGAAGAACAGCTTGGCCAAACAAGGCATCCCGACGGGTGTCCTTGTCTAAACAGTAGTGGGCTGTAAAAGTGTGCACTGAAGCCCAAGTAGCTGCTCTGCAGATGTCGTCTATAGACACAGAAGGAAGGTTAGCCATAGAGGCTGCCATGGCTCTCACATTGTGAGCTGTGACATGGCCCTCGAGAGAAAAGCCCTTACACTCATAAGCGAAGGATATGCACTGTGCAATCCAGTTAGAGAGAGTTCTTTTGGAAAGTGGAAGTTCCAAATGACTAGAATCAAAAGCAACAAAAAGTTGAGAAGGTTTTCTATGTTGCTGCATTCTTTGCAGGTAAAAGGCTAAGGCTCTTTTACAGTCTAAGGTATGAAGGTTCCTTTCTGCATTGGAGGCATGAGGCCTCGGAAAGAATACAGGAAGGTACACCGCTTGGTTTAAGTGGAAAACCTTTGTCATAAAGTGAGGATGAGTCCTAAGAACAACCTTATCATGGTGAAATCTTGTATAAGGAGGATCAGCCACTAAAGCTTGTAACTCACTAATGCGTCATGCAGACGTGATTGCAATTAGGAAGATGACCTTCCATGAAAGGAATTTTAGAGCTGTAGTGGCTAAAGATTCAAAGGGCAGTTTCATAAGCTGTCCGAGAACAAGGTTCAAATCCCATGCCACCGGTGGTGGTCTAATGGGAGGTTTTGTTAGTAGAAGACCTCTCATAAATCTTGCTATGAGTGGATGAGAGGAAATAGGTTGTCCATTTAGAGGCTTGTAAGAGGTTTCAATAGCACTAAGATGGACTCTTACTGAATTGGTCTTAAGACCAGAATTTGATAAATGAAGGAGATACTCCAGTAACGATTCCAAAGGTATCGCAAGAGGGTTAAGTCCCTTTTGAGAATACCACATGGTAAACCGTTTCCACACGAAGGCGTATGATCGCCTTGTGGAGGGTTTTCTGGAAGCCTGAAGGATATCTTTTACCTGTTGAGAAGGGTTGAGATCCTGAAGTTCTAAGCTTTCAGCAACCAGGCCCTGAGATGCAGGGACTGGGGATTCGGGTGCCATAGCGTTCCGTTCTCCTGGGAGTGAAGATTTGGAGTGCATCCCAACTCCAGAGGTGTAGCCCAAGAGAGATGTAGAAGCAGAGGATATCACGTTTCCTGTGGCCAACGTGGTGCTATGAGTATCATACGATCTCAGTCTCTATGAAGCTTGAACAGTGTTTTGGGGATGAGGGAAATGGGTGGGAAGGCATAGAGGAAGTCCTAACCCCAATGAAGGAGGAAAGCATCCCTTGCCTGACAGTTTTGAGCCGGAATTCTGGAACAGAACTGGGGAAGTTTGGCATTCTGTGGACTTGCAAAGAGGTCTATGTCTGGGGTTCCCCAGATTTGGAATACGCAGGCAATCTGGTCCGAGTGGAGAGACCATTCGTGTGGCAGTAGTACCCAGCTGAGTTTGTCTGCCCAAAGGTTTTGAATGCCTGGAAGATATACCACGAGGAGGTGAATTTGATGTTTTCTGGCGAGGGCCCATAGTCGTAAAGCTTCGTTGCATAACGATAGAGAGTCTGTTTCGCCCTGCTTGTTCACATAGAACATGGCTACTTGATTGTCGGTTTGGACTAGGACTATCTTGTAGCTGAGCTGGGCTTGAAATACTCGAAGAGCAAGGAAGATTGCTCTGAGTTCTAGGAGGTTTATATGAAGACAAGCCTCCTCTGGGGTCCAGAGATCCTGGGTGGAGAGATCATGCAGGTGGCCCCCCATCCCAACTGGGACGCATCTGTTGTTAGAGTGACCTGGAATAGGGGCTGCTGGAAAGGAAAGCCTATGAGAAGGTTTTCCAGTGATTGCCACCATTGGAGGGACAAAATAAGACGTTCTGAGTTTCTTATTTTGTCTGACAGGCGACATGAGGCCTGTGTCCACTGAGAGGATAGGGTCCACTGGGCTGCTCGCATGTGAAGATGAGCATAGGGAACCACATGTACAGTGGATGCCATACGTCCCAGTAGCTCAAGCATTTCCCAAGCAGTTAGGGAGGTATTTACCGCTGCTTGGGAAGCTAGCTACACTATGCGAAGACAGCGGGGGCTGTGGAAGGAAAGCCCTTGATTGTCTGGTATCTAGGCAAGCTCCTATGAATTCTAGGGACTGAGAAGGAGCGAAATGGGATTTTGGAAGGTTTATGACCAATCCCAAGTAATGCAAAACTCGCATTGTGCGAGTAAGAGCAGAGTTGGCTTCTGGAGCTGTGTGCGCTCGAATGAGCCAGTCGTCCAAGTAAGGGAAGACGAATATTCCCAGAGTCCATAGGAATGCAGCTACTACTGCCATGCATTTTGTGAAAACTCTTGGGGCAGAAGCCAGACCGAAGGGAAGAACCCTGTATTGGAAGTGTCTTCCCTGGAAAAGGAATCAAAAGAACTTCCTGTGATCTGGATGGATGAGTATATGGGTATAAGCATTGTCACGAAGTGGATCTAGCAGAGCCCATGAAAATAGGCAGAAATGCAGGCAGTGAATCTGACACTGACACTTCAGGGAAGCACATGTCAGGAAGTTGCTATAGGCAACACAAACAAATCAGGTCACGAGCTTTAGAAACACGCCCAAGCAGCAGGAAGGCTGAGGGATCATTAAGTGATGAAAGCCAGCTGGGAGTGGGTGGAGTGGAGACACACACAGATAAACCTAACTCACGTGCAGTTAGTGGCAGAGAAGGCAGAGCAGGAACAAGCAGCTTTGGTAGAACAGAGAGACCGGAGAATGCAGCAGCTACAGGAGCTTCTGGAAAGTTAAGAAGCTTTGCTTTTACAGAGAATTCAAGGAGCCCAAGGCATTCTGGGGAAAGCCCGGGTTGGAGTGGAGCCATTGAGAGAGCTGGGAAAGCTGGAAGGTTTTACTCCAAGGCTGAGAGAGAGCGCCCAGGTGACTGTTATAGAAAGCAGTGCACAGAGACGTCAGAGCTCAGCAAAGGTTATCCAGAAGGTAACAGAGAATTCAGTTTGGAAGCCAGATTAAGAAAGGCTGAGAACGCTACTTACCCAAACAACAGGCACAGGAAAGGTAAAGTCTTTTGGCCTGAAGATACTTTTATATCTGGGGGAAAGTTAAAAGGCAAAACCCGTAGAAAGCTTCCGTCTTGTTCTACTCCGGTGACTGCAGCTGTACCGAGAAGCCTTAGTCAGAGAGAGCCAGAAGGTAAGTTGATTACTTCTAATAGAGGGAGAAGTGAATACAATAACTTCCCATATGGTGGTCAGCATTGGAAAGGCTCCCAGGCAAGTTACTCCAGTGAATGTGGTAATTGTCTTTCACACACTTTCACGGAGGGAGAAAGAGAGTCTCTGTATGATAGGGAGAGACTGTTTAATAATATTCCTAGCTGTTCAAAGGAAGAATTGTTAGAAGCAGGAAGTGAAGATATGCAATGTGAAGTACAAGGGGACCAACCTTTTATTGAATGCATGGACTGTACGCTCACAATCGCAGATGATATCTCCTCTCTGTGTTGAATAAGCTGTGAAAAGTTGCTAACCATTGAAGCAGCAAAGAAAAGGTTTTGTTTGCTTGGAAAACTTGCTAACCATTTGAAGCAGCAAAGAAAAGGTTTTGTTTGCTGGAAAAAGGGCTGTTTAAAGTACCTTTGTATTGCGTGTTAAGAAGCTCAAGATAAGCAATTTTTGTTCACGTTTGTTTCTTTATTTTGTGCCCAAAGTGGGTCTGTCTACCTTATTTTCCACCACTAAAAGAATCCTCCCGGAAGGGGAATAAAACCTGTCTTTAAGCCTTACCACACGTCTACAACTCATTCTTTTGACTGGCTGGTGAAAACTACAATTCCCAGAGTGCCAAGCAAGGCTCTCTACACCTTTTTCAGGCTGGTTAAACACAAGGCCTCAGCGTAATACCCTGCTTTTACCTGTAGGGTCACACGCTGGGTGACAGCATCCTTTAGATCTAGAGAAATAGCCAATCCTGACTCTGAAGGTATGGCAGAAGTGTTCCAAGAGAGATCATTTTGAATTTTTCTTGGAACAGATATTTGTTCAATTCTCTGAGGTCCAAAATGGGTCTGTATCCCCCTGTTTTCTTTGGGATGAGAAAATAGGGGGAGTAGAACCTTGCTCCCTGTCAAGGTATGGGTACCTCCTCTATTGCTCCCTGGGCAAGAAGCATTGTGACCTCCTGACTCAGAAGACTGGCGACAGGGGTTTGAGAACTGAACTGTCTTATGACTGTAGGAGGGGGCATGCTGTGAAAATGACATCTATACCCCTCTCTTACAATGGACAGAGTCCAATATTCTGATGTTATTTGGTGCCATCTGGTGGCAAACTGACAATATGCCAGGGATGGTAGAGGGTTTTGGACGCTGCAGGAGCAGGAAGGCTAAATTCTCTAGAAAAGAGTCAAAGCCCCTGAGGAGGCTGAGCCTGCTGAGCTCTTGGGACTTCTGGTTTCTTCTGTTGTCTAGTTTGTTGCCGTTGTCCCTTTTGGGCAGCATGGACTGGACAGTGACCCTGCTGGATAAAAGAAGGATAAAACTTCTTTTTCTTGTTGAAAAAGGGTTTTTTATTAGATCTTTTCTTTGCTGGGTTGGCGGTAGACTGACAACCTGTCCAAGGTAATACAATCTCATTAGCTTTTTCTTGCCAATTCTTGCCAAAGAGATTTTCTCCTGTGCAAGGAATGTTGCCCAGTTTATCTTGTATCCAAATTTCCAAGTCTGATGCCTGTACGACTATTACCAATGGAGATAGCAGAGGTTCTGCTGATGCATTCAAAGCAATCAAAGGCTGCACGGTTGACAAACTTGGAAACATCTTGGGCATGCCTGACCACAGCAAGAAAATCCTGTCTTTTATCATCAGGAAGAAGGGGGCTCATAAGCTCCAAGTCTCCTGTAACTTCTTTGAGGAACATCCCAATGTATAGGATGTATGAACTGATTCTAGCTGAGAGCATGGAAGCTTGGAAGCATCGACGCCCAAAAGTATCGAGAGTCCTGGACTCGTGGCCTGGAGGATTGGAAGAATGTCTTTTTGCACTCTTTATCCTACGCATGGCCGATTTCACTACCATTGAATGGTGTGGCAACTGAGTCTTCTGAAAGCCAGGACAAGGTGGAACTCGGTACATGGTATCGAGTCTGCGAGAGTGTGAAGATGTGGTTAAAGGAGTCTCCCACATTTTCAGCATAAGATCATGAAGGATCTTATGAATAGGCAGAGTAGCTGCCTCTTTAGGAGCTTTAGGGTACTGAAGAATCTCTAACTCTTCTGCCCTAGGCTCTTTTTCAGGAGCCACTGTGATTGCAAGGCCTCGAGCCACATCACGAATGAAATCCTGGAAGGACATGTCCTCTGGAGGAGATATTCTGCGCTGAGCAGAAGGAGATGGATCCTCCGGAAGAAGTGCTCTGGTATCGACAGAGTCATCGGAATCGGAAGATTGAAAATATCTCTGATCCCGATGTTCGTGCAAGGCACATACCGGTATCGATCGAAGTCGGTATTGAGGTATCCCGGTACCGATCTTTCGATACCGGGGATGGACTCTAGACTCAGCATGGGGGGTATACCAGCCGAGGCCGGTGCCGTTAGTACCGGTACCGGCACAGGTGCCTGTTGAACGGTCTGAAGCGGTTTCAACGAGGATACCAAAGTCATAAGAAGAGCTGCTAGACTGCGTTCGATAGCGAGAAATCTTTGATCTATCGATCCTGCCGATGCTTGGGTGTCGGTATCGGTAGAAGTGGCCTGGACCCCAGAGCATGGCACCAGTAGTTCTGCAGAGGTGGAAGCCTCGAGAACATCCTGGAGCCCCGTTAGTGCTTTGGAAGCCGAAGCCTCCCACCGGGGCTGTTTTGCCGGTGAACTTTCCTCAAGGGCAACGTCAATGGCATCTCGATACTTTGAAGGAGATCTACCCTTTGAGGACCGGCTAGTCTTTGCAGACTTGTGTTTAGTTACCTGAGATCCATGGGAGGAAGATGAAGCCCTGGAAGACGTTGATGCAACGGACATCGCATCTGCAGCAAAAAGGGTACCGGGTTTTGCAGCTCTATTCTGCAGGCCCCCCTTGGTCATCTTTCTACAGGAGAGACAATCCAATGGAGATTGGTCAGGTCCTAAACATTTGAGACACAATCATGGGTGTCAGTGACGGATATGGTACCACCACACTTAGAACATTTTTTAACAGTAGCTGGCTTTTCCATTTTAAAAGAAAAATGGGCCTAGTGCCCAAAATGGCGCCTAGCATCGAGAAGGAAAAGGCTTCTTAAGAAAGTATTTCAGAAAAGATATATACATACGTATTTATTTTTTTTTTTAGTAAAGAAGAAAAGAGAACCGGCAGTACCGGTAGGCGTCAAATGAAGGTAGACACGACCACAAAAAACAAAGAAGTAACAAAGAATTTTCTGCAGTGACAGGGTATGCGACCTGTCGGCTCCGTGGAAAATGAAAAACCAAAGAGGGAGAGTTGGAATGGCGGGAAGGCAGCACGCAGGCGCTGTGGGATGCTCCCAAAAGCTTTCCTATTGGACGCTGAGGAGCGTTCACGCGCAGGCTCTGTCAGTACTGACGATACCCATATGTGAAGACTACATTCCTGCTTGTTCCTGGAGATAACAGAAATATAGATAGAATAAGAAACAAGCCGCTAGATTCTATACAGGCACAGAAAAATGCCTGAAAAAAGCACACGTTTGCAAGTTACAGCTATGAGAGTGCTTTCTCAAGCAGGAACCAGCAGCAAATGGAGGATCAGCAGCTCACATGCTCACAGAGGAAAACTTCTGAACAAAGCCCCAGCAATGAGAGGGGCGGTGCAGGGAAAGTGCTGAATTCAAATAAGTGGAAGCAGGCAGTTTCCACCGGAAGTGCCTTAGTAAAACTCAAGCCTTCAAATTCCTACAAGACAGGCCTTGTAGAAGAATAGGGAGAACGATAAAAAAGAAAGAAAGAAAGAAAAGCATTCCTAAATGTGCAGTCAGACAGTACTAGTCAAAGAACAGTGTTGAGAAAGGAGAAACAGCACCGCAGAGGGAAAAGGACAGACAGAACATAGGACACACACTGGCAAAACAGAAATATAGACTTCTGCAATTGCAAGAAGGATAAGCAGTCCTCACGTCAGAGCTGCTTTGGTGATCATGCATCACTCAATTGCCTGGTGCTCTTAGCATCACATTCTGATGAACCCCAATGCTGATGCTGCAAAAGCCTCCATCTGATGCTTGATATCAAAAGTTTTCGATGACTTTGAAGTTTAGGATGAATCCATTTTCTTTGGGGCAAGATCAGTAGAGGACTAAACCCAGGTGCTCTGTTCTCAGTGAGCTCAATGCACTGTCAACATCCGGTGCAGCTCCCAGGTCCATGGTGACTGATGCCACAGATATGGGTGGGCAGGTCTTCCTAAAGTCAAAAACATGAGTGCACTTCTCCTCAACCCTCATTTTCTCATCTTCAAACACAAATTGCATAAAGTGGTGTTTCACTTACCAGATAATGTCCTTTCCTTAAGTCCTGCTAGACTAGTCCAGACAAGTGTCCCCTACCAGTAGATTGGCGAAGACAAAAATACAATGAAAAGCCCAGGTTTCGGGGAGAGATTTCAGCTGTTGCTCCTCTGTGGAGGGGGCGATTTCATCCAGCGCATGCAGCTTGCCGGCTTCCTCGGGGCAGCTCCACCTACGTCATCGAGGGCCCTTACTTAAAGATCTTGGTGTTTCAGAGCTGTTGGGAGAGATTTCAGCTGTTGCTCCTCTGTGGAGGGGGCGATTTCATCCAGCGCGTGCAGCTTGCCGGCTTCCTCGGGGCAGCTCCACCTACGTCATCGAGGGCCCTTACTTAAAGATCTTGGTGTTTCAGAGCTGTTGGGAGAGATTTCAGCTGTTGCTCCTCTGTGGAGGGGGCGATTTCATCCAGCGCGTGCAGCTTGCTGGCTTCCTCGGGGCAGCTCCACCTACGTCATCGAAGGCCCCTCCGGCTCTCTTTTCTTCATCGGATATAAATTGCGGTTTTGTTTTCTTGGCGTCAGCCTGGGCGTCAGCTGTGGGCGTATCCTAAGGGGCGTATCAAAAGGGGCAGGCCACGCCCCTTGGGAGCCCCTTAGGAGCAACTTAGGAGGCTGTGCTGCTGTGTATTATGCCAGGAGGCAAGAGAAAGAAAAAGATCCCCCCCGCAGAAAAGACCGCAGAAAAGATCGCGGGCCCCATGGACCGGCATGTTGTATCAACGCCGTTGACTGTTCCTTCAGGTACTGCCTCTTCTCTTCCCTCCTTGGAGGGCGCTAGCCTTAGCTCGGTGGACCGCACTCCACCTTTGCCTCCGGGTTTTTTGGAACTCACAGGACTGCCTTCTCCCTCCGTAGAGTCAGTGGAGATTGGTGTATTGCCCAAAGTAGTCAATTGGAAGGAGCCTGTTGCCCTGGTTAGTTCTCCTGCTGGGGCTTCAATTTCCCTGATAGATATATGGCAAGTTGTTAAAAGAACTGAGTCTCTTCTTATGGAGACGGTCCCTTCACTATGCCAATTTACCAGGGATACATATTGTAAGTTCCAGTCAGTTGATCGGCAAGTGGAAAATTTATCCTCCAATTACCTACAATTAGACACTCAGGTTAAAGCATTATTATCCTGGCAGTCAGATAGTGTCAGGGATAGTTTGGTTTATTCCCAGAAGCTTGAAAATTTGGAAAATATGCATAGATCAAAAAATCTTCGAGTGTTAAACTTTCCCTGTATATCTTTACTATCACCTTTAATTCTTTTTAGAAAATACCTGAAGGATATATTGCAAATTACTAATGCAGATACTTTATCTTTCTCAAAATGTTATTACCTTCCTTCTAAGGTGGTTAAACCCAACGGCGATGATTTAGTTGTCTCTGAAGAACCTGCGGTCTTTGACTTGACTGCTTTCTTAGAGGACACTCAGGATGATATCCCCACGAGGGCCACATTACTAGTTACTCTGTCCTCAGAGGAAGAGAAAGTTTCCCTCTTAAAGGCTCACTTTAGGAAAAAAGATGTCTTATATTGTGGAGGGAAGGTTTCAATGTTTCCTGATGTGTGTCGTGTGACCCAGCTTCGTCGGAAGTCTTTTCTTACTTACAGAGATAGAGTTGTCGCCGTTGGGGCCACCCTTTTTCTCCGCTATCCTTGCAAATGTATTATTACCATGGATCAAAATAAATTTGTATTTTTGCTATCTACCGATCTGGAAAGATGACTCTTGGAGAAGGAAAGGCAGGTACAGAGGGTTTCTTCTTCCTCTTCTTCTTTGTCTGATGCTTAATTACTACCGGAAGTGAAATTTAGGCTAGTTTACTGCTAATCAGGCACTTGGCTCTGTCTGATTTGTTTTCTTGTGAATTTGTTTTCTTTATTTGAATACTCCCCGTGATGTGGTCTGTTGTACTTGGGAATTTTTTTCGTTTAAAATTGTTTCTTTTGATTTTTTATTATGTTTCTTTTTCTGATTTGTATTGTCAGAATATCAAAAATTTTCAATAAAAATAATATTAAAAAAAAAAAGAAAAGCCCAGGTTTCAATGACATCACTCCCATACCTATATACGCCTCAGCCACCAGAGATCTCTTCAGTATCTGTCCCAAAGCATATGGGAGAAATCGCAAACCTCACACAACCTCAACATGGGCAACAATGGGCAAACAAACAGTAGAGAACTGTGTACAGGAAAACAAAGAGAAGGCTGATCATAGAAGATGAACCTGCAAAGCCAAATATAGGTATCATAGCGGACCCAATCTACCACTAGCAGAACATAAACCACTTGTCTGGACTGCTCTAGCAGGACAACATGGAAAAAGGGGCTATGGTCGGGCCCCAGACACTATAGGGACCAATTATGAGCGTCCATGTTGGACACCTTAAACACACTGGCAAAAAATGAAAACTAAATTGAATGGCTCAATTATGAAGATAAAGTTTGAACACGGCCAGATGCGCCTGGAATCTAAGAGAGACCTAAACGATGCAGAAGGAAAAGAAAAATGCTGAAAAACCTGATGAAAAGAAAATAACGCGAGAGAAACTAATGCAGCGGCAAACAGGAAAATAGAAAATTGTGCAATGTACAAGAGTACTGTGAAAAGTATTGCAAAGATTATTCCAAATTTACAACACATGGATGTGTTTGATTGGCTCTAATTGAGGTCCTCAAGCACAGTAGCAGGGGGCAAGAACAAGTGCACATGTGGTGAGCTTTCTAAAAACTTCTAGAAGGAACTGAGGAAGTTCTTGCGCGGAGCTCCATCGGAGATGTCATCTAAACATGAGGAGTTATCCTGCTTGTCCAAGGAAAACATACAATACATAAAAGTTGAATATCTTATTTTTATGTAAAATTGTATATTTGATAAGCAAGCACATTTATTTATAGAAACATGACGACAGAAAAAGACCACATGGCCTATCTAGTCTCTCCTTCCATATCAACAACTACAACAGTCCACTTTTTACCTTTAGAGATCCTCTGTGTTGGTCCCATGCTTTTTTTATTTATTTTATTTTATTTAAAAGTATTTCTAAACCGTCTTATCATAAAAATCAAGGCGGTGTCACAACAATACAATCAGATGAAGTGCTGGGGGGGTCATGCAGTGTAGGAGGAGTAGTGTGCGGGGGGGGGATCATGCAGGAGGAATAGTGTGCGGGGGGGGGGGAGTTCATGCAGTGGGGGCAGTGATGTGAAGTGCGTGTGAGGAGGGTGTTTCTAGATTAAGGTGGGCTATGTACAGTGTGTGCTATAATACAGCATGTTCTATAATACAAGGTACTGTCCAGATAGGGCTTGAGCTAGATCCTGTGCCGATATACAATCTCTTGTCGGTGTCTTACAATCTCTCGTCGGGGTCTTTGTTGATCAGGCTTTGTTGATTACGTGATGTGTCCATAATGTTCTATGAACAGAGTTGTCTTCAGCTGTTTGCGGAAGTCTTTGAGGTCCGTTGTCGATCTCAGATCATCTGGGAGGGAGTTCCAGATGGTTGGGGCTGCCAGGGAGAGGGCTCTCTCTGTGGTGTCCTTTCGTGTTTTTCTGAAGTCTCTTGGTGTGTTGACTCTGTTGGAGGTTCCTTTTCTTCTCGGGCGGGTGCTGGTGTCTGGATGAATGAGGGTGTGCAGGCTGTTTGCTGAAATGTGGTGCTTGATTTTGAATATGTTCATTATTGTTTTGTATTTAATACGTGAGCTGATTGGGAGCCAGTGTAGATCTTTGAGAACCGGGGTAATGTGTTCATGTCTTGTTGAGCCAGAAATTATGCGTGCGGCGGTGTTTTGGGCTAGTTGGAGCGGTTTGAGAGTTTGCTTTGGTAGGCCAAGGTAGATGGGGTTGCAGAAGTCCAATAATGGGGTGATGAGCGCTTGGCATACTGTGCGGAAGTGTTCTGCGTCGAGGAGGGGTTTAAGCCGTCTGATGATTCTCATTCTATAGTATGCATTCTTGACCGTTTTGTTGACGTGAGACATGAGATTTAGTTTGTTGTCCAGGGTTACTCCCAGGTATCTTACTTCGGATTTCATTGGAATGGTTGTGTCTGCTATTTTGATGTCCGGTGGGTGAATGAAGTCAGGGTTGCGAGTGATTATTAGAGCCTCAGTCTTGCTGTAGTTGATTGAGAGGTTGTTGTTCGTGCACCAGTTTGTCATTTGTGTTAGGCAGTCAGTTATTCTATTGTAGTCTGGGTTGTCGGTTGAGATAGGTGTGTATATCATGATATCGTCTGCATAGATGGTGTATTGAATGTTGTTCGCTTTCAGGATGTCGCATATTGGCTGGATGTATATGTTGAACAGAAGGGCCGAGAGGGCGGATCCTTGAGGTACTCCTTGGCGGATTTTTATGGGTTGAGAGGTGTTGTGGCCTATCTTGACTTGTAGCTGCCTGTCGGTGAGGTAGGATTGGAACCATTTTAACGTGGTACCGTGAAGCCCAATTTTCTTTAGTCTTTCCAGGAGGGTTGGGTGGTCAACTGTGTCGAAGGCGGAGGAGATGTCGACGAAGATCATTAGGATGCCTTTAGTGTTGTTGTCTATGACTCTGATGATGTTGTCTATGAGGTAGATCAGCAGTGTTTCGACTCCATGTTGGGGGCGGAAGCCGTGCTGGTTGTCGTCTAGAGGAGCATGGTTGTTTATATGTTTCCTGAAGTTGTTGTTGCACTGCTTTTTCTATGATTTTTGCCAGGAAAGGTATGCTGGATATTGGTCTGTATGCTGCGGGGTTGCTCTTGTCGAGGGTTGTTTTCTTCGGTATTGGGCGTACTGTAGCCAGTTTTAGTTGAGCTGGCAGGAGACCCTGGGTGAGTGAATTGAGCACAATGTCGTGTATGGTGTGGATGAGGCTTGATTTGGTGGCCTTTATCCATGATACTGGGCAGGGTCCGTGTGGGCGGTGCTTGTTCTGATTGCTGAGATGATGCGGGAGAGCTGTTCTGTTGAGGGAGGGTAGAAGGCGTCCCATGTCTTAGGGTATGAATCAGGCTGGGTTGAAGAGCTGGTTTCAGTTGGTTCTGTGGAGTGAAATTTGTCTTTGATGTGATCAGCAAATTTTTGCGGGTCTATTTGTATTTCCTCCTCAGTTTTCTGCTCCTTTGTGAGGATTTTCACTATATCGAAGAGCTCCCTGGGTTTGTTTATGGAGGTGTTTATCATGTTTGTGTGGTATTCTTTCTTGGATTGGTTGATGTGTTCGGTGTATAGTCTTTGGTTTGTTAGGTATATCTGCTGGTTTTCTGGTGTCTTGGATTTTCCTCCATCTCCGTTCCATCCTTCTGAGTTCTCTTTTCTTTTGTCGTATGGTTGAGGAGTACCAGGGCTTGTGTTGTCTCTTGTTGTTGCAGTGTTCCTCTGGTCTGGTAACAGTGGCTGTGGCGGCGTTGGATATTGTGTTGTTCCAGTTGATAATTTGAGTCTCCAGGTTGTCTGTTTCTGTTGACAGTTGATTTAACGTGTCCAGTAGGAAGGTGTCTCTGTCGAATTTCTTGAATCGCCTTTGTGTGTGGGAAATGTTGGTTTGTTCGTTGTGGTTGTCTTTTTGAAGTTGCAGTGTGATCTTGATTATGTGGTGGTCTGACCAGGGGACTGGGGTGACGGAAGGAGTTGAGATTAGACCTCTTGAAGTTAGGGAGTTGGTTGCGAATATGAGGTCTGGTGTGGATCCGTGCCTGTGTGTAGGGGCGTTGATGATTTGGGTGTATTGAAGTGATGTCATTGCTTGGAGGAAGGCATCGGCATCTTTGGTGTTGGTGGTCTTGAGGTTGAAGTCACCTAGCATGAGGGTGGGTTTGTTAGTTGCTATGAGGGCGCATGCTGTTTCGAGTGTTGCTGCCAGTTCATCAGGAGGGGCTCGGGGTGCTCTGTAGGTTAGGCAGAGTGCCATGTGTTTGTTCATGATGCTGAGCGTGTTGCTTTGTGGTGTAGCGGTGGAGCTGTGTGTTTTGAACTTCAGGTTTTTCTTTGCAATTATAAGCACCCCTCCTCCACGTTTGTGGGTGCGTGGGCAATTGTAAGCTGTGTGGCTGTCTGGTACTAATTGATTGAGTAGAACTGTGTCGGTAGTATTGAGCCAGGTTTCTGTAATGCAGAGAATGTCTGGTTGGTGATCTTCTATGTGGTCTGCTAGTGTGTGTATCTTGTTGCATATGGACCTCGCGTTTATGAGTTCTATGGCAGTTTGCTCTGTTGTGTTGTGTGACTCCGTTGAAAAATGTGCGAGGGGGTGAGATTTGTGTGCTTCTTTTTTTCTAGATGTTGATGTGCTTTGTGTGGCGGGCTGATTGTGTTGTGGAACTATGTAATGCCAGGTGGAGGGTGGGTGCCATTGTGGGTTATGGGGTAGGTAGTGGAGGTGAGGGTCTGGTGAGAGGATATGTGTGAGGAGGAGGCTGAATGGTAGAAACCATGATGTGATCATGGTGGTGTGCTGTGGTGTTTTGTGTGAAGTTTGCTTGCAGTTTCTGGTGTCTGATGATGTGTGCACAGATTTCATGCAGTTCACTGTCCTCGTTGAATGAGTTTGTGAGACTCACCTGGTAGGTTTTGTTGTCGTTGCTGTGCAGAGTTGGTGTGCTCTACCCAGCTTGGGGAGCTCGAGGTGCGTGAGGCTCGTGGTTGGCGAGCTCAGACCCGTCTGGGGAGCTCAAGCCGTGGCTGCCTTTTGCACGTGTGTTCAGTGAAGTGGGGGGTACGTTCCCGGGATAGGTGGACGCGTCGCAGCTTTTTTTCGGCGTGGTCGGTTAATGATGTTGACGTCTTGGTGGGGAGGCACTCCTCTCTTTCACCGCCAGTGGCCACCGCCTAAGGGCCACGCCAAAGGGCCCTCTGGCGAGGCCCTCAGGCGCGGGCCCGCCAGGCGCGGGCGCGCCCTGTAGGGACGCCGCTATATAATTGAGATGCTGGGCGGGCTCTCCCGCTCCCACTGCCCGGATTGGGCAGGAGCACTCCCACTGCCCCGATAGGGCAGGAGTTGCAGGCAGGGAGAGCCGGGCTTGCGGGCGGCAAAGCGGGTCCCTCTCGGTAGGGACGCCGCTATTTAACTGAGATGCTGGGCGGGCTCTCCCGCTCCCACTGCCCGGATTGGGCAGGAGCACTCCCACTGCCCCGATAGGGCAGGAGTTGCAGGCAGGGAGAGCCGGGCTTGCGGGCGGCAAAGCGGGTCCCTCTCGGTAGGGACGCCGCTATTTAACTGAGATGCTGGGCGGGCTCTCCCGCTCCCACTGCCCGGACTGGGCAGGAGCACTCCCACTGCCCCGATAGGGCAGGAGTTGCAGGCAGGGAGAGCCGGGCTTGCGGGCGGCAAAGCGGGTCCCTCTCGGTAGGGACGCCGCTATTTAACTGAGATGCTGGGCGGGCTCTCCCGCTCCCACTGCCCGGATTGGGCAGGAGCACTCCCACTGCCCCGATAGGGCAGGAGTTGCAGGCAGGGAGAGCCGGGCTTGCGGGCGGCAAAGCGGGTCCCTCTCGGTAGGGACGCCGCTATTTAACTGAGATGCTGGGCGGGCTCTCCCGCTCCCACTGCCCGGATTGGGCAGGAGCACTCCCACTGCCCCGATAGGGCAGGAGTTGCAGGCAGGGAGAGCCGGGCTTGCGGGCGGCAAAGCGGGTCCATCTCGGTAGGGACGCCGCTATTTAACTGAGATGCTGGGCGGGCTCTCCCGCTCCCACTGCCCGGATTGGGCAGGAGCACTCCCACTGCCCCGATAGGGCAGGAGTTGCAGGCAGGGAGAGCCGGGCTTGCGGGCGGCAAAGCGGGTCCCTCTCGGTAGGGACGCCGCTATTTAACTGAGATGCTGGGCGGGCTCTCCCGCTCCCACTGCCCGGATTGGGCAGGAGCACTCCCACTGCCCCGATAGGGCAAGAGTTGCAGGCAGGGAGAGCCGGGCTTGCGGGCGGCAAAGCGGGTCCCTCTCGGTAGGGACGCCGCTATTTAACTGAGATGCTGGGCGGGCTCTCCCGCTCCCACTGCCCGGATTGGGCAGGAGCACTCCCACTGCCCCGATAGGGCAGGAGTTGCAGGCAGGGAGAGCCTGGCTTGCGGGCGGCAAAGCGGGTCCCTCTCGGTAGGGACGCCGCTATTTAACTGAGATGCTGGGCGGGCTCTCACGCTCCCACTGCCCGGATTGGGCAGGAGCACTCCCACTGCCCCGATAGGGCAGGAGTTGCAGGCAGGGAGAGCCGGGCTTACTGTCCTCATCTCTACCATCTCCACTGGGAGACTATTCCATGGATCCACTATTCTTTCCATAAAGAAATACTTCCGCATATCACTCCTGAATCTATCTCCCTTCACCCTCATCCCATGTCCCCTCGTAGCAGAACTTGCTTTCAATTCAAGACAGTGAGAAGTACATTGATGAGATGCTTCTTGCAGCAACCAGGCTCTCTAGCACAGTAGAAGATGGGTGCCAACAGAATGTCGATGGTTGGACACAAGTCACCAGGGCCTGCAAAATCACCAATCCAACTTCTCCAGCCCTTGAATTGAAGAACCATTATGCAGCCCTGGAAGTGGAGGAGGTGAAAGCATCCCTGGAAAGGGAAGAAGCAGAGTTCAAGTACCCCAAAGTTGCGGAATCAGTGACCAGAAGGAAACGAAGGGTAGTGGTGGTTGGAGACTCTCTTCTGAGGGGTACTGAGGCGTCCATCTGCCAACCAGACTTGATGTCCAGAGAGGTATGCTGTCTGCCTGGTGCCAAAATCCAAGATGTTATGGAGAGTTTGCCGAGACTCATCAAGCCCACTGACTATTACCCAATGTTGCTAATCCATGTTGGAACAAATGATACTGCCAGGAATACCTCGGAACGTATCAAAAGTGACTTCATGGCTCTGGGACAGAGGGTGAAGCAATTAGGTGCACAGGTGGTGTTCTTTTCAATCCTCCCTGTTGAGGGTAAAGGCCAAGGCAGAGAGGCTCGCATCCTGGAGATGAATGCATGGCTGCGTGGATGGTGTCATCGAGAGCATTTTGGTTTCCTAGACCATGGGGTGCTGTACCAAGGGTTGCAGAGCAGAGATGGCATCCATCTGTCCAAGAAAGGTCAACACATCTTTGGTAGTAGACTGGCTAAAATACTGAAGAGGGCTTTAAACTAGATTCGTTGGGGATGGGTGAAGAAAGCCCCCAGGTAAGTGAAAGCCCCCAGGTAGGTGATACATTAAATACCTTTATGGAAATGGGTAACAGGGGTAACATATGGAAAGCAGTGTGTATAAATGCCCGTTACATGGGAAATAAGATCCCTGATGTTGAAGCTTTGGTGGGAGTGGCTGACTTGGATTTAGTGGCAGTTACAGAAACATGGTTCACAGAAAACCATGACTGGGATGTAACTATACCAGCCTATACTTTATTCAGAAAGGACAGGGTAGGAAGAAGGGGAGGAGGAGTGGCACTATATGTAAAAAATACTATTAAAGCTTTGGAATTACAGAGCTTAAAAGGGAGAGAGGAGGCATTGTGGGTTAAACAAGAAAGAGGGAAAGAGAAATCTATTTGCATTGGTGTGATATACAGACCTCCCTCACAAGAGGAAGAGGTGGACAGAGAGTTAATTGAAGACATACGCAGCATTGCTAGGAAAGGGGAAGTGCTACTGATAGGAGATTTCAATATGCCAGATGTTCATTGGCACATTCCTGCTGCAGTATCATCTAGAAGTAAGGAGATCCTGGATTCTCTACAGGGAGAACTATTCAGGCAATTGGTAACAGACATCACACGTGAAGGGGCCATACTGGACTTGGTGCTTACCAATGGTGAAAGTGCTTCTGATGTTGTAGTGGGAGATCATTTTGCATCCAGTGATCACCAGATGGTGTGGTTCAGTATTAGGACTAGGGCTGTTAGAATCCATTCCAAGGTGAGGATCTTAGACTTTAGGAAGACTAACTTTGCGAAGATGGGCCAATACCTCAGGGAGTCGTTAGTGGGATGGGAACAGCTGGGGGATGTAGAAAAACAGTGGGCAAAACTGAAAGGGGGTATTTTAAAGGCAACCAACCTTTTTGTTAAAATGGTAAATAAAGGCAAAAGGAACAGGAGATCGCTATGGTTTTCGAAGGAGGTAGCTGAAAAAGTGAAGAAAAAGAGGGAGGCCTTCATGAAATACAAGAGATCACAGAGAGAGGAAGACAGACATCTGTATTTGGAAAAACTTAGAGAAGCTAGCAAAGTAGACAAGAAGGCAAAGATTCAAAAGGAGGAGGAAATAGCCAATGCAGTAAAGTGGGGGGATAAGACATTTTTCAGATATATTAGTGAGAAGAGGAAGGGCAAGAGTGGTATTGTCAGACTCAAGGGTGCAGGGGGGGAATATGTAGAAGCTGATAAGGATAAAGCGGAATTGCTTAACAAATATTTTTGTTCTGTGTTCACAGATGAAGAACCAGGAGCAGGACCTCAGAAAACACCCACAAATAAGAACAGAAGCGAGGGACATCTTGAACAATTTTCAGAAGACTGTGTTCGTGAGAAACTAGCTCAACTTAAAGTAGACAAAGCGATGGGACCGGATGGGATACACCCTAGAATACTGAGGGAACTTGGGGACGTTCTAGCAACTCCACTGACTGACCTTTTCAATGCCTCGTTGGAGTCAGGAGTAGTGCCAAAGGACTGGAGAGAGGCTCATGTGGTGCCTTTACACAAAAGCGGTAGTAAGGATGTGCTTGAAAACTATAGGCCGGTTAGTTTAACTTCGGTGGTGAGTAAATTATTGGAAACGCTGCTGAAAGAGAAAATAGTGAGGTTTCTGGAGTCCAGCGGATTACAGGATCCGAGGCAGCATGGATTCACCAGAGGCAGGTCTTGTCAGACAAATCTGATTGATTTCTTTGACTGGGTGACCAGGGAGTTGGACCGAGGGACAGCTCTAGATGTGGTGTATTTAGATTTCAGTAAAGCCTTTGACACTGTTCCTCACAGGCGACTTATAAACAAACTGAGCACCCTAGGGATGGACCCTAAAGTTACTGCTTGGGTTAGAAATTGGTTGGGTGGGAGGCGACAAAGAGTACAAGTAAATGGAGCTCACTCTGAGGAGAAGGATGTTACCAGTGGTGTGCCCCAGGGATCTGTCCTTGGTCCGATTCTTTTTAACATCTTTGTTAGTGATATAGCGGAAGGGCTGTCGGGTAAGGTTTGCTTCTTTGCGGATGATACCAAAATCTGCAATAGAGTAGACACCCAGGAAGGTGTAGATAACATGAGGAGGGATCTAGCTAAGCTTGAAGAATGGTCTAGAATTTGGCAGCTGGGATTTAATGTTAAAAAATGTAAGGTCATGCATTTGGGCTGCAGCAATCCAAGGGAGCAATACAGTATAGGAGGTGAAGTACTTTTGTCCACTAAAGAAGAGCGGGACTTAGGCGTGGTTGTGTCTGATGATCTTAAAGTAGCTAAACAGGTAGAAAAGGCGACGGCAAAAGCTAGAAGGATGCTTGGGTGCATACGGAGAGGAATGGCTAGCAGAAAAAAGGAGGTGATAATGCCTCTGTATAAGTCTTTGGTGCGACCTCATTTAGAGTATAGTGTGCAATTCTGGAGACCGCACCTTCAAAAGGATGTGAACAGGATGGAGTCAGTGCAGAGGGTTGCTACTAAAATGATTAATGGGCTTCATTATAAAGCATATGAGGACAGACTTAAGGATCTTAATATGTACACCTTAGAGGAAAGGCGGGATAGAGGTGATATGATTGAGTTGTTTAAATACCTCCGTGGCATAAATGTTCAGGGAGAGAGCCTCTTTCAATTGAAAGCAAGTTCTGCTACGAGGGGACATGGGATGAGGGTGAAGGGAGATAGATTCAGGAGTGATATGCGGAAATATTTCTTTACAGAAAGAGTAGTGGATCCATGGAATAGTCTCCCTATGGAGGTGGTAGAGATGAGGACAGTAACTGAATTCAAAAAAGCATGGGACCAACACAGAGGATCTCTAAAAGTAAAAAGTGGACTGTTGTAGTTGTTGTTATGGAAGGACAGACTAGATAGGCCATGTGGTCTTTTTCTGTCATCATGTTTCTATGTTTCTATGGTTTTTTTTAATTGAAAGAGGCTCTCTCCCTGAACATTTATGCCATGGAGGTATTTAAACATCTCAATCATATCACCTCTATCCCGCCTTTCCTCTAAGGTGTACATATTAAGATCCTTAAGTCTGTCCTCATATGCTTTATAATGAAGCCCACTAATCATTTTAGTAGCCACCCTCTGCACCGACTCCATCCTGTTCACATCCTTTTGAAGGTGCGATCTCCAGAATTGCACACTATACTCCACATGAGGTGGCACCAAAGACTTATACAGAGGCATTATCACCTCCTTTTTTCTGCTAGCCATTCCTCTCCGTATGCACCCAAGCATCCTTCTAGCTTTTGCCGTCGCCTTTTCTACCTGTTTAGCTACTTTAAGATCATCAGACACAACCACGCCTAGGTCCCGCTCTTCTTTAGTGGACAAAAGTACTTCATCTCCTATACTGTATTGCTCCCTTGGATTGCTGCAGACCAAATGCATGACCTTACATTTTTTAACATTAAATCCCAGCTGCCAAATTCTAGACCATTCTTCAAGCTTAGCTAGATCCCTCCTCATGTTATCTACATCTTCCTGGGTGTCTACTCTATTGCAGATTTTGGTATCATCTGCAAAGAGGCAAACTTTACCAGACAGCCCTTCTGCTATATCACTAACAAAGATGTCAAAAAGAATCGGACCAAGGACAGATCCCTGGGGCACACCACTGGTAACATCCTTCTCCTCAGAGTGAGCTCCATTTACTTGTACTCTTTGTTGCCTCCCACCCAACCAATTTCTAACCCAAGCAGTAACTTTAGGGTCCATCCCTAGGGTGCTCAGTTTGTTTATAAGTCGCCTGTGAGGAACAGTGTCAAAGGCTTTACTGAAATCTAAATACACCACATCTAGAGCTCTCCCTCGGTCCAACTCCCTGGTCACCCAGTCAAAGAAATCAATCAGGTTTGTCTGACAAGACCTGCCTCTGGTGAATCCATGCTGCCTCGGATCCTGTAATCCGCTGGACTCCAGAAACCTCACTATTTTCTCTTTCATCAGCGTTTCCAATAATTTACTCACCACCAAAGTTAAACTAACCGGCCTGTAGTTTTCAACCACATCCTTACTTCCGCTTTTGTGTAAAGGCACCACATGAGCCTCTCTCCAGTCCTTTGGCACCACTCCCGACTCCAACGAGGCATTGAAAAGGTCAGTCAGTGGAGTTGCTAGAACGTCCCCAAGTTCCCTCAGTATTCTAGGGTGTATCCTATCCTGTCCCATCGCTTTGTCTATTTTAAGTTGAGCTAGTTTCTCACAAACACAGTCTTCGGAAAATTGTTCAAGATGTCCCTCGCTTATGTTTCTATTTGTGGGTGTTTTCCGAGGTCCTGCTCCTGGTTCTTCATCTGTGAACACAGAACAAAAAT
This sequence comes from Ichthyophis bannanicus, assembly GCA_033557465.1. NCBI lineage: Eukaryota > Metazoa > Chordata > Amphibia > Gymnophiona > Ichthyophiidae > Ichthyophis > Ichthyophis bannanicus. The sequence continues at coordinate 409,768,078 of CM066036.1, read as the reverse complement.
ATTTGTTAAGCAATTCAGCTTTATCCTTATCAGCTTCTACATATTCCCCCCCGGCACCCTTGAGTCTGACAATACCACTTTTGCCCTTCCTCTTCTCACTAATATATCTGAAAAATGTCTTATCCTCCCATTTTATTGCATTGGCTATTTCCTCCTCCTTTTGAATCTTTGCCTTCTTGACTACTTTGCTATCTTCTCTAAGTTTTTCCAAATACAGATGCCTGTCTTCCTCTCTCTGTGATCTCTTGTATTTCATGAAGACCTCCCTCTTTTTCTTCACTTTTTCAGCTACTTCCTTCAAAAACCATAGCGGTCTCCTTTTCCTTTTGCCTTTATTTACCATTTTAACAAAAAAGATTGGTTGCCCTTAAAATACCCCCTTTCAGTTTTGCCCATTGTTTTTCTACATCCCCCAGCTATTCCCATCCCACTAACGACTCCCTGAGGTATTGGCCCATCTTCGCAAAGTTAGTGTTCCTAAAGTCTAAGATCCTCACCTTGGAATGGATTCTAACAGCCCTAGTCCTAATACTGAACCACACTATCTGGTGATCACTGGATGCAAAATGATCTCCCACTACAACATCAGAAACACTTTCACCATTGGTAAGCACCAAGTCCAGTATGGCCCCTTCACGTGTGGTGTCTGTTACCAATTGCCTGAATAGTTCTCCCTGTAGAGAATCCAGGATCTCCTTACTTCTAGATGATACTGCAGTAGGAATGTGCCAATCAACATCTGGCATATTGAAATCTCCTATCAGTAGCACTTCCCCTTTCCTAGCAATGCTGCGTATGTCTTCAATTAACTCTCTGTCCACCTCTTCCTCTTGTGAGGGAGGTCTGTATATCACACCAATGCAAATAGATTTCTCTTTCCCTCTTTCTAGTTTAACCCACAATGCCTCCTCTCTCCCTTTTAAGCTCTGTAATTCCAAAGCTTTAATAGTAGTTTTTACATATAGTGCCACTCCTCCTCCCCTTCTTCCTACCCTGTCCTTTCTGAATAAAGTATAGCCAGGTATAGTTACATCCCAGTCATGGTTTTCTGTGAACCATGTTTCTGTAACTGCCACTAAATCCAAGTCAGCCACTCCCACCAAAGCTTCAACATCAGGGATCTTATTTCCAATGCTACGGGCATTTATACACACTGCTTTCCATATGTTACCCCTGTTACCCATTTCCATAAAGGTATTTAATGTATCACCTACCTGGGGGCTTTCACTTACCTGGAGGCTTTCTTCACCTATCCCCAACGAATCTAGTTTAAAGCCCTCTTCAGTAGATTAGCCAGTCTACTACCGAAGATGCGTTGACCTTTCTTGGACAGATGGATGCCATCTCTGCTCTGCAACCCTTGGTACAGCATCCCATGGTCTAGGAAACCAAAACGCTCTCGATGACACCATCCACGCAGCCATGCATTCATCTCCAGGATGCGAGCCTCTCTGCCTTGGACTTTACCCTCAACAGGGAGGATTGAAGAGAACACCACCTGTGCACCTAACTGCTTCACCCTCTGTCCCAGAGCCATGAAGTCACTTTTGATACGTTCCGAGGTATACCTGGCAGTATCATTTGTTCCAACATGGATTAGCAACATTGGGTAATAGTCAGTGGGCTTGATGAGTCTCAGCAAACTCTCCATAACATCTTGGATTTTGGCACCAGGCAGAAAGCATACCTCTCTGGACATCAAGTCTGGTCAGCAGATGGATGCCTCAGTACCCCTCAGAAGAGAGTCTCCAACCACCACTACCCTTCGTTTCCTTCTGGTCACTGATTCTGAAACTTTGGGGTACTTGAACTCTGGTTCTTCCCTTTCCAGGGATGCTTTCACCTCCTCCACTTCCAGGGCTGCATAATGGTTCTTCAATTCAAGGGCTGGAGAAGTTGGATTGGTGATTTTGCAGGCCCTGGTGACTTGTGTCCAACCATCGACATTCTGTTGGCACCCATCTTCTCCTGTGCTGGAGAGCTTGGCTGCTGCAAGAAGCATCTTATCAATGTACTTCTCACTGTCTTGAATGCTCCTCAGCCTCGCCACCTCCTCTCTGAGTTTCTCCACTTGTTTCCTCAGAGCTTCAGCATGCAGGCACCCTGCACATGGAACTGGTCCTTCAACTGGCATTAGGACCTCTGTCTGGACCGAGGCAGAAGCTGTAACGGGGGCAACAGCTTTAGCAATACAATTTTTCCCAGCCATTGCTCTGTTCGTGGAGCTTAGGTATCTGTTAAAGCAAAAGAGAGAGATCTACCAAGTACCAGCCGGTTTCCCAGCTGTCCTTTCAGAGAAAAAGCAGTTAAATCTCTTTAATTATATTCAAAATGTGCTGGTCCAATTCTCTGTGATTTGTTAAAGGGGGAGGTGCCCTATAAAGCAAGACTGCTCAATAGGGGTGGGTGGGAGTCGGGGTGGGTTGGGAGGGAACTAACACCTGATTAGGTGTTAGCAGTTTCCAAACCTGAGGAGGTTACTAGAGTTCAGCAAACCTACTGTGCTCAAGGCAAGTTCCCCTAAAGCACCAAAAAGAAAGTAACCTTGCTTTAAAAAATATATAAAAAACCCTTTTAAGAGCTCCCAGTCAGAGAGCTAGCAATGCAATAATAAAAACAAACAAACAAACCCTCAAATCCTTACTGTTTGTTGATCTGTAGAACCCTGGTTAGGAAAGCCTCAACAGGGCAGGGCACCAGAGCCTTTTATGCAGGCCTCAGCTGCACTCAGGAAATCAGGCCCACTAACTCCTGATTAGGTGTTAGCAGTTTCCAAACCTGAGGAGGTTACTAGAGTTCAGCAACCTACTGTGCTCAAGGCAAGTTCCCCTAAAGCACCAAAAAGAAAGTAACCTTGCTTTAAAAAATATACAAAAAACCCTTTTAAGAGCTCCCAGTCAGAGAGCTAGCAATGTAATAATAAAAACAAACAAACAAACCCTCAAATCCTTACTGTTTGTTGATCTGTAGAACCCTGGTTAGGAAAGCCTCAACAGGGCAGGGCACCAGAGCCTTTTATGAAGGCCTCAGCTGCACTCAGGAAATCAAGCCCACTAACTCCTGATTAGGTGTTAGCAGTTTCCAAACCTGAGGAGGTTACTAGAGTTCAGCAACCTACTGTGCTCAAGGAAAGTTCCCCTAAAGCACCAAAAAGAAAGTACCCTTGCTTTAAAAAATATACAAAAAACCCTTTTAAGAGCTCCCAGTCAGAGAGCTAGCAATGTAATATAATAAAAACAAACAAACAAACCCTCAAATCCTTACTGTTTGTTGATCTGTAGAGCCCTGTTTAGGAAAGCCTATTATTATTCTTTCCAACCCAATTGAAGTTATACGTTATTATATAAAGGGTGCTGAGAATGCCTGTCTGTCTGGTATCAAAGTAACACTCTGAAAAATTAATGGAATGAGACAAAACTTGGCATGTGGGAAAAATGGTAAAAAGACGCATCAAGTTTGAAAATAGGCCAAATTGGACTAGGTGCTCGAGAACAATAAGCTGTCCCAAAATGGCCCAATGCATTTCTATGAGAAAAGGAGTTCCAGCTTTTGCAGCATAGAAATTTACTTATAGTGAAACATAGTAGTTATGGATCCTCCTTTCAAACAACTGCTCCTCCCTGTTCTCTACTCTCCCAACTCCACAAACTGTCCCACATCAAAAAATTACTCCCACACAACTGCCCATCCCTTCCTCTTGGTTACTAACTCCCTCCCTCTCACTTCTTCCCTATATCCTCTCTATTTTTCATTCTAGTCTTTCCACCGGGACCTTTCCCCGTCCCTGGAAACACGCCCTAATCCGACCCATCCTAAAGAACCCTTCCTTGGATCCTCTGGTTCCTGCCCATTACCGCCCAGTTTCTAACCTTCCCTTTCTTTCCAAACTTCTAGAAAAACTGGTCTTTGCACAGCTCACTCACCATCTCGACTCCATTCATTTCCTTCATCCCCGACAGTCAGGATTTCGCACCGGTCACAGTGTTGAAACTATCTTACTCGCTTTCACCAATGCACTGCATGTTGCCCATGAACACGGAGATATCTCGGTGGCGGTAGCACTTGATTTATCTGCAGCGTTCGACTTAGTGGACCACTCCCTTCTTCTTCTTCGCCTTCGGGAAGCGGGTCTTTGTAGTGTTGTTCACCGTTGGTTTCATTCCTTTCTTTCCTCCCGGTCTTGCACCGTCCTCTCTTCCTCCCCTTCAACCCCCTCCTCTGATCCATTCCCACTTACCTGTGGTGTCCCCCAGGGTTCAGTATTGGCACCCCTGCTCTTTAACCTTTTCCTGGCCCCCCTCGCTCTGTTAATTCAGCAATCGGGAATATCAGCATTCTTTTATGCCGATGACATAGTCCTCCTTCACCACACCTCCCCTTCCTGCCCAGATCTTTCCCCACTAAATTCTTGCCTCACTACGGTAGCCTCCTGGTTGACACAAAACTGCCTTCATCTTAACCTCACTAAAACTATTGCAATTTGGTTTTCTTATGGCAATCCACCCCTTCATTAGCACCTTCTTTTTCTGGCACCCCTGTTCCCCTAGTCTCCACCTTTCGGTATCTTGGAGTGCACTTCGACTCAGACCTCTCCTTCCAAGCCCATGTTTCTCACCTTACTAAAACTATCTTCTTTTTCCTCCGCCAAATTCGAGCAATACGCCCCTTCCTCTCCCCATCGGCCCTCACTACCTTACTGCTGTCATTGGTCATGTCACGGGTGGACTTCTCCAATTCAGTTCTCATAGGCCTTTCCAAATCCCAACTAGCCCGTCTCCAGAGGATAAAAAAAAAACGCAGCCCGTCTTCTTACTCACTCCTCTCCCCGGGATCATATAACACCTCTACTCCTCCACATCCACTGGTTACCTGTCCCTTTCCGCACCCAGTATAAACTGCTCTCTCTAGTGCACAATACCTAGCTGATCTCATTTCCTTCCACACCCCCAGGCACACACCCCGCTCTTTTCACCTCAATCGCCTCACCCTTCCTACACCCTCCCTTGCCCATCTGCAATTTACACGATCTTCCGCTTTCTTTTTCATCGGACCTGCACTGTGGAATTCTCTCCCCTCATCCCTTCGCCTGGAGTCCAATCACAGAACTTTGAAAAAAGACCTGAAAAATCAACTCTTCTACACAGCCTTCGGCCTTCCCTCCCCCTTGTGTGACATGCCTTAAGTTCTATCTCCTTCCTGTGTGTATCCTCTCCTTGTTTTGTCTTGTCTCTTTTCTCTCTCCTTTCTCAAAACCGTTGTAAACTTCCTTTCCATTTCTCTGGCCCTGAGCCTGTTCTTTAGTTTGTATATTGTACACCGCTTTGCTTGTCCCAGAAAGGCGGTTTATCAAATAAAATTACCATAACCATAACCATACCAACTTGCCAAATATCTCTACCCTGAAAAAAAAAATGCCACCACAAACTGACCAACCCTCAAAAAAAACCCTACCGCAGAGCTTCCAGTGATGTCACGGAGCTTATGGCTGCAGATTAGCCGAGCTCCATCCAATTCCCAACTGAGTTAATAAAAAAGCGACATCCCTACCGACAAAGTGGAAGGCAAACAGACCGCGGTGAGTGCTATGGCTGCCCGGAAAAAACTGGCGGGGTTTAAGTCGGCATATGCGCAATGAGAAGAGACAGGGCAGCAGAGTGCGGGAGAGGCCGAGGAGAGTGGCGAGATAGAGAGCCTGGATGAGGATATACAGAGAGAGAGAGCAGTCGATGGAGGGAGCGGAGCTGAAGGTCTGGCTGACTGAGTTTAAACGAGAGCTCCAAGGAGATATAAAGGCGATGCAAAAAGACCTAAAAGAAACTCTGTATACTTTACAGCAGGAGTTGAATACTATGGTCAACGAGTCGAGGAGATGGAAGAGCATGTGGGGACGCAGGATGGCGTGCTGCAGGAGATGGGAGCGGAGAAGCACAGATTAAAGGAGATGCAAGACGACATGCAGGAAAAGATGGAAGAAATGGAGGACAGGGCGAGGAGGAGCAATCTTAGAATCAAAGGGATTCCCGAGTCGGAGAAATACAAGGATTGTGTACAAATGGCGAAGCATCTGTGCCTCCATATTATGAGATTGGAGGGGAGTGAAGAACAAGTGAACATCATCAGAGTGGAGAGAGCACATCGAAGCATGGGGCCAAGGCGGGAGAAACAAGTAAGGGATGTTATTGCTTGTTTGAGCAGGTTTCCAATAAAAGATCAAGTGCTTAATGTGGCCAGGAAATTTGGCCGCATTGCCTGGGAGTCCTGCGACGTGGACATATTCAATGATTTATTCAAGGGGACTTTGGAGAGGAAGAGAGTCCTGAAGGAGGTGACTGCGTAACTCCGGGGAAAAGGACTGAGATACCGATGGCTATTCCCCTTTGGCCTCCTGATGACGGTAAAGCACAGTTACTTACCTGTAATAGGTGATCTCTGGGAACAGCAGGAATAAGTCTTCACATATGGGTACGTCGGTACAGACGGAGCCTGCGCGGAAACGCTCCCCAGCTTCCCAAAAAGGAAAGCTTTTGGGAGCATCCCACAGCGCCTGCGCGCTGCCTTCCCGCCTTTCCTAACCAACTCTCCTCAGTTCGAGTTTAAAGTTGAGACAATAGAGAGAGAGAGGAAAGGAAAGCTAGAAAAGAGATACAACTCCTAGGGGAGGTGGAAGGGTTGTGAAGACTTATTCCTGCTGTTCCCAGAGATCACCTGTTACAGGTAAGTAACTGCTATCTCCAGGAACAAGCAGGAATGAGTCTTCACATATGGGGACTCCCTAGCTAAGATGCCTGGGAGATCCCCAAGGATATGAGACCCTGAAAGGGGTCTGCGTCCTCCTATGGATCTCAGGCATCCATCCAGGGAAGGAGGGTAGGAGTTGTTTAAGAATGGAATAGGTGTCTGACGACAGCCTGACCAAACAAGGCATCCCAGCGGGAGTCCTTGTCCAAGCAGTAATGGGCTGTGAAGGTATGAACCGAGGCCCAGGTGGCTGCTCGACAGATCTGGTCGATGGACACAGAATTTAGATGAGCCATAGAGGTGGCCATGGCCCTCACATTATGAGCTGTGACATGGCTCTCCAGAGAAAGGTTCTTACTCTGGTAGGTGAAAGAAATACACTGAGCAATCCAATTGGACAGTGTTCTCTTAGAGACTGGAAGTCCCAAATGAGAAGGATCAAAAGCAACAAAAAGCTGGGAAGACTTTCGATGTTGCTGTGTCCTATGTAAGTAAAAAGCAAGAGCTCTTTTACAATCCAGAGTATGAAGATTCCTCTCTGCACTGGATTCATGAGGAGCTGGAAAAAAGACAGGTAAATATACCTCTTGATTAAGATGAAAGGGTGAGACCACTTTAGGCATAAAGTGTGGATTTGTCCTAAGGACTACCTTATCATGATGGAACCTTGTATAACATGGATTAGCCACTAATGCCTGCAGTTCACTGATGCGGCGAGCTGAAGTAACTGCAATGAGGAAAATAACCTTCCATGAAAGAAATTTCAAGGAGGTAGTGGCTAAGGGTTCAAAAGGTGGCTTCATGAGCTGACCAAGAACCAAATTTAAGTCCCATGCCACCGGAGGAGGCCTTATGGGAGGTTTAGTTAAAGTTAGGCCGCTCATGAATCTTGCAATGAGAGGATGAGAGGAAATAGGTTGTCCATTGATGGGCTTAAGGGATGCTGCAATAGCACTCAAATGGACTCTTACTGAATTTGTTTTAAGGCCTGCATTGGAAAGATGCAGGAGATAGTCTAAAAGAGAATTTAAAGGTAGTGCTAGAGGGACAAGACCCTTTTCAGCACACCAAATGGAAAACCTTTTCCATTTAAAAGCATAAGAATGCCTGTGGAAGGTTTTCTGGAAGCATGGAGGATATCCTTCACTTGTTGAGAAAGATTCCAGTCTTGAAGGTCTAGGCCTTCAGTAACCAAGCTCTGAGGTGTAGGGACTTGGGGATTGGGTGCCACAAAGTCCCTTCCTCCTGGGACAGAAGGTCTGGAGCAGCTCCCAAGTCCAGAGAGGGGGCTTGGGAGAGATGTAGAAGTAGAGGGTACCACACTTGGCGTGGCCAGCGTGGAGCTATGAGGATCATAGATCCTTGATCCCTCTGGAGTTTGAACAGAGTCTTGGGAATCAAGGGAATTGGTGGAAATGCATACAGGAAGCCCTGACCCCAATGGAGGAGGAAGGCATCCTTGGCCTGAACTCCCTGACACGGAATTCTGGAACAGAACCGGGGAAGTTTGGCATTCCACGGACTTGCAAAGAGGTCTATGTCCGGGGTTCCCCATTCTTGGAAGATTCTGAGTACCTGATCCATGTGCAGGGACCATTCATGTGGAAGCAGAACTCGACTGAGTCTGTCTGCCCAAGAGTTTTGAACTCTTGGGAGGTATACTGCCAGGAGATGGATTTGATGCTCTCTGGCGAAGGCCCATAATCTTAAAGCTTCGTTGCAAAGCGACAGAGAGCCAGTTCCTCCTTGCTTGTTTATGTAAAACATGGCTACTTGATTGTCCGTATGAATGAGGACTGTCTTGTAGCTGAGGAGGGTATGAAAGACCTTGAGAGTTAGAAAAACTGCTCGAAGCTCCAAGTGGTTGATATGAAGGGAGGTCTCCTGTGGGGACCAAGTGCCTTGAGTGGAGAGGTCCTGTAGATGGGCTCCCCAACGTGTTTGGGAGGCATCTGTTGTGAGGGTTGCCTGGGGCAACAACTGTTGGAAGGGGGACCCCAGGAACAGATTTTGAGTGGACATCCACCATTGGAGAGACCAAAAGAGACGTTTGGAGATTGCTATTTGGTCTGAGAGAGCACCTGAAGCTTGAGTCCACTGGGTGGACAAAGTCCATTGAGCTGCTCTCATGTGTAGGCGAGCATAGGGTACCACATGCACTGTGGAAGCCATGTGGCCTAGCAGTTGTAGCATCTCCCGGGCAGTTAAGTGGGTCTTTGACTGAGTCTGGGAGGCTAACTGCACTAGACGTTGGCAACGGGCCTGAGGAAGGTAGGCCCTTGCAGTAGTGGTATCCAACCAGGCCCCTATGAATTCTAGGGACTGAGTAGGGGTGAGCTGAGACTTTGGGAGGTTTACCACAAGTCCCAGATACTGCAGAATGCGCCTTGTGCGGTCCAAGGAATTCTGGGCCTCTGACTGAGATGGAGCTCGAATGAGCCAGTCGTCCAGGTATGGGAAGACAAATATTCCCAGAGTTCGTAGAAATGCAGCAACTATTGCCATGCATTTGGTGAACACTCTTGGAGCAGAGGCCAGAACAAAAGGAAGAACTCTGTATTGGTAATGTTTTCCTTGGAAAAGAAACCGTAGGAATCTTCTGTGAGAGGGATGGATAAGGACATGGGTGTACGCATCCTTGAGTTCTAGAGAACAAAGCCAATCCTGACTTTGAAGGTATGGAAGGAGAGTGCCCAGAGAAAGCATCTTGAACTTCTCCTTGCATAGAAATTTGTTCAATTCTCTGAGATCTAAGATGGGTCTGTATCCCCCTGTCTTCTTTGGAATGAGAAAATAGGGGGAGTAGAACCCTGACCCTTGATGAAGAAGAGGAACTTCTTCTATTGCCCCTTGGGCAAGAAGGGTAGCTACCTCTTGACCTAGAAGGTAGAGAAGAGATGTGGGAGAATTGAAGTGTCTCACCATGGTGTAGGGAGGAAGGTCTGAAAAATGAAGCTTGTAGCCCTCTCTTATGATGGAGAGGGTCCACTGCTCTGATGTTATTTGCTCCCATCTGGGAGCAAAATGAGCCAATCTTCCTGGAATGGTGAGAGGCTCTGGCTGCTTTAGAGCCAGAAAGGCTAAGTTCTCTAGCATCAAGTCAAAAACCCTGAGGAGGTTGGGCCTGCTGAGTTGCAGCAGCCCCTGTAGGCTTAGGCCTGGCCTGTTTAGGTTGCTGACACTTAGTGGCAAAGCGACCTGTAGAAGATTGTTGGCCAGAAGTAGAAGGAAATCTGCCCTTTTTAAAGAAAGACTTTTTAAAAGGCTTTTTCTTGGCAGGAATGGAGGTTGACTTTGAAAGTCTATCCAGAGCAGAGTTTTCTGCATCCATTTGAGTGGCTTTTATTTGCCATTCTTTGCCAAATAGGTTTTCACCTGTACAGGGAAGATTTCCTAAGCCATCTTGAACCCAGGGCTCTAAATCAGAAGCCTGGAGCCAAGCAATTCTGCGAGCAGCTATGGTAATGCCTGAGGCTCTGCTGGCACCTTCAAAAGAGTCAAAGGCTGCCCTGTTGGAAAACTTTGAAATGTCTTGGGTATGCTTAAGCCAAATGAGGAATTCCTCCCTTTTATCCTCTGGAAGAAAAGGGAGGAAAGTGTGCAGTTTTTGTGCAACTTCCTTTAGAAACATACCCATGTAAAGGCTATATGAGTTGATTCTGGCAATAAGCATACTGGCTTGGAAGATTTTCCTACCAAAGGCATCCAAGGTCCTGCATTCTCTTCCTGGAGGAGCAGAAGAGTGTCTCTTTGTACCCTTTATCCTCTTCATAGCTGCCTGCACCACAATGGAATGGTGAGGAAGCTGAGTTTTCTGAAATCCAGGACAAGGAGGGACACGATACATAGTGTCCAATCTACGAGAATGAGGAGAGAGAGTGAGAGGAGTCTCCCATAGATCAATCATGTGTTCATAAAGAATCTCATAAATAGGCCTCTTTAGGAGCTCTAGAATAGCCTAAAATATCCAATTTTTTAGCTCTAGGCTCTGATTCAGAAGTTACTGAAATAAAGTCCTTTAGCTACTTCTCTTATGAAGTCTTGAAAGGACAAGTCTTCTGGAGGAGACATTCTTCTTTTTGGAGAAGAAGGCTCTTCAGGAAGGGCTATGGATACTTCAGGAGACTCGTCTGATGTATCAGAATCATCAGAGGAATCGAAGTATCGCCTGTCAGGGTGCTCTTCCAACGCTCGATACGCGTTATCGAGCAGTATCGACATCGGGCGTCCCAGGTACCGGATCGGTACCGGTAATTAGCCCTGGACAAGGAACCGCTGCAGCCGGTACCGGTATCGGTGCTGGTGCGGGTACCGGAGCCGATACCGAGAACGGAGTTTGTTTCGGTACCAGCGGCGTCGCAGCTTGAATGAAGGCCGTAATAGCCTGCTGCATGGACAGAACATTGTGATCCATCGACGCCATGAATGCCTGGAAGTCGGTACCGGGAGATTGTGCCGGTACCCGAGAGCAATCTAACAGGTGATCGGTCGAGGCCGTGCCATCGATGTCAACCTGTAACCCCACAGGAGGAGCTTTGGAAGCCGGAGCTTCCCACCGGGGTTGTTTTGCTGGCGCAGGATCCTCGAGGGCAAGCCCGGAGGCATCTCGATGCTTAGAGGGAGATCTACCCTTCGAGGACCTGCTAGGTTTATGTTTGGTTACCTGAGATCCATCAGGAGAAGAAGACCTGGAAGATGTTGATGCTACCGACGGTGCATCAGCGGGAAACAGCACATGGAGCTTGGCTGCTCGGTTCTGTAACCCCCGTTTAGACAGAGAGCAGGACGGACAATCCGGAATGGAGTGTTCAGGACCCAAACATTTAAGACACCATTCATGGGTATCTGTAACAGAAATAGTACCGCTACACTTAGTGCATTTTTTGAACCCAGAGGCTGGTTTTTCCATGAGGGAAATTTTCTTGTGGGCCCTGAGGCCTAAGAAGAAAAATACACCAGGTGAGGAAAAATATCGATAATTTTTTTTTTTTTTAAAGAAAGAAAAGACCGGCGGTACCAGTCCGGAGTCGGGGAAGGCAGACACGCGATCAAAGAAATAAAATAAAATAAAGAACTTCTTCAGCGGTGACAGGAACACGACCTGCTGGCTCCGCGGCAAAGAAGAACTGAGGAGAGTTGGTTAGGAAAGGCGGGAAGGCAGCGCGCAGGCGCTGTGGGATGCTCCCAAAAGCTTTCCTTTTTGGGAAGCTGGGGAGCGTTCCCGCGCAGGCTCCGTCGGTACCGACGTACCCATATGTGAAGACTCATTCCTGCTTGTTCCTGGAGATATGGGATATCCAAGAGAGTGAAAGGGGTGGAGGAAGCATGGACTGTGTTGCAGGATCTGGGCTGTGAGCAACTTCCAAAGTCACAGGATAGAGAGCGGGACACGAGCAACAAAGAATCTAGAAATAAGGGGCAGAGTTCGTCACAGTGGCAGAGAGTGTCTGAGAAGGGGCAACGCTTAAAAAGACTCTCGCAGGAGCCAAACAGAGTGGAGCAGGCAGTTAATACCTGAACGCTCAGGAAGAAAGATTTGAGCGGTCAATGTATTGTGGGTCACATAATGTAGGCACTTGGAGGGGGGATATGTATGGGGCGTTGTATATGATAATACTGTTGGAAAGTGATGGGGGCGGGAATCGTGGAAACAAACAAAAAAAAAGGGGAATAAAAGGTGGTGGGGTCCTTCAGGGAGGTATGAAGTAGTGGTAAATAGGGATGTGAGTAGAGGATGGAGTTGGGATAGGACTTGACACACATGGAAGGCAATTTGGGGATTAGGAGGGTGCAGGGGGGTTAGCCACAACTCGGGGAGGGTAAGGGGGGGCGCTAGGAAATTTATAGGACAATGTTGAGGATTGGATCAGTAAATGTGAAGGGATTGAATTCACCATATACATAAGAACATAAGATCATAAGATATGCCATACTGGGTCAGACCAAGGTCCATCAAGCCCAGTATTCGGTTTCCAACAGTGGCCAATCTAGGTCATATGTACCTAGCAGTTTCCCCAAGGGACACAGGTTCCACAATGCTTGTATTGGTTCAAGCATTGATATCCTGGGTCCCTTCTTAATAATGGTTTATGGACCTTTCCTCCAGGAACTTGTCCAAACCTTTTTTAAACCCAGTTACACTAACAGCCTTTACTACATCCTCCGGTAACAAATTCCAGAGTTTGATTACACGTTGAGTGAAAAAATATTTTCTTTTATTAGTCTTAAATAGCTTACCCTGTAGCTTCATTGCATGTCCCCTAGTCTTTCTATATTCTGATAAGGTAAACAATCGATCTACGCTTACCCGTTCCACTCTGTTCATTAATTTATAGAGTTCTATCATATCTCCCCTCAGCCGTCTCTTTTCCAGGTTAAAGAGCCCTAACCTTTTTAGCCTTTCTTCATAGGAGTATCCTTCCATCCCCTTTACCATTTTGGTGGCTCTTCTCTGAACCTTTTCTAAAATCGCTATCTCCTTTTTAAGATACGGCGACCAGAATTGCACACAATATTCAAGGTGCGGTCTCACCATGGAACGATATAGAGGCATTATAATATCTTTTGTTTTATTTTCCATTCCTTTCCTTATCATACCTAGCATTCTATTTGCTCTCTTGGCCGCTGTTGCACACTGGGCCGAGGGTTTTAACATGGTATCCACAATGACCCCTAAATCTTTTTCCTGGGTTGTGGTTCCTAATGTGGAACCTTGCATCGTGTAACCATAGTTTGGGTTGTTCTTCCCTAGGTGCATAACTTTGCACTTGTCCACATTAAATTTCATCTGCCATTTTGATGCCCAGTCTTCCAATTTATCAAGATCCTCTTGCAATTTTCCACAATCCTCTTGGGTTTTAACAACTTTAAATAGTTTTGTGTCATCTGCAAATTTGATAACCTCACTCGTTATTCCACTTTCCAGGTCATTTATGAATATGTCAAAAAGCAGCGGACCCAGCACAGATCCCTGGAGTACACCACTATTCACCTTTCTCCATTGGGAAAATTGGCCATTTAGCCCTACCCTCTGCTTTCTATCTTTTAACCAGTTCCTGATCCACAATAGTATACTGCCTCCTATCCCATGACTCTTTAGTTTTGCCAAACGTCTCTGATGAGGGACCTTGTCAAAGGCTTTCTGAAAATCCAGATACACAATATCAACCGACTCACCTTTGTCCACCTGATTATTCACTCCTTCAAAAAAAACATAACAGATTAGTAAGACAAGATCTTCCTTGTCTAAAGCCATATAAAAGAAGCCAACTCTTTAGGGAAATAAAGAAAAATAATTGGGAGGTGATCCTGCTGCAAGAAACCCATTTGCGGGGAGGGGAAGTTGGGAGACTAAAACATCCTGGGTTCCCGGATCAATTCTTCTCTTGTAGTAAGGAGGGAGTAAAGGGGGAGTAGCTATTCTGGTGCAGGGGGGGCGGGAATACATATACGGGATTGGTTTCGAGATGAGGATGGGAGGATGGTGGGTATAAAGGGGAGGTGGGGAAACATCATATCGGTATATGGGCCAAATGGCATACAGGGGACATTTTGGAAGAGTACTAGCCAACTGTTGGAGAGGGAGGTTCAAGGAAAGTTGCTTATAGGGGGGGGACTTTAATGTTACAGTACAGGAAGGGATAGATACCCGAGAGGGTGGGATAGGAGATGACAGAATAGGAAAGGGCTTAAACAGATGATGGAGCAGCACAATTTGGTGGATGTATGGAGAGCGTGGAACCCGTCTGGAAGAGAGTATACCTTTTTTTCAGCGCCACAAAGTAGTTGGACTAAGATTGATATGATTATGGTAGATGCAGAATGGATGTTGGAAGTTACGGAGGGGGAGATAGTACCGATAGTCTGGTCAGACCACAGTGCTGTGATGGTGGGCATCAGAGGTAAGCGGCAATTGGGGACTAAATTCTGGCGGTTGAATGAGAGCTTGATGAAACGCAAGGAGGTGGTTGTAGATATAAAGGAGGCGATACGGGAATATCTAGAAATTAATTACAGGCAGGTACAAGAGGTAATGCTATGGGAGGGTCTGAAGGCCTACATTAGGGGGAGGTTTATTATGTGGGGAGCGAGATTGAAAAAAGAGAGAGAGAGGTGAAGGAGGCAGCGCAGAATAGAGAGCTGGTGGAAGCAGAAAAGGCATATAGGAAATCGGGAACGGGGCGGGCTAGGAAAGAGGTTGAACGAGTGAGAGGGGAGATAAAGGCATTGCAGGTGGATCAGATTGCATTTGAAATGAACCAGGTGAAACATGTGTATTATGAGTTTGGGAATAAGGCTGGTCGATTGCTGGCCCAAAAGTTACGGCAGCGGAAAGGGGCTTCCGTGATACACCAAATAAAGCGAAAGAATGGGGAGGTGCTGAGAGACGAGAAGGAGGTCAGAGAGCGATTTGAACAGTATTATCAGGAATTATATAAGAGACAAGGTGGGGTCAAGTTAGATCAAATAAGAGGGTATCTGGTGGGACTGGAGCTACCTAAATTAGAGGAAGAAGCGTGGGGAATGCTGGATACGGAAATGTCTGGGGAGGAAGTGGGGAAAGTGGGGGGGAAGGCACCGGGATTAGACGGGTTGCCAGGGATTTTTTATAAAAGGTTTTGGGGAGAATTTGGGGACATATTGATAAGAGTGTTTAATGGTATGTTGAAAGAGGGGGGGGGGGGAATTACTGCCAGGCATGCTGACAGCGGGAATCACTATCTTGCCAAAACCGGGGAAAGATCCGCTGAACTGTGGATCCTATCGACCTATTTCCCTACTTAATGTAGACGTTAAAATCTTAGCGAAGGTATTAGCGGATTGGTTGGCACCGTTGATGCCGGGATTGATAAAGGAAGATCAGACAGGGTTTATTATGGGGAGACAGATGGCTGATAATATTAAGAGGGTAGTGGAAGTGATATGGGCAGCCAGGGAGGGGTCGGGGGAATGTATTTTGATGTCCATTGATGCCGAGAAGGCATTCGATCGGGTGCACTGGGATTTCCTGTGGCAAGTGGTGGGGAAAATAGGGTGTGGGCCAAACTGTAAAATGGGTGGAAGGCTTATATAAGGGGCCACGGGCACGCGTGAAAGTCAATGGAAGTTACTTGGCAGACTTTGAACTGGAGAGAGGGATGAGGCAGGGTTGTCCCATGTCACCGTTGCTTTTTGCTTTAGTGGTGGAACCACTGGCACAGAGGATAAGGGAAAATGAGAGGATAAGGGGGGTGGAAAAAGGGGGTGGAGCATAACATTTCATTGTATGCGGATGACATCTTATTGTATATTAGTAACCTGCAGGTGGTGTTTCCAGAAATTATGGAGGAGATAGAGCAGTTTGGAAGGGTCTCAGGATTCCGGATGAATGCAGACAAAACGGAAGTGCTAAATATTTCAGTCCCCAAGAGGGTCGAGAAGCAGTTAAAAGAAGAATATCCGCTGAAGTGGGTTAAGAGATCATTTGGGCTACTTAGGGGTTCAAATACCGATGAGATATGGAGATATATATCAGATGAACTACCCAAACGTGTTGGGGGAAATTTCTAAGGATCTGGACTGCTGGATGAATTCGGAAGTGTCATGGCTTGGCAGGATAGCTGGGGTTAAAATGAATATCCTTCCACGGATATTATATTTGTTTCAGGTACTCCCAGTGAGGGTGCCGGACAGGGCATTGAGGGTATTGCAGCGGAAGGTTTTTCAATATATTTGGAAAAAGAATCCCCTGTGGATTGCGAGGGAGGTTATGTTTGCTCCCAAGGACGCAGGGGTTCTGGGGGTGCCTAACTTCCGGGACTATTACAGGGCGGTACAGGTACAACATGTAATGGATTGGAGAGGGAAAGGCCGGGTTAAGCTTGGAGTGGCAATAGAGAAAATGCATGTAAAGGGAGGGAGACTGGCAGCATGGTTGTGGGCGGCAAAACACGAAAGGAGGGAAATGGGGATGGGATCTCCGGCTATGAGACAGGTAGCCGAGGTATGGGATGGGGTGAGAACCCAAGATATTAAAGCTAGGGGGAGGGGGTTTTCATTGGTGAACCCATGGAGGGGATGCAAAGCCTTCAACCCGGGCTGGGAGGGGGGGGACCTATGATGGGTAGACGAGTAAAGGGTTGGAATGTCTTTTTCAATTGCTGGATGGGGATGAAGTAATGAGCCTTTGAGGAGGTAAAGGAGGACAATGGCCTGGAGGAAAAAGACAGGTTTGCATTTGTACAGGTGAAGTCTTTTCTTACAGGGATCCAGGATAGAGGGGGGCTAGATGGGGAGCTGTCTGACATAGAAGCTATTTGGTTTGGGAAAGCGGGAACGAAGGGGATGATCTCGGCACTGTATAAGGGGGTAAGGAGAGTGGGGGGAGCGAAATTTTGATATATGAAGGAGTGGGAGAAGGATCTCGGGGTCCAGATTGACCCCAAAGATTGGAAGCAGGTTTGGGACCAGATTAAGAAGGCTCCATGGTCCAGTAGTGTAGAAGAAAACAGTTAGAAAATAATGTACAGATGGTATTATACCCCAGAGAGACTGCATAGGATGTATTCAGGGGTGGCACCAGCATGCTGGAGGGAATGTGGGGAGGTGGGCACCTTTTGGCATATTTGGTGGGGTTGTGCAAAGATACAAGTATTTTGGGGTGAGACAAGGGATTGGATAAGGGATAAGTTGGGGGAGGAATTAGATATGGCACCGGGTATGTTTTTGTTATCTTGGTGGGGAGAGGGGCAAGGGGGGGGGCAAGGTTTAGCGGCTTGCCTTAGTGCAGCGAGGTGCGCGTTGGCAGCTGCGTGGAAGCAGAAAGAAGCTCCCGTGATAGGGGAGTTTGAAGGGAGAGTAAGACACATAATATTGATGGAAAAATTAATGGCGGCTAGGAGGGAAAAGGGGGGCCAGTTTGAAGTGAGTTGGGGGAAGTTGTGGAGGGTGTTGCATCAAGGAGGGAGGGGGTGGGGGGGAGGTTGGAGGGGAGAAACTGGGAGGTGGATATGGGTATAGAAGGGGGGTGTAGCATAGGGGAGAACATTATTTTTTTTATTTTTATTTACATTTTCTTTTATACCGCGCTATTCAACATCAGTGCGGTTTACATGAAACATAAAACTTACATGTTGCATTGGCTGATCTGTGCTTACAAGGAACAGGTACTAAAACTTGGATAACTGGAGTAACTATTTACATCTAGGCGTCATGGGAAGAAATTAGACCTTACCTGCTAATTGTCTTTCCTTGAGATCTCTCCGGGCCAGTCCAGGGACTATAGGGTTGTCACCCTTCTCCAGCAGCTGAGGCCTGAATCCTCAAAGTCTTGCGGACAGCCACTCCAGCTCCCTCTGGTGTCAGAGACTCAGTCAACCGTTGTCAAAGCAGTCTGCCTAATAACCTAAGACACCAGGAAAAAAACAACAAACACTCCACCTGAACTTCCTAACCATAAACCAACAATTATGTTATATCTCTTTTTTTTTTAGATGCTCTTTTTCAATTTTATTTTAACAGATAAAAAGAACGGCCCGCAACCTTGAACCCCCCAACCCCAGGGAGCCCCATAGTACGCGCCGCTCCGAGCCATATGGGAGAAATACCACCACTAACACCAATTTTCCCTCTTCAAATTCTCCATTCCTCCTTGATCCACAACGTCTCTCCTGAATCCTGCACACGATCTGGGTGGGCCCTGGACTGGCCCGTAGAGATCTCAAGGAAAGACAATTAGCAGGCAAGGTCTAATTTCTTCTTCCTCTTCGTCTCTCCGGGCCAGTCCAGGGACTATAGGAAAGTACCAGAGCAGTACCTAACCTCGGGAGGGTCCTGCGAGGCCCGCTACTATAGCTGAGGCCCCTACATTTGCGTCACCCTTTGCTTGAACATCCAACCTATAGTGCTTCGCAAACGTGTGCAGAGATGACTACGTAGCCACCCGGCAAATATCCACCGGCGGAACCAGGGCAAACTCAGCCCAAGAAGCCGCCTGGCCCCGAGTAGAATGAGCCCCAAGACCTACAGGAGGCATCTTTCCGCTCACTTGATACGCTGCTGCTACAGCTTGCCTTACCCAACGTGCAATCGAGGCCTTGGAAGCTGCCTCCCCTTCCCGAGGTCCCCCAAATAGCACGAACAACCTGTCCGTCTTCCGAAAAGCATCCGTCCTCTTAAGATACCGATGTAGCACTCTCCCGAGGTCCAACTTTCTCAATGACCTACCCACAATTATCTTCCCATGGTTCCGAAAGGTCGGAAGTAAAATTGGCTGATTAATGTGAAAACCTGACACTACCTTTGGAAGAAAAGACAGAACAGGACGCAACATCACCTTTTCTGCCGAAAACTGAATATATGACTCCCTACATGATAGAGCCTGCAGATCCGAAATTCTCCTAGCTGAACAGAGGGCCACCAAAAAGGCGGCTTTCCAAGAAAATTCTCTCAGCGGTACTGACCCTCCGGGTTCAAAGGGAGGTCACATAAGCGCCTCCAAAACCAAGTTTAAATCCCAAGGCAGTACGACCTGTCTCACCGGTGGTCTGAGATTTCTAACCGCCCTCAGGAATCTCATAACATCTGGATGCCACGACAAGAAGCTCCCATTCACCCTGCCTCGAAAACAGGTTAGGGCCGCCAACTGGGTATTGAGGGCTAAACCCTTATCCAAACCCTTCTGCAGGAATGCCAAGACGTCTGGCACTGTTGCTGCAAATGGCTGAATGCCACTGCCGTCGCACCACTCCTCAAAAATGCGCCAAATTCGAACATAAGCCAGGGACGTAGATCTTCTCCTGGACCCCAACATGGTGGACACCACCGCTGCGGAGTACTTCCTACGCTTTAGCCTTTCCCTTTCAAGAGCCAAGCCGTACGAGAGAAGTAAGCCATGTTCGGCATTAGAATCGGACCCTGGCACAAGAGGTTGACCTGATCTGGGAGTCTCCACGGCCGGTCCACCAACAACCGCACCAGGTCCGCATACCAAGGCCTCCTTGGCCAGTCCGGTGCGATGAGGATCACATGTCCGTTGTGACATTCTATTCTGCGCAGAACGCGTCCAATCATTGGCCACGGTGGAAACATATAAAGCAGCTCGACCACCGGCCACGGCTGCGCCAACCCGTCTAGCCCCTTTGACATGCGTTCTCTGCACCTGCTGTAAAACCGACTTGCCTTGGCATTGCTGAGAGTGGCCATCAAATCCATAACCGGCTGCCCCCACCACAAAGTAATTTCGTGAAAGACTTCCGCGTTCAATTCCCACTCTCCTGTATCCACGACATTGCGGCTGAGAAAGTCGGCCTGCACATTGTTCCAACTGGCTACATGTGCCACCGAAAACGCCATGAGATGATCTTCTGCCCATGACATCAAGAGTTGACTCTCCTCCAACAAGGCGGAACTGCCTGTACCCCCTTGCCGATTGATATACGACACTGTCGTTGCATTGTCGGAGAACACGCGCACTGCTTTTCCTTCTACCAGAGCGACAAACTCCCGAAGGGTGAGGAGCACCGCTCTCATCTCCAGTCGATTGATCGACCAGTCGGTCACCTCTGCAGGCCAGACACCTTGAGCCATTTGATCCAAACAATGTGCTCCCCAGCCAACGAGACTGGCATCTGTGGTGACGGTCACCCAATCCGGCTGATCCAGCGACACCCCCGCATGAAGATGGTCGAGCTCCAACCACCATTGCAAGCTGGCGCTGACTGCTTCTGAGTACGCCAACCTCTGACTTCAGGGGATGCTCCTGGGGTGACCACCGGGATAGCAACGCCTGCTGTAGGGGACGCATATGAGCTCTGGCCCAAAGCACCAGGTACAATGACGACGCCATGGAGCCCAGAAGTTGCAAATATCGCCACGCAGTCGGAGCCTTCATGCGCAAAAACGCCAACACCTGCCTCAAGAGCTTCTGTACCCTGGCCTCTGGTAAAAACACCGCCCCTATGGCCGTGTCAAACAATGCCCCCAGGTAAACTAGCCACTGAACTTGAAGCAACTGGCTTTTTGCTTGGTTCACCACCCAACCCAGATACTCCAGGAAGTCCACCACAAGAGCTGTCACCCCCATCGACTCTGAGACGGAGCTCGCCCGAATCAACCAATCGTCCAAGTAGGGGTGCACCAGGACGCCTTCTTTGCGCAATGCTGCTGCCACCACCACCATCACCCTTCGTGAACATGCACGGCGCCATCCCAGGCTCAACAGCAATGCTCGGAATTGAAAATGCCCCATAGGCACTGCAAAGCGCAGAAACGTCTGATGCTCTGGCCTGATGGGAATGTGTAAATACGCCTCTGTTAAATCTATGGAAGACAGCACCTCGCCCGGCTTTACCGACCGAATAACAGATCTGAGTGTCTCCATGCGGAAGTGCGGTATCCTCAAGCAGCGATTCACTTGTTTGAGATCCAAAATAGGACGAAAAGACCCTTCCTTTTTGGGCACCACAAAATAAATCGAGTATTGACCTAATCCGCACTGGTCGAGAGGTACCGGGACTACCGCTTGGAGCCGCAGCAAGCGCCGGAGAGTATCGGATACCGCCTTTCTCTTTGAAGCGGATCCGCATGGAGATACCACGAAGGCTTCCGGTAACGGACGACTGAACTCCAGCGCGTAACCTTCTTGGACAATCTCCAAGACCCACTGGTCTGTAGTAATGGTGGTCCAGATGGAGAGGAAGATCTGCAAGCGTCCCCCCACAGGAACCTCCACCTGGACCAACCACGTTTCATTTGGGCTTCTTAACTGAGTTCTGCTGGGTTCCGAAATAACCCTGACCGAACCCCTAGCTCCTCGAAAGGACTGCCCCCTCGCCATAAAATGACCTCTTTGATAGGGGGTGAACCGAGATCCTCTAAACCGGCGGAATTCTCTACTCTGCCCTCTTTGCAGAGCTCCAGGCTTTGGCCCCTTCGGGTGGTCCTCTGGGAGCCGACCCCCCTTGGAATCTCCCAGATCCTTTACAATTTTTTCCAGAGCTTCCCCAAAAAGCAGCTTGCCCTTATACGGAAGCTTACTAAGACGAGTCTTAGACTATGCATCTGCCGCCCAGTTCCTCAGCCAGAGAAACCTCCTGGCGGCAATCACCGATGCCATGGACTTTGCCGAAATCCACACAAGATCATAAAAGGCATCGGCGAGATAGGCTGCCGCCGAGTCTAACTTTGCCCCCTCTGGAGCAGGAGTATCCTGCCCTCCCGGGAGAGGTTCCACTTGAAGCCAACGAATGGAGGCCCTAGCCACATAAGCCCCACAGATGGACGCCTGCAGGGAAAGAGCACTGGAGTCAAAAGCCTGCTTGAGCAGAGCTTCCAACTTCCTATCCTGAAGATCCTTGAGAGCTGCTCCGCCCTCTACCGGGATCGTTGTCTTCTTAGTGACCGCTGCCACCAATGCATCCACCTATGGCATGCGCAGCAACTCCTTCTCCTCCTGAGGTACTGGCTACAGACGGCCAATAGCACGAGCTCCACGTAGAGTAGCCTCTGGACATTCCCATTCAGAATCCACCATCTGCCTGATTACCCTTTGAACTGGAAAACACCATTGCTCCGCCTTAAAACCCTGGACCAGAGGGTCCTCCAGCGGCTCTTCCTGAACCGCTGGTAAGGTAATATTTTAATGCCGCTAGCAAATGGACAATAAGCGCTCCAAGCTCCTCTTTCCTAAAAACCCAGAAACATTAGGGTCTTCCCCTGGAGCAATTTCACCATCCTCCAGATCTCCAGCCCACGGATCCAGGCCCGAGTCTGAGAGAACTTTTCCCTCCTCAGCACTCCTAAGCTCTGAGGTGAGCTGACCGAAGCCATCAATGCTTGCCCCAACCCCCAAGACAGACTTGGCGGAACCTCACCTGGATCCATAACAGAGCCCTCCCCTCCGGGACTCCAGAGGGGAAGGAAGCCGAAATCTTGCTCTGACCTTGCTCCAACTTCAGGCAATAAGCCTTGTATAAAGACAAAATAAAATCTACTGAAAAAATTGCCTCTAAACCCCCCTGCCCCACCAGCAAGGGCGGCTGAGGAGTTATCCCCGCAGGAACAGGCTTTTAAGATTTACTCTTTCTTTTTTCTTGTTGTTCTTGAGCCGCAGCCAGAACGGAAGGCTTCTCTAACATGGCTGCTGTTCCCGCCTTCTCCCCCGCACTAAAATGGCCGTCTAACTGATCCAACGTGGCAGCCCTGTCTTCCATGGTGCTTTTGAACAAACGCTGAACT
This sequence comes from Ichthyophis bannanicus, assembly GCA_033557465.1. Lineage (NCBI taxonomy): Eukaryota > Metazoa > Chordata > Amphibia > Gymnophiona > Ichthyophiidae > Ichthyophis > Ichthyophis bannanicus. The sequence continues at coordinate 409,745,125 of CM066036.1, read as the reverse complement.
CGACTGCACCGTCTGCAGCAAAAACCAGCGTTGGACAGACCTCTGCAACTGTCACACTGCACGCACACTGCCGACACCGGCAGCATGCGCTATAAATAAAATAAAACCGCCGATGCCAAGCCAAAGCCGACAGCGAGCCCTGCCTGTAATTTGCTTTCCGCCAAGAACAAACACGTGTACGTGGCTCTGTCCTGCTTGTACCAGACGTACCTGCACTGCAACCACTTTCAGAACTCTTCCTGCTGCTAGCGGGCGAGCGGGCTGTCAGACCACAGCAGGGAGAGACGGTACTCTGGGGCTCCCAGCGTCAAGCTCTCCCCTCCTCCGTGAAAAACAGCACTGCTCCACGAGGCAGGTTCTGCCTCTACTGCACTTGTCCCGCAGCCGAGCTCCGTTTCACCTTTTTTTTTTTTTTTCAATCTTTAAAGGACAGATCCAGTCTGGAAAAAGCACCCAGCTAGGGCACCCTCCAGGCTTGTTCTCTTTTTTTTTTTTTTTTTTTTTAAATTTTAAACTAATCTAATCCCTTTTCCTCTTCTTCACTCCAGGAGCCTGTCAGCTCTACGTCCTTACCAGCTGATGAGGACCGAAAGACTGAGTTTCTGACACCAGAGGGAGCTGGAGTGGCTGTCAGCAAGACTTTGAGAATTCAGTTCTCAGCTGCTGGAGAAGGGTTGACAACCCTATAGTCCCTGGACTGGCCCGGAGAGATGAAGAGGAAGGGCGTGGTTTATTGGTTATAGGGAAAGGAATAGGGAAGGGTGGGGATAAGATCGGGGGCAGGTGGTGGAGGTATGGTAGTTGGATAGTCGGTTAGAATGTTCAATGGAAATGTGGCATGTTTATGCAATAGACAGTAAATGCAGGAAATGATACTCACTAAGTAGGATGAGTATTCTTTATGTCAGTTGTAACATGTTAATCAGGAGTACACAGTTATCTGTAACATTGATTGGAATATTTGGATGTACCATAGAAAGTTTGATGAATAAAGAAGTTTTAAAACAAAAAAATAATAATAAATAAATAACTGCAGCACTCTGAGAAGCTCAGAATTAACCTGTCCAAAGCCCAGCAAAAAGGAAGGTCAAAAGGATCTATAAGGGAAATAGAGATTGTAAAGCTTTGTAGTTAGCATATTGATCAAATTGGATAGGCCATATGGTCTCTGTCATCATTTTCTCTGTTTCTCTGTAAAACTAAGGAAGAAAGTTATCAATGTCCCTCTTTAATGTACATTACCAAGATTAAGTTGCAATGTAAACCGCTTTGACTGAAATGATAAAGCGGTATAAAAAATCCTGTTAAATAAAATAAATAGTTAACGTAAAAAAAAAAAAAAACTACCGCAAATGCCTCACCACACTGCAAATTGGCCCACCCACCAAATGCCCCACTATCCTGAAAACTGCCCCACCCTCATAACTAACCCCACCACAAACAACTTCCCCAACATCCTGCCAACTGACTCACTCCCAAAATGACCCTCTTGCAATTACCCCACTTGCCCTGGAAACTACCTCTATCGCTAAAGATATACTCCATAGCAACTGCCCTATCCCTCCAACTGTCCCACCCCAAAATCTAACCCCCTACAACGGCTCCACTACCATGTAAACTACATCCACTCTCAAAACTACCTCCACACATCTATCACCACCCCCAAAACTCTATCTCCTGGAAATGCCTCACCACCACACCCACAGATATAACATATGCATAGCACAAGCAGATACACACACAACTACCATACATACACAAGGATTACAAATAATTTCCTAGCTGTAGTGTACTGCATTTTTTAAAACTTATTAGGCTTAATCACAGTACAGTATCACCAAACAAAACCAAAAGTTAAGAAACATCATCACAGCCAAAAAAACAATTAACATTATAAACCAAGCATCTTCCAAGAAAGACCCATCCCTCTAACCACCTGAGAGACAATCTTACCAAGGTAACCCCTCTCACCCCAACCATGTACAAAACTTAAGTCATCTTCTCATGTACAAAGTAAAGATGCTCTATAGTCATCCTCTAGCTTAATTGTCTAAATTTAATTATTTAGTTATAACTTAAGAGCATAAGATATGCCATACTGAGTCAGACCAAGGTCCATTGAGCCCAGTATCCTGTTTCCAACAGTGGCCAATCTAGGTCATAAGTACCTAGCAGTTTCCCCAAAAGACACAGTCTCCTCAATGCTTGTATTGGGTCAAGCATTGATATCCCAGGTCCCTTTTAATAATGGTTTGTGGAGCTTTCCTCCAGGAACTTATCCAAGCCTTTTTTAAACCCAGCTATACTAACAGCTTTTACTACATCCTCCAGTAACAAATTCCAGAGTTTGATTACACGTTGAGTGAAAAAATATTTTTTCTTATTAGTCTTAAATAGGTTACCCTGTAACTTCATTGCATGTCCCCTAGTCTTTCTATATTCTGATGATGTAAACAATCGATCTACGTTTAACTTGAAGCCAATAACAATTATACACCCAATCTTTCAGTGTGCACTGTGTTGAGGACAGACTATGCTCCTTTACCTTCCCAAGTACAGGACCATTCAAGATTTCCATAATAGGGACCCATGCTTACTGAAAAACGTGTCCGTAATAACAAAGTTAACAAAGTATGTCACACTGGGTCAGACCAAAGGGCCATCAAAGCCCAGTATCCTGCTTCCAACAGTGGCCAATCCAGGTCATAGTACCTGTCAGGTTCCCAGAAGGTACACACATTCCAGCAGTGAATTTCACAGTCTTTGGGTTGCATGCAAAGAGGAATAATCGGCAGAAAGGAGGCGGTATTAATGCCTCTGTACAAGTCATTGATGAGGCCTCACTTGGAGTATTGTGTACAGTTTTGGAGACCATATCTCACAAAGGATACAAAAAGATTTGAAACAGTTCAGAGGAAGGCAACAAAAATGATTTGGAGCCTGCACCAGAAGACGTATTAGAAGAGACTTGAATATGTATACCTTAGAGGAGAGGAGAGACAGGGGAGATATGATACAGACATTTAAATACTTAAAGGGTATTAATGAACAAGCAAACCTTTTTCAAAGAAGGGGAAGCTATAAAATTAGAGCGCATAAAATGAAGCTGCAAGGAGATAAACAAAAAAGCAATGTCAGGAAATACTTTTTCACAGAAAGGGTGGTGGATGCTTAGAATGCCCTCCCAATGGGGGTGGTGGGGGCAAATACAGTGGCAGAATTCAAAATGGCATGGGGTAGACAGTGGATCTCTTTATAACAAGAGGATAAAATCAAAATAAACTTAACACTAGAAGTCTCAAAAGGCATTTTACCTAGAAACCCCAAAGTGCATCAATTGACGCATTATCAAGACGACTGCGTTTAGCATGACATGCAGATGTGAATTAATTTGAAGTTACTTATTTGTTTAATACGTGCAGTATGTGACATCATTACATGACATCATTGTGTGTTTATTGGTTTGTAATTTCAGAACTGGAAACGGTGATTGATTCAAAACTGGAAACGGTGATTGATTCAAAACTGGAAACAGTGATCGATTCAAAACTGGAAACGGTGATCGATTTAAAAGCGAAATTTACTCTTGTTACACAGGTATGTACAATGTCGTGACTTTCGAACACGCTCTAGACAGCAACACAAGCACTTGCCAAGCTGCAAGGTATTTTGGAAATTGACAGTGGCTCTGATTCGACTGAATCAGATTCAAACGTTGACCTACAAGTTACAGGTTGTGCAGGCGTAGAGGATTTGACTGGTTCAGACTACAGCAGAAACACTGATGAAAGTGATGATGATGCTCATTCTCATTATCCAATAATCGCTGAAAACAAGAGCAGGACAACAGGGTCAACAGTGGCAGCAAAAGATGGGACTGAATGGAAGATCATGTCACAAGGTGAAAGAAATGGCAGATTGCAGGCCCAAAATGTATTCACTGCTAAAAGCGGGGTTACTGCATATTGTCGTAAAGAGTAGTTACTCACCTGTAACAGGTGTTCTCCAGGAGCAGCAGGAATCAGTCCTCACATATGGGTGTCATCGGCGCTGATGAAGCCTCAGCGGAGCATTTCCCCAGCTTTCTATGAAAGCCTTTGGGAATGCAGGCACGCATGCGCGGTTCCCTTCCCGCCTAAAGGTGCCATCTTACCTCAGTCAAATGACATAGCTAAGAACAGCACACAAAAATGAAAAAATAAACTATGTACAACTGCAACTTCAAGGGGAGGAGGGAGGGTTGTGAGGACTGATTCCTGCTGCTCCTGGAGAACACCTGTTACAGGTGAGTAACTACTCTTTCTCCAGGACCAAGCAGGAAGTCAGTCCTCACATATGGGTGACTCCCTAGCTCTGGGCTACCGAGGAACCCCCAGCTGAACAAGAGAACTCCCTCTAGTCCCAGCTGCAAAGAAAGGCTTTTCAAGGACACAACCTCCACAGGTAGCCCAACAGAGGGCAGGAGTTGCCTAAACCTCAAAGAGATTCCGGAGTACTGCCTGGCCAAAAGCACTGTCCCTACGGGACTCCCTCTCCAGGCAGTAATGGGCCGCAAAGGTCCGGCTTGAAGACCAAGTTGCAGCCCTGCAGATGTCTACCAAGGGCACAGAGCGGAGATGAGCCACTGAGGCAGCCATTGCCCTGACACGATGGGCCGTGACCCTACCCTGCAAAGGAAGGTCAGCCGCCTTGTCAGCCCAGGTGATACAGTCAGCCACCCAGATGGACAAGGTACACTTGGACACAGCCAACCCCAACTTATTGGGGTCAAAGGATACGAAGAGCTGAGTAGCCCTTCAATGCCCCTGCGTACGGTCAAGGAAGAAGGATAAGGCCCTCCTAAAGTCCAGAGTATGCAGAACTGCTTCAGCCTGGCTTGCACGAGGCCTAGGGAAGAATGTTGGAAGGACCACCTCCTGATTGAGGTGGAAAGAGGAGACAACTTTTGGGAGGAACTTTGGGTGAGTCCTGAGGACTACCCTGTTCCTATAAATCCTGGTGTAAGGCCTGTCACAGACCAGGGCCTGAAGCTCACTTACTCGCCTAGCCGAGGTAAGGGCTATCAGGAAGAGTGTCTTCCAGGAGAGGAAGCGTAGTGGACAAGTAGCCTTCGGCTCAAAAGGAGGGAGAGTCAGTTGCTGCAAGACCACATTCAGCTTCCACTCAGGAGCAGGAGGACGGATGGGAGGCTTGAGCAAAAGCAAGCCCCTGAGAAAGCGGGACACCAAGGGGTGACCAGATAGAGATTGTCCCTCTACCAATGAGTGGTGAGCTGCTAGAGCTGAGAGGTGGACCCGAACAGAATTGGACTTAAGTCCTTGATTGGATAAGTGCAGTAAGTACTGAAGCACTACTGGCACAGTACAGGAGAAAGGATCCTCTGTACGTAGGTGACACCACACAGAAAACCTCTTCCATTTGAGAGCATAGGTTTTCCTAGTGGACTGTTTCCTAGAGGCTAGGACAACCTCCTCAACTTCCTGAGGTAGGCACCAGGGAGCCAAAACTAACCTTGCAGCCTCCAGGCCATCAAATTGAGAGACTTGAGATTGGGGTGCAGAAGGGAACCCTGGTCCTGTGTGAGAAGGTTGGGTTGCAACCACAGAGGCAGTGGAGGATCCAACGCCAGTTGAAGCAGAAGAGGAAACCAAGGCTGTCTCGGCCACCTGGGAGCTACCAGCAGGACCGAGGCCTTGTCCTGGAGAATCTTGAATAGGGTTCGGGCCACCAAGGGCGTGGGAGGAAACACATAGAGGAGGCCCTGAGACCAAGATATCAGAAAAGCATCCGCTGCTGTCCGCAGAGGATGTGGTTGTCTGGAGCAGAACTTTGGCAGTTGCTTGTTGATGGGGCTGGCAAAGAGATCCATCAAAGGGAGACCCCATTTCACGAAGATCTTCTGAACTACTGAAGGATGCAGCTGCCACTCGTGGGGCTGCAGAATCCTGCTTAACCTGTCTTCCAGGTAGTTGTCCTGGCCCGGAAGGTACACAGCCCTGAGGAGCATGTTGTGCTTGAGGGCAAAAGAACAAAGGTCCTGAGCTTCCCGACAAAGGATCCTGGACCCAGTTCCGCCCTGTTTGTTCACATAAAACATGGCAACTTGGTTGTCTGTCTGAATCAGGACAGACTGTTGAGCCAGGGTAGGAGTGAAAGCTTTGAGTGCTAATCAAATAGCTCTGAGTTCAAGGAGATTGATCTGCTGTGCAGCTTCCCAGGGAGACCAGAGGCCCTGGGTGCACTTGCCCAGACAATGCACTCTCCAGCCTTGCAGGGAGGCATCTGTTGTTAGCATCACTGTGTAACCTGGAATCTGAAAGGGCACCCCTTTCAGCAGATTGGGTGGGTGTAGCCACCAGTTGAGGGAGTGCAGAAATGGTCGGGACACCCTTATCCTGTCTCTGAGGCTGCCTGTGGCCTGCGACAACTGAGACCGAAGACACCACTTTGCAGGCCTCATATGGAGCCTGGCATTGGTGGTCACATGTACTGTTGAAGCCATGTGGCCTAGAAGCCGCATGCAGAGTCTGGCGGAGACCAGGGACCTGCTGAGAAACTGACTTGCCAAGGCCATTAACTTTCGGGCCCTGTTTTCTGGCAAGAATGCCTTTGCCAGGAGAGAGTCCAACCTTGCCCCTATGAACTCCAAGTTCTGGGAAGGGAGCAAAGTGGACTTTGCGAAGTTTATGACAAACCCCAGGCGTTGTAGAAGAGCAAGGGTCCTGAGGGTGTCTTGATTGGCCTCCTGACCTGTCTGACCCCTGATGATCCAGTCGTCCAGATAGGGGAAGACAAAGACGCCCTGATTTCTCAGGTAGGCCACCACCGCTGCTAAGCACTTTGTAAAGACTCTGGGGGCGGAGGTGAGGCTGAAAGGCAGCACTCTGTACTGATAATGGTTTCCTCCCACGATGAACCTTAGGTACTTTCCGTGGTCTGGATGAACGAGGATGTGAGTGTATGCATCCTTTAGATCTAAGGAGCATAGCCAATCTCCCTGCTGGAGGTAGGGCAGAAGGGTTCCAAGAGTAAGCATCTTGAACTTTTCTTTCACTAGGAACTTGTTGAGGTTCCTGAGGTCCAGAACGGGACGAAGGCCACTGGTCCTTTTGGGCACCAGGAAATACCTGGAGTAGAATCCGTGACCTTGCAAGTGGGGAGGCACAGGCTCCACCGCCCTGTCCACCAACAGACCCTGAAGCTCCTGACGGAGAAGGTCTGTGTGCAGAGGAGGCCTTGGAGGTTCCCCTGGAAAGCATGGGGGTGGCAGTTGGTGGAAATGGAGGGCATATCCCTTGTGGATAATCTCCAGCACCCAACTGTCCCCAGTGATAAGGGGCCACTGGTGGGCAAAGAGGGCGAGACGACCTCCTGTGCAGGGTTGGGAGAGCAGTGGAGGAGAGGCTATGCTCAAGGAGTCAAAAGCCCCCACCCTGCTGAGTGGTAGAAGGGGCCTGAGGCTTGGGGGTCCTCTGCCTACGGGGCCCATTACCCTGGCCCTTGGCTTGCTGACCCTGGGGGGCAGCTTGGGCAGCCTGATATTGTGGGTACTGTTTGTAGGCAGTGCCCTTCCTCGGGTAAAAGGGCTTTTTACCCGAGCCCTTCTTTTTATGAGAAGGGGCAGAGGTCTTCCTCGACAGCCTTGTCCGGGTGAGGTGCTCGGTCTCGAGCTGAGCGGCCTTCTCGGTCATGGGCTTGCCAAAAAGGTTTTCACCTCGGCAAGGGACATCGACCAACTTGTCCTGAACCCATGGCTCGAGGTCCGATGACTGCAGCCATGCCTGGCGTCGAGCCGCGATGCCGGCTGCCGCAACTCGGGCCGAAGCCTCAAAGCCATCGTAGGCGGCGCGGGACATGAACTTCGAGCAGTCCCGAATCCCCGAGGACAAGGACTTAAATCTCTGCAAGGGTTCCCCGGAGAGACCAGCAGAGAATCCGGCCAACTCCTTGGCCAGATCCCGCAAGTACATGCCCATGTACAGCTGGTAAGACTGGACACGGCAAGCAAGCATCGAGCCCTGAAAACACTTTCTACTGACGCCATCTAGGTTTCGGGCCTCCCTGCCAGGAGGCACCGCGGAGTGCATCTTCTGACTCTTCAGACGATGCATGGCCGATTCCACAACCATGGAATGGTGTGGTAGCTGTGCCTTCTGAAAACCAGGGCTCTTACGGAGCCGATAGATCGAATCGACTCACTTGCTAAGAACCGGCGCCAAGGCCGGTGCCTCCCACATACGGAAGAGGAGCAGTTCCAGCATCGGAGGAACCGGGACAGTAAAGGCCTCCTTCGGAGGAGAGTCATACTGCAGTGCCTCAAGCTCTTCAGCTCGAGGCTCTTCCTCAGGATCCACCGGAATAGCCAAGGCAGTGGCCATATCCCGGATGAACTCCGAGAAACGGGTGTCCTCCGGGGGGGACCTTCTCCGGGGCTCAGACTGCGGTGAGTCCGAAGGGACGCACCGAGTCTTAAAGGTGTCAGGAGACTCCTCGTCCTCTGTCTCCCAAGCCGACTCATCCGAGGAAGAGTCGGGGTCCGACCCCGTGGGGCCCTGGAGCAACCGCCCAGACGCCGGAAGCACCGGCGTCGACGCCCTTGGTCCCGAACGGGAGGTCGAGGGGGACCGCGACCAAGGTCGACTCCGAGCCACGATGGACTCGAGTATCAGCTTGGTCTCCAGGGTCGACTTGGACGTCGATGTCCCGGTGGTTGGGGCAGATGCGCCAGACAGGCTGGCCATCAGTGCCCGCTGCTGCTCCATGAAGGCAGACATTCTGCTCTCCAAGGCTGTCATCCTGAGACTCAGCAGCCACCGGACTCGGGCGCCGGGCCCGACGTTGGCTCCCTGGGAGGAGAGTCCATGAGGACTACGGGGCTTACGTGTCCGGCAGACTCTGGCTCCACACGAGGAATTTTGGCAAGCTTCTCCGGTTCCACAGGCCCGGGGCGACAGTCGGGGGTCTTAGACCTGGCCCTCGAGGAGCCAGGGACCTCTTACGACGCCGCCCTCGCGAGCCGTTTCTTCCTCTTTCGTTCCCGGTCGGGGGACCCCCTGTCCGAGGAGCTTCGATGGCGCTCGGGATCGGAATCCCGAGATGTCGAGCCCTCAGACGAGGTCCGGGCCCGGCCGGAGGCTGAGTCCGAGAAAAGCCTTTCCTTTTGCTGCTGGCGACTTCGTAGTGCCTTGGTAGACATTTTTCCACAGGCCCCGCACGACTTAGGATCGTGGTCGGGGCCGAAGCACCGAAGGCAGCCGTCGTGTTTGTCGGTGAGAGACATTAGTTTCTTACACCGATCACACTTCTTAAAACCACTGGAAGCCATCAGGGAAAAAAAGAGTCCCCGTGAGGTCAAAAGACCGGCCCTCCAGGGAAAAAGAGAAAAAAGGGCGCGAACGCCAGCCACGAAGGGCAAAAACAGAAAAAGAGGAATCGGGCTCGATACCGGTGTACCGAACCTGGCGGGAGGGGAACCGGCGTCGAACCGGAAGAAAAAGAACAAAAAAAAATTGCTGAAAAATCTACTTTTAACCGGGAAAAATGGGACACACGTCTGGTGGGCTTCACGGAAAAAAAGAGACTGAGGTTAGATGGCACCTTTAGGCGGGAAGGGAACCGCGCATGCGTGCCTGCATTCCCAAAGGCTTTCATAGAAAGCTGGGGAAATGCTCCGCTGGGGCTTCATCGGCGCCGATGATACCCATATGTGAGGACTGACTTCCTGTTTGGTCCTGGAGAATGTTGAAACACCAGTGGATGCATTTAGATTGATTGTTGACCCCGGTTTTGTGAGTCACATCAGGAGCTGCACTGTGGAGTATGCCCGTTTATCAGACTCCCATCATGGGATGTAGCCGAAGATGAAATAGAAGCGTTTCTGGGACTGGCATATCTAAGAAGTTTCATGAATGCCCAAAACTTTCCAATTGATTTGATGTGGTCCGAAACTTATGGCTGTGCAGCATTTAGGCAAACAATGTCACGAAACAGATACGAAGAAGTAACGAAATTCATGCGATTTGATGTCAGAGCTTAACAGCAGGAAAGAGTGAAGTGTGACAAATTCAGCCTAATAACATGGGTGTTATCCAGATTTGTTGATAACAGTCAAAAAAGTGTTACTTACCAGAAGAATCACTTACTGTAGATGAACAACTATTCCCAACGAAAAGCAGATGCAAATTCACGCAGTACATGCCAAATAAGCCAGATACATTTGGAATAAAGTTCTGGATCTTGGCAGAATTGCAGTCCAAATACTGTTTGAATGTGAAACCATATACTGGGAAAGATGAAAGAGTTGGCAGTTTAGGAACGCATGTGGTCATGACTCTAATGCAGACATATTATCAGCAAGGATACAACGTTACGGTCGATAATTTTTTTACGAGCCATGACCTCACTGAGAAACTATTGGAGAAGCGCACTTCGTTGGTCGGGACCATTCGTCTGAATCACAGAGAACTACCATCACTTACAAAACTCGAACTTTACCAATCTAAGTTCTACACCAATGGATCAATGACCGTAGTACAGTACCAGACGAAACAGAAGAAGACTGTTGCCATTTTGTCGACTTTGCACAAAGGTGCAATATGTGAAACCAGCGGCAAGCTGAAGCCTGAAAGTGTGTTGTACTGCAACAAGAATAAATGCGGTGCCGACATGCTGGACTCAATGTGCCGTCAAATGTCCACCAAATCTGCATGTCATAGATGGACACTAGCGGTTTTCTTCAATATTCTCGACTTGATGGCCATCAATGCCTGGATTATTTTCTGCAAGCAAACTGGTGTCACCATGCCAAGGAGACATTTCTTCACACACTGTCAAAGCAGCTGCGACAAACTTGTGCTGCTCAACGTTCGTACTCAGAGTCAATGCCAGCCACTGTTGCAACAAACAAACTGGCAAAGCAAGTAACGTGTGCAGTCAAGGCAAACTGCAAACAAAATCGCACTGTCACGCTGTGTGATAAATGCAAGCGTCCAGTTTGCAGACAGTGTCTTTCGACAATCTGCGCCAGTTGCGCATAGACTCTAAATGTACAATAGCAAACCATACATGCTTATCCTGTTCATTTGTTAACGGACATGGACTTTGCAGTTACTTTTGAATTTGCAGTTACTTTTAAATTTAGTTAACACTCTTCTTATATTAGTTGTAAGAAAACTTGTGAAAACCACTCAATTTTCTTGGTTGCGTCAATTGACGTACTTTGGGGATTCTAGGTATAAATTCATTTTCCCACTAGGTGGCACATCTGTTATTAATTTTCGATGCACATATTTGAACATCTTGACCTCGCTAACAAAGTCATGGAACATAACTGACATGGTTCTAGCAGTGGCACTGGTATACAACTTCGAAGATGCATTTGCATCAACTGACGTATTTGGGGCTTCTAGTGTTAAATATCTTTTATACTTCAATAAACAGAGGGGTGAAATGCACAGAGCGGTGGGTACTATCTTAAACAAAATCATAGACGGGAGTGGCGTGCATGGAGTGGTGGTACAACTACTCTGGCCACCTTCCTGGGTAGACTAGACGGACCACACTGGTCTTTATATGCCGTCATATACTTTGTTACTTAACCTACTTCTCTCAAAAATTGTGCTGATACAAAACACTGGACCCCAGCCTGACCTAGTAGATCTCCCCTGACCTAGTATTAAAAAAACATCAAGGCCTTAAGGAATGCAGACCTATAGTATATCTTAAATTAGGCACGCCAGCACTGTTGCAATTGTAATCTGCTAATTCACAGTGTTCTCTCCTCCCTAATAAAGCATGTGAGCATAGTTTTGCATTTTTCAATATACTTATCGGGAAGATCTATAGGTAAATAAAGCACAGTTACTTACCTGTAACAGGTGATCTCTGGGAACAGCAGGAATTAGTCCTCACTTATGGGGTACGTCGGAACCGACGGAGCCTGCGCGGGAAAGCTCCCCAGCTTCCCAGGAAGGAAGCTTTTGGGGTCTCCCACTGCACATGCGCGCTGCCTTCCCGCCTTCCTGACCAGCTCTCCTCAGTTCGAGTTTATAGCTGAGACAATAGAGAGAGGAAAGGAAGATAGATAGAAGATACAACTCCTAGGGGAGGTGGGTGGGTTGTGAGGACTAATTCCTGCTGTTCCCAGAGATCACCTGTTACAGGTAAGTAACTGTGCTATCTCCAGGAACAAGCAGGAATAAGTCCTCACTTATGGGGACTCCCTAGCTAAGATGCCTGGGAGATCCCCTTCCAAGGGTTCGCCATCTTCGTATGGATCTCAGGCATCCATCCTGGGAAGGTGGGCAGGAGTTGATCAAGTATGGAACAGGTGTTTGAGGACAGCCTGACCAAACAAGGCATCCCGGCGGGAGTCCTTGTCCAAGCAGTAATGGGCTGTGAAGGTATGAACCGAGGCCCATGTGGCGGCTTGACAGATCTGATCTATGGATACAGAGTGAAGATGAGCCATAGAAGTGGCCATGGCTCTCAACATTGTGAGCTGTGACATGGCCTTCCAGAGGAATATTCTTACTCTGGTAAGCAAAGGAAATACACTGAGCAATCCAACTGGAAAGTGTACGTTTGGAGACTGGAAGTCCCAAATGAGAAGGATCAAAAGCCACGAAAAGCTGGGAAGACTTTCGATGTGGCTGAGTCCTGTTGAGGTAAAAGGCAAGAGCTCTTTTACAATCTAAAGTATGAAGGTTCCTCTCTGCACTGGATGCATGAGGAGCTGGAAAAAAGACAGGTAGATATACCTCTTGATTAAGATGAAAAGGCGAGACCACTTTGGGCATAAAGTGGGGATTCGTCCTAAGGACCACCTTATCATGATGAAACTTGGTATAAGGTGGATGAGCCACCAAGGCTTGTAGTTCACTGATGCGGCGAGCCGAAGTGACTGCAATAAGGAAAAGGACCTTCCAGGAAAGAAATTTCAAGGAGGTAGAAACCAACGGTTCAAAAGGTGGCTTCATAAGCTGACCCAGAACTAGGTTCAAGTCCCATGCTACAGGAGGAGGTCGGATGGGAGGCTTAGTTAAAGTCAGGCCTCTCATGAATCTTGCAACAAGCGGATGAGAGGAGACAGGTTGTCCATTTATAGGTTTTAAGGATGCTGCAATAGCACTCAAATGGACTCTTACTGAATTTGTCTTAAGGCCTGCATTAGAAAGATGCAGGAGATAGTCTAGTAGAGAATTCAAAGGAAGTGCTAGAGGGTCAAGACCCTGTTGAGCACACCAAATGGAAAAGCGTTTCCATTTGAAAGCATAGGAACGCCTCGTGGAGGGTTTCCTAGAGGCATGAAGGATATCTTTCACTGGTTGAGAAAGATTGAAGTCATGAAGGCTTAGGCCTTCAGTAACCAAGCTCGGAGGTGTAGGGACTTGGGGTTTGGGTGCCACAAAGTCCCCTCCTCCTGAGACAGAAGGTCTGGCGCCGCTCCCAGGTCCAGAGAGGGTCCCTGGGAGAGATGCAGAAGTAGAGGGAACCACACTTGGCGTGGCCAGCGTGGAGCTATGAGGATCATCGATCTGTGATCCCTCTGGAGTTTGAACAGAGTCTTGGGAATCAAAGGAATGGGTGGAAAGGCATATAGGAATTCCTGATCCCAATGTAGGAGAAAGGCGTCGTTGACCTGAGCCCTCTGACACGGAGTCCTGGAACAGAACCGGGGAAGTTTGGCATTCCACGGACTTGCAAAGAGGTCTATGTCCGGGGTTCCCCATTCCTGAAAGATTCTGTGTATCTGGTCCATATGTAGGGACCATTCGTGTGGAAGCAGAACTCGACTGAGTCTGTCTGCCCGAGAGTTTTGAACCCCTGGAAGATATACTGCCAGAAGATGAATTTGATGCTCTCTGGCGAAGGCCCATAATCTGAGAGCTTCGTTGCACAGCGACAGAGAGCCTGTCCCTCCTTGTTTGTTTACGTAGAACATGGCCACCTGATTGTCTGTCTGAACCAGGACGGTCAGGTTGACAAGGAGGGTATGGAAGACTTTGAGGGCAAAGAAGATTGCTCGCAGTTCCAGGAGGTTGATGTGAAGGGTGGTCTCTTGGGGAGACCAAGTACCCTGAGTGGAGAGGTGTTGAAGATGGGCTCCCCACCCTGTTTGGGAGGCATCTGTTGTGAGGGTTGCTTGGGGCAACAAAGGTTGGAAGGGGGTCCCCAACAACAGATTCTTGGTGGACATCCACCATTGGAGGGACCAAAACAGACGCTTTGAGGTGAGTATTTGGTCGGAGAGCGCTCCTGATGCTTGAGTCCACTGGGTGGCCAAGGTCCATTGAGCTGCTCTCATGTGAAGACGAGCGTAGGGCACCACGTGTACCGTGGAGGCCATGTGGCCCAGAAGTCGCAGCATTTCTCTGGCTGTCAAGTGACTGCTGGACTGAGCTTGGGAGGCCAAGCACACCAGACGTTGGCCCCGGACTTGAGGTAGGTAGGCCCTTGCAGTGGTGGTGTCCAACTGGGCCCCTATGAATTCCAGAGACTGAGTAGGGATAAGTTGAGACTTGGGAAGGTTTACCACCAGTCCCAGATACTGCAGAAGGTGCCTTGTGCGGTCCAGGGAAATCTGGGCCTGTGACTGAGATGGAGCTCGGATGAGCCAGTCGTCCAGATATGGGAATACAAAAATTCCCAGACCTCTTAGAAATGCAGCCACCACTGCCATGCATTTGGTGAACACTCTTGGAGCAGAGGCCAGACCGAAGGGAAGTACTCTGTACTGGAAAGGTTTTCCCTGAAACAGAAATCTTAGATATTTTCTGTGGGATGGGTGGATGAGTATATGTGTGTACGCATCCTTGAGATCTAGAGAACAAAGCCAATCCTGACTCTGAAGGTATGGAAGGAGAATGCCTAGAGAAAGCATTTTGAATTTCTCCTTGTACAGAAATTTGTTCAATTCTCTCAGATCTAGGATAGGTCTGAATCCCCCTGTCTTCTTTGGTATGAGAAAATAAGGGGAGTAGAATCCTGTCCCTTGTTGAAGAAGAGGAACCTCTTCTATTGCCCCTTGGGCAAGGAGAGAAGAGATTTCCTGACCCAACAGGTCCAGGAGAGATGGGGGAGAATTGAAGTGCCTCACCATGGTATGTGGAGGAAGGTTGGAAAAATGAAGTTTGTAGCCCTCTCTTATGATAGAGAGGGTCCAGTGCTCTGATGTAATTTGCCCCCATCTGGGAGCAAAGTGAGCTAACCTTCCGGGAATGGTGAGGGGCTCTGGTTGTTCTAGAGCCAGAAATGTTAAGTTCTCTAGGGGCAAGTCAAAACCCCTGAGGGGGTTGAGCCTGCTGAGGAGTGGCAGACGCTGCAGGCTTTGACCTTGCCTGTTTAGGTTGCTGACGTTTAGCAGCAAAGCGAGGCTGAGAAGATTGTTGGCCAGTATTTGTGGAAAATCTGGCCTTCTTGTAGTAAGGCCTCTTGAAAGACTTTTTCTTGGCAGGAGTAGAGGTAGACTTAGAAAGTCTATCCAATGTAGCATTTTCTGCGTCCATTTGAGTGGCTTTAATTTGCCAGTCTTTACCAAATAAGTTCTCACCTGTACAGGGCAGATTCCGTAAGCCATCCAGGACCCAGGGTTCTAGGTCAGAGGCCTGGAGCCAAGCAAGTCGTCGGGCTGCAATGGCAATGCCCGAAGCTCTACCGGCACCCTCAAAGGAATCAAAGGCTGCTCTGTTGGAGAACTTAGAAACATCTAGAAGCTGTTTCATTAAAGAAATGAACTCCTCCTTTCTATCCTCAGGGATAAAGGGGGCAAAATGCTTTACCTTTAGGGCAAGTTCCCTTAGAAACATGCCCATATACAGACTGTAAGAATTAATCCTGGCTATAAGCATACTAGCCTGGAAAAGTTTCCTGCCAAAAGAGTCTAGGGTCTTACATTCTCGCCCTGGAGGGGTAGAAGAGTGCCTTTTGGTGCTCTTAATCTTTTTCAGCGCAGACTTCACCACAATGGAATGGTGAAGCAGCTGAGTCTTCTGAAACCCAGGAGAAGGAGGGACCCGGTACATGGTGTCCAACCTACGAGAGTAAGGAGACAACGTTAGAGGAGCCTCCCATAAGTCCATCAAGTGTTCTTGAAGGATTTCATGGATAGGCAGGGTGACTGCCTCTTTAGGAACCTTAGGGTATCCTAAAATATCCAATTTCTTTGACCTAGGTTCTTTTTCAGAGGATGTGGTAATAGAAAGTCCTTTAGCTAGCTCTATAATGAAGTCTTGAAAGGACAAATCCTCTGGTGGAGACATTCTCCTCTTTGGGGAAGAGGGGTCTTCATGAAGAACTAGAGACAGCTCATCAGAGTCCTCAGAGGAGTCAAAATCCTCAGAAGAATCAGAGTATTCTCTATTTGCTTCCAACGCACGATACGCATACCGATCGGTATCGACATCGGGCGTACCGGGTATGGGATC
Source organism: Ichthyophis bannanicus (assembly GCA_033557465.1). Classification (NCBI taxonomy): domain Eukaryota; kingdom Metazoa; phylum Chordata; class Amphibia; order Gymnophiona; family Ichthyophiidae; genus Ichthyophis; species Ichthyophis bannanicus. Next base: position 409,728,701 of record CM066036.1, on the reverse strand, counting down.
AGTATCGGGTGAAAACCCGGATCCGGCATGCGGAACCGATCTGCGTTTGGAAGTCGATGGTCTCGGGTCCGGTATGGGAGACGATACCGGAACCGGAACCGGACCCGGTACCGCTGAACGCGGTACCGAGGGCATCGCAGCTGTAATAAAAGCCAGCATGGCCTGCTGCATGGTCTGAACAGTATTGCTCATAGACGCCACTGCTGCCTGGATGTCGGTACCGGTATGGGCCGGTACCCCAGAGCAGTCTAACAGGTGATCAGTCGAGGCCGTGCCATCGATGTCAACCTGTAACCCCATAGATGGTGCTTTGGAAGTCAGAGCTTCCCGCCGGGGTTGTTTGGCTGGGGCATGGTCCTCAGATTCAAAATTGAGAGCCTCTCAATGCTTTGAAGGAGATTTGCTCTTTGAGGACCTGCCCGAAGGAGGTTTGGTTACCTGAGATCCATCTGGAGAGGAAGACCTGGATGACTGTGATGCTGGATTATCTGAAGCAAACAGCACATGGAATTTGTTGGCCCGGTTCTGCAAACCACGTTTAGACATCTGGGAGCAGGATGGGCAGTCCGGAATGGAGTGGTCAGGTCCCAAACATTTAAGACACCATTCATGGGTGTCTGTGACAGAAATAACAGCACTACACTTGGTACACTTCTTAAAACCAGGGGCTGGTTTCTCCATGAGGAGAATTTGTGTAGGCCTGAGGCCTAACCGAAGTCACCAAGTTGTGCAAGATAAAGATTTTTTTTTTTTTTAAAGAAAACAAAAGAGAGACCGGCGGTACCGGTTTCGGTATGGGGAAGGCAGGTACGCGGTCTAAAGAAACAAACTAAAACAATAATTTCTTCAGCGGTGACAGGAACACGACCTGCTGGCTCCGCGGAAAAAGAGAAACTGAGGAGAGCTGGTCAGGAAGGCGGGAAGGCAGCGCGCATGTGCAGTGGGAGACCCCAAAAGCTTCCTTCCTGGGAAGCTGGGGAGCTTTCCCGCGCAGGCTCCGTCGGTTCCGACGTACCCCATAAGTGAGGACTTATTCCTGCTTGTTCCTGGAGATAAAAAAAATTACGTAACATGGACATTTTACTGACCGCCATTTTACCTAGTCACATTAAGGGCCAGCTGTCTTGAAGAATCCAGATCTTGGATTTTTTGCACCAAATGTATATTATTCAAACTTAACAGCTCTACAGGGTTCTCAGAGATCTTGATTTCCAAATAACTTGTACCACCTTCAAGAACATGGAAAGGAAAAAAATCCATGAATATCCTTTATGTTGATGTAATGTAGCAATACTTCAGTGTTTTTCAATGTTCACTTTGAACCTACTACTACTACTACTGAACATTTGTATAACGCTACAAGATGTATACAGCAGTGCACAGACATGTAAAAGATGGTCCCTGCTCATAAGAGCTTACAATCTAGTCAAGACAAACACAGTAGCTGTAGACATGGGATACAGCTAGGGGGAATGGTAAGAAAACAAAGGAGATCAGGTGAGTCAAGATCTAAAAGTGGCAGCGAAGAGATGAGTTTTCAACCTGGATTTCAAAAGGGCCAGAGAAGGCGCCTGACATACAGACTCAAGTAGTTTGTTCCAGGCATAAGGAGCAACAAGGTGAAAGGAGCAAAGTCTGTAGTTAACAATAGAAGAGAAGGGCACAGATAAAAGCAATTTGCCCAAGAGTGGAGTTCCCGAGGAGGGGTATAGGGATAGATAAGAGAGAAAAGATAGTGAGGAGCTTGAGAGTGAATGCACCTATAAGTCAGCAGGAGACGTTTAAACTGGATACAGAAACGGATAGGGAGCCAGGAAGGTGTAGATAACATGAGGAGGGATCTAGCTAAGCTTGAAGAATGGTCTAGAATTTGGCAGCTGGGATTTAATGTTAAAAAATGTAAGGTCATGCATTTGGGCTGCAGCAATCCAAGGGAGCAATATAATATAGGGGGTGAAGTACTTTTGTCCACTAAAGAAGAGCGGGACCTAGGCGTGGTTGTGTCTGATGATCTTAAAGTAGCTAAACAGGTAGAAAAGGTGACAGCAAAAGCTAGAAGAATGTTTGGGTGCATACGGAGAGGAATGGCTAGCAGAAAAAAGGAGGTGATAGTGCCTCTGTATGTGTCTTTGGTGCAACCTCATTTGGAGTATAGTGTGCAATTCTGGAGACTGCACCTTCAAAAGGATGTGAACAGGATGGAGTCGGTGAGGGTGGCTACTAAAATGGTTAGTGGTCTTCATTATAAAGCATATGAGGACAGACTTAGGGATCTTAATATGTATACCTTAGAGGAAAGGCGGGATAGAGGTGATATGGAATGAGATGTTTAAATACCTCCGTGGCATAAATGTTCAGGGGAGAGCCTCTTTCAATTGAAAGCAAGTTCTGCTATGAGGGGACATGGGATGAAGGTGAAGGGGGATAGATTCAGGAGTGATATGAGGAAATATTTCTTTATGGAAAGAGTGATGGATCCGTGGAATAGTCTCCCAGTGGAGGTGGTAGAGGAGGACAGTAACTGAATTCAAAAAAGCATGGGACAAACACAGTTGTTGATATGGAAGGACAGACTAGATAGGCCAGGGGTCTCAAACACGCGGCCCGCGGGCCGCATGCGGCCCGCGAGAGCATCTTGTGCGGCCCGCGAAGCACTTACCGGTGTCTAAAAAAAAAAATAAATCCAAACTTGCCGCCGCAGTATTAGGCGTCCCGCGGCCCCTCTGCCTGCTCTGAGTCCTCTCCTCCCTGCAGCATCAGCTCAAAAAGTGGCGGCTTTCAGAGCCGCGAAGAGAGAGAGTTTCTCTCGCGCGGTTCTGAAGACTCGCTGCTCTTCAGAACCGCGCGAGAGAAACTCTCTCTCTTCGCGGCTCTGAAAGCCGCCACTTTTTGAGCTGATGCTGCAGGGAGGAGAGGACTCAGAGCAGGCAGAGGGGCCGCGGGACGCTTAATACTGTTGGCATTGGGATCAGGGACTGACTGCTGCCAATAGTGGCTATGTTTTAAAAAAATAATAGTCCCGGGTGAAAAACTGACACTACTCAAATTTCTCTGTGGCTGACTATGTTGTCTGTGTGAGTTTGCCATTGGTTCATAGACCCATCTGTCTGTTCATGCAACTAATAGTGAGCTCATCATTTTGGAAAATAAAAGAAAAACACAGTTTTAAGAAAAAAGGTAGGAGAGTCTATAAACATCAAAATAAAAGGCTTGTGCAACAGCTGGTGTAAAAATGGCCAGAGTGCACATGAGCTCTTTGGTCATATCATCAGTGCAAGACTTGGGGATCCTCTCCCATTGCTCCTGAAGTAGAGAAAAAGCAAGCAACTAGCCAGAGATGTCATTCCCAAATCCCAGAAACAGAGAATGTAGTAACACAGGGCCAGGGATCCCTTCCCTGGGACCCAAAAAGAGACAGGATGAATGAAGGAACCAGAGATCCTCTCCTCACAGAAGAATAAAGCGAGCATAAAGCTGGATGCCACCCTTTGAACAGCATAAAAGGAAGATCGTGAGTATAGGATCAACATAAGCAGAGAAGGAACATGGGGCAGAAGAATCCTCCCCCCAGGACCTTGAAGGAGAGAAACTGCACAGAACCAAAAGATTTCTCTCTCCAGACATCAGGAACAGAGAGAACAGAGAGCTAGGAAATCCCCTCCTTAGGGTTTTCAAGCAGAGAATGAACACAGGGCCAGAGATTCGAGCCACAAAGGTGAGAGCATCCCCCTCCATGTGACCAGAAAAGATATGGGAGTGGACACAGGCCCAGGGGCCCATTCTCCATGATTGTTCCCTTACATACAAGAGGAAATCAATTTATAGTTTTATTTCTACAGTGTTGTACATTCTAAGTTTGGCTTTTGGGGTTCCCAGTTTAATTGTCTTCCTGTTTCTAAATTGTGATTCCTTGTTTGGTGATGGTGTATGTTCTGCATGTTTACTAAAAGTTAGTGTATATGCAAATATTTATGCAAATGATGCCCTTATGCAAATGATGCCATTATGCAAATGAGGCCTGCGTCTTGTGCGGCCCCCGGGTTACTCTACAAGTCCTCATTTGGCCCTCAAAGCAATTTGAGTTTGAGACCCCTGAGATAGGCCATGTGGTCTTTTTCTGTCATCATATTTCTATGTTTCTAAGTGACTTGAGAAGAGGGGTAATATGAGCATGAGGAGGCTGGCAGAAGATTAGCCATGCAGCAGAGTACTGAACAGACTGAAGGGGAGAGAGATGATTCAGAAAGAGCCCAGCAAGGAGTAGGTTACAATAGTCTAGACGGGAGGGGACTAAGGAGGGGATAAGTGTCTTAATGGCATGTTCAGAAAGGAATGGGCGAATTCTGTTGATGTTGTAGAGAAAGAAACTGCAGGTTTTAGCTATCAGTCGGATATGTGTGGAGAAGGAAAGACAGAAGTCAAAGACGACCCCAAGGTTACCAGGTGATGAGACAGGGAGGAGTAGAGTTATCCAGAAAGATTGAGAAAGGAGGAAGGGGAAGGGGAAGGGAGGGTTTAGGGGGAAAAATAAGCAACTCAGTTTCAGCCATGTTCAATTTCAAGTGGCAAAAATCCAAGCAACAATGTCAAAAAGGCAGGCAGAGATCCTGGTCTGGATTGCCAGAGAGATTTCAGGTGGAGAGAGGTAGATCTGGGAGTCATCAGCATAAAGATGGTACTTAAAGCCATGGGAAGAGATGAGTGCACCAAGGGACTGGGTATAGAGAGAGAAAAGGAGTGGACCCAAGACAAATCCTTGGGGTATACCAACTGAGAACAGGATAGCAGTAGAGGAGGATCCAACAGAACAAACACTGAAAGAGCGATGGAAGAGATAAGAAGAGAACCAGGATAGCATAGAGCACTTAAAATCAAGCAAGGACAAGGTATCAAGTAGAAGGTTGTGGTCAACAGTGTCAAAAGCAGCAGAAAGGTCAAGCAGGATGAGGACTGAGTAAAGGCCCTTGGATTTTGCCAGGAACTGGTCACTGGAGACTTTGGCAAGAGCCATTTCAGTAGAATGTAAAGGATGAAAGCCAGATTGTAGAGGATCTAAAGGGCTTGAGAGGAGAGAAAGTTAAGGCAACGGTGGTGAACTGCACGTTCAAGTAGTTTAGAAATGAAGGGGAGTAGGGAGATGGGTCAATAGTAAGGACAGGTAGGGTCTAGTGAGGGTTTCTTGAGGAGAAGAGTGACCACAGCATGCTTGAAAGCTGCAGGGAAAGTTGCAGTGGAGAGCTATAGGTTGAGAATTTGAGAGATGGAAGGGACTACAGTGGAGGAGCTGGAGCTAAGGAGATGGGTGGGAATAGAATCAGAGGAGCAGGTAGTGAGTTTGGGAGAGCGGTTTCCTCCTCAGAGATTATAGAAAAGGAAGAAAGGGTAACAGAGGTAGGGGAAAGTTGCAAGTGAAAAGGGGGAGTAGCTGACCTCATCAGGAACTGGAATGTGATCTTGTGGATTTTGTCATGGAAGTAGTCAGCCAGGGTATGGGCAGAAAAGGATGGAGGGGCTGGAGGCGGAGGCATGAGGAGAAAGATGAGAGTTGTAAAGAGACTGCGAGGGTCAGAGGCAAGAGAGTTAGTCAGATGGACATAATAGTCTTGTTTGGCGAGTGCCATGGCTGAATGAAAAGAGACAAGCATGAATTTGAAGTGTAGAAAGTCCGCAAGGGTGCAGGATTTTAGCCAAGCACGCTCAGCTGAGCAGGCACAGGAATGTAGATAATGGGTAGTGGAAAACAACCAGGATTGAGGTTCAGTACGCTTCACAGGAAGTGGCATGGGCGGAGAAAGAGCATCCATAGCAGAGGAAAGTGCAGCGTTATAAAAAGCTACTGCCTTGTCAACAGATTCAGATGTGGTGATGAGGAAGTGGAGAAGAGAGCCAACAGGTCAACAGCATGAAGATTTCTAATGAGGATGGAAGAGACAGGACAAGGCTGAGGCAGTGAGTGATGAAGAATGAAGCTTAGCAGGTGATGGTCCAATAAGGGAAGAAGTGAGGTACAGACGTTTGAGGGTAAGCAATTAGAGAAGAACACAAGGTTGAGGGGACGCTTAGAGGGTAGTGGGGCCGAAGCTTTCCACTTAGGTGGGCAGGGGACTCCTTTGAATATCTGGGGGTACTCCTGACCAGAGAGCCGAGAGAGCTGTACAGGAAGAACTGGGAGAGGGTCCTGGCTAAGACTCAGCTGCAGCTGCAGGCGTGGACCCCGTTGTCTCTATCTCTACTGGGCAGGGCGGCGGCACTGGGGATGGTGATTTTGCCTTGTGTGCTTTACTGGCTGCAGACCCTCCCGGTTTGGCTATTGAAACAAGACTTAAACGATATGGATCGGGAGATTCGGAGGTTCCTCTGGAGAGGGGCACGGGCCCGTATACCGCTACATAGACTGAGGGGGGCATGGAAGCACGGGGGGATAGGACTTACGGACCTCCGGGTATACGCCTTGGCGTGCCAAGCGTGGCATATCGGGGACTGGCTAGGGAACACGGAGGTGTATACCCCCAGAGCACTGGAGGAGGCCTTTGTGGCCCCGCAGACCCTGTTGACGGTGCTGCACCTGGAAAGTAGGCATCTGCCTGGCGGAGTGGCAGCCGGGGAACTGATTCACCCAGCATGACGGACGTGGCAGCATCTACATAGGCTTTGGGGAGAGCCGCCAGAGGCTTCGAGTTGGCTGCCGATACAGGGGAACAGTAGATTCACCCCGGGCTCAGAATCGCCGGTGTTTTTACGGTGGCAGAGACAGGGAATACAGAATATCGGACATGTGATAGATCACAGGGGGCAGTGCAAGCCTCTCGAGGCACTATGCAGAGAATACGAGGTGAGTGGACGGCATTATTTTGCTTATGCCCAGTTGCGTCACTACACAGCCTCGCTCCCGCAGAGTGCACTCAGAGTGGAAAGATCGGCGCAGATATTGGAGTTCTTTGCGTTGGGGGAGAAGACACCGCCCACAATTGCAAATTTGAAGAAACGGATAGATGGATATGGTAGCTCACCAGACTATGGCACGGAAGAGGCTCTGTGGGCTCGGGAGCTGAACGTGGGGGTGCCCCCGGGCTCGATTATCCGGGCCTTGGGTAGGACTAGAGGATTGGTGGAGGGAGCCCGATGGTGAGAAGTACAGTTTAAATGCCTAATAAGAGCGCACTTCTCTCCGAGGCGAGCCCTGTGGTGCCATCTTACGGAGGTGGGAGGTTGCCCAAAATGTTCCTGCCCCTTGGCGGACTTAGGACATATGTGGTGGGGATGTCAGAGGATTCGCCTGTATTGGAAAAAGATTGGTAATTATATGAGAGGGCTCATACAACAACAGATTAGCTGGACGGCATCGCTTGTAGTGTTAGACCAAGTTGGACCACTCCACCCAAAAGGGAGATGGGAGCGTCTATTAGTCAGGAAGGCATGTCTGGTGGGTAAGGGCCCGATACTTCATAGATGGAGAGAAGCGGCAGGCCCTACCTTTTGGGAGTGGCGCAACAGCTTCCACCAGTTGATGCTAATGGAAAGGAGGGGAGCTAGGGGAAACGCCCAACTTTGGGCTGCGTTCCTGCTGGTATGGGAACCGTATATTCAAACCCAGAGACCCCGTACTCGGAACGAAGTACTTCAGGTGGGATGAGGTGGGCCAAGGGAGATGGGGGAGAAGATTGAGGACTGCGACTTTAGCTGGGCAAGGGGGTACAATAATTCTTTGTGTCTGTGCCCATTAATGGATGCAAAGGAGAGCTGCAGGGGTTAGGAGAGCTGCAGGGGTTAGGGGAGGTTGGGGGGGTGGGAGGGGGGGAGGAAGGGGAGAAAGCACTGAAAACTTTGTTGTATTTTTTCTGTGAAGGACCGGTTGTGGAACCCTGGAATGGGGGAGAAGAAACACCCCCCACCAGGGATGCTATCTCTGTATGTAGTTTTTTTTGCATGGTCTGTACGGAGTAGATGTGCCTTCAATAAACAGATTTTTCAAAAAAAAAAAAAAACCAAAAAAAAACCCCCGAGGCGGGTTTCTCCATGGTGGAGGAAATTTTGGGCCTAAGGCCCAAAATGGCGCATGCACCTGCAAAGAAAAGTTTGGAAAAATTTTTTATTTTCTTTTTTAAAGGAAAGAAAGAAAAAACGGCGGTACCGGTGTAGCGTCGAGGAAGGTAGATGCGACCACAAAAAAGAAGAATAAGGAAAATAATTTTCTGCAGTGACAGGAACATGACCTGCTGGCTCCGTGGAAAACTAAGAACTGGAGAGAGGCAGTTGGGAAAGGCGGGAAGGCAACACGCAGGTGCTGTGGAATGCTCCCAAAAGCTTCCTAATTGGATGCTGGGGAGCGTTCCCGCGCAGGCTCCGTCGGTACCGACGATACCCATACGTGAGGACTACATTCCTGCTTGTTCCTGGAGATAAAATATTTTCTCTTATTAGTCTTAAATAGGTTACCCTTGTGACGTAGAAGCCTCTCATGAAGCTATGGAAACAGACAGAGATCTGGGGGAGAAAACCGGTACTGCAAGAGAATGCAGGATTTTCTCTTCAGAGGAAAAAACACGTAGCTAATCAGGAACCACACCTCACCTTAGGGGTGGAGAGAAGCCAAGTCCCTGATTGGGCACGCCCAAGCAGGAGACGGGCAGTGCAACACACGGGGAGCTTGTTAAGCAGTCAGAAACAGTTAGAGTTAGTAGAAGTAGAAGTGGAAAGAGAAAAAGAATACGGAGAAGAACAGGAAGAGTTGGAGAGAGAGCAACTAGGCAGCTGTGATCCACAGAGGAGCAGTTTGGACTCACGAAGCAAGTACCTGGGAGACTCAGGGGCAGTGAGAGACTTCTGTGAGCAGAAGGATTCAAGAGCACTGAGAGACCCAAGGATACAGCCCACGCTTCCAGAGAACCAAGCAGGACCTTGGAGCAGAAAGCAGAGGGACAAAGAATTCTCCTGGAGAAAGCCTCAGCACAAGGTACAAAGTGGGGTTGAAGCAGCTAGCAGCTATAACAGTGGGAAACCAGAAAGATTGAAGGCTAACTTTAAAAGCCAGAATAAAGTCAGACAATACGGTGGCAGTTGGGTGCAGCCTGAAAGGTATTTAAGCAGCCCAAGATACTCTCATAAGCCAGCTGAAGCCTATAGCTTAGAAGCTAATAGAAAGGAAGCTGATGAGTCTTATTGCAGAGACGTGAGCCCAGAGAAACCTGATGGTTCTACTTTTAAAACCCTATTTAGAAACTCTCCAGACCCAGCTGAAGTTTTAAACCCAGCACTTACGTTCAGAGATAAGTAGGGGAAGGATTCTTCTAATACGCTGAACTGTTGCCCTAACAAAAGCAGCATTGCTAATTATCATGAGATAAAGGTCTTAAACAAACATTTACCTGAAGGAGAAGGAAAATACCAGCTTAGCCCAAGAAAGACGCAGGCTGAATTACTTCTCAAAGACTTCAGGGAATTCCTTGAGAGCAGGGCAGTTTCTCCCTATAATTCAGCACAGCCTACAAACAGCTGTGAAGAGGAGATGCCTCTAGATTCTTCTCTGCCTTCCACGGAGCCAGACATTGCAATAGATTGCTCAACATATATTATTGAGAAGGATATGAATTAAATGCTTTAAAAGGTTATATGAAGAAATATAACAAGAAGTTACCTTACTGATTGTCATGCTGGGAAACTTATGAGAAGTGAATAAGTTAAAGCATATTTGTCTGGATATCAAGAGTTTTGCTGTTATGCCAGAGTTTGTTTCAGTTAATGAAAAGTCACATGACAATTGAATGTGAATCCTGAAGCTAATGGACATTTAGCCCAGCAGTGCAAACCTTGTATAGTTTGGTTTCTCACTCTTGTTTTGTGCTTTAAAACTTCTTTTGCGTCTGTTTGCACTTGAACTGCAAAGCAGGAAATAAACCTCATAAAAAGAAATTTCTTTGCCTGCCTTAACTACTTGAGCACACAACTACAATCTCAACCCTGAAGGGCACCAGAGGCCACCTCCTACTGAAACCCTCAAGGTCCAGGTAGTGGGTGGGTGGCACCCTGTAGCTTCATTGCATGTCCCCTAGCCTTTCTATATTCTGATGCTGTAAACAATCGATCTATGTTTACCCGTTCCAATCCATTCATTAATTTATAGACCTCTATCATATCTCCCCTCTGCCATCTCTTTTCCAGGTTAAAGAGCCCTAACTTTTTTAGCCTCTCTTCAAAGGGGTATCCTTCCATCCCCTTTACCATTTTGATGGCTCCTCTGTACCTTTTCTAATAACGCTGTATCCTTTTTAAGATATGGTGACCAGAATTGCACACAAAATTCAAGGTGCGGTCTCACCATGGAACGATACAGAGGCATTATAATATCCTTTGTTTTATTTTCCATTCCTTTCCTTATGATACCTAGCATTCTATTTGCTCTCTTGCCCTCTGCTGCACATTGGGCGGAGGGTTTTAACATGTTAAGCACAAAGACACCTAAATCTTTTTCCTGGGTGGTGGTTCCTAATGTGGAACCTTGAATCGTGTAACCATAGTTTGGGTTGTTCTTTCCTAGGTGCATAACTTTGCACTTGTCCACATTAAATTGCATCTGCCATTTTGATGCCCAGTCTTCCAATTTATCAAGATCCTCTTGCAATTTTCCACAATCCTCATAGGTTTTAACAACTTTAAATAGTTTTGTGTCATCTGCAAATTTGATAACCTCACTCATTCTCTTTTCCAGGTCATTTATGAATATGTCAAAAAGCAGAGGACCTAGGGAGATCACGTGATGTGGTAAGCCCGGGTGGACGCTGATCGCCTGGGCTCCGGACCCCCAACCCCTGTACTGGTACTTTAGAGCCGTTTGTTGGGGACGTGAGAAATAAAAATCGCTCTCCCGAAGTGTGGAAAACAGTGGAGGTCACTTTTGTACCGAGATTGGCAGCGGCACCAATGGCATCAGCAGTGAAAGCGAATCGGCGGGAGAAGGATCGGGCCATGGGCCCGCAAAAGATGGCGGATCCGCCCTCGCCGAGTGTACCTACTACACCCTTGGCCTCTCTAGAGGAGATTTCAGCGGCGGTATCAGGGGCCTTATCGGCGCAGTTTGATGCCCTCCATAGTAAAATGGACACCTTGCAGAGCTCCGTGGACGGCCTGGGCACGCGGATGCAGGCTGGGAGGACAGAATCTCGCACACTGAAGAGGAGGTACAAACTTTAACGCGGGAGCTGGGGAAAGTGCAGGCCGTGCTCAAGGCGCACGAGGCTAAAATTGATGATATGGAAAATCGCTCCAGACGTAATAATTTGAGATTTCTGGGGGTTGCTGAGCGGATACCCGACAAGGATTTAAAATCGTTTGTGGAAACCTTATCTATGTCTCTGATAGACGATGCGGAGGAGAGGGGACGGGTTCAGCTGGAGCGAGTTCACCGAGTCGGAGCTAGGCCGGTGAATGATCATTGACCCCGGATAGTTCTTGCTAAATTTCTACATTACCCACAAAAGGAGGCTGTCCTGAGAGCAGCCAAAAAATCAGGTGCTGTTGAACAAGATGGCATGAAAATACGTATTGCACAGGACTATTCTGTAGCTCTGAGCCAACGCCGGAAGGCTTATGCGCCTCTGTGCCAGATACTGATCGAGGCCAAGGTCCGGTTCTCTGTGCAATACCCTGCTCGATTGCACATTGTGCAAAATGGAGTGCACAAGGTTTTTGAATCGGCGAGCGAAGCAGCCCCATACATAGAAAACCTGAGGAGCGGGGACAAAGGCTCTGTGTCAGAGTAATGTGGTGGATTTGATCAGCAGCGTGGTGGCGATCAGCTACGCCCCATGTTTGACGAGGCCCACTGGATCAAGTTGAGTCCTTTTGCCTGGGGTCCTCGGAGGACTGCTTATGGGATATCCCCCGTACCTGCAGAAGGGGCCTAGCTATAGACTGTGAGCAGGGGGGCGACGAGTTGTGTCCCCAAGGGGCTCCCCTTCTCTGATTCCTGAACATGGCCGGAGCGTTTTTCTTACGGCGTTGGAGGAGAGCCTGCTCCCAAAAATGTGCTGTGCATGCAAGAGCGGTACCATAGCAGCTTGTTGGAACTGTCTGCTTTGTTTGGGACTAATAATATCGCTGTGTGTGTGCTGGTGGTGCTGCTCCCGACTTCAAGCTGGAGAGTAACACAGGAGGCGAGACATTTGGGTCAGCTTGGCCTTTGGGCCTCCCTCCTTCCTGCACTACCGTGTCAAGTTGGGGAGAGGCGAGGAACGCAGAGGGAGTCTCCCCCCGGATGTCAGTAACTGCGGTTGCTCAGGACTTTGGGAGGGGTGTTAATTGTTCCCGGGGTTGTATTATTTTGTAATATGTTCTGGCAATGTATGTCGTTGTTGCAAACTGTTTTGTTTAGCTGGGGATTGAGCGGGTGGGGGGGGGGGAGGTGTAGGTAAGTTAAGGTGTGGATGAAAGCGGGAGGGGGGAGATTGGGGTATGCAAGAATGGGGGTAGAATGGGGGTGAAAAGCGGGGTTTGGGTATGAGTGTGGCTGTGGGACCGTAGGGCTAAGCATCTTATAAACGAGAGAGGGGGCGGGGGTCCGGAGCACATCAAGCGTGACCCCTATGAGAGGGAAGCTGGGGGAGTGGAAGAGTAGGATAGGGGTTCTGGAGAAGGGGGGGAGGGATGGGAGGGGAGGGGAGGGGGGTTGGGGGGAGGGGGGAGGGCTGGGGAGGGGTAGAAGGGGGAGGGGGAGGGGGAGGGGAGGGGGGCTGGGGGGAGGTGGGGAGACGGGGGGGTGAGGGTTGGGGGATCCAGAATACACAGAGGAACTATCGATTGTTTCTAGTAATGGAAGATGGGAGCACTTCATTGGGTTGGGGGGGACTTCAGGCTGGGGAGGTTCCGCCCTATTTTTACTGCACGATGGATAAATATAACCTGTTTAAACATAGTCCAACCTGAGGGTTGTCTCCTGGAATGTGTGTGGAGTAGGTAACCCTATTAAGAGATATAAAGTGTTGCAGGCCTTAGCCAGGCTGAAATGTGACGTTGCTATGTTACAGGAGACCCACCAGACAGCCGAAGAACATGCCAAATTGCAGAAAACATGGGTGGGGCAGAGTTGGGGTGCCCCGGCTAAAGGGAAAAAGGGTGGAGTGGTCATTCTGATTAGTACTCAGGTTTGTTTTGAGTTGGAAAAGCAATACGCGGACCCGGAAGGTAGGTACATTTTGCTATATGGCTGCCTTGAGGGCCGGCCCATAGTGTGGGCAACCTGTATGGACCCAATGTGTTGGATCGGGAGTTGTATGCCCGATTGGCCTCTCGGGTGGAGCAGTTGCCGGATGTTCCATTGATTTTGGCTGGAGATTTGAACGGGGTGCTGGATATACAGCTGGATACATGTGGAGGTGGGAGTGAAAGAGTGCGAGCCCCGACTACTAAAGCGCTGTGGGGGTTGTGTCATCGCCTGGGGATGGTAGATCCCTGGCGCCTGTTGCATCCGCTTGAGAAAGATTTTACTCATCAGTCGAGAGCCCATGGCTCTAGTGCTCGCATTGACTATGTTTTGGTCTCTGAGAGGCTCTTTGCGCAAGTACGTGACGCACAAATAGGCCCCACAGCGGTGTCTGATCATGCTCCGGTTTGGGAGGATTTATCATGGGGCGGCTCGGCTACATCGACGCGTATTTGGCGTTTTCCCATGGGGCTGTATCATGATGCTAACTTCCGTAATCATCTTGCACAATGTTGGAAGGAATTTATGACCCATCATGAGCAGCATAAAGACGAACCGGAGTTGCTCTGGGAAACGGCTAAAGTAGTGCTGCGGGGAAATATCATGGAATATGCTGCGAGAAAGTGTAAATTGCTGGCGGCGCAAATTGTTCAGCTTGAGAAACAGGTAGTACGAGCTCAGTGGCATTGTGCAGGGGGACCCTAGCAGGGCTAACAAGCGCAGACTTTGGGAGCTGCAAACCTCTCTTAATGAGCTGTTACATCAGAGAGCGAAGAAATCTCACATGTATTACCAATATCAATTATACCGCTTTGGGGATAAACCTGGGAAACTCTTGGCATGCTGCCTTCAAGGCAGCCAGGGGGCTCGGTTGATCGCAGCGCTTCAGGATGAGCAGGGTTGTTTGCAGAAGGCTAATACGGCCATAGCTTGATCGTTTCGCTCCTTTTTTCAGCAGCTATATGCACGACGGGAGGGGTCTCTTACTGATATGCAGAATTATCTGTGGGGGGTACAATTGCCCAAAGTGACGGCAGATCAACGGGCGTACTTGGACACCCCGGTCACGGTGGAGGAAGTCGGTAGACTCATTCAAAGAGCTGCCTGCTGTAAAGCGCCGGCCCTGATGGGTTTGGGGCCGAGTTTTATAAACTGTTGGGGGATCTTGTGCCCCCAACGCTAGTGGCGATGTATCACCGTAGAGTGGCACAGGGGAATTTTGAATGGGGCACTAATCATGCGTACATCACTTTAATACCTAAACCAGGAAAGGATCCCACCCAAGCGTCGTCCTATAGGCCCATCTCTCTGTTGAATTTTGACCTGAAAGTGCTGGCCAAGGTTTTGGCGGATAGACTTGCCTCTGTTTTAGGGGACTTGGTGCATAAATCACAAGTCGGCTTTGTTAAGGGGAGATATGCCGTGCGAAACCTGTGGAAAATATTGGCATCTCTTGAGTGGGTGCGTGAAAGGGATTTGCCTTCGTTGTTAGTTAGTTTTGACGCGGAGAAAGCGTTCGACCAGGTGCATTGGGATTATTTGAAGTGCCTTTTGCCTTACTATGGGCTGGGGGACTCCTTTTGTAAGATGGTGGAGTTGCTATATGCGGACCCTACAGCTGGAATTCTCTGTAATGGGGTGATATCGGATAACTTTAGACTGGAAAGGGGCACGCGCCAGGGTTGCCCGCTTTCCCCCTTGCTCTTTGTGTTAACTTTAGATCCACTAATACGGAGAATAGAAGCGTCCTCGGGTATTTGTGGCATACGTATTGGGTTACATGAGTTCAAAATGGCTGCCTTTGCAGATGACATGCTGGTTCATCTTACGAGGCCCCAACAATCGCTGTCCTGGCTGCTGGAGGAGTTTTCCCTCTATGGCAGATTTGCAGGCCTACGTCTTAATCTGGACAAGTCGGAGGCTTTGGATGTGGGTGGGAGGTTAAAAGAGAGCTGGCAAGGGAGTTTCCCGCTTCGCTGGGCCGCCGATTCCTTTGTTTACCTAGGTATTTTGCTGACCAGGACGCCTTCTCTGCTTTATAAAGTAAATTTTGAGCGAGTTTTTTCCAAGCTCCGAGCGCAATTACTGGCTTGGGCAGCCCTTCGGTTGTCCCTATTGGGTAGAGTAGCTGCCTTGGGGATGGTAGTTCTCCCCAGAGTGCTTTATTGGATGCAAACACTCCCGGTGTGGTTATTGAGACGTGACTTGTGGCGTCTCGAGCGGGAAATTCGAGGGTTTCTTTGGAAGGGCGCTAGAGCACGCATTCCGTTGGCCAGGATGAGAGGGGGGGTGGAACTCGGGAGGAGTTGGGGTTCCGGATCTTTGGAAGTATGCATTGGCCTGTCAGGCCCGACACCTTGCCGACTGGCTGGGGGATACTGAGGTTTATACACCCCGAGACTTAGAGGCGGCTTTTGTGGCGCCGCAAACTCTGGATGCGGTGTTACATTTGAAGCGCATAGCTCTGCTGGTTCGCCTGACAGGTAGTGTCTTGATACAGGCGACACGGCGTACGTGGCAACAGATAAATAAATGTTGGGGACGCAACCCTGAGGTTTCCAGCTGGCTGCCTCTACGGGGCAAAGCTTGTTTCACCCCAGGCTCAGACTCAGTTTCCTTTCGGCACTGGGAACAGTCGGGGATAAAGCGCATTGGACATGTGGTGGATCAGGATGGGAGATGTAAGGCTTTGGGTGCACTTTGTGGGGAATATGGCTTGGACCCTGGGAGGTCTGTTTTCGCTTACGTGCAACTGTCTCATTATGTCAGATCGTTGTCAGGGCGCGAACTGCATGTGGAGCACTTGGCGAGGATTCTTGAATTTTTTGCCCTAGGGATGGAGTCTCCCCCGACTATAGCTATGTTAAAGAAGCGGTTGGATCTACTTGATCCGCCTCCTGACTATTCGGCGGTGGAGCATTCCTGGGCGAGAGAACTGGGCCGGGAGATACCCCCAGGCTCTGTCCGGGACGCGCTGGGTCGGATTGCGCAATTGGTGGAGGGGGACCGGTGGCGTGAGATTCAGTTTAAATGCATTATTCGAGCCCACTTTTCTCCGAGGCAAGCGCTGAGAAGCTGTATTACAACTTATGGGGGGTGTCCCAAATGTTCATGCTCTTTAGCGGACCTGGGTCATATGTGGTGGGGTTGCCCCCTTATTCGCCGATACTGGTTGCACATTGGGGAATATCTTAGTGGCTTGTTACAGCAGCGGGTCTGCTGGATGGGACCGTTGGTAATACTGGATCAGATGGGACCACTCCACCCCAAGGGAAGATGGGAGAGAATATTGGTGCGGAAGGCCTGTCTGGTGGGTAAGGGCCCTATTCTTCACCGATGGAGGGAACCTACGGGCCCCACGTTTTGCGAATGGCGCAACAGCCTGCATCAGTTTATGCTTATGGAACGGAGGAGTGCGCAGCGGCACCCCCGGAGATGGGCCACCTTTTTGCTAGTCTGGATGCCTTATATTCAGCGGCTGGGGCCTAGAACCCGCAGTGAAGTGCTCAAAGTGGGGTAGTGGTTGGTTGGGGGGAGTGTTGCTCCTTGGTATGGTAATATTGTGGAGATTCTGGTTCCTGGGGGGGGGTTGGGGAGGGGAATTCGGGATCATTTGGTGTGGATCTGTGTTGTTCAGTTTTTTGACGCCGTTATACTCCCAGGGTGGTGGACAAGACACAGCCCTACCCGGGAGGTGCTATTGTATAAGAATGGACATTGTTTGGCTGTTTTGTTTGTCGTTGTCTTATATGATACTAATAAACAGATTTTGAAAAAAAAAACAAATTAATAAAATAAATATTGGAGAAATTGGCCATTTAGCCCTACCCTCTGATTTCTCTCTTTTAACCAGTTCCTGATCCACAATAGTACACTGCCTCCTATCCCATGACTTTTTAATTTTACCATAAGTCTCTGATGAGGGACTTTATCAAAGGCTTTCTGGAAGTCCAGATACACTATATCAACCGACTCACCTTTGTCTACCTGTTTATTCACACCTTCAAAAAAACATAACAGATCAGTAAGACAAGATCTTCCTTGTATAAAGCCATGCTAGCTGTTTCCCATAAAGCCATGACTATCTACATCTTCAGTAAATTTGTTCTTTATTATGGTTTCATTTTTCCCGGTACTGACATCAGGCTCACCGGTCTGGAATATCCCGGATCACTTCTGGACGCCTTTTTAAAATGGCCATCCTCCAATCTTCAGGTATTACAGAAGATTTTAATGATAGTTCACAGATTACAAATAGCAGGTCTTCAATCTCATATTTCATTTCTTTCAACACCCTTGTATGCATATCATCTGGTCCAGGTGATTTGCTACCCTTCAGTTTATCAAATAGTTGTAATATATCGGTGCATCAATATTTCTTTCAATTCTTCCGCAGTATCACCTTTAAATACCACTTCAGTCATAGGTAATATGCCTACATCTTCCTCAGTAAAGACCGAAACAAATAATTAATTCAGTCTCTCTGCTATGGCCTTGTCTCCTCTTAGTGCCCTATTTACTCCTCTATCATCTAACGGTCCAACTGACTCTCTTACAGGTTTTTTGCTATGAATGTACTTGAAAAAATCTTTATTACACGTTTTTGCTTCCGCAGCAAGCTTCTCAAATTCTCTCTTTGCCTGTCTTATCAATGCCTTGCATTTAACTTGCCAGTGTTTGTGCTGTTTCCAGTTTTCATCATTTGGCTCTTTTTTCCATTTCCCAAAAGATGCTTTTTTGGCAACAGCCTCTCTGACCTCACCTTTAAATCATGCTAGAAATTTTTTGGACTTCCTTCCACTTTTCTTAAAGCGTGGAATACAGCTGGTCTGTGCTTCCAAGATAGTATTTTTAAACACCCAAGCTTAATGCAAGTCTTTAACCTTTGCAACTGCTCCTTTTAGTTTTTTTAACTATTTACCTCATTTCCTCATTAGAAAGTTAACAGTTAGTACTGTGGATTTTCCTTACCAAGCCTCCTCCATTAATTAAATCAAACACGATCAAGCTATGACCACTATTGCCCCAACATCCCTATCTCTTGCACCAGATCTGGTGTTCCACTAAGGACTAGGTCCAAAATGGCTTCTCCTCTGGTCGGTTCATGAACCAGCTGCTCCAAAAAGCAGTCATTAATTTTATCTAGAAACTTTATCTCCCTAGTATGTCCTGGTATGACATTGACCCAGTCAATACTAGGGTAATTGAAATCACCCATTATTATCACTGTGCTGTGACTTTTGTTAGCTTCCCTGATTTCTTTGAGCATTTCATCATCCATTCAGGCCAGGCAGTCCATAGTACACCCCCACTACCAACACCTTCCCCTTTTTAAATGGAATTTCAATCCATAGAGATTCTATAGCAAATTTTGTTTCCTGCAAAACTTTAACCCTTTGTGACTCAATGCCAAATCTAACAGAGTGCAACCCCTCCACCAATTTGATCAGTTCTATCATTGTGATATAGTTTGCACCCAGGTATATCAGTGTCCCACTGGTTGTCCTTCCACCATGTCTCCGAGATACCAATTATATCTAACCTCTCATTTAGTGCTATATATTCTAACTCTCCCATCTTATGTTTTTTAGACTTCTAGCATTTGCATACAAGCATTTTAGAGACTATATTTTATTCACATTAATTTGGCTATTGGTAGACAGGGGTAATTTGCAATCTTTAAGCTCTATCTGCTCTGTACTCAAGGGCATTTAGGTTACTTTTGTCTTTATTGGAACCTCTCTGCTGATATGCCCCAACTTCATTCTTTTGGTAGTATCCTTTAAGGATACATTGTTCTGAACCATGCACTCTTGGGCGACTGTCGGCTCTCCCTTATTATCTAGTTTAAAAGCTGCTCTATCTCCTTTTTAAAGGTTAATGCCAGCAGCCTAGTTCCATCCAGGTTAAGGTGAAGCCCATCCCTTCGGAAGAGCCCCTCCTTTCCCCAGAATGTTCCCCAGTTCCTAACAAATCCAAAACCCTCATCCTTGCACCATTGTCTCATCCACGCATTGAGACTCGGAGCTCTGCCTGCCTTTTGGGTCCTGCGCATGGAACGGGAAGCATTTCGGAGAACCCTACCCTGGAAGTTTGGATTTCAACTTCCTACCTAAAAGCCTAAATTTAGCCTCCAGAACCTCCCTACCACACTTTCCTATGTCATTGGTATCGACATGTACCAAGGCAGCAGACTCCTCCCCAGCACCATCTAGATCTTGTCTAGGTGGCACGTGAGGTCTGCTACCTTCGCACCAGGCAGGCATGTTACCAGGCGATCCTCACGTCCACCAGCCACCCAGCTATCTACATGCCTAATGATCAAATCACCAACTATAACAGCTGTCCTAACCCTTCCCTCCTGGGCACATGGCCCTGGAGAAACCTCCTTGGTGCGAGAGGGTTTTACATCACCTGGAGGACAGGTCCTAGCTACAGGATCACTTCCTGCCACACCAGGGTGATGCTCTCCTGTCACGTGACCTCTCCCATCCATGGCAACAGGGATGCTGCCAGACTGGAGGTGGGACTTCAGGACTATATCCCTGTGTAGGTTTCATCTTTGTACCTCTCTGTCTTCCTTATGTCCTCCGCTACTCTAGCCTCCAGAGATCGGACTCGATCCCTGAGAGCAAAGAGTTCCTTGCACCTAGTGCACACGTAAGACCCCTCACCAACTGGGAGAAAATCATACACGTGATACTCAATGCAAAAGACTGGAAAGCCCCCATCTCGCTGCTGGACTGCTGCTTGCATCTTACTTTTAAGGTTGTGTTTAGATATTTAAATTTTTTTTTTTACTTACAAAGGGTTGCTGGGGATACTTATGCTAATAAAACTATACCTAACACATTTAATGTACTTAGTTTACCTGAAGCTTAATTAATCTCAGGTCCTTAATGTATGCCTGATTTGGATAAACAGCTGCACCCAAGAGTGAATATGGCCCCTCCTTTCCTTTAAGAGGTTTAAGCCCCTATAAAGCTACGATTATCCCAGAGGTGGGTGGGTGTTGGGGAGGAAGGGAAAGAAGACCTTTGAAAGCTGGTTGCTACAGAGTACCCTGTCCTGTGCTTCTAAGGTAATCCGTGACTAATTTTCAGGTGGAGTCCCACAGCCCTTGCTTGGATAGGAGGAGTCTTGGGGTCTAAATTTAACCAGAAAGCTCTCTGCTGTGTTTTAAATTTAAACTGAAAGCTCTTTGCTGCTACTAGGCCCTGACTGATTTAACAAATACACCGGATTCACAGATTAATCAGCTTTAATTGAAAGAATTCATTTTTCCCCAAGATTTAGAAATAAATCCCAGAAGTAAATACTTATAATTGCAGATCTCTCTCCAGAAGTAGCAGTCCCCTTTTGTAGTTCTTCAAGACCATGTGGAGGTCTCAGGCCACCGGTGGAATAAACCCCACATAAATCGCTGCACCAAGGGGTGCAAAGAAATAGAATGCCTGTCCACCGGCCTGATAGGCTAAGATGGCACTCAGATGAACTCTGACTGACTTAATCTTGAGACTTGCCGAGGACAAATGGAGGAGATATTGTAAAAGGAATTCCATCGGGCAAGCAGAAGGGTCAATATTCTTCGGGGTACACCAGAGAATGAACCCTCACCATATGAAGTTATAAGAACGTCTGGTAGACAGTTTGCGAGATACAAGTATGATGTCCTTGGACCTGTTGTGTAATGTCGAGGTCTGCAAAGGTTATGGTTTCAGCAGACCATGCCATGAGACGGAGGACCTGTGGATTGGGATGGAGAAGCGTCCCAAGATCCTGAGAGAGAAGGTTGGGCGCGTGTCCCAGGTTGAGGTGGAGTCTGCGCCAGATGAGTCAGCAAAGGAAACCATGGCCGACAGGGCCAGTAAGGGGCTATTAGGATCAGAGAGCCCCTGCCGGCCTGCAGCTTGAAGAGGGTCCTGGGTATTAAGGGGATGGGCAGGAATGCATAAAGTAGGCCCTTTCCCCAATGGGGAAGGAAGGCATACGTTGCCTGGCTGTGCTGGAAGGGAAGCCTCAAGCAAAACAGTGGAAGTTGTGAATTCTCCTGGGTGATGAACAGATCTATTCTGGGGATCTCCCACATATGGAAGATCCAAGATGCCATTTCCCAATTTACTCATGTGAATGTAGGATATAGTTGAGTCTGTCTGCAAGGAGATAGAGTTTGCCCGGGAGATACATCACCCTGAGATGGATGCGGTGTGCAATGGAGAAGAATCAGAGATGAAGGGCTTCCTGGCAGAGGGTATAGGAACCAGTTTCCCCCTGCTTGTTCACATAGAACATGGTCACCTGGTTGTCCATCCTGACTAAGACCTGTTTGCCTGAAAGTTACTACTACTACTGAGACATATGCAGCGCTGCACAGACAATTAAAAAACAGTCTCTGCTCATCAAAACTTACAATCTAGTCGAGACAGACAACACAAGGGAAACACAAGGAAATCAGGTGAGTCAAGATCCGAAAGCAGCAGCAAAGAGGTGAGTTTTCAGCCTGGATTTGAAAAGGGTCAGAGAAGGCGCCTGATGTAGAGACCCAGATGGTTTGTTCCAGGCATAAGGTGCAGCAAGGTGAAAGGAGCAATAGAAGAGAAGGGCACAGATACAAGTGATTTGCCAGAAGAGTGGAGTTCCCGAGGAGGGGTGTAGGGATAGATAAGAGAGGAAAGGTAGTGAGGAGCTGCAGAGTTAGAAGTTAGGGTTGAAAAAGCCAAAGGGCATTCGTGAGAGCACGTAGATCCAGGAGATTGGCCTGCAACTGAGGCTCCTGTGGTGTGCTCCCCACCCAAGTTTGGAAGCATCAGTTATCAGGGAGCATTGAAGTGGAGGCATCTGAAAAGGTAACCCTCCGAGTGGCTTTTGAAAGGAGCACCACCACTGAAGAAGGTGGATAAGTAGAGGGGTGATGCAGATGTTGTCTAAGAGACGCCCGATAGCTTGGGTCCATTGAGACGACAGAGTCCACTGGGCTTGCCGCATGTGCAGGCTGGCATAGGGGGCGACATTTCGAGCTGACACGGCACTGTGACCCTTTATGCTGCTGGCTATCTTGATGAAGCTGTAGGGCGATCCTGTGGAAGGAAAGCTCAGGCATGACGAGTGTCCAGAAGTGCTCCAATGAATTTGAGGCCCTGGGATGGGACCAGGTATGATTTTTAAAAGTTTAGGACGAATCCCAGATATTGGAGTACAGTGATGGTGCAATGAAGAGATAGATTTACCTCTTGCGGGTATTCTCTTCTGATTAGCCAGTCGTTTAAGTAGGGGAAGATGAAGATCCCCAAAGTACAAAGGTAGGCGGCAACCACTGCCATGCATTTTGTGAACACTCAGGGTGTGGAGGCTAACCCAAAGTGGAGTACCCGGTATTGGTAGTGGATTTACTGGAGTTAAAAAGGCAGATACTGTCTGTGTTGAGGATGGATCAGCAAATGTGTGTATGCCTCCTTGAGGCTAGAGAACACAGCTAGTCGTTCCTCTGAAGATAGGGCAAAAGTGTACCAAGGGAAATCATTTTGAATTTTTTCTGGAGGAATTTGTTTAGGTTTCTTACATCTAGAATAGGTCTGAACCCTCCTGTCTTCTTGGGGATAAGAAAGTCAGGAGAGTAGAAGCCCCTGCCCTTCTAGTTGGGTGGAACTCTTTTTACAGCACCCTGGACACCTAGACTGATAGGAGATTTGTCTGCAAGATGTTTGCAGGATAATCCCTTCTGGAGATGGTGGAGGGCAAGTTTTCAAAATGAAGCAGATAGCTCCTTTGAACAGGCTGAGAGACCACTACTCTGATGTGATGAGGTGCTACCTGTGGGCACAGAAACAAAGTCTGTTTGCTATGTGTAGGGGTGGGGGACCCTGCAGAGGCAGAGTAGCTATGCTCTCTAGGAAGAAGTCAAAAAGTAGGTGCTGGCTGTGAACATAAGAACAGAAGATATGCCATACTAAGTCAGATCAAGGTCCATCAAGCCCAGTATCCTGTTTCCAACAGTGGCCAACCCAGGTCACAAGTATCCAGCAGTTTCCCCACTAGATACAGGTTCCACAATACTTTTATTGGGACAAGCAGTAGATTTCTCAGGTCCCCTTTTATAATGGTTTATGGATCTTTTCTCTAGGAACTTGTCCAAACCTTTTTTAAACCCAGCTACACTAACAGCTTTTACTACATCCTCAAATTCCAGAATTTGATTACACATTGAATGAAAAAATATGTTCTCTTATTAATCTTATATGGGTTATACTGTAGCTTCATTGCATGTCCCCTAGTCTTTCTACATTTTGATGGCATAAACAATCGATCTACGTTTACCCGTTCCACTCCATTCATTAATTTATAGACCTCTATCGCCCCTCTGCCGTCTCTTTATCCAGGTTGAAGAGCCCTAACCTTTTTAGCCTCTCTTCATAGGGGTATCCTTCCATCCCCTTTACCATTTTGGTGGATCTTCTCTGTATCTTTTCTAATTATGCTATATCCTTTTTAAGATATGGCGACCAGAATTGCACACAAGGTGCGGTTGCATCATGGAACGATACAGAGGCATTACAATATCCTTTGTATGATTCTCCATTCCTTTCTTTATGATTCCTAGCATTCTATTTGCTTTCTTGGCAGCCACTGCACACTGGGCAGAGTGTTTCAATGTATTATCCACGATGACGCCTAAATCTTTTTCCTGGGTGGTGGTTCCTAATGTGGAACCTTGCATCGTGTAACCATACTTTGGGTTGTTCTTTCCTAGGTGCATAACTTTGCACTTGTCCACATTAAATTTCATTTGTCATTTGAACGTCCAGTCTTTCAATTTATTAAGGTCCTCTTGCAATTTTTCACAATCCTCTTGGGTTTTAACAACTTTGAATAATTTTGTGTCATCTGCAAATTTGATTACCTCACTCGTTATTCCCATTTCCAGGTCATTCACGAATATGTTAAAAAGCAGCAGACCTAGCACAGATCTCTGGTTTACTCCACTATTCACCTTTCTCCATTGGGAAAATTGGCCATTTAGCCCTACCCTCTTCTTTCTATCTTTTAACCAGTTCCAGACCCACAATAGTACACTGCCTCCTATCCCATGAATTT
The DNA here is from genome assembly GCA_033557465.1 of Ichthyophis bannanicus. Lineage (NCBI taxonomy): Eukaryota > Metazoa > Chordata > Amphibia > Gymnophiona > Ichthyophiidae > Ichthyophis > Ichthyophis bannanicus. The sequence goes on along the minus strand of CM066036.1, from coordinate 409,704,415 downwards.
TTAATTTCGCCAAGAGTCTTTCATGAGGGACCTTGTCAAAGGCTTTCTGAAAATACAGATATACAGACCTTTGTCTGTTTATTTACACCTTCAAAAAAATGTAAGAGTATCATCTTTATGGTAGTAATCCATCCAAACCATGACAAATATCCCCTCCCCCATCCATCTAACCAGCTCTCTACTTGTCTAAATAATTTCTGATAATTCAGTAAATATAATGCTTCTATCTTGTTACTAATATAAATGCAAAGATATCTAATACTCTTTTGCCCATTTAAACTGGTATTTCTTTTGTAACTTGCCCTGTGTGTCACTATGCGTAGTTAAATTTAAAATTTCTGATTTAGTCCAGTTAATAATAAAACCTGAGAATTTGCCAAATTCTTCTATTTCCCACATTAAGTATTTAATTGAAGTTTGAGGCTTACATACACTTAAAATTATATCGTCTGCAAATAATGAAATTTTATATTCACTCCATCCTATATTTATTCCCTTAATATCCTCCCTTTCTCTCACTCTTGCCGCAACCGGCTCTTATGAAATAGCAAAGAGTAGTGGGGATAATGGACAACCTTGTCTTATTCCTCTTTCTTGGCCAAAAAATTCCGAATAAGCACCACTCACTCTTACACATGTTTTTCGGTTGCGACATATAACGCCTTTATCCAACTTATAACATCCTCCCCTAAACTCATTCTTTCCAAATGATACCTCAAGTAGAAATGGCCAAGATACTTGATCAAAAGCTTTTTCTGCAACAAGAGATAATAATAATGCTTCTTTCCCGTTTTATTCTATAGACTAAATCATATTTAAATTTTTTCTAATATTATCAGCTACTTGTCTACCTGGAATAAATCCTGCTTGGTCACAATGAATCAACTTACCAATGAATTTAAATGTGTAGTTAAAATTTTAGCTAATAATTTGGCATCAAGATTGATCAGAGAGATTGGTCGATATGAAGAGCATTCTTGTGGATCTTTCCCTTCTTTATGTATTATAGTTAAATCTGTCCAACCTATAGTATCAGCTAATTCCTTTCTCTCTCTTGGTAAATTGAATAATCTCACTAATGGTTCTAATAGTATTTCTTCAAATCTGTGATAGAAACATGCTGTCAGCCCATCTAGTCCCGGGGCTTTATCTACTTTTAACTGTTTTATCACTTTCTGTACTTTGTCTACCTGTATGGCCTTATTTAATTCTTTTTGTTCTCTCTCAGATAATTTTGACAATTTTATTGAATTAAGATAGCTTTTTAACTTCTCTCTTTGTGTTAAATTTCTTGCTTTATATAATCCCAAATAATATCTCCTAAAGGCTTCCCTAATCTCTCCATCTTTATATACAATCCCTGCTACCTGAGTTCGAATTTTAAATATATGGGAAGGCAATTTCCTCTGTTTCAGTTTCTGAGCCATATATCTCCCCACTTTATTACCTCCCTCAAAGAATTCTTGTTTCAAAAGCTGCATTTGATATCTTGGCAGCTTGCATTACATTTAGCTGTGATCTAATTGTTAATACTTTCCCTCTAAAAGCTCCTGGTTGCTGTGTATCCAAATCTTCTAGTTTCAGTAATCTGACTCAATTCTTTCTCTTCCCTTTCCCTTTTTTTCCTTGCTCCCCCCATTTAAGTAAAATTCCCCTCACTACTGCCTTATAACTATCCCATACTCCACCCCAAGATACCTCCCCATTATCATTCCATTTAAAATAGTCTCTAGTTTCTCTATTTCCTCCCTGACCTTTCCATCCTCCAATAAGTGTTCATTAAGTCTCCAAAATTGATTCCCCTTCTCCTCCCCCTCTATAGCCAATAGAATCTGTACTGGTGCATGATCAGACCATGTAATGGACTCCATTTCCGCCCCTATTATCCGTCCCCCCATCTCCTTTGAAACCCAAATAGCATCTATTCTGGAATATGTTCCATGTACCGGGGAAAAGAAAGAGAATTGTCTCTTCCCTGAATGAATGAATCTCCAGGCATCTATCAAACAGTGTTGTGCGACAAAGTTACGATATTGCATCCTATCCGCTTTTTTCCCCTCTCCCCTCCCTGTGGTGTCTATTGCAGGGTTCCACGTTAGATTAAAATCCCCTCCACAAATTAGATTCCCCTCCCAATCTCTCCACCTCTTCATTCAATTTTGTCCAAAATTCGTTCTGTATTCCTGTTGGAGCATATACATTTACAATGCAATACCATTCATGTCCCACCTTTAATCGCGTTAACACATATCTACCCTCTTTATCCCTTAACACAGTATGCATTAGTATCTTTAATTTTGTATCTATTAGAAAAGCCAACACACCTTTTTTCTTTTCTACAATATTAGCGGCAAATACACAAAGTTCATATCCCCTGGGTTTAACCAGGAACTCTATTGCTCTTGTTAAATGTATTTCTTGTAAAAGTACTACTGTTGCTCTTTGACGTATTATTTCTTTATACAATTTTTGTCTTTTAAATGGCGAATTCAAACCCTTAACATTTAATGATATTATTTTCAATACATCTTTATACTTACTTCCCCCTCCAATGCTCTGAATCTTTTCCTCCCCCCTTTTACCTCCCTCATTCCCTCCACCCTTAAATCTTCCCCCTTCCCCCCTCTTTTTATTTTTAACCCCCCCTCCTTACCTCTGATCCTCCCCTTTATTTTCCCCCCGTCCACCCCAACTCCCATCCCCTTCCCTCCTCTCTTAAAAAGAGAGTCGCCTTCCATTCTAGTGACTATTTATCAGGTCAATACCTGTCAGTACCCCTCATTCCACTTCCTGCATCTCATGAACGTCTGCTAAATTGTCTTTATAATCCCTATCTAATCTTAACAATGCCTCTAGTTCTCTTCCAGACGTTACCAATTCAAATACCACTTAATCAGTTAAAAAGGTTACAAAGAATTGTTAACCATTTTATTTGGCAAAATAGATGGGGGAGAGTAGCCATGACTATAATGCAAAGAGCCAAAGCAGAGGGAGGTATAGGAGTGCCTAATTTTAGGAAATATAATGAGGCAGCACAATTAAAAACGATTTATGAGTGGCATAGAAGAAAACAGAAACATTGGGTTCAAATGGAGGAAGTTTTTTTTAATGGGAGAAAGTTTAATCAAAGTAGTTTGGAGAGGAGGTTTTAGTTTAAAAACTAAAAATCACAATCCTCTAACAGTACTTAGTTTACTTGTTTGGAAACAAAATAGAAAATGTTTAATACAAACAAAAGATATATACAGGGAATGCCCCTGAAAGACTGTTTTGAAAGTGGACAAGGTCCGGATATGTGCATTTTGCATAGTTGGGAACAGGTGGGACTAAAATATCTCTCACAAATACAGTGGAACCTCGGTTTTCGTGATTAATCCGTTCGAAAAAGTCTGACTAAAACCGAATGTATGAAAACGGAAGCAATATTTCCCATAAGAAATAATGTAAATCCAATTAATCTGTTCCAGACACCCAAAAATATTAACAAAAAATACATTTTATAGATAACTATATTTTTACATACAGAAAACAATGAGAAATAAATATAAATGACTAAAGAAATGGATAAATGAACATTTAACATCACTTTTACCTTTACTGAAGACTCTTCTGGCATATGGAAGACAGTCAATCAGCAAGAGAATCAAAATAAATAAAATCCCACTTCTGGCCACAAGATGGTGCTCCATTTTCAACTGTACGAAAACCAAGACAATGTACAAAAACTGGGACAAAATCTCGATGAAAAAAGTCAACAAAAACCGAATCTTATGAAAACTAGGGCATACGAAAACCGAGGTTTGACTGTAGTGAGTAACAAGGGTATTTTTGAATTTGAAAATAGCGTAGTTACTCACCTGTAACAGGTGATCTCCGGAAACAGCAAGAATTTAGTCTTCACATATGGGTCTCGCCGGAGACTGCGCGGGAATGCTCCCCAGCGTCCAATAAGAATGCTTTTGGGAGCATCCCTCAGCACATGTGCGCTGCCTTCCCGCCTTTCCAAATGTCCCTCTTCAGTTAAGTTTGTAGCTGAGTGAAAGGATAGAGGGAGAGAAGAAAGAGACAAAGAGATACAGAGACAACTCCTAGGGGAGGTGGGTGGGTTATGAAGACTAAATTCCTGCTGTTCCCGGAGATCACCTGTTACAGGTGAGTAACTACACTATCTCCACGAACAAGCAGGAATGTAGTCTTCACATATGGGGACTCCCTAGCTGAAGATGCCAGGGAAATAGCCCCAGGAAGGTACCACCCTAGAAGGTGGGATCCTTCCTCCCATGGATCTCTGGCATTCCACAAGGGTCGGTGGGTAGAAGTTGATTTAGGTTTGAAAGAGATTTTGAAGAATAGCTTGGCCAAAGAAGGCATCCCGACGGGAGGCTTTATCTAGGCAGTAGTGGGCTGTGAAGGTGTGTACCGAAGCCCAGGTGGCTGCTCGACAAATGTCATCGATAGACAGAGAGTGGAGACTAGCCATAGAAGTTGCCATGGCACTCACATTATGAGTTGTGACATGGTCCTGAACAGGAAGACACATACTCTCATAAGCAAAGGATATGCATTGGGCAATCTATTTAGATAAAGTTCTTTTGGAGATTGGAAGTCCCAAATGACTAGGGTTAAAAGCTATAAAAAGTTGCGAGGACTTTCTATGTTGCTGTGTTCTTTGTATGTAAAAGGCTAAGGTTCTTTTACAATCCAAAGTATGAAGGTTTCTTTCTGCATTAGAGGCCTCGGAAAAAATACAGGAAGATAAATTGATTTAAATGAAAAGGCGAAACCACCTTTGGCATAAAGTGTGGATGAGTTCTAAGAACAACCTTATTATGATGAAATCTAGTATAAGGAGGATCAGCCACTAAAGCTTGCAATTCACTAATGCGATGTGCAGAGGTGATTGCAATTAGGAAGATGACCTTCCAGGTCAAAAACTTAAGGGCTGCAGTAGATAAAGGCTCGAAAGGTGGCTTCATGAGCTGCCCCAGAACTAGATTTAGATCCCATGCCACCGGTGGTGGCTTGATGGGAGGCTGGTTAATAGAAGGCCTCTCATAAATCTTGATATGAGTGGATGAGAGGAAATTGGTTGTCCATTCAGAGGCTTATAAGAAGCTGCAACTGCACTAAGATGGACTCTTACTGAATTGGTCTTTAGATCACAATTCGATAAATGAAGGAGATACCCTCGTATCGATTCTAAGGGTATGGCCAGGGGGTTTAATCCCTTCTTGAAGCACCATATCATAAAACGTTTCCACTTGAAGGCATAAGATCTTCTTGTGGAAAGTTTCCTAGAAGCCTGAAGGATATCTTTTACCTGTTGGGACAGGCTGAAATCTTGGAGGTCTAAGCCTTCAGCAACCAGGCCGTGAGGTGCAGGGACTGGGGATTCGGGTGCCATAGCGTCCCGTAGCATGCCCTAACCCCAGAGATGCCGCTTGGAAAGATGTAGAAGCAGGGAATACCACGTTTGGCGTGGCCATCGTGGTGCTATGAGAATCATGCGTCCCCTGTCTCTCTGAAGCTTGAAGAGTGTTTTGGGGATGAGGGGAATGGGTGGGAAGGCATAAAGGAAGTCCTGACCCCAGTGAAGGAGGAAGGCATCCCTGGCCTGACAGTTGTGAGCCGGAATCCTAGAACACAACTGGGGAAGTTTGGCAATCAGTGGACTTGCAAACAGGTCTATGTCTGGAGTGCCCCAGAGATGAAATATCTTTGCCACCTGGTCTAGGTGGAGGGACCACTCGTGAGGCAGCAGTACTTGACTGAGTTTGTCTGCCCAAAACATTTGAATGCCTGGAAGATATACCATTAGAAGGTGAATTTGATGCTCTCTGGCTAGTGCCCACAGTCGTAACGCTTCACTGCATAATGACAGAGCCTGTTCCGCCATGCTTGTTCACATAGAACATGGCTACTTGATTGTCCATCTGGACTAGGACTGTCTTGTAGACGACCTGGGCGTGGAATACTCGAAGAGCTAAATAAATTGCTCTTAATTCCAGGAGGTTTATGTGTAAACCAAACTCCTGTGGAGTCCAGGTGCCCTGGGTAGAGAGATGATCAGGTGTGCTCCCCAACCCACCTGTGATGCATCTGTTGTTAGGGTGGCCTGAGAGAGGGGTTGATGAAAAGGAGACCCCACTGTCAGATTTTCTAGTGACTGCCACCATTGGAGGGACAAAATTAGTCATTGAGAGATTATTATCTTGTCCGACAAATGACCTGTGGCCTGTGTCCACTGTGTGGAGAGGGTCCACTGAGCTGCTCGCATGTGGAGGCGAGCATATGGGACTACATGAACTGTGGATGATATATGTCCCAGTAACTGCAGTAGTTCTCGAGCAGTGAGGGAGGATTTGCCTACTGCTTGAGAAGCTAGTTGCATTATGCAAAGACACCGGGCTTGTGGAAGGAAAGCCCTTGCCTGTCTGGTATCTAGACAGGCTCCTATGAATTCCAGGCATTGGGAAGGAACTAGTTGAGATTTTGGGAAGTTTATTACCAATCCCAAGTATTGGAGGATTCGCATTGTACGGGACAGTGCAGTGCTGGCCTCTGCAACTGTAGGGCCTTGGATGAGCCAGTCGTCTAAGTAAGGGAAGACAAAAATCCCCAGGGTTCGTAGAAATGCAGCTACTACTGCCATGCATTTCGTGAATACCATTAGTGCTGAAGCCTGACCAAAAGGAAGAACCCTGTACTGGAAATGTTTCCCCCTGAAAAGGAAACCTAAGAATTTCCTGTGATCTGGATGGATGAGAATGTGAGTGTATGCATCCTTTAAGTCTAGAGAGCAAAGCCAATCCTGGCTTTGAAGGTATGGCAGAAGAGTTCCTAGAGAAATCATTTTGAATTTCTCTCGAAACAGATATTTGTTCAATTCTCTGAGGTCCAGAATGGGTCTGTGTCCTCCTGTTTTCTTTGGAATAAGAAAATAGGGGGAGTAGAACCCTGCACCCCTTTGAGGAATGGGAACTTCCTCTATTGCCCCTTGGGCAAGAAGTGTGGAGACCTCGTGATCTAGCAGATTGTCTGCAGAGGTTTGAGAATTGAATTGCTTTAGAATTGTAGGAGGGGGTAGGCTGTGAAAATGAAGCTTGTACCCTTCTCCTACAGTGGACAAAGTCCAATCTTCTGCTGTTATGTGATGCCATCTGTTGGCAAAGTGGCATAACCTGCCCGGAATATTGGGGGGTTGGGGACCCCTCAGATGCAGGAAGGCAAAGCTCTCTAGGAAGGAGTCAAAGCCCTTGAGGGGGCTGTACCTGGAGAGCTGGTTGGGCTCTCGAGCCTTTTGGCTTCTTTTGCTGTCTAGTTTGTCCCTTTTGGGCAATCTGACCTTGAGTTTGACTCTGCTGGGTATAGGAAGGATAAAACTTCCTCTTTTTGGTAAAAGAGGGATTCTTATAAGGCTTCCTTTTGGCTGGAGTGGCTGTAGACTTTGACAATCTATCTAAGGTAGAATTGTCAGCATCTAACTCGTTAGCCTTTTCCTGCCAATTCTTGCCGAAGAGATTCTCCCCCGTGCAAGGAATGTTGCCTAACTTGTCCTGTACCCAAGTCTCCAAGTCTGATGCCTGTAGCCAGGCAATCCGTTGTGCGCCAATGGCAATAGCAGAGGTTCTGCTGATGCATTCGAAACAGTCAAAGGCTGCACGATTAACAAACTTGGAGACATCTTGAGCATGCTTAACTAGAGCAAGAAAATCTTGTCTCTTGTCATCTGGGAGAAATGGGCTCATAAGTTCCAAGTCTTCAGTGACTTCCTTGAAGAACATTCCCATATATAGATTATATGAACTGATCCTAGCTGAAAGCATGGAAGCTTGAAAAGTTCGGCGCCCAAAAGCATCCAGAGTCCTGCATTCACGACCTGGAGGATTGGATGCATGCCTCTTTGCACTTTTCATCCTACGCATGGCTGATTCCACTACCACTGAATGGTGTGGCAGCTGAGTTTTCTGAAATCCAGGACATGGCAGAACTCGATACATAGTATCAAGTCTTCTAGAGTGAGGAGAAGTAGTCAGAGGTGTCTCCCACATTCTGAGCATCAAGTTATGCAGAATTTCATGGACAGGCAGAGTGGCTGCCTCCTTAGGAGCTTTAGGATATTGGAGAATTTCCAATTCCTTTGCTCTGGGTTCCTCCTCAGGAGCAACTGTGATTGAAAGACCTTTGGCCATATCACGGATGAAATCCTGAAATGACATGTCCCCTGGAGGTGACACTCTGCGTTGGGGAGAAGAGGGATCTTCTAGGAGAAAACCTCTAGTGCCAGCAGAATTGTCAGAGTCTTTGGAATCGGAGGAATCAAAGTATTCCTGACCCCGATGCTCTTGCAACGCACGATCCCGGTACGGATCGAAGTCGGTACCGAGCTGACCCGGTACCGCTCTGTCAATTCCAGCCAGAGATGGCATGGGAAGAGTTCCCACTGGGGCCGGTACTGTCATCATCGGTAACAGTGTCGGTACCGGCATCGGTGTCGATGTTGTTACCGGTGCCCGTGGGACCACTGGTACCGCAGCTGAAAGAAGAGCTGCGATGCTGTGCTCGATAGCGAGGAACCTCTGGTCTATCGAAGCTGCCGATGCCTGGGTGTCGGTACCGGTAAGGACAGCCGGAACCCCGAGCATGGCACAGGTAGTTCTTGCGAGGTTGAGGCCTTGAGAACATCCTGAAGCCCAATCGATGCTTTGGAAGCCGAAGCCTCCCGCCGGGGCTGTTCTGCCGTTGTGGTTCCCTCAAGGGCAATGCCAATGGCCTCTTGATGCTTAGCAGGAGAGCTACCCTTTTAGGATCAGCTTTTATTTTTAGTTACCTGAGATCCATGGGAGGAAGAAGAGGCCCTTGACTATGTTGAAGCAATGGATCTGGCATCCGAAGAAAAGAGGGTACCGAGCTTTGCAGCCTGGTTTTGTCTTCCTCTTTTGGTCATCCCCATACAGGAGAGACATTCAGTTGGAGAATATTCAGGTCCTAAACATTTCAGACACCAATCATGGGTGTCAGTGATGGAGATGGTACCGCCACACTTAGTACATTTCTTAAAACCACTAGTTGGTTTTTCCATGTTTTAGGAATATAGGGCCTAGTGCCCAAAATGGCACCTAGCACCAAAGAGAAAAGTTTCTGAAAAGAAACAGTCTAAGGTTTTGGATTTTTTTTTTAATGAAATGAAAAGAAAAGAACCAGCAGTACCGGTAGGCGTCGTGCGGAAGGCAAACATGACCACAAGAAAAGAAATTTGAAGATAGAAATTTTCTGCGGTGACAAGGAATAGATCCTGTCGGCTCCGCTGAAAACGAAGAACTGAAGAGGGACAGTTGGAAAGGCGGGAAGGCAGCGCGCATGTGCTGAGGGATGCTCCCAAACGCGTTCCTATTGGAGCTGGGGAGCGTTCCCGTGCAGGCTCCGTCGGTACCGACGATACCCATATGTGAAGACTACATTCCTGCTTGTTCCTGGAGATATTACGGATCTATATAAATTAGAAGATAGAGATTATGCATATCTACAAGTTTGTCACTTTTTAAAGCAATCAAAGGTGTGGCATGATCTCTGGGAAAATAGGGGATGGTTTGAAGCATTGTATATAGGAAATTTGGAGCAGAAGGGAATTTTGTCCAAAATTTATAAAGGTTTAACGGAAGGAGGGAACAACAAATTGGAATATATGATAAAGTGGGAGAAAGACTTGGGGATGAAATGGTCTGAGGAGGAATGGGATAAAATAATAAGGACAGTGGCAAGTATATCCATTGCCACAAGGGTAAAAGAGAATGCATATAAAATGTTGTTCAGATGGTATTGGACTCCAGTACGTAAAAAAAGAGCTGGATGGGGGCTAAATGATCTATGCTGGAGGGGATGTCATGAGAGAGGGGATTGGTTGCATATGTGATGGAAGTGTAAATGGATACAAGCATATAGGATAGAGATTTTGGAGTGGATATACAATATGACAGGATATCAAATACATAAAAAAACAGAGATTTGCTTAATACACAAATTAGAGGAAGATATTCCTAAAATAGTTAGTGAAGTGATACATCATTGTTTAGTAACATAGTAACATAGTAGATGACGGCAGATAAAGACCAGCATGGTCCAGCTAGTCTGCCCAGCAAGATGGCAAGAGTAGGTGCAGGCCACCCCTCCCCATGTCTTTGTTTAGGGGTGAACCCACCACTCCATGTAGGACACCCCTATTTGTAGCTGCCAGAAGTGAAATATTACAGCACTGGCAGGGGAAGACCATGCCACAAACAACAGGATTTGTGAGAAGAGTGGCAGAGATGTGTTTGATGCATAGACTGACGGAGATGAGGCGAGGGTCGGGGGGAAGCTGAGGAACAATGGAAGAATATGTGTAAATGGTTGGAAAAATGGAAGGAAGAAAGAGGGAGAGCGATATAGAAAAAGGGCTCAATGGTGACTAGATGAAAGGGGAGAGGAAATTAATTCAGTAATGGAAGAGTGAAGAATGAATGAGAGTGGGAGGGGTGGGTGAGAGGGAGTTGGGTAAGGGGATGATATAAAAGATTCTAGAGAAATTCTATATCAATAAATAAATAGACTATATAAATAATATATATAAATGTTAAGTTGAATTCATAATATCTGTAATATTTGTAATTCTTTGAAATTCTTATTAAAAAGTTCAAATGAAAAAAAATTATAACAGATTATTAAGACAAGATCTCCCCTGACTGTTTAGCTGGTTGTGGTTTAGGTGCCTTAGGCTTTTTGGGCAGGTGAGGGCCCTGCTGTTCCTGCTGAGGTCAGTATGCAGTTGCAGGTGGATAAGAAGGATAATATCTTTTCTTCTTAGGATAGAAAGACTTCTTTGGCTTAGTCTTTCTCATAGAGCGGTCTGATGTCTTTCTGGAGAGGCGTTTGAAAGTGAGATCATCTGTCTCAACCTCTCTGGCCTTCTCTCGAACCCTTTCCAAAAAGATCCTTTCCAGAGCACGGGATATTGGCCAATTTATGCTGAAGCCACTGCTCAGAGTCAGACGCCTGTAATCAGGCCATTCTGCGATCACCCATGCGGACTGCTGAAGCTCTGCTGGATGACTCAAAGGTATCAAAAGATTTTGCCTGATTAAGGCCTGGAATGTATCACGCTTGTCATCAGGAAGGATAGGGGCAAGGTTCTATAGATCCCTGGAAATATCCTTGAGATACATGCCCATATAGAGCATTTAGGAAGTAAACCTAGAAGTGAGCATGCATGCCTGAAAACACCAACGGCCAAAGGAATCGAGAGTTTGGAGTCCTTCCCAGAGACATGGAAGACTGATTCTTAGAATTCTTGATAAGCCGCATCACCGATTCCACCACCATGGAGTGGTGTGAAAGTTGAGGCTTTTCAAAACCAGGGCATGGTGGAATTTTATTGTTTGCTGATAGGCAGAACTGTTAGTGGGGCCTCTCACATACATAGCATTAGATCCTGCAGGAAATAATGCACTAGTAACGTGGCCGCCTCTTTGGGCGCCGAGGGGTATTCGAGGATTTCCAATTCCTCTGCCCTCGGTTCCGTCTCTGATGCCACGGTAATCTGCAGGGCTGTGGCAATGTCCCAAATGAAATCCTGAAAAGACATGTATTCTGGCAGGGATCAACACCACTCATGAGAAGGGGACAGATCAGAAGGAAGATCCCGGGTTACCCTGGAATCCTCTGATGCATCATCGGCATTGGAAGAGGTAGAGTCCGATTCTGACAGAAAGTCAAAGTATCTACGGTCTCATGTCAATGTCGTGGCCATATGTCGATACTAATGATCAGCTAGTGTGGCATCGGGATCCTATTGGGTACCAACAATGCCTGTTGGTTACAAAGGAGGCATCAGAGGGAGAGGGTCCCTGATTCAGGTTCAAGGTCCGACATCGGCCCCGGAGGTATCGGCCATGAGCCGAATGCCAATGCCTGCATCGCTGGGGCTGTCGATACCTACAGTAGGGAGGAGTGGCCTAGTGGTTGGGGCAAGTTACCTCAGGCCGGAAGGTCGAGGGTTCAAATCACACTAGAGGACAGCAACCTTGGGCCGGAAGGACTGGGGTTTCTAGTCCCACAGGTGCTCCTTGTGGTCTTGGGCAAGCCACTTAACCCTCCATTGCCCATGTTCCCTGTAAAATAGTTATCTCCAAGTTATAATGCCCTGTTCAATGTAATTTCAGTTTGTTCAATGTAAACCGCCTTGATATCATGAAATGCGGTATATAAGAAATGTTAAATAAATAAAATAAGGCTGCCAGGAGTGCTACCAAACTCCTCTCAATAGCCAGGATGTGCTGGTCAAGGAAGGAGGCAGATGCCTGGATGGAATCCCGCAGGGGCTTTGAGCCACTGTCCCAGAGCATGGAACTAGTAGCTCTCTGGAGGTCAAGGCCTTAGGAGCATCCTGGAGCCCCTGTTGTGCTTTGGAGGGCTGATCCTCCCACCAGGGCTGTCTGGCAAGCCTGTCGGCATCAGATGCACCCTCGATGACAATGAAGGGGCTTACCCTCAAGGATCGGTATCGAGTTTCGATGCTGATGACTTAGACTTAGTCTTATGTTTGGAATTTGAGGAGACCTGAGAACCAAGAGAGGCGGCTGACGTCCTTGACCATGTGGAAGCCACTGAAATAGAGTACAGGGCAAACAAAGAACCATACTGCCTGGCTCTGTTCTTTAGGCCTCTTTTTGTCATTTGTTGCCACAAAGGACATTCAGTAGGTAAATGGTCTGGACCCAAACATTTTAAACACCAGTCATGTTTATCGATGACTGATACTGTAACAGAACATTTAGTATATTTTTTTTAAGTCACTGATGTGTTTTTCCATTGTGGATGAAGAAAAGTAAACCAAGGCCTAATTTAACGGTAGAAGCCACCAAAATTGGAAAAAATGAAAAACAAAAGAAAGAAAAATATTTTAAAAAGAAAAGAAATATCGGGGCCAGTATCAGAGAAGGTATCTGCGTCAACGGAAAGGCAGAGCACAGATTTAAACCAAAATATGACATTTTTCGGTGGTGACAGGAAGAAAACAACCTGCTGGCTCTGTGGAAAATGAAGAACTGAGATGAGGTCTTGGGAAGGCAAATGCGCAGGTGCAGTAGATTGCTCCCAAAAGCTTTCCAACTGGATGCTGGGGAACATTCCTGCACAGACTCCGTCAGTACAGACGATACCCATATGTGAAGACTACTCCTGCTTGTTCCAGAAGATAGCACTGCATAGGTTGTAATTGGAACTATCAATGAATTCAACGCAGACCTTGTCTAAAATCTTCCAAATTAAATCTAGAATTAGATTAAGAATCTAACATTGAATTATTTTATAAATCCCTCTTATTATCAAGTAAGGCAGATTCATGAATCTATAAAACTTTAACACAGCAGTAACATAGTAACACAGTAAATGACAGCAAATAAATGCCAGTATTTTCCATCAAGTCTGCCCAGTAAGATGGTAAGAGTGGGTGCACCTGCTGCTCCGTGCAGGCCACCTCTCCCCATGTCTTTGTTTAGGGGTGAACCCACTGCTCCATGTAGGACACCCCTGTTTGTTGAGAAATTAGATACTTAAGTTTATTTTGATTTTATCCTGTTGCTGAAAAGGGATCCACTGTGTCTGTCCCATGCCATTTTGAATTCTCTCACTGTATTTGCCCCACCACTTCCATCGGGAGGGCATTCCAAGGATCCACTACCCTTTCAGTGAAAAAGTATTTCCTGACATTGCCTTTCAATTTATCCCCTTGCAGCTTCATGTTATGCCCTCTAGTTTTACAGCTTCCCCATCTCTGGAAGAGGTTTGTTTGTTCATTATTTCTCTAAGTATTTAAAGGTCTGAATCATCTCTCCCCTATCCCTCCTCTCCTCCAGAGCGTACATATTTAGGTCTTCAAGTCTATTCTCATAAGGCTTCTGACGCAGGCTCCAAATCATTTTGGTTTCCAGTCTTTTTACATCCTTTGCAAGATATGGTCTCCAAAACTGAACACAGTATTCCAAGTGAGGCCTCACCAGGGACTTATACAGTATCATTAGTACCTCTTCATTTCTGCTGGTAATTCCTCTTTGTATGCAACCCTCCTGGCTTTTGCCACCGCCTTGTCGCACTGTTTTGCCACCTTGAGATCCTCAGAAATAATCACACCAAGGTCCTTCTCCTGGTCCGTGCACACCAACATCTCACCCCCTATCACGTACATTTCCCTTGGATTTCTGCTTCCCAAGTGCATGACATTAGACCATTCTTCCAGCTTTAGTAGATCTTTCCTCATGTTATCCACTCCCTCAGGAGAGTCCACTCTGCTGCAAATTTTCATGTCATCTACAAAAAGAAAGACTTTTCCATTCAATAAGAACATAAGATATGCCGTACCGGGTCAGACCAAAGTCCATCAAGCCCAGTATTCTGCTTCCAACAGAGGCCAATCTAGGTCATATGTACCTAGCAGTTTCCCCAAAAGACACAGGTTCCACAATGCTTGTTCTGGGTCAAGCATTGATATCCTGGGTCCCTTCTTAATAATGGTTTATGGACTTTTCCTCCAGGAACTTCTCCAAACCTTTTTTAAACCCAGCTACACTAACACAGCCTTTACTACATCCTCCGGTAACAAATTCCAGAGTTTGATTACACCTTGAGTGAAAAAATATTTTCTTTTATTAGTCTTAAATAGTTTACCCTGTAGCTTCATTTCATGTCCCCTAGTCTTTCTATATTCTGATAACGTAAACAATCAATCTACCTACCCGTTCCACTCCGTTCATTAATTTATAGACTTTTATCATATCTCCCCTCAGCCGTCTCTTTTCCAGGTTAAAGAGCCCTAACCTTTTTAGCCTTTCTTCATAGGAGTATCCTTCCATCCCTTTACCATTTTGGTGGCTCTTCTCTGAACCTTTTCTAAAATCGCTATATCCTTTTTAAGATACGGCGACCAGAATTGCACACAATATTCAAGGTGCGGTCTCACCATAGAACGATATAGAGGCATTACAATATCTTTAGTTTTATTTTCCATTCCTTTCCTTATGATACCAAGCATTCTATTTGCTCTCTTGGCCGCCGCTGCACACTGGGCCGAGGGTTTTAACATGGTATCCACAATGACGCCTAAATCTTTTTCCTGGGTGGTGGTTCCTAATGTGGAACCTTGCATCGTGTATTCATAGTTTGGGTTGTTCTTCCCTAGGTGCATAACTTTGCACTTGTCCACATTAAATTTCATCTGCCATTTTGATGCCCAGTCTTCCAATTTATCAAGATCCTCTTCCAATTTTCCACAATCCTCTTGGGTTTTAACAACTTTAAATAGATTTGTGTCATCTGCAAATTTGATAACCTCACTCGTTATTCCACTTTCCAGGTCATTTATGAATATGTCAAAAAGCAGTGGACCCAGCACAGATCCCTGGGGTCCACCACTATTCACCTTTCTCCATTTGGAAAATTGGCCATTTAGCCCTACCCTCTGCTTTCTATCTCTTAACCAGTTCCTGATCCACAATAGTACACTGCCTCCTATCCCATGACTCTTTAGTTTTGCCAAAAGTCTCTGATGAGGGACCTTGTCAAAGGCTTTCTGAAAGTCCAGATACACTATATCAACTGACTCACCTTTGTCCACCTGTTTATTCACTCCTTCAAAAAAACATAACAGATTAGTAAGACAAGATCTTCCTTGTCTAAAGCCATGTTGGCTGTCTCCCAATTAGGCCACGACTATCTACCTGCTGAGTAATTTTATTCTTTATGATGGTTTCTATCATTTTTCCCGGTACTGATGTCAGGCTCACCGGTCTGTAGTTTCCCGGATCACCCCTCGAACCCTTTTTAAAAATTGGTGTTACATTGGCGATCAGCCAATCTTCAGGTATTAGAGATGATTTTAATGACAGTTCACAGATTACTAATAGCAGGTCTGCAATCTAATATTTCAGTTATTTCAACACCCTTGGATGTATACCATCCGGCCCAGGTGATTTGCTACTCTTCAGTTTATCTAATAGTTGTAATACATCTTCCCGATGTATTGATATTTCCTTCAATTCTTCCGCACCTTTAAATACCACTTCAGTCATGGGTAACATCCCTACATCTTCCTCAGTAAAGACCGAAGCAAAGAATTCATTCAGTCTCTCCGCTATCGCCTTGTCGCCTCTTAGTGCCCCTTTAACCCCTCTAACATCTAATGGACCAACTGACTCTCTCACAGGTTTTTTGCTACGAATGTACTTGAAAAAGTCTTTATTTCGCGTTTTTGCTTCCGCAGCAAGCTTATTCTCAAATTCTCCCTTTGCCTGCCTTATCAATGCCTTGCATTTGACTTGCCAGTGCTTGTGCTGTTTCCAGGTTTCATCGTTTGGCTCTTTTTTCCATTTCCTGAAAGATGCTTTTTTGGCAACAACAGCCTCTCTGACTTCACCTTTAAACCATGCTGGCAGTTTTTTGGACTTCCTTCCACTTTTCTTAAAGCGTGGAATACAGCTGGTCTGGGCTTCCAAGATAGTATTTTTCAACAACACCCAAGCTTGATGTAAGTCTTTAACCTTTGCAACTGCTCCTTTAGTTTTTTCTTAACTATTTTCCGCATTTTATCATAGTCTCCCTTTCGAAAGTTAAAAGGTAGTACTGTGGATTTCCTTACTATCCCTCCTCCACTAATTAAATCAAAGGCGATCATGCTATGATCACTATTGCCAAGTGGCCCCCAACAACCTTATCTCTTGCACTAGATCTGGTGTCCCACTAAGGACTAGGTCTAATATGGCTTTCCCTCTGGTTGGTTCATGAAGCAGCTGCTCCAAGAAGCAGTCATTTATTTCATCTAGGAACTTTATCTCCCTGGTATGTCCTGCAGTGACACTGACCCAGTCAATACTGCGGTAATTGAAATCACCCATTATTATTACTGCATTGTAACTTTTGTTAGCTTCCTTGATTTTTGAGCTTTTCCTCATCCATTTGTTCATTCTGGCCAGGCGGTCGATAGTACACCCCCACTGCCATCGCCTTCCCCTTTTTACATGGAATTTCAATCCATAGAGATTCTACAGCAAGTTTTGTTTCCTTCAAAACATTAATCCTTTCTGACTCAATGCCCTCTCTAACATAGAGCGCAACCCCTCCACCAATTTGATTAGCTCTATCATTACGATATAGTTTGTACCCAGGTATCCCAGTGTCCCACTGCTTGTCCTCCTTCCACCATGTCTCTGATATTCCAATCATATCTAATCTTTCATTTAGTGCTATATATTCTAACTCTCTCATCTTATTTTTTAGACTTCTAGCATTTGCATACAAGCATTTTAGAGACTGTATTTTATTCATATTAATTTGGCTATTTGTAGACATGGGTAATTTGGGATCTTTAAGCTCTGTCTGCTCCCTACACGAGGGCATTTGGGCTACTTTACTCTTTTTTGGAACCTCTCTGCTTTTGGTAGTATCCTTCAAGGATACATTCTTCCGAACCATCCGCTCTTGGGCAACTGTCGGCTTTCCCCTATTATCTAATTTAAAAGCTGCTCTCCTTTTTAAAGGTTAATGCCAGCAGTCTGGTTCCATCCCAGTTAAGGTGAAGCCCATCCCTTCGGAAGAGCCCCTCCTTTCCCCAGAATGTTCCCCATTTGCTAACAAATCCAAAACCCTCTTCTCTGCACCATTGTCTCATCCACGCATTGAGACTCCGGAGCTCTGCCTGCCTTTTGGGTCCTGCACGTGGAACAGGAAGCATTTTGGAGAACGCTACCCTGGAAATTCTGAATTTCAACTTCCTACCTAAAAGCCTAAATTTAGCCTCCAGAACCGCCCTACCACATTTTCCTATGTCATTGGTACCGACATGTACCAATCCAGCAGACTCCTCCCCAGCACTATATAAGACCTTATCTAGGTGGCGCGTGAGGTCTGCTACCTTTGCACCAGGCAGGCATGTTACCAGGCGATCCTCACATTCACCAGCCACCCAGCTATCTACATGCCTAATGATCGAATCACCAACTATAACGGCTGTCCTAACCCTTCCCTCATGGGCACATGGCCCTGGAGAAACGCCCTCGGTGCGAGAGGGTTTTACATCACCTGGAGGACAGGTCCTAGTTACAGGATCACTTCCTGCCACACCAGGGTGATGCTCTCCTGTCACGTGACCTCTCTCCTCCATGGCAACTGGGATGCTGCCAGACTGGAGGTGGGACTTCAGGACTATATCCCTGTAGGTCTCGTCTATGTACCTCTCTGTCTTTCTTATGTTTTCCAAGTCTGCTACTCTAGCCTCTAGAGAACGGACTCGTTCCCTGAGAGCAAAGAGCTCCTTGCACCTAGTGCACACGTAAGACCTCTCACCAACTGGGAGAAAATCATACATGTGACACTCAATGCAAAAGACTGGAAAGCCCCCATCTCGCTGCTGGATTGCTGTCTGCATCTTAGTTTTAAGTTTGTGTTTAGATCTTTAAGTTCTTTACTCAGGGTTGCTATGGATATTTATACTAATAAAACTGTACCTAATACGTTTAATATACCTTGTTCACCTGAAGATTAATTAATCTCAGGTCCTTAGTGTATGATTGATTTGGGTAACAAGCTTCACCTGAAAGCACCTCCTGTCTTTTAAGATGTGCAAGTACCTATAAAGCTACGATTATCCCAGGGGTGGGTGGGTGTTGGGGAGGGAGGGAGGGAAATAACACTTATTAAAAGAGGGCTGCTACACAGTACCCTGTCTTGTGCTGCTGAGGTAAGCTATATTCTGATTTGATTTAAATTATAGCTCTTTGCTGCTGCTAGGCTCTAACTTATTATGAAATTTAAACTACAAGCTCTCTTCTGTGTTTTAAATTTTAACTAAAAGTACTTTGCTGATGCTAAGCAATATCACTCATAAATACATTGAACAGTGCCGGGCCCAGGACCGAACCCTGGGGCACCCCACTAATCACCCTCCTTTCATCCGAGTGAGCTCCGTTTACTATCACCTTCTGTCATCTGTCAGTCAACCAATTTCTGATCCAGTTCACCACCTTGGGACCCATCCCCCAACTACAGAGTTTATTGATAAGCCTCCTATGAGGAACAGTATCAAAGGCTTTGCTGAAATCCAGGTAGATGACATCCATCGCATGTCCCTGATCTAGTTCTCTGGTCACCCAAAGAACTCAATCAGATTTGTTTGGCAAGATCGTCCTTTGGTAAAACCATGTTGCCTCGGATCATGCAATCTGTTGGTTTTGAGAAAGTCCACTATTCGCTCTTTCAGGAGTGCCTCCATTACTTTTCCTGCCACCAAGGTAAGGCTCACGGGCCTGTAGTTTGTCACTTCTTCCCTGTCACCACTTTTGTGAAGAGGTACCACATTGGCCCTTCTCCAGTCCTGAGGAACTTCTCCTGTTTCCAAGGATCTGTTGAAAAATATTAATTACACTTACCTGGTAATTGTAGTTCCTTTAGTGACGACAGTGCAGTCCTCTACGTCTGGGTAGTCAACCTCGTCCTGCAGCTAGGAGACTGGCATGTCCAAATTCGTGACATCACTGGTATATCCTGGCACCATCAGCCCTCCTACTTCCAGTGTGAACTACTAACAAAGCAGACTCAAAGGAGCAAGAAATAAGTAGCAATGTAACAACGTCAACTGAACAATGTGTTTTCCCCTGTCTGTTTCCTTTTTTTTTTTTTTTTTTTTTACAACTAGGTACAGAAGTGGGAATGGATTCTGTTATGTACTGCACTTTTAAATGCCATAGAAAAGCTATGACCCAGGTTCTGCTTCCTATCCCTGCGCCCCGAGCAGCGGAAGCAATAGGACAATTTAGAAAGCAATAGACAGGAAAAGATCGGAGCCGGCTCACCTGTAAGACTCTTTGACCTGTACTCCACGCCGGAAACCTGGAAAGATCATGAGTAGGGCGGGATGGGGAACTGCACTGTCGTCACTAAAGGAACTACAATTACCAGGTAAGTGTAATTAATATTTCCTTAGCGTTCCTCCAGTGCAGTCCTCTACGTCTGGGATGTACCAGAGCAGTACTTAACGGGTGGGATCTTTCCGGCCGGCCGACAAAACTGCCGATCCGAAACGGGTATCCGCTGCCGCCGCCACATCCAGGCGGTAATGCTTACTGAAGGTATGCAAGGACGACCAAGTAGCCGCCCTGCAAATATCTCCTGGCGGAACTAACCGATGCTCCGCCCACGAACAAGCCTGCGCACTAGTGGAATGAGCACGCAAGCCCGAAGGCGCCGAGCGGCCCTGAAGCAAATAAGCCAAAGCAATCGCCTCCTTAATCCATCGGGCAATGGAAGCTTTAGCAGCGGCTTCCCCCTTACGTACGCCCCCAAAAAGGACAATAAACGATCCGACTTACGAAAGGATTCGGTAACCCTCAAATAGTGCCGCAATACCCGCTGCACATCCAAGCGGCGCAAGTCGTGATCGGAACCACCGAGAATGGGGAGTGAAACCACCTGATTCATGAGAAAGGGCGAAACCACTTTAGGGAGAAAAGAAGGAACGGTCCGCAACACCACCTTGTTGTCCGAGAAGGACAGAAACGGTTCCCGACAGGACAAGGCCTGCAACTCAGAGATACGTCTGGCCGAGCAGATCGCCACCAAGAACACCACCTTCAAAGTTAAATCCTTCAGGGAGGCGTGTTTCAACGGCTCAAAGGGAGACCGGGACAAAGCTCCGAGGACGAGATTAAGATCCCAAGGCGGAAAACAAGACTTAAGGGAAGGGCGCAGCTTAGAAACTGCTGACAAGAACCGCCGAATGTCCGGGTGAGAACCCAACGAAAGGCCGTTGACCTTACCCCGATAACAGGCCAGCGCCGCCAGCTGAACCCGCAATGAGCTGGCCGCCAGACCTTTGCTAAAACCATCCTGTAAAAAATCTAGAATTATGGGCACGGCCACGGTGGCCGCTCGTATCCAGCGCCGAGAACACCAATCCTCAAACACGCGCCAGACGCGGACATAGGCAAGGGAGGTAGAACGCTTTCGAGACGCAAGCAGCGTGGAAATCACCGCTGCCGAGTAACCCCGCTTACGCAAACGCGCCCGCTCAATGGCCAAACCGTAAGCGAGAACCGATCCAACTGCGGCATAAGGAGAGGACCCTGAATCAGGAGATCCGAACGAGCCGGGAGACGCCAAGGACGACCGTCGAGGAGACGAATCAAGTCCGCATACCATGGACGTCGGGGCCAATCGGGAGCTACGAGAAGAACTCTCCCCGGATGTCGCCCTATCTTCTGCACGACTCGACCTATGAGCGCCCACGGGGGAAACACATACAGAAGACCTTCCCCCGGCCAAGCCTGCAGCAGCGCATCTATTCCCTCTGACATTCTTTCCCGTCTTCTGCTGTAAAAACGAAGAACCTTTGCGGAGAGAAAGGTCGCCATCAGATCCATCACTGGTGTCCCCCAGCGCTGCACCACCTGAGCGAACACGTCGGGATGCAGTTGCCACTCTCCGGCATCCACTCGCACTCGGCTGAGATAATCGGCTGTCACGTTGTCCTTTCCAGCAATGTGAGCTGCCGAAATCGCCACCAATCGCGTCTCCACCCAAGCGAACAGCTGATCCGCTTCCTCTTCCATGGGGGCGGTGCCCGTGCCGCCCTGCCGATTGATGTAGGCGACGGTCGCCGAGTTGTCGGAAAGAACTCGCACCACGCGACCCAGAACTAAGGACTGGAAAGCCTGAAGAGCGAGGAACACGGCCCGGAGCTCCAGACGATTGATTGACCATGAGGTTTCTGGAGGAGACCAGCGACCCTGCGCAAAGACCCCCTGGCAATGAGCTCCCCAGCCCCCCAGACTGGCATCCGTCAAAAGAGGTATCCAATCGGGTTGTTCCAGTGGCATCCCAACCGCTAAGGAGTGCGGAAGAATCCACCACTGGAGAGACTTGCGAACCGACAGAGGGCAAGGCAAACGTTTGCTGAGAGGATCCACCTGATGTGACCAGCGCCGGAGTAGAGACCGTTGTAACGGGCGCATGTGCACCTTTGCCCACGGCACCGCTTCCAGGGTCGCCGCCATGGTACCTAAGACCCTCAGATAGTCCCAAGCCGGAGGGGCCGGAGTGGACCTGAACATCCGAACGAGAGCTCGCAAGGAGGTGGCCCGCCTGGCAGGGAGAAACACGTGACCCGAGCACGTATTGAAGCGCACGCCCAGGTACTCCAGGTTCTGAGAGGGTTCCAGATGACTCTCTCCGAAATTGATCACCCAACCCAGACTCTGCAGAAAAGATACCACTTTGCTCGTGACCTTATTTATTTATTTATTTATTTAACATTTCTTATATACCGCGCTATTTGTCATCAGCGCGGTTTACATCAAAACAATAGAACACTTGACAAGATACATTGGCCGTCGTTTACATAAAACGGGGAGTTAACATGGAGGAGAACTTGGGGAACTATTTACATTCAAGTTTATAGCAAACTTAGGAAACTATGTACAAATCGATTGTATTACATATTAGGTATGATTACAGTGTTTTACATCATGTAGCGGCTGTATGATATAGTGGGGGTGTGTGGGAGGTAATGGGGTATCGGGATGGCTATAATGTAAGAGAAAAAGGTGGTGTTTGAGGGCTTTTCTAAATTGAATAAGGTCTCTAATAGCTCTAATGTGTGGGGGGAGTTTGTTCCAGCATACAGGGGCATAGTTCCTGAAAGCCCTATTGGTGGTGATCTGGTTGAGTTTTGTGGATTCAATTGGTATAAGTAGCATGTTGGCAGCCTGGGATCTCCTGGATCTGTTGTCTGGAGAACGCGTTATGAGGTCGGAAATGGATGGGGGAGCTATCATGTTGAAGGCCTTGAAGGTAATGAGGAGGGTTTTGTACAGGATTCTACTGCTTATGGGAAGCCAGTGTAGTTCCTTTAGAATGGGGGAGATGTGGTCGACCCTTGAGGTTCCGTAGAGCACACGGGCTGCCGCATTCATGGCTAGCTGTAATGGTTTGAGGGAGCTCTTTGGAAGGCCATGTAGAACTATGTTGGCATAGTCGAAGTGCGGTGTGACTAGTGCCTGGAAGATGGTGCGGAAATCCGCGGATTCCATCATGGGCCTAAGATGCCGTAGGGTTTTTATCTTGAAATAGATGGTCTTGACAGTGCGTTTGATATGTTCCTTGAAGTTGAGTTGTTGATCAAGAATTACCCCGAGATATCGTATGTTGGATTTGATTGGAAGTTCCGCGTCTCTGACTTTGAGTGTTGGTGGCGGAGAGAAGGCTTTATTCCTTGTGATCATTAGTACTTCCGTTTTTTTGAAGTTTATCCGGAGGTTCTGAGTGAGTAGCCAGTCAGTTATTGTGTTGAAGCAGTCAACTAGCACTGTATAGTCGGGACAATTGATGACAATGGGTGTGAATAGCAGGACATCATCGGCATACATAAGACACGATATGCCAAATGAACGGGCAATGTCACAGATTGGTTGCATATAGATGTTAAAGAGCAACGCGGAGAGGGAGGATCCTTGGGGTACACCTTGGTGCTGTTGGAAAGGTTCGGAGGTGGTGCTTTGAATCCGGACTTGTTGACATCTGCCTTCGAGGTAGGATTTACACCAGTCCCACGCTTGATCTCGGATTCCCTTCTCATGTAGCCGGGTGAGAAGCTGCAGGTGGTCTACGGAGTCAAACGCTGCTGATATATCAAGGAAGATTAGTGCGAAGCCATTCTTTATACTGTCAATTCCATTGATCAGTGAACTGGTTAATGTTGTCAGTAGGGTTTCGATACCGTGTGCTTCTCTGAATCCATGTTGAGAGGGATCCAGTGGTGAGGAGGAGTCAACATGCTGCTGGATCTGTCTAAGGGTTATTCTCTCTAGGATCTTAGCCAGAAAAGGGATACTGGAGATTGGTCTGTAAGATTCCTCTTTCTTTGGGTCAAGTTGATTGTTTTTTAGTAGTGGGCGGATGGATGTGTGCTTGAGCGCATCTGGGAAAACTCCTGTTTCAAATGACAGCTTGGTGATGTTGGCTATGATAGGGCTGAACTCCGTGCGCATTGTCTTGATCCAGTGCGCTGGGCAGGGGTCGGTTGGTGCGGTCGTGGCGTTGATTGATGCAATTACTTCTTCAATGGTCTTTGTTGATGGCGGTGAGAGTTTGGTGAGTGTGGACTGGGAAAGAGTGGTTTTGGGATTTGTGGTATGGTTAAGATGAAGTGATGATGCCATTGTAGTTACCTTTATTGATTTTGATTGGATGTAATTCGCATATGCTTGTGGCTGAATACCTTCTTGTTGAGGAGGGGAAGGTTGGTTGGTAAGGGATTTCACCAGCTGGAAAAGGTCTCTTGGCTTATTTAGTGAGCGGCTGAGAATTTCTGCATGGAATTGTTTCCTTTTGGCCCACGTTGATTCGCGATGGGTCTTCAGATATTGTTGATAGATGGCTTGGTCTGAGGTATTTCTAGTCGCTCTCCATTTCCTTTCGAGTTTTCTGAGTCGGAGTAGGGATGCTCGTAGTTCCGGGGAAAACCATGGGGCGGCATGTTTCTTGGTGTCTCTTCTGTCTGATGCGGTTTTTTTGTTGTTGGCAGGTTGTTGAGCGTAATGGGAGAGGGTCTCGTTCCAGTTGGACATCATGTCATTCAGGTTGGTTGCTGGTTGATCAAGCTTTGGGAGAACGTCACTAACGATTGTTTCCCTGTTGAGTTGCTTGAATCGTGTGGTTCCTGATGTTTCCGTTGCACTTGGGCGGTGGCTCGTAGAGTGTTGCATTGGTAAATGGAATGTTATTAGATTGTGGTCTGACCAGGGGACTGGTGAGATAGTAAGGTCAAATTGGTTTGATGTACTCATGGCGGTATGTGGGATGAATATTAGGTCAAGGGGGTTTCCTCCTTGGTGGGTGGGATCAGTTATAGCCTGCTTGTAGTTGAGGTCAGCCATTGCTTCGAGGAAGGCTTTGGCTAGGGTGGGTTGAGTGGAAGCGAGATTAAGGTCTCCTAGTAGCCAGTTAGGTTTGGAGGAGTCTTCTGGATTACATGCTAGGTCAATGATGTCTGAGAGCTCATCTGATCCAATTCCTGGGGTTCTGTAAATGAGGTTAATAGTATTGTATTTGTTGGTGATGGTTAGTGTATTCAGGAGTTGCGTGCTCTTGGTAAGGCTAGTCCGGTATTGTAACAATGTTTTTGCAAGGATCAGTACACCTCCTCCTCTTTTGTTTTCCCTATTACAGGTATAGATCGAAAAGTTAGGTGGTGTAAGGTGATTTAATATGACATTGTCGGATTCAGAGATCCATGTTTCTGTGACCATTAGCATGTCTAGATTGTGCATAGTGATTAGGTCAGTGATTACCGGCCATTTATTACGGACCGAACGTGCGTTGATAAGGGCGCACCTTAGTTCTTGTTGATGCTTTGTGTTTTTATGTTTTGTGGAGTTTGAGGTCTCTATGGCTATATATATTAAGTGTGACAGTCTTCTGTGTGAAGGGTTTGAGTGCCGGTGGTATTGGTTGTTGTATGTTTTACCGTTTGCACTCTTTAGTAGTTGGATGGGGTTGCATCCATCTGCCAATACAACTGATTCATAGAGTGTGCTGACCAGTGTATAGAGTAGGGCAAAAGTAAGTAATGGGTAAGCCATTTATGTTTCCGGAATGAGACGTTTCTAGGTTACTGGTGTTTTGTGATGTTGCATGTGTTTTTCTAGTGCTGTGTTGTGTTAGTGGAGGTGTTTAGCACTTCAAAGTAGTGATTCAGTAGAGCAGTACAGTGTAGCAATATAGTATAGCAATATAGTGTGGTAATGAGGTATATCAATTCGGTATAGCAATACAGTGCAGCAATATAATGTGTCAATACAGTGTGGCAATGAGGTATATCAATTCAGTAATAACATACATTCCAGCACTATAATGTATCAATACAGTGTGGCAATGAGGTATATCAATTCGGTCTAGCAATACAGTGCAGCGATATAATGTATCAATACAGTGTAGCAATGAGGTATAGCAGTTTAGTAGTGCAGCAATATAGTGTGGCAATGCAGTATAGCAATTCGGTATAGCAATACAGTGCAGCAATATAATGTATCAATACAGTGTAGCAATGAGGTGTAGCAGTTTAGTAGTGCAGCAATATAGTGTGGCAATGCAGTATAGCAATTAAGGTGTAGCGATGAGGGGTAGCAATATAGTGCAACAATACAGTGTAGCAATGACGTGTAGCAATTCAGGTATAGCAATGAGGTATAGTAATTCAGATAGGTAGGCACCATGTGTCGGCTAGTTTGTACCTTAGGTCCTCTGAGTTATTCGTCTTGTATCCAGTTCTTACGCTCTGTTGCTCTGGTGGTGAGGAAGGCTGTGCTGGCAGTAGAACGTTTGAGGAGAGACAGGGCTGTTGAGAGGGGGCGAGCTCGACCGAGGGGAGCTCAAGCTGCTGATCTGCTGAAGTGATGCCGATGTGTAAATGTGGTCTTGGTGCTCACGTGTGTGCCACTGCCTAAGGGCCACGCCAAAGGGCCCTCTGGCGATGCCCTCAGGCGCGGGTCTGCAAGGCGCAGGTCCGCCCTTCGACGTTCTTCTTTTAAACGGGCTGAGCTGCCGCGTTTGGGCAGGAGGAGCAGGCTGGAACGTCTGCGGTGGCCCGAGTTGGCTGACAGCACGCTCCCTCCGGGGAGATGTGCAGGGCTTAAACGTCTGTGCAGGCAGCTTCGATTTTGCGAATATGGCTGGTGTTGTTATCCTGCTGCCGGAGAGCTGCTGATGATGGCAGGGGTTTTCTGGTGCCCCTTCTCGCGGTCCCCGCCTAAGGGCCACGCCAAAGGGCCCTCTGTCGAGGCCCTCAGGCGCGGGCCCGCCAGGCGCGGGCACGCCTGCCGGCGCTTCTTTTAAACGTTGGCTGCTCTGCCCCGATTGGGTAGAGCAGCAGGCTGGAGGAGCCGCGTCGCTCCGGCGTGCTCCTCCCCGATCGGGAGAGCAGTGGCTGGGCCGGAGGGGTGCAGGCAACGGAGAGGCCTGTGCTCCTGCCGGCGCTTCTTTTAAACGTTGGCTGCTCTGCCCCGATTGGGTAGAGCAGCAGGCTGGAGGAGCCGCGTCGCTCCGGCGTGCTCCTCCCCGATCGGGAGAGCAGTGGCTGGGCCGGAGGGGTGCAGGCAACGGAGAGGCCTGTGCTCCTGCCGGAGCTTCCTTTAAACGTTGGCTGCTCTGCCCCGATTGGGTAGAGCAGCAGGCTGGAGGAGCCGCGTCGCTCCGGCGTGCTCCTCCCCGATCGGGAGAGCAGTGGCTGGGCCGGAGGGGTGCAGGCAACGGAGAGGCCTGTGCTCCTGCCGGAGCTTCCTTTAAACGTTGGCTGCTCTGCCCCGATTGGGTAGAGCAGCAGGCTGGAGGAGCCGCGTCGCTCCGGCGTGCTCCTCCCCGATCGGGAGAGCAGTGGCTGGGCCGGAGGGGTGCAGGCAACGGAGAGGCCTGTGCTCCTGCCGGAGCTTCCTTTAAACGTTGGCTGCTCTGCCCCGATTGGGTAGAGCAGCAGGCTGGAGGAGCCGCGTCGCTCCGGCGTGCTCCTCCCCGATCGGGAGAGCAGTGGCTGGGCCGGAGGGGTGCAGGCAACGGAGAGGCCTGTGCTCCTGCCGGAGCTTCCTTTAAACGTTGGCTGCTCTGCCCCGATTGGGTAGAGCAGCAGGCTGGAGGAGCCGCGTTGCTCCGGCGTGCTCCTCCCCGATCGGGAGAGCAGTGGCTGGGCCGGAGGGGTGCAGGCAACGGAGAGGCCTGTGCTCCTGCCGGAGCTTCCTTTAAACGTTGGCTGCTCTGCCCCGATTGGGTAGAGCAGCAGGCTGGAGGAGCCGCGTTGCTCCGGCGTGCTCCTCCCCGATCGGGAGAGCAGTGGCTGGGCCGGAGGGGTGCAGGCAACGGAGAGGCCTGTGCTCCTGCCGGAGCTTCCTTTAAACGTTGGCTGCTCTGCCCCGATTGGGTAGAGCAGCAGGCTGGAGGAGCCGCGTCGCTCCGGCGTGCTCCTCCCCGATCGGGAGAGCAGTGGCTGGGCCGGAGGGGTGCAGGCAACGGAGAGGCCTGTGCTCCTGCCGGAGCTTCCTTTAAACGTTGGCTGCTCTGCCCCGATTGGGTAGAGCAGCAGGCTGGAGGAGCCGCGTTGCTCCGGCGTGCTCCTCCCCGATCGGGAGAGCAGTGGCTGGGCCGGAGGGGTGCAGGCAACGGAGAGGCCTGTGCTCCTGCCGGAGCTTCCTTTAAACGTTGGCTGCTCTGCCCCGATTGGGTAGAGCAGCAGGCTGGAGGAGCCGCGTTGCTCCGGCGTGCTCCTCCCCGATCGGGAGAGCAGTGGCTGGGCCGGAGGGGTGCAGGCAACGGAGAGGCCTGTGCTCCTGCCGGAGCTTCCTTTAAACGTTGGCTGCTCTGCCCCGATTGGGTAGAGCAGCAGGCTGGAGGAGCCGCGTCGCTCCGGCGTGCTCCTCCCCGATCGGGAGAGCAGTGGCTGGGCCGGAGGGGTGCAGGCAACGGAGAGGCCTGTGCTCCTGCCGGAGCTTCCTTTAAACGTTGGCTGCTCTGCCCCGATTGGGTAGAGCAGCAGGCTGGAGGAGCCGCGTTGCTTTCCTCCTTGGACTTGGCCGCTGAATGCTTTCCTCCTTGGACTTGGCCCGAATCAACAAGTCGTCCAGATATGGATGAACCAAAATCCCTTCGCGCCTCAACGCCGCCGCCACGACCACCATAATCTTTGTAAAGGTCCGAGGCGCGGTCGCGAGACCGAAGGGAAGAGCATGGAACTGGTAATGTCCCCACGGCAGCGCAAAGCGCAGGAACTTCTGGTGAGCCTGTAGAATGGGCACATGCAAGTACGCCTCGGTTAGATCTAGAGACGTCAAAAACTCCCCTTGGCGGACCGCGACGATCACCGACCGCAAGGTCTCCATGCGGAAATGCGGCACTCTCAGACAACGGTTGAGCGCCTTTAGATACAAAATAGGGCGAAAAGTCCCCTCCTTTTTGGGAACCACGAAATAGATGGAATATCGACCCATACCATAGTCGCTTTTGGGAACCTCGGTCACTGACCCCAACTGCAACAATCGGTGCAGGGTGGAGGCTACTGCCGCCGCCTTGACCACTCCCCGGCACGGCGACCGCACGAAGGAATCCCGAACGGAACAGGCAAACTCGAGAGCGTAACCGTGTTGAATGATATCGAGCACCCATTGGTCCGTGGTAATGAGGGTCCAAGCGGGGAGAAACTCCCGGAGGCGGCCGCCCACCGAAATATCCACCGCCGGGACCCGCTGTATCTCATTGCGGTTTCCTAGCCACGGAGGAGGAGGCCGCGGAGAAGCCTCGGCTGCCGCCTCGGTAGCCTCGAAACCCTTGTGGATGGGACTGGAAGCGGCCCCTTTGAAATCCTCCATAGCGGGAGGACCGAAACCGCCGAGAATCCCAGAGGGTACGGAGTCGAACGAAGCGGCTTAGGCTTATCCTCGGGAAGCCGACCGGCCTTGGACTCCCCGAGATCCTTAACAAGCTTATCCAAATCATCCCCAAAGAGTAAGCCGCCCTTAAAGGGAAGCTTGCTAAGACGGGATTTAGAGGGACCATCCGCCGCCCAGTTCCGGAGCCACACAGAACGCCTGGCCGCCACTACCGAAGCCGTACTGTTGGCCAAGGCCCGAATCAAGTCGTAATGCAGATCTGCCAGATACGCTGCTCCGGATTCCAAACGATCCAGCTCCTTGACATCCGCCTCCTCCAACCGCGGGGAAAGGCGGAGACGCTGAGCCCAGCGCAAGCACGCCCGGGACACCCAAGCGCCACACAGCGACGCCTGCAAGGAGATGGAATCAGCGTCAAACATCTGCTGCAGCAGATTATCCACCTTCCGATCTTGGGCATCTTTCAATGCTGCACCACCCTCTACAGGGATGGTAGTCTTCTTAGTAACCGCCGAGACCACCGCGTCTACCCGCGGAGCTCGAAAACGCTCCTTATCCTTATCCGTTAAGGGATAAAGTCTACTGAGAGTACGAACCCCCCTCAAGGCTGATTCCGGCCGGGTCCATTCGTCCGTAATCATCTTATCCACCACGCGATGCAAAGGAAAAACAACCTGCGACTGACGTTCCGCCTCAATAACCGGATCCTCGATCGCCACATCCGGAACTACCGGAGCCGCCATATTCAAAATTTGCAGCGACTCCGAAATGAGAGAAGGCAACTCCTCCCTGCGGAACACTCTGATGATCTTGGCTTGGTCCTCGGGCTCTGGAATTTCCCCTTCTTCCAGATCCTGAGGCTCCTCTGCAGGGTCCCAGACATCCGCAGACTCCGGGGGCCATTCCCCCTCGGCGTCAGAGTCCGGCGCCGTCCTAGCCCGCTTTGCCACCGGCGGAGGAAGAGACGCTGCCGCGGCAGAATCTCGCTGCCCCTCCAGGGACGCCAAAGGTCCGGATGCCTGAAAGGTACCCTGCTGACGCAAGCAAAACGCTTGATGCAGCATTAAGACAAACTCGGGGGAAAAGGACCCAAGAGCAGTGGAGGACCCCCCAGTCAGGGCCCCAGAGGGTCCCGTGACGCTCTCCGACCGTGGGTCGGCCACTACGGAGCGTGCTGCAACCGCCTCGTCTAATATGGGAGGCTCAGACACCTCCGCGGGCTCAAGCACCTCCATACGCTGCTCCATTAGAGCGGAGAGGGTGGCACAGCCCTGACACACTCCTAACACTGACACTGGCCCTCTGTGGTTACCACAAATTAGACAGAGAGGCCTCTGAGGCATTGGCCAAGCAGGAAAACCAAGGGGACTGCGCTGGAAGCACTACTGGCTCCCCACCCCCCACCCCCCAGAAATGCCCTGGAAGGAAAGGGAAGAATCAGCTCTAATAGAAAAATAAAATGAAACAAAATGAAATAAAAGAAAAGATATAAAAGAAATAAACCCCAAAAAAAACCTGAAAGGAAGGGTCACTAAGTCCCCCAATGATAAAATGAAGCACTCACCAGTGCTAGCAAAAACTCCTCATGTGCCTGGCTGCCTGCAGTGTAAAACTGCAGTCAAAATGGCCGCCGAGGCAAAAACCCCGAGGCTAAAAAGGGCGCCAAACAGAACTGCTTAAGAAAGGCCTGCAAATGCCTGCCACAGGCTGTCTTCAACAAGAAAATACTTAAAAACCCCAGCTCCAAAGGCACTCACCAGGGGAAACAGCTGATTGAAACTCAACAGGAAATCCCCAGCACAGCAGGGAATCCCGGAGCTACAGGCAAGTGAAGGGCTCGGCTCCGTAATGTCTGGGAGCAGAGAACTTCAGTACTAACAGAGACAGCCTGCTAAAAATCTCCAGACCACAACTTACAAGAAAGGGAGAGGAGAAAAAAGGAAAATAAAGGAAATGGAAAATAATGGCAAAGAAGCAGGGCTGCCACGAGGAGAGACAGGAGGCTCCCTCAGGGCTGAGCACTGACCCCTCCTCCCTGCAGAAACTCTAAAATTTAAAGTAACAGGCACCCAAAGAAAGGGAAATTCTCCAATCCCCTAAATAGCCATCTAGAAATAAAAGTAAGCAATAAAATGAAATGAAACTAAGCTCCTTATTTTTTTCTCACAGTGAGCCCCCACATCCAGGGCTCCACAAGTCCTCCTGCTGCAAGGAGACTGGTCACACTGGAAGTAGGAGGGCTGATGGTGCCAGGATATACCAGTGATGTCACGAATTTGGACATGCCAGTCTCCTAGCTGCAGGACGAGGTTGACTACCCAGACGTAGAGAACTGCACTGGAGGAACGCTAAGGAACATCCTTTAACGGCCCTGCAAGAACCTCTCTGAGCTCTTTCAGTATCCTGGGATGTATCCTTGGACATATCCCATACGGTCCCAATCAATTTCTGATTTATGTATGTCGGAACTTGGAAGGTTACAGAATAAAAGCTGAATTATGAGATAAAGAATGGACATTCCAGTCAAACACTAGCAGGTCATCCCTATCCGCCGCCATTACACAATCATCCCATTTTATTGTTCACCAAGCATGCATTGTGGACTCCGTCCAGGGTTGCCAAGTTTTCAGAAGGGGAAATGAAGAATTGCTGGTCCATGTCACTTAACAGAAGATACTCTCTCTAATATGCTATTTGAGTGTATTACTCTTCAATCTAACGTTTTGATGCCATAGGTGGTATATCAAGTTTCTCAATAAACAAACAATTTTTGGGCAATAAATACAGGGAAGGATTACTGAGGTTTTAACTATTCATGAACATTTAACTTATAAAATTGCTGTTTGGTTATCTCGAGCACTGGAAAGTCTCCTAATTAAGGAACATACCAAGCTTTTTTATTTATTTATTGCACTAGCTGTGCATCGTATTCTACTTGGAAAGCACAGTTACTTACCTGTAACAGGTGATCTCTGGGAACAGCAGGAATTAGTCCTCACATATGGGTACGTCGGTACCGACGGAGCCCGTGCGGGAAAGCTCCCCAGCTTCTTAGAATAGAAGCTTTTGGGACCTCCCACTGCACATGCGCACTGCCTTCCCGCCTTCCTGAACAGCTCTCCTCAGTTTCGAGTTTATAGCTGAGTCAACAGAGAGAGGACAGGAAGATAGATAGATAAAAGATACAACTCCTAGGGGAGGTGGGTGGGTTGTGAGGACTAATTCCTGCTGTTCCCAGAGATCACCTGTTACAGGTAAGTAACTGTGCTATCTCCAGGAACAAGCAGGAATAAGTCCTCACATATGGGGACTCCCTAGCTTAGATGCATGGGATCCCCTGTAAAGGTTCGCCATCTTCGTATGGATCTCAGGCATCCATTCTGGGAAGGTGGGCAGGAGTTGTTTAGGAATGGAACAGGTGCTTGAGGACAGCCTGGCCAAACAAGGCATCCCGGCGGGAGTCCTTGTCCAAACAGTAATGGGCTGTGAAGGTATGAACCGAGGCCCAGGTAGCGGCTCGACAGATCTGATCTATGGAAACAGAGTGCAGATGAGCCATAGAAGTTGCCATGGCCCTCACATTGTGAGCAGTGACATGGCCTTCCAGAGAAATGTTTTTGCTCTGGTAAGCAAAAGAAATACACTGAGCAATCCAATTGGAAAGTGTACGCTTGGAGACTGGAAGTCCCAAATGGGAAGGATCAAAGGCCACAAAAAGTTGAGAAGACTTTCGATGTGGCTGAGTCCTATTAAGGTAAAAAGCGAGAGCTCTTTTACAATCCAGAGTATGAAGGTTCCTCTCTGCATTGGATGCATGAGGAGCTGGAAAAAAGACAGGTAGATATACCTCTTGATTAAGATGAAAAGGCGAGACCACTTTAGGCATAAAGTGGGGATTCGTCCTAAGGACCACCTTATCATGATGAAATCTTGTGTAAGGTGGATTAGCCACTAAAGCCTGCAGCTCACTGATGCGGCGAGCCGAAGTGACTGCAATGAGGAAGATGACCTTCCAGGAAAGAAATTTCAAGGAGGTGGAAAACATTGGCTCAAAAGGTGGCTTCATAAGTTGACCGAGCACTAGATTCAAATCCCATGCGACCGGGGTGGTCTGATGGGAGGTTTAGTGAGAGTCAGGCCTCTCATGAATCTTGCAACAAGAGGATGAGAGGAGATAGGTTGTCCATTTATATGTTTCAAGGATGCTGCAATAGCGCTTAAATGGACTCTTACCGAATTCGTCTTGAGGCCTGCATTGGATAGATGCAGGAGATAATCAAGAAGAGAATTCAAAGGAAGTGCCAGAGGGTCAAGACCCTGCTGAGCACACCAAATGGAAAAACGTTTCCATTTGAAAGCATAGGAACGCCTGGTAGAGGGTTTCCTAGAGGCAGAAAGGATATCTTTCACTGGTTGGGAAAGATGAAAGTCTTGAAGGCTTAAGCCTTCAGTAACCAAGCACTGAGGTGAAGGGATTTGGGGTTTGGGTGCCACAAA
The DNA here is from genome assembly GCA_033557465.1 of Ichthyophis bannanicus. Lineage (NCBI taxonomy): Eukaryota > Metazoa > Chordata > Amphibia > Gymnophiona > Ichthyophiidae > Ichthyophis > Ichthyophis bannanicus. Next base: position 409,670,471 of record CM066036.1, on the reverse strand, counting down.
GTCCCCTCCTCCTGAGACAGGAGGTCTGGCGCAGCTCCCAGATCCAAGTAGGATCCCTGGGAGAGCTGTAGAAGTAGAGGGAAACACACTTGGCGTGGCCAGCGTGGAGCTATGAGGATCATAGTTCCATGATCCCTCTGGAGTTTGAACAGAGTCTTGGGAATCAAAGGAATGGGTGGAAAGGCATATAGGAATGCCTGATTCCAATTCAGGAGAAAGGCGTCCGTAGCCTGAGCTCCCTGACACGGAGTTCTGGAACAGAACCGGGGAAGTTTGGCATTCCACGGACTTGCAAAGAGGTCTATGTCCGGGGTCCCCCATTCCTGAAAGATTCGGTTTATTTGGTCCAAATGTAGGGACCATTCGTGTGGCAGCAGAACTCGACTGAGCCTGTCTGCCCGAGAGTTTTGAACTCCTGGGAGATACACTGCTAGCAGGTGAATCTGATGCTCTCTGGCGAAGGCCCATAGTCTTAGAGCTTCGTTGCAAAGCGACAGAGAGCCCGTCCCTCCTTGTTTGTTTATGTGAAACATGGCCACCTGATTGTCCGTCTGAACTAGGACAGTGAGGTTGGCTAGGAGGGAGTGGAAGACCTTGAGGGCAAGGTAAATTGCTCGCAGTTCCAGAAGATTGATATGAAGGGTGGTCTCCTGTAGAGACCAAGTGCCCTGAGTGGAGAGAGTTTGCAGATGGGCTCCCCACCCTGTTTGGGAGGCATCTGTTGTGAGGGTTGCTTGGGGTAGCAATGGTTGAAATGGAGCCCCCAACAACAGATTCTTGGTGGAAGTCCACCAGTGGAGGGACCAAAACAGACGATCGGAGGTTTGTATTTGGTCTGAGAGCGCTCCTGACGCCTGAGTCCACTGAGTGGCCAGGGTCCATTGAGCTGCTCTCATATGAAGACGAGCATAGGGCACCACATGCACTGTGGAGGCCATATGACCCAGTAGGCGTAGCATTTCCCTGGCTGTCAAGTGAGTGCTGGACTGAGCTTGGGAGGCCAAACTCAGAAGGCGCTGGCCTCGAACCTGTGGAAGGTAGGCCCTTGCAGTGATGGTGTCCAACTGGGCCCCTATGAATTCTAGAGATTGAGTAGGGATGAGTTGAGACTTGGGAAGGTTTACTACCAGTCCCAGATACTGCAAAAGGCTCCTTGTGTGGTCCAGGGAAATCTGGGCCTGTGACTGAGTTGGAGCTCGGATGAGCCAGTCGTCCAGATATGGGAAGACAAAGATTCCCATGCCTCTTAGAAATGCGGCTACGACTGCCATGCATTTTGTGAATACTCTTGGAGCAGAGGCTAGACCGAAGGGGAGTACTCTGTATTGGAAATGTTTTCCCTGAAACAGAAAGCGAAGATACTTTCTGTGGGATGGATGGATGAGTATATGTGTATACGCATCCTGTAGGTCTAGAGAACAAAGCCAGTCCTGACCCTGGAGGTAAGGAAGGAGAATGCCGAGAGACAGCATTTTGAATTTCTCCTTGAAGAGAAATTTGTTCAATTCTCTCAGATCTAGGATTGGTCTGAATCCCCCTGTCTTCTTTGGAATGAGAAAATAAGGGGAGTAGAAACCGGACCCTTGTTGAGGAAGAGGAACCTCTTCTATGGCCCCTTGGGCAAGAAGAGAGGAAACCTCTTGACCCAACAGGGTTAGGAGAGATGGGGGAGAATTGAATGGTCTCACCATATGATGGGGAGGAAGGCTGGAGAAATGAAGTTTGTAACCCTCTCGAATGATAGAGAGGGTCCATTGTTCTGTTGTGATTTGTTCCCATCTGGGAGCAAAGTGAACCAACCTTCCGGGTATGGTGAGAGGTTCTGGTTGTGTTAGAACCAGAAGTGGCAAGTTCCCTAGGAGCAAGTCAAAACCCCTGAGGGGTTGGAGCCTGCTGAGCTACAGTAGCTGCTGCAGGCTTAGCTCGTGCTTGTTTGGATTGCTGACGCTTAGCAGTATAGCGAGGTTGAGAAGACTGCTGGCCAGTATTTGAAGCAACTCTGGCCTTCTTATAGTAAGGCCTTTTAAAAGACTTTTTCTTAGTAGGAATTGAAGTGGACTTTGAAAGTCTTTCCAAGGTGGCATTTTCAGCATCCATCTGGGTGGCTTTGATTTGCCACTCTTCCCCAAATAAGTTCTCACCTGTACAGGGCAGATTACGTAAGCCATCTAGAACCCAAGGTTCCAGATCAGAGGCCTGGAGCCAAGCAAGACGTCGGGCTGCAATAGCAATGCCCGAAGCCCTACTGGCTCCCTCAAAGGAATCATATGCTGCCCTATTAGAGAACTTAGAAACCTCTAAGAGTTGTTTCACTAGGGAAAGGAAACCCTGCTTTTTATCCTCAGGGATAAAGGGGGCAAAATGCCGCACCTTTTTGGCAAGTTCCTCCAGGAACATGCCCATATAGAGACTGTAGGAATTAATCCTGGCTATAAGCATACTAGCCTGGAAAATTTTCCTACCAAAAGAGTCCAAAGTCTTACATTCCCGTCCTGGAGGGGTGGAAGAGTGCCTTTTGGTACTCCTAATCTTCTTCATTGCAGACTTCACCACAATAGAGTGGTGGGGCAATTGAGTCTTTTGGAAACCAGGAGAAGGAGGGACCCTATACATGGTGTCCAACCTACGGGAATAAGGAGACAAAGTCAAAGGATTTTCCCAGAAATCCATCAGTTGTTCTTGAAGGATTTCATGGATAGGCAGGGTAACTGCCTCCTTAGGGGCCTTTGAGTATCCCAAAATATCCAGTTTTTTGGATCTGGGTTCCTTTTCAGAGGATGTGGTAATAGAAAGGGCTGTAGCCATATCTAAAACAAAGTCCTGGAAGGACAAATCCTCTGGAGGGGACATTCTCCTTTTAGGAGAAGAGGGCTCCTCAGGTAAGTTGAGTGAAAACTCAGCAGAATCATCAGAGGAGTGAAAATCCTCAGAGGAATCGGTGCTTTCCTCTAACGCACGATACGCGTACCGATCGGTATCGATATCGGGCGTATCGGGTATGGAACCGGTATGGAGCGAAAGCCCATACGGTACCGACTTGCGTTTAGAGGTGGACGGCCTCGATACCGGCATGGCGGACGATACCGGTATCGGGCCCGGAACCGCTGAAAGCGGAACCGATGGCGTTGCAGCTTTAATGAAAGCCATGACGGCCTGCTGCATGGACTGTACAGTATCGCCCATGGACGCCATAGCTGCCTGGATGTCGGTACCGGAGTGACCCGGTACCCCAGAGCAGGCTAACAGGTGATCTGTCGAGGCCGTAGCATCGATATCAACCTGAGACCCCTGAATTGGCGTTTTTGGAAGTTGGACTTCCCGCCGGGGTTGTTTGGCTGGGGCAGGGTCCTCAAGTTCTAAGCTAAGAGCCTCTCGATGCTTTGAAGGAGATTTGCTCTTTGAGGACTTGCCCACAGAAGGTTTGGTTACCTGAGATCCATCCGGAGAAGAAGACCTGGATGACTGTGATGCTGTATTCTCTGAAGCAAACAGCACATGGAATTTGTTGGCCCGGTTCTGCAGCCCACGTTTAGACATGTGGGAGCAAGATGGGCAGTCCGGTATGGAATGGTCAGGCCCCAAACATTTCAGACACCAGTCATGGGTGTCTGTGACTGAAATAACAGCATTACATTTGGTACACTTCTTAAATCCAGGGGCTGGCTTCTCCATGAGGAGAAATTGAGTAGGCCGAGAGGCCTCTCTGAAGTGACCAAAAAGCTAAAAAATAAGAAAAAAGAATTATAATTTTTTAAAGAAAGAAAGAAAAGACCGGCGATACCGGTATCGGTATGGGGAAGGCAGGTACGCGGTCTAAAGAAACAAATAAAATAACAATTTCTTCAGCGGTGACAGGAACACGACCTGCTGGCTCCGCGGAAAAAGAGAAACTGAGGAGAGCTGTTCAGGAAGGCGGGAAGGCAGTGCGCATGTGCAGTGGGAGGTCCCAAAAGCTTCTATTCTAAGAAGCTGGGGAGCTTTCCCGCACGGGCTCCGTCGGTACCGACGTACCCATATGTGAGGACTTATTCCTGCTTGTTCCTGGAGATAAAGAATACTGATCTCTCTGTGTATTTATAGTCGGGCCAGGTTTGTCTGACTCGTGAATATGAAGTTGCAGCAATGAAGAGGAAACATTTACCTTTCTTCTATAAAGTCTGGGTTCCCTTGGATGATTTTTGTAATTCTGTTTAGAATTTACCTTAGATCACTTAACAACAGAAGCTATGTCTGTTCTAGGGAGGTTGATATTGTAACACAACATGTTTATTATTGTATTATTTTTGGGATGTGCTGACTGATAGTGTGTAATAATTTGTTAATAAAAGATTGAACTAAAAAAAAAAACAGATGTTGGCAAACCAGAAACATTTGGCCTACCCTTTCTGTCTCTAAATATACCCAATCTGTAAGTGCTGGTGGCCCATGCACTCTCATGATGCCTCTCAGGTAATCCAATATTCTATCGTAGACTATGATGCTTATTCTACAGTAACATTTTAAAGAGCCTATAGAAACTAGGCTCCGTCTAATTCAATCTTTTAATTCTTTCCAAAACACAGCCAGAAAGATCAGGGTTCAAATTCCACTGGCACTCCTTGTGGCCTTGGGCAAACCACTTAACCTTCCATTGCCTCAGGTACAAACTTATATTGTGAGCCCTTTGGGGACAGAGAAACGCATACTGTACCTGAATGTAACTCGCCTTGATCTTCTCCTGGAAAGGCATGAGCTAAATACTAATAATAAATTATACTATTTTATAATATATCTCATAGCACAGCTTTACAACTGAACATGTCAATAGAAACCAAACTTATAGGGTGTAATTTTACTGAAGACTGCTTAAATCCAAGTCTTAAGAAGGCACCTATTGTATACCTATGTTAAAATGCAATCTATGCACATGTCCCTTTATCAAAAAGACACCCAGACCTATCTCAAGTAGCAAACAAATACTCATGTCCAAATTTACATCTGGTCTGAAGAAAATGTAAATGAGTGTGTATGCATGCTCTCTATGTATATTTTCTAAAACCTTGCCCTAACTCCCCTACTCTCCCATCCCAGGAATGCATATATGCCATCTTGTTAGCATGTATACTTTTGCCTGTACATATTTGGCTGCACAATTTTATAAATGCAATGCTTTACATGGAAAAAACTTTTTCTGAATTTACCCCCATAATGTATTTTTGCATCAGATGGCTTTTGAGGTATGTTCCTACCTGCATCTCTTCTTTTGTAAAGCTGGCTGCTTCATCTCCCAGCTCATGTAGATACATGCAGTCTGGCTTTGGACACTGCATATTCTTTAGAAAATAGCTACAGTATTTTGTTGTACCTAAAGAGGCCTGTAAGAGGAACAAAAATGAGGAAGAAAATATTATTCAGACACTTGTACACAAATGACAGAAATAATTGCCTGCATATAAGTAATAACAATCGTTATATACTCTATTCCACATAATAATGCTTTCATCAAAAATTAAACCTACCACTGAACAAGGAGTACGGCATCTCCCATGTATGACCCCTTCTATCAGCACTGTAATGATATTGCCCTATCAGTGGAACACGATATATACAAATAATTCTTTGGCAAAATGTGACATGTTTTGGTCTCCTGTCAGGACAGCAACAATTACATCATTTTCTGAGCTAGATCTAAAGGAGGTTGGAGTACGTTCTTCTAAGGATAGACTTTCACATATTTTCATTGTCCCTGTTGTCCATTATCCTATTATAAGTACAGCTTTTGATTTTTTGTTATAACTGAAAAGCCCTTGAAATCATCCTGCCTTGTGGCAATCCAATGACATCATTTGGCTATTGTCCCGAGAACAGACCAGAAAAGCAGCATCACTTGCAGTGGCTGATGTGTCTCCTCCCCATCAGCTACAGATATAAAATTTTTTAAATTTAAAGTAAGGGGGACTGCTCGAGACATTACAGCAAGGAGGAGAGCGGCTGTTTATTTGGCGGACAATGAAGCGCTGGTGGGTTTTGTTATGCTTTTGTGAGTGATCATGCACTCTTTTTGGGCAGGTTGTGAATATAATTTGTTGGGGTTTTCGGTAGGTAGTTTAGATGTGTCTGCCATGGTTATAGTATGTAATGAAGGGATATCAACTACAACAAGACAGAAGCCCTCCTGATCACACGAAACGCCGGATTTACTCCACCACACTCAATCCAGCTCAAAAACAACAAGATACCCATCAAACCAGAAGTGAAGTACCTTGGAGTCACCCGGGACCGTGAGTTGAATATGCATTCCCACATAAACAAGACAACCAGGAGCGCCTATCACAATCTGAGCACCATCAGACGGCTCAAACCGCTACTCAGTACAGACCACTTCTGCACCGTACTCCAAGCCATAATCACACCCATCTTGGACTATTGCAACCCATACTCCTAGGCCTATCCGAACAGGCACTCCGACCCCTACAGATGGTACAGAATACCACAGCTTGTATTCTAACTGGTTCATCTAAATACGACCACATCACCCCTCTCCTGAACTACCTTCATTGACTCCCCATTACCTCCCACATCAAATATAAAACCGCACTAAACATATTTAAAATCAAGCAAGCCATCTCAGCAGACATACTGAGTAACCTCATTACAACGAAGAACTGCTCGAGACCCAGAAGGCGCACCACCACGGACACCATTGCTACCCGCAGGTCATACACCAAATTAAATCAATCCACATCCGGACGAGCCTTCTCCCTGGCTGCCCCAGCTCTATGGAATGCCCTCCCAGACTCTCTAAGAGCCACTTCAGACTATAAGGACTTCTGGAAGAAGCTGAAAACAACTATGTAGAGCATTTTGGAGACGTTACACAGCAAGACCCCATAACATAGCCCCACTCGATTACATTATAGTACAATGCTTGTTAATTAAATAGCTCATACTGTAAATAGTTGAAACCAATCCCATTTATGCCCCCTCTCCCAATGTTTTATGTAAAAGTTGAAATGTTGATCTGTAAACCCTTCCTTTTCTGATGACACTACTAAAATGATTGTCCACTCCTTGATCGCCTCCCGTATTGATTACTGCAATATTCTCCTTGCTGGCCTTCCCGCAAACCATCTCTTTCCCCTTCAATCTATTCAACATTCTGCTGCTCGACTAATTTTCCATCAGCATCGCTTTTCCCATGTCACCCCTCTTCTCAAGTCCCTTCATTGGTTTCCCATCCACTTCTGAATCCAATTCAAACTCCTCCTCTTGACCTATAAATGCATTCACTCTTCAGCCCCCCACTACCTATCATCTCTTATCTCTCCTTACATCCCCTCTCGCGTTCTTCGCTCTTCGAACAGCCTTCGTCTATCTATGCCCTCCACTCGTACTGTTAATTCTAGACTTCGCTCCTTTCACCTGGCTGCATCCTTTGCCTGGAACACTCTACCTCTGTCTGTGCGCAATGCACCCTCTCTGGACCTCTTCAAGTCCAGATTGAAAACCCATCTCTTCTCTATTGCGTTCTGTTCTTGATTCTTGTTTTTGCTCCTCTTGTTTATTGTATACTTTGTCTTGTTTGATTGTACTTGTATTTTGTGATCTTCTTGATTAGATTGTGAGCTCTGATGAGCAGGGTTATCTTTCTTCATGTATGTACAGCGCTTTGTACGTTTGAGGCGCTTTATAAATGTTAAATAGATAGATAAACCACTTTGATTATAAGAGAAGGCGGTATAGAAAAACTACTAAATAAATAAAAAATAAATATATATATATATATATATATATATATATATATATATATATATATATATATATATTATATTATTGATTTTGTGATTTTGTTTTTAGTGCTATCGATATGATTGATATATATCCCCCTGAAGCAGCACTGTAGAGAAACGCTAAATGGGCATCCTGAGGGACGTGGGGGAATAAAGTTCTGAAGAGGCGATGGCTGGCTTCATGATTATGCGAGACATTAGGAACTTCATCAAAGTTAAGGGCAAACTGCCACTGCTAGTCATAAGCCAGAAGCAGACAGCCTTGTCCCTAAATGAGTGATGGTCAGTAGGCTGGATATGTTGAAGTTCTGCACACATTTGAATTACTGAAGATTCATACATAAATTTAAAAGGAGTTTTTTCTTTTAACATGTCGTTGATGTGTTGGGTAAGGTGGTGTGAGTGGGGTATGCCACAGTCCATTCATAACCCTGTAGACTCAGACCTGTTCTTTTTTATTTCCTTGAAGAAATATACTGCAAGTGTGTTAAGATAGTGGAGCGAGTTTTTTCTATTTTTGAGGTATGGGGGGGGGGGGGGCAGGAGGGATTTGCCCAGTGAACATCAGCACAGGCCATCACTCCCCCAATAATGTCATCAGTGAGCTGCATCGAGCCCTCAAAATCCAGTTGTGTCGAGACGTGCAGCAGCAGGACCATGTCTGAAGGGAACATCTCTTTGTAGCCCCTTCAGAGCAACAGGTTTCTGAAGATAATTAAGGACTGGCGAGTTGTAATTTTTTTCTTTTTTCCTTTTTTTTACTATCTCGCTGGGTAAGAAGATTATCAAAAAGACAGATACAGTGGCATCCTCTCCACACTTCAGGGTCCTATGGACAGTTGCAATCTCTCTCTGCTATTGAAGTTATTCCCATCAGTTACAGCAAGAGGAACTGTTCTTTCCTTAATGGCTTCTATAAATTCTGGTGTGTGAGATCCTGTCGCAGTCTCATCTCCAAGTGTAGTGGAAGTGGTGGCTAACGCAGTCTCCAGGGCTCCTTCTGAATAGTCTATACTAGTGATGCCTAGGACTATGCCAGTGCCCACCTACCAACCAATTGGATATTACTCTAACTCAAGAGGTTTCTCTGATGGATACCTGGCAAGTTGTGACTAGGAAAGAGGGAATGGTACAGGGGGCTGTTTCTCAAAGGGGCAATGTCCCCATTTGAGTTAGTTTTTTGCATACTATGATGCAATGAATCTCAATCCTAAGCCAGAATTCATGGAGTATTTATTTATTTATACAGTACATTCATACCGCCTATCAGTACACCATCTAAGCAGTTACAAACACATTTATCAATAAAGCATGGTTACTCACCTGTAACAGGTGATCTCCGGGAACAGCAGGAATTTAGTCCTCACATATGGGTATCGTCGGTACCGACGGAGCCTGCGCAGGAACACTCCCCAGTGTCCAATTAGAAAGCTTTTGGGAGCATCCCACAGCGCCTGCGTGCTGCCTTCCCGCCTTTCCCAACTGCCTCTCTCCAGTTGAGTTTTAAGCAGAGACAAAGAGAGAGAGAGGGAAAGGGAAAGAGATAGATAGAGAGATACAACTCCTAGGGGAAGTGGGTGGGTTGTGAGGACTAAATTCCTGCTGTTCCCGGAGATCACCTGTTACAGGTGAGTAACCATGCTATCTCCAGGAACAAAGCAGGAATGTAGTCATCACATATGGGGACTCCCTAGCTTTAGATGCCAGGGAGAGGCCCCAGAAGTTGTGTGTCCCTGAGAAGGGCTCCACTTCCCCCCATGGATCTCTGGCATCCTACCAGGGATGGTGGGTAGGAGTTGATTAGGTATGGAACAGCTGTTGGAGAACAGCCTGACCAAACAAGGCATCCCGGCGGGAGTCCTTGTCCAAGCAGTAATGGGCTGTGAAGGTATGAACCGAGGCCCAGGTGGCTGCTCGACAGATATCGTCAATAGACAGAGTGCAGATGAGCCATTGAGGCTGCCATGGCTCTCACATTGTGAGCTGTAACATGGCCCTCCAGAGAAAGGTTCTTACTCTGATAGGCGAAGGACTAACACTGAGCAATCCAGTTAGACAGTGTTCTCTTGGAGACTGGAAGTCCCAAATGAGAAGGATCAAAAGCAACAAAGAGTTGAGAAAACGTTCTATGTTGCTGTGTTCTTTGTAAGTAAAAAGCTAAAGCTCTTTTACAGTCCAAGGTATGAAGATTCCTCTCTGCATTTGATGCATAAGGCCTTGGAGAAAACACAGGTAGGTAGACCGCTTGGTTCAGATGAAAAGGCGAGACCACCTTTGGCATAAAGTGTGGATGAGTCCTAAGGACTACCTTGTCATGATGGAATCTTGTATAAGGTGGATTAGCTACTAGCGCTTGCAACTCACTGATGAGACGTGCTGATGTGATTGCAATGAGAAAGATAACCTTCCAAGAAAGGAACTTCAAGAAGGTAGTAGCTAAAGGTTCGAAAGGTGGCTTCATGAGCTGCCCAAGAATCAGGTTTAAGTCCCATGCCACCGGTGGTGGCCTAATTGGAGGCTTAGTTAGGCCTCTCATAAATCTTGCTATAAGAGGATAAGAAGAAATAGGCTGTCCATTTAGAGGCTTAAAGGAAGCCGCAATAGCACTCAAATGGACTCTTACTGAGTTAGTCTTAAGTCCTGCATTGGATAAATGAAGGAGATACTCCAGCAATGATTCTAGAGTTATCGCAAGGGGGTTAAGACCCTTTTGCGAACACCATATGGTAAACCTTTTCCACTTGAAAGCATAAGAACGTCTTGTGGAAGGTTTCCTGGAAGCAAAAAGAATATCTTTTACTTGCTGAGGGAGATTAAGACTATGAATATCTAGGCCTTCAGCAACCAAGCCCTGAGATGCAGAGACTGGGGATTGGGATGCCATAACATTCCGTCCTCCTGAGATAGGAGATCTGGAGCAGACCCTAACTCCAGGGAGGGATCTTGAGAGAGAAGGAGAAGCAGAGGGTACCACACTTGCCGTGGCCAATGTGGAGCTATGAGAATCATTTGGCCTCTGTCCCTCTGAAGCATGAACAGGGTTTTGGGAATTAGAGGAATGGGTGGAAAGGCATACAGGAAGTCTTGACCCCAGTAAAGGAGGAAAGCATCCCTGGCCTGAGCCCCCTGAGCCGTAATTCTGGAACAGAACTGGGGAAGTTTGGCATTCCACGTACTTGCAAAGAGGTCTATGTCCAGGGTTCCCCAAATTTGAAAAATCTTGGTCACCTGGTCTGCATGCAGAGACCACTCGTGTGGGAGCAGAACTCGACTGAGTCTGTCTGCCCAAGAGTTTTGTATGCCTGGAAGATACACTGCCAGGAGATGAATCTGATGCTCTCTGGCGAGGGCCCATAGTCACAAAGCTTCGTTGCAAAGCGACAGAGAGCCTGTTCCCCCCTGTTGTTCACATAGAACATGGCTACTTGATTGTCCGTATGAATGAGGACTGTCTTGTAGCTGAGTAGGGTGTGGAACACTCGAAGAGCAAGGAAGATTGCTCTGAGTTCCAAGAGATTGATATGTAGATGAGTCTCTTGTGGAGACCAGGTGCCTTGGGTGGAGAGGTCCTGCAAATGACCTCCCCAACCCATCGGAGAAGCATCTGTTGTGAGAGTTGCTTGGGGTAAGGGCTGTTGAAAAGGGGACCCCAGCAACAGGTTTTGAGTGGACTTCCACCACTGGAGGGACAAAATAAGGCGACTTGTGTTTGCTATTTTGTCTGACAGGCATCCTGATGCCTGGGTCCATTGAGTGGATAAGGTCCACTGGGCTGCCCTCATATGGAGGCAAGCATAGGGAACCACATGCACGGTGGATGCCATGTGGCCTAGTAGTTGTAACATTTCTCGAGCAGTGAGATGAGACTTTAGCACTGCTTGAGAAGCTAACTGTACCATGCGAAGGCAGCGGGCCTGGGGTAGATAGGCCCTTGCCTTTCTGGTATCCAGCAAAGCTCCTATGAACTCTAAAGACTGGATTTTGGGATGGTTATGACCAGACCCAAATACTGAAGGATACGCATTGTGCAGGCTAGAGAAGTCCTGGCCTCTGACTCTGTTGGGGCTTGAATGAGCCAGTCGTCTAAGTAGGGGAAGACGAATATCCCTAGAGTGCGGAGAAATGCTGCTACTACAGCCATGTATTTCATGAACACCCTTGGTGCTGAGGCCAGGCCAAAAGGAAGCACCCTGTATTGGTAGTGCTTTCCTTGAAAAAGGAACCGAAGAATCTTTCTGTGGGTTGGATGGATGAGAACATGGGTGTACGCATCCTTGAGATCTAGAGAACAAAGTCAATCCTGACTCTGAAGGTATGGCAGCAGAGTTCCGAGAGAAATCATCTTGAATTTCTCTTTGACAAGGAATTTCTTCAATTTTCTGAGGTCCAAGATTGGTCTGTATCCCCCTGTTTTCTTTGGGATAAGAAAATAGGGGGAGTAAAACCCCGTACCCTGTTGAGGAGTGAGTACTTCTTCTATTGCCCCTTGGGCAGGAAGGATAGTGACCTCCTGATCTAATAGGGTTGATGAGAGGTGTCGGAGAATTGAACTGCCTTATTATTGTGGGAGGGGGCATGCTTGAAAAATGAAGCCTGTACCCCTCCTTTATGATGGAGAGTGTCCAATGCTCTGCTGTTATCTGCCCCCATCTGGGGGCAAAGTGATATAACCTTCCTGGAATGGTGGAAGGCTCTGGTCCCACAAGAGCCAGAAAGGCTAAGTTCTCTAGCTGTAAGTCAAAGGCCTTGTAGAGGCTGAGACTGCTGAGACGGTTGAGGCTTAGCAGTCTTTGCTTTCTTCTGTTTGGGTGGTTGCTGATCTTTCCTGACAAGCTGACCTGCAGAACATCCCTGCTGAGCATAAGCAGGATAATATCTTTTTTTCTTAGAAAAGAATGGTTTCTTGAACGATTTCTTTCTAGCAGGATCAGCTGTGGACTTGGATAACCTATCCAAGATGGAGTTTATTTATTTATTTAGAAGGATTTAGGATACCGCCTTATCGTTAAATCAAGGTGATGTGGCACATCAATCAAAATCAATAATAAAGTGTGGTTTGTAGCATGCAGTGTGAACTGAGAAGTGTAGTGTGTGGGGCAGTGCGTTAGATTATATCGGTGAACTATTTACATAATGAGCTATATACATATATACAAAATGGGGCTGTTTGAGAGGCGTGCTAGGATTGAGATTCTGTAATGTCTTGGAGGTAGGATCGTGATCCTGTAATGTCTTGAGGTAGAAAATTTATGTGAGGTCCTTGAAATGTACTGTAAATAGATCAGTCTTAAGAAGTTTTCTGAAGTCCTTGAGGTTCTTGTTTGATCTTATGTGGTCTGGGAGAGAGTTCCATATAGTGGGTGCTGCCAGGGAGAGTGCCTTCCTTGATGTGGCCAGCCTTGTTTTAGCAAATTCTTTTGGTGTTCTGATGGTGTCTGAAGTTCTTTTTCTTCTTGGTCTCCTGTTGTCATCGGTTTTTATGAGAGGGCGTAGGCTGTCTGCTGATAGGTTGTGTATTATTTTAAATATGTGTAGAAGTACTTTGAATTGGATTCTGGAGCTAATTGGGAGCCAGTGTAGGTGGTACAGTATGGGGGTGATGTGATCGTGAATTGTGTGATCTGTCGTGAGTCGTGCGGCTGTGTTTTGTGCTAGCTGTAGTGGTTTTATTGTCTTTTTAGGTAGTCCTTGTGATTACAATAGTCGGGTTGGGGTGATGATGGCTTGACAGACTGTTCGGAAGTGTTCAGGGCGAGGATGGGTTTGAGCCTTCTGACTGTCCTCATTTTGATGTAAGCGCTCTTTGTTATTTTTGCAATGTGGGACTGGAGGTTGAGGTCCTTGTCGAGCGTTACTCCCAGGTATTTTATTTCTTGTCTTACCGGTATGATGGCGTCTTTTAGGTTGATGGTGGCTGATGGTGAGAATGTCCGGTTTCTTGTGATGAATAGAGCTTCGGTTTTGTTGTAATTTATTGATAGGTTGTTTTATTTTATTTATTTATTTATTTAGCTGCATTTATATCCCGCTTTTCACCGGGTCAAAGCGGTTGGGGGATACATTTAACACAAGGGGATATGAGACACATACACTAATACTTACAGGGAACATGGGCAATGGAGGGTTAAGTGTCTTGCCCAAGACCACAAGGAGCACCTGTGGGACTAGAAACCCCAGTCCTTCCGGCCCAAGGTTGCTGTCCTCTAGTGGGATTTGAACCACCGACCTTCCGGCCTGTAGTACCTTGCCCCAACCACTAGGCCACTCCTCCCTCTTGCAGCCAGGTTGCCATTTGTTGGAAGCAGTTGGCTATGTTGGAGTAGTCTGGGTTGTCCAGTTTGATTGGTGTTTATATCATTATGTCATCTGTGTATATGGTGTATTGAATCTTGTGGTCCTTGATGATGGTGCATATGGGTTGTACGTAGATGTTAAATAGCAGGGCGGAGAGAGCTGAGCCTTGTGGGACTCCTTGAGCGGCTCTGAACAGTTGAGAGGTCTTTGTTGACTTGTAGTTGTCTGTTGGTGAGGTAAGATGTAAACCAGCTCAGAGTAGTACTGTGTAGGCCTGCCTCCTCTAGTCTGTTTAGTAGGATTGTGTGGCAGACAGTGTCAGCAACCATCTCGTTGGCCTTTTCCTGACAATCTTTACCAAACAGGTTCTCACCAGTACACGGGATATTTCCCAATTTGTCTTGTACCCAGAGCTCCAGATCGGATGCCTGGAGCCAAGCAATTCTACGTGCACCTATGGCAATGACAGAGGTTCTGCTTATGCACTCAAAACAGTCAAAGGCTGCATGGTTGACAAATTTAGAAACATCTTGGGCATGTTTGACCAAAGTGAGAAAATCCTGTCTTCTATCCTCAGGAAGAATAGGACTTAAAGCTTCTAAATCATCTGTGACCTCCTTCAGGAACATTCCCATGTAGAGACTATAGGAACTGATCCTGGCAGAAAGCATCGAAGCTTGGAAGACACAACGTCCAAAAGCATCCAGGGTTCTGCACTCATGTCCTGGAGGATTAGAGGCATGCCTCTTTGCAATCTTGATCCTTCTCATAGCTGATTCCACTACAATAGAGTGGTGAGGAAGCAGAGTCTTTTGGAAACCAGGACAAGGAGGGACTCGATACAGAGTATCCAGTCTGCGAGAATGAGGAGAGGTGGTAAGAGGTGTCTCCCACATCCTTAACATAAGATCATATAAAATCTCATGACTGGGCAAGGTAGCTGCCTCCTTAGGAGTTTTGGGATATTGTAAAATTTCCAACTCCTTAGCTCTGGGCTCTGTTTCAGGGGTTACGGACAGACCCCGAGCCACCTCCCTGATAAAATCCTGAAAGGAAATATCCTCTGGAGGAGACATCCTGCGCTTAGGGGAGGAGGGCTCCTCTGGGAGAAGTATTCCAGCATCGACAGAACTATCAGAATCCTCAGATTCTTCTGAGGACTCGAAGTACCGTCTGTCCAGATGCTCCTGAAGAGCCAGATACCCGTACCGACCGAAGTCGGTACCAGGAGTAATCGGAACCAGGGTATCGGTACCGACCGGATTGTCTGCCTATGTCGATGCTATCGGTACCGGTACCGGTACCGACCGGATTGTCTGTCGCGGTTCCGAGGGCGTCGATGCCACAAGGAGAGTCGCCAGACTGCGCTCAATAGCCAGGAATCTCTGGTCTATCGATGCTGCCGATGCCTGGATGTCGGTACCGGAGAAAACCGCCGGTACCCCAGAGCATGGCACCAGTAGTTCTGCCGAGGTCGAGGCCTCGAGAACATCCTGGAGCCCCGATAATGCTTTGGAGCCGAAGCCTCCCGCCGGGGCAATTTTGCCGGTGCAGAATCCTCAAGGGCAACGCCAGAGGCATCTCGATGCTTAGAAGGAGATCTACCCTTTGAGGACCGGCTGGACTTATGTTTAGTTACCTGAGATCCATGGGAGGAAGAGGAAGCCCTGGAAGACGTCGATGCCACCGAAGCTGCATCAGAGGGAAACAGGGTACTGAGCTTAGCAGCTCGGTTCTGCCGACCTCTTTTAGACATCATGGCACAGGACATACAATCCGTGATGGAGTGGTCAGGACCTAAACATTTTAGACACCATTCATGGGTGTCTGTGACGGAAATGGTACCGCCACACTTGGTGCACTTTTTGAAACCTGAGGCAGGTTTCTCCATTGTAAGAAAAAGTTTTTGTGCTTAAGGCCCAAAAAGGTGCGTGCACCTGAAGAAAAAATTGGAAAAATCCTAGTATATAATTTTTTATTTTTTTTTTTTAAACAGAAATAAGAAGAAAAACAATGGCGGTACCGGTAAAGCGTTGAGGAAGGCAGACACGACCACAAAAAAGAAAGAAATGAAGAAGAATTCTTCTGCGGTAACAGGAACAACGACCTGCTGGCTCCGCGGAAAAAGAAGAACTGGAGAGAGGCAGTTGGGAAAGGCGGGAAGGCAGCACGCAGGTGCTGTGGGATGCTCCCAAAAGCTTTCTAATTGGACGCTGGGGAGCGTCCCTGCGCAGGCTCCGTCGGTACTGACGATACCCATATGTGATGACTACATTCCTGCTTGTTCCTGGAGATACCAAAATATTGATATACTAAACAAACAGAAAAAGCTTTCTTAAAAAGATAAGTTGGGGAGGTGTATCGTCAGCTCTGCAGGTGTGGAGGCACAGGAGTTTCCCCCGGACAGCCCCGAAGCAACCAGGGGGCTTGGATAAAGGCTGCTAGTGTTTCCTGAGTGAGCCGGGAGGTGTATCATCCGCTCTGCAGGTGACAGAGACATGGTCAAATCCTTCCTCGACTCCAGGCGGAAACCAATGGATGGCAGATGCTCTGGGGCACTGTGGGTGCTCGGCTCCAATTGAGCCCGAGAACTTCTCAATGTCTATGCACCATCGGCAGATTCCTGGAAAGTCATTGAGACTGATGGTGGTGCCAAAGATTCTGAATCAGACTTCTGGTCAAAGAGGGATTTCTCTGTTTCTCCCAACCCGTCAGGTCTTTCCTTGTCATCTGCAAACACAAACTGCAAGAGGAGGGCTGGTCATCGGGACCTAGGCACTAGAGATACCAATTGTGCCTGTTGGTGACAGAGATGGTCCTGGCACACTTGGGCACTTCTTGAACTCGCTAGCCGGTTTCTTGGACATGTCCAGGAAGATGGCCATGGCTAAATCAAACAGCTCAATAGTGACCACAGGCCCGGTTGGGCCACAGGGAAAGAAACTGAGAAAGTGAAAATTTACCAAAAGCACTGGAACCAATGAAAGAACTGCGACTGATGGAACAGATGCAACTGACAGCAGGCACTAACATGATTACTCCAGGAAGGCCCCCGAAGGGGAAAAAACATTTACTGGCAGAGAACTGAAACAACTGTGAGGCTCCGCAGAAAAACAAAGAGTGGAGAAGATGGCATCATGGCAGTAGATGGGAAGGCAGGTGTGCAGGTGTGGTGGAGCCTCCTAAAAGCTGCCAATAGAAGCTGGGGAGTTTTTCTGCATGGGTCTCCGTTGGAGACATCACCCATGTGTGAGGACTTCCTTCCTGCTTGTCCACAGAGAATCCCATGAAACTTCCCAAACCAAAGGATGCCATCATGCCAGTGAGAAAAGTTGTTCTTAAAATAAACTTTCTGCTCATGGTTATTAAGATAGGAAGTGAACCACGAAAGCACCACACTCACTATTCCTAATTTCACTAAATGCCTCAATAAAACTGCCACTCAATTAAATAAATCAAAGTCCAAAGCCCAAAGGAGGCATTTCATAAAACCAATCAAATACAAAAGGTAACCTCCCAAATGATGGAAGCAGACAAAATAATTAACTTTTAACTTTTGTCGGATGCACCATCAGGGAAGGAACCACTTCACTCCCAAATGACCCGAGCATCCATTTTATTCAACTCAAGTTCCTGTAATGGTACATTTCATATTTTTATTTTTTTAACATAAAAACCCTTGCAAGTACGAACTTATCTGAAGTTCAGGCTCTTCAGGATGGCAAATCCAGGCATAATGAACACTGCCAGCAACACGCCCATGCACTACGTGCACGTTTCGAGCTACACGCTCTGCTTCAGGTGTCGTCGGACAAAACAAATCCAAATTAGCATGTAAAAGACAGATGCCAACAAAAGAAGGGTTGATCCACTATCCAAAAGTCTGCCGCTTAAATATCCACCCTCCTTTCAAAAAGGCTGATATTATGACATCATTTCAATAGAACCACCAATCCAGGAAGGACAATCCCCATTGAGAAGGGAAACCCCTCACTCCATTGGTTGCTGTCAGAAAAGGCGTCGCCAATCATTCTCCAAATTCAAACCACCAGGGGTCACAGAACTCAATCTGAATATCCATCTCTGCTCAGCCCACTGCAATTTGAAAATCCTATCACCCCCCCCCCCCCCCCCCCCCCGAGGATCCTCCAGTATGTGATTGATAATCCACCAGCAGAAGCTCTACATAGATAAACAATGTTCCACCAACGGGGCAGAACACCCCGCTGACCGAATACAGGACACATGCTCAGCCAATCTTAATTTAACAGGACGAACAGTACATCCAATATATAATATATCACAAAGGCATCACAAGGCATAGACCACAAAAACAGATGTATAGGTAGTATGTCATCTCATAGAGTACGCCCATTCCAAACTTAGATCAATCCAAGTGTCCCCTTCCACAGCATAAACGCAATATGTGCATGTATTGCAAACAAAATGACCACAGACTGTTCTACTGGTCCTGGACGTTTGCAACAAGGTATGAGACTGTATTCTATCATCTTCTGCACTTTGTCTCTCACCATGGACCCTTTGTCTACAAGATGACTACCTCCTAATTCACTGAGAAATCTCACAATATCTCATGTCAACCAATCATGAAAATGTGACAAGGACTCATCACAAAGAATACAGTATGCACAGAAGAACTCGAGGCCATTTTGCGCCTTTTGCCTTCCTTACTGCTTCTATAGGCACAAAGACACTCTGTCTCATCCAAAGCTGTTCCACTAACCCTGTGAGACATTCTATACTCCCACAGACATCTACAAGGTTCTGTGTTCTCACTTGGTTTGCCTCAAGTGGCACAAGTCAGCGAAGTTTGCCTAGCTGCCTCCTTTGGACTCTGTGCTGTTCCAGAGACTGCCTCAGATCCCAGCTGCATTCGTGCACCTGGAAGAGCTATGGTACTGGTCTTATATCTTCACCCGGGGGTAGTAATAAATCAGGTAGCTCTTTTCTGTACTTTTCATAGGTGCAGAGTGAGCCTGTGACTTCTGGTTACTAATGAGTTATTGCTATTACATAATCATAGTGCTGCTACAACATATGATCTCATTTTGAAATTGCTAGTTTGTATATCGTTTAGTTTTCTATCCAAAATCAACCTAATATTTCACCACAGAACTCTCTCTCTCACTTCTGGTCCATTACCACAGATCCCACCAAACCTGCAGGCGAAGGACTAATAGCAGACTCTCCCCTAGACGTAACTTGTAACTTACCTGTCTGTCTGCAAATACTCCCCACAGAGTTGGGTCATCCAGAAGGACCCGCTCCTACTGCAACAGCCCCTGGGCTGTATAGAGATTCCTACAGGGGATGCATCAGGTACCTGAACCGTGGCCAATCCAATGCCACCAGGACAACACAGAAGTATGCATACCGCGAGCGGCCACACGGGGAACACATACAGCAAACACTGCTTTGGCAAGGGTTGAAGTAAGATATTGATGCCCTCGGAGCCAATTTCTTTGCGATGACTAAAGAAGCTGTGCACTTTGGCATTGGACCAGGTTGCCATCAGATCCATCTCGTGTTGACTCCAGAGGTCCAAAATCTGCCGAAACGATGACTGGCTCAACTCCCCTCCCTGAGATCAAGTGAATGGCAACTGAGAAAGTCCACTTCCACACTGTTGATGTCTATGATGTGTTCCACAGAGAGCTAGGAGGTTCCTTTCCACCTGGTTGAGCAAGAGGGTCATCTCAAGGGTCACTCCTTGTCCCCCCATTGTGGCCCATTGCTGGTTGACATATGCCACCGCCATGGTATTATCTGAGAACACCCAGAATGTTCTGCCCCAGACAAGGTGCTGGAGGCATATTAGAGCCAAATGAATGGCCCTCCCTTGAGGCAGTTAATGGGCCATACTGCCTCCCAATTGTTCTAAACTTTGGGCCATTTGGCCTTCGCAATGGGATCCCCAGAAAAATAGGCTGGCATCCAACAGGAAGAGCCACAAGGGATTCTCCAGTGGCCTACCCTTTCTCAGAGGCAGGAGCTGTCCCCACCAATAGAAGCTGGACACTACTGAAGGAGGAAGGGAAAGCCTGACCTTGAAATCCTGAGAGCTTGGAGATCAGCAAGACAGCAAGGATCTCTGCAGCGACCTCATATGAGCTTGTGCCCAAGAGACCATTTCAATTTATGCCAACATCAAGTCGAGATTCTGTAGATAATAGCAAACTCTGGAAGCCCGCTATGCCCAGAAGGCTGCAGCTGAGACAACAGCTAGGAAGACTCTGCCTACACGAGTGTCAAACCATGCTCCTAGGTATTCTGGTGACTGGGAAGGCTGTAAGTGGCTCTTCCCACCTTCAGTCGAAGAACAAATCCAAAAATGCAGACTGCAATGGTTTGGCCATATTTGCACCAGTTGGCTGCCATACAAACTCCTCTGGCGAGAGCGACCTGTCCAATGGAGGGTTCAACGAGCAGCACTGAAGACAACGTGGCTCAAACACATCAAGGAAGACCTAAGGAACCAGCAACTGACCATCAACGAGGCCAGAAATATTCGTCATTGATCACCAAGGTTGGAAGCGTATTGTGAACGCCACACAGAATCTAGCGGCACCTACAGCAGCATATTGGTTGAGAGGACGACCTGCTCCCCAACCGCCAACTAATGATTAAAGAAGAAGACTCTTCCCACAGTTGATCACCTAGCTGAGACCCCCAAGGAACTGTACCACTCAGGCCAACACCCCTTGTGCCTCAGCATTGCAGCCACTACCCTCTATAACTTTCAATGAAGAATGTCCTCAGAGTGGTGGAGAGACCAAAGGGAAGAGTGGCGAACTGAAAATGAGAACCAAGAATGGCAAAATGGACAAAGCACCGCTGATCCTTGCAATAGGAATGTGGAAATAGGCCTCAGTCAGGTCAAGGGATGTGAGAAACTCCCCGCGCCACAAAGCCTGGATCACTGATCATAAAGTGTCCATGAGGAAGTGTAAGGTCCGCAGGTGGGCACTGACCCTCTTGAGGTTGAGGATTGGACAGAATGACCCGTTCTTCTTAAACACCATGAAATATATGGAGTACTGGCCCTTGACCTGCTCGGCAGACAGGAACAGAGCAACAGCTGTAGACTGAGCAATCTTTCCAGTGTAGCCTTGATGGTGGCCCTTTGGCCACAGAGCCACATGGGGAGATAATGAAAGTGTCCAGAGATAGGTTCCTTGTATTCCAGAACATAGCCATGTTGAATGGTGTCTAGCACCCATTGATCCTTGGTGACCTGGACCCACTCCTGGTAGAAAAGATGTAGGTATCCCACAATGGGCCCCCAACCCATCATTGTGCTGGACATGAGGAGGTAGATCTAGAGGTGGTAAGCTCCTAGGGCCTTCAAGCTCCACAAAAGGACAGTGTCTGGGATCAAGAACCAGAGGTTGAAGAAAAGGTAGGCTTTTTGGGACAATACCAATGAAAATCCTGTGCATTTTGGGGAAGGTACCTGGAACAAGGGATAGCAGGCAGATATCATGGAAGAGGAAGCATCAGTTCACTTTTCAGGCCCCTTGAGCCTATCCTCCAGGAGGTGATGAAATTTGATAAGATTTGACCTCACCCAAATCCTTAACCAGCTTCTCTAAGTCCTCCCCAAACAAGAGCCGAGACAAGTGGGACTTGGAGGCACAGTCTGCTGCTTAATGGTGAAGCCACAGCCAGCATCATGCCACTGTCGAGAAGGCAATATCTTTAGCTGCAAAGCAGACTAGATCATACATAGCATTCGATAGAAAAGTTGCTGCCAATTCCAGGATTATGGAGGTATCATCTAAAGGGAGAGACTGACTCCACTGAAGGAGAGCGCAAGTTGTTAGACCCACACATACCGTTAACTGGGGATTAATAAAGTTAGTCGAAAACAGACTCTTCAGAGAGCTTCCATTCTTGGTCCGCTTCGTAATCCAGGAGGGGCCTTCGGGCTTGAGGCTACCGAAGAAACCAGGGTTGAGTCTGCCTTGTGGAAGATGTCATCCCGCTTAAGCCAACGGCTCTGTATGGCCTTCGCGGATATTTTCTTGCACAAGGAGCATTCCTCCAGGTTGTAGTCAATGCCCAAATACCAGAGGCAGCAATCGTAGTGCCTTATGTTCTTATCTGATGCTCTCTGGAGAGGGCCCATAGTCGCAAAGCTTCGTTGCATAGCAACAGAGAGCCTGTTCCGCCCTGCTTGTTCACATAGAACATGGCTACCTGATTGTCCGTTTGAACTAGGACTGTCTTGTAGCTGAGCTGGGCGTGAAATACTCGAAGAGCAAAGAAGATTGCTCTGAACTCCAGAAGGTTGATGTGAAGACAGGCCTCCTGTGGAGTCCAGGTACCCTGAGTAGAGAGATTGTGCAGGTGGGCTCCCCATCCCACCTGTGATGCATCTATTGTTAGGGTGGCTTGGGATAGGGGTTGTTGGAAAGGAGACCCCACCAGAAGGTTTCTGGGCGATTGCCACCATTGGAGGGATGAAATAAGACAGTTTGAGTTTGTTATTTTGTCCGACAGGCAGTCTGAGGCCTGTGTCCACTGAGTGGATAAAGTCCACTAGGCTGCTCGCATATGGAGGCGAGCATAAGGAATCACATGCATGGTGGATGCCATGTGGCCGAGCAATTGTAGCATTTCCCGAGCAGTGAGACAAGGTTTGAGCACTGCTTGGGAAGCTAGTTGTACTATGCGAAGACAGCGGGGCTGCAGAAGGAAAGCCCTTGTCTGGTATCCAGATGAGCTCCTATGAACTCTAGGGACTGAATGGGAGCAATGAGAATATGAGTATACGAATCCTTGAGATCTAGAGAACAAAGCCAATCCTGACTTTGAAGGTATGGCAGCAGAGTTCCTAGAGAGACCATTTTGAACTTTTCTCGGAACAAATATTTGTTCAATTCTCTGAGGTCTAAAATGGGTCTGTGTCCTCCTGTTTTCTTTGGAATAAGGAAATAGGGGGAGTAGAACCCTGTACCCTGATGTGGAATGGGTACTTCCTCTATTGCTCCTTGAGCAAGGAGCATTGTGACTGCTTGACTTAAGAGACTGTCGAGAGAGGTCTGAGACTTGAACTGTCTTACAATTGTAGGAGGGGGCATGCTGTGAAAATGAAGCTTGTACCCCTCTCATATAATGGACAGAGTCCAATTTTCTGCTGTTATTTAAGTACCATCTGTGGGCAAAATGACATAAGCTACCTGGGATGGTCGAGGATTCTGGACCGTTCAGGAGCAGGAAGGCAAAGTTCTCTAGAAAGGAGTCAAAGCCCCTGAGGAGGCTGAGCCTGCTGAGCTGGCTGAGGTTTTGCAGCTTTTGGCTTCTTTTGTTGTCTAGGTTGTTGCTGTTGTTCCTTTTGGGCAGTCTGACCTGGACGGTGTCCCTGTTGGGTATAGGAAGGATAAAACTTCTTTTTCTTATTGAAAAATGGTTTCCTAGAGGATTTTTTCCTTGCAGGATCGGCTGTAGATTTGGACAATCTATCCAAAGTGATATTGTCAGCATCTATCTCATTAGCCTTCTCCTGCCAATTCTTGCCAAAGAGATTTTCTCCTGCGCAAGGAATGTTTCCTAATTTATCCTGTACCCAAATTTCCAAGTCAGATGCTTGAAGCCAGGCAATCCGACATGCACCAATGGCAATAGCAGAGGTTCTGCTTATGCACGCAAAACAGTCAAAGGCTGCACGATTTACAAACTTGGAAACATCCTGAGCATGTTTGACTAGAGTAAGATAGTCTTGCCTTTTGTCACCAGGAAGGAGGGAGCTCATAAGCTCCAAGTCTCCTGTGACCTCTTTAAGGAACATTCCATATACAAGATATAGGAACTGATCCTAGCTGAGAGCATGGAAGATTGGAAGCATCGACGCCCAAAGGCATCGAGAGTCCTACTTTCACGACCTGGAGGATTGGATGCATGTCTCTTTGCACTTTTCATCCTTCTCATGGCTGATTCCACCACCATTGAATGGTGTGGTAATTGAGTTTTTGAAAGCCAGGACAAGGTGGAACTTGATACATGGTATCAAGTCTTCGAGAATGAGAAGATGTGGTTAAAGGTGTTTCCCACATCCTTAGCATAAGATCATATAAGATCTCATGAATAGGCAGAGTAGCTGCCTCTTTGGGAGCCTTAGGGTATTGGAGAATTTCCAACTCCTTTGCCCTAGGCTCTTTTTCAGGAGCTACTGTGATGGAAAGGCCTCGGGCCACATCACGGATAAAGTCCTGAAAGGACATATCCCTCTGGCGGAGACATTCTGCGCTGAGGAGAAGAGGAATCCTCGGGCAGAAGTACTCTTGTACTGGCAGAGTCTTCGGAGTCTTCAGACTCATCAGAGAATTCAAAATACCTCTGATCCTGGTGATTGTGCAAAGCACGGTATCGGTATCGATCAAAGTCGGTATCGATCTGTCAATGCCGGAGACAGACGCATGACTCGGTATGGGTGGCATACCAGCCGATGTTAATGCGGTCGGTACCAGTATCGGTTGAGGTGTCTGAAGCGGTTTCAACGGTACCAAAGCCATGAGAAGAGCCGCTAGACTGCGTTCGATAGCAAGGAATCTCTGGTCTATCGATGCTGCCGATGCTTGGGTGTCGGTACCGGTAGAAGCGGCCGGAACCCCAGAGCATGGCGCCAGTAGTTCTGCCGGGGTTGAGGCCTCGAGAACATCCTGGAGCCCCATTAGTGCTTTGGAAGCCAAAGCCTCCCGCCGGGGCAGTTTTGCCGGAGAAAATTTCTCAAGGGCAACGCCAGGGGCATCTCGATACTTAGAAGGAGATCTACCCTTTGAGGACCAGCTAGATTTATGTTTAGTTACCTGAGATCCATGGCAGGAAGATGAGGCCCTGGAGGACGTAGACGCAACAGACGCCACGTCTGAGGGGAATAAGGGAGCTAAGTTTAGCAGCTCAGTTCTGCCAGCCCCTTTTTGACATCATTCCACAGGAGAGGCACTCTGAAATAGAGTGGTCAGGACCTAAACATTTGAGACACCAATCATGGGTGTCGGTGACAGAAATGGTACCGCCACATTTAGAACATTTCATAAAACCTGAAGTAGGTTTTTCCATTTTTAAGGAAAGAATTGGGCCTAGTGCCCAAAATGGCACCTAGCACCAAGGAAAAAAGTTTCTAAAGTAAAACACCTCAGAAACTATTTTTTTTTTTTTTTTTTTTTAAGAAAGAAGAACAAACCGGCGGTACTAGTATGGCGTCGAAGGAAGGCAGACGCGACCACAATACAAAGATTAAAGACAAACTTCTTCTGCGGTGACAGGGTATGTGACCTGTCGGCTCCGCGGAAAACGAAGAACTTGAGAGAGACAGTTGGAAAGGCGGGAAGGCAGCACGCAGGTGCTGTGGGATGCTCCCAAAAGCTTTCCTATTGGACGCTGGGGAGCGTTCCCACGCAGGCTCTGTCGGTACCAACGATACCCATATATGAAGACTACATTCCTGCTTGTTCCTGGAGATCCCAGATACCCGTGGCCAAAGATATCAAATGTGGAACAGATAAGGTGAATTGCACAATCACCTGCTTTAGATAAAATTGGCAGCTAGTTTAGATTGAGTTTGTGTAAGCAAAATAGACGATCATCCTTAGATCTTCTGAAGAAGGATATGTATATATCAAATCACGTATAACTAGTTAGCAGCAGATAACATAGCTCCTCAGAAGATCCTCTTTTTTGAGATGATGCTGATGGGGTGTCTATCTTCTGTTGCTAGTATCAGTACATAGCTGAACTGCTCCCGGAGTTAAGTCTATCCCACCCACCATCAGCAGTTTACTGAGCTTTACAGGCCACTGCATATTTGTGTAAACATATGGGTTGGGATTGTGGACTCTGGCCATGGTAAGCCTCTCTTTTTACTCTGTTTGTATAGTACTTAACTAATATTAGTTCAGACAGTCCATTATCCTAAGTGGAAATCAATAGACTTCTGCTCTTGAATCCCCTTATGCAGAGGGAAGGAAGAACACCACATTATTTTACACTGCTAGTAGGATAAAACAGATGGAACAAAAGAGAACCAACTAACTCAAATACGGAGTGGAACATTACTTCTGTGAAAGAGGCCTCTAGTTTAAATGTCTACTTAATTAACACCAGAGCAATTCAATCTAAATCAGTTTTACTCCATGATTTAATTTTAGAACAGGACTCAGCACTGTTTTGTACAAAGAAGCATGGTTAAATGTAAATGACTCATTTACTTTGAAAGAATAGTCTCCCTTCGGCTATTCTAATTTTTCCTGCAGAAACCCAAGGGAGGTGGTGTAATGATGATTTAGCCGCTGCTTGAGTTAAACGTAATAAGGCTTAAAGGGAAAGAATGCTTATTATTCCTTTTCTGAATTTCTGTTTTATTATGTTGTAAACCGCATAGCTTGCATTCAGTTATGCAGTATATCAAATAACTTCTAACCATAGCCATTAAGCTGGACAATAGGAAGAACTTAACTGTTTTTATTTTACATAGAGTATCATAAAATAGAGATGTTATTTTACCTAAATTGTTTTCTGATCTCTGCATAGACTTATTTTAATATTATCGTTTAAGGAAGGCTTTAAAATGTAGCTATGTTTAGCAAACCATATAATTACAGATTTATATTTGATTGAAGATCACTGTATTTCTATCACTGGAGTGGATTTATTGTTAAATGCTGTGAAGTTGGTGCTGACTCATAGTGACCCTATGGATAGTTGTCCTGAACTGTGTTCAGTCTTCAGGCAGGCAGTTCATTGTTGATAGAGTGGCATCCATAGCTGCTTTTATTGTAGTAATCCATCACATTGCTGGCCTTTCTCTTTTGCATTGACCTTCAAACTTATTTATTTATTTATTTATTTTTATTTTAATTTCTTATATACCGCACTCTTTGACATCAGTGCGGTTCACAGAGAACACAAACAAAACCAGAACAACAGGCTGTTCGGTATTACATATAACAGAAGTATAAACTTGGAGCAACATGGGAGAACTATTTACATGGAATATGCAATCTGTTAATTGGATAACATACTCGAACTATGTACATGACTTAGCAAGGGTGCTGGGGCGAGGAAGAAAAGAAAAAAGAACAAGTGGTTGGATATGTAGTGGGACTATTATGTTAACTTCATATGGAGTAGTATTTGGTGAATAGGATGAATTTAAGGGCCTTCCTAAACTGGGTCAAGTCGGTTATGGTACGGATGTCAGAAGGGAGGGAGTTCCAGCACTTTGGTGCGCAAAACAAGAAAGCTCTGTTCGCTGTTGATAGATTGCATGTTGTTATGGCCTTTGGTAATGCTAAGGAGCTTAATGCTGCCTGTCTTCTAATTCTGTTTGGTGGTACGGATTGGATGAGCTCGGAGAGTGAGTTGGAAGATATACCCTTGATAGCCTTGAATGTAAGAATGAGGGTTTTGAACATCAGCCTTCCGTGTATGGGGAGCCAATGGAGCTGTTTGAGGATAGGTGTGATATGTTGTCTTTCTCTAATGATCTTTCTCTTCGCATGATGTGTCTTACCATCTAAGCTTTTAAGGAAAGCTTAGGTTTGATTCTCATCTAGTACTGGCTGGTTTGTTCTTCGGTCAGTCCATGGTATACACAGTATTATTTGCCAGCATCATAATTCAAAGGCATCAATTTTCTTCCTATCTTTTTTTAATGTCCAACTTTTGCATCCATATGATGTTATCAAAAATACCATGGCTTAGACAAGTCAAATCTTTTAGCATTCCAATTCTTAAGAATCTCCACTATTTCTATTTCTTCTCCATCAATGATGAACTTATTGACTTTGCCAGCTGTCAGGATCTTATCTTCTTCATGTTAAGGTGCAGGCCCATTTTACAATTATATTCCTTGATTTTGAGAAGCAAATGTTTTAGACCATCTTCATTTCTGGCTAGTAATGTGGTATCATCATCATAACAAAGGTGTTGGTGACTGTTCCACCAATCTTCACATATTGTCTTTGTACAGTCCTGCTTCTCTGATGATTTGTTCGGTATATAAATTCAACAGGTAGGGGGAAAGTAGTCAGCCCTGTCATCCACCTTTGCTGATTTTAAACCATTCTGTTAAACCTTGTTCCTGGCAGAGCCTTGTAAGTTTGGTAATAGCTGAATCTGATTGCTGTAATACTTCAATGAGAATGCCATCAATGCCTAATGCTTTATTTTTTGATAATGCTTTCCTTTTTTTATATTTATTAGCATTTATAATATACATTCTCAGAAACCAAGAATAAAAGCTAAATCTAGAAAAACAACAAATACAGGAAAAACAACCACTTCAGAAAATACAAAACATTGTTATATGAACCCACCACTTAGACTCAGAGAGCAAGTTTAGGAAAATTACAAATTAACAAAAGGGAAATAACTAAGGATATGGCATTAACACAGCCAGCTTAATCAGGAAAGCCACTAACCCTCAGGTACCCCCTTCCATACCAAAAAACTGAGAAGCTGCTTGGGGTCAAAAAAACAGAAATCTTTTTGAATCCAGGAAAACAAAACATCTACAAGGAAACTTTAACAAAAAAGTAGCACCCAAGGTTAGAACCCTTGGTTTTAGAACCAAGAATTCTTCACGCCTTAATTGGGTAGCCCGAGAAAAATCAGAAAAAAATGGAATCCTAGCCCCCAAAAACAGCTCCTGCATATATCAAAAATATAACTTTAACACCATATAACGGTGTAATCTCAATAGCAAAACTAACAAGCAAAATAGTCTGCTCAGTCACAACATCCAGGGAGCTCTCTTAAAAAAAAAAAAAAAACCCAGTGAGATCAAAAGAGCCCATCTGGTTTTGAAGTTATAGCAGTCCAGTAGCAGTGGCGCTGGAACCCGTAGGCACATATTGCACCCGCGTAATCGGAGGCAAATTGTCTGCTGGAAACTTCAATACTTCCCGGAGATATTTCCTGGCCATCTCAATGGGTGACACCAATGGTACCTTGAGAAAATTAATGAACCTTAAGTTAATTCTCCTCACAAAGTTCTCCAGATACTCCACCTTCTGAGATAACACTGAAGAATCCTTAACTATTGCACTCTGGCTATCCTGTAGCTCCCCATATCTAACTTCCATAACAGACTACCTAGATGCCTGTTGCATCTGCTCCTGAGAGACTGTTAATACAGAATCCTTCACAGAAGTTAAATCCGAAGAAACAATACCTGCTAGGGTTTGCAGAGACAAATTCACCAGAACTAATGCTGCCCATCACACTTCCATAGTCACTACTGCAGGTTTCTTCAACCCTCCAGGGCCTGGGAGATGAGGCTTTCCTCCCTCAGGTACCGCCTTCACCTCCAAAGCCTCGGCGCTAGATGACACCAACCCAACAATAGAAGAAAGACGTCGTCACTGGGGATCCTCCAGGGCACACGCTGGCTCATCCCTCAGGTCCGAAGCCAGCAACGGCCACACAAACGGGCTGGCAATACTTCCGGATCGCGGAGGTGCAGTTCTTTCCAAGGGGCTCGGAGATGCCCCCTCCAAGGCAGATTCTGATAACACCGGTCCAGCTGAGGTGCTACTGCCATGTCCCAGGCTCACTCCATACTCAACAAGCATCCTCTGAACCCCCGGGACACAAGCTCTTGAGCCGGAGGATAGGCTTTTCAGATTCCTCTTTCTCCCCCCCATCTGAGGCCAGGGAAACCAGATGAAGCCAACGCACAGTCGAGAGGTGAGAGCCGTGACTAACAGCCAGACGCCATCTTGCTACTTCCAAAAGCTTCAATAATGCTTTCAGTGCTACTTCAACTTCTTTCATCATCTACAGTTCCTGATCACAAGGTACAGGTTGAAACCGCTTTTGGCTCACTTGATATTTATGGTATAAGGACTCTGTATATTCTTTCCACCTTTTCTTGATCTTCTCAGCATCATTCAACATGGATCCTTCAGTATCTTTTAGCATTCCAATTCAAGGGTGGAATTTTTTCTCCAACTCTCGCAGCTTTAGGAAAACCAATCTTGTTCTTCCTCTAATAGTTCCTGATTCTATTTAATTACATGTGTCCTTGTAGCACTTCTCGTTGTCTTGTCTTTCAGCACGTTGGTTATCTATGTTAAGTTCTGTGATTACCTGTCTTTCTCCTCTGGCTTTAGCTTCTCTGCATTTCTGAGCAATTTTCAGAGTGGATTTAGTTCAGGCCTTTTAGGTAGTAGTTCAAGGGGAGTTACACTCTGATACTGTAGGTATTTCTCTGTCCCTAGAGAACTTAAAATTTATGTTTGTACTTGAGGCAATGAAGGGTTGTGTCTCCTCCAGGATCACATGGAGTGGCAGTAGGAATTAAACCATAGTTTTACTGGTTCTTAGCCAGTTGCTCTAACTCCTCCACATCATGGAGAGATTCTAACATACCTGATAATTCCTTGAATTCTGCTAGACTAATCTAGATGAGTGGGTTATGCCCCCTTGCTAGCAGGTGAAGGTAGACTTGAGCAACTTTCAGTAATGTCATCACCTGGTATTATCCTCTGGTTAAGCACTGAGAAAAGTCAGTATGACACTTCCCAAACAGTAAGTAAAACTTAAAAAGAAATCAGAAAAAACTCAGATAACGTTATTAAACATACACATCCTTGTCATTAAGGCTGGAATCAAATACTTGGCTCTCTTATTATGAAAAACTGAAGCCAGAAAGGCTGACTAGACATTCATGGCAGCCAGAATCCCCCAAACCCGCAGAAAGAATCTTCCAGATAGTAACATCTCTAAGATGACCAAAAGGGAGCAGGCTTTCCAAATTGCAAAAGCCGTCTTCCAAGGTAGGTCCTGGACTGGTCTAGCAAAATTCAAGGAAAGGAGATTATCATTTATGCTAAAATCTCTCCTTATCATCCTGCTAAAGCAGTCCAGATGAGTGGGATGTATCCAAGCAGTCAGGACTCAGGGTGGGAGAAAGACATCCAGCAGGACAGGCAACCCTGCCAGAGTCCTCCTCTGAATAATCTCCCCAAGCACCCTGGGGGCCTCAGAAAGGAAAAAACTAAAACCAGGAGGATTATAACTGTCTTCTGGGGACACACATACATACAGACTTCACACAAGAGGGCTATATGAGCTACGACTCACTCCTGAGCGCACTTACCAGGCAGGATGCACACTGCACCCAAACAACTTTACGGGTAAATGGGCAATAGATTTTGATTTCTGTCAGCACTTTTCTCAGACCGCCCATGCTTGGATGCATAGGGAGAGGGAAGACCAGGAGGAAGGAGAAGATGGCAGTGCCTCTGTATAAGTATTTGGTGACACCTAATTTAGAGTATTATGTGCAATTCTGGAGACCACACCTTCAAAAAGATCTAAATAGGATGGAGCCTGTGCAGAAGGTTGCTACCAAAATGGTCAGTGGACTTTGTCATAAGGCATATGAGGACAGAATTAAAGATCTCAATATGTATACTTTGGAAGAAAAATGGGAGAACTGGATAGGCTGTATGGTCTTTACCTACTATCATATTTCTATGTTTCAAAGGATGAGAGCCATGAGAAATTGCAATGAACTCTAGCTACACCTTCCACCTATCTACCAAATGCAATGAGAAGTCCATTTGAAGAACCTACTCTATGAATGAAGAAAGGCCCACAAACCAGTCAGAATGAGAGAAAGGAGAGAGGAGCCTCCTTGAAGAAACAGACGGTGAAGGCTTCACTGCAAAAAGGAGTCAACCAAAGAACTAGAAAGGCATACCTGAAGTCAAGGGTCACAGCATAGACATCCTTCGACAGATGCACGAGACTTTGAGAATGGATTGCAAAGGATCAGCCCCCCCAAGGCGGCCTCACATATGGATCCCCTAAAGGATCCTCCCAGGTTCTTCAACAGAGAAGCCTACTAAAGCCCAGCACGACATCCAGGCAGGCAGAACAGCCTAAAGCGTCCCTTTGAGGCCAGACTTATAGAAGAAAAGGACCACCACTCAACCCCCAAGAGTTCCAGGACAATCTGCAGTCCAGGTGGAACTGATAAAAGGCTCTAACATCCGCTAAAGGCAGCAAGACAGTAGGTCCCAAGCAGGGAGGCACCAAACAGCTCAAATACACCAGCATGTACCCTCCAGGACCTGGCTCTAAGTGAGAAGGTGCCAGGAAAGTGCCCTACTAGGAGCAACTGCCATGCTTCTTCAGTAGGCCCATACCTGACCAAGAAGAGAAAAAAACCCACACAACTTGGCCAAAGTGTCCACAAGACACAATGTGCTAGTTCAATCCATGGCCCCCAGGAACACAGGATCAAACCGCCACTCCTTGTTAGAAAGTCGGTTCACCCAGGGACAGAGAGAAGGCAGCACAGCATTCCTTGCCTAGGCTGTTCCAGAGTAAGGGCTTCCCAGCCTGCCAGCCACAGAATCCCCCTGTGCCTGAGACCACTCCACAACCAGCACCTGCCAGAGAGGCGGACACATGGGGTAAGATATCGCATGTGGAAGGGCTGAATTCCCACTTTGCTCATCTCATGAAGTTCTGACACAGACTGATCACATGCTAAAGAAGCTTGGGACATGTGCTGCAGCTAGAGCAATCAGATACTCCTCTGCCAAACTGTAGAGCCACCACAGAAGCCATTCTGTTAGCAAGTGCTCTAATCAAGTTGTAATGGACGTCCGCTAAATACGCCGAACTGGACTCCAGGCGACCCAGCTCCCTGATTTCCTCCTTTTCCAAGCGCGTCGACTGGCGCTGGCGCAGACGCTGAACCCAACAAAGACACACTCATGCCACACAAGCTCCACAAATGACTGCATCAGTAAGCCATCGACCTTCCTGTCCTGTGCATCCTTTAAGGCTGTACTACCTTCCACCG
This sequence comes from Ichthyophis bannanicus, assembly GCA_033557465.1. Taxonomy (NCBI): domain Eukaryota; kingdom Metazoa; phylum Chordata; class Amphibia; order Gymnophiona; family Ichthyophiidae; genus Ichthyophis; species Ichthyophis bannanicus. The sequence continues at coordinate 409,637,564 of CM066036.1, read as the reverse complement.
ATATTGTCGCCTTCTTCGTTGACCGCTGACACCGCCGCATCGATTCGCGGGGATCGGAACTTCTCCTTATTGGCCAAGGGATATAACCTATTCATAGTCCTGATCCCTCAGAGGCCCACTTCCAGCTGATCCCATTCCTCCTGGATCATCCAGTCTACCACCCGGTGAACAGGAAACACGACCTGTGTTTGCCTCACTGCTTGAATAATAGGGTCTTCCACCTCTTCCTCATCTGCCGCCTGTGCAACGAGATTTAGCATCTGCAGGGATTCCGTGATCAGAGCCGTCAGCTCACCCCTGCAAAAAACCCGTATGATTTTAGCCTGGTCCTTGGGTTCTGGGATCTCCCCTTCTTCCAGATCCTCCATCATCTCCTCGTGCTCCAAGTCAGGATCCTCGGTCTCCAGCCAATCGCCCTCAGTGGGCGACAGCTCACGGGTCCTCGCCCTCTTAGGCGCAGCCTGGCAAACACTCTCAGCCTCACCAACCCCAGACTGCTGCGTAATACTAGGCAGGGGCAAGGGCCCCGGCACCTTCCCTGACGTCGCAGGCAAAACACCAGGTGCATAATTTATATGAAGTCCGGGCAAAAATCTCCAAGATTCACGCTTGATCCTGGGAGTGGCAGTGCCCCAATGGACCTGCCGAGGCCTCCAAGTTGGGCCCTTGCAATGAGGCCCTCAATGCCTTGCCTACCATCCCTGCCAAAGCCTCCGGAGCCTCAGGGGACCCTTTGACCTCCATCTGCTGCGCCACACTGGAAGACAGCGTAGCACAGCTGTGGCAGACACCGGAGACAGCTACAGTTTCCCTGCGGGTGCCGCAGACTACACACTGCGGACGTGAAGCCATAAGGTAGCCAACTTCTGCAATGTGATCCCCAACAACCTCCGAGATAGAATTTGTTCTCTCTCTCTCTCTCTTTTTCCTTTTTTCTTTTTTAAGCACAGTGAACAAGATGAGTCCAAACACCACCCCCCACCCCCAGGAGAGGCCCCCCTCGGGCTACTGGCCTAAGTCTAGAAGGCCCCTAACCCCCAGGGCAATGCTAACACCTTAAACCAAAGAAAACTAAGAAAATAAAGAAAACAGAGAAAGCAAATAAGGTAAATAAATTAAACTAAGTAAATAAAGGACAGATAAGCCCTTCACACCCAGAATAGGGCTTCCCAATGACAGAGTTTCAACCAGGCCAGCAGCCAAGCAGCGCACATGTGCTCCTCAAAATGGCCGCTGCCAAACTCCTGACGAAAATGGCACCAAACAGCACTGCTAGTTAAACCCCGACTTCAAGCCAACCACCGTGTGGTGGCCGGAGCCTCTCGCCGGTCCCCCTTATGCCCTTACCAACTTGTCCAGGTTAAAAACCTTACCAGATGCCTTACTGATCGTCGCTGGGGAATCCCCTGCACAGTGTGGCACCGCCCGGCTCCAACGGGAGCAAGCCACCAGCTAGACAGCACACTGAAGCACTGCCCTCACCCCGATCAACCACGGCTGCGATCGCTGCCTGCCCCGCGGGATCGGCGGGGTAAGTGTGTCTGCCATTGAGCTCTCCCCCGGACAGTCAGGGGGGAGAGATCTGACCGCCCAGAAAAGATTTAAACGCTGACAGCAAAAACAGGCAGGCAGGGATCGATCAAGAAGGGAATGCCTTTCGTTCCTTTCTTTTTTTTAAAGGGACAGTAGCCAAATTGAACTTTTAAGGGATGGGACCAAATCACCCTAAGCTACCCTATACTACAGGCTCCTTATCTGTTCCTCAAGTGAGCCCAGACCTAGGCTCACGACGTCCTCCTCCTGCATGGAGACTGGACACACTGGGGCTGATGGGACAGACCAGCAGACTATATCCAGCGATGTCACGATTTTTACATGCCCAGTCTCCAAGCTGCAGGAGGAGGTGCACAATCCAGAGGACTGAACTGGAGGAACAATAAGGAACTACTATTTGCCACTCAAATAGTGCACTTCAAAAGTACTAGGCTGGTCTGGGACAACAACTTGCCTGACCAAAGATATGTGGCTTGATGACAGTGTTAATAAACTCCAATCTTGCCTAAGGACCCCAAACTCACAAGCGGAATGTGGTACGAGAGCACTCAGAAAAAAAGAGACTGAGTACCAACCAGATGTATCTTGGAAGGGCCTGCCACCATCCAATGAGTGGGATTACAGGCTCCCAAGGGCGCCGGGAGGGAAACCAGAGCTATTAGAAGTTCCTCCAGGATTGCCCCTACTGCAAACAGAGGCCGCCAATAGGTCTTCTTCATCAGAGGGCACCTCCCGCCTATCTGCACAGCCCTAGGAGGACTCCTGACCCTTCTATCATACCCTCCCAGAGTGGCTATGGGCAAGGTTCTTCCCAGAGAGAAAGCAATCCATAAGGGGACGTGCTCTTCTATAGACTGGAGCCATTCATGGAAGAATGCCAGAACTACTAATTGGCCACCGCCATGGTCATGGAGCTGGGAGGAATCTGAACCAGTGTCAACCATCAGTGACAACTTCAGCAGTCTGTGAGTCTGCAAGTCTTCACAAGGAGACTAGGCTCACTGACCATTTGCCCCAACCTAAACCAGGTATGCTCAAAAACATCCTACAACCTTGGGAGCAATGGGCCACAACCCTTATGACTACAGCCATCCAGCTACCAGCAGAGCATAGCGTATTCCTCTGAGGACTATGTTCCAGGTGTGCCCACCTCACCACCCAAAAGTTGATGACGACTACCATCAAGGCCTCTTTAATGCCATCAGTCTTCCAACTGAGATTCCATACATGCAGCAACCCCCACTTCAGGAATGGCCATGCAATTTGTCAATTGACGCCTTTTGCACCCTTCAAGGAACTGGCAGCTAGACCCTTATCAAAACCGATTGCAAGAACGCCATAATGTCCGGGATGGAGGCAGTGGAAGGGCACCTGGCCTCTCTCCGCACCATGATTCAAGGATGCGCCCTACGCAGATGCACGTCAGGTTCGTAGACCATCTCTGGGCCTGTAGCAAGGTCACTATCCCCGAGCCTGATTATCCTTTCTTCTTCAACTTCGCCATTTCAAGAGCCATGCCGTAAGGGATAATTGATCCACCAGGGGCATACGAAGGGGCTCCTGTGTCAAGAGGTCCTTCCAACTGGAAGCCACCACAGTCAATCTGCCAGTAACCGAATCAGGTCAGCATACCACTGGCACCTCGGCCAGTCTGGTGCCACCAGAATTACAAATCCCTGGTGCACCTCTAGCCATTGCACTAACCGGCCTATGAGTGCCCACAGGTAAAAACAGAGAAGACTCTTTTTGAGCCACTGCTGAATTATAGCATCCAGGCCCTTGGAAATCCTCTCTTCTTCTGCTGAAAAACCAGCAGGCCTTGGCCGACTCTAACACCGCCATTAGGTCCATGACCGGTGTGCCCAATGAGCGTACCACTTGCTCGAATACCTCCTGATTGAGCTGCCACTCTCTGGGGTCCATGAGCACTCAGCTGAGGTAGGCTGCCGTCACACTGTCAACTCCTGCTACATGCGCTACCGATAATGCCTGGAGACGAATCGCTACCCATGCAAACAGCTTTTTGGCCTCCTCCTCCAGAGCTGCACTACCTGTGCCTCCTTGCCGGCTGATGTAAGCCACCGTGATCACATTGTCCGAGAGGAAACCTTCTAGCACCAAGGTCACCACTCGCATCTCGAGCCTGTTGATCAACCACAGGGCCTCCTGCGGACTCCTGTCGCTGAACAAAGCGTCCTTCACAATGGGCTCTCCAACCTGACAGGCTGGCATCGGTCATCAGAGGAACCCACACCGGGGACTCCTTCCAGACTCCCCACATGCAGCCATCAACTGAGGGCTCTCCTGGCGCTCAGCGGGCAGGGGAGTACTTGGGACAGGGGTTGACTCTGATGGGACCATCGACTGAGCAGAACCCTCTGCAGCAGTTGCATGTGCGCCCTTGCCCATGGGACTAGCTCGAGAGTGGCCGCCATAGTCCCCACAACCTGTAGATGCTGCCACTCTGATGGTCTTGCCATCTTCAGGAGCTGCCGTATCCACTGTCGTAGCTCCTGCACCGGGCGAACCGGCAAGAAAATCCTGCCCACGCAGGTATCAAAGCACGCTCTCAAATACTCTAGCTCCTGGGCCGGCCGTAACTGACTCTTGGCCAAGTTGACCCCAACCAAGACTCCGAAGGAACTCTCCCACCCGCGCTGTTGCTTTTTTTGCTATCGTCCCTGGACTTCGCCTGGACCAGCCAATCATCTAGGTACGGGTGGACGAGAACCCTTTCTTCGTGGAGAGCTGCCGCCACCATCACTATGACCTTGGTGAAGGTATGGGGGGAGGTTGCCAGACCAAAGGGTAACGCTTGAAACTTGAAAATGGACCCATGGCACCGCAAAGCAGAGAAACTGCGGATGTTCTCGATGGATGGGAATGTGCAGATATGCATCTCTGAGATCAAGAGTCGCCCAAAATCTCCACTTCCTACCGCCATTATTACTGTGAAAATGCAATACCCAGAGACCATAGTTCATGCCCTCAAAGTCGAGAATTTGAAGAAAGGAACCTTCCATTTGGGCACCACGAAATAAATGAAGCATCAACCGCAGACATACTGGTCTTGCGGAACCAGTTCCACGGCTCTAAGCTGCAGGAGACAAGTCAAGGTGTCTTTGACTACTGCCAACAATGCTGCACCCCCACTTTGGGTGATCAAAGGAGCTCGTTCTTGCTCCAGCAGCGGGTATAGGTGTGTCATAGATTGCACCCCTTTAAGGCCAACCTTCAGCAGATCCCACTCATCCTGGATCATCTGTCCTATTACTCCATGTACTGGTAAGACTTTCTGCGATTTCCGTACCGCCTGGAAGAGCGGATCCTACAGCGCCTCTTCCTCTGCCGGGAGGTTAGCAGGTATATTCAGGGCCTTGAGGGTCTCCAAGGTACACATACAATGTGAGCCCTTTGGGGACGAGGAATTGTATCAGTACCCACTTGTAGTGATTGTAAAGCACAGTTACTTACCTGTAACAGGTGATCTCTGGGAACAGCAGGAATAAGTCTTCACATATGGGTATCGTCAGTACCGACGGAGCCTGCGCGGGAACGCTCCCCAGCGTCCAGTAAGAAAGCTTTTGAGAGCATCCCACAGTGCCTGCATGCTGCCTTCCCGCCTTTCCCAACCGCCTCTCTCCAGTTCGAGTTTTAAAGCTGAGACAAAGAGAGAGAGAGGAAAGGAAAGATAGATAGAGAGAGAGATACAACTCCTAGGGGAGGTGGGTGGGTTGTGAAGACTTATTCCTGCTGTTCCCAGAGATCACCTGTTACAGGTAAGTAACTGTGCTATCTCCAGGAACAAGCAGGAATGAGTCTTCACATATGGGGACTCCCTAGCTGCAGATGCCAGGGGAAGACCCCAGGTTGTATGTCCTTGAAAAGGACTCTACCTCCCCCCAAAGGATCTCTGGAATCCAACCAGGGTAGATGGGTAGGAGTTGATTAGGAATGGAACAGGTGTTTGAGAACAGCCTGACCAAACGAGGCATCCCGGCGGGAGTCCTTGTCCAAACAGTAATGGGCTGTGAAGGTATGAACCGAGGCCCAGGTGGCCGCTCGACAGATTTGGTCGATGGACACAGACTTTAGATGAGCCATTGAGGCTGCCATGGCTCTCACATTGTGAGCTGTGACATGGCCCTCCAGAGAAAGGTTCCTACTCTGATAGGCGAAAGAAATACACTGAGCAATCCAGCTGGACAGTGTTCTCTTAGAAACTGGAAGTCCTAAATGAGAAGGATCAAAAGCAACAAAGAGTTGAGAAGACTTTCTATGTTGCTGTGTTCTTTGTAAGTAAAAAGCGAGAGCTCTCTTACAATCCAAGGTATGAAGATTCCTCTCTGCACTTGATGCATGAGGTCCTGGAAAAAAGACAAATAAATATACCTCTTGGTTTAGATGAAAAGGCGAGACCACTTTGGGCATAAAGTGTGGATTGGTCCTGAGGACGACCTTATCATAATGGAACCTTGGATAAGGTGGATTAGCCACCAAAGCTTGCAATTCACTGATGCAGCGTGCTGAGGTGACTGCAATGAGAAAGATAACTTTCCAAGAAAGAAATTTCAAGGAGGTGGTGGCTAAAGGTTCAAAGGGTGGCTTCATAAGCTGGCCAAAAACCAGGTTTAAGTCCCATGCCACTGGAGGTGGTCCAATGTGAGGTTTAGTTAGAAGAAGGCCTCTCATGAATCTTGCTATAAGAGGATGAGAGGAAATAGGCTGTCCATTGAGAGGCTTGAGGGATGCTGCAATAGCACTCAAATGGACTCTTACTGAATTTGTTTTAAGACCTGCATAGGATAAATGCAGGAGATACTCTAGTAAAGAATTCAAAGGAATTGCAAGAGGGTTAAGACCCTTCTCTGAACACCAAATGGTAAATCTTTTCCATTTGAAAGCATAGGAACGTCTAGTAGAAGGCTTTCTAGAGGCATGAATAATATCTCTGACTTGCTAACAGGGATTTATTTTATTTATTTACATTCTCTTATATACCGCGCTATTCTGCATCAGTGCGGTTTACATTGAACAAACTGAAATTACATTGAACAGGGCATTATAACGTGGAGATAACTATTTTACAGGGAACATGGGCTATGGAGGGTTGATGAAAACCTTGAAGGTCTAGGCCTTCAGCAACCAAGCCCTGAGATGAAGAGACTGGGGGTTTGGGTGCCACAACGTTCCCTCCTCCTGGAATAGAAGGTCTGGTGCAGAACCCAAGTCCAGGGAAGGAGCTTGAGAGAGATGCAGAAGTAGAGGATAACACACTTGGCGTGGCCAATGTGGTGCTATGAGGATCATGGTCCCTCGATCTCTCTGAAGCTTGAATAGTGTTTTGGGAATTAGGGGAATGGGTGGAAAGGCATAAAGGAAGTTTTAACCCCAGTGAAGGAGGAAGGCATCCTTGGCCTTAACTCCCTGACACGAAATTCTGGAACAGAACCGGGGAAGTTTGGCATTCCACGGACTTGCAAAGAGGTCTATGTCCGGGGTTCCCCAAATTCAAAAAATCCTGGCTACCTGGTCCATGTGGAGGGACCACTCGTGTGGAAGCAGAACTCAACTGAGTCTGTCTGCCCAAGAGTTTTGAACGCCTGGAAAATATACTGCCAGAAGATGAATGTGATGCTCTCTGGAGAAGGCCCACAGTTGCAAAGCTTCATTGCAAAGGGACAGAGAGCCAGTCCCGCCCTGCTTGTTTACATAGAACATGGCTACTTGGTTGTGCGCATGAAATGAGAGTTAGAAGCTGTAAAGATGTCTTACACATTGGAACATGGAACGTACAAAGCATGAACCAAGGGAAGTTGGAGGTGGTCAAGAATGAAATGGAACGTGTACAACTTGATCTGTTGGGTGTCAGTGAACTGAAATGGACTGGCATCGGGCACTTTGCATCAGATGATCACATGGTCTACTATGCTGGAAATGAAAGACAAAGAAGAAACGGTGTTGCATTTATAATAAAGAAGAAACTTGCAAGAACTGTAATGAAATACAATGCAGTCAGCAAACGCTTAATCTCTATTCGTCTACGAGGATTGCCTATCAACACAACTATAATTCAAGTATATGCCCCAACAACAGCTGCAGAAGAGAATGAAATTGGTGAGTTCTATGAACAAGTACAAGCTGAAATTGACAGAACATGCAAACAGGATATCCTGATAGTCATGGGTGACTGGAACGCAAAAGTTGGCAACAAAGAAGGCGGCAAAGTAGTTGGAAAATATGGACTTGGCAACAGAAATGAAGCTGGAGAAAGACTGATAGAATTCTGCAAGACCAATGATCTATTCATCTCAAACACCTTCTTCCAGCAACACAAGCGGCGACTGTACACATGGACTTCACCGAATCGATTATATAAAAATCAAATTGACTACATATGTGGAAGTCAACGATGGAAAAGCTCTGTAACATCAACAAAGACAAAACCTGGAGCTGACTGTGGTACAGATCATCAACTACTAGTATGCAAACTCAAGCTAAAGTTGAAAAAGAGCAAACCACTCATGAATGCAGCAAAATATGACATTGAGAATATACCACAGGAATTTAAAGACTGCCTGCAAAATCAATTTGCTGCTTTAGATACAAATGACAGAGCTGCGGAAGAGTTATGGAATGACATCAAGAAGGTTGTGTTGGAAGAAAGTGAGAAGTCTCTACAAAAGGTGAAAAAGCAAAAACGGCCAAAATGGATGACGGACGAAACTCTGAAAATTGCCCAGAAACGCAGAGAAGCTAAAGCCAGAGGAGAAAGAAAGACAATCACAGAACTCAACAGAGATTTCCAACGTGCAGCAAGACAGGACAAGGAAAAGTACTACAATGACACTTGCAAGGAAATAGAAGCAGAAACTATTAGAGGAAGAACAAGATCGGCTTTCCTAAAGCTACAAGAGTTAAAGAAAAAGTTCCAGCCTCGAATTGGAATGTTACAAGATGCTCAAGGTTCTATGTTGAATGATGCTGAGAAGATCAAGAAAAGGTGGAAGGAATATACAGAGTTTTTATATGATAAAGATCAAGTGGACCAACAGCCATTTCAACCTGTACCTTATGATCGGGAACCATTGGTGATGAAAGAAGAAGTTGAAGCAGCATTGAAAGCCTTATCAAAGAACAAAGCACCAGGCATTGAGAGCATTCCCATAGAAGTATTGCAGCAATCTGATGCAGCTGTTACCGTACTCACAAGACTCTGCCAAGAAATATGGAAGACAACATCATGGCCAACTGACAGGAAAAGATCTGTGTTTATACCAATACTAAAGAAAGGTGATCCAACTGACTGTGGAAATTATCGCACAATCGCTATGATCCCACATGCCAGCAAGATTCTACTGAAGATTATTCAAAAGAGACTACAACCATACCTGAAAAAAGAACTACCTGAATTGCAAGCAGGGTTCAGGAAAGGGCGAGGAACGAGATACATCATTGTGGATGTGAGATGGATCCTTGAAAAGACTAAAGAATACCAAAAGGATATCTATTTGTGCTTTATCGACTATAGCAAGGCTTTTGACTGTGTAAACCATGAGAAACTCTGGGCCACATTAAGAAGCATGGGTATACCAGAACACCTGATCATTCTCTTGCGCAATCTGTACATTGATCAAGAAGCAATAGTTCGAACGGAACAAGGAGAAACAGAATGGTTTAAAATAAGCAAAGGTGTAAGACAAGGCTGCATACTTTCCCCCTACCTGTTTAATTTATATGCAGAACAAATCATCAGAGAAGCAGGATTGTATGAAAACAACAGAGGTGTGAAGATTGGTGGAAGAGTCATCAACAACCTTCGCTATGCTGATACCACATTACTGGCTGAAAGTGAAGATGATCTGAAACATTTGCTTCTCACAATCAAAGAACATAGTCTCAAAATGGGCCTGCACCTTAATGTAAAGAAGACAAAGATCATGACAACTGGCATAATCAACAGGTTCATCGTTGAAGGAGAAGAAATTGAAATTGTGAACAACTTTAACCTACTTGGATCAACTATCAATAAAGAAGCAACAAGCAGTCAAGAAATCAGACGACGCATTGCTCTTGGCAGAATGGCTATGAAAGACCTAGATAAGATTCTCAAGAGCAGAGATGTATCTCTCCATACAAAGATTCGACTTATTCAAGCCATGGTATTTTCAATAACATCATATGGATGTGAAAGCTGGACAGTGAAAAAGATAGACAGGAAGAAAATTGATGCCTTTGAATTATGGTGCTGGCGGCGAATACTGTGTATACCATCGACTGCCCGAAGAACAAACCAGTCGGTACTGGAGGAGATCAAATCTAAGCTTTCTTTAGAAGCTCAGATGACAAGACTTCGACTTTCATACTTTGGACACATCATGCGAAGAGAGAGATCATTAGAGAAAGACATTATGCTTGGCAAGATAGAAGGTCAACGCAAAAGAGGAAGGCCAGCAATGAGATGGATCGATACAATAACAGCAGCTACGGGTACCAGTCTGTCAACAATGAGCCGCCTGACTGAAGACCGAACACAATTTAGAATAGCTATCCAGAGTGTCGCCATGAGTCGACTCCGACTCGACGGCACTTAACAACAACATGGATGAGGACTGTCCTGTAGCTGAGCAGGGAATGGAACACTCAGAGCTAAGAATATTGCTCTGAGTTCCAAGAGATTGATATGTAGAGACGTCTCCTGTGGAGATCAGATGCCCTGGGTGGAGAGATCCTGCAGATGAGCTCCCCAACCCACTGGAGAAGCATCTGTTGTAAGAGTTGCTTGGGGTAGTGACTGCTGAAAAGGGGACCCCAGCAATAGATTTGGAGAGGACTTCCACCACTTGAGAGACCAAAAAAGGCGACTGGAGTTTGCTATTTTGTCTGACAGGCAACCCGATGCCTGAGTCCATTGGGTGGACAAAGTCCATTGAGCTGCCCTCATGTGAAGGCGAGCATATGGAACCACGTGCACGGTGGATGCCATGTGGCCTAAGAGTTGTAACATTTCTCGAGCAGTTAAATGGGACTTTAACTGTATCTGGGAGGCTAACTGCACCAAGCGTAGGCAACGGGCCTGAGGAAGATAGGCCCTTGCAGTTGTGGTATCTAGCAAGGCCCCTATAAACTCCAGAGACTGAGTAGGGGTGAGATTTGATTTTGGGATGTTTTATTACCAGTCCCAAATACTGAAGAACACGCATTTTGCAGATTAGACAATTCTGGGCCTCTGACTGGGATGGAGCGCTCGAATGAGCCAGTCGTCCAGGTATAGGAAAATGAATATTCCTAGAGTGCGTAGAAATGCAGCTACTACTGCCATGCATTTCGTGAACACCCTTGGTGCAGAGGCCAGACCGAAAGGAAGCACCCTGTATTGGTAGTGCTTTCCTTGAAAAAGGAACCTTCTGTGTGCTGGATGGATGAGGACATGGTTGTACGCACCCTTGAGATCTAGAGAACAAAGCCAGTCCTGACTCTGAAGGTATGGAAGCAGAGCACCGAGAGAAATCATCTTGAATTTCTCTTTGAATAGAAACTTGTTCAATTCTATGAGATCTAATATGGGTCTGTAGCCCCCTGTTTTCTTTGGGATAAGAAAATAAGGGGAGTAGAACCCTGAGCCCTGTTGAAGAAGAGGTACTTCTTCTATTGCCCCTTGGGCAAGAAGGGTGGCAATCTCCTGACCCAGAAGGTTGAGGAGAGATGTTGGAGAATTGAACTGTTTCACCATGGTGCAAGGAGGAAGGCTTAAGAAATGGAGCTTGTACCCTTCCCTTATGATGGAGAGGGTCCATTGCTCTGCTGTGATTTGTTCCCATCTGGGAGCAAAGTAAGCCAACCTTCCTGGAATGGTGAGGGGCTCTGGTTCTTCCAGAGCTAGAAAGGCTAAGTTCTCTAGTTGCAAGTCAAAGGCCCTGAGGAGGCTGAGGCTGCTGGGCCGTGGAAGGCCTAGCAGCCTTTGACTTGGCCTGCTTAGGTGGTTGCTGACGTTTTGCAGCAAAACGACCTGCAGAAGATGCCTGCTGACCATAAGCAGGATAATATCTTCCCTTTTTAGAAAAAGATGTCTTTTTGAACAATCTTTTCTTAGCAGGAACAGAGGTGGACTTTGAAAGTCGATCCAAAGCGGAGTTCTCAGCATCCATCTGAGTGGCCTTTGCTTGCCAATCCTTGCCAAAACGGTTTTCACCTGTACAAGGAAGATTTCCCAATTCATCTTGGATACAGTGTTCCAAATCAGAAGCTTGTAGCCAAGCAATTCTGTGTGCACCTATGGCAATAGCCGAGGCTCTGCTTACACACTCAAAAGAGTCAAAGGTTGCACGGTTGGAAAATTTGGAAACATCCTGGGCATGTTTGAGCCAAGTGAGAAACTCCTGCCTTTTATCTTCTGAAATAAAAGGGGTTAAAGTCTGCAGAAGATCTGTGACTTCTTTTAGAAACATCCCTATATAGAGACTATAGGAGTTGATTCTGGCAGCTAGCATAGAAGCTTGAAAAACCATACGGCCAAAAGCATCTAGGGTCCTGCATTCACATCCTGGAGGATTAGATGAGTGTCTTTTTGCACTCTTTATCTTTCTCATGGCAGACTCTACCACAATAGAGTGGTGAAGAAGCTGAGTCTTATGAAAGCCAGGACAAGGAGGGACACGATACATGGTGTCTAACCTGCGAGAATGAGGAGAGGTGGTAAAAGGTGTCTCCCACATGCTCAACATGAGATCATACAAAATCTCATGAATAAGTAAAGTAGCTGCCTCTTTAGGAGCTTTAGGATATTGTAAAATATCCAGCTGCTTGGCTCTAGGCTCTGACTCAGGGGCCACTGTGATGGAGAGGCCCCTAGCCACTTCCCTAATCAAGTCTTGAAAAGACAAGTCTTCTGGAGGAGACATTCTTCGTTTAGGAGAAGAAGACTCCTGAGGAAGAAGTATCGATGCCTCGACAGATCCTTCAGACTCCTCAGAGTCTTCGGAGGAATCGAAGTATCGCCTGTCTGGATGTTCCTGTAAAGCCCGATATGCGTACCGAGTGGGATCGACATCGGGAGTAAGCGGTACCGGTTCGGTACCGATGGGCATCATAGGACAGGGTACCGTTGCAGTCGACACCGAAGCCGATGTCGATACAATCGGTACCGGCACCAGGATTGATGCCGGTGCTGGAGCCGGTACCGGCAACGGGGATTGTTGCGGTACCAGAGGCGTCGCAGCGTGCATGAATGCCGTCAGGGTGCGCTGCATGGTCAGAATCTTCTGATCCATCGACGCCACCAAAGTCTGGATGTCGGTACCAGTGGGAGCCACCGGTACCCCAGAACACGGCAACAGGAGATCCGTCGAGGCCAAGCCATCGATGTCAACCTGTGACCCCCATAGACAATGCTTTGGAAGCCGGAACTTCCCACCGGGGTAATTTTGCCGGTGCGGAATCCTCGAGGACAAGCCCGGAGGCATCTCGATGCTTAAAGGGAGATTTGCCCTTCGAGGACCGGCCAGATTTATGCTTGGTTACCTGAGATCCATGGGAGGAAGAAGCAGCCCTGGAAGACGTCGATGCCACCGAAGCTGCATCAGAGGGAAACAGGGTACTGAGCTTGGCTGCTCGGTTCTGCCGACCTCTTTTAGACATCATGGTACAGGACATACAATCCGTGATGGAATGGTCAGGACCCAAACATTTTAGACAACAATCATGGGTGTCTGTGACAGAAATAGTACCGCCACATTTTGTGCACTTTTTAAACCCGGAGGCGGGCTTCTCCATGAGGAGAAAAATTTTAGGCCTAAGGCTCAAAAACTGAAAATGCACAGTGAAGAAAGTATAGGGGTTTTTTTGTTTTGTTTTTTAAAAGAAGAAAAGAAAAGACCGGCGGTACCGGTCCGACGTCGAAGAAGGCAGACACGGCACAAAAGAATAAAGAAAAAATAAAGAACTTCTTCTGCAGTGACAGGAACACGACCTGCTGGCTCCGCGGAAAAGAAGAACTGGAGAGAGGCGGTTGGGAAAGGCGGGAAGGCAGCGCGCAGGCGCTGTGGTATGCTCCCAAAAGCTTTCTTACTGGACGCTGGGGAGCGTTCCCACGCAGGCTCCATCGGTACCGACGATACCCATATGTGAAGACTCATTCCTGCTTGTTCCTGGAGATACCGCCTTAATGGCCTTCGGCCTGGGCAGTATATCGAGAAATTGCATAAACATAAACATAAGCATAAAGATGAGCACTGGTAGCTCCTCCCGGCGGAAAACCCGAACAATCCGGGCCTGATAGAGTAGTTACTCACCTGTAACAGGTGTTCTCCAGGAGCAGCAGGAATCAGTCCTCACATATGGGTGACATCGACGTCGATGGAACCCCTGCGGAGCATTTCCCCAGCTTTCTATGAAAGCCTTTGGGAATACTGCACGCATGCGCGGTCCCCTTCCCGCCTAAAGGTGCCATCTTGCTCAGTCAAATGACATAGCTAAAAGACAGCACACAAAAATGTAAAATAAACTATGTACAACTGCAACTCCCACGGGAGGAGGGAGGGTTGTGAGGACTGATTCCTGCTGCTCCTGGAGAACACCTGTTACAGGTGAGTAACTACCCTTTCTCCAGGACCAAGCAGGTAGTCAGTCCTCACATATGGGTGACTCCCTAGCTCTGGGCTACCAAGGAACCCAGGCTGAACAAGAGAACTTCCTCTAGTCCCAGCATCAAAGAAAGGCTTTCCACTGAAAGAACCTCCACCGGTAGCCCAACGGAGGGCTGGAGGGCAGGAGTTGCCTAAACCTCAAAGAGATTCCGGAGTACTGCCTGGCCAAAAGCACTGTCCCTACGGGACTCCCTCTCCAGGCAGTAATGAGCTGCAAAAGTCTGGCTTGAGGACCAAGTTGCAGCCCTGCAGATGTCTGCCAACGGTACAGAGCGGAGATGAGCTACTGAGGCAGCCATTGCTCTGACACGATGGGCCGTGACCCGACCCTGCAAGGGAAGGTCAGCCGCCCTGTAAGACCAGGTGATACAGTCAGCCACCCATATGGACAAGGTACGCTTGGACACAGCTAACCCCAAATTATTAGGGTCAAAAGAGATGAAGAGTTGAGTAGCCCTTCTATGCCCTTGCGTACGGTCAAGGTAGAAGGATAAGGCCCTCCTACAGTCCAGGGTATGCAGGACCGCTTCAGCCTGGCTTGCATGAGGCCTAGGGAAGAATGTTGGAAGAACCACCTCCTGGTTGAGGTGGAAAGAGGAGACAACTTTAGGGAGGAACTTTGGATGAGTCCTAAGGACTACCCTGTTCCTACAGAAGTGGGTGTAAGGCCTGTCACAGACCAGGGCCTGAAGCTCACTCACCCGTCTGGCCGAGGTTAAGGCTACTAGGAAGAATGTCTTCCAGGAAAGGAAGCGGAGAGGACAAGTAGCCATCGGCTCAAAAGGTGGGCGAGTCAGTTGCTGCAAGACCACATTCAACTCCCACTCAGGAGCTGGAGGACGCACAGGAGGCTTGAGCAAGAGCAAACCTCTGAGAAACCGGGACACCAAGGGGTGAATCGATAGAGAGTGTCCTTCCACCAGTGAGTGGTGAGCTGCTAGAGCTGAGAGGTGGACCCGAACAGAATTGGACGTAAGGCCCTGATTGGATAAGTGCAGCTGGTACTGAAGCACCACTGGTACAGCACAGGAGAAAGGATCCTCTGTACGCAGCTGACACCAAAAAGAAAACCTCTTCCACTTCAGGGCATAGGTTTTTCTAGTGGACTGCTTCCTAGAGGCCAGGACGACCTCTTCAACTTCAGGAGGTAGGCCCCAAGGAGCCAAAACTACCCTTGCAGCTTCCCGGCCATCAAATTGAGAGATTTGAGATTGGGGTGCAGAAGAGACCCCTGGTCTTGAGAAAGAAGGTCGGGCTGCAACCCTAGAGGTAGTGGAGCATCCACTGCTAGCTGAAGCAGACGTGGGAACCAAGGTTGTCTCGGCCACCTGGGGGCTACCAGAAGGACCGAGGCCTGGTCCTTTAGAATCTTGAACAGGGTTCGGGCCACCAGAGGCGTGGGAGGAAACGCATATAGGAGGCCTTGGGACCAGGAAATCAGAAAAGCATCTGCTGCTAGTCTCAGAGGATGCGGTTGCCTGGAGCAGAACCTGGGCAGCTGTCTGTTCAGGGGACTGGCAAAGAGATCTATGGATGGAAGTCCCCATCTCAGGAAGATCTGCTGAACTACCAAGGGATGGAGCTGCCACTCGTGGGGCTGCAGAATCCTGCTCAACCTGTCTGCCAGGTAATTTTCCTGGCCACGGAGATAAACCGCCTTGAGCAACATGTTGTGCCTGAGCGCAAACAAGCAAAGGTCCTGCGCCTCCTGACAAAGGAGCCTGGACCCAGTGCCTCCCTGTTTGTTCACATAAAACATGGCTACCTGATTGTCTGTTTGCACTAAGACAGACTGGTGAGCCAGGGTTTGAGAGAAAGTCTTGAGGGCTAAGCGAATAGCTCGAAGCTCCAGTAGATTGATCTGCTGCTGGGCCTCCCAGGGAGACCACAGGCCCTGGGTGCACTTGCCCAGACAGTGTGCTCCCCAGCCCTATAGAGAGGCATCGGTGGTCAATACCACTGTGAACCCAAGTGGCTGAAAAGGCATCCCCTCCAGCAGGTTGGGGGGATGCAGCCACCAACGTCGGGCGTGCAGGAATGGTCTGGACACCCTTACTCTGTCTCTGAGGCTCCCTGTGGCCTGCGACCACTGAGTTCTGAGGCACCATTGTGCAGGCCTCATATAAAGCCTGGCATGGGGTGTGACATGCACTGTCGAAGCCATGTGGCCAAGAAGCCTCAGGCAGAGCCTGGCGGAGACCAGTGACCTGCTGAGAAACTGGTTTACCAAGGTCATCAGTCTTTGGGCTCTGTCTTCTGGCAAGAAAGCTTTTGCCTGCAGAGTCCAGTCTTGCCCCTATGAACTCTAAATTTTGGGAGAGGAGCAAAGTGGACTTTGCGAAGTTTATGACAAATTCCAGATGCTGTAGTAGAGAAATCGTTCGGAGGGTGGCTTGCCTGGCCTCCTGGCACTTCTGACCCCTGATGAGCCAGTCGTCCAGATAGGGGAAGACAAAGATACCTTGATTTCTCAAGTAGGCCGCCACCACTGGCAAGCATTTGGTAAAGACTCTGGGGGCGGAGGTGAGGCCAAAGGGCAGCACTCTGTACTGATAATGGTTTCCTCCCACAATGAACCTGAGGTACTTTCTGTGGTCTGGATGAATGAGGATGTGAGTGTACGCATCCTTTAGATCTAAAGAGCATAGCCAATCTCCCTGCTGGAGGTAGGGCAGAAGTGTTCCAAGAGTAAGCATCTTGAACTTTTCCTTCTGTAAGAACTTGTTGAGATTTCTGAGGTCGAGAATAGGCCTGAGATCCCCTGTTCTCTTTGGTACTAGGAAGTACCTGGAGTAAAACCCGTGACTTTGGAGGAGGGGAGGCAGAGGCTCCACCGCCTGGTCTCGTAACAGACCTTGGAGCTCCTGCAGGAGGAGGGCTGTATGGAGAGGAGGCCTTGGAGGCTCTCCTGGAAAATAGGGAGGAGACAACTGATGAAAATGAAGCAGGTAGCCCTTTTGGACTATACTTAAGACCCAGTTGTCCCCTCTAATGGGTGGCCACCGGTGGGCAAACAGGGCTAGGCGACCTCCTGTGCAGGGATGGGACAGCAGAGATGGAGAGGCTATGCCTTGGGAGTCAAAAACCCCCACCCTGCTGGGTAAGAGCAGGAGCCGGAGGCTTGGGGGCTTTCTGCCTACGGGGCCCATGTCCCTGCCCCTTGGCCTGTTGACCCTGTGGGGGAGCAGGGGAGGCCTGGTAAGTTGGGAACTGTTTGTAGGCAGTCGCCTTCCTCGGGTAAAAGGGCTTTTTACCCAAGCCCTTCTTCTTGTGTGAAGGGGCAGACGTCTTTCGAGACAGCCTTGTCCTCGTGAGGTGCTCTGTCTCGAGCTCAGCAGCCTTCTCGGCCATGGGCTTGCCAAAAAGGTTTTCACCCCAGCAAGGGACATCTACCAACTTGTCTTGAACCCATGGCTCGAGGTCCGATGACTGCAGCCATGCCTGGCGTCGAGCCGCGATGCCGGCAGCCGCAACCCGGGCCGAGGTCTCGAAGCCATCGTAGGCCGCTCGGGACATGAACTTAGAGCATTCCCGGATCCCCGAAGACAAGGACTTGAACCTCTGCAAAGGTTCCCCATAGAGACCAGCAGAGAACCCGGCAAGCTCTTTTGCCAGGTCCTGCAAGTACATGCCCATGTACAGCTGGTAAGACTGGACACGGCAAGCAAGCATCGAGCCCTGGAAGCACTTTCTACCAAACGCATCCAGGTTCCGGGCCTCCCTGCCAGGGGGTACCGTGGAGTGCATCTTCTGACTTTTCTGACGATGCATGCCCAATTCCACCACCATGGAATGGTGCGGTAGCTGCGCCTTTTGAAAACCAGGGCTCTTACAGAGTCGATAAATGGAATCGACCCGCTTGCTCAGAACCAGCGCCGAGGCCGGTGCCTCCCACATCCGGAAGAGGAGCCGTTCCAGCATCGGAGGAACCGGCACAGTAAAGGACTCCTTCGGAGGAGAGTCATACTGGAGGGCCTCGAGCTCTTCGGCTCGAGGCTCCTCCTCGGGGCTCAGACTGCGGTGAGTCCGACAGGACGTGCCGAGTCTTGAAGGTATCGGGGGACTCCTCATCCTCCGTCTCCCAGGAGGACTCGTCCGAAGAGGAGTCGGGCTCTGACCACGCAAGGCCCGGCAGCACCCGCCCCAACGTCGAAGGCACCGGCGTCGACGCCCTCGGTCCCGACCGGGAGGTCAAGGGTGACCGCGACCGAAGACGACCTTGAGCCTTCATGGTCTTGAGTATCGGCTCGGTCTCCGGGGTCGACTTCGACATCGATGTCCCGGTGGTCGGGGCAGATGCGCCAGCGAGGCTGGCCATCAGCACCTGCTGCTAATCCATGAAGGCAGACAGTCTGCACTCCAAGGCTGTCAGCCTGAGACCCAGCTCAAGCACTGTTCCCTCTAAGCTGTGCGCGTGTGCGCGCGCACACACCTCGCCGAGCGAGCGCACATACTTTACAATAGAGCGCACAAAAATTATGGCTCTGATTCTGATAGAAAACAACACAGACGTCTTAAAATTTAAAAGTTATGATTGTAATTACTAGAAATTTCCCGCTTCATTTAGTAATCGTCTATTTTCATTTAATTTGATCAAAATCAGTGTGGTGTACATACTGTATTCTGATGTGTAGTCAAATTTTAAAGTATATAACTCCGAGTGTCGTTATGTGGCGCACAAAAATTTAACCTTCCTTCAAAAGCTGCACACAGCTGATATTTTATGCGCACACAGCCTACAGAAAATTAGAGGGAACATTGAGCTCAAGAGACTAAGCAGCTACCGACTTGGGCCCCGGCGGTGCCAGGCCCGACGTCGGCTCCCTGGGAGGACAACAGGACTTACGTGTCCAGCAGACTCCGGCTCCACTCGAGGTATTTTTGATGGTTTCTCCTGTTCCACGGGCCCGGGGCGGCGGTCGGGGGTCCGAGACCTAGCCCTCGAGGAGCCAGGGACCTCCTCCGATGCCGCCCTCGCGAGCCGCTCCTTCCTCTTTTGCTCCCGCTCGGGGGACCCCCTATCTGAGGAACCCCGATGATGCTCGGGGTCAGACTCCCGAGACGTCGAGGCCTCAGACGAGGTCTGGGCCCGGCCAGAGGCCGAGTCGGAGAAAAGCCTTTCCTTCTGGTGCTGACGACTTCGGAGTGCCTTAGTGGACATTTTTCCACACGGCCCACAGATCTTAGGATCATGATCAGGACCGAGGCACCGAAGGCAGCAGTTGTGTGTGTCGGTGAGAGACATTAGTTTCTTGCACCGATCACACTTCTTAAAACCACTGGAAGCCATCGGGGAAAAAAAAGAGTCTCCGCGAGGTCAAAGGACCGGCCTTCCAGGGAAAAGGAAAAAAGGGCGCGAACGCCAGCCACAAAGGGCAAAAACCGAAAAAATAAGATCGGGCTCGATACCGGTGTACCGAACCCGGTGAGAAGGGGGAACCGGCATCGAACCGGACAAAAACCGCAAAGAAAATCGCAAGGAATAGACGAAAAAATCGAACTATTTTCCGGGTGAACTAGGACACACGTCCAAAGGGCTTCACGGAAAAAGAGAGACTGAGCAAGATGGCACCTTTAGGCGGGAAGGGGACCGTGTATGCCTGCAGTATTCCCAAAGGCTTTCATAGAAAGCTGGGGAAATGCTCCGCAGGGGCTCCATCGACGTCAATGTCACCCATATGTGAGGACTGACTTCCTGCTTGGTCCTGGAGAACCTACTGTTCTAGATTTTCTTCTTCTTCCTCCAACTCCTCCTGCAGAACTAGCTCTGTGTCAAGGTCTTCCCCATCCAGCTCCTCCGACAACGGCGATTGCTGCCACTCCTCTCTAAGCCTCTAGCCTGCTTAGACACCACTGCTCCTGAATCGTGCTCTTTTGCATCTGACATCCTCTTAGCCCTGTGTTCTGGGGCTGAGGAGCCACTTGGTAGGCAAAACACCTTCCGCAAAAGTAAGAAAAACTCCGGTGAGAACTCCCCCAGGATACCTACTGCTCCCTGGGCTCAAGGGGTGGATGGTTCAGGCATCATGCAGGGATCAGGGGCCAGATCCGTTGAAGGTAACATGGCGCCCCCGCCCCCAGGGTCTCTTGCAACCAGGAAGGACTCTCCTGCCTCATCTCATCCTGCAGGTCCTGCTCCCATGACAGCCTCTTGAGTGCAGTTTAGGCAGATGCCTGCCTCCGAGATCACACCACATCGGGGATTGCATATCTTGAGGATTTTTAGATTGCGCTGCAGTGTTACATCTTAAAGATATGACATGGACCTTGCCCTGATCCAATCAAACTGACACGTTCTCCGAGTAAAGTTTACATTTTTCTTCTAATACTACAAATGGCTATAAAGGAGTACAGCTTCCCTTACAAGCAATATTACAGATTTAATAGGTATATAATCTGGGCTAAGCGACAAGAGAAGATCATGTCAGGTTATTCACTGACCATAGACAGATGCAAGGATTTCATTTGCGTCCAATCCACTGACTGACTATCTTTCAAATTACATACATTTCTTGTATGCAGGTACTTCCTGTTTTCCCCAGAGCTGTAGCTGCTACAAACCTATATGCAGCAACAATGTCTCAACCAAGTGCCAGTTACATCACCTGACCTAGCACAACAGCCCTCTGAAAAGCCGCCCAGCAACAAACAATGTCTACACATGTCTGCATCAGTTTTGAGCTGTATAACACAAGGAATGCTTAAGGATTAAGTGAGGATCATGCCCCTTGATAACCATCCTATACCAGGCACTGCGGTCTGGCCGGCATGGTGGGAAGGACTGGGGGCACTCCCCAGGAACGTCTCGGGTATGTAAAAAGATCCCTAGCACAGTGCACCTCCACAGGCTCAGGAACAGAGCACTAGAGTACATGAACTAAAATAAAATAAAAACAAACCCCAGCGTTCTACAGGAAAGCCTTTGGGAGTATCCCACTGAGCTGGCGCTGCTTGTAGCTGAGATAAAAGGAGAGAAGGATGGAGATGACATGGGTGGGGGGGGGGGGGTGGGAAACAAGAGTAATCTTATGCACCGTCATTGAAATAGTCAGCCAAAGCCTGGGTGAAAAGGAAAGGAGAGGGTCGGAGGTGGAGGCACTTTGAGGAGAGTTGAGAGTCGAAAAGAGATGAGGAGAATCAGAGGCAAGAAAATTAGTCAGGTGGATATAATAATCTTGCTTGACAAATGCTGTCTGACTGGAAAGATGTTAGCATGAATTTAAAATGTAGAAAGGCGGCAAGGGTGCAGGATTTGAGCCAAATGTGCTCAGATGAATAGGCACAGGAACATAAGTAGTCTGTTTTAGAGGAAAGTCAGAGATGAGGTAGAGTATATCTCACAGAAGATTAAATGGAAGGAATGAGAGCATCCAGAGCAAAGAAGATGACATTGTTACAGGAAGATACTGCCTCATCAACAGTGGAATAAAGAGGTTATGAGACAGTAGTGGAGAGAGCTGATGGGCTGATAGCATGAAAATTCCTAAAGATGATGGAGGAGATTGCACGAGACTGAGGTGGGGGATGCTGAAGAGTGACTGTTAGCAAGTGATAAGAAAGAACTGAAGTGCAGAAGTTAGAGAGCAAGCAGTTCGAGAAAAAGACTGAGGTTGAGGCAGTGGCCATGGGAATGCTTAAATGCAGCATATATAAAAGTAGGGCTTGGGGCAATTTTATAAATTCCCCTTTCCACATGTGAAAATGCCATTAAATGCAGAAAACACTTTATAAAATTATCCCCTACGTGTATGAAAAAAGAATGGGGAGAGGAGACGACAGAGAAAAACGAATACATGTTTCTTCTCTCTGAAAAGAACATAAGCATGGAGAATGTGAATAGTGGAGTATCCCAGGGATCGGTGCAGGGCCCATTGTTTTTTTTTTTAACATTCATAAATGATCTGTAAATGACGAGTGAGGTGATCAAATCTACAAACGACACAAATTTTTTCAAAGTGGTTAAATCACAAGGATTGTGAAAAATTGTAAGAGTACCTTGAGAAAATGGAAGTCTGGGAATCCAGATAGCAGATGAAGTTTAATGTGGACAAGTACAAAGTTATGCAGATAGGGAAGAACACGACAAACTATAGTTGCACAATCAAAGCAAGGCTCCACATTAGGAATCACCATCCAGGAAAGCGTAGTTACTCACCTGTAACAGGTGACCTCCGGGAACAGCAGGAATTGAGTCTTCACATATGGGTGACGTCGGCACCGACACAGCCTGTGCGGGAATGCTCCCCAGCATTCTATAGGAAAGCCTTTGGGAGCATCCCACTGCGCTGGCGCCGCTGCCTTCCCTCCTTTCCAACTCTCCCTCCTCAGTTGGGTTTGTAGCTGAGATAAACGGAGAGGAGAGAGAAAGAGAGAGAGTAAGAAATACAACTCCTAGGGGAGGAGGGTGGGTTGTGAACACTCAATTCCTACTGTTCACGGAGATCACCTGTTACAGGTGAGTAACTACGCTATCTCCAGGAACAAGCAGGAATGTAGTCTTCATATATGGGACTCCCTAGCTTGGAGATGCCAGGGAGATGACCCCAGAGAGAGCGATGAAACCCAGGCTGTAGTGAATCATGTATCTTCCCAAGGATCTCTGGTATCGAAACCCGGGACGGAGGATAGGAGTTGTTCTAAGTCTGAAAGAGATGCGGGAGAACAGCCTGGCCAAACGAGGCATCCCGACGGGAGTTCTTGTCCAAGCAATAATGGCCCACAAAGGTGTGGACAGAGGACCAAGTTGCTGCTTTGCAAATTTCATCAATCACTACAGAGCATAGGTTTTCCATGGAAGCAGCCATTGCTCGCACATTGTGTGCTGTGACATGGCCTTCAAGAGAAAGTCCTTTACTCTCATAGGTAAAAGATATAGAGTCTGGAATCCACTTGGAGAGTGTTCTCTTGGAAACTGGTAGACCCAGGTAACTGGAATGAAACACAACAAAAAGCTGTGAAGCTTTCCTGTGCTGCCTATAAAAGGCCAAAGCACGCTTGCAATCCAGAGTATGTAGATTCCTTTCTGTATGAGAGGCATGAGGCCTGGGAAAGAAAACAGGAAGGTAAATCAGCTGGTTCAAATGAAAAGGCAAAACCACCTTTGGTATAAAGTGAGGATGAGTCCTAAGGACTACCTTATCATGGCAGAATCGTGTATGAGGAGGGTCAGCCACTAAAGCTTGGAGCTCACTGATGCGTCTTGCAGAAGTGAGAGCAATTAGGAAGATGACTTTCCAAGAAAGAAACTTCAGAGATGTAGTGGCTAGGGGTTCAAAGGGCGGCTTCATCAGCTGTCCAAGGACAAGATTGAGATCCCATGCCACAGATGGTGACTTATTGGGAGGCTTAGTTAAGAGTAGATCTCTCATAAAGCGTGCTACAAGCGGCTGAGAAGAGACGGGCTGTCCATCAAAGGGCATGTGGAAAGCCGTAATGACACTGAGGTGGACTCTTACTGAATTAGTTTTAAGTCCAGAGGATGAAAGGTGGAGGAGATACTCAAGTAACACCTCCACTGGAACAGAAAAAGGATTAAGTTCCCTCTTTGAACACCAGATTGAATACCTTCTCCATTTAAAAGCCTAAGTATGCCTTGTGGAAGGTTTTCTGGAGGCCAAAATAATATCTTTTGAGAGGCTGATATCCTGGAGTTCTAAGCTCTTTACAGCCATGCCATCAGGTGCAAGGACTGAGGGCGCGGGTGTAGAAGTGTCCCATTCTCCTGGGATAGGAGATCTGGAATACATCCCAACTCCAGAGGTTTGGCTTGAGAGAGACGTAGAAGCAGTGGATACCACGTCTGACGTGGCCAGAGAGGGGCTATGAGGATCATGCAGCCCCTGTCTCTCTGAAGCTTGAACAGAGTCTTGGTAATGAGGAGAATGGGTGGGTAGGCATATAGAAAGTCCTGACCCCAGTGGAGGTGGAAAGCATCCATCACCTGACAGTTCTGAGCAGGAATTCTAGAACAGACGCGGGGAAGTTTTGCATTCTGAGGACTTGCAAACAGATCTATATCTGGGGTTCCCCAGATATGAAAGATTTTAGCAATTTGATCCGAATGGAGAGACCATTTGTGTAGCAGTAGTACTCGACTGAGTTTGTCTACCAGGAGATTTTGTCTGCCAGGGAGATACACCGCTAGTAGGTGGATCTGATGGCATATGGCAAAGGACCATAGGTGTATGGCTTTGTTGCACAACGCCTGAGAACCTGTTACACCCTGCTTGCTCACACAGAACATGGCTACCTTACTGTCCATCTGGACTAGAACTGTTTTGGAGCACAGGTGGTCCTAGAACACTCAGAGCATTGAAGATGGCTCTGAGTTCTAGCAGGTTTATGTGAAGCCAAGCCTCCTGCTGAGTCCAAAGACCTTGAGTAGAGAGATTGTCCAGATGAGCTCCCCAACTCAACTTGGACGCGTCCATCATCAGGGTAGACTGGTGTGGTGGCCTCTGAAAAGATGATCCCCACGAGTAGGTTTTCTGGTGATTGCCACCATTGGAGGGATGAAATGAGGCGTGCCGAGGTCATGATTTTGTCCCCAAGATGACCTGATGCCTGAGTCCACTCCGAAGCTAGGGTCCATTGAGCTGCATGCATGTGCAGACGAGCATAGGGAAACACATAAACAGTGGAAGCCATATGACTGAGCAACTGAAGCATTTCTCGAGTGGTTAGGAAAGTTTCCATACCTGATTGAGAAGCTAGTTGAACTATTCGAGCGCAGCGGACTTGTGGCAGAAAAGTCTTTGACTGCTACGTGTCTAGAAGAGCCCCTATGAACTCTAAGGTTTGAGAAGGGGTGAGTTAAGATTTTGGAAGATTACAAATCCCAAATGTTGAAGAACATGCATTGTGTAGGAGAGAGCATAGCTGGTCTCTGGAGCTGATGATGCTCGGATGAGCCAGTCGTCTAAGTAGGGGAAGACAAATATCCCTAGAATTATTAGAAATGCTGCTGCTACTACTGCTATGCATTTTGTGAAGACTCCTGGGGCAGAAGGTAATGTCTTCCTTGAAAGAGGAATCAAAGAAACCTCCTGTGTTCTGTGTGAATAAGGATCCTTTAGATCTAGAGAACATAGCCAATCCTGGCTCTGGATGTAAGGGAGAAGTGTTTCGAGAGAGATAAAATTGAATTTCTCTCGGAGCAGATACTTGTTTAATTCTCTAAAGTCTAGAATGGGCCTGTAAATAGTAATTAGATCTTACCTGCTAATTAGTGTTCCTGAAGGAACGACAGTCCAGTCCCTTTACTTCTGGGTTACGCAACCCTTCCAGCAGCTTGGAGGCTGAGCCCAACCTTTTTGGGGATGGAGCGGTATAAATACCACTAGGACCACCCACCAACTCGCGTAACCGAATGAAAAAGCAGACTTAACGAACTTCCATCACCAACTTACATAACATAACACCTCAAAGGAATACTTAACAATCAACTTTTTTTTTTTTTTTTTTTTTTAATAGGAGTAGGAGAGGAGGAATGGCAACGGGCGAGGGGTTACCTGAGACTGCCCGAGCCGGCTTTCTCCTGAACTCCTTCATCCCGAACTGGCCCCACGCTCGGTCCGATGCTCTTCTATGAACAATAGGCCTTAACAGCCGCCGGAACCGGGTGGGATCAGGGACTGGACTGTCGTTCCTTCAGGAACACTAATTAGCAGGTTAAGATCTAATTACTATTTCCTTATCGTCACTCCAGTCCAGTCCCTTTACTTCTGGGATGTACCCGAGCAGTTCAATCCTGGGTGGGATCCGGCATACCGGACTGAAGAACCGCCAGACCAAACCGAGCGTCCGCTGTACTCTGTACGTCCAGCCTGTAGTGCTTGGTGAAGGTGTGTAGAGAGGACCAAGTCGCTGCCCTACAAATGTCCAGCGGCGGAACTAGGCTGAATTCCGCCCAAGAGGTAGCCTGCGCCCGAGTGGAGTGCGCACGCAGACCCACTGGAACCTGTTTCCCTCTCAGGATGTAGGCGGAAGCAATCGCTTCTCTGATCCACCTGGAGATGGAGGCCTTGGCCGCCGCCTCCCCTTTGTGCGGGCCTCTGAACTGAATGAATAGCCGGTCGGACTTCCGGAAGGGCGCTGTGCGAGAGAGGTAACGCTTCAAGGCTCTCTGGACGTCTAGGAGACGAAGTTTGCTATCCCTACCTTCATGCCCCTCGGCCGAGAAGGCCGGGAGGGTAACTGTCTGGTTCACATGAAAGGGAGAAATAACCTTGGGCAAGAAGGAAGGAACCGTGCGCAGAAACACTTTGTCCTTGAGAAAGGACAGAAAGGGTGGCTGAGATGACAGCGCCTGCAATTCTGAAACCCTCCTGGCCGAACAGATGGCGACCAGAAAGACTGTCTTTAGGGTTAAATCCTTTAAGGAGGCCCTCTTTACTGGCTCGAAGGGTTCCCCGATCAAGGCATTTAGCACTAGGTTAAGATCCCAAGGGGGGGTGACCGACCTCCGCTGGGGACGTAGTCGTCTAACCGCCCTTAGGAACCTGGAGACGTCCGCGTGGGCCCCTAGGGGTTTGCCACGGACCTTGCCTCTATAGCAAGCGATGGCAGCCAGCTGGACTCGTAAGGAGCTGTGCGCCAAACCTTTGTCAAAACCTGCTTGCAAGAATTCCAGAACCTCCGGGACTGAGGCCGAAAGGGGTTTCCGTCGGTGCTCCGCACACCAGGCTTCGAAGATGCGCCAAACTCTTACATAGGAGAGACAGGTCGAGCGCTTCTTAGCATTCAACAGCGTCAAGATTACTGCTCCTGAGTAACCTCGTTTTAGGAGCCGCGCCCTTTCAATAGCCAGGCCGTAAGCGAGAATCGATCCACGTGAGGCATCCGAACCGGGCCTTGTCTCAGCAGGTCCCTTTTGCAAGGGAGCCGCCAAGGTTGGTCGGCGATCAACCTCACCAGATCCGCATACCAGGGGCGGCGAGGCCAATCCGGAGCTATGAGGATTACCAATCCTTGGTGAGACTCCACCCGCTGGAGAACCTTTCCGATCAGTACCCAAGGAGGAAACACATAGAGAAGGCCTTCCGAAGGCCACTTTTGGGACAGAGCATCCAGGCCCTCGGACATTCTTTCCTTCCGCCGACTGAAGAATCTGTCCACCTTGGCGGTCGAGAACCGAGCCATGAGATCCATGACTGGGAGTCCCCAACGGGCCACTATTTGGTCAAAGGTCTCCTGCTCCAGTTCCCACTCTCCGTGGTCTATCTAGCACCTGCTGAGGAAATCGGCCGTGACGTTGTCCGCGCCTGCCAAGTGCTGAGCTGAAAGCGCTGCCAACCGAACCTCCGCCCACTGGAATAGAGCGTCCGCCTCCTTCTCCAAGGCGGGGCTGCTGATGCCGCCCTGGTGGTTGATGTAAGCCACCGCGGTGACATTGTCGGAGAGAACGCAAATTGCTCTTCTTTGCACTAAGGCTTCGAGAGCCTTGAGCGCTAGGACGACGGCCCGCAATTCCAGTCTGTTGATGGGCCATTGAGATTCCAACGGTGTCCAGCGACCCTGGACGAACTGGTCCTCGCAGTGCGCTCCCCAGCCTGACAGGCTGGCATCCGTCGTCAATAGTAACCACTGATGAGGTTCGAGGGGCATCCCGCATCCAGATTCCTTGGGCACCGCCACCAGTGGAGTGTCTGTTTGGTCCGCGGAGCACAAGGTAACTGCATTGACAGAGGATGATGCTGGGGGGACCACCGACGTAATAGCGCCCGCTGCAACGGGCGCATGTGTGCCCTGGCCCATGGCACTACCTCTATCGCCGCCGCCATTGTTCCCAAAACCTGAAGATAATGCCACGCTGAGGGATTTCGTCTGCCTAGAAACTGCGTGACTAGAAGCCTTAGCTCCCTTGATCTTGTTCGTGACAGGAATACTCTGCCCCTGTTGGTGTCGAATCTTGCCCAGAGGTACTCAAGTTTCTGGGAGGGAGTCATTCTGCTCTTTGCACAATTGATGACCCACCCCAACTCCTCTAGAACCTGGATCACTCTGGTGGTCGCCGAGTGACTTTCCTCTTCCGACTTTGCCCGGATCAGCCAATCGTCTAAGTAAAGGTGCACTAATATTCCCTCCTTCCGAAGGAAGGCCGCTACTACCACCATCACCTTGGTGAACGTCCTTGGAGCCGTAGCTAGGCCGAAGGGTAGGGCCTGGAATTGAAAGTGGCACTGCGAATCTCAGGAACTGTTGATGGGACTTCCTGACCGGGATATGCAAGTAGGCTTCTGTCAAATCGAGGGACGTTAGGAACTCCCCGCCCCTCACGGCTGCTATGACTGAACGTAGGGTCTCCATCCGGAAATGTGGTACCCTGAGACAGTGACTGACCTGTTTTAGATCGAGGATCGGTCGAAAAGACCCTTCCTTCTTTGGTACCACGAAGTAAATCGAGTACCGACCAACGCCGCACTGGTCTGGTGGCACTGGGACCACGGCCCCGAGCGCTAATAGTCGAGCGAGAGTTGCCTCTATCGCCGCCCTCTTTGTAGAAGAACCGCAGGGAGACTGAACAAAGGCTGGAAGTATTTGTTTTGCAAATTCGAGAGCATAGCCTTCTCTGATCACCTCTAGGACCCATTGATCGGACGTGACTCGGGACCAGGCGGGAAGAAACTGCCTTAAGCATCCGCCCACCGGCAGCCCTTCCTCCTGGACCCCCGTCATCTCATTGTTGTTTTCTAGGTCCCGAGGAGGAGGAGGATGCCCCAAAACCTCGACCTGCTCCTCGAAACCCTCTGAAACCTTGTCCCTTCGAGGGAAAACGGCCCCTGGGAAAAATGTTTGACCTGGCTGGGCGAAACCTCCGCGAGTCCCTAGGCTGGGTACGCACTGGTGCTAGGGGGCGCCCTTGCTTTGGTCTATCTTCCGGGAGCCTGCCTCCCTTAGACTCGCCCAGGTCCTTTACTAACTTCTCCAAATCCTCTCCAAATAACAGCTTCCCCTTAAAGGGAAGTCGACTCAGGCGTGCCTTCGAGGAAGCATCAGCTGCCCAATTCCGTAGCCACAAATAACGCCTAGCCGCCACCACCGAGGCCATGTTCTTGGCCAGGCTTCTGATGAGGTCATACTGACTATCCGCCAAGTAGGCTGCTCCGGATTCCATCCTAGCCGAGTTGGCCTGTGTTTCGCCCGAAGAGCCATCTGCTGCCTGGAGCTGTTGTGCCCACCTTAAACAGGCCTGAGCCACCCAAGCTCCTGACACAGAGGCCTGCAAGGCGAGAGCGCTTACATCAAAGGCTTGTTTCAGGAGCGTATCCAACTTCCTGTCTTGAGCATCTCTTAAGGCCGTGCTGCCCTCAACTGGGATAGTCGTCTTCTTAGTAACTGCTGATACCGTTGCGTCCACCCTGGGAGACTTCAGCAGCTCTTTGTCTGCCTCTGGAAGAGGGTATAGGCGAGTCATGGCCCGGACTCCCCTTAAACTTGACTCTGGTTGATCCCATTCTTCCTGGATCATCTGACGCACCACCCTGTGGACAGGGAAAACGTTCTGGGATCTCCTAATGGCCTGGATTAACGGGTCCTCCAACGCCTCCTCCTCTGCTGGCGTGTCTGAGGCCACATTGAGAACTTTCAGGGACTCATTAATTAATGCCGGGAGCTCCTCTCGATGAAAGACTCTAATTATCCGGGACTGATCTTCTTCCGGGATTTCCCCTTCTTCAAGCTCCTCCTCTTCCTCGTCCAAGTCCTTATCAGAGCTATCCTCCTCCGGGGTACCCTGTGAGAGGGACGCTAGCGGCTCCTCACAACTAAGATGGGGACGCTTAGGAGGAATACCGGATTCCGGATTGCTTGCTCTCATGGGTCTAGTTGACTTGTCGTCTGCCGACGGACCAGCCTCTCCTGTTCCTAAGCCCTGCTTACGCAGGCAGTAGGCCTTGTGAAGTAAGAGGATGAAGTCAGGGGAGAAAAAATCTCCGGCTCCCCCTGCACCTGCGGGGGGGGGGGGGCGAAAGGCGCAGAGGAGGAGTGGGTAGATCCGATAATGAAGGAGGGAGCTGGGACCCCCCTCCCCTTCCAGGGGGTCTCCTGACCCCTGAGAAGGCTGTGTCATGGCCAAGTTAATTTCTTGTTCCACGGAGGCAGCCACTGCAGTACAACCCCTGCAGATCCCTGCCTCCGAGGAAGTGCCCCTGCGTGTGCCACAGGATGGACACCTAGACTTGCTCGCCATGTCTTGATGAGAGCTACAGAAGACCTACTTACTCCAAAGCTTCGCAATAGCCCTAAGCACCAAAAAACTGTACAGCACAGAATTCCAGAACCTCCTACCAGAGGCTGTACACACTTAAAAGGACTGAGTGTGGGTGTGTGTGCTGTGTGCTCTCTCCTCCAGTGGATCAATAGTTCCCCCGAACCGGGAAACTAACAGCCCCTTTGTTCTTGTTAATCTATATCCAACATTGCAAATAAAACAAATGAAACAAATGAAATCAAATAAACTCAAAAGAAATCGCTATAAAACTGAAGATAACCCATGTACTTGCGATTATGGCTTCTGTTGTTAGCTGGGCCCGGCTCAGCGTTCACTGCCCGTTGGCTCACCACGTGGAGACCTGAACGGGGGCCCGCGAGTCTGTCCTCCGGGCCGGCGGATCTCCACACCGAAAGCAGCCCAGAAGTGGGAGCCGCTCCTCTAAATGAAGATCACCGCTTGAACTGCTGCCCCGCAGGTAAACGGGGGACCCGGAGCTCGCCTCCTCGTTCTTCTGTCCTGAGACGGGTCCGGCGGTGGGAATAGTATTGCGGCGCTGCCTCCAGCGCTCAGCCACCAGAAGGGCTTCGGCACGAGGCAGGATAGGTCCGGGAGAAATGTGCAGGAGCTAGCCGTGAACGCAGCAGAGGAGATCAGCAAAAAAGGGATTCTCTTCGCTGCTGCCTGCAGGAAAACACCTCCGACGCCCGTGCTGACCGGGGGGGGGGGGGGGGGGGGGGAGAAGGCAGGAGGAATTAAAGAAGCAGGACCTGCTAAAAACTAAGCGAAAAGAAATCAGACATATAAGAAATAAAAGTGAAATAAAGGTGAAAATTTAAATGATCTAAATAAAAGAGAAGACTCCAGTAAGCCCTAGGCTTACGGAACCCTCCAGCTGCTTGGAGGCTGAGAATACTGGAGTTGGTGGGTGGTCCTAGTGGTATTTATACCACTCCATCCCCAAAAAGGTTGGGCTCAGCCTCCAAGCTGCTGGAAGGGTTGCGTAACCCAGAAGTTTTCTTTGGTATAAGGAAGTAGAAGGAGTAGAAGCACAGGCCTTGTTGAGAACGTGGCACTTCCTCTATCGCACCCTGAGCAAGTAAGGTGGTAACCTCCTCGCACAAGAGAGTGGTAAGAGGGGGCCGAGAGCTGAACTCTCTTGGAGGGAGGGGGCATACTTTGGAAGTGAAATTTGTACCCCTCTATCACTATGGAGACTGTCCAATGTTCTGATGATATCTGGTGCCACCTTTTGGCAAAGTAACACAGTCTGCCTGGAAAGATGACTGGCTCTGGAATTTCCAGAGGTAGGACAGCTACGTTCTCTAGCAAGGAGTCAAAGACCTTGGGGAGGCTGGGTCAGTTGAGCTGGTTGAGCTCTGGGGGCCTGAGCCTTCCTTTGCTGCTTCGGTTGCTGTTATCCCTTCTGTGAAGCATGGACCAGACAGTGGACAGCATGTGTGTAAGAAGGATAAAACTACTTTTTCTTGATGAAAAAGCATAGTTACTCACCTGTAACAGGTGATCTCCGGGAACAGCAGGAATTTAGTCCTCACATATGGGTATCGTCGGTACTGATGGAGCCTGCGCGGGAACGCTCCCCAGCGTCCAATTAGGAAGCTTTTGGGAGCAACCCACAGCGCCTGCGTGCTGCCTTCACGCCTTTCCCAACTGCCTCTCTCCAGTTGAGTTTAAAGCTGAGACAAAAAGAGAGAGAGAGGGAAAGGAAAGAGAAAGATAGAGAGATACAACTCCTAGGGGAGGTGGGTGGGTTGTGAGGACTAAATTCCTGCTGCTACCGGAGATCACCTGTTACAGGTGAGTAACTATGCTATCTACAGGAACAAGCAGGAATGTAGTCCTCACATATGGGGACTTCCTAGCTTTAGATGCCAGGGAGAGACCCCAGACGTTGTGTGTCCCTGTGAAAGGGCTCCACTTCCTCCTATGGATCTCTGGCATCCAACCAGGGATGGTGGGTAGGAGTTAATTAGGTATGGAACAGGTGTTGAAGAACAGCCTGACCAAACAAGGCATTCCGGCGGGAGTCCTTGCCCAAGCAGTAATGGGCTGTGAAGGTATGAACAGAGGCAGAGTGCAGATGAGCCATTGAAGCTGCCATGGCTCTCACATTGTGAGCTGTGACATGGCCCTCCAGAGAAAGATTCTTACTCCGATAGGCAAAAGAAATACACTCAGCAATCCAGTTAGACAGCGTTCTCTTGGAGACTGGAAGTCCCAAATGAGAAGGATCAAAAGCAAAAAAGAGTTGAGAGGACTTTCTATGTTGCTGTGTTCTTTGTAAGTAAAAGGCTAAAGCTCTTTTACAGTCCAAAGTATGAAGATTTCTTTCTGCATAAGATTCATGAGGCCTTGGAAAAAACACAGGCAGGTAGACCGCTTGGTTTAGATGAAAAGGCGAGACCACCTTTGGCATAAAGTGTGGATGAGACTTAAAGGACTACCTTATCATGATGCAACCTTGTATAAGGTGGATCAGCTACTAGTGCTTGCGACATGCTGATGTGATTGCAATGAGAAAGATAACTTATCAAGAAAGAAATTTCAATGAGGTAGTACCTAAGGTTTCAAAAGGTGGCTTCATAAGCTGACCAAGAACCAGGTTTAAGTCCCATGCCACAGGTGGTGGCCTAATGGGAGGCTTAGTTAGAAGAAGGCCTCTCATAAATCTTGCTACAAGAGGATGGGAGGAAATAGGCTGTCCATTTAGAGGCTTGAAAGAAGCTGCAATAGTACTCAAATGGACTCTTACTGAGTTAGTCTTAAGTTCTGCATTGAATAAATGAAGGAGATACTCAAGTAATAATTCCAAAGGTATCACAAGGGGGTTGAGACTCTTCCGCGAGCACCATATGGTAAACCTTTTCCACTTGAAAGCATATGAGCATCTTGCTGAGGGAGGTTAAGGTCATGAAGATCTAGGCCTTCAGCAACCAAGCCCTGAGATGCAGAGACTCGGGATTGGGATGCCATAACATTCCGTTCTCCTGGGACAGGAGATCTGGAGCAGACCCTAACTCCAGAGAGGGAGCTTGAGAGAGATGTAGAAGCAGAGGGTACCACACTTGCCGTGGCCAATGTGGAGCTATGAGAATCATACGACCTTTGTCTCTCTGAAGCTTGAATAGGGTTTTCGGAATCAGGGGAATAGATGGAAAGGCATACAGGAAGTCTTCACCCCAATGAAGGAGGAAAGCATCCTCAGCCTGAGAGTGCTGAGCAGGAATTCTGGAACAGAACCGGGGAAGTTTGGCATTCAACAGACTTGCAAAGAGGTCTATGTCCGGGGTTCCCCAAATTTGAAAAGTCTTGTTCACCTGGTCTGCATGTAGAGACCATTCGTGTGGAAGCAGAAATCGAATGAGTCTGTCTGCCCAAGAGTTTTCTATGCCTGGAAGATTCACTGCCAGGAGATGAATCTGATGCTCTCTGGCGAGGGCCCATAGTCGCAAAGCTTCATTGCAAAGTGACAGAGCCTGTTCCCCCCTGTTTGTTCACGAAGAACATGGCTACTTGATTGTCCGTATGAATGAGGACTGTCTTTTAGCTGAGCAGGGTGTGGAACACTCGAAGAGCAAGGAAGACTGCTCTGACCTCCAAGAGATTGATATGTAGATGAGTCTCCTGCGGAGTCCAGGTGCCTTGGGTGGAGAGGTTTTGCAGATGAGCTCCCCAACCCATTGGTGAAGCATCTGTTGTGAGGGTTGCCTGAGGTGAGGGTTGTTGAAATGGGGACCCCAGCAACAGGTTCTGAGTGGACCGCCACCACTGGAGGGACAAAATAAGGCGATTTGTGTTTGCTATTTTGTCTGACAGGCACCCTGAAGCCTGGGTCCACTGAGTGGATAAAGTCCACTGGGCTGCTCTCATATGGAGGCGAGCATAAGGAACCACATGCACGGTAGATGCCATGTGGCCTAGTAGTTGTAGCATTTCTCGGGCAGTGAGATGGAGCTTCAACACTGCTTGAGAAGCTAACTGCACCATGCGAAGGCAACGGGCCTGGGGAAGATAGGCCCTTGCTTTTCTGGTATCCAGCAAAGCTCCTATGAACCCTAGAGACTGAGTGGGAGTTAGATTGGATTTTGGGATGTTTATGACCAGACCCAAATACTGAAGGATACGCATTATGCAAGATAGAGAAGTCCTGGCCTCTGACTCTGATGGGGCTCGAATGAGCCAGTCATCTAAGTAAGGGAAGATGAATATCCCTAGAGTGCGGAGAAATGCTGCTACCACAGCCATGCATTTCGTGAACACACTTGGTGCTGAGGCCAGGCAAAAAGGAAGCACCCTGTATTGGTAGTGCTTTCCTTGAAAAAGGGACCAAAGGAACTTTCTGTGAGTTGGATGGATGAGAACATGGGTGTACGCATCCTTGAGATCTAGAGAACAAAGCTAATCCTGACCCTGAAGGTATGGCAGCAGAGTTCCTAGAGAAATCATCTTGAATTTCTCTTTGAACAGAAATTTGTTCAATTCTCTGAGGTCCAAGATAGGTCTGTATCCCCCTGTTTTCTTTGGGATAAGGTAATAGGGGGAGTAAAACCCTGTACCCTGTTGGTGGATGGGTAATTCTTCTATTGCTCTTTGGGCAAGAAGCATAGTGACCTCTTGATCTAACAGGTTGATGAGAGAGGTCTGAGAATTGAACTGTCTTACCATTGTGTGATGGGGTATGCACAGGAAGTGCAGCTTGTACCCCTCTCTTATAATGGAGAGTTGTCCAATGCTCTGCTGTTATCTGCTCCCACCTGGGGGCAAAGTGACATAACCTTCCTGGAATGGTGGAAGGCTCTGGTCCATTGAGGGCAAGGAAGGCTAGGTTCTCTAGATGAAAGTCAAAGGCCTTGCGGAGGCTGAGACTGCTGAGACGGTTGAGGCTTAGCAGTCTTTGCTTTCCTTTGCTTAGCTGGTTGCTCACTTCTCCGGGCAGGCCGACCTGCAGAACGTCCCTGCTGGGAATAAGTGGGATAAAACCTCTTCTTTTTTGAGAAGAAAGGCTTCTTGAAAGATTTCTTTCACGCAGGATCAGCTGTGCCTTTGGATAGCCTATCCAAAGTGGAGTTGTCAGCATCTAATTAATTGGCTTTTTCTTGCCAATTTTTGCCAAATAGATTCCCACCTGTACAAGGGTATTGCCCAGTTTGTCCTGCACCCAGAGCTCCAAATCGGATGCCTGGAGCCAGGCAATTCTACATGCACCTATGGCACTGGCAGAGGTTCTGCTTATGCACTCAAAACAGTCAAAAGCTGCACGGTTGACAAACAGACACATCCTGGGCATGTTTGACCAGTGTGAGAAAATCCTGCCTTCTATCCTCAGGAAGAAGAGGGCTCAAAACCTCTAAATCACCTGTGACTTCTTTAAGGAACATTCCCATATATAAAATATAGGAACTGATCCTGGCAGAAAGCATGGAAGCCTGGAAAGTACGACGTCCAAAGGCATCCAAAGTTTTACACTCACGTCCTGGAGAATTAGAGGCATGCCTCTTTGCATTTCTGATTCTTCTCATAGCCAACTCCACCACAATAGAGTGGTGAGGAAGCTGAGTTTTCTGTAATCCAGGACAAGAGGGGACTCGATACATGGTATCCAGTCTGTGAGAGTGAGGAGAGGTGGTGAGAGGTGTTTCCCACATTCTCAACATGAGATCATGTAAGATCTCATGGATAGGTAAGGTAGCTGCCTCCTTAGGAGCTTTGGGATACTGTAAAATCTCCAACTCCTTAGCTCTGGGCTCTGTTTCAGGAGTCACAGCAATGGACAACCCACGAGCCATCTCCCTGATGAAATCTTGAAAAGAGATATTTTCTGGAGGAGACATCCTTCGTTTAGGAGAGGAAGGCTCCTCCGGGAGAAGTATCCCGGTACCGGCAGAGCTATCAGAAACCTCGGAGTCCTCCGAGGATTCGAAGTATCATCTGTCCGGATGCTCTTGAAGAGACCGATACCCGTACCGACCGAAGTCGGTACCAGGGGTAATCGGTACCGGTGTATCGGTACCAGAAGGCATCGCATGACTGGGTGCCGGCAAAGCCGATACCGATGTCGATGTTATCGGTACCGGCATCGGTGCCGGTACCGGTTGAATCATCTGACACGGTTCCGAGGGCGTCGATGCCGCAAGGAGAGCCGCCAGACTGCGCTCAATAGCCAGGAACCTCTGGTCTATCGACGCTGCCGATGCCTGGGTATCGGTACCAGAAAGAGCCGGTACCCCAGAGCATGGCACCAGTAGTTCTGCCGAGGTCGAGGCCTCGAGAACATCCTGGATCCCCGATAATGCTTTGGAAGCCGAAGCTTCCCTCCAGGGCAACTTTTCTGGTATGGGAACCCTCAAGGGCCACGCCAGAGACATCTCGATGCTTGGAAGGAGATCTACCCTTTGAGGACCGGCTGGACTTATGTTTAGTTACCTGAGATCCATGGGAGGAAGACGAAGCCCTGGAAGACGTCGATGCCACCGAAGCTGCATCGGAGGGAAAAAGGGCACTGAGCTTGACAGCTCGGTTCTGTCGACCCCTTTTGGACATCATGGCGCAATCCATTCACTCGGAGATGGAGTGGTCAGGACCTAAACATTTAAGACACCACTCGTGGGTGTCGGTGACCAAGATGGTACCGCCACACTTGGTGCATTTTTTAAAACCCGAGGCGGGTTTCTCCATGGTGGATGAAATTTTGGGCCTAAGGCCCAAAATGGCACGTGCACCTGTAAAGAAAAGTTTGGAAAAAAAAGTTTTTGTTTTTTTTTTAAAAAGGAAAGAAAGAAGAACTGGCGGTACCGGTGTAGCATCAAGGAAGGCAGACGTGACCACAAAAAAGAAGGAGGAAAATAATTTTCTGCGGTGACAGGCACACAATCTGCTGGCTCCACGGAAAATGAAAAACTGGAGAGATGCAGTTGGGAAAGGCGGGAAGACAGCACGCAGGCGCTGTGGGATGCTCCCAAAAGCTTCCTAATTAGATGCTGGGGAGCGTTCCCGCGCAGGCTCCGTCGGTACCGACGATACCCATATGCGAGGACTACTTTCCTGCTTGTTCCTGGAGATAGGGCTTCTTAACTGTCTTTTTCTTAGCTCGGTTGGCAGTGGTTCTAGAGAGCCTGTTTAGGGTAGTATTCTCGGACTCAAGCTGAGAAGCTTTGTTTTGCCAATCCTTGCCAAAGAGGTTTTCTCCAGTGCAAGGAATATTCCCCAGCTTATCTTGCACCCACTGCTCTAGATCAGATGCTTTTAACCAAGCAATCCGACGTGCACCGATGAAAATAACAGAAGTCCTGCTAATACACTCAAAACAATCAAAGGTTGCCCTGTTCATAAACTTGGAAACATTCTGGGCATGTTTTACAAGTGTCAGGTAATCAGCCCTCTTGTCGTCTGGAAGAACAGGAGCCGTTAGTTCCAAATATTTAGTCACCTCCCGAAGGAACATACCCATGTAGAGTAAAAGTAGTTACTCACCTGTAACAGGTGTTCTCCAGGAACAGCAGGAATCAGTCCTCACATATGGGTGACATCGGCGCCGACGGAGCCCTCGTGTGGAGCATTTCCCCAGCTTTCAAAGAAAGCCCTTGGGAATGAAGGGTGCATGCGTGGCCCCCTTCCCGCCCAAGGGTGCCATCTTGCTCAGTCTGATGACATAGCTAAAAAACACTGGAAAAAAAAAAAAAGTATATGACTGCAACTCCAGGGGAGGAGGGAGGGTCGTGAGGACTGATTCCTGCTGCTCCTGTAGAACACCTGCTACAGGTGAGTAACTACTCTTTCTCCAGGACCAAGCAGGAAGTCAGTCCTCACATATGGGCCTCCCCAGCTCTAGGCTAACAGGAACCCTAAGCTGAAAAAATGGCTCCCTCTCAAGAGCCTCAGCATTCGTGATAAGAATATCCTCTGAGAACGCCCCCGTACAGTAGCCCAACACAAGGGCCGGAGGGTAGGAGTTGCCTAAACCTCAAAGAGATTACAGAGTACTGCCTGTCTGAAAGCACTGTCCCTTCAGGACTCTCGAGGCAGTAATGGGCTGCAAAAGTCTGGCTTGAAGTCCAAGTAGCAGCCCGGCAGATGTCTGCCAACGGAATAGAGCGGAGATGAGCTACTGACGCGGCTTTCGCCCTGACACGGTGGGCCGTGACTCGACCCTGCAAGGGGAGGTCGGCTGCCTTGTACACCTAGGCGATACAATTTGCTACCCAAGTGGACAATGTACTCTTGGAGACAGGTAACCCCATCAAAGAGACGAAGAGCTGAGTTGCCCTTTGATGCCCCCGCGTATGTTCTATGTAAAAAGACAACGCCCTCTTACAGTCCAGGGTATGCAAGACTGTTTCAGCCCGGCTGGTATGCGGCCTGGGAAATAAAGTCGGAAGAACCACCTCCTGGTTAAGGTGAAAAGAGGAGACCACTTTTGGAAGGAACTTTGGATGGGTCCGTAGGACCACCCTGTTCCTATAGAACCATGTATACGGTCTATCTGAAACCAGAGCTTGTAGTTCACTCACACGTCTGGCCGAGGTAAGAGCCACCAGAAAGAGCGCTTTCCAAGAGAGGAAGCGCAAATGGCAAGTAGCCATTGGCTCAAAAGGTGGGCGAGTAAGTTGTTGCAAGACCACATTCAAATCCCACTCAGTTGCCGGTGGACGAACCGGAGGCTTGAGAAGAAGCAGAGCTCTGAGAAATCTGGACACCAAGGGGTGAACCGACAGAGACTGACCCTCCACCAGTGAGTGGTGTGCTGATAGAGCACTGAGGTGGACCCGAACAGAGTTGGACTTAAGGCCTAGGTCTGACAGGTGAAGTAGATACTGCAATACTACTGGCACAAGGCAAGAGAAAGGATCTTCATTGTGCTGAGCACACCATACCGTAAACCTACGCCACTTGAGGGCATAGGACTTTCTGGTGAACTGCTTCCTAGAGGCCAAGACCACCTCCTTCAACTTCCTTAAGTAGAAGTAAGGAAGCTAGTACTATCCTTTCAGCAGCCAGGCCATCAGATTGAGGGACCTGAGATTGGGGTGCAGAAAGGAACCCTGATCCTGAGACAGATCGTGTTGCAACCCCAGAGGGAATGGGGTTTCCATCACCAACTGCAGAAGTGAAAACCACTGCTGCCCGCCATCTGGGAGCTACCAGAATCACCGAGGCCTTGTCCTGGAGAATCTTGAACAGAGTTCGGGCCATCAGGGGCGTGGGAGGAAACGAAAACAGGAGGCCTGTAGACCAAGAGATCAGGAAAGCATCTGCTGCTATCCGCAGGGGATGTGGCTGTCTGGAGCAGAACTTGGGCAGCTGATGGTTTAGTGGACTTGCAAAGAGATCGATGGCTGGAAGTCCCCAGCGGAGGAAGATCTGCTGGACCACCAATGAATTCAACTGCCATTCGTGAGGCTGGAGAATCCTGCTTAGCTTGTCTGCTAGGAAATTCTCCTGACCAGGTAGATAAACAGCTTTGAGAAACATGCCTTGATTGACTGCAAAGGAACACAGGGCCAGGGCCTCCCGACATAGGAGCCTGGACCCCGTGCCCCCTTGTTTGTTCACGTAGAACATTGCCACGCGATTGTCCGTCTGAACTAGGACAGACTGGTGAGATAGGACACGAGAAAATGTTTATAGCGCTAAGCAGATCGCTCGCAGCTCCAAAAGATTGATTTGCTGCGTGGCCTCCCAAGGAGACCACTGGCCTTGAGTGCACATGCCCTGGCAATGTGCACCCCAGCCCATTAAGGAAGCATCAGTCGTTAGCACCCTTGTGTGTGCTGGAGCCTGAAAAGGTACCCCGTGAGAAGGTTTGGGAGATGTAGCCACCACTGTAAGGAGTCCAAAAGTGGTTTGGACACCTCTACTCTGTCTCGGAGGCTGCCTGCGGCCTGCATCCACTGAGCTCTGAGGCACTATTGAGCAGGCCGCATGTGCAGGCGGGCGTTGGGAGTCATATGCACCGTGGATGCCATGTGGCCCAGAAGACGCAGGTATTGCCTGGCGGACAAATGAGAACTGCTGTGGAACCGGTTGGCCAAGTCCATCAGTCTTAGAGCCCTGTCCTCAGGCAAGTAGGCCCTTGCCTGAAGGGTGTCTAATCTTGCTCCTATAAACTCTAGGTTCTGAGAGGGGAGCAAAGTGGACTTTGCGTAGTTTATGACAAAGTCCAGATGCTGAAGAAGAGAGACAGTACGAAGAGTGACTTGTTGTGCTTCCTGGGGAGACTGGCCCCTGATGAGCCAGTCGTCCAGGTACAGGAAGACGAAAACTCCCTGATTCCTGAGATAAGTCACCACCACCGCCAGGCATTTGGTAAAAACCCTGCGGGCAGAGGTTAGGCCAAAGGGAAGTACCCTGTACTGAAAATGGTTTACTCCCACCACAAATCTGAGATATTGTCTGTGGTCTGGATGAATGAGGATGTGAGTCTAGGCATCCTTTAGATCTAAGGAGCATAGCCAGTCTCCCTGCTGGAGGTAAGCCAGCAGTATCCCAAGGGTAAGCATCTTGAACTTTTTCCCTCTCCAGAAACTTGTTTAGGTTTCGCAAGTCTAGAATAGGCCGGAGGCCCCCTGTCCTTTTTGGTACCAGGAAGTACCTGGAGTAGAAGCCTTGCCCTTCCAGGTGTGAGGCACCGGTTCCAGCGCCTGTTCCTTTAGAAGACTTGCCAACTCCTGAAGGAGGAGGTTCCTGTGTAAAGAGAGCCTGGGAGGCTCCCCTGGAAAATAGGAGGGGGGTAGCTGGTGGAAGTGGAGAATGTAGCCCTGCTGGACTATGCTAAATACCCAGTAATCCCCTGTGATGGCTCGCCACCTGTAGGCGCACAGGGTCAGCCGACCCCTGTGCTGAATGGAGCCACCGGCGGAGGAGAGGCTATGCTGTAGGAGTCAAAACCACGCTCCCTGCTGTGCAGGAGCCGGAGCTGGCGGCTTGGGGGTCTTCTGTCTACGGGGCCCATGCCCCAGCCCCTTGGCCTGCTGGCCCTGTTGGGGAGTTGAAGAGGCCTGACATTGAGGGTAGGATTTGTAGGAAGCACCCTTCCTCGGGAAAAAGGGCTTCTTTCCCGAGCCCTTCTTTTTTTGAGAAGGGGCAGAAGTCTTCCTGGACAGCCTTGTCCTGGTGAGAATCTCAGTCTCAATTTCTGCAGCCTTTTCAGTCATGGGCTTACCGAAAAGGTTTTCACCCCAGCAGGGGACATCGACCAACTTGTCCTGTACCCATGACTCCAGGTCTGATGACTGTAGCCAGGCCTGATGGCGTGCACCAATGCCGGCCGCGGCTACCCGGGCCGAAGCCATCGTAGGCTGCTCGAGCAATAAACTTCGAGCACTCTTGGATCCCTGTTGACAAAGCCTTGAACCTCTGCAAAGGTTCCTCGGAGAGGCCAGCTGAGAATCCGGCAATCTCCTTTGCCAGGTCTCGTAGGTACATGCCCATGTATAGCTGGTAGGTCTGGACACGGCAAAATGCATAGAGCCCTGGAAGCACTTTCTACCGAGGGCATCAAGGTTCCGGACCTCCCGGCCAGGGGGCACCGAGGAGTACATCTTCTGACTCTTCAAGCAGTGCATGGCCGATTCCACAACCATGGAGTTGAGCGGTAGCTGCGCCTTTTGGAATCCAGGGTTCTTACAGACTCGATAAATGGAATCAACCTGTTTGCTAAGAACCGGCGCCAAGACCGGTGCCTCCCACATACGGAAGAGTAGCTGTTCCAGCATTGGAGGAACCGGTACAGTAAAGGCTTCCTTCGGAGGAAAGTCATACTGGAGGGCATCGGGCTCCTCGGCTCGAGGCTCCTCCTTGGCGTCCACAGGGAAGGCCAAGACTTTCGCCATGTCCCTCACGAAGTCCGAGAACCAGGTATCCTCGGGGGGGCCTTCTCTGAGGCTTTGACTCCGGTGAGTTCGAAGGGACACACCGCGTCCGGAAGGTGTCCGAGGACTCCTTGTCCTCCGTCTACCACGTCGACTCCTCCAAGGAGGAATCGAGCAGCTCCAGCCGTGCGGGCCTCAGTGCCACCCGCCAAGACGCTGAGGGTATCGGCATCGATGACCTCAGGCCCGCACGGGAGGTCGAGGGGGACCTTGACCAAGGATCGACTCGAAACTTCATTGACTCAAGGATTCGCTCGATCTCTGGGGTCGACTTGGACGTCGAGGTCCCGGTGGTCTGAGAAGATGCACCGATCAGACCGGCGATCAGCACCCGCTGCTGTTCCATGAAGGCAGCCAAGCTGCTCTCCAAGGCCGTCAACCTGAGTCCATGAGGTCATGCAATATCCAATGAATGGGTAAGGTAGCGGCCTCCTTAGAGGCTGTCGGATACTGAGAATTTCAAGTTCTTCAGCTCTCGGTTCCTTCTCGGAGGTCACCGTAATGGAGAGGCCCCGAGCCACATCCCATATAAAGTCTTGAAAAGACATGTCTTCTGGAGGAGACATATGGCGTTGTGGGAAAGGAGAAGGATCTTCAGGAAGAGCCTCTCTGGTACCGATCGATTCATCGGAAGAAACGGAATCTTAAGACTCAAAGTATCGACAGGCCAGGTGCTCCCGCCCGGTCCGTCGACAATACCGATCAAAATCTGCATCAGAATGCCTTGGTTCCATACCCTTGATGCCGGACACTGACTCCAGGGCCAGCATGGGTGGTAGCGTGGAGAGCGGCACAATGGTCAATGCAGATACATTCGGTACTGGTGTTGATACCAATGGCTGCGGAACCGCTTGCAGAGGCTTTAGCAGTACCAAAACTGCTAGCAAGGCCGCTAAACTCCGCTCAATGGCCAGGATACATTGATCCATGGAGCCAGCCGATGTCTGGGTATCAGTA
This sequence comes from Ichthyophis bannanicus, assembly GCA_033557465.1. Classification (NCBI taxonomy): domain Eukaryota; kingdom Metazoa; phylum Chordata; class Amphibia; order Gymnophiona; family Ichthyophiidae; genus Ichthyophis; species Ichthyophis bannanicus. Next base: position 409,594,311 of record CM066036.1, on the reverse strand, counting down.
CCCGAACAACAGGCCACAACCCCCAGAACATGGCACCAAGAGCTCTCCAGAGTTGGACGCCTCAGGAGCATCTTGGGATCCCGATAATGCTTTGGAGGCAAGTACCTCCCGCCGGGGCTGTTTGGCTGGTGTATTCTCCTCTAGGGCAACGCTTAAAGCATCTTGATGCTTAGGAGATATACCCTTTGAGGACCGACCAGTCTTCGAAGACGACTTGGGTTTCGTCACCTGAGATCCATGGGAGGAAGATGAAGCCCTGGATGATGTTGATGCAACAGACATTGCATCCATTGCAAAGAGGGTGCCGAGTTTCGCATGTCTATTCTGCAAGCCCCTCTGTCATCTTCCTGCAGAGGAGACATTCCGATGGCAAATGGTTTAGTCCCGAACATTTAAGACACCAGTCATGGGTGTCGGTAGCAGAAATAGTACTGCTATATTTGGAACACTTTTTGAAACCACTGAGGAACAAAGGGGCCTAAGGCCCAAAATGGTGCCTAAGCACCTATAGGCAGAGACCCTCAAAGAAAACTTTTTTTTTTTTTAAGAAAATACAAGAAAGAAAAGAGACACCGACGATACCGGTGCTAGCGTCGACGGGAAGGCAGATGCGACCACAAAAGAATAACATTTTCTGCGGTGACAGGAATTGCTCCCTGTAGGCTCCGCGGAAAACAAAAAACTGAGGAGGGAGAGTTGGAAATGTGGGAAAACAGCGAAGCAGGTGCAGTGGGATGCTCCCAAAGGCTTTCCCATAGGACGCAGGGTAACTTTCCCACACAGGCTCCATCGGTGCAGATGTCACCCATATGTGAAGACTACATTCCTGTTTGTTCCTGGAGATAAGGATCTAGACATCTTCATGGATAATACCTTGAAACCCTCTGCTCAGTGTGCAGTGGCAGCCAAGAAAGCAAAAAGAATGCTAGAAATTATAAAGAAAGGAATAGAGAATAAAGCATAGTTACTCAACTGTAACAAGTGATCTCCGGGAACAGCAGGAATGTAGTCCTCACATATGGGTATCGTCGGTACTGATGGAGCCTGCTCGGGAACGCTCCCCAACATCCAATTAGAAAGCTTTTGGGAGCATCCCACAGCGCCTGCATGCTGCCTTCCCGCCTTTCCCAACTGCCTCTCTCCAGTTGAGTTTTAAAGCTGAGACAAAGAGAGAGAGAGGGAAAGGAAAGAGAAAGATAGAGAGATACAACTCCTAGGGGAGGTGGGTGGGTTGTGAGGACTAAATTCCTGCTGTTCCCGGAGATCACCTGTTACAGGTGAGTAACTATGCTATCTCCAGGAACAAGCAGGAATGTAGTCATCACATATGGGGACTCCCTAGCTTTAGATGCCAGGGAGAGACCCCAGAAGTTGTGTGTCCCTGAGAAGGGATCCACGTCCCCCCCATGGATCTCTGGCATCCTACCAGGGATGGTGGGTAGGAGTTGATTAGGTATGGAACAGGTGTTGAACAGCCTAACCAAACAAGGCATCCTGGTGGGAGTCCTTGTCCAAGCAGTAATGGGCTGTGAAGGTATGAACGAGGACCAAGTGGCTGCTTGACAGATGTCGTCGATAGACACAGAGTATAGATGAGCCATTGAGGCTGCCATGGCTCTCACATTGTGAGCTGTGACATGGCCTTCCAGAGAAAGGTTCTTACTCTGATAGGCGAAGGAAATACACTTTCTTCACTTCCTCTCTCCCTACACATACAATCTCTTCAGGCCATCCCCTTACCCTGGACCGATCATTTCTGCTTGACTTTCAACTGTTCCTTGCCTCCACCCACAGCACCTTCCCAGGCTTTTCTCTCATCCTCTCCTTCCACACAGCAATTGTCTCGCCGTATTACCCCCCTTACCCTTCAGAGCTTTCCACCTGCACCAGATCTCCTGCCTTCAGATTTCCCATCCCTCTCCCCAACCTCACAGGCTTCTACCTGGTTCTCTTGTCTTTCTACTGCTCTTGATCACCTAGCTCCTCTTCAACCACATCCCCCGTCCCGTCGATCCTCTCAACCATGGTTCCATGCTGGCCTCAGTCTTCTCCGGACTCACCTTCGTCATTCAGAGCGCCTTTGGCGGAAATCACCCTCTTCATCTACCCTGCTCAACTTCAAAACTAACTATGTCCACTACCGTACACAAGTTCATGCAGCCAGTCTTACTTCTCCACTGCTATCTCCTCCGCACCTAATCAGACCCGTCACCTATACACCGTCCTCCGGTCTCTCACATCCCTACAATCAAATTCCACCCCCACTTTACCTCTGTCGCTTCCTCCTTCTTCTCAACTTGCGTCCTTTTTTAACAACAAAGTTCTGGACTTACGAAAGTCCTTGTCTCATTGTCCCCCTCCCATCTCTTCTCCCCCTCCTATCTCCCCCCCCCCCCACCTCAACATCCCAACTCTCTCATACATGGACAACTTTTCATCCCATCTCTACCTCCGAACTTCTAGGACTAATATCCTCCTCCAACAAAACGTTCTGCTCCCTTGATCCAATTCCTTCTTCCTGGCTTCTTGCTCCTTCCCTCGCCCTTGTTCCCCCTATCCTTACCATGGTCAATACCAGTCTTTCCACGGGTGTCTTTCCCCAATCCTGGAAACACGCTCTTATCCGTCCTATCCTAAAGAAGACCTCTCTTGATCCTCAGACTCCCGCTCACTATCGCCCAGTTTCCAATCTTCCCTTCCTCTCCAAGATACTTGAGAAAACAGTTTTTGCGCAACTTTCACAACACCTCGACTCAATTCACTTCCATCACCCCCGTCAGTCAGGCTTCCGACAAGGTCACAGTGTAGAGACTGTCCTTTTGGGTTTCTTTAACGAACTCCATGTAGCCCACGATCGTGGTGACCTCTCAGTGGCGGTGTCCTTAGACCTCTCAGCAGCCTTTGATTTAGTGGATCACTCTCTTCTTCGGTCTCGTCTACGCGAAGCTGGTCTCCATGGCACAGTCTATCACTGGTTTCACTCCTTCCTCTCCTCCTGCACAGTAGTCTCATCATCCGCCCCACCCACTCCCTCCGACTCCTTCCCTTTGCCCTGTGGCATCCCTCAGGGGTCTGTCTTAGCACCTCTTCTTTTCAATTTATTCCTAGCACCACTGGCACTCCTAGTTCAGCAGTTTACAATTTCCGCATTCTATTACGCTGATGATCTGCTTTTCCTATATCACACCTCTCCCCTTCACCCGGATCTCAGCCCACTGAACTCTTGTCTTTCAGCTGTCGCTAACTGGCTCACTCTAAACTGCTTGCACCTCAATCTTGCAAAAACAGTAGCTATCTGGTTCACTCATGGCGGCCCTTCTCCTTTGGTCACTCCCTCTTTCTCAGGCTCACCAATCCCACTCATTACAAGCTTTCGTTATCTGGGTGTAATTTTTGATTCCGACCTTTCCTTCCATGATCATATTTCTCACATTACAAAGACCTCCTTCCTCTTTCTTCGACAGATACGGTCCATTCGCCCCTTTCTCACCCCTGAAGCCCTCACCACCCTTCTCCTGTCTCTAGTAATGTCACGTATCGATTTCTGCATCTCAGTTCTAGCCGGGCTTCCTCTCTCACACCTTCACCGTCTTCAACGTGTTCAGAATACCGCTGCACGTCTTATCTTTCACTCCTCCCTCCGCGATCATGTCACTCCTCTTTTTCTTCGCCTACATTGGCTCCCCTTGCAATTTCGCATCCGTTATAAAATCCTCACACTGGTCCACCAAGTCTTATATAACCGCACTCCTTTATATCTGGCAGACCTACTTCAATTCCACACCCCCACTCGCTTGCTTCGCTCCATTCACATTAACCGGCTCCACCTTCCATCTCCATCACGTGCTCATCTACAACCCACACGTTCCTCTGCCTTTTTCTTTACCGGCTATGCCTATTGGAACTCCCTCCCCCTTTCCCTCAGACTTGAGCAACACTATCCCACTTTCAAGAAAGACCTGAAGACACAACTCTTCTCCACCGCCTTTGACCTCCCCTCCCCCTTTGTGTGACTCCTCTCCCCTCCTTTCCCTTGTCTTTCTCTCTCCTCATTCATGTCTAGTTTGGTGTCTTGAGTGCTCTCCTGTCTCCATTGTAATTTCTTTTCCTGTTCAGGCCTATTGGCCCCTCTGTATATTTTTTTGAGTTTTTTGTAAACCGCCGTGCTCTAATTGGAACTGCGGTATATCAAGCCTAATAAACATAAACATAAACACTGTGAAATCCAGTTAGAGTTCTCTTGGAGACTGGAAGTCCCAAATGAGAAGGATCAAAAGCAACAAAGAGTTGAGAGGACTTTCTATGTTGCTGTGTTCTTTGTAAGTAAAAGGCTAAAGCTCTTTTACAATCCAAGGTATGAAGATTCCTCTCTGCATTTGATGCATGAGGCCTTGGAAAAAAACACAGGCAGGTAGACCGCTTGGTTCAGATGAAAAGGCGAGACCACCTTAGGCATAAAGTGTGAATGAGTCCTAAGGACTACCTTGTCATGATGGAACCTTGTATAAGGTGGATTAGCTAGTAGCGCTTGCAATTCACTAATGCAACGTGCTGATGTGATTGCAATAAGAAAGATAACCTTCCAAGAAAGGAATTTTAAGGAGGTGGTAGCTAAAGGTTCGAAGGGTGGTTTCATAAGCTGCCCAAGAACCAGGTTTAAGTCCCATGCCACCGGTGGTGGCCTAATGGGAGGCTTAGTTAGAAGAAGGCCTCTCATAAATCTTGATATAAGAGGATGAGAGGAAATAGGTTGTCCATTTAAAGGCTTAAAGGAAGCTGTAATAGCACTCAAATGGACCCTTACTGAGTTAGTCTTAAGTCCTGCATGGGATAAATGAAGGAGATATTCCAGCAAGGATTCCAGAGGTATCGCAAGGGGGTTAAGACCCTTTTGCGAACACCATATGGTAAACCTTTTCCACTTGAAATCATAAGAGCATCTCGTGGAAGGTTTCCTGGAAGCAAAAAGAATATCTTTTACTTGCTGAAGGAGATTAAGACTATGAATATCTAGGCCTTCAGCAACCAAGCCCTGAGATGCAGAGACTGGGGATTGGGATGCCATAACATTTCGTCCTCCTGAGATAGGAGATCTGGAGCAGACCCTAACTCCAGGGAGGGAGCTTGAGAGAGATGTAGAAGCAGAGGATACCACACTTGCCATGGCCAATGTGGAGCTATGAGAATCATATAGCCTCTGTCTCTCTGAAGCTTGAACAGGGTTTTGGGAATTAGGGGAATGGGTGGAAAGGCATACAGGAAGTCTTGACCCCAATAAAGGAGGAAAGCATCCCTGGCCTGAGCCCCCTGAGCCGGAATTCTGGAACAGAACCAGGGAAGTTTGGCATTCCATGGACTTGCAAAGAGGTCTATGTCCGGGGTTCCCCAAATTTGAAAAATCTTGGCCACCTGGTCTGCATGCAGAGACCACTCGTGTGGAAGCAGAACTCTACTGAGTCTGTCTGCCCAAGAGTTTTGTATGCCTGGAAGATACACTGCCAGGAGATGAATCTGATGCTCTCTGGCGAGGGCCCATAGTCGCAAAGCTTCGTTGCAAAGCGACAGAGAGCCTGTTCCCCCCTGCTTGTTCACATAGAACATGGCTACTTGATTGTCCGTATGGATGAGGACTGTCTTGTAGCTGAGCAGGGTATGGAACACTTGAAGAGCAAGGAAGATTGCTCTGAGTTCCAGAAGACTGATATGTAGATGAATCTCCTGTGGAGACCAGGTGCCTTGGGTGGAAAGGTCTTGCAGATGAGCTCCCCAACCCATTGGAGAAGCATCTGTTGTGAGAGTTGCTTGGGGTAGAGGCTGTTGAAAAAGGGACCCCAGCAATAGGTTTTGAGTGGACTTCCACCACTGGAGGGACAAAATAAAGCGACTTGTGTTTGCTATTTTGTCTGACAGGCATCCGGATGCCTGGGTCCATTGGGTGGATAAAGTCCACTGAGCTGCCCTCATTCGGAGGCGAGCATAGGGAACCACATGCACCGTAGATGCCATGTGGCCTAGTAGTTGTAACATTTCTCGAGCAGTTAGATGAGACTTTAGCATTGCTTGAGAAGCTAACTGCACCATGCAAAGGCAACGAGCCTGGGGGAGATAGGCCCTTGCCCTTGTGTATCCAGCAAAGCTCCTATGAACGCCAGAGACTGAGTAGGAGTTAGACTGGATTTTGGGATGTTTATTACCAGCCCTAAATACTGAAGGATACGCATCGTGCAGGATAGAGAAGTCCTGGCCTCTGACTCTGTTGGTGCTCGAATGAGCCAATCGTCTAAGTAAAGGAAGACGAATATTCCTAGAGTGCGGAGAAATGCTGCCACTACAGCCATGCATTTCATGAACACCCTTGTGTTGAGGCCAGGCCAAAAGGAAGCATCCTGTATTGGTAGTGCTTTTGTTGAAAAAGGAACCGAAGGAACTTCCTGTGGGTTGGATGGATGAGGACATGAGTGTACGCATCCTTGAGATCTAGAGAACAAAGCCAATCCTGACTCTGAAGGTATGGCAGCAGAGATCCAAGAGAAATCATCTTGAATTTCTCCTTGACAAGGAATTTGTTCAATTCTCTGAGGTCTAGGACAGGCCTGTAACCCCCTGTTTTCTTTGGGATAAGAAAATAAGGGGGAATAGAACCCTGTACCCTGCTGATGAATGGGTTCTTCTTCTATTGCCCCTTGGGCAAGAAGGATAGCGACCTCCTGACCTAACAGGTTGATGAGAGAGGTCGGATAATTGAACTGCTTTACTATTGTGTGAGGGGGCATGCTTGAAAAATGAAGCTTGTACCCCTCCTTTATGATGGAGTGTCCAATGCTCTGCTGTTATTTGCCCCATCTGGGGGCAAAATGACATAATCTTCCTGGAATGGTGGAAGGCTCTGGTTCCTCGAGAGCCAGGAAGGCTAAGTTCTCTAGTTGAGAGTCAAAGGCCCTGTGGAGGCTGAGCCTGCTGAGCCGACTGAGGCCTAGCAGTCTTTGCTTTCTTCTGTTTGGGTGGTTGCTGCACTTTCTTGGTAAGCTGACCTGCAGAACGTCCCTGCTAAACATAAGCAGGATAAAATATTTTCTTTTTAGAAAAGAATGGTTTCTTGAACAATTTCCTTCTAGCAGGATCAGCAGTGGACTTGGATAATCCAAGGTGGAATTTTCAGCATCCATTTCATTGGCCTTTTCCTGCCAATCTTTACCAAACAGGTTCTCATCAGTACAAGGGATATTTCCCAATTTGTCTTGTACCCAGAGCTCTAGATCAGATGCCTGGAGCCAAGCAATTCTACGTACACCTATGGCAACAGCCGAAGTTCTGCTTATGCACTCAAAGCAGACAAAGGCTGCACGGTTGGAAAATTTAGAAACATCTTGGGCATGTTTGACCAAAGTGAGAAAGTCTTGCCTTTTATCCTCAGAAAGAAAAGGACTTAAAGCCTCTAAATCATCTGTGACCTCCTTCAGGAACATTCCCATGTAGAGACTTATAGGAACTGATCCTGGCAGAAAGCATGGAAGCTTGGAAGACCCAACATCCAAAAGCATCCAGGGTTCTGCACTCACGTCCTGGAGGATTAGAGGCATGCCTCTTTGCACTCTTGATCCTTCTCATAGCTGATTCCACTACAATAGAGTGGTGAGGAAGCTGAGTCTTATGAAATCCAGGACAAGGAGGGACTTGATACATAGTATCGAGTCTGCGAGAATGAGGAGAGGTGGTAAGAGGTGTCTCCCACATTCTTAACATGAGATCATATAAAATCTCATGAATGGGCAAAGTAGCTGCCTCCTTAGGAGTTTTGGGATATTGTAGAATTTCCAACTCCTTGGCCCTTGGCTCTGTTTCAGGGGTCAAAGTAATAGACAGGCCCCGAGCCACCTCCCTGATAAAATCCTGGAAGGAAATATCCTCTGGAGGAGACATCCTGCGTTTAGGGGAGGAGGGCTCCTCTGGGGGAAGCATCGGTGCATGGGCAGAACTGTCAGAATCCTCAGATTCTTCTGAGGACTCGAAGTACCGTCTGTCCGGATGCTCTTGAAGAGCCCGATACCCGTACCGACCAAAGTCGGTACCGGGAGTAAGCGGTAACGGGTTTCGGTACCGGAGGTCATTGGATGACTGGGTACCAGCAAAGCAGACACCGATGCCGATATCGATGCTATCGGTACCGGTATCAATACTGATGCCGGGGCCGGTGCCAGTGTAATTGTCCGTCGCGGTTCCGAGGGCGTCGATGCCGCAAGGAAAGCTGCCAGACTGCGTTCCATAGAACTCTCTGGTCTATCGACGCCACCAATGCCTGGATGTCGGTACCGGAGGAGACCGCCGGTACCCCAGAGCATGGCACCAGTAGTTCTGCCGAGATCGAGGCCTCGAGAACATCCTGGAACCCCGATAATGCTTTGGAAGCCGAAGCCTCCCGCCGGAGTAATTTTGCTGGTGCAGAATCTTCGAGAGCAACGCCAGAGACATCTCGATGCTTAGAAGATCTACCTTTTGAGGACCGGCTGGACTTATGTTTAGTTACCTGAGATCCACGGGAGGAAGAAACAGCCCTGGAAGACGTCGATGCCACCGAAGCTGCATCAGAGGGAAACAGGGCACTGAGCTTAGCAGCTCGGTTCTGCCGACCTCTTTTAGACATCATGGCGCAGGACATACAATCCGTGATGGAGTGGTCAGGACCTAAACATTTTAGACACCATTCATGGGTGTCAGTGATGGAAATGGTACCACCACACTTGGTGCACTTCTTTTTTTTTTTAAAGTTTTTAATCAGTTTTACACCAACTAAGATGAAGAAAATCAGAAAGGAAAGAAATATACCATTCCAGAAAATCAACAATATAAGGAAACAAAGTCTGATATAGACCACATTACTGGGATTCAACAGTGGCATTACAATAACCAAGATACAATTTAAGAAAATAAGGCACAAGGCCCACCTAAACAGGAGGCAAAAAACTATAACTACACTCCCCTTACAACTCCCCTACCCTTTTATCTGCAATAAAATTTTCTAAGCTGGAACTGCATTGGCTCCCTATAAACAGCAGAATCAGATATAAAATCCTCCTAATCACATTCAAGCTCCTGAACAACATCGCCCCATCATATCTATCCATGCTATTACATGCCCCATCAGAATCAAGAACGCGCAGACTAAACGCAACACACTCACTTGAAATACCAAACTCATTCAAAAAACTAAAAAATCCACCAGCACCAGAGCCTTCTCATTCACTGCCCCCATGCTCTGGAATAATCTCCCAATAAACCTTCGGATCATAAAAGACCTCACCCAATTTAGAAAGGAACTCAAGACATACCTTTTCTCCGAACACTATGAAATCCCAGACCCCCTAGTCCAACCACACACCATCCCCAAACACTCAAACACAAAGCCCTAAAACCACACTCAACTACCCACACACATACACCCACCACATACACCCACCACATACACCCCAAAATACTCCCAAGAGATGAAAAAAGGAAATAAATTCCTCCACACACACACACAGATAAAAGGTAGAAAACTCTGACTACCTATAAAAAGGTAGAAAAAACTCTGATCAACACTAGATCAACACTACGATACAGAAACTTATTAATGTATATAAAATGTAAATAGTTTTGACAATTAATGCACAGTTATTTGTATAAAGTTACAATGTTATAAATCTCTGTTAACAACTATTATCTGTATAAAGTTAAAAAAATCTCTGTTTCATGTAATGTATACATTAGTATACAAATTTGTTTACTTGTTCCATGTAAACCGCCCCTGATCTCTGGAAGGGGCGGTATAGAAGAAATAGCTAAATAAATAAATAAAAATAAAAATCAGTAAACATAAATGTAGCACCATCATAATTTACAACACACTTACAGGGAAATCTAAGGAAGAAAGTAGCACCCAGCTGTAGGACCTGAGGCTTAAGAGCTAAAAAAAGCCTCCTCCGAAGCTGGGTACTACGTGCCACATCCGGGAAAATATTTATACCGTGACCACAAAATTTGGTTGCTTTATATTTAAAGAAAGCCTTAAATATACATTGCTTGGCATCCAAAGTTTTTAAAGTCACAAGAAGAGTAGCCCGAGTGCTTATTACATCTGTGGAGTCCTCCAGAAAGGCCATTAGATTTGAAATAGAAGGTTCAATTATGTCTAAACCCCCTTCCTCCTAGGATACCTTTTTCACCACAGAGGAAATATAATACATTTGAGAAAACTCAATCGAATCACTCAAATGCAACACCTCTCTCAAATACCTATCCAGAAGAATTCTGGGAGCTAAGACAGAAATATGTGGAAAATTTTAAAAACGTAAATTATAAAGACGAAAAGAATTTTCCAACGCCTCCACCTTACTATGTAGAATCAAAGAATCCTTAATGCCAGCCACATTCGCAGAATATAACGGGCTGACCTGGGATTCAAACTTAATACGTGCAGCATCAACAAAGGAAACTTTATCATCTAGCTGCTTCAAAGAAGCAACTGTTTCTTTCGAAAATACACATAAGGAACTTAAAGTGGAAGTCAACTTGTCATCAATAGTTTTGAGGGCACCCCAAAGATCTTTTAAGGTAACCTCAGAATCAGAGGGAAGGTTAGGAAGTCCCGAAGAACCACCGACCCCGACTAATTGAACTGGTTTTGGAAGCAATATTTCAAAAACATTAGAACTCACTTTATCAGGGGACTCCACAGAAACAAAAGAAATCCCCACAGAAGGCGGAGGAGGAGGAGGAAACCGCCCTCCAGAACTGAGGGAGGCTCCTTCAGGGGACGACTGCACAACCGGGAGAGGCACAAGATGTTTGTCCATAGGACTGATAGCTTATCCAACACGACGTCTGCCGTTTTACCCCCAGTCTTTGCCTTTCGCTTCCCCATACTACAATAGAATTCAAAACTTAAGGAAACTATACAAATAGTCCTACAACGACGAGATGTCGCTGAAGGGGCGCCAAAGGGGCGTGTCTCGCCCCTTTGGACACGCCCCTTTGACCACGCCCCTTCGGAGCATGCTGCGCGGTCTCGAAAAGAACTAAACTTATAGGGGAAAGAGAGGGTCCTCGCTGAAGGTTGTCCCGCCGCTGCCTGCCCGATGGTAAAGGGCAAGGGAGCGATTCCAGCAGCCGGTGCACAATAGCAGCAGTCTCCAGGGGTTACCGACAGACCCCCAGTACCTCCAACACAGCCTCACCGAATCCACAGGAAGAGCTGTGGAACACACAGATATAGTTGACAGGGTCCTCCCTGGAAAAGGTTGTCCCGCCGCTGCCTGCCCAATGGTAAAGGGCAAGGGAGCAATTCCAGCAGCCGGTGCACAATAGCAGCAGTCTCCAGGGGTTACCGACAGACCCCCAGTACCTCCAACACAGCCTCACCGAATCCCCTTGGTGCACTTCTTGAAACCTGAGGCAGGTTTCTCCATGGTAAGAAAAGGTTTTGGGGCCTAAGGCCCAAAAAGGCGCATGCACCTTTTTTTTTTTTTAAACAGAATAAGAAGAGGAAAAAACCAGCGGTACCGGTAGAGCGTCGAGGAAGGCAGACGCGACCACAAAAAAGAAAGAAATAAAAAGAATTCTTCAGCGGTGACAGGAACACGACCTGCTGGCTCCATGGAAAAAGAAGAACTGGAGAGAGGCAGTTGGGAAAGGCGGGAAGGCAGCATGCAGGCGCTGTGGGATGCTCCCAAAAGCTTTCTAATTGGACGCTGGGGAGCGTTCCCACGCAGGCTCCGTCGGTACTGACGATACCCATATGTGATGACTACATTCCTGCTTGTTCCTGGAGATAATCAAGGATATTTATAATACCTCTGCATCACTCCATGTGTGCAGTTCTGATCGCCATAGCTAAAAAAAAAGATATAGCGAAACTAGAAAAGGTACAGAGAAGAGCAACCCAAATAATAAGGATACTCCTACAAGGAAAAAACTTGAAGTTAGGGCTCTTCAGCTGGAAAAGAGATGGCTAAGGGGAGATATGATAGTCTATAAAATAAAGAGAGGAGTGGCATAGGTAAACATACATCGGTTGCTGACTCCTTAAAAAAAACAAAGTAAAAAGACTAGGGAAGACACAATAAAGCTACAATGTAGCGCATTTAAGATTCATTGGAGAAAATATTTTTTCACTCAGCACATAATCATATTCTGGAATTCATTGTCAGAGGATGTAGCAAAAGCCATTAGTGAGCTGAGTTTAAAAGTCATTTAGACAAGTTCCTGAAGGAAAAGTCCATAAGGTGACATTTTACTTATCAGATAATGTCCTTTCCTTGAGCCGTGCTACACCAGTCCAGACATATGGGTTGTATCCCCCTACCAGCAGAGGTGGAGACAGAAAAATTCCAGAGGTTTCTTAAGACTTCATCATGCTATATTAGTCAATGCCTTGCTAGAGATACAAACGTTCCTCCAAACTATCGTCTTGGACTAATTATCCCATTAGATGTATGAATCCTCCTATTGTTCAATTCATACCATAGAAATATGTTCTAATTAGAACCGGGTCTCAGACAATTGTTAGTACATATCATGGGATGGAATCCCTTTTGTACTTACTTCGCATCAATGACCACGGTTCAGTGGTTAGTTCTTATATGTTGGCATTCTCATATAATGGTAAATCAGATCTATCAATTTTGAGATCCACAATGATATGATATTGCGCAAGAATGCAACAAGTGATGGAACTTAACTTGCAGTTGGTCTCATATCTGCTGGTCTTTTAGCTGAACTTTCCCCGACGCTGGCTGGTACATTCTCCGTATGAAGATCAAGTACTAATGTGGAAGAGGTATATTGATGACGTCTTTATGCTATGGAGAGGTTCGGAGACCCGCTTAAAACAATTTTTCATCTGGTTAAACAGTTTGGATCCTGCCATACAGTTCACACATACATATGATCAGAAGAGCCTTAGTTTTCTGGATGTTACAGTCACGAAAGGGAGTAACGGCTGGTCCACATCTCTGTATCGTAAAGGGACTGACAGGAACACTTTTCTACATTATCGGAGTGGTCATCCCCAACAGTTACGGAACAGTTTGCCCCTTTCACAGTTTTTACGTTATAGGCGCAACTGTTCAGATCTTCATGAATATAAGAAGCAGGCCCGACGGTTAATACAAGATTTTCAGCAACGGGGGTATCCCGAACGTGTAGTTCGTTCTGCTTATAAACGAGCTTTATATAATAATCGGGCGCTTCTCTTAAACACTAGTATGGTGCAACGACCTGATGATGTTTCCATCAATTTAATCACGAAGCATTCTCCATATAATAAACAGATACAAAAAATAATCAAGCGTCATTACAATGTGGTTAGTACGTTACCGGGATTGGAGTCCAAGAAAGTTAGGTGTGTTTGGACTCGTCACCAAAACATTAAAGAGAAACTTAGTCCTACTCTTCTTTTCATTGTTGAATAAATCAATACAATTTCGACCAGGCCATCATCCTTGTGGTGAATGTACTGTCTGCTTGGTATCAGAAGATATTGTACAATTTGAATATAATCATGTGACTTATCATTTGCGACATCAAACCTCCTGCACTACAGATTATGTAGTTTATGGCATAAGATGCCCGTGCCAACTACTTTACATCGGTAAAACGACTAGGCCATTTAAAATTCGTATAAATGAACATCGCCGTCGTTTACGATGTGGGGTACACGAAGCTCCCATAGTTGCTCATTGCATACAATATCAACATCAATTTGAAGAGTTGCGCTGTTTCTGCCTAGATAGAATGTTGACGGGACAACACGGTAAGACTAGAGAACAAGCATTAATTATTAAAGAACAGTGGTGGATATACCGCCTTAAGACAGTGTCCCCGGTGGTCTAAACAATGGCATAGAATGGGGAGCTTGTCTGTAAGTGGCTGTTCGGGTCTGTCACGTGCCCACACTTTTTAAATAGCTGAGAGATCTACCATCTCGCAAGCGTGGCGTTTTTGAGCCGAGGAGCTCGATGTTGAACACGGAGTCTAGCGCTTAAAAGATTTCTTGTTGCTATTATCTAAGGTATACGTAGGAAGGCTGAAATTTTGTCATCAATAATGTTATCGTGTCTTGGAATTACATGAAGCATGTGTTTATTTCCAGCTTTTGATGAAACTCGACCCCTGAAGAAACATTTGTGAAACGCAAATGCGGTGCCGACTGGTAGCGTCGGGGAAAGTTCAGCTAAAAGACCAGCAGATATGAGACCAACTGCAAGTTAAGTTCCATCACTTGTTGCATTCTTGCGCAATATCATATCATTGTGGATCTCAAAATTGATAGATCTGATTTACCATTATATGAGAATGCCAACATATAAGAACTAACCACTGAACCGTGGTCATTGATGCGAAGTAAGTACAAAAGGGATTCCATCCCATGATATGTACTAACAATTGTCTGAGACCCGGTTCTAATTAGAACATATTTCTATGGTATGAATTGAACAATAGGAGGATTCATACATCTAATGGGATAGTCCAAGACGATAGTTTGGAGGAACGTTTGTATCTCTAGCAAGTAATTGCATCCTCTACAAAGTAGACCTAAGATAATGACATATTAGTCAATGCAGCAAGAGGCACACCATAGCATTCGTACCCTAACACAGTCAAGAATCCCTGACCTCACATAACTTCAGTGAGGATAAATAGGTTTAACAGAACACAGAATCATACCCTATGTACAGAATGATCTTCAGGCAGGTGGTCTGTCAAGAGGATATGGGCCTACAGGGCCAACTGCAGAGAAACAGAGCAGGCAATAACAGGACACAGGGGAGGGGGTCCTGGACTGGTCAAGCAGAACTCAAAGTAAGGACATAATCTGTTAAGTAAAATGCCATCTTCCATATTATCCTGCTAGACCAGTCCAGACAAGTGAAACATAGTAAAGCTATGACTCTACTGGATGGGAATACGACCTGGCAACTTTCAAGACCTCTATACTCAAGGCTGTGTCAGCCCAAGTGTTGACATCTAAGCATTACTGCTTGACAAAGGTGGAAAGGGATGGTCACGTTGCTGCCCAACAAATGCATAAAAGGGTGATCGAGCTATACTATATCTAGGAGGATGCCTCCTCACCAGAGTGGAGTACACATGTAAACCCTCCGGAACTGGCCGGTTCTGCAACAGATACACTATAGGCCTGCAAACAGCAGAAATAGATGGTTTGACTTGTGAAATGAGCTAGTGAACTTGAGATACTGGAGAAGCAATGTCCTGACATCCACCAGGAGAAAGCGTAGTTGCTCATCTTTAACAGGTGATCTCCGGGAACAGCAGGAATTTAGTCTTCACATATGGTACCGTCGATAACCATATGTGAAGACTACATTCCTGCTTGTTCCTGGAGATAGTCCTTATCCTTCCCTTGGCACTGTTCCTTAAAAAAAAGGAAAGCAGACATACCACCTGATTAAGATGAAAGGATGACACCACCTTAGGCAAGGAGGAGGAGATAGGCTGAATATATATGGCCTCCTCCGAAAATGACAATTAAGGATCTCTGTATGACAATGTGCACAATTTGGAGATCCATCTCACCGAGCAGATCGCAACCAAGAGGATGATCTTAAAACAGAGATCTTTAAGTGACATGCCTCAGGACCTCCGACATCAAGGCCTGGAGAACTAAGCAAAGATCCTAAAAGGGAATGACTGAATGCAGGGGAGGACACAACTGTCATACTCTCTCTGAAGGAAACCAGACATATCCAGGTGGCAAGGCTATAAGACTTCCCCCCACTGGACCCCTAAAATATGACACGGTTGCCACCTGAACCTTCAGCGAACTAAGAGAAAGGCAAGCAAGAGTGGTAACTCTGCCATACTAGGAACAAACTGACTGTCACAGCACCAGTGCTTCAATGGGCACCAGATGTGCACATAGGCAAGGCTGATAGAAACTCTCCTCACTTTTAGGAGTATAGAAACCACAGCAGGAGAATAGCCCTGCTAGACCAGGTGCAAAACATAGCCTTTCAAGATCCAAGTCGTAATCAAGAAAGGAGTCGGGTCATCCAGAAGAACTGGCCTCTGTCGAACAACCCCTGGGCTGTAGGAAATAGCACCAGAGGTTATCACAGAAATCGCATCAGGTCCCCGAACCACAGCCTCTGTGGTCAATCTGGAACCACCATGACAACACAGCTTTGATTTTGCTCTATGCAGCGAAGTACACGCCCCACAAGTAGCCACAGAGGGAACACATACAGCAGGCACCGTTTAGGCCAGGGCAGAATCAGGGCGTCAACGCTACAGCTTGTTTCCTTTGGCAACTGAAGAACCTGCGCACTTTGGCATTGGGCCGGGTCATTATCAGATCTATCTTGCGGTGATCCCAGAGGTACAGAATCTGCCTAAACACTGACTGGCTCAACTCCCACGCACTGAGATCAAGGGAGTGGCGACTGAGGAAATCCACCTCCACAATGTCGATGCCTGCAATGCGTTGCACAGTGAGAGCTAGGAGGTTCCTTTCCATAAAGGAGAACGTTATCTCTAGGGTCACTCTGGAATTCTACGTGCCCCCCTTGCAGGTTGAGTCACTCCACCACCATGGCAGTGCCCAAGAACACCCAGACTGCTCTGCTCTGGACTAAGGATCAGAGGTGTAGCAAGACCAGACAAATGGCCCTTGCCTTGAGGCGGTTGATGGGCCATGCTACCTCCGAGCTGTTCAAACAGCCCTGAGTCGTTCAGCCTTTACAAGGTTCCACAGCCAAACAGGCTGGCATCCATTGACAGGAGGAGCTACTAAAGATTGTCCAGTGGCATGCCCTTCCCTCAGATACTGGGACTTCCCCCACCAACATAGACTGGACACCACTGAGGGAGGGAGAGGAAGACTGACCTCAAAATCCTGAGAGCTTAGAGACCAATGAGGCAAACTAGGACCTCTTCAGCAGTCTCATATGAGCTTGCACCCAAGGAATCATTTCAATTGATGCCTCCATCAAGCTGAGAATCTGTAGGTAACCCCAAACGCCATGAGTCTGCAGTGCCTGGAATGCTGCCAGCTGAGACAACAGCTTTCTCACTCTCCCCACGGGCAGGAAAGCACAGTTACTTACCTGTAACAGGTGATCTCTGGGAACAGCAGGAATAAGTCTTCACATATGAGTACGTCAGTACCGACGGAGTCTGCGCAGGAACACTCCCCAGCGTCCAATTAGAACACTTTTGGGAGTATCCCACCACGCCTGCGTGCTGCCTTCTCGCCTTTCCCAACTGCCTCTCCTCAGTTAAGTTTTAAAGCTGAGACAAAGAAAGAGAGAGAGAGAGAGAGAGAGAGAGAGAGAGGAAAGACAGAGATAGAGAAATACAACTCCTAGGGGAGGTGGGTGGGTTGTGAAGACTTATTCCTGCTGTTCCCAGAGATCACCTGTTACAGGTAAGTAACTGTGCTATCTCCAGGAACAAGCAGGAAAGAGTAGTTACTCACCTGTAACAGGTGTTCTCCAGGAGCAGCAGGAATCAGTCCTCCCTTATGGGTGACGTCGGTGCCGACGGAGCCCTCGCAGAGCAATTTTCCCCAGCTTTCGAAGAAAGCCTTTGGGAATTGCAGCGCGCATGCGCGGTCCCCTTCCCACCCAAGGGTGCCATCTTGCTCAGTCTGATGACATAGCAAAAAGACAGCAAAAAAGTAAGCAAAAACATATAATAAGAATGACTGCAACTCCAAGGGGAGGAGGGAGGGTAGTGAGGACTGATTCCTGCTGCTCCTGGAGAACACCTGTTACAGGTGAGTAACTACTCTTTCTCCAGGACCAAGCAGGAAGTCAGTCCTCACTTATGGGACTCCCGAGCTTAAGGCTACCAGAGACCTCAAGCCGAAAAAATGAGCTCCCTCCAGCTCAACAGCACAGAAGGAAGGAAACTTCTCTGAATACGAATCCAGCCGGTAGCCCAACACCAGGGCCGGAGGGTAGGAGTTGCCTAGACCTCAAAGAGATTGTGGAGGACTGCCTGTCCGAAAGCACTGTCCCTGCGGGACTCCCTCTCCAGGCAGTAATGAGCCACAAACGTCTGGCTTGAAGACCAAGTAGCGGCCCGGCAGATGTCTGCCAACGGAACAGAGCGGAGATGAGCCAATGACACAGCCTTTGCCCTGACACGGTGAGCCGTGACCCACCTTTCTAAGGAGAGGCCGGCTGCCCCATAAGCCCAGGCGATACAGTCAGCTACCCAGATGGACAAAGTACTCTTAGAGACAGGTACCCCCAACCGATTGGGGTCAAAAGATACGAAAAGCTGGACAGCCTTTCTATGCTCTCGCGTACGGTCAAGGTAGAAGGATAAGGCTCTTCTACAGTCCAGGGTATGCAGAACAGTTTCAGCTCGGCTGGTATGCGGCCTGGGAAAGAAGGTCGGAAGAACCACCTCTTGATTGATGTGAAAAGGGGAGACCACCTTTGTAAGAAACTTAGGGTGAGTCCGTAAGACCACCCTATTCTTGTAGAACCTAGTGTATGGGGGCTCCGACACTAGGGCCTGTAGTTCACTAACGCGCCTAGCGGAGGTAAGGGCTACCAAGAAGAGAGTTTTCCAGGAGAGGAAACAAAGAGGGCAGGTAGCCATTGGTTCAAAAGGCGGACAGGTAAGCCTTTGCAAGACCACACTGAGATCCCAGTCAGGAGCTGGAGGGCGCAACGGAGGCTTAAGCAGAAGAAGGCCCCTGAGAAAACGCGCCACCAAGGGGTGCGAGGAAAGAGGCTGGCCCTCCACCGGCGAATGATGTGCAGAGAGAGCACTGAGGTGGACCCTGACAGAGTTGGATTTGAGGCCTAGATCGGAGAGGTGAAGCAAATATTGCAGTACCACCGATACTAAGCAGGCGAAGGGGTTCTCAGAGCGCTGAGAACACCAGACCGAGAAGCGACGCCATTTAAGGGCGTAAGATTTCCGGGTGGAAGGTCGCCGAGATGCCAGGACGACAGCTTCCACCTCCGGAGGAAGTAAGAGCGGAGCTAGGACTACCCTTTCAGCAGCCAGGCCATCAGATGAAGGGCCCGGAGGTTGGGGTGCAGGAGAGTACCCTGATCCTGGGTCAGGATATCGGGCTGAAACCCCAGAGGAAGAGGGGTGTCCACCGCTAGCTGTAGGAGTAGAGGGAACCAGGGTTGTCTCGGCCACCTGGGCGCTACCAGGATCACGGAGGCCCTGTCCTGGACAACTTTGAACAGCGTCCGGGACACAAGTGGCGTGGGAGGAAAGGCATACAGTAGGCCCGTGGACCACGAGATGAGGAAAGCATCCGGCGCTACTCAGAGGATGCGGATGCCGGGAGCAGAACCTGGGAAGTTGCCGGTTTGGAGGACTGGCAAAGAGATCCACGGTGGGGAGGCCCCACCGGCGGAAGATCCGCTGGACAACTACGGGGTTCAACCTCCATTCGTGTGGCTGCAGAATCCGGCTCAGTTTGTCGGCCAGGCAATTTTCCTGCCCGGGCAGGTAAACAGCCTTGAGGAGGATGTCGTGGTCGACTGCCCAAGAGCACAGTCTCCGAGCCTCCTGACATAGAAGGCGGGAGCCCGTGCCCCCCTGTTTGTTCACGTAGAACATGGCAACCTGATTGTCCGTCTGTACCAGTACAGACCGACGAGAAGTGAGGTGAGAGAAGGTCCGCAGAGCTAGGCGGATCGCCCGCAGCTCCAGGAAGTTTATCTGCTGAGCAGCCTCCTAAGGTGTCCAAAGGCCTTGAGTGCATGTTCCCTGGCAATGCGCTCCCCATCCCAGGAGAGAGGCATCTGTCGTTAGCACTTGGGAAGGTGGAGGAGACTGAAAGGTCATGCCGAGTACCAGATTGGGCAGGTGAAGCCACCATTGCAGAGAGGAGACCAGGCGGTCGGAGATCTGTATTAAGTCCGTCAGTCTCCCTGTGGCCTGATGCCATTGAGTGCGAAGGCTCCACTGAGCAGGTCTCATATGCAGACGGGCATTC
Source organism: Ichthyophis bannanicus (assembly GCA_033557465.1). Classification (NCBI taxonomy): domain Eukaryota; kingdom Metazoa; phylum Chordata; class Amphibia; order Gymnophiona; family Ichthyophiidae; genus Ichthyophis; species Ichthyophis bannanicus. The sequence continues at coordinate 409,574,339 of CM066036.1, read as the reverse complement.
AGAGTGACATGGACCGTGGAGGCCATATGACCGAGCAGTTGCAGGAGTTGTCTGGCAGAGACCGGTGACGCGCTGTGGAACCTGCCGGCCAGAGCTATGAGCCTGTTGGCCCGTTCCAGAGGCAAGAAGGCACGAGCCTGCAGAGTGTCCAGCCATGCTCCTATGAATTCGAGATCCTGAGAGGGGAGCAAAGTGGACTTTTCGAAGTTTATGACGAAGCCCAAGTGCTGAAGCAGAGCCACTGTGTGTTGAGTGGCCTAAGTGACCTCTAGGGAAGACTGTGCCCGGATGAGCCAGTCGTCCAGGTAGGGGAAGACGAAGAGGCCTTGAAGCCTCAGGAAGGCTGCCACCACTGCCAGGCATTTCGTTAACACCCTGGGAGCGGAGGAGAGGCCAAAGGGCAGTACGCAGTACTGATAGTGATTCCCTGCCACCACAAATCTTAGATATTGCCGGTGGTCTGGATGAATAAGGATGTGAGTATAAGCATCCTTTAGATCCAAGGAGCATAGCCAATCTCCCTGCTGGAGGTAGGGCAGTAGGATTCCAAGGGTAAGCATCTTGAAATTTTCCCGCTGCAGGAACTTGTTGAGGTTGCGTAAGTCCAGGATGGGTCTGAGGCCTCCTGTTCTTTTTGGTATCAGGAAGTACCTCGAATAAAACCCGTGACCCCACAGGTGTTGGGGCACTGGCTCCACAGCCTGTTCCTGAAGCAGACTTTGCAGCTCCTGAAGGAGTAAGTCCCTGTGCAGAGGGGGTCTTGGAGGCTCCCCTGGAAAGTAGGGGGGAGGCACCTGGTGAAAATGTAAGAGGTAGCCCTTTCGAACCACCTGCAGCACCCAGGAATAGGATGTTATGGCTGACCACCTGTGGGCAAAGTGGGTCAGCCGGCCCCCCGTGCTGAGCGAAGGCCGCGGAGGGGGAGAGGCTATGCCGGCATAGTCAAAACCCCCCACCCTGCTGAGCAGGGGCCTGTGTAGTGGGCTTGGGGGCCTTCTGCCTACGGGACCCATTACCCTGTCCCTTAGCCTGCTGGCCCTGATGGGGAGCTCCTGATGCTTGATATTGTGGGTGGTGTTGTTTATAGGCAGACACCTTCCTCGGGTAAAAGGGTTTTTTCCCCAAGCCCTTCCTCTTCTGTGAAGGGTCAGAGGTCTTTCTGGATAGGCGAGTTCTGGTGAGAGTCTAGGACTCGAGTTCTGCCGCCTTTTCAGCCATGGGCTTACCAAAGAGGTTTTCACCTCTGCAGGGGACATCGACCAACTTGACCTGCACCCATGGCTCGAGGTCGGATGACTGAAGCCAAGCCTGACGGCGAGCACCGATGCCAGCTCCGGCTACTCGAGCCGATGCTTCGAAGCCATCGTAGGCTGCTCGAGAAATAAACTTCGAGCACTCTCGAATACCAGTGGACAAGGCCTGGAACCTCTGCAAAGGTTCCTCGGAGAGACCAGCAGAGAACCCGGCAATTTCTTTTGCCAGGTCTCGAAGATACATGCCCATATATAGCTGGTATGTCTGGACTCGGCAAGCAAGCATAGACCCCTGGAAGCACTTCCTACCGAGGGCATCCAGGTTCCGGGCCTCCTTACCCGGAGGCACCGTGGAGTGCATCTTTTGACTCTTAAGTCGATGCATGGCCGATTCCACCACCGTGGAATGGTGCGGCAGTTGTGCCTTTTGGAACCCGGGACTCTTAGAGACTCGATACATGGAATCGACCCGCTTGCTTAACACCGGCGTCGAGGCCGGGCTCTCCCACATGCGGAAGAGCAGCCGCTCCAGCATCGGAGGTACCGGTACAGTAAAGGCCTCCTTCAGGGGAGGGTCATACTGGAGGGCCTCGAGCTCTTCGGCTCGAGGCTCCTCCTCCGGATCCGCGGGGAAGGCCAAAGCTTTGGCCATGTCCCTCACGAAATCGGAGAACCGGGTATCCTCCGGGGGGGATCGTCTCCGAGGCTCCGACTCGGGCGAGTCGGAGGGGATGCACCGAGTCTGAAAAGACCCGGGTGACTCGTCCTCCTCCGTGTCCCAGCCCGACTCCTCCGTGGAGGAATCGAGTGGCTCCGTGCGGGCGGGTGCCGAGGACCTCCGCCCCGACGCCGAGGCAGGCGTCGACGACCTCGGTCCCGAACGGGAGGCCGAGGGAGACCTTGGCCAAGGATCGACTCGAGCTCGTATGGACTCGAGGATCGGCTCGGCCTCCGGGGTCGACTTGGACGTCGACGTCCCGGTGGTCGGGGCAGATGCACTGGCGAGGCCAGTCATCAATGCCCACTGCTGTTCCATGAAGGCAGCGATACTGCACTCCAAGGCCGTCAATCTGAGACCAAACTCAGAAGACCCAGCAGTGCCCGACTCGGGCCCCGACAGCGTCGGGCCTGACGTCGGCTCCCTCGGAGGCGAGTCCACGAGGACTACAGTACTCACGTGTCCAGGAGACTCCACTTCGAGACGAGGATGCTTCGAAGGCCTCTCCGCCTCCGAGGACCCGGGGTGGCTGACGGGGCTATGCGACCTGGCCCTCGAGGGACCAGGAGCGTCCTCCGACGCTGCCCTCGCGGGTTTCTTCTTCCGACGATGTTCCCGGGCGGGAGACCCCCGCTCAGAGGAACTCCGACGATGCTCGGGGCCGGAGTCACGAGACGTCGAAGCCTCTGACGAGGTCCGGGCCCGACCGGACGCGGAGTCAGAGAAGATTCGTTCCTTTTGTGACTGCCGACTCCTCATTTTCTTGCACGGACCACAACTCATCGAGTCATGATTGGGTCCGAGGCAACGGAGGCAGCAGTCATGTGTGTCGGTAAGAGACATGAGTCTGGTACAGCGATCACACTTTTTAAACCCGCTGGCAGCCATCGGGGGAAAAAGGGCCCCTGCGAGGTCGAAAGACCGTGCTGCCAGGGAAAAAGAAAAAAGTGGCGGGAACGCCCATTACAAAGGACAAAAACCGAAAAAATGTGAACGGACTCGATATTGGAGTATCGAGGCCGGGCGGGAAAAGGACACGGCGTCGAACCGAGAAAAACGACGAAAAAAATCAACTTTTTCAGCGGCGATCACAAACTACGTCTGTAGGGCTCCGCGGAAAAAAGAAGACTGAGCAAGATGGCACCCTTGGGCGGGAAGGGGACCGCGCATGCGCGCTGCAATTCCTAAAGGCTTTCTATGAAAGCTGGGGAAAATTGCTCTGCGAGGGCTCCGTCGGCGCCGACGTCACCCATAAGTGAGGACTGACTTCCTGCTTGGTCCTGGAGAATGAGTCTTCACATATGGGGACTCCCAAGCTAAGATGCCTGGAGGAGTCCCAGCATGTTGCGAATCAGAGAAGGCCATGCTATTCAACAGAACCTCAGGCATCCTGGGGATGGAGGGTAGGGGTTGAACTAAACAGATATGCTGTGGACCAACTGGACCAAAAAGGACGCCTAGAGAGGAGGCCCTGTGTAGATAATATCTAGTAGTAAACATTGAACTAGAATTTAGCGATATGGACCTCATATTGAGGTACTGTAAAAAGTTTATGGAGGTTCATATGGGAATGCTAATATGAACCAGCAGAATATCCTCAAGGAATACCTCAATATAGAGCAGAGGTAATAACTGTGCAAAAGACAGGTTGAGGTCAGAACCTTTAGGGTGAGAAAAGTCCCAGTGGAGACTGGGGTAGTTCAATGGGGCAGGACCTTTGTGGAAAATGCGGAAGTCCCTATTAGATAAACCTGACCCTAAAGAGACATAGTTCTTATAGGAGAAGAGGGGCTTTAAAGACCCCTATATCCGATAACAAAGAAGGACAGAAGTATGAGGCATTGTAGCCTCCTATTTACTGAAAATTCAGAATGTCCTTCTTAAATGACGTTACTTAGGAAAAAAGATGGTACATGGAGGACTTCAGATGTACCTAAACTGAAGGTCATGGTGGAAACCTTTTAACTACCACAGGGAAGTGGTTGGTTATGTAGAATCCTGAACATGCTGGAGTAGCATCGAAAAGGATAGTGACTATCTGTCGGAGGCCGTATAGGAAAAAAATATATATATGTATATAAATATATATGAACCTAGGCAGACATATAGAAAGAAATATATATATTTATGCTGATGTTATGATTTATCTCCCTATGGACATAGACTCCCTGACTTCTCCAATATCAAATCATGCTTCACTAAAATGACACAATGGCTAAATGAACACAATCTACACATTAACTTCAAGAAAACAGAAGCATTATTTGTTTCTAGAAATCAAAAATTTACCCCCCCCCCACCAGAAATAAAAATTGAAAACATAAGCATCCCCATAAAAGATGAAATAAGATACCTTGGCGTTATCATAGACAGAACGTTAAGTCTAACAACACACATCAGGAATACAACAAACACAATATATAATAAATTAAGATATCTTAAAAATCTAAAACCATTATCATCAAATCTGGACTTCAGATCAGTCCTTCAAGCCCTGATCCTGCCTCACTTAGATTTTAGTAACATAATTCTTCAAGGTATTCCAAAACATGCTTTACACCAACTAAAAGTAGCACAACATGTTGCTGCAAGAATGCTTATAAATGCAGGTCCAACTGAACACATAACCCCTATACTGTACAAACTTCACTGGTTACCTATACAAAGTAGGATAAAATATAAAGTTATCATAACAACGTTCAAACTGATAAGAGATATAGCCCCATCATATCTAACTGATCTACTGACAATTCATTCAAGGACCAGAACAGTGAGACAAAGGAACCTGAACACACTACTTGTTCCAAACAACTTTTCAAAACTCAATAAAACTACAACAAATAGGGCATTCAGCTTCAATGCTCCTTTAATATGGAATGCTCTGCCGGATAGAGATATCACAGATCTTTCAGCATTTCGAAAAGATCTTAAAACTCACCTATTTATAGAATACTTTGGAGACTCATTCCCAATAGATGAAATATTTCCCACTTAAACTCATGTTTACTCATATTCATTAATTCACAACTTACTTTTTCCTTTTTCTTACTCTATCTTACAATACCCAATTCTCCACATTATCACATTTACTCTTTACACTAATAATTCTAGTGAACTACAATACATTTTTCCTTGCTCAGATAAGATAAGATTTTTGAAATTTGTAAATATTTAAATCTGTATATATGTTTAAACTATCTATATACCTAATCAGCATTTACTCAGCATTTTGTAACTCTCAAATTATCATTTTTATTATATACAATTTAATGTTCACTGTAATTTCAATTGTTTGAATACGTTTCAATGTAATGTTCAAGTTTTGTTCTTTGTAAACCGCCTTGATTTTTCTGAAAGGCGGTATATAAAACCGTTCAATAAATAAATACATATATATATATATATATATATATATATATATATATATAATATAGATAGATAGATAGTTAGATAGATATAAATATGGGTACAGACATGCAGATGTCTATATACATGCATGCAGGGATATGTGAAGAGAGAAAGATTCATCTAATAACAAGAAGGGAATACCTGCTTGAGGAGATGTTTAGAGAATCCATTCTCCCTTGTTTTGGGTGAGAGAGCCAAAGGAGTGCTCTCACTGACAAAGAGAAGTCTAGAGTATTCTAAGAATTCCAGCCCTTGAAAAACCAGGAATGGAGGATGTTTAATCCGCTGACAGTGCGTCTGGATCCTTCCATAACTTCAGCATGACAGCTGGAGAAGAAGATGCAATGAAGAGAGATACCATATTTACCCTTCTAAGACGGCAAAATGAGTATGATGCATTCTTGCGCTCAATATGAATTACTCCATGAGGAATTGAGGATAGAAGGAAATACACAAACAAAGACTGGCTGTCAGTGAAAGAAAGCCATCCCTGGTGAAGGGGTCCACTGGGAATGTGAACCAACCCAGGGGATTGGATAATTCTGTAGATCTTCATTTAATTAAAGGTGTGTGTCCTTTATTGAAGAAGACGACTTTAATGGAAATGGTAAAGGTAGGGAAGAACCCAGTAAAGCCCTTCCTAACCATCTGGAATTATTTGCTCTCTAGCAAGGGCCCATAGTGCAGAGCTGCTCTGTAGAGATTCAGAGAGCATGTTGCAGGTTGGCTAGAAGAAAAAACTGGCTGTTTAAGAGCCAGTATGTGACCTGAACTATTCCGCCAACGCCAAGGATTGGGGAAGGCTAAGGATAGAAGGTATGCTGCAACAAGAAAACCTGAGAAGGTTCCAAGTCTGTCTGGGACTTAGTACTAAGGCCAGAAAGATTAATATTGGAGATCAAGCCCTGGGTGCTTGGTTAGCAAGTTAGTGGTTTAAACACTAAGAGCCCCTGCATTCTAACTACTGTTAGAGCGGCAGAACAAATCTTAGGTGTCAAGATTAGAAAAGACCTACAGACATTAGTAGGAGTGGTAAAAACTCCATCATTGTCTGAGAAGCTGCCACGAGCAACAAGAATGCAAGGTGGCGATAACTCTGAAAAGAAACTCAGGGCTTAGAGATAAGCCCTCAGTAAAGTAGTATACTCTTACAGACCAAAATGTCTTAGTAAGAGGGGCAGAGTTGAAAAAGACTTACGATGGAGTAAATCTTTGAAAAGAATAGTATGAGACATGCTGATACAGGAGAAACTGTCAAAGATAAAGGTATAGAGGACCTTATTGACAGTTGTTACTCCTCTATCTACTTAGAAGGAAGAGGAGTAACCTTATTACCTGTAAAGCATAATCATGCTAAGGAGCTCTATGAGCTTTTTAAAAGTCAGGATGTCTCTTTAATGTAAAGTTTGGGATGGAACCGATGTAGGTGCTTGTAAGAGAAGAAGCAAACTACAGGTTCTAAACCTCAAAGCAGGAAGAAGGATTCAGTGAAGAATCTATCAGCAACCCTGCGACTGCTGGGTTTGCTGAAGTGGTTGAGGTAGTGGTATCTTTAGCCTGGTTTGATGTTTCCCCTGTTTGGAAACAGCTGTATGATGGGTAGAGAAAGGATAAAACTTTTTCCCCTTGGAGGAATAAAGTTTGGTAGAAGATTTCTTACCAACTGGGATAGAGGAAGGTGCAGACCAGTGATGGCTAACCTTTTTGAGCCCGAGTGCCCAAACTGCCGCACAAAACCAAAGAATTTCCTCAAAGTGCCAGCACGTCATTTGCATAAGTGGTCTTATTTGCATAAATATTTGCATAATGTTACCATACACTAACTTTTAGTAAACATGTCTCTTAATGAGTGTATGGATAAAGAAAGACTAAAAGATTTCTACATTACTATAATCCAGTGCCAACCGCCAGGCACATTAGGAACTACTACAAAAGCTGCCCATTTAGAACCCATAGCAAACCCGCCGTATCCTGACAGCATTACCAGGACTCACAAAGCACCATACCTTACCTATCAAAAGGCAACACTGCAAATATTAAACCAATACATTTCAGAGAATACTGGGGAAAGAGAACAAGTGGCAACGTCAAATAGGAATTTCCTCTTGTACCAAACAAAGCGCAGATGTTAATGATGCACATTTCCCAGAGCTGACATATTCCAGTTAATAAATTCAAAATAAAGAAACATCTTTCTACCTTTTGTGCATTTTTTTTCAGTTGCAATTGCTCCAGCCACTTTCTTCTGGTTTCTTCATGTTTTCTGCTAACTGTCCATCCTCTGCTGTCCATTTGTTCTTTCTTCTCTCTTCTAGTTTTTTTTTCCATTCTCTCTCTCTACATCTGCTTTAACATACTAATCTTTCTCCTTTTGCTCTTTCCTCATTCCTATTTCATCCACACAAATTTTACCCCTCCATCCTCAATCCCCAATTACTCTCCCAATACCTGGCCAATTGTAGATTTTTCATCCCTCCTACACAAAATATTTTTCCCCTCTCCATTTTACTCTCCCAGCCCCATCCCATTCTAATCCTCCCCCAACATCAGCTCCCTTCTAGTTCCAGTCTCACCCAGCATCCATCCCCTTCTAGTCCCTGCATCAGCCCATTTCCAGTCCTAGCCCCCCATCAGCCCATTTCCAGTCCTAGCTCCCCCATCCATTTCCAGTCCAAGTCCCTTCATCAGCTCATTTTCAATCCTAGCCCCCCCATCAGCCCATTTCTAGTCATTTCCTAGCCCCACCATCAGCCCATGTCAAATCATAGCTCCCCTGCACTCAGCCCAATTCCAGTCCAAGCCCCCCCATGAGCCCACTTCCAGTTCTAGCCCCTCCATGAGTCCATTTCAATTCAAGCCCCCACCACAGCCCATTTCCAATCTTAGCTCCCCCCAACAGCCCATTTCCAGTCCTATCCTAGCTGTTCCATCAGCCCATTTTCAGTCCTAGCTCCCTTCCCTCACAGCCCATTTCCATTCCAAGCCCCCTCCCCATCAGCTATTTGCAGTTCAAGCCTCCCCTTCCACTCAGCCCATTTCCTGTCCTAGCAACACCCCAACCCATTACCAGTCCTAGCCCCCCGTCAATCAACTTCCAGTCCTAACCCCCATCACCCCATTTTCAGTTTAAGCCCCCCCTATAACCCATTACCAGTCCTAACCCCCCATCAGCCCATTTCCAGTCAGCCCCCCATAGCCCATTGCCAGTCCTAAACCCCCCCCATCAGCCCACTACCAGTCTTAACCCCCCCATAGCCCATTGCCAGCCCTCATCAGCCCACAGCCCATTGCTAGTTTTAACCCCCCCATAGCCCACTGCGTCTTAACCCCCCTCCCCAGCCCACTGCCAGTCTTAACCCCCCCAGCCCACTGCCAGTCTTAACCCCCCCTCCCTAGCCCATTGCCAGTCTCAACCCCTCTCCCTCCCTCCCTAGCCCATTGCCAGTCTTAACCTCCCTCCCTCCCTCCCTAGCCCATTGCCAGTCTTAACCTCCCTCCCTCCCTAGCCCATTGCCAGTCTTAACCGCCCTCCCTCCCTCCCTAGCCCATTGCCAGTCTTAACCCCCCTCCCTCCCTCCCTAGCCCATTGCCAGTCTTAACCCCCCTCCCTCCCTAGCCCTTTGCCAGTCCTACCCGCCCCCCCTCGGCTCATGGCAATTAAAAAAAAAAACTGGCCGCTGTCGCGGCGGCGGCATGGAGTGTCCCGCGGGGCTCCCTCTGCCCGGCGGGACTCTCCCGGCGCGGCTCAGCCCCTCTCTGCCGGCTTGCAGATACGCGAGGGAGGGATACGCGAAGGGAGAGAGTCTCCCTCACGTCTCTGTTAAGCCCGCAGGGGCAGATGGGAAATTTCCCATCAGCCCCTGCGGGCTTAACAGAGACGCGAGGGAGACTCTCTCTCCCTTCGCGTATCTGCAAGCCTGCAGAGAGGGGCTGAGCCGCGCTGGGAGAGTCCCGCCGGGCAGAGGGAGCCCCACGGGACACTCCATGCTGCCGCGGCCAGCTTTTTTTTTTTTAAATTGCCATGAGCCGGCATATCTCAATTTGCGACCTTCCCGCGTGCCAGCTGCAAGGCCTTCGCGTGCCACAGCTGGCACGCGTGCCATAGGTTCGCCATCGCTGGTGTAGACAATCCTTTGAAAGCAACAGTGCCAGTGGTTAACTGAGCAACTTGGCGTAAAATCTCTTTGTTAAAGAGATTCTCCCCAGTGCAAGGAGTATTTCCCAGCCTTTCTTGTACCAATGTATCCAAGTCAGAAGCTTGGAGCCAGGCCAAGTTCTGCTAACAGACTCAAAACTGTCCAGGGTAGCATGAGTAAGAAACCTAGAGATGTTTTGAACATGACTAACCAGTAAAGAGTAGTCTGCTCTTTTGTGATCCTGAAGAAAAGGAGTCAAAAACAGCAAACTGGTCGTGAGCTCTTCAAGAGATAGTCCCATATAGAAAATATATGAGAGAATTCTTGTTGAAAACATGGATGCCTGGACGCTTTTACGTCCCAAGGCATCTAAAGTTCTAGCCTCACGACCTGGCGGATAAGAAGAGTGCCTTTTAGCACTTTTAACACGCCTCATTGCTGATTCCACAACAAGAGAATGATGTGGAAGTTGAGTCTTTTGAAAACCTGGAGAAGGGGGCACCTTGTACAGAGAGTCAGTGGCCCTTGAAGGTGGGGATACCTTTAAAGGAGTTTCCCACATTCTAAGTAAAAGATCCTGTAAGGTTTGATGCAAAGGGAGCATGATAACCTTCTTTGGAGTCTCAGGGAGACACAGAAACTCTGAATCCCTTGGAGCAGGATCTTGATCAGGTATAGAAATGGCAAGTAACCTTGCCATATCAAGCAAGAATGCTTGAAAAGAAATTTCCCCAGAAGGGGGATCCTGTATTATGAGGAGTGAAGGTGAGATCTGTTGAAGATCTAGCCTTAGCACTAATGGATTGATCCATTAGAGTACCAGACCCAAAAGGGTGGAGCATCGGATTATCCTGAAAGGATAGTCGGCGGTACTGCGACGAACCGGTGAAAAACTATCCATGCCAGGGATAGACTCCAAGCTCGGTACCGAAGGAAGCGAGCTTGTGGAAGTAAGCATGGAAGGCACCGGTACCAATGCAAAGGTAGAAAACGGAACCGGCAGTGGTATCGCAGCCAGTACCGACACCGGATGATCAGTCTGAAGCGACTAATGGTACCGAAGGTACCGAGAGCGGTAGACTTTGATCTCTGGGACAATGTCTTCGGCACCGAGCGAGGTCGATACCGAGACGAGTCGGTACCCAATCGTCCAGGCTAGCGATCGATTCTAGACTCTGCATCGAAAGCAGCGAATCAATCGAGACAGACCTGGAGGGTACCGACATGGGATGCCAGAATCGGTATTGGGATCGATACCGATGCTGGAAGATCGGTCTGTAGCGGCTCTGGCGGCACCGAAGATACTGAGAACGCTAGACTGTGATCATCGGTGTGGAGTGTTTCATACAACAACGTTGCCGATGTCGGGGTACTGGCACCGCTCCCAGCGGATACCACCACCAAGCATGGCTCAGGTATTTTCGCGGAGGTGAAAACCCTGGAAATAACCTGAAACCCCGTTAGTGCTTTGGAGGCCGAAGACTCCCGCCGGGGTTTTAAAGCCAAATTGTCCTCGAGGGCAAGACCGAAGCCATCTCGATGTTGAACATGAGATCTACCACCCAAGGACTGGCTAGTCTTTACAGATTTTTGTGGGGTTACCTGATCCTGTGAAGAAGTTGTAGCTGGTACCCTCAGAGCTGACGGGAACCACGTATCGAGTTGAGCTCGATGCTGAAAACTTCTTTTAGAAAAAATACTGCAGGAGGGACACTCCAGCGGATGGTGGTCAGGACCCAAACATGGAAGGCACCAGTTATGGGTGTCTAAGACTAACTTAGTACCGCCACAGTTAAAATAAGTTTTAGGGATAGTGGCTGACGTTTCCATGAAGGAAGTGGAGAGGCCTAGTAGGCCGAAAACCGTCAGGCACTAAACAAGGAAAAAAATTCCCTACCAAGGAAATAATTTTGTTCAAGAAAAGAAAAAGAAAAACACCGGCGGTACCGGTGCGTCGAGGGAAGGCAGACGCGACCACAAGAAAAAACAAAAATAAAGGAAGAATTTTCTGCGGTGACAGGAGTACATCCTGCCGGCTCCGCAGAAAAATGAAAACTGAGGAGAGGCAGTTGGGAAAGGCGGGAAGGTAGCACGCAGGCGTGGTGGGATGCTCCCAAAAGCGTTCTAATTGGATGCTGGGGAGCGTTCCCGCACAGACTCCGTCGGTACCGACGTACCCATATGTGAAGACTCATTCCTGCTTGTTCCTGGAGATGACCCTGCCTACACGAGTGTCAAACTATGCTCCCAAGTATTCTAGCGACTAGAAATGCTGTAATTGGCTCTACCCACGGTTGATCACCCAGCTGAAACTCTTCAGGAACTGTATCATTTGGGCCAACACCCAAAGATGCTTCTGAATGTGACCTCAGCTGAGTCAGTCATCCAGATATGAGTGAACAGAGAGCTTCGGCTGTCACCACCATGACCTTCAAGAACATCCTCGAAGTGGTGGAGAGGCCAAAGGGAAGAGCACAAACTGAAAATAAGAGCTGAAAAGGGCAAAACAGAGAAAGCACTGCTGATCCTTCCTATCGGAATGTGGAAATAAGCCTTGGCCAAATCCAGGGATGCGAGAAACTGCCCACACTGCACTGCCTGGATCACTAATTATAGACTGCCCATGCAGAAGTGCAAGGTTTGCAAGTGGGTGTAAGTACAGCACTGAGTATGCCTTGTAGTGCTATACAAATGATAAGAAGTAGTAGTAGATGACCCCCTTGAGTTCAAGGACTAGACAGAAGGACCCATCCCTCTTTGGCACCACAAAACAAATGGAGTGTCGACCCTTGCCCCGTTTGGAAGATCACCTGTAAACAGAGTAATTTTTTCAGCATAAGCTTAATGGCAGCCCCTCTTGCCTACGGAGCCACATAGCAAGATGATGGCATCCAGGATAGGTTTCTTGAATTCCAGAGCATAGCCAAGCTGTATGGTGTCTAGCAGTCAGTGATCCTCAGTGACCCACACCCAGTCCTGGTAAAAAAGGCGTAGTCTGTTGCCCACTAGAGGTACCTGGGAATTGGTCCAAAATCTGTTAATGTACTGGACCTGCAGAGGTGGTAGGCTTCCAGGGGCCACAAGCCTCACAAAAGACTGTGTCTGTAACCAAAAACCAAAAGAAGAAAAGGTGGGCTTTCTGGGGCAATATTGATGAGAATCCTGAGAAGTTCCAGACATCGGGAACGAGGACAACGGATAGCATGCATCCTTGCCAATAAAGCATAGTTACCTACCTGTAACAGGTGTTCTCCGGGAACAGCAGGAATTGGTCCTCACATATGGGTGACATCGGCACTGATGGAGCCCTCAAAGAAGCATACCCCCAGTTTTCAAAGAAAGTCTTTGGGAGATGCTACCATGCATGCGTGGTCCCCTTCCCACCCAAGGGTGTCATCTTGCTCAGTCAGATGACTTAGCTAAAGACGGCAAAAACAAGAGATGATAAAGAAGCAACTCCAAGGGAAGGAGGGAGGGTTGTGAGGACTGATTCTTGCTGTCCCTGGAGAGCATCTGTTACAGGTGAGTAACTATGCTTTCTCTGGGAACAAGCAGGAAGTCAGTCCTCACATATGGGACTCCCCAACTACAGGTTACTGAAAGCCCATAGCAAAAAAACATGGTCTCCCTCAAAGGGAGCTGTGAGCAGCAGCAATCAAGTCCGTAGTTACAGACTACAGTAGGACCCTGGTGAAAACCAACACTCCGGTAGCCTGAACACAGAAGGGTTGGAGGGTAGGAGTTGCCTAAACCCCAAAAAGATTACAGAGCACAGCCTGGCCGAAGGCACTGTCCTGTCAGGGCTCCCTTTCCAGGCAATAATGAGTTGCGAAGGTATGGACTGAAGACTAGGTGACGGCCCAGCATATGTCCACCACTGGGACGGAGCGCAGGTTTGCCACCGAGGCTGCCATGGCCCTGACATAGTGCGCCGTGACATGACCTTCCAGTGGGAGCCCTGCCTGCTCATAGGCGAGGGCGATACAGTCCGCTACCCAGGTAGAATCTTTATCTTTCTTTATCCGCCTAGTTACTTTCTCCTCTCCCCGTGATCACATCACCCCTTGCCTCCTTTCCCTCCACTGGCTCCCTATTAAATACCACTTTATCTTCAAATACCTTATCACCATTCATAGAACCCTCCACTCCGGTATCCCTCAGTATCTCTCCAATCTCCTTTTTCATCAGCCTGTTCCTCGCCTTCTTCTTCGTTCCTCCCATGGCAACCGTCTCTTTCTTCCTTCCCCTTCCCAAGCGTACCTCGAACTTACACGCCACTCTGCTTTCTTCTTCCTTGGTCCTGCCCTGTGGAATTCCCTCCCCCTCCCCCTCCGTACTGAGCCCTCTTTTCCACAATTCAAGTCCCTCCTTAAAACACACCTCTTTACACAAGCTTTTGACCTTCCGGCTTCCCTTTGACAGTATTGATTCCCTCACCCACACTTACTGCTCTCAATATCTTCAAATACTTCATCACCATTTATAGAACCCTCCATTCCGGTATCCCCCACCCACACTTACCGCTCTCAGTCCCCCTTCCCATGTTGTAAGTCTCTATTTATGTCGTTCTGCCCTTTCTATTCTCTTTTCTCCTTTTCTTATTCTCTCCTGTCATTACCATGGCGTTCTTTTCTATCTTTATTTATCTGCAGCCCATTCATTGTACACCGCTTTGATGTCTTATGGTTTAAGCGGTTTATCAAGAACCCGAATAAATAAATAAAATCTTTATTTGTCACTTGATATACCGCCCAAGCATATGCGTCAGAGCGGTGTACAATACAACAATCAATTAGAAACAGGAGGAAAGGAAAGGAACGCCATCATTTTGGAGAGGACAGAGAGAGACAGAAAAGATAAGTTAAAAATAGTTACTTGTGGAGATACGGGCTTTAAGGGTCTGGGAGATCAAAGGCCTGCTGAAACAGATGGGTCTTAAGTGAACATTTGAACTTTTGGAAGGATAACTCTGTACGAATGGCAACCGGGAGGGAGTTCCAGAGGGCGGGGGTCAGGAAATAGAAAGCGGAATGGCGTGTTATTTTATTTAATTTTATTTTATTTAACATCTCTTATATACCGCACTATTATCATCAGCGCGGTTTACATGAAACAAACATATACATACAGGAAACTGTAGTGCATTTTACAAGTAACAGGATTTTAGAACTTGGGAACAACAAGGTAACTATGTCTACTATAAAACTATCTACAATAATCTCTACGCATTAGTCACATTAGGGATTGTTTCCAGGTGCGCAGAGGATGGGGCAGGAAGGTAGAGGCGATAGCCATGAGCTGACCGGAGAAGACGTGGAGAAGGCTGAAGACGAATAGAGTCGGCTAGATACTGAGGGGAACCCGTGTGCAGTGCTCTGTGAGTGACTGTGAGGATTTTGTATTTAAAACGGAAGTTGATTGGAAGCCAGTGCAACTGAAGAAGGAGGGGAGTAACATGATCGCGGGGGAAGAGTAGGTGAGCAAACGTGCGGCCGTATTTTGGACAAGTTGAAGACATCGAAGCTGACATTGCGGGAGACCTGCGAGAATGACATTACAGTAATCTAACCTAGAAAGTACTAAGGAAATGACGAGTGAGGTGAGAGAGGAAGAAGGGAGATAAGGACGAACAGCGCGAATTTGGCATAGAAAAAAAAAAAGAACGACAGATAAGTAAGGAAATGTGACGATGAAAAGAGAGAGAGGCATCTAAGGTGATGCCAAGATAGCGAAGAGAAGAGACTAGGGGTATAGGAGTAGAGAGAAAGAGAGGAGAGCAAGTGGGTGGGGGCGTGCTAAATGAGAACCAAAGGGCAGCTGATTTAGAATGTACATTTGCTCACCGCCTCCCCCAGACGACTGGGGTCATATGAGACAAAAAGCTGAGCAGTTTTGAGGTGGCCCCAAGTACATTGCATATAGAAGGACAAGACCCTCTTACAGTCCAGAGTGTGAAGGATCGTCTCACCCCTATTGGTGTGAGGTCTTGGAAAGAAGGTTGGAAATACCACTTCTTGGTTGAGATGGAAGGAGGATACCACCTTCGGGAGGAATTTAGGGTGTTTGCGGAGCACCACTGTTTTTATAGAACCTGGTTTAGGGCACCTCCGCCACTAAGGCCTGAAGCTCGCTGACTCTGTGAGCGGAGGTGAGTGTGACCAGGAACGCCACCTTCCACAAGAGGTATCAGAGGTAGCAGGTAACCAGAGGCTCAAAGGGTGGGCAAGTGAGCTGCCTCAATACCACATTGAGGTCCCACTCGGTCGCCAGAGGGCGAACCAGGGGCTTCAATAAGAGCAGACCCCTTAGGAAGCGGGTCACCAGCGGCTGGACTGAGAGGGGTTTGCCATCCACCGGGAGGTGGTGTGTAGCCAGGGCACAGAGGTACACCCTGACGGAGTTAGACTTAAGCCCGGACTGTGAGAGGTGGAGAAAGTACTGTAACACCAATCCTACCAGGCAGGAGACTGGGTCAGTCCTGTGCTCTGCACACCAAGTTGAAAACCTGCGCCATTTGAGGGCGTAAGCTTTCCTAGTGGAAGCCTTATAAGAGGCCAGCAGGATCTCCTCTACCTCATCTGAGAGGTTGAAAGGGGCTAGGGTACCCTTTCAGCAGCCATGCATTCAGTGAAGGGACCCCCAAGATGGGGTGCAGAAGAGAGCCCCACTCCTGAGATAGGGGCCCTGGAGAGTTCCCCAACGGGATGGGGGATCTCCACCGATAATCGGAGAAGTAGCGGGAACCATGGTTGCCTGGGCCATCAAGGAGGATGAGCGAGGCCTTGTTGCGGAGGATCCTGAACAAGATTTTGGCAATCAGCGGCATGGGAGGGAAGGTGTACATGAGGCCCTCCGACCCCAAGATGAGAAACATGTCTGCTGCCACACTGAAGGGATGGGCCTGCTGGGAGCAGAAGCGGGGTAACTGGTAGTTGTCCGGCCTGGCGAACAGGTCCATCACCGGTTCTCCCCAGAGCCGGTCAGCCACACTAGGGTCCAGCTGCCACTTGTGCGGTTGGAGGACCCTGCTCAATTTGTCGGCCAGTAGGTTGTTCTGGCCTGGCAGATATACTGCCCGCAGGAGTATACTCTGTCGGACAGTGTAGGAGCAGAGGACCACTGCCTCTCGGCAGAGGGCACGAGACCCCGTGCCCCTCTGTTTGTTCACATAGAACACTGCCACCTGGTTGTCTGTCTGACCAACCCCAGCTGGTGATGTAGGCGGTGGCAAAAAGCTTGGAGGGCTAAGTTTATCACCCATAGTTTCAGGAGGTTGATCTGCCAGATGCTTTTGTCCTGTGACCAGCTTCCCAGGGTGAGAGTTCCTCACAGTGGGTTCCCCAGCTGAGCAGGGAGGCATCCGTGGTGAGGACCCTTAAGTGGCTCGGCACTTGAAAAGGCATCCCCGCCTCGAGACACTGAGGAGTCCACCACCAGGTCAGAGTCTCCTGAGACTTTGTCCCGAAGGCGCCCCGTGGCCTGTGTCCACTGGTCCCAAAGGCACCACTGCGCAGCCCTCATGTGGAGGCAGGCGCCTGGGGTGATGTGGACCATGGAGGCCATGTGCCCAAGGAGGCACAAGAGGAGCTGAGTGGGCCAGGACTCTGAGGCAGTCGGCTTGGTCCCTGGGTAGGAAGGCCTTTGACTGCAGGGTGTCCAGTCCAGCCCCGATAAACTCCAGACATTGTGTCGGAAGGAGGTGAGACTTGAGGTAGTTTAGCACAAACCCCAAGTGCTGCAGGATCTGGATGGTGCGCGCAGTCGCCTACTGCACCTCTGAGGCCATGCCTCCCTTTATGAGCCAGTCGTCCAGGTAGGGGAAGACAGACCCCCTGGAGACTGAAGAAGGCAGCCAACGACTGCCAGGCATTTTGTGAAGACCCTTGGGGCGGAGTTTAAGCTGAAAGGCAGCACCCTTTACAGGTAGTGCTCGCCCCCCACCATGAACAGCAGGTACTGCCTGCAGTTGGGGTGAATGAGTATGTGGGTATAGGCGTCCTTCAGATCCAAGCAGTATAGCCAATCTCCTTGCTGGAGGTAAGGCAGCAATGTTCCAAGGGAGAGCATCTTGAACTTTTCCCTCACCAGGAACTTGAGGTTGTGCAGGTCAAGGATGGGCCTTAGGCCTCCTGTTCTTTTTGGCTCGAGGAAGTACCTGGAGTAGAACTCCCTGCCCCCAAGATGGTGGGGCACTGGTTCCACCGCTTTGCCTCGAGAAGATCTGCAAGCTCCTTCAGTAGAAGGTCCCAGTGAAGGGGAGACCTGAGGGGCTCTCCTGGAAAATAAGGGGAAAGTGTTTGAATAAAATGGAGGAGGTAACCCTCCCTGACCACTCGAAGTGCCCAGGAATCATTGGTGATGGTTAACCACTATTGGGCATAGTGGATCAGATGTCCCTCTGTGGGCTGCTGACGTCCTCCTTGGGGTGGAGAGGCAAAAACTCCCCCCTGGGGTTTGGGAGCCTGCGGCTTATGAGGGTCATGCCCATATCCCTTGGTCTGCTGACCTTGCTGAGTAGCCGAGGAGGCCGGAAAAGGTGGGTAATTTCTGTAAGCAGCCCCCTTCTTTGGGTAGAAGGGCTTTCTACTCAAGCCCTTCCATCAGGGAGGGGCAGTGGACTTATTGGAAAGCCTGGTCCTCGTCATGAACTCGGTCTCCAGCACGGCCGCATTGTCGGTCATGGGCTTACCAAAGAGGGTCTCTCCTTGGCATGGGACATTGACCAATTTGTCCTGAACCCATTGCTTAAGGTCAGATGACTGCAGCCAAGCCTAACATAGGGCACCGATGCCCAATGCCGCTACCCGAGCTGCTGACTCAAATCCGTCATAGGCTGCCCGAGACACAAACTTGGAGCACTCAAGGACAGCCTTGGCCAGGTTCACGAACCGCTGCAAAGGTTCCTCAGAGAGACCAGCTGAGAACCTGGTGAGTTCCTTTGCCAGGTCTCTCGAGTACATGCCCATGTACAGCTGGTAGGCCTGAATTCGGTCAATGAGCATTGAGCCCTGGTAACACTTTCTGCCAAGGGCATCCAAGGTGTGTGCCTCCCTGCTGGGGGGCAACAAGGAGTGCGTCTTCTGACTCTTTAGTCGACGCATGGCTGACTCCACCACCATGGAGTTGTGCGGCAGCTGTGGCTTCTGAAAGCCCGGGCTCCAGCAGACTCGATACACTGAGTCAAGCAGCTTGCTCACCACCGACACCAGTGTTTCTCACATGCAGAGCATCAGCCGTTCCAGGATGGGAGGGATGGGCACTGTGAGTGATTCCCTTGGAGGGGCCTTGTTCTGGAGGGTTTCCAAATCATCCGCCCAAGGATCGTCCTCAGACTCCATCGGAACACTAGGGCCTTGGACATGTCCTGGACAAAATTAAGGAACCCCATGTCCTCTGGCACTGGGGCTCCAAAGCAGGACATCACAGTGGTGACGGGTGTCAAGGGGACTCCTCATCCTCCGTCTCCCACTCGGAGTAGTCCGTAAAGGACTTGAAGGAAGGATGGTCTGTGGGCACCGGGGCCAACCTTGACCCACGGGCCTAAGAGGCCTCGCGGCCAGAGCCAAGCGCACTGGCTGAGGATGATCGCAGCCCTGTCTAGTGGGAACCAGATCAAGACCGCGGCCGAGGTTCGGCTAGACCCGGCCTCCGGAGACATCTTTGACGTCGAGGGCCCAGTGGTTGGGGCGATGAACTGGTAGCACCAGACAACAACCCACAGCTGGTCCATAAAGACAGACAAACTGCGCTCCAGGGCTGCCATTCTGGACTATAAGCCAGAAGGCTCCGCAGCCATCGGCACAGGCATCGAGGGACTCAGGCATGGCACCAGTTCCCCCGAAGGGGAGTCCTCGGAGAGGATGGTGTCTGGCGACCGAGGCCAATCCAAGGTTGATTCCTTTAGGGGGACCTTTGTAGGCCGCTCCCTCTCCGACCCCTCGGACGAGCGTCTTGGACTGTGGGACCTGGCTTGGGACATACCCGGCCTGTCGGATCCATCCAGGGACATCGCCTTCGAGGTTTTCTTCTTTTTCTTGGGTTCCCTTGAGGAAGACCAATTTCTGAAGAACCACAGCGCTGCTCGGATTCGGAGGTGTCTGCCCGAGATGTCATGGCTTCAGATGAGGCCCTAGCCTTCGGAGGCACTGGGGACTCGGGAAAGTACTTATTGTGCCGCTGCTGGCGGCTTTTGAGGACCTTGATGGACATCTTTTTGCAGAGACCGCATTCTGTAGGGTCATGGTCCAGCCCAAGACAGTGAAGGTAGCAGTCATGCGTGTCGGTCAAGGACATAATTTTGGTACACCGATCACACTTCTTGAAGCCACTGCAGCCATGGTGAAAAAAGTACCCCAGCGAGGTCGAAGATCTGCTGGGCTGCCAGTTGGAAAAAAGGCACAAAGATGCCAAAAATGAAAAACTACAAAAAAGGGACCTGAACTTGATGCAAAGACAGCAAGGTCGGGTGGCGGGAAGAGTACCGGTGCAGTACCAGAGGAGAGTGTGAAACTCAGGAGAAAACAATCAACTTTTTCTGGGGACACACAGACGGACGTCTGAAGGGCTCTGCGTAAAAAAGGAGACTGAGCAAGATGGCACTCTTGGGTGGGAAGGGGACCACGCATGCGTGGAAGCATCTCCCAAAGGCTTTCTTTGAAAGCTGGGGGATGCTTCCGCAAGGGCTCAGTCGGTGCCAACGTCACCCATATGTGAGGACTGCTTGTTCCCGGAGAATGTGTGCTTTATGTATTGCTCACAGGCTCAGGAGGCACTAATAAGGAGCACTGAAATGCGTGCTCTGGCCACATGCAAATCCAAGGTGCTTAAGACTAATGTGCAGAAAGGCGCATACTTAGTGAGGACAGCACAGCTAATGCGTACAAACAGCAAAACGAGGCAGGAACCAGGGGGAAAAATTGTGCCTAATCAACAGCTGCCCCAAGAGGCTCAGAACCAGACAAATCTACCACCCACTGGACAAGGTCAGGTAACCCCCAAAAAACAAGCCAGGCAAATTAGAGACTTAGCTTTGTTACTCACCCCCAAGGAGTGCAAGGCAGGAAGGCCATGCCGGGCTCAGTGCTACTCCCCTGCTGCCAGGGTCTGCAGGCACATACCTCTGAGGAGCCTCTTTCTAATCTTCGAGGGGGGTGAAGGAGGAGAAGGGAGGGGACACTGAGGTTGTACGAGGCAAAGACTCCTTTTCCAGACTTCTGGCTGCTCACTATATAAGGATAAGGAGCTGAGCCAATTCTCCTCTCTTCCGTATGGCAAAAAAAGCATAGTTTTTAAGGATGACTAATGGAGCTTCCAGCATTGAGATCCAGCGAGGAAGTCACCCCCCTAAGGTGGTTGCTCACAAGTGAAATCAAATACTCCCAAAAAGTTTCACCAGTACTGCATCGATGTATCTACTATCTGCTGAAGACAGAGAAATAGAAACATAGAAATATGACGACAGAAAAAGACCACATGGCCTATCTAGTCTGTCCTTTCATATCAACTACAACAGTCCCCCCTTTTTACCTTTAGAGATCCTCTGTGTTTTGTCCCATGCTTTTTTGAATTCAGTTACTGTCCTCATCTCTACCACCTCCACAAGGAGACTATTCCACGGATCCACTACTCTTACCATAAAGAAATATTTCCGCATATCACTCCTGAATCTATCTCCCTTCACTCTCATCCCATGTCCCCTCATAGCAGAACTTGCTTTCAATTGAAAGAGGCTCTCTCCCTGAACATTTATGCCACAGAGGTATTTAAACATCTCAATCATATCACCTCTATCCCGCCTTTCCTCTAAGGTGTACATATTAAGATCCCTAAGTCTGTCCTCATATGCTTTATAATGAAGCCCACTAATCATTTTAGTAGCCACCCTCCGCACCGACTCCATCCTGTTCACATCCTTTTGAAGGTGCGGTCTCCAGAACTGCACACTATACTCCAAATGAGGTTGCACCAAAGACGTATACAGAGGCATTATCACCTCCTTTTTTTCTGCTAGCCATTCCTCTCCGTATGCACCCAAGCATCCTTCTAGCTTTTGCAGTCGCCTTTTCTACCCGTTTAGCTACTTTAAGATCATCAGACACAACCATGCCTAGGTCCCGCTCTTCTTTAGTGGACAAAAGTACTTCACCCCCTATACTATATTGCTCCCTTGGATTGCTGCAGCCCAAATGCATGACCTTACATTTTTTAACATTAAATCCCAGCTGCCAAATTCTAGACCATTCTTCAAGCTTCAAATACTGAGGCGTGCCTCTAGCTCATTGTGTTTTCAAACCAGTCCTCTGGGACCCCCAGGCCAGTCAGGTTTTCAGGATATCCATAAGGAATATGCATGAGATAGATCTGCATACAATGGAAGCAGTACATGCAGATTTATCTCATGCATATTCATTGTGGCTATCCTGAAAACCTGACTGGCCTGGGGGGTCCCTGAAGAGTGGGTTGAGAACCATTCTAGCTTCATCGATTAGTACAGCAGGATGAAGTCATAAGAAATTTCTGAAATTTTTCTCTCTGTCTCCACCTCTGCTGGTAGGGAGACACAACCCACTTGTCTGGACTGGTCTAGCAGGACAATATGAAAACCATTATTACCGTGGACTTGGGAAATCTACTGCTTACCCTACTCCTGAGATAAGCAGTATGGAATCAGTCTTTTGGGAACCTGACAGATACATGTGACCTGGATTGGCCACTGTTGGAAAAAAGATACTGGACTTGATGGACCTGTCGTCTGACCCAGTATCTGACCCAGGACCCACAGACAAAAAAAGAACTGAAAGAGTGCTTGTGCAGGAGAGGTTGAGAAGGAAATCCCAGGCATGTACAGAAAAAATACTCTTGAGGCTTTTATTTTAATTTTCAAGGAATGCTGTCCATATTGGCATTATCCAATAATGTCACCCATGTGTTTGACTGTGCAATCTTAAGAGGATTTTTGCTGTTCCTTAAGTTGCTACAGTGATAACTACAAAACCTGATACAGTCAAACCTCGGTTTTCATTTGCCCCGGTTTTCATACGCTTCGGTTTTCAACGTCTTTTCTGACTGAGATTTTGTCCCGGTTTTCATGCATTGCTTCGGTTTTCAACGTCTTTTGACTGAGATTTTGTCCCGGTAGCAGGGAAGAAAAGCTGTCAACGTAAGCAGGAGATGTTGCATGAATGTGGGAGGCAGTTCTTTCTCTTGCAGGGTACGTCTGAAGCTCTATATCATTAAGATTTTCTGCCATTCTGAAGCATTGAGCAGATAATGTAAAGGTATTTTAATGGACTGAATTCAATGTGATTCCGAAGAGAGCTGGGCACAGCAGCTTGTCAGGGGTGGCTAAGGCCAGATGTTAACATACTGTACTGTACAGTACTGTACTTAGCTTGCTTTCAGTGATGTTAAATGTTCATTTATCCATTTCATTAGTCATTTATATTTATTTCTCATTGTTTTCTGTATGTAAAAATATAGTTATTCTCTATAAAATGTATTTTTTGTGAATATTTTTGGGTGTCTGGAACGGATTAATTGGATTTACATTATTTCTTATGGGAAATATTGCTTCAGTTTTCATACGTTTCGGTTTTAGTCAGACTTTTTCGAACGGATTAATCATGAAAACCGAGGTTTGACTGTACTACCATGTCATTAATTGGTGGCTGTATGATCAGTCTGTTTCAGAGACATTTTAGCTGTCCTGAGAATTTCCCACTGACAATCCCTGCAATCAAGTAGAATGCAAAGTGACCTTACCTTGAGCGTTCTGCCATCTACCACCACATTGTTGACACACTGTATAGCTCGGAGTGCATCTTCTGACCGGATATAGGTTACATATGCACTAGCACTTGGACCCTGAAGTGAAAACATGACACAGTAAGGCCATTATGTGAGCAACTTGACCAATCCAAATATAATACACCAAAATCCAATCTCAGGGCTTTCATATCTTTTTACTGAGGTGTTTCAGAAATACAAAACAAATACTGCAAATTCACTAATGCAAGGATAGTCAGAGAATAGACAATATAATAGGGTCCTAGGTAAGGACTTAACCCTTCCTGGCTTACTGAAATGCTATAAATGATATTAATGGGCTCTTTCTTGCAAATAAAATAATAGGTAACTAAACTGAGTTATTTTAGATCCATTCCTACTCTTTGCCACCTTTCTGAAGAAGTCTACTACGATTACAGTAATTTAAAATATCTGAAAACAAAAAAGAAACAGCAAAGTTGAGAAAACAAATAGAAGAGGAAGCACGAACAGGACGAGGATCAAGATAAGCACATAGGATTTAAATGGGAAGAACTATCTGTGCAGACTCTATATATTATCTTATTTTTCTACTATAAGGATTATTATTACGTTATGCTGTTTCTAATCCTTGGGATCAATGTGCCCCTACACATCAGCATGTCCACTCCTTTGACCAGTTCATTCCTTCCAACTGCTGTCTCAAACTCCTGCACCTCAGTTCATCCCCTCTCGGACAGCTTTTCACCTCCATACATAGTAATTTAAATTTGAAACTTAAATTATGGGATTGAAAAAGATGTAATAGTTTAACGACATCACATCATTCCATCATCCCATTTCTGTGATAAATCGAATAAAGAAATTTCACATCAAACATGTTTATTACATTTGTCCCCTAAAAACATAAAGCAATTTGGATCTCTTAAGGAAAACTGATTACAAAACCAACACAAATTAGAGCACTAAATCGATGGGCACTCTTCAACATACAGCGCCTTGTACAAAGGTGTAGACTTTTACACTTTGCTGTCTAATGCATTTGAATTCTACTTTTAAGCAGGCATTTGTTTCAATGATAAATACAATATACTATCAGCACTGAAGAACAAGTATAAAAGCATTCCAAAACTCATTACATATGAGAAACCAAAAAGTTTGTCTTGTGTAAATGTTCACACCCATTTTCATAGCAAACCCAAATTATCCCCTTACCAAAACCTGCCTTAACAGACCGGTGAAGCCTGATGTCGGTGCCATGCAAGATGATAGAAACCATTATAAAGAACAAAATTACTTAACATATACACAGTCATGGTAAAATGGGACAAAGCCAACATGGATTTAGCCAATAGAAGTCTTGTCTCACTAAGGTGACATTTTACTTACCAGATAAAGCACAGTTACTTACCTGTAACAGGTGATCTCTGGGAACAGCAGAAATAAGTCTTCACATATGGGTACGTCGGTACCGACGGAGCCTGCGCGGGAACGCTCCCCAGCGTCCAATCAAAGCTTTTGGGAGTATCCCACAGCGCCTGCGTACTTCCTTCCTGCCTTTCCCAACTGTCTCTCCTCAGTTAAGTTTTAGAGCTGAGACAAAGAGAGAGAGAGAGAGACAACTCCTAGGGGAGGTGGGTGGGTTGTGAAGACTTATTCCTGCTGTTCCCAGAGATCACCTGTTACAGGTAAGTAACTGCTATCTCCAGGAACAAGCAGGAATGAGTCTTCACATATGGGGACTCCCTAGCTTTAGATGCCAGGGAGAGAGCCCATAAGTTGTGTGTCCCTGGAACAGGGCTGCACTTCCCCACCTGGATCTCTGGCATCCCATGAGGGATGGTGGGTAGGAGTTTATTAAGTATGGAACAGGTGTTTAAGAACAGCCTGACCAAACAAGGCATCCCAGCAGGAGTCCTTGTCCAAGCAGTAATGGGCTGTGAAGGTATGAACCGAGGCCCAAGTGGCTGCTCAACAGATGTCATCGATAGATACAAAGTTCAGATGAGCCATTGAGGCTGCCATGGCTCTGACATTGTGCGCTGTGACATGGCCCTCCAGAGAAAGGTTCTTGCTCTGATAGGCGAAAGAAATGCACTGGGCAATCCAGTTGGAAAGTGTTCTCTTGGAGACTGGTTGTCCAAGATGAGAAGGATCAAAGGCAACAAAGAGATGGGAAGACTTTCTATGTTGCTGTATCCTTTGTAAGTAAAAGGCCAAAGCTCTTTTACAGTCCAGGGTATGAAGGTTCCTCTCTGCACTTGATGCATGAGGTCCTGGAAAAAAGACAGGTAGGTAGACCTCCAGGTTGAGGTGAAAAGGCGAGACCACTTTAGGCATTAAGTGTGGATTAGTTCTAAGGACCACCTTGTCATGATGGAATCTTGTATAAGGTGGATTAGCTACTAGTGCTTGCAATTCACTGATGCGGCGTGCAGATGTGATTGCAATGAGAAAGATAACTTTCCAAGAAAGGTATTTCAAGGAGGTGGTAGCTAAAGGTTCGAAAGGCGGCTTCATAAGCTGACCAAGAACCAAATTTAAGTCCCATGCCACCGGGGGTGGTCTAATGGGAGGCTTTGTTAAAAGGAGGCCTCTCATGAATCTTGCTACAAGAGGATGAGAGGAAATAGGTTGTCCATTTAGAGGCCTAAGGGAAGCTGCAATAGCACTCAAATGGACCCTTACTGAATTTGTCTTAAGGCCTGCATTAGACAGATGAAGGAGATACTCCAGCAATGATTCCAGAGGTATGGCAAGGGAGTTAAGACCCTTCTCAGAACACCAGATGGTAAACCTCTTCCACTTGAAAGCGTAAGAATGTCTAGTGGAAGGTTTTCTGGAAGCATAAAGAACATCTTTCACTTGTTGAGAAAGATGAAGATCCTGGAGATCTAGGCCTTCAGCAACCAAGCCCTGAGATGTAGAGACTGGGGATTGAGATGCCATAACCTTCCGTCCTCTTGAGAGAGGAGGTCTGGAGCAGACCCTAACTCTAGGGAGGGAGCTTGAGAGAGATGTAGAAGTAGAGGGTACCACACTTGCCGTGGCCAATGTGGAGCTATGAGAATCATGTGGCCTCTGTCTCTCTGAAGCTTGAACAGGGTTTTGGGAATTAGGGGAATGGGTGGAAAGGCATACAGGAAGTCTTGACCCCAGTGAAGGAGGCAAGCATCCCTTGCCTGAGCCCACTGAGCTGGAGTTCTGGAACAGAACCGGGGAAGTTTGGCATTCCACGGACTTGCAAAGAGGTCTATGTCCGGGGTTCCCCAAATTCGAAAAATTTTGGATACCTGGTCCATATGTAGGGACCACTCGTGTGAAAGCAGAACTCAACTGAGTCTGTCCGCCCAAGAGTTTTGAACACCTGGAAGATAAACTGCCAGAAGATGAATGTGATGCTCTCTGGCGAGGGCCCACAGTCGCAGAGCTTCGTTGCAAAGCGACAGAGAGCCAGTTCCTCCCTGCTTGTTTACATAGAACATGGCTACCTGATTCTCCGTGTGGATAAGGACAGTCTTGTGGCTGAGCAGGGTGTGGAAAACTCACAGAGCAAGGAAGATTGCTTTGAGTTCCAAGAGATTGATATGTAGACAAGTCTCCTGTGGGGACCAGATGCCCTGGGTGGAGAGGTCCTGAAGATGAGCTCCCCAGCCCATTGGAGAAGCATCTGTTGTAAGAGTTGCTTGGGGTAGAGGTTGTTGAAAGGGGGACCCCAGCAACAAGTTTTGAGGGGACATCCACCACTGGAGGGACAAAATGAGGCGACTTGTGTTTGCTATTTTGTCTGACAGGCAGCCTACTGCCTGGGTCCATTGGGTGGATAAAGTCCACTGAGCTGCTCTCATGTGAAGGCGAGCATATGGTACCACATGTACGGTGGATGCCATGTGGCCTAGCAACTGTAACATCTCTCGAGCAGTTAGTAGGGGTTTCAACTCTGCTTGAGAAGCCTACAAATTGTATATATTGTATATATTGTGGTTGTACATAGTTACCCTGTTAGCCAACTCTGCTTGAGAAGCCTACAAATTGTATATATTGTATATATTGTGGTTGTACATAGTTACCCTGTTAGCCAAGTTGAATATCCTGTTCATATGTAAACACAAAGTACTTTTGGAAATGTGTATGTTCACTGTTCATTGTAAACCGCGCTGAAGCTGAATAGCGCGGTATAAAAGAGACTTTAAATAAAATAAATAAATAAAATAAATAAATAAGCTAACTGCACCAAGCAAAGGCAACGGGGCCTGGGGAAGATAGGCCCTTGCCCTTGTGGTATCCAGCAACGCCCCTATAAACTCCAGGGACTGAGTAGGGATTAAATTGGATTTTGGGATGTTTATTACCAGCCCTAAATACTGAAGGATATGCATTGTGCAGGTGAGAGAAGTCCTGGCCTCTGATTGAGTGGGAGCTCGAATGAGCCAGTCGTCCAGGTAAGGGAAGACGAATATTCCCAGGGTGCGCAGAAAAGCAGCAACCACTGCCATGCATTTCGTGAACACCCTTGGTGCAGAGGCCAGACCAAAAGGGAGCACTTTGTATTGATAGTGCTTTTCCTGAAAAAGGAACCGAAGGAACCTTCTGTGAGATGGATGGATGGATGAGAACATGAGTGTACGCATCCTTGAGATCTAGAAAACAAAGCCAATCCTGACTCTGAAGGTATGGCAGCAGAATTCCTAGAGAAACCATCTTGAATTTTTCTTTGACTAGGAATCTGTTCAACTCTCTGAGATCTAAGATGGGTCTGAAGCCTCCTGTTTTCTTTGGAATAAGAAAATAGGGGGAGTAGAACCCTGTGCCCTGTTGTTGAAAAGGCACTTCCTCTATGGCCCCCCTGGGCAAGAAGAGTGGCAACCTCCTGCTCCAACAGGTTGAGGAGGGAGGTTGGAGAATTGAACTGGTGCACTCTTGTGAGAGGGGGCAAGCTTGAAAAATGAAGCTTGTACCCCTCTCTTATGATGGAGTGTGTCCAATGTTCTGCTGTAATTTGCCCCCACCTGGGAGCAAAGTGACATAACCTTCCTGGAATGGTGGAGGGCTCTGGTCCTTCTAGAGCCAGGAAGGCTAAGTTCTCTAGCAGAAAGTCAAAGGCCCTGAGGGGGCTGAGGTTGCTGTGCTGGAGCAGTCCTCGCAGCCTTTGCTTTACTCTGTTTGGAGGATTGCTGACGTTTGGAAGGGATCTGAGCTGCAGAAGATGCCCGCTGACCATAAGCAGGATAGAATCTTCCCTTCTTAGAAAAAGGTGTTTTCTTGAACAACCTTTTCTTAGCAGGAGCAGCTGTAGATTTGGATAGTCTATCCAAAGCAGAATTTTCAGCATCCATCTGATTGGCTTTTGCTTGCCAATCCTTACCAAACAGGTTTTCACCTGTACAAGGGATATTTCCCAATTCATCTTGAACCCAGATCTCCAAATCAGATGCTTGAAGCCAAGCAATCCTACATGCACCTATGGCAATAGCTGAGGCTCTGCTTACCCATTCAAAGGAGTCGAAAGCTGCATGGTTGGAGAATTTGGAGATATCCTGGGCATGTTTGAGCCCAGTGAGAAATTCCTGCCTTTTATCTTCAGATATAAAAGGACTTAAAGTCTGCAAATGGTCAGTGACTTCTTTTAAGAACATTCCCATGTAAAGACTATAGGAATTAATTCTCGCAGCAAGCATGGAAGCTTGGAAGACTCTTCTTCCAAAAGCATCCAGGGTTCTACATTCACGTCCTGGAGGATTAGAGGCATGTCTTTTGGCACTTCTAATCTTTCTCATTGCAGACTCAACCACAATAGAGTGGTGAGAAAGTTGAGTTTTAGAGAAACCAGGACAAGAAGGGACACAATACATGGTATCCAACCTGCGAGAATGAGGAGAGGTGGTTAGAGGTGCTTCCCACATCCTCAACATGAGATCATACAGAATCTCATGAATAGGTAAGGTAGCTGCCTCTTTAGGAGTTTTAGGATATTGTAAAATATCTAACTCCTTGGCTCTGGGCTCTGATTCAGGAGCCACTGTAATAGAGAGACCCCAAGCCACCTCTTTGATAAAGTATTGAAAAGACAAATCCTCTGGAGGAGACATCCTTCGTTTAGGAGAGGACTCCTCCTGTGGAAGAAGCATCACTGCATCGACCGACTCTTCAGAATCCTCAGAGTCCTCAGAGGAATCGAAGTATCGTCTGTCTGGATGCTCTTGCAAAGCCCGATACCCGTACCGACTGGGATCGGTATCGGGAATCACTGGTACCGGGGTATCGGTACCGGAGGGCTTTAGAGGACAGAGTACCAGCATAGCGGACACCGATGCCGATGTCGATGCCACCGATACCGGGATTGGTGCCAATGGCGATGCTAGAGCCAGTACCGGCGGAGTAGTCTGTTGCGGTACCAAGGGCGTCGATGCCACAAGGAAAGCCGCCAGACTGCGTTCAATGGACAGAATCCTCTGATCCATCGACGCCGCCAATGCCTGGAAGTCGGTACCTGTGGAAGCCACCGGTACCCCAGAGCATGGCACCAGGAGATCTGTCGAGGCCACGCCATCGAGATCATCCTGGAACCCCGATGATGATGCTTTAGAGGCCGAAGCCTCCCGCCGGGGTAATTTTGCCGGTGCAGAATCCTCGAGGGCAAGGCCAGAGGCATCTCGATGCTTAGAAGGAGATCTACCCTTCGAGGACCGGCTGGATTTATGTTTAGTTACCTGAGATCCATGTGAGGAAGAAGCAGCCCTGGAAGACGTTGATGCCACCGAAGCCGCATCAGAGGGAAAAAGGGTACTGAGCTTGGCAGCTCGGTTCTGCCGACCTCTTTTAGACATCATGGAACAGGACACACAATCTGCTATGGAATGGTCAGGGCCAAACATTTTAGACACCATTCATGGGTGTCGGTGACAGAAATAGTACCTCCACATTTTGTGCACTTTTTAAAACCTGAGGCAGGCTTCTCCATATTTAAGGAAAAAAAGTTTTGGGCCTAAGGCCCAAAACTGAAGTGCACCTGAAGAAAAAGAACGGTAAAAGGGTTTTTTGGGGTTTTTTTACAAGAAGAAAAGAACAAAGACCGGCGGTACCGGCACAGCGTCGAAGAAGGCAGACGCAACAGAAAAGAAATAAAGAAAAAATAAGGAAATTCTTCTGCGGTGACAGGAACACAACCTGCTGGCTCCGCGGAAAAAGAACAACTGAGGAGAGACAATTGGGAAAGGCGGGAAGGCAGCACGCAGGCGCTGTGGGATGCTCCCAAAATCTTTCTGATTGGACGCTGGGGAGCATTCCCACGCAGGCTCCGTCGGTACCGACGTACCCATATGTTTAGACTCATGCCTGCTTGTTCCTGGAGATTGTCCTTTCCTTGAGTCCTACTAGGCCAGTCCAGACAAATAGGTTGTGTTCCCCTAATAGCAGATTGTTGGAGACAAAGACCAATGAAAAACCCAGGTTTCAATGACATCACTCCCATGCCTCTATCAGCCTCAGTCACCAGAAGTCTCTCTTCAGTATTTGTTCCAAAGCATATGGGAGATGGGAGTGGAGGAGTAGTCTGGTGGTTAGAGCAACTGCCTAGTACCCAAAAGATCAAGGGTTCAATTCCCACTGGCACTACTTGTGACCTTGGGCAAGTCACTTTACCCTCCATTGCCTCGGAAGAAAAGGCCTGGCAATCTACTTCCAGTGATACATTGACTAGAAAACCCAGAAGCAGATGGGTCACTAGGAGTCAGTACTGACTTGATGGGAGATACTTTATTTATTTATTTATTTTATTTTATTTTATTTAGCTGTATTTATATCCCGTTTTTCACCAGGTCAAAGCGGTCAATTGGGGGATATATTTAACACAAGGGGATATGAGACACACACACTAATACATACAGGGAACATGGGCAATGGAGGGTTAAGTGGCTTGCCCAAGACCACAAGGAGTGCCTATAGGACTAGAAATCCCAGTCCCTCCGGCCTGAGATTGCTGTCCCCTGGTGGGACTTGAACCCCCAGCCCTCCTACCTGGAGTACCTTGTCCTAACCACTAGACCACTCCTCCCTCCAGATACAAAGCAAGATTCACACAACCTCAAATGTGGGCAACAATGAGTACTCAACAGTAATGAACAATGTACAGGAAAGCAGAAACAGAAGGCTGTGAGTAGAAGATGAGCCTGCAGAGCTAAGTATACTGCAGGACCCAAGCATACTGAAGCAGAAAAAAAAACAGCAATACAGCTAGAGGGCCAGGCTCTGGACTGGTCTAGCAGGACTCGAGGAAAGGATATTATCTAGTAAGTAAAATGCCACCTTCCATATCATCCTGCTAGAACAGTTCAGATAAGTGGCATGTACCAAAGCTACAATATCACTGGGCAGGAAAAGACACGGCAGCACGCAAAACTCTTTAGCCGAAGACAGTATCTGTCCATGTGGTGTGGATATACAGGCAGTAATGTTTGAAAAAAGTGGAAAGAGATGCCCATGATAGTGCCTGACAAATATCAGCAAGGGCTACCAAGCTCTGCCCAAGAGGATACCTGTGCTCAGCTAGAATGGGCATGCAAACCCTCCAGAACCAGATGGTCCCATAACAGATATGCTGAGGCAATAGCCTCTCCTTGATCCAGTGCCCCAAGGTCGACTTGGCCGCTACTTCACCCTTGCGTGGGCCAGCAAACAGCACAAAAAGATGGTCAGACTTACAAAAGATATGCAGCATAGTCTCCAAGTACCAAAGAAGCACTCCCGCCCCCCCACCCCCCACCCCTGGATATCCACAAGGTGAA
Organism: Ichthyophis bannanicus; assembly: GCA_033557465.1. NCBI lineage: Eukaryota > Metazoa > Chordata > Amphibia > Gymnophiona > Ichthyophiidae > Ichthyophis > Ichthyophis bannanicus. Next base: position 409,542,277 of record CM066036.1, on the reverse strand, counting down.
GATCGTTATCCTTCTCCCAACACTTAGAGGAGGGAGGAAGGCAGGCAAATCACCTGGTTCACGTGAAAGGGAGACAGCAATTTAGGCAAGAAGGTAGGCACAGGCCGAATGGAAATGACCTCAGTTGAAAAGGATAGATAAGGATCTCAGCAAGACAATGCCTGCAGCTTAGCATTCTGCCTTGCAGAACAAATTGTGACCAAGAAGACAGTCCTGAGCATCAATACTTCAAAGTAGCACACTTCAATGGCTCAAAGGGGGCCACCATCAGAGCCCTGAGCACCAGAGACATATCCTAGAAAGGGATAACAGACTGAAGTGGATGGCGCAGATGTCAAATGCCTTGGAGAAAATTAGAGACGTGTGGGTACAAGGCCAAGGAATTGCCCGCCACTGGGCAAGTCCTGAACCTTCACAGAGTCACCTGAACCTTCAAAGAGCTATGAGAGAAGCCCAACAAGGATGACACCTTGGCCACCTCAGGAGCCAAGTGCAGTGTGCCACATCCGTGCTCAGAAAGGCACCAAATTCGTACATATGTTAACTTGGTAGACCTCCTCCAGGCACCAAGAATAGTAGAGGTTACAGCTGGAGAGTAGCCCTTATGCACTAGCAGTCTCCTTTCAAGAGCCATGCCGTAAGTGAGAAAGGAGATGGGTCCTCCAGGATGATTGGTCCCTGCCACAATAGGACTCGAGATGAAGGCAGCTGAAGAGGAGGTGCTTGAAGAAGCTGTATCAGGTCACTGAACCACGCTCTCCATGGCCAAATCAGACACCATTAGAACAACCCTGCCCAGGTGGCACTCTATACACAGAATCACACGTCCCACAAGGACACACATACAGCAGCCACAGACAGGGGCAAGGCTAGGTCAGAGCAACAAAGCCCTTGGACCTATCTCTGTGTGGGGGAGTTACCACAGAGAGGGGCAAGGCTAGGTTAGAGCAACAAAGTCCTTGGACCTATCTCTGTGTGGGGGAGTTACCATCAGATCCATTTCGGGGTGACCCCAATGGTGCAGAACCAATTAAAAGGTTTCCTGACCCACTCCCCAGGATTCAGGGAGTGCCGGATGAGGAAGTTCATTTTCACATTGTCCATTTTGGCAATGTGCTGAGCCGACAAGGCTAGGAGATCCTTCCCTGCCCAGGCAAACAGGAAATCCATCTCTAGGGTCACTCCGGTGGTTCTTGTACTGCCCTGATGATTGACGTAAGCCACCGCCGTGGCATTGTCTGAAAACACTCAAACCACCCAGCCCACAACCAAGGGCTGGAAACATAGAACAACCAACCTGATGGCCCTCGCCTCAAGGTGGTTGATGGACCATACTGCTTCCCTGCAGTTCCAAGGGCCCTGGGCCATATGATCCCCAGTCTGAGAAGCTGGCATCCATTGTCAGCAGGATCCAGGAGAAATTGTCCAGCGGAACGCCCTTCCTCAGATGACACCACCGCAGGCTGGGCTTCATCATCAATGGGAGCAGGACCTTGCACTCAAACTCCTGAGAACTCAAGGACCATTGAGTCAACAAGGACCGATGGAGCAGCCGCATGTGAGCATGCACCCATGTGATCATCATCTCTATAGTCGCTGCAATTAATAGGAGGAGCTGAAAATCTCATCCTCTGGGGGCCTGCTGCACACAGAACATTGCCAGGCAATTCAACAGTCTTCTGACTTTCTCCTCTGACAGGAAAACTCTGCCTACTCCAATGCTGAAACTCCAAATACTGGGAAGGCAATAGCTGGCTCTTTTCTTGACCGATTACCCAGCTGAGGCTTTCCAAAAAGGACACCACATGGGACATCACCAGAGATGCTTCTAACAGTGAACTGGCCCAGATGAGCCAGTCGTCCAGAAAGGGATGGACACAGATCCCTTAGCGCCACAGCCATCCCCATCATGAAGTCCTACAAGCACTAACAAAATCTAACAAGACCACCTGCAAATTGGACCCAATCCCTTCTCATTGGTTGTCCGAATCCTCTCTTCAGCTCATACCTATTATTACTAACATTATTAACACTAGTCTTTCTACTGGTCATTTTCCTTCACCCTGGAAATCAGCTATCGTCCGTCCTATTCTCAAACAACCTTCTCTTGATCCTTCTGTCCTTTCTCACTGGCGTCCTGTCTCGAATCTTCCTTTCTTGGCCAAACTGTTGGAACGTCTTGTCTTTAATCAGCTAAATTCTCACACCGAAGCTACTAATACTCTACACCCTCGTCAAGCCGGTTTTCGTCACGGACACAGCACGGAAACGGTTCTTCTTGCACTTCTCAATGACCTGCATGTTGCTCACGATCGTGGTGATGTCTCCCTCTTGGTTTCTCTCGACCTTTCTGCGGCTTTTGACTTAATCGATCAACGCACTTTACTCTCTCGTTTATCGGATGTGGGTTTGCAAGGCACAGTTTGGCAATGGTTCTATTCTTTCCTTACAGCTCGCTCCTTTTCAGTTCACTCTGGTGATCAGTCTTCCATGCCGTTTCCTCTCTCTTGTGGTGTGCCGCAGGGTTATGTCCTCTCCCCACTTCTGTTCAATATCTTTCTGGCTCCTCTATCGTTGGTAATTCAGCAATTCCCAGTGTCATTTTACATGTACGCTGACGATATTATCCTATTATTTCATACCTCTCCCCTAACCTTAGACATTACTCATCTGAATCTCTGCCTCTCTCAGATTTCTTCCTGGCTGTCTCACAACTTCCTACATCTGAACCCATCCAAATCCACAGCTATGTGGGTCTCCCTAACCGGTTCCTGTCCTTCTCTGGCTCCCATGATTGACTCTGTTCCCCTTCCTCTTGTATCATCCTTTCGCTATCTTGGTGTCATTCTGGATTCTACGCTTTCCTTTCACCAGCACCTTACTTCCCTTATATGTCGCTCCTTTGTTATCCTAAGACAGATCAGAGCTGTCCGCACCCTTCTTCCTTTCTCTTCCCTAGTTACTCTCGTCCTGGCCCTAGTTATAAGCCGCCTGGACTACTGTAATGTCTTTCTTGCTAACCTCCCTAAATATCAACTTTTACGTCTTCAGCGCATTCAAAATACTGCCGCCCGTCTCATCACATTTGCACACCGTTTTGACCATATCACACCTATCCTTCTCCGTTTACACTGGCTGCCACTCTGCGCTCGCTTCCATTATAAGTTTCTTATCTTGATTCACCGCGCTCTTTATACCAATACTCCTTTATACCTTGCAGATCGGATTTCCCTTCATAACCCCTACCGTCAACTTCGCTCTCTTCATGCAAACCGTTTGTCCCTTCCCTCCCCGTCACAGGCACACCTTGAGCAGACCCGTCATGCAGCCTTTTTCTTTCTAGGTCCAATGTTATGGAATGCACTACCCCCGTCCCTCCGTCTAGAACCCTCTTACCCTCAATTTAAATCATTACTCAAAACCCATCTGTTTCAGCAAGCTTTTCATCTTTCCCCTGATGGTCCTCCCTGATGCCCCTTCAGTTTCTTGTATCTAGTACTGTTTTGTTTGTATATTGGTTTGTTGTGTATTTTGTCTACCCATAGTTTGTCTTGTCTTCCCTGTTTTGGGCCTTTTATTATTGTTTGTACTCTTTTTAGACATTTTTTGTTTTAAATATTTAAGTTAATTAATGTCTTAATTTATTGGCCCTTTGTCTGGCTTGTTTTAATTTTTTTTGTCTTATTTATCTTTGCTTTTATACTTTCCTTTTCTGTCTCATTTTTGGCGTTCCTTTCTTTGTTTTTGCACTGTCAACCTTTTATTGTACACCGCTTTATGTCTCCACGAAAAGCGGTTTATCAAATTTTTAATAAAGATAAAGATAAAAGATAAAGACCCTGGAGAACGTCCTTGGGGCAGTGGAGAGCCTGAAAGGAAGGGCTATTGCAAAGGGATCCATGAAAAACTGACAGGTCTGGGATGACTTATGGACATAACCAATGCCTATCAAAATCAATTAGATGATATTAAAAAATTAAAACAGATCCTCCTAGGGATAATCTTTATATGAGAAAGTTGTTACAAAAAGAGGAGTATCATAAAACAAAACAATAATAAACAAGTAAAAGCAATTAAAAATGTAAAAGACAGTTTAAAAACAGATACGGAAGGTGGTAAAAACAAATAAAACCAAGTCAAAAACAGCCATTGGTTCTGCTTTGCCCATTTCTTTGGTTTCTTCAAAAGGGGAAATCATATAGTATCGGCTCTCTCAAAAAGAAAGTCCAAGCTGCCATATTGTATTGTCCTCAATTCCGTAAACATTTTTAAACAATGCTATGATCAGGGACTAATTCATACTGCTAATACGTGAAGAGTCCTGTACAAAGGGCGATTTAAATAACCACCATAATAAATAATACAATAAAAAAAAAGATTAAAAAGAAATTTAATAAAAAACAAAATACATATACAAATCACCAGGTTCATTAAATAAATGACAACCAATTCCTTGTGAAAATCTACAATACAATCAATTAAAACATACTCCATCTAAAAAATAAATAAAAATGACCTTATGAAAAGGAACCCCTCTAAGAACCTTCTGTAATCTTCCGGAAAGAGCAGAGGGGAAGGAGTAGGAGAGAGGGGGCGCTGAGGTTGTGTGAGGCTGCTATACTCTTCCAGATTCTTCCTAATCCTTCCAATTTGTGGCTGTTCAACAAGCCCTTATCCTGATAAGGGCATGGAGCTGAACCAATTTTCCTCCCTCCTATAGCTACCAAAAAGACCTCAGTGGAGCCTCCTACATCGCGTTGAAGTGAGAGAGTCACTTTAGGGCTTGAGGTAGTCATTCACAAGCATTTAATTAATCTTTTTTCCTCTCAATCTTCAGAGATTCTACAGAGAGGAGAAAATCCATCCACCATCTGCTGGAGACAAAGAAATACTGAAGAGTGACCTCTGGTTGCTTAGGCTGATAGAGGCATAGGACTGATGTTATTGAATCCTGGACTTTTCATTTGTCTTTGTCTCCAGAAATCTGCTGGTAGGGAAACACAACCCACATGTCTGAACTGTCTAGCAGGACGATATGGAATCTGTTATATTTTTTTTTGAAGGTGTGAATAAACACATAGATAAAGATGAGCTGGCTAATATAGTGTATCTGGATTTTCAAAAAGCCTTTAACAAGGTCCCTCATGAGAAGATTAAAAAATCATGGGATAGTGAGCAGTATACTATTGTAGATTGGGAAATGGTGAAAGATAGAATACAGAGAATAGGGCTAAATGGCCAATTTTCTCAACAGAAAAAAGCGAATAGTGGATTACCCCAAAGATTTGTGCTGGGCCTGCTTCTTTTAAACATAATCATAAATGTCCTCGAAATGGGAACAATGAGTGAGGTGATCAAATTTGCAGTTGAAACAAAATACAAAAGGATTGTGAAAAATTGCAAGAGGACTGGGCATCCAAATGGCAGATGAAATTTAACATGGACAAGTGCAAAGTTATGCATTTAGGGAAGAACAAGTCAAACTACAGCTACATGATGCAAGGTGCCACATTAGGAATCACCACACAGGAGAAGAATCTGGGTGTCACCAACGATAATATAGTGAAACCCTCTGCCCAGTATGCCGTAGCAGCCATGAAAACAAATAGCATGCTAGTATTTATTTATTTAGCTGTGCTTATATACCGCTTTTCACCAGGTCAAAGCGGTTTACAGATATACGCTAACAGGCACTTTTTATTCCCTTGTCCCCGAAGAGCTCACAATCAAAGTGTACCTGAGGCAATGGAGTAATCATAAGGAAAGGAATGGAGAATAGAATCAAGGATATTATGCCTCTGTATTGCTCCATGGTGCAGCCACACCTTGAATATTGTGTGCAATCCGGGTCACCATATCTTAAAAAGGATGTAACGAAATTCGAAAAGGTACAGAGACTAAAATGATAAAGGGCATGGAAGGGTACCTCTATGAGGAAAGGCTTTAAAGGTTAGGGCTTTTCAGCTTGGAAAAAAGACGGCTGAGGGGAAATATGATAAAGGTCTATAAAATAATGAGTGGCGTGGCAAGGGTAAACATTAATTGGTTGTTTACTCCTTCAATTAGAAGACAAACTACGGGACATGTAATGAAGCTATAATGTAGCACATTTAAGACTATACAGAGAAAATATTTTTTTTCATTCAACTCGTAATCAACTCTGGAATTCATTGCCAGATGTAATAAAAGCTGTGAGCCTGATTCTAGGAACATCCACATCCGGCCATGGGCACGTAGAAATCGGAAACGGGGCTGATTTATACCCAATTCTGGAACCACTGTTGTAGATGCACCTGCTATTCCGGGATCGGAGACATAGATGCACAGGTAATTAGCATATTCTGCGAAAGTAGATGTAGCTCACTCTCCCCATCCCCGCGAGGGCACGCCTCCGCATACAAAACATGCCACCCCAATCCGTTCCACTCACCAACAGCGATGTGCACATGGTAAGTACACATCGCTGAGGGTACAGTAGAACTGCTGCAGAACAGATCATAAATGCAGATCTGGGGCACATGGGCATCCTGACACACCTTACAGCAATACAGACATGGCACTGGGGGCACACTTTGATACCTATGTCACTGATTACTTTGGACAACAGTCTATATAATGCAATGTATGTACCAGGGTACAGCAGAAGAGGATCCCCACACTGAATGTCACACCATATCTCTATTACAAATAAGGGCTCTCTGAATGGCAGCATGCAAAAGTGCAGACATCACTAATACATGGCCAAGAGCACCTGCATATATCCCTACGAATATGCCGGACCTTGACCTACAAATTATCACGCGTTCACACTGCCAGCTGGTAATGCTGTGGACCACCCTACTGGCCAGGTACTAGCTAGGCAGTCATGTCCCCCCTTCCTGTGCCACCGTCACACCACATACACATACACACATCATCACTTGCATACACACACAACACATCTATGACTAAACGATAGCATGCAGCTATACATCAAGGCTAGTACAACACACCATGGCATGACAAACCAGGACTCCAGTTCAGATCTGCACTCAGCACCCAATCTGGATTCCCTCCTATAACCACCCACGTACTCTATGTTCATTGGCAAGCACATTGTACAGAACAGCAGAATTGTCAGCATAGGCAGAACATGCAATAGTGATCATGTACATATGTCCGTGGGGATGTATCATGCTGTTACATTGACTTCCATCACCTCTGCACCCTGTTCATTCTAAGGGTATTGTGTGGTCCCCCAGACTGCGGATACACCGGTTACATGCACATTTGTTACAGCCATACATCCTTATGGGATGCCTTGAGCCGCCGAGCGAAAATGTTTCTAAGTCCTGCCCTTATTCCTCGTTTCCGCAGGAATAAGATGTTTGTCCGCAGAGAACTCTGAGAACATACACAGGCCGTTCCTGAATACGCTTTGTATGTGGCTGTGGCTGACCATGTCCCCGTTCTGCCCCCTCCCAGCCACACACCGAGATCCCACAGAAGTGGCATGTGGAATACAGTCAAAGACATTTTCGCTATGAAAACATCTACGCTTTACATCCAGGCAGGTTATTTGCAATTTAGACTGATCTCCTTTTAGTATAGCTGGGTTTCAAAGAGGTTTGGACAAGTTCCTGGAGGAAAAGTCCATAAACCATTATATTGAAGCAGACTGAGGAAATCCCCTACTTACCCCTGGGATAATCATCATAGAATCAGTCTACATTTTGGGAACCTGACGGGAATTTGTGACCTGGATTGGCCACTGTTGGAAAAAGGATACTGGGCTTGTTGGAAATTTGGTCTGATCCAGTATGGCATATCTTATGTTTTTATTGGGAGAAAAATTATCATTGTCAAATCCTGCAAGTACCTTAATGTGGTGAATTTGTGGTATCAGATCTATACCAAATCCAAGACAACCACTATAATTCAACTATGACATGAAGAAAAAAGAAATAGCTAAATGAGCCACATTGGCCAGGATATAAAGGTGTGCACCCAGGATTTAAGCATCAAAGCTAATGTTCCTACTGTTGCCAGTGCAGACATTTCAAATGAAAACATCCTGCTGCAGATATAGGACATAGTGAACTTGTTCTTAGACCCACTGCATCAGAAGGACCACAAAAAGTTCATGAAAAAATGAAAGGACTTATTACAATTAAGTGGGTCCCTGTGGATATAAAAACAAGATAATATGCTACTAACTCTACAAATAAATTGAGAGGGCATACAGAGTAGTAAAAACAGCAATGAAAATACTGCAACTGATGCAACTTTAAGATGCCTAATTTTAAAAATCTAACAAATATATAAGCAATAACATTTTAAAACAATTGAGGACTTTGTACAAATAGAAATAGAATGAGGAGTTAAGAAGGTAGCACCAGAAGAAAAGCTAGTGCAAAGAGGAAAAGAAAACCAGGGAAAAAGCCAGTACAGTCAACACTGGCTCGATGGCATTTAACCCGTTTTGGACAGCTCGCATATTCTTTCTCTGTTCTGGATCATTTATTAGATTTATTACACTCAAACAACTATGAAATACCAGCAATAATAAAAAATATTAAAACTTTGCAGAAAAAGCACAGTTACTTACCTGTAACAGGTGATCTCTGGGAACAGCAGGAATAAGTCTTCACATATGGGTACGTCGGTACCGACAGAGTCTGCGTGGGAACGCTCCCCAGCGTCCAATTAGAACGCTTTTGGGAGCATCCCACCATGCCTGCATGCTGCCTTCCCGCCTTCCCAACTGCCTCTCCTCAGTTAAGTTTTAAAGCTGAGACAAAGAGAGAGAGAGAGAGGGGAAAGATAGAGATAGAGAAATACAACTCCTAGGGGAGGTGGGTGAGTTGTGAAGACTTATTCCTGCTGTTCCCAGAGATCACCTGTTACAGGTAAGTAACTGTGCTATCTCCAGGAACAAGCAGGAATGAGTCTTCACATATGGGGACTCCCAAGCTAAGATGCCTGGAGGAGTCCCAGCATGTTGCGAATCTGAGAAAGGCCATGCTATTCGACAGAACCTCAGGCATCCTGGGGATGGAGGGTAGGAGATGGACTAAAAAGATGTGCTATGGAACAGCTGGACCAAACAGGATGCCTAGATAGGAGACCCTGTGTGGATAATATCCAGTAGTAAATATTGAACTGCAATACACCCATATGGACCTCACCTGGTGGTATTGAAAAAGGTTTATGGAGGTTCATATGGATCTGCTAATATGAACCAGCAGAATATTCTCAAGGAGTACCTCAATGTGGAACAGAGGTAAATAAACTGTGCAAAAGACAGGTTGAGGTCTGAACCTTTAGGGTGAGAAAAAGTTCCAGCGGAAACTGGGGTAGTTCAATGAGGCAGGACTTTTGCGGGGAAAACGCAGAAGTCCCTATTAGATAAGTCTGAAGCTCTTTTGACCTTGAAGAGACATAGTTCTTATGGGAGAAGAGGGGCTTTGAAGATCCCTATATCCGATAACAAAGAAGGACAGAGTATGAGGCATTGAAGCCTATTTTCTGAAGATTCAGAATGCCCTTCCTAATTGAAGTCACTTAGGAAAAAAGATGGTACATGGAGGGCTTCAGATGTACCTAAACTGAAGGTCATGGTGCAAAAACCCTTTAACTACCACAGGGAAGTGGTTGTTTATGTAGAACCCTAAGCATGCTGGAGCAGCATTGATAGGGATAGTGACTATTTGTCGGGGCCGTACAGGAAATATATATATATGAACCTAGGCAGACAGATAGAAAAAAGTATATAGATACATATCCACCTACTATTATATATTGCAATATATATATAGATAGGTAAATAAAGATATATCTATTTATATAAATATATATATATATATATATATATATATATATATATATAAATATATATATATATATATATATATATATATATATATACATATATATATATACACACACATATATATACCCCCATGTCCCCACATAGGGATACGTGGAGAGAGAAAGATTCATCTAATAACAAGAAGGGAAATACCTGCTTGAGGAGATGTTTAGAGAATCCATTCTCCCTGGTTATGAGTGGGAGAGCTAAGGGAGTGCTCTCACTGACAAGGAGAAGTCTAGAGTCCTCTAAGAACTCTAGCCCTTGAATAACCAGGAATGGAGGCCTATGTGAAAAAAGTGCAGAGGATGTTTTTAATCCGCAGACAGTAAGTCTGGATCCTTCCATAACTCCAGCATGGCAGCTGGAGAGGAAGATGCAATGAAATGAGATACCATATTTACCCTTCTATGAGGGCAAAATGAGTATGATGCATTCTTACGCTCAATATGAATTACCCCATGAAGAATTGAGGGTGGAAGGAAAATACAAGACAAGGACTGGCTATTACCCAAAGAAAGCCATCCCTGGTGAAGGGGTCCTCTGGAGATGTGAACCAACCCAGGGGATTGGATAATTCTTTAGGTCTTCACTTCAATAAAGGCCTGTGTCCTTTATTGAAGAAGGAGACTTTAATGGAAATGGTAAGGGTAGGGAAGAACCCAGTAGTCATGACTACGTAAAATCCTTCCTAACCATCTGGAATTATTTGCTCTCTAGCAAGGGCCCATAGTGCAGAGCTGCTCTGTAGAGATGCAGAGAGCATGTTGCAGGTTGGTTAGAAGAAAAAACTGGCTGTTTAAGAGCCAGTATGTAACCTGAACTACTCCGCCAAAGCCCAAGGATTGGGGAAGGCTAAGGATAGAAGGTATGCTGATGTGTCTGCAACAATAAAGCCAGAAAAGGTTCTTAAGCTGTCTGGGACTTAGTAGTAAGGTCAGAAAGATTGATATTGGAGATCAACCTCTGGTTGCTTGGTCAGCAAGTCAGTGGTCTAACCACTAAGAGCCCCTGCACTTCTGACTATTGTTAGGGCAGCAGAACAAATCTTAGGTCCCAAGATTGGAAAAAAGACCTACAGACATAAATAGGAGTAGCAAGACTCCGTCATTGTCTGAGAAGCTGCCACAAAACAAGAATGCAAGGGGGAGACAACTCTGAAAAGAAAACTCAGGGGCTTAGGATAAGCCTACAGTTAAGTGGTATCACTCTTACAGACCAAAATGTCTTAGTAAGAGGGACAGAGTTGAAAAATGACTTACGATGGAGTAACTCTTTGAAAAAGTAATATGAGACATGCTGATACAGGAGAAAATGTCAAAGGTAAAGGCATAGCAACCTTATTGACAGCTGTTACTCCCCTGTCCACTTAGGAGGAAGAGGAGTAACTTTACTACCTGTAAAGCATAATCATCTTAAGAAGCTCTATGAGCTAAAAGTCAGGATGTCTCTTTAAAGAGAGACGTGTAAAAATTTAGGATGGAACCGATGTAGATGCTTGTAATGAGAAGAAGCAAACTACAGGTTCTAAACCTCAAAACAGGGAAGAAGGATTCAGTGAAGAGTCTATCAGCAACCCTGCGGCTGCTGGGTTTGCTGAAGCGGTTGAGGTTGTGGTTTCTTTAGCCTGGTTTGATGTTTCCCTTGTTTGGAAACAGCTGTATGATGGGTAGAGAATGAATAAAACTTTTTCCCCTTGGGGGAATAAAGTTTGGTAGAAGATTTTCTACCACCTGGGATAGAGGAAGGTGTTGACCATCCTTTGAAAGCAATAGTGTCAGTGGTTAACTGAGCAGCTTGGCGTAAAGTCTCTTTGTTAAAGAGATTCTCCCCAGTACAAGGAGTATTTCCCAGCCTTTCTTGTACCCATTTATCCAAGTCGGAAGCTTGGAGCCAGGCCATGCGTCGTGCCCCTATGGCTATAGCAGAAGTTTTGCTAACAGACTCAAAACAGTCCAGGGTAGCATGAGTAAGAAACCTAGAGATATTTTGAACATGACTAACCAGTAAAGAGTAATCTGCTCTTTTGTGATCTTGAAGAGAAGAAGTCAAAAACAGCAAACTGTTTGTGACCTCTTCAAGAGATAGTCTCATATAGAAAATATATGAGAGAATTCTTGTTGAAAACATGGATGCCTGGAAGCTTTTACATCCAAAGGCATCTAAAGTTCTAGACTCATGACCTGGCGGATAAGAAGAGTGCCTTTTAGTGAAAGTATGTTTGTTTGTACAGGGTGGTGTACACAACCAGACTGTCTAAGAAAACCTGAGAGAGTTAATTTTGTTCAGAACTTTGCTTAGAAATAAACTTCATATATTTGCTTACTAAGTAAGTGAAGGTTTACATGTCCTGTAAATAAAGAAAAGGGCAGGTTGTACTATAGCCTCTCTGTCTCAGGGTTAGTAGATACCAAGCAGTCAGCAGTAAACAATTATGTCTTGGAATACATGTATGTCTCCTCATACTGACCTACACTGATTAAAAGTTGACCTATGATGTGATAAAGACGTAATAATTGACGTGTAACAATAAAGTGAAATTATGCTGTATCATCCAAAAGAGCCTTATAAATAAAGTGAACCATGGCTAGTAGTTAGAGTAAACAAAGAGAACTTTGGTTCAGTTTGTTTCTCTCCCAAAGCTTTGGTGTATTTATATAGGAGTGTGTAGTATTTTATTGCTGTCTTTTAGATTACCTTCTCATTGCTTTGAATGTAGTCTTCTGTAGCTCCAAGGGCCCTGCAGGTTGCTGGTGAGGGGAGGATAATAGAAGCCCACAGTTGGTGCCGTGCCGTTCTACAGATTTCAACATTCCTGGCAAGGGCGGAAGGTGTTTGTGAGTATTGTATGGTGCCAGCAATGAGCAATCTGTTAGGTAACCGAGAGTTGTCTCAATTGTGTGAATGGCATGACAAAGCTATGGTTTTAGCTGTTCAGAAAGTAGCCCTTCTTTCTGTATGCGTGAGAAGTATGGGGATATAGCTACTAATTATATTGTGCACTGGTATGCAGTGACTAATGATAATGTGCTTTTACAGTTTCCTTTGGAGGGAACATTTTCTATAGATAAGCTTCATTATCTGAAATGTGCTTTGCAGGCTAAACACAGAGTATGTGATGCCCGTGAAGGGCTGGTGTTTGGTTGGTGGCAGCAAATGGCACATGTTATGAAAAATGATTTGTTTATATTAGAAAATGCTGGTAAAACGGGTGAACCACAGGAGAAAGAGATTGATAATGACCGGGCAGGGAAGTTCCCAGTCATTTTTTCTCCAGAGTACGATGCAGAGGTGGCTGCAATTGGAGCTGGAAGAGTTCCAGGTGTATTCCCAACGTCTCCCCCTCTTTGTTCTGAGAGTTATGTAGTTTCTGAGAGGGAGAAGGTCACTCGTGCAGCGAAGTTAAGAGAAGAGATAAGGAATAAGCAAAGAATATTGGGGAATGCACAAATTGAGAATTTTGGTACTTGCAATGTTTCTCAGCTCAGAGAAATGAATGCCCTTAGTTGTGAAATAGAATGTATTGTACATATAATAGATTCCTTAAAGGGAACAGTAAGAAATGATATTTCTGCTACAAAGGAATTGGGAATTTCTAGTAAACTTGTTGATGATATTGAAAAGGATCTGAATAAGCATTTTATGACCTATAGAGAGAAATGTATTCAAATACATGGTGCTATAAGTTTTCTTCAAACTGTTTTACGTCAGCATAATAGTTCATGTTCTACTTGGGCTGCTTTAGATAATTTGCTTAGAACTGCGTTTTATAACCCAGCTGATTTTCATAGGGTCACTCATCCAGTTTGTGACATACCCTGTGATAAACTTCCAAGAGAAAACTCAGAGATAATTTTGTTTTAGTGGTTAATAAAAGAAAAAAAAGATGCTTTTCTGTTAGAATCACTTACAGTAGTATGCAAACTTGTGAAAGGATTGGTTGAGATTAACATCTTTAAGGCAGGATTCACCAATTGTTTCTGTAAATGGTTTAAATCCCGTGAGTAAAAGGTATTTTTTTAAAGTTTCTATGACCGATTGGCCGGCTAGAACAGCTGCTGTAAGTTTCAGTACAGTAAGCTGACATGTGATGTGAAATGACTAAATTGCTCAACTTACAGATTGCTTCTATGTAACCTCCCAGGAGCAGGGGGAGGGATAGGATCAGAGCAAGAGAAGGTCATAGGACTCCTCAGCGAGACAGTTCAGATAAGCTTGTTATTGAGCATTTGCAGTGAGACTGTCTCCGGAATCGGAGTCTTGATGGTCAGAGAACTCCGGTAGCTGCTGATTGCACTCTATCCTGGCTGAGTGTGAAGATATTTTCAGCTGTATTCTCTCTGAAGTGCCGTGTTCTGCAGATCTCCAGAAATCATTCATCCTGGAGAGCTTTCTTCTTCTTTATGGACAATGCTGGGATCAGATATCGGATGCCTTTCTATCCCGCCTGTGCGGATCGTCGTGAAACCTGGAATTCAGTTTCCTAGACTCAAGCTGTGTCCACTGCCAGCAGCCGCCGGTGAAGAAGTTGTTTTGTACTTGAAGATCTCCAGACACAAAGTGTCACTTCATTATGTAAGACTTCAATTCTTCTTGTGCTAGAGGCTGACGGTAAGACTTATAGATTTGTGCAAAGCCTGTGAGCAGTAAATAATGTGATTTTGCAAATTTCTCCCTTGGCAAAGAAAAAGCAGTTTTGTTTTTATTTGTTCTTTTTGAAGGTTAGTCCTGCATATTTGCACAGGCCCTAAGAACTGCATTATTTGATGTAAGACTCAACCATTCCTCTTTAGTTTATTATGTGAATGATTTGTTTTTAATGTAGACTAAATTACGTATGTTATTGGTCAGATTTCTTGTCTTTATTAGCTTATATTGCTAAGTTAGGTTTGAGGGTTAAATCTGTCTCAACTGCAATTTGTTTCCCAAAATGTTATTGCGTAGCTTCCACATTATCGCAGTAGGAGGTTTGTTTTAAATGTAGAAATGTACTGGGAAGAGTGCCATGGTTATTGTAAACTATTCAAATTGTTTGTGGCTGACTTTGTGATGTTCCGGGCAGCTGGAAAGAGAATCATCTGTTTATTTGCCCTGACCGTCTTTTGTTTCTACTTGCCCTGTTTCTGCAGCAGCAGCTTTACCGCCGTGGTTGTGCATTTTGTCTTTTTGTTATTGTTTTCTTTGGTACAATCTGTTTGCACTGTTTCAGGACTGGCACTGTAGGGTTAGTTTAGGGACAGTTATACATATGCCTGCCTGCTGAACTCATTTTATTTTGATTTTGCAACCTGTTTTGTAGATCTGCCCTGTATCAGAGGAGGGAGGTGGTATTCCCAAAAGGTCACTTATGCACTCTGATACAGCATCCGATTGAATAAAAGCTTTTCCCTCTTGCCCTTATGGCAGTGTGTATTTCCTTTAGCCTGACACCATTTGAAATAGTTAATAGATGTCTAGCTCCTTCTCCATATGCCTTGGCAGTTATCCCAGACCCCCAGGTGTTGCGCAGCGATATCTTAACTTATTGTGCACGGTTGCACTCAGTCCTATTTTGTTTCCCTTTTATTGCAAGTGACTCCTTAACGAGATGACAAGTTCTTTATATCCGGGATCCGCAGAATTATTTCATCAGAGGTGAAGTCACCAGATTGGGTCCTGATTAAGACTCTGCATCCGAAGACACTCCCAGTTCCCAAGCTCCTGGTCCATGTCGTGTGTTCCTGGTGGGATATTCAGCTTGTAAAGTGAAAAGACATTCTCGTTGGATGCATCTTATACAGTGGCCCCCTCACAAGATCAGAAGGTGGTTTCCTGTATCGGTGAATCAAGAGTTTGCAACGCAGAGACTTATTGGACAACAGTGATATTGAAGAAAAGGACTTTTATGATTTAAAGTATTTTTGACAGAACAACAGTGACATTACAGAGAGATTATTGTATTAAGTAAATTCTAAATGGACTATTCATGTAAAATGCTTTTATTTAGCATTTATAGTAAGGCTTAGAGGGATGAGGTTAGTTTAGATTAGTATTTTCCTAATATATATGTAATGACCTTTAGGTACTTAAGCTCTACTTAATAAAGTAATTGAGAATTAGAGGGCCAGTATAGCTATAGTATATCTCTTCATCATCTTAAGAAAAGTATTAAGAAGAGTAGGTATATCTTTAGTTTGTTTTAGAATATTTTTGTTGCTATGCATATTTCCTAATTTGGTCCTAGATGTGCTGTGGCATATTATTAATGAAGCAGTTTTGCATTCAGAATCTTGGGGATGTTAGAGGGAATATCCAAATATTTTTGAGGCACATTTACACTTGATGAAAAAAACATTTCAAGTTATCAAAGTTTGCTGTTTGCCTTCCAACAGTGACAGCTACTCAGCATGGATTTCTACCAAGAGATAGGCCTAAGACCTTTGAAGAGTTTTGTGACATATGGTCTTATACAAACACAGAACCTAGAATAATTAAAGATATAGGTATGAAGATCCCATGTACAGGTTCCTATATTTCAGTAATTTACAATTGATGCCAGTTATAGGGAACCAAGTGTGTAGTTCTGGCTACCCTTTTGGATGCCTCTAGTTCTGACCTAGGCATACCTAACCAGAGTTAAAGTGGTTTGGAGTAATTGTATACAGAATATATCTTGTCCTCCGAATTTGACAATCTGAGCAGAGAGCTTAGTGGTTTTAGAAGGAGATTATTTTGTGTGTGTGGTACCTTTGTGTATACAGAGCTTCCCAGAGGTTGGTCAGGTACCTGCTATATAGCCCTGGTGGATACCCCATAGTGCATTGAACGTTGCTATATTAATTGTTATCAATCCTGAACAAATGTTTAGGAAGAAAAAGGGATGTATCCCCTCAGGATGAAGTCATAGTGGCTGCTCTGCTTCTTACTGAGGCAATTAGTGTGTATTGCAAGGTCCAGTAAACAAAGTGTCAGCTTATGCAGCCCAGAACCGAATGGCTTTAGATTTTCTCCTAGCAAAGGAAAATGGTGTGCGTGAAGTAATAGTAGGTTGTTGTTGTAGTGTGCTTGATAATAAATGGAAAAATAGTAAAAGGCCTATTGGATAAAGTTAGCAACCGTACTTTTGTTTCAAGTGAGAGTTATGTAAGTTCCTTTTCAGCTCTATTTGATTCTGTTTCTTCATTTTGGAATTCATTATCCAGGCCTTTGCAAGGCTTATTAGCTTCTTTGCTTGGTTTGTTGGGAATTCTCATTTTAGGAGTATTAATTCTCTGTGTACTATTTGCTTGCTATAAGGAGTCAGTAGAATCACTGACCCCTACATTGATGTTACGGATTGACCCAGAATCTAGTTTTATTTCCACTTCAATGGCAATGTCTGAGTTTCCTTTCTTTAGAAATGATTCTTTACAGAATCAGAGGAGGGACTGAAAGTATGTTTGTTTGTACAGGGTGGTATACACAACCAGACTGTCTAAGAAAACCTGAGAGAGTTAATTTTGTTCAGAACTTTGCTTAGAAATAAACTTCATATATTTGCTTACTAAGTAAGTGAAGGTTTACATGTCCTGCAAATAAAGAAAAGGGCAGGTTGTACTATAGCCTCTCTGTCTCAGGGTTAGTAGATACCAAGCAGTCAGCAGTAAACAATTATGTCTTGGAATACATGTATGTCTCCTCATACTGACCTACACTGATTAAAAGTTGACCTATGATGTGATAAAGACGTAATAATTGACGTGTAACAATAAAGTGAAATTATGCTGTATCATCCAAAAGAGCCTTATAAATAAAGTGAACCATGGCTAGTAGTTAGAGTAAACAAAGAGAACTTTGGTTCACTTTGTTCCTCTCCCAAAGCTTTGGTGTATTTATATAGGAGTGTGTAGTATTTTATTGCTGTCTTTTAGATTACCTTCTCATTGCTTTGAATGTAGTCTTCTGTAGCTCCAAGAGCCCTGCAGGTTGCTGGTGAGGGGAGGATAATAGAAGCCCACATTTAGCACTTTTCTTTTTTTTTTTTTTTTTTTGATATCGCCATTTGACTTTACTAAAAAATTATCCACTTAGCTTCATATATACATTGATCACACTTCCCCTCGTCTGTCCCAATACTGGCTTCCTATGTTTTACAGAATTAGGTTTAAACTTCTCATCTTAACATATAGAGCCCTCCACAAAGAGATCTCTTTATCTTGCTAAGCTCTTGGTTCCATTTTGTCTAACTAGATCTCTTCACTTTTTTTTTTTGAACTTTACGTTTTTATTCAATACTTGTATGGTACAAAACACCAACTATGCATAACAGATACATCAATACCACTAGCTGAACATGGTTTACATTCTTACCAACCAGCTACTATTATAGAATCAGGAACTGGACATATATCATGTAATAAACCACCCCTGAACATTTCCGTCCGTTGTATTGAATATTTTCATTTCCTTCTTAATACCCCCTTATTCCCCCCCCCCCTTAGTCTTACTCTGCTCCCCCCTCCCGCTACATTTCTGGCATAGGAAAACCCAGAACTAAATAGAATTATATATACCCTTAAGACATGCATCCAAATATCCCCCCCCCCCATACCTCCCCGATCCACCCTATCTGTCCCCCCCACCCCTCCCCCATCCAGCCCTAACACCCGACACAGCATGCCCCATTCCTCCGCAAATCGCACTCCCCTCCTTCTCCTAATAGCTGTCAACTTTTCCATTAGGGTCAAATTCCTGAGCCTTTTCACAAAGTCCTCTAGGGACGGCATCTCTCTCTTCTTCCAGGCCGCAGCCACTTCACAGCGGGCCGTACATAAGCATGCCATCACCATCTTTCCCCCTTGCTTCATCCGCCCCTCCCCCCACCAGGACAGCAGGGCGATTTGCGGGGTTAGGTCCACCACCACCCCTAGATTCACTTGCATCCATTTCTGTATCAGCTCCCAATACCCTTGCACCTTTGTGCATCCCCACCAAATGTGCCAGAAAGACCCCACCTCTCCACACCCTCTCCACCTTTTAGCACTTTTAACACGCCTCATTGCTGATTCCACAACAATAGAATGATGTGGAAGTTGAGTCTTTTGAAAACCTGGAGAAGGGGGCACCTTGTACAGAGAGTCAGTGGCCCTTGAAGGTGGGGATACCTTTAAGGGAGTTTCCCAAATTCTAAGTAAAAAATCCTGTAAGGTTTGATGCAAAGGAAGCATGATGACCTCCTTTGGATTCTCAGGGATATGCAGAAGCTCTGAATCCCCTGGTGCAGGATCTTGACCGGGTATAGAAATGGCAAGTAACCTTGCCATATCAAGCAGGAATGCTTGAAAAGAAATTTCCCCAGAAGAGGATCCTCTATCATGAGGAGTAAAGGTTAGATCTGTTGAAGATCTAGTCTTGGCACTAATGGATTGATCCATTGGAGTACAAGACCCAAAAGGGTGGAGCATTGGATTGTCCTGAAAGGATAGTCATCAGTACCGCTCAAGGCCGGTGCCGCGACAAATCGGTGGAAAACTATCCATGCTAGGGATGGATTCCAAACTCGGTACCGAAGGAAGCGAGCTTGTGGAAGTAAGCATGGAAAGCTTGTGGAAGTAAGCATGCAAACGTAGAACACATTACCGGCAGTGGTATTGCAGCCGGTACCGATATCGGAAGATCAGTCTGAGGTGACTCTAACGGTACCAAAGGTACCGAGAGTGGCAGACTTTGATCTCCGGGACAATGTCTTCGGCACCGTCCGAGGTCGATACCAAGACGAGTCGGTACCCAATCGTCCAGGCTAGAGATCGATTCTAGACTCGGCATCGAAAGCAGCGAGTCTATCGAAGCAGACCTGAAGGGTACGGACGTGGATACCAGAATCGGTACCGGGATCGATACCGATGCTGGAAGATCGGTCTGTAGCGACTCTAACGGCACCGAAGATACCGAGAGCGCTAGACTGCGATCATCGGTGTGGAATGTGTCATCCAACACCATTGCCGATGCCGGGGTACCGGCACCGCTCAAAGCAGATACCACCACCGAGCATGGCTCAGGTATGTTCGCAGAGGTAAAAACCCTGGGAACAACCTGAAACCCCGTTAATGCTTTGGAGGCCGAAGACTCCTGCCGGGGTTTTAAAGCCAATTTGTCCTCGGGGGCAAGGCCAGAGGCATCTCGATGGTGAACATGAGATCTACCACCCGAGGACTGGCTAGTCTTTACAGACTTTTGTTTGGTTACCTGATCCTGTGAAAAAGAAGTTGTAGCTGGTACCCTCAGGTCTGATGGGAACCGCGTATCGAGTTGAGCTCGATGCTGAAGATTTCTTCTGGAAATACTACTGCAGGAGGGACACTCTAGCGGACAGTGGTCAGGACCCAAACATGGAAGGCACCAGTTATGGGTGTCTAAGACTAATTTGGTACCGCCACAGTTGAAACATGTTTTAGGGATAGTGGCTGGCGTTTCCATGAAGGAAAGTGGAGAGGCCTAGCAGGCCGAAAAAACCGTCAGGCACTAAACAGGGAAAAAATTCCCTACAAAAGAAAAAATGTGTAGGAGAAAGAAAGAAGAAAACACCGGCGGTACCGGTGCGTCGAGGGAAGGCAGACGCGACCACAAGAAAAAACAAAAATAAAGGAAGAATTTTCTGCGGTGACAGGAGTATCTCCTGCCTGCTCCATGGAAAAACGAAAACTGAGGAGAGGCAGTTGGGAAAGGCGGGAAGGCAGCACGCAGGCATGGTGGGATGCTCCCAAAAGCGTTCTAATTGGACGCTGGGGAGCGTTCCCGCGCAGACTCCGTCGGTACCGACGTACCCATATGTGAAGACTCATTCCTGCTTGTTCCTGGAGATTAGAAGTTTCACATAGTGTATGTTTTTCATACACTGGTCCAATATAGTATATCATCTGTCTTCAAAAAAGATAGGATTCAGTTCCAATATTCATTGACATAAACGCACTGTATGATACTATTGAAACTGCAGTTTTCATTTAAAAGACATTATTATGCTATAATATAGTTTGTCAACAGTCCATTCTGACAGCAGAATATGATACACCTGAAAACACTTCTGATGCAGTGCGTCAATATTGCACCATTGAAACACCTAGAACAGAATGCTTGACAGCAATTAGTTTCGACAACATATTAGCCCAGAGTATGAAAAACATACAAGGCCGATATACGCACCAATAACTCTGACACTAAGTAACTTACAGTTATCTAAACCTATTTTCTAAAGTCTACAAATACTTTTATTTGCAAAATAGTAGCTATTACAGCATTATAAGCTACTTACTATTTTTTGTGATCTTTTTATGTTGAGCCACCAGTACCGTCAAAATCAGCAAACTTCGAATACCTATTAAACTAACTAGATCTCAGATAAAAAAATCTGTATATAACGCTTTTTGACATAACAATGTGGCAGGTGCAGGCCTGTGACCCACGGTGTCTGACATAGGCAGGCCAGCATGGCTAGCTTGACCTGTAAATGAGGCCTGTGGAGAGGCATATAGGATTGCACATCCCCCAACATGCTGCTATTGTAAGAAAGAACTCAGTAGAAATATTGAATTAGCTTAGATAAGCAGAATTGCAGAATTAAGAAATGGAAAAATACAGAAAAGATGTGTTTTAAAGTTACTGATAAGAAAAAGTACATTTGCAGAGAAATATTGAGGAGTGCTGACAGACGAGTTACAGAACCTTGCTCATCTGCACGCACAAATGGTCCCATAACCTTGAAAGTGTGAAAGTAACAAGTTGATGAACTGACCATTGTAATTGGGACTAGAAGGGGGGCAGGCAGGTGTCATGCCCACAGAAGCCCACAGAAGGAACATAATTGGAGAAACTTATCAGTACCGGGACCAATAGAAGGGCTACGGGAGGTACGGGAGAGTACCGGGACCAATGAAATGTTTTTCTATACCTAGAATGGAACAGAAGTCTATAAAAGTTGTTGTAATGCTTGAAAACTTTGCTCAGCCATTTTGAAATTGCCTTGCTTGAGACTTGTGCACAAATAAATGATTTGGACCTTCTGAACAGACTCCTGGTATCATTGGTTTGTCTGCGCTTTGCTGCTACATATTCCTTGGTGCATTGGCCGGGAAGTTGTGGAATCAAAGTGTATATAGGGCAATATACCACGACTTTCCGCCTCTATAGGCTTGGTCCTGCCGGGATCGCGCCCTTCCGACGAGGGCCGCTCCCTGGCGCCAACGGTCCCTTGTATCGGACGGAGCTGGTCGGACCTCGGCGGGTGCCGGGCCCGGTCGGAGCCAACGCCTCGAACCCGAGTGAGGGGAGTCCGAGGTCCAACTCATGCGCCTGCTTGGGAAGTTTGAGGACCGGATCCGGTGAGTATAGTTTTGATTTTGGGTCTAGACAGAAATAGAAAGAGCAGTACTGCCATTGGAACTTGGAATTTGGAATTTGTAATCTCGAGATATTGGGAATTGGTAAGAGAGCATGATCACCTCTCAAGGAAGAGCCGAGTAGCCTGGCATGGGAATTCGCTAGGTGAAACCCTCATCCTTTTTGTAATTGGGAAAAAGACTAGTCAGAACAGATAGAAACGAATGCATTCTGGGATACGTTGCTAGCATGATTGTGTGAACGAAGTATGAATGAGAGGTCTGGCAGCACGGACCAAGTGAAAGCGGACCCCTGATTAGCGCATTTCCTGACCGGGCGACCGCGTTCAGGTCGCGAAAAGGGGGAAGCGATTGTCGTCTTGTCTTGTTATTTGTATTCCCTACACGTTTCCAGGGCCGTGAGGACCCCTTACCCACGGTCCGCACTCCTTTTCCCTTCTGTCTGTTGTTGCGCGCACACATCGAAATGGGAGGGGCGGGGTCTACTAGAAACACTCCATTAGAATGTATGATTGCACATTTTAAAGAGGGATATTCAGGAGATTATGGTATTAAAATGACAGCAGCCCGTTTGCAGATTTTGTGTACTAGGGAGTGGCCCTATCTAGACCCCATCTGGCCCCGAGAGGGAACGTTCACCGTAGAGATTATTCAGTCAATACATCGTAGAGTGCGGGTAGCGCACCCCGATCAGTACCCCTATATAGATTCCTGGTTAAGTATTTGTGAAGATCCGCCCTCCTGGGCGCAGCGCTGTTATGAGGAACAGTGCAGAATAATGTTAGCTAGAACAGATTCTAGACAGAAAAAGGAACAGCCTAGAATGAAAGAGCAGGATAAGAAAGCCAAGAAGAAACCCATCCTGGCAGATCCTGATTCCCCAGAAGTAGTCCTCAGGCAGCCCCGAACCCCAGGTCCAGTAAGAATAGCCCGGCGGGGTCCTGCCCCAGAACCCCAGAGACCGCCGGAGCCGAGGCGGGACCCAACCCCTGACCCCCCTCCTCCCGGAGGAGAGAAAGAGAAAGAATTAGTGGAGAGAGAAGTGGAGGACGTAAAAAGTGAGTCAGAAGCGGAGATAGAAGAAGAAGGAGGGAATTCCCCAGAAGAAGAAGAAGAGGACAGTGAACAAATAATTGAGAAAGCTAGCGCTAGCACTAGCAAGCCAGTGAAAGAAAAACCCAAAGCAAAACCAGTTGAGAAAAAGAAAGCGACTCCTGCAAAGACAACGACAATAGCCCTTAGATCCCAGACCCAAATGACGCCTGGGACGGCCAAACTGTTTCCCTTAAGGCAAGTCCCGGGGGTGCCCGTAAAGAATGATAATGATGAAGTGGTAGCGGGACCCTTAACTTATGTGTATATTCCTTTCTCTACAACTGATTTATTAAATTGGAGGTCGCATTATGCCTCCTACACTAGCAAGCCCCAGGAGCTGACAGAATTAGTAACTAGTATTATGGAAACTCACCAACCCACTTGGCCAGATTGCCGTCAGCTCCTGACCACCCTATTTACTACAGAAGAACGAGCGAGAATTAGAAAAGCAGCTATTGAATGGATGGCAGAAAACCCTGCAGCTCCGGCGCAGGGGCAGAATATAATAGATCGTAGAGAAGCAGCTCAGAGAGAATTCCCAAATGAAGACCCCCAATGGGATCCAAATACAGATGAAGGATCCACAGCCCTAGCCCGTTTTCGCCAAGGCTTTTTACAAGGCCTGAGAAGAGGAGGCCAAAAAGCTATGAACCTTTCCAAAGTAGCAG
Organism: Ichthyophis bannanicus; assembly: GCA_033557465.1. Classification (NCBI taxonomy): domain Eukaryota; kingdom Metazoa; phylum Chordata; class Amphibia; order Gymnophiona; family Ichthyophiidae; genus Ichthyophis; species Ichthyophis bannanicus. The sequence continues at coordinate 409,518,314 of CM066036.1, read as the reverse complement.
GAGTTATCCAAGGAATAGATGAGAGCCCAGCAGATTATTATGAAAGATTAACTGAAGCTTATAGAATGTATACTCCCTATGATCCCGAGGCACCAGGAAGTTTATGCATGGTGAATTCTGCTTTTGTAAACCAGTCTCAACCAGACATTAGACGTAAATTACAGAAATTAGAAGGGTTTGCGGGCATGAATGCAACACAGTTATTGGAAGTCGCTCATAAAGTGTATGTGAATCGTGATACTGAAAGACAGAGAGAATGTGATAGAAAGATGAAGAAGAAAGCTGATTTTTTGGCTGCGGCCATAGTTGAAAAGAAAAGGGGAGGTGTCCCTAATCGAAGGAGCAGAGGAAGAGGGCGGGGTCAAGGCGGAGGCCGGACCCAGAGACTAGGCGTGAACCAATGCGCCTATTGCAGAGAGGAAGGACATTGGAGAGATACGTGCCCGCAACTCGAAGACGCCCAGCAAGATGACGACAACGATCATCAGTGGCGAGAAGAAAGACGAGGCCGTCCCCGAGGCCGAGGAGGATCCAATCGAGAACAATTCCAGAGAGAGAGGGGAGGAGGAGCCATCCAAGCATTGGCCACACAGGCCCATGATGAGGATGACGTGGATTAGGACAGACCGGGCTCCAAGTTTGCTTTAGGTCTCCAGGAGCCTATGGTCGAAATACAAATAGGAGACCAATTTATGAACTTTATGGTTGATACTGGAGCAGAACATTCAGTAATAGACAAAAAGATAGCCCCATTTACCAAGAAAGCAGTCACCATTATAGGAGCAACTGGTGCCAAAGCCACAAAGTCTTTTCTTCAAAACCGAATATGCAGTCTAGGAGGACAGCAAGTAACTCATCAATTCCTTTACATGCCCGAATGTCCAGTACCATTACTGGGACGAGATATGCTAGCCAAGCTTCAAGCACAGATATCTTTCTCCGAACAAGGAGAAATGCAAATGACAGTGAATTCTCAAGCCAAACCAGCAGGAGTAATGCTGCTGACAGTACCCCGAGAAGAAGAATGGAGATACTACATTGATGATTCGATTCAAGATACCTATTTTGAACAAACTTTAAAGAACATTCATGCACCACTTGAAGTATGGGCAGAAGGCAGTCCCCCAGGCCTAGCCAAGCATATAGCACCAGTGATTGTAACCCTCAAGCCTAGTGCTACACCAGTGCACGTCAAACAGTACCCTCTCCCAAGAGCCGCAATTGAAGGCATTCATCGCCACCTACAGAGATTGCTTGAGTATGGCCTACTAAAAGTATGTCAATCCCCATGGAACACTCCACTTTTGCCAGTAAAGAAACCTGAGACAGATGATTATCGCCCAGTGCAAGATTTGAGAAGAGTAAATGATGCAGTTGAAACTATACATCCAGTTGTGCCCAATCCTTACACTCTCCTAGGACTGATACCTGCTGAAGCTACCCATTTCACTGTACTGGATTTAAAAGATGCATTCTTTTGCATAAGATTAGCCCCTGTAAGCCAAATATTGTTTGCATTCGAATGGCAGGACCCCATCTCTGGAAGAGGGGGCCAACTTACCTGGACAAGATTACCCCAAGGATTCAAGAATTCACCTACCATCTTTAGTGCTGCACTAAATCAAGATCTTTCAAGCTATCCAGTAGCCCCGGGAAAGAGAGTACTTCTCCAGTACGTGGATGATTTGTTGATAGCTGCCGTATCAGAAAAAGAATGTATATTAGCCACCCAAGATCTCTTGCAGTTACTAAATGAAGCTGGATATAAAGTTTCCAGAGCCAAAGCACAACTATGTCAAACAGAAGTGAAATACTTGGGTTTTCGTATTACCCAAGGAAGCAGAAGATTAGGCAGAGAAAGAAAAGAAGCCGTATGCAGAATTCCAACTCCAACAACCAGAAAGCAGGTCAGAGCCTTTCTGGGAGCGGCAGGATATTGCCGAATCTGGATACCCAACTTTGCCCAAATTGCCAAACCACTGTATGAAGCCACAAAAGGAGAAGAGAAGTCACCACTGGAGTGGGGACTTGAGCAGGACACAGCCTTCCAGAAGCTAAAAGAAGAATTGATGTCATCACCAGCACTTGGACTACCAGATGTCCACAAACCTTTCCACTTGTTTGTACATGAAGCACAGGGAAATGCCTTAGGCATGTTGACTCAGAAATTAGGAAATTGGGAGCGACCTGTAGCCTACCTATCGAAACAATTGGACCCTGTGGCCAAAGGATGGCCACCTTGCTTGAGAGCAGTTGCAGCTACAGCGCTACTAGTGAGTGAAGCAGACAAACTCACACTAGGACAGAACATACGAGTCACTGTGCCACATGCAGTCCTTGCCCTTATGGAACAAAAAGCAAATTATTGGCTCACCAATTCCCGAATGTTGAAGTACCAGAGCATGTTATGTGAAAACCCACAGATACAACTCGAAGTGAGCCATGCCCTGAATCCAGCTACCTTGATACCCATCAGTGAAGAACTCCCAGAACATGACTGCATCGAAGTCATGGAAACTGTGTTCTCTAGTCGACCTGACTTAACAGATGTGCCCATAGACAATCCTGACCAGATTTATTATGTTGATGGGAGCAGTCTCATCCTTGACGGACGACGCTGTGCCGGATATGCAGTCGTCACTCAACACGAAGTAATTGAATCATCAGCTCTAGCATCAGGCACATCAGCCCAGAAAGCCGAATTGATAGCACTCACCAGAGCATTGTTGTTAGGAGAAAAACTTGTGCTGAATGTATATACAGATTCCAAAGATGCCTTCACTACCTTGCATGCCCATGGAGCTCTCTACAAAGAAAGAGGACTCATCACATCCGGAGGAAAATCAGTCAAGTATGGTCCCGAGATATTGATGTTACTTGATGCAGTCTGGGCCCCAACACGTGTAGCTGTCATGCATTGTAGAGGACATCAAGCAGGGAAAGGAGAAGTTGCCCGAGGAAATAGATTCGCAGATGCCTCAGCACGACAAGCAGCCATGACAGGACAGATTGCCCCACAAGCTATGCCAATGCAAGCAGCATTGTTTCCAGTACCCTTGAATCTATGGACCCCACGATATACCACCAAAGAATTGGATTACTATTGTGACAAAGAAAATGGAGTATTGAAAGACGGATGGATTGAGCTGCCACCAGAAGAGGGCAGTCAACCTCCGGGAAGAATAGTAATTCCAGAACTATTAGGACCATCCTTTGTTAAAGCTTTCCATGAAGCCACCCACTATGGAAAGAGTGCTATGGAAAAAGCACTCAGACCACATTTCTACATCCCTCTGATGACAACCATATCAGCCTCAGTAGCACGACAATGTCAAACCTGTGCCAAGAATAATGCCAAGCAAGGCCTTATTACAGCACCCCGAGTTCAGTCAAGAGGTGTGACCCCCATGCACAACCTCCAAGTTGATTTCACCGAAATGCCAAAAGCCAATGGATACCATTACCTACTAGTATTAGTTTGTACTTTCTCTGGGTGGGTAGAAGCCTTCCCAACCAGAACTGAGAAAGCCCGAGAAGTTACCAAAGCCTTAATGAGAGAGATTGTCCCTAGATTTGGAATCCCAGCGGTAATAGGGTCAGACAATGGACCCTCATTTGTCTCCCAAGTTACTCAGCAGTTAGCAAAAGCTTTGCAGATACAGTGGAAACTCCACACTGCATACAGACCCCAGAGTTCAGGGAAAGTTGAGCGAATGAATCGTACATTGAAAGCCCAAATGTCTAAGCTTTGTCAGGAGACACACTTGAAATGGCCCCAAGTGCTCCACATAGCTTTACTCAGAATACGCTCAGCCCCTGTAAAATCAACAGGATTTTCCCCTTTTGAAGTTTTGTATGGTAAACCCCCACCGATAGTGCAGGGAGTCAAAGGAAGTCTAGCCCAGATTGGTTCAGAAGTAACCAGACAAGAACTCCTAGCTCTTAGTTTTGTTCTGCAGACTCTCCATACGTGGATCCAAGACCAGTTGCCTATCAACTTGACGGAACCCTTGCATCCCTACCAGCCTGGAACTTCGGTGTGGATCAAAGATTGGAAGAAGATACCGTTGGAACCCCATTGGAAGGGACCGTCATCCTGTCTACCCAAACTGCAGTAAAGGTAGCCGAGATCGACGCCTGGATCCACCACAGCAGAGTCAAGCCCGCCGCCGATCCTGAACCAGAGCGGTGGACAGCAGAGCAGCACCCTGATGTACCCTTGCGAGTTACTTTGAGACGGCAACCAGCAGCATAGACACTTCATCACAAGTGCTTTGCAGTAGCCAAGTCTTTCGAAGAGGATTGCTGTTTTCCATGCAGCAACAGTTTTGTTTCAACGAACCCAATTTGTGTGTGTGATCTGACACACTACTTTGAGACTACACTGACTAAGCCAGACTTCACAAGCCAACTGAATTGCTAAGTTGGTTAATGTATGCTGGACATCTTGAGGATCTTCAATCAACACTCAGCACCCGTTAAATTGCTTCATTAGCAAACGGGACGAAGAATAATAGACCGTCGTGATCAAGATCAGAAAGCTGAGGATTCAGAAGAACTCCAATCAACATCAACATGTATCTTTGCTTCTGCTTTGCCTTGGTTGCCTTCTTCGGAGGTTTTGAACAGACTTATGCTCTACCTCCATGCACTGCTTGCATTACTTCTACTAGAACTGGATTGAAAGTAACTCAGACTTTGCTTTACCATTCTTACTATACCTGCAAGGGAACAATAACTCGGTGTATCTATAACACCACTGAACTAAATGTTTGCACTCATGGCAAAATTAAAGCATGCTATAATCCGCATCAGAATCCATCCTATTACACGTTGGAAATAAGATGGAAGGATGCAGATGGACCTATATTAGCTGCTACACCACCACTTAAGGACATTACTAAACCTGCTGTTTTGAATTTTGATGCATGTAATGCTATTAATAGAGATAGTCAGTCCACCTGTGGTACATGGGAGAAAGCGTATCGAAATGACCATAAATATATGTGTCCAGAAGGTGCCACAAATTGGTGGAAGTGTACAGGTAAAACAGGGTCAGGGCATAGTACTGCTACAGCGGCAGATTACTATTGCCCGTATTGGGAATGTGTTTTCTATGCTACCTGGAACACTGGTATAACTGATGAGAAAATAGATAAATGGATGGCTACTCTAACCAAGCCAACCACAAATGATAAATGTCAGAAAGATGCTTGCAACCCCTTACATTTGCGTGTGCATAATCCCCATGCCTGGAAACAAGGATATAAGTTTGGTTTACGTATTGCTGGAGGAGGAACAGATCCAGGGACCATTGTATATATTAGATTGAATACTCAAGCCCATAAGTCATCTAAATATCATATTCATAATACCTTTTATGAAGCTATGCATGTAAATAAGTTTGAGATCCCTCACCCTTCACAGAATTTGTTTCTAGAATTAGCCGGAGCAGTAGTATCTAGTCTTAAGATCACAGATTGTTATTTCTGTGGCGGAACCCAAATGGGAGACCAATGGCCCTGGGAAGCCCAAGAATTGAATTATTCCATGATTTACAATCAGACTGAATTACACAAGACAACCAGTGAATGGGTGTTAGCGCACTCAATCGTTGGACGTCTCTGCTTTGCCAGAACTGGACCCCAGTTCACCCAAAAGGTAGGACAGCTGGTCTGTCTTAGCCAGAAATACTATAATGCCACGACCAAAAAGACAGCATGGTGGTCAGGAATCAGACATCCTGAACCTCCTAACCCATTAGCTAGATTTCCTGAACTTGCAAGTCTATGGACTAACCTTGCCAAAGTCCAAGCCTGGCAAGCCCCACCTGGCCTATATTGGATCTGTGGAAACCGAGCATATGCGCAACTCCCACCACAATGGGGAGGAGCATGTGTCTTAGGAACCATCAGACCTTCTTTCTTCCTGTTAAACACGGAACATGGAGAACAATTAGGGTACCCTGTATATACTACCCACAAACACAAAGGAGCATCTAGACAGAAAAGAGAGGCCTTACAGATAGGCAAGTGGGAGAAGTGGCGAGGTGATGATTGGCCACCAGAAAGAATTATTGAGTATTATGGACCTGCCACTTGGAATGATGATGGTATGTATGGTTATCGTACCCCAATTTATATGATCAATCGTATTATTCGCTTACAAGCAGTAGTTGAAATAATAACCAATGAAACCAGTCATGCTCTCACGCTCTTAGCTAGACAAAGTACTCAAATGCGCACTGCCATATACCAGAATCGCTTAGCCCTTGATTATTTGCTAGCAGCTGAAGGAGGAGTATGTGGTAAACTGAATTTAACTAATTGCTGTTTGAAAATAGATGATAAAGGTCAAGTAGTTGAAGAAATTGCTAAAGATATGCAAAGACATGCTTATGTGCCAGTACAGACTTGGCACGCCTTGAAATTCCCTAATTGGTTTGCTAACCTTTTCTCTTGGCTGGGAGGATTTAAGACTTTCGTTATCTTAGTACTAATCCTTGTTGCTGTTGTCCTCTGCTTACCATGTTTAATCCCATGTTGTATGCGTTCCCTTCATAGTGCTATTGATAGTACAGTAGAGCGGAAGACCGCAACTAGAATAATGGCGTTATACAAAGCCAGCCCTAGTGGAACTAGTAAGAATCCTTTAATCAGGATGTGAATTTTCTAGAAAGTGATTTAATTCTCACACCTTATTAAGTAATAGGGTGAGATTAATCAAAGGGGGGAATGTGGCAGGTGCAGGCCTGTGACCCACGGTGTCTGACATAGGCAGGCCAGCATGGCTAGCTTGACCTGTAAATGAGGCCTGTGGAGAGGCATATAGGATTGCACATCCCCCAACATGCTGCTATTGAAAGAAAGAACTCAGTAGAAATATTGAATTAGCTTAGATAAGCAGAATTGCAGAATTAAGAAATGGAAAAATACAGAAAAGATGTGTTTTAAAGTTACTGATAAGAAAAAGTACATTTGCAGAGAAATAATGAGGAGTGCTGACAGATGAGTTACAGAACCTTGCTCATCTGCACGCACAAATGGTCCCATAACCTTGAAAGTGTGAAAGTAACAAGTTGATGAACTGACCATTGTAATTGGGACTAGAAGGGGGGCAGGCAGGTGTCATGCCCACAGAAGCCCACAGAAGGAACATAATTGGAGAAACTTATCAGTACCGGGACCAATAGAAGGGCTACGGGAGGTACGGGAGAGTACCGGGACCAATGAAATGTTTTTCTATACCTAGAATGGAACAGAAGTCTATAAAAGTTGTTGTAATGCTTGAAAACTTTGCTCAGCCATTTTGAAATTGCCTTGCTTGAGACTTGTGCACAAATAAATGATTTGGACCTTCTGAACAGACTCCTGGTATCATTGGTTTGTCTGCGCTTTGCTGCTACATATTCCTTGGTGCATTGGCCGGGAAGTTGTGGAATCAAAGTGTATATAGGGCAATATACCACGACTTTCCGCCTCTATAGGCTTGGTCCTGCCGGGATCGCGCCCTTCCGACGAGGGCCGCTCCCTGGCGCCACCGGTCCCTTGTATCGGAGGGAGCTGGTCGGACCTCGGCGGGTGCCGGGCCCGGTCGGAGCCAACGCCTCGAACCCGAGTGAGGGGAGTCCGAGGTCCAACTCATGCGCCTGCTTGGGAAGTTTGAGGACCGGATCCGGTGAGTATAGTTTTGATTTTGGGTCTAGACAGAAATAGAAAGAGCAGTACTGCCATTGGAACTTGGAATTTGGAATTTGTAATCTCGAGATATTGAGAATTGGTAAGAGAGCTTGATCACCTCTCAAGGAAGAGCCGAGTAGCCTGGCATGGGAATTCGCTAGGTGAAACCCTCATCCTTTTTGTAATTTGGGAAAAAGACTAGTCAGAACAGATAGAAACGAATGCATTCTGGGAATACGTTGCTAGCATGATTGTGTGAACGAAGTGTGAATGAGAGGTCTGGCAGCACGGACCAAGTGAAGGCGGACCCCTGATTAGCGCATTTCCTGACCGGGCGACCGCGTTCAGGTCGCGAAAAGGGGGAAGCGATTGTCGTCTTGTCTTGTTATTTGTATTCCCTGTACGTTTCCAGGGCCGTGAGGACCCCTTACCCACGGTCCGCACTCCTTTTCCCTTCTGTCTGTTGTTGCGCGCACACATCGAAATGGGAGGGGCAGAGTCTACTAGGAACACTCCATTAGAATGTATGATCGCACATTTTAAAGAGGGATATTCAGGAGATTATGGTATTAAAATGACAGCAGCCCGTTTGCAGATTTTGTGTACTAGGGAGTGGCCCGATCTAGACCCCATCTGGCCCCGAGAGGGAACGTTCACGGTAGAGATTATTCAGTCAATACATCGTAGAGTGCGGGTAGCGCACCCCGATCAGTACCCCTATATAGATTCCTGGTTAAGTATTTGTGAAGATCCGCCCTCCTGGGCGCAGCGCTGTTATGAGGAACAGTGCAGAATAATGTTAGCTAAAACAGATTCTAGACAGAAAAAGGAACAGCCTAGAATGAAAGAGCAGGATAAGAAAGCCAAGAAGAAACCCATCTTGGCAGATCCCGATTCCCCAGAAGTAGTCCTCAGGCAGCCCCGAACCCCAGGTCCAGTAAGAATAGCTCGGCGGCGTCCTGCCCCAGAACCCCAGAGACTGCCAGAGCCGAGGCGAGACCCAACCCCTGACCCCCCTCCTCCTGGAGGAGGGGAAGAGAAAGAATTAGCGGGAAGAGAAGAGGAGGATGTAAAAAGTGAGCCAGAAGCGGAGCTAGAAGAAGAAGGAGGGAATTCCCCAGAAGAAGAAGAAGAGGACAGTGAACAAATAATTGAGAAAGCCAGCGCTAGCACTAGCAAGCCAGTGAAAGAGAAACCCAAAGCAAAACCAGTTGAGAAAAAGAAAGCGACTCCTGCAAAGACAACGACAATAGCCCTTAGATCCCAGACCCAAATGACGCCTGGGACGGCCAAACTGTTTCCCTTAAGGCAAGTCCCGGGAGTGCCCGTAAAGAATGATAATGATGAAGTGGTAGCGGGACCCTTAACTTATGTGTATATTCCCTTCTCTACAACTGATTTATTAAATTGGAGGTCGCATTATGCCTCCTATACTAGCAAGCCCCAGGAGCTGACAGAATTAGTAACTAGTATTATGGAAACTCACCAACCCACTTGGCCAGATTGCCGTCAGCTCCTGACCACCCTATTTACCACAGAGGAACGAGCGAGAATTAGAAAAGCAGCTATCGAATGGATAGCAGAAAACCCTGCAGCTCCAGCGCAGGGGCAGAATATAATAGATCGTAGAGAAGCAGCTCAGAGAGAATTCCCAAATGAAGACCCCCAATGGGATCCAAATACAGATGAAGGATCCACCGCCCTAGCCCGTTTTCGCCAAGGCTTTTTACAAGGCCTGAGAAGAGGAGGCCAAAAAGCTATGAACCTTTCCAAAGTAGCAGGAATTATCCAAGGAATAGATGAGAGCCCAGCAGATTATTATGAAAGATTAACTGAAGCTTACAGAATGTATACTCCCTATGATCCCGAGGCACCAGGAAGTTTATGCATGGTGAATTCTGCTTTTGTAAACCAGTCTCAACCAGACATTAGACGTAAATTACAGAAATTAGAAGGGTTTGCGGGCATGAATGCAACACAGTTATTGGAAGTCGCTCATAAAGTGTATGTGAATCGTGATACTGAAAGACAGAGAGAATGTGATAGAAAGATGAAGAAGAAAGCTGATTTTTTGGCTGCGGCCATAGTTGAAAAGAAAAGGGGAGGTGTCCCTAATCGAAGGAGCAGAGGAAGAGGGCGGGGTCAAGGCGGAGGCCGGACCCAGAGACTAGGCGTGAACCAATGCGCCTATTGCAAAGAGGAAGGACATTGGAGAGATACGTGCCCGCAACTCGAAGACGCCCAGCAAGATGACGAATACGATCATCAGTGGCGAGAAGAAAGACGAGGCCGTCCCCGAGGCCGAGGAGGAGCCAATCGAGAACAATTCCAGCGAGAGAGGGGAGGAGGAGCCATCCAAGCATTGGCCACACAGGCCCATGATGAGGATGACGTGGATTAGGACAGACCGGGCTCCAAGTTTGCTTTAGGTCTCCAGGAGCCTATGGTCGAAATACAAATAGGAGACCAATTTATGAACTTTATGGTTGATACTGGAGCAGAACATTCAGTAATAGACAAAAAGATAGCCCCATTCACCAAGAAAGCAGTCACCATTATAGGAGCAACTGGTGCCAAAGCCACAAAGTCTTTTCTACAAAACCGAATATGCAGTCTAGGAGGACAGCAAGTAACGCATCAATTCCTTTACATGCCCGAATGTCCAGTACCCCTACTGGGACGAGATATGCTAGCCAAGCTTCAAGCACAGATATCTTTCTCCGAACAAGGAGAAATGCAAATGACAGTGAATTCTCAACCCAAACCAGCAGGAGTAATGCTGCTGACAGTACCCCGAGAAGAAGAATGGAGATACTACATTGATGATTCGATTCAAGATACCTATTTTGAACAAACTTTAAAGAACATTCATGCACCACTTGAAGTATGGGCAGAAGGCAGTCCCCCAGGCCTAGCCAAGCATATAGCACCAGTGATTGTAACCCTCAAGCCTAGCGCTACACCAGTGCACGTCAAACAGTACCCTCTCCCAAGAGCCGCAATTGAAGGCATTCATCGCCACCTACAGAGATTGCTTGAGTATGGCCTACTAAAAGTATGTCAATCCCCATGGAACACCCCACTTTTGCCAGTGAAGAAACCTGAGACAGATGATTATCGCCCAGTGCAAGATTTGAGAAGAGTAAATGATGCAGTCGAAACTATACACCCAGTTGTACCCAATCCCTACACTCTTCTAGGACTGATACCTGCTGAAGCTACCCATTTCACTGTACTGGATTTAAAAGATGCATTCTTTTGCATAAGATTAGCCCCTGTAAGCCAAATATTGTTTGCATTTGAATGGCAGGACCCCATCTCTGGAAGAGGGGGCCAACTCACCTGGACAAGATTACCCCAAGGATTCAAGAATTCACCTACCATCTTTAGTGCTGCACTAAATCAAGATCTTTCAAGCTATCCAGTAGCCCCGGGGAAGAGAGTACTTCTCCAGTACGTGGATGATCTGTTGATAGCTGCCGTATCAGAAAAAGAATGTATATTAGCCACCCAAGATCTCTTGCAGTTACTAAATGAAGCTGGATATAAAGTTTCCAGAGCCAAAGCACAACTATGCCAAACAGAAGTGAAATACTTGGGTTTTCGTATTACCCAAGGAAGCAGAAGATTAGGCAGAGAAAGAAAAGAAGCAGTATGCAGAATTCCAACTCCAACAACCAGAAAGCAAGTCAGAGCCTTTCTGGGAGCGGCAGGATATTGCCGAATCTGGATACCCAACTTTGCCCAAATTGCCAAACCACTGTATGAAGCCACAAAAGGAGAAGAGAAGTCACCACTGGAGTGGGGACTTGAGCAGGATACAGCCTTCCAGAAGCTAAAAGAAGAATTGATGTCATCACCAGCACTTGGACTACCAGATGTCCACAAACCTTTCCGCTTGTTTGTACATGAAACACAGGGAAATGCCCTAGGCATGTTGACTCAGAAATTAGGAAATTGGGAACGACCTGTAGCCTACCTATCGAAACAATTGGACCCTGTGGCCAAAGGATGGCCACCCTGCTTGAGAGCAGTTGCAGCTACAGCGCTACTAGTGAGTGAAGCAGACAAACTCACACTAGGACAGAACATACGAGTCACTGTGCCACATGCAGTCCTTGCTCTTATGGAACAGAAAGCAAATTATTGGCTCACCAATTCCCGAATGTTGAAGTACCAGAGCATGTTATGTGAAAACCCACAGATACAACTTGAAGTGAGTCATGCCTTGAACCCAGCTACCTTGATACCCATCAGTGAAGAACTTCCGGAACATGACTGCATCGAAGTCATGGAAACTGTGTTCTCTAGTCGACCTGACCTAACAGATGTGCCCATAGACAATCCTGACCAGATCTATTATGTTGATGGGAGCAGTCTCATCCTTGACGGACGACGCTGTGCCGGATATGCAGTCGTCACTCAACATGAAGTAGTTGAATCATCAGCTCTAGCCTCAGGCACATCAGCCCAGAAAGCCGAATTGATAGCACTCACCAGAGCATTGTTGTTAGGAGAAAAACTTGTGCTAAATGTATATACAGATTCCAAATATGCTTTCACTACCTTGCATGCCCATGGAGCTCTCTACAAAGAAAGAGGACTCATCACATCCGGAGGAAAATCAGTCAAATATGGTCCCGAGATATTGATGTTACTTGATGCAGTCTGGGCCCCAACACGTGTAGCTGTCATGCATTGTAGAGGACATCAAGCAGGAAAAGGAGAAGTTGCTCGAGGAAATAGATTTGCAGATGCCTCAGCACGACAAGCAGCTATGACAGGACAGATTGCCCCACAAGCTATACCAATGCAAGCAGCATTGTTTCCAGTACCTTTGAATCTATGGACCCCACGATATACCAGCAAAGAATTGGATTACTATTGTGACAAAGAAAATGGAGTATTGAAAGATGGATGGATTGAGCTGCCACCAGAAGAAGGCAGTCAACCTCCGGGAAGAATAGTAATTCCTGAACTGTTAGGACCATCCTTTGTCAAAGCTTTTCATGAAGCCACCCACTATGGAAAGAGTGCTATGGAGAAAGCACTCAGACCACATTTCTACATTCCTCTGATGACAACCATATCAGCCTCAGTAGCACGACAATGTCAAATCTGTGCCAAGAATAATGCCAAGCAAGGCCTCATTACAGCACCCCGAGTTCAGTCAAGAGGTGTGACCCCCATGCACAACCTCCAAGTTGATTTCACCGAAATGCCAAAAGCTAATGGATACCATTACCTACTAGTATTAGTTTGTACTTTCTCTGGGTGGGTAGAAGCATTCCCAACCAGAACTGAGAAAGCCCGAGAAGTTACCAAAGCCTTAATGAGAGAGATTGTCCCCAGATTTGGAATCCCAGCAGTAATAGGGTCAGACAATGGACCCTCATTTGTCTCCCAAGTTACACAGCAGTTAGCAAAAGCTTTGCAGATACAGTGGAAGCTCCACACTGCATACAGACCCCAGAGTTCAGGGAAAGTTGAGCGAATGAATCGTACATTGAAAGCCCAAATGTCTAAGCTTTGTCAGGAGACACACTTGAAATGGCCCCAAGTGCTCCCCATAGCTTTACTCAGAATACGCTCAGCCCCTGTAAAGTCAACAGGATTTTCCCCTTTTGAAGTTTTGTATGGTAAACCCCCACCAATAGTGCAGGGAATCAAAGGAAATCTAGCCCAGATTGGTTCAGAAGTAACCAGACAAGAACTCCTAGCTCTTAGTTTTGTTCTGCAGACTCTCCATACGTGGATCCAAGACCAGTTGCCTATCAACTTGACGGAACCCTTGCATCCCTACCAGCCTGGAACTTCGGTGTGGATCAAAGATTGGAAGAAGATACCGTTGGAACCCCATTGGAAGGGACCGTACACCGTCATCCTGTCTACCCCAACTGCAGTAAAGGTAGCCGAGATCGACGCCTGGATCCACCACAGCCGAGTCAAGCCCGCCGCCGATCCTGAACCAGAGCGGTGGACAGCAGAGCAGCACCCTGATGTACCCTTGCGAGTTACTCTGAGACGGCAACTAGCAGCATAGACACTTCATCACAAGTGCTTTGCAGTAGCCAAGTCTTTCGAAGAGGATTGCTGTTTTCCATGCAGCAACAGTTTTGTTTCAACGAACCCAATTTGTGTGTGTGATTTGACACACTACTTTGAGACTACGTTGACTAAGCCAGATTTCACAAGCCAACTGAATTGCTAAGTTGGTTAATGTGTGCTGGACATCTTGAGGATCTTCCATCAACACTCAGCACCCGTTAAATTGCTTCATTAGCAAACGGGACGAAGAATAATAGACCGTCGTGATCAAGATCAGCAAGCTGAGGATTCAGAAGAACTCCAATCAACATCAACATGTATCTTTGCTTCTGCTTTGCCTTGGTTGCCTTCTTCGGAGGTTTTGAACAGACTTATGCTCTACCTCCATGCACAGCTTGCATTACTTCTACTAGACCTGGACTGAAAGTAACTCAGACTTTGCTTTACCATTCTTACTATACCTGCAAGGGAACAATAACTCGGTGTATCTATAACACCACTGAACTAAATGTTTGCACTCATGGCAAAATTAAAGCATGCTATAATCCGCATCAGAATCCATCCTATTACACGTTGGAAATAAGATGGAAGGATGCAGATGGACCTATATTAGCTGCTACACCACCACTTAAGGACATTACTAAACCTGCTGTTTTGAATTTTGATGCATGTAATGCTATTAATAGAGATAGTCAGTCCACCTGTGGTACATGGGAGAAAGCGTATCGAAATGACCATAAGTATATGTGTCCAGAAGGTGCCACGGGATGGAGGAAGTGTACAGGTAAAAAGGAACCAGGGTATAGTACTGCTACAGCGGCAGACTACTATTGCCCGTATTGGGAATGTGTTTTCTATGCTACCTGGAACACTGGTATAACTGATGAGAAAATAGATAAGCGGATGGCTACTCTAACCAAGCCAACCACAAATGATAAATGTCAGAAAGATGCTTGCAACCCCTTACATTTGCGTGTACATAACCCCCATGCATGGAAACAAGGATATAAGTTTGGTTTACGTATTGCTGGAGGAGGAACAGATCCAGGGACCATTGTATATTAGATTGAATACTCAAGCCCATAAGTCATCTAAATATCATATTCATAATACCTTTTATGAAGCTATGCATGTAAATAAGTTTGAGATCCCTCACCCTTCACAGAATTTGTTTCTAGAATTAGCCGGAGCAGTAGTATCTAGTCTTAAGATCACAGATTGTTATTTCTGTGGCGGAACCCAAATGGGAGACCAATGGCCCTGGGAAGCCCAAGAATTGAATTATTCCATGATTTACAATCAGACTGAATTACACAAGACAACCAGTGAATGGGTGTTAGCGCACTCAATCGTTGGACGTCTTTGCTTTGCCAGAACTGGACCCCAGTTCACTCAAAAAGTAGGACAGCTGGTCTGTCTTAGCCAGAAATACTATAATGCTACAACTAAAAAGACAGCATGGTGGTCAGGAATCAGACATCCTGAACCTCCTAACCCATTAGCCAGATTTCCTGAACTTGCAGGTCTATGGACTAATCTTGCCAAAGTCCAAGCCTGGCAAGCCCCACCTGGCCTATATTGGATCTGTGGAAACCGAGCATATGCGCAACTCCCACCACAATGGGGAGGAGCATGTGTCTTAGGAACCATCAGACCTTCTTTCTTCCTGTTAAACACTGAACATGGAGAACAATTAGGATACCCTGTATATACTACCCACAAACACAAAGGAGCATCCAGACAAAGAAGAGAGGCCTTACAGATAGGCAAGTGGGAGAAGTGGCGAGGTGATGATTGGCCACCAGAAAGAATTATTGAGTATTATGGACCTGCCACTTGGAATGATGATGGTATGTATGGTTATCGTACCCCAATTTATATGATTAATCGTATTATTCGCTTACAAGCAGTAGTTGAAATAATAACCAATGAAACTAGTCATGCTCTCACGCTCTTAGCTAGACAAAGTACTCAGATGCGCACTGCCATATACCAGAATCGCTTAGCCCTTGATTATTTGCTAGCAGCTGAAGGAGGAGTATGTGGTAAACTGAATTTAACTAATTGCTGTTTGAAAATAGATGATAAAGGTCAAGTAGTTGAAGAAATTGCTAAAGATATGCAAAGACATGCTTATGTGCCAGTACAGATTTGGCACGCCTTGAAATTTCCTAATTGGTTTGCTAACCTTTTCTCTTGGCTGGGAGGATTTAAGACTTTCGTTATCTTAGTACTAATCCTTGTTGCTGTTGTCCTCTGCTTACCATGTTTAATCCCATGTTGTATGCGTTCCCTTCATAGTGCTATTGATAATACAGTAGAGCGGAAGACCGCAACTAGAATAATGGCTTTATACAAAGCTAGCCCTAGTGGAACCAGTAAGAATCCTTTAATCAAGATGTGAATTTTCTGGAAAGTGATTTAATTCTCACACCTTATTAAGTAATAGGGTGAGATTAATCAAAGGGGGGAATGTGGCAGGTGCAGGCCTGTGACCCACGGTGTCTGACATAGGCAGGCCAGCATGGCTAGCTTGACCTGTAAATGAGGCCTGTGGAGAGGCATATAGGATTGCACATCCCCCAACATGCTGCTATTGTAAGAAAGAACTCAGTAGAAATATTGAATTAGCTTAGAGAAGCAGAATTGCAGAATTAAGAAATGGAAGAATACAGAAAAGATGTGTTTTAAAGTTACTGATAAGAAAGAGTACATTTGCAGAGAAATATTGAGGACTGCTGACAGATGAGTTACAGAACCTTGCTCTTCTGCACGCACAAACGGTCCCATAGCCTTGAAAGTGTGAAAGTAACAAGTTGATGAACTGACCATTGTAATTGGGACTAGAAGGGGGGCAGGCAGGTGTCATGCCTACAGAAGCCCACAGAAGGAACATAATTGGAGAAACTTATCAGTACCGGGACCAATAGAAGGGCTACGGGAGGTAGGGGAGCGTACCGGGACCAATGAATTGTTTTTCTATACCTAGAATGGAACAGAAGTCTATAAAAGTTGTTGTAATGCTTGAAAACTTTGCTCAGCCATTTTGAAATTGCCTTGCTTGAGACTTGTGCACAAATAAATGATTTGGACCTTCTGAACAGACTCCTGGTATCATTGGTTTGTCTGCGCTTTGCTGCTACAGCAGTACCTGAGATATCAAGCAAGAGAAAAGGGTATAGCACAAGGTGGAGATCGAAGCAGTCAGACAGCCAACCTAAGGATAGCAAGAAGGAATAAGAAAAACCTGGACGTGCAGGGGTTAGGAGTTCAGCTCCTTGTCTATATAGAGATATAGGTAGATACATATGTTGGGAGTCTAAGATAGTAAAAAAAACTACCTAAGCTGACACAAAGCAAAAAGAATGGTAAGATAAATAAAGTCTTAACCTGTATAAGAGTGGAGGAGTAGCCTAGTGATTAGAACACTGGCTTGGTAACCAAGCAACCAGGGTTCGATTCCCACTAGCACTCCTTGAGGCCTTGGGCAAGTCACTTAACCCTCCATTGCCTCAGAAGAAAGGCCTGGCAATCTACTTCCAGTGACACATTGCCAAGAAAACCCAGGAGCTTCTGGGTCGCCAGGAGTCAGGACTGATTCGAAGGCACACATTGCATTTTTGCAACCTGTATAAGGAGCCTATATATCGATATCACAGTAATAAATCAGATAAAATATCGTGCAGCAAAAATTATTGAGCTTTCAATCAAATTAAAAGGCCAAAAGAAAATGAGAAAAGTAATAATTCCTCCTTGGAAAAAATACATAGAAGAAAAAATAAAATCTATGTGTGCAGAGGTGTCATTGCTAGATGAGTACCTGAATAGGCTGAAGACATCTAAGATAAATGAGAAAGGTTCAAGACTTCAGTCAGTTCCATAACTCAAGAACTATTCCAAATTCTCAGGGAGAGGGAAACAATTATGTGCCTGATTAATCCCACTGTCTACAGAAAACACCTATAAAGTCACTTTACATCTTGAATGTTGATGGAGAAAGCAATCGGGCATACACGACAGTGACTCACCAGATTACGGTTGGTCAGCGTTATAGATAATACATCCATTGCTGAAGAAAGGCTCAATCATATGCAGTGAGAATTGCATAGATTATTAGAATAGACTGGTAAGTACTGCTCAACTAAATGAGCTGACTGCAGACTGGTCCAAGCAGTAGTGTAAAGCAAAAAGTATAAAGGAAAAACTAAGTAGCTGCTTTGCATATGCTGTCCAGCAAAGTAGATTTCAAAAGAGTGACAGTAATGACGGTGGCTCTGATTTGATAAGGTTTAGTTTACCAGTTAGAGGGATACCAGTCTGCTCATAACAGAAATGAATAGAGGAAGTTAGCCAATTACTTAGTCTATTTTGTCACTGGAATAGTCTCTGTTGGGGTTGAAAGAGATGAGCAGTCACAAATAACTCTGTTCTTCTAAGATTCAGTTCAGTGTAGAGGGACTTCTCATGTGAATGTCTGTACAGTTCAGGTTAAAATCTGGTTAGAACTATTTCTTTATTTAAATGAAAGGGTGTGCCCATTTTGGCAGGAGTTTAGGGTAAGTAGGTAGTTCTACTTTATAATGATGAAATTGACTTTAGGGTTCTTATTTAACTTATACAATTAGTTCACTGATCCTTCTACTGGGATTAACTGCTAATGGAAAGAGTATTTTGCAAGTTAGATATTTCAGAGATAAGGATTCTATGGGGTCAAATGGCAGTTTCATGAGAAATCTAAAAATGGACTTGAGGTCCTATGGCACATAAGAAATGCCATACTGGATCAGACCAAAGTTTCAAGTCCAGTATCCTGTTTACAACAGTAGTCAATCCAGATCACAAGTACCTGGCATGTCCTGAAAGTATCAAAAATACACCAAAATTTTGCAGGAAAACGTTTTGTTAATTTATTTGTATTTTAAACACTTCTCCTTCTAACATCCCTAAATATCAAGAAACTCATGTTTATTACCATTCACATAAAAAAAATTGTCCATAAAGGGAATTTGATAATACAGCACATCTTTTTATGTGCTTCAATTGTCATCTCATCATCACTCTCCACTTTTTAATTTTTATTTGTATTTGTTCTCATAATCTCCCAAAGTGTCCCAAATAGTCTCCTCTTGGACCTCATTCAATAAATCCCAAAAATGTTTCCAAAAAGCCAATAAAACTTATCTGAAAGGCTAGCAGATTAGCAAGTTCACACTCCTTTATATTTCACTCCTTTTCAAAGAGTGTGTGGCTTTCTCTTCAACATCCCAACATTGGCCATAGGTTTCACCATCAAGGTTCCTTCAGGGATTCCTACAAGCACAAAAGAGGAATGACATGAACAGCTCAAAAGATCTACAAACTTGTGAGCATTATGTACTTCTTCATACCTTAAAACCAAAACATGGTGGACTCCAACACTAAAAATACCACACATGTGCAGTGTTATATCCCCAGAGGGGAAGTGATTTTTTATAGGAACTAAGGCCATTCAACCTCATTATTCAAACCTTGAGGGGCACACATTTTCCATTTAAAAATAAATTGTTGTTCTAATCAGGCCAAATGTTTAGAAAACCTCACCTCTTACCCCCTCCACTTGTACAATCACAGAGCAATGCAAATTCCACCAAATGTTGTTGTGTTCACCCATGTGACAAGTGGGGCAGACTGTTCCCCTCTGCCTATACATAACAGATGTTCAATCACATGTGTTTTGAACGCTCGAGTGGTGTGTCCAATTTATAACAACCTACATGGACATATTATTACGTAGACTCCCCCCTGACTCAAACAACTGGAAAAAAATCCAACTTAGGATGAGCGAACTGCTGCATCTCCATCATATAGGAGCAAATGACAGTGTCTGAATTTCACATGTCCATAATTCCTTTCCAAAGCCAACTGCCTCCTCATTTTCGAATGAACCAAAATATTCCTCATATTTCTACCTCACTGATATGCAAAATGAAGAGGCTCAGCAAACACTAGATGGACTTTCAAAACCTCCCAATATTTTAATATTAACCGCTTTACTGAAATACCAAAGAGGAAGCACACACGTTGTAGGACACACAGGTGGTCCGGTCCTTTGTTCCACAATCTTGTAACAATTCACGATTAATATATTTGGCTCTTTTATAAGCTCAATGAATCACTGGCTCAGGATACCCTTTGTGTGTAAAATGTTCCTTCGTGTATCTTGAATGAATCTGATATTTTTCCTAAGTAGTGCATAAATACCGCAACCTTAAAAACTGACCAATAAGCATATTCTCCTTCAAATGGGGAGGAGGATAACTCCCAAAATTGAGCAGACTATTATGATCTGTCTCCTTGTGAAAAACATTTGTAACAAAAGTCTACTGTATCTTGGAAATTGGACTATCCAAAAAATTGATGGCATCCTTTGCAATTTTCAGTACAAATTGAAGGTATCTATCTTGTTGATTATCCACTGTAAAAATTCACCCGTTGGTCAATAGACCCTTATCATATCATGAATGCATCATCTAAATATACTGTCCATAGGGCTATTGACACCCAAAATATGAAAGTATACACAAAAAGGTTCCTCAAATAGCCATACATGTAAGCATGCCACTGAGGGAACTGTCATCCCTCAGTTTGGTAGTAAAATTTACCCTGAAATTCAATGTCATTTGTTTCAATACCAATGATAACAATTGATCCAAAATGTTATTCTCAACTAGGATCAATCTGTGGCTTTTAAATTTTCAATTGCAGTTACTATTGCTTCTCCCTGAGGTGGAGATTTTTCTAAATGTTTAGCCCAACTAGAGCAACAATTTATTTTCAAATGGCAACTGTGCTCTCCTCAAGGTTTGAATGAGATTAAGTGCCATTGGTTCCTGTAAAAAAAATCACTTCCCCTCCGGAAATATAATGCTGCACATGCAGGATGTTTTTAGTGTTGAAGTCCGCCATGTTTTGGTTTTATGGTATAAGGAAGCAAGTAATGGTCACAAATTTGAAGATCTTTGGAGCTGTTCATGTCATTCCTCTTTGTGCTTGTAGGAATCCCTGAAGAAACCTTGATGGTGAAATCTATGGCCAATGCAGGGATGTTGAAGAAGAAGCCACACACACTTTTAAAATGAGTGTGGATGCACTAGTCTGTTATTCTTACCGTTATGCTTTATTGGCTCTTTGAAAACATTTTTTGACTGTCACTGAATGAGGTCCAAGAGAGACTGTATTTGGAACACTTTAGGAGATTATGAAAAAAATACAAGTAAAAATTAAAAAGTGGATTTTTGAAAGAAAAACTAATTCACATTTACCTGTTTCACTCCACTCAGACTTCTATTGTATCACCCTTCAGTCATCTTGTCTCCAAGATAAAGAGCTGTAATCTCTTGAGTCTTTCCTCATAGGAGAATTGTTCCATCCCCTTTATCATTTTGGTCACCTTTTTCTGAACCTTTTCCAATTCTGCCATATCTTTTTTTCAATACAGAAACTAGAATTGCACACACAAGGTGCAGAGGCATCATATGGATATACGGTAACACACAACCATCTTATTGTATAGTGCACCTTTCTTTAGGTAATCTAGCAAAGGTTGCTGGGCAGACAAGGAGTCGCTACAGACAAGGGGGACAAGAAAATCCTAGGTGCCAGATGCTAATTTCTGGTCACCATGGCTAATCCCTGCCATACTGAAATGTCTATTATCATCTCTAATACAAATTACTTCAACTCAGTGCTCCCTTTCCATATCATTTACAAATATGTTAAAAAGCAGTCCAGTACATATCCCTAGGATAAAGCGTAGTTACTCACCTGTAACAGATGTTCTCTGGGGACAGCAGGAATCAGTCCTCACATACAGGTGATGCCGGTGCCGACAGACCGTGGGGATCCATTCCCCAGCTTTCAAAGAAAGCCTTTGGGAATTACACAGCGTATGCATGGTCACCTTCCCGCCCAAGGTTGCCATCTTGCCACAGTATGATGATATAGCACAAGACCACAAAAAAAAAAAACACAGCAAGAAGCAACTCCACGGGGAGGAGGAAGGGTTGTGAGGACTCATTCCTGCTGTCCCCGGAGCACACCTGTTACAGGTGAGCAACTACTCTTTCTCTGAGAAGAAACAGGAAGTCAGTCCTCACATGTGGGACTCCCAAGCTACAGGCTACCGAAAAATCCTGTAGAAGCCAGAGGCGACCCAAAAAGCAGACCATAAAGGACAGCGGGGAGCACTGGATGGCTGGACGTTCGGCACTGCAGCTGCAACATTGAAGATGCAATCCCTTCTCTGGTAGCCTGCACACAAAGAGCTGGAGGGAAGGAGATGCACTATTACCCAAAGAGGTGACAAAGTACTGCCTGGCCAAAGGCGCTATCACGCCATGAGCTCTCTTCCAAGCAGCAGTGCGCGGCAGTGTGCACAGATGACCAGGTGGCAGCCCGGTAGATGTCCAGTAAGGGCACAAAGCACAGGTTGACCACTGAGGCCACCATGGCATGCACATTGTGCGCTGTGACATGATGGTCCAGAGAAAGCCTCGCTGCTGGGTAAGCAAAGGAAATGCAGTCGGCCACCCATCATGAGAGGGTGTACTTGGAGATTGCAACCCCAAGACGACTGGGGTCAAAGGAGATAAAGAGCTGCAATGAGCAGTGGTGAGGCTGCATCCTCTGAATATAAAAGGACAAGGCCCTCTTGCAGTCAAGCATGTGCAGAGGCCTCTACCCTGAAGGAGTGAGGCCAGGGAAAGGTGGTGGGGATTACCACTTCCCGATTCAAGTGAAAAGCGGAGACCACCTTTTGCAGGAACTTGGGGCGAGTGAAGGATGACTGTGTTCCTGTGAAATCTAGTGTAGAGCACATGGGCCATCAGCACCTGCAGTTCATTCACACACCTGGCAGAGCTGAGCGCCACTAGGACAACGACCTTCCAAGACAGGTACTTGAGATGACAGGTAGCCAAGGGCTCAAAGAGGGGAGGCCATGAGCCTCCCCAATACCACATTAAGGTTCCACACCACTGGCGGCAGATGGATCAGGGGCCAGGAAAGCAGGAGTCCTCTCATGAAACAGCCCGGCCATTCACCGTGTGGCGGTGAGCTGAAATGGTGTCAGACTAAGACAAACCACCCCTCTGGGCAACAGCAGAATTGGACGGTGTTGGTGGTGGAAAATCAGATTTCTATGACAACGGCAACAACACTAGCATTACCTGCATGGAAGCAAGGCCTGGCGATATACTTCCATATCTTGCCATGAAAACCCAATGGATAGTCACAACAAAATAAATGGCATTATAGTGATGGAAGATGAGATCCCCCCAGGTTAGAAAGCACTCAACTGGCTACTAGGGATGAGCTGAAGACTTTTCAGAGTAAAGCCACATTTATGGTTGGATCAAAGCCCCCATAATGTCTGAGTGCTGATGTAGTTGCGCATGAAATGAAAGTCAGAAGTTGCAAATATATCTTACATATTTTATTTATTTTATTTATTTATTACATTTTCTTTTATACCGCGCTATTTAAGATCAGTGCGGTTTACAATAAACATTAAATCTACACATCTCAGTTTAGTGATTTGTGCTTACAATAAACAGGTAAAATTAACTTGGGTATACAATAAACAAGACTCTTAACAGGGAGAACATGATAACTATATACAAGCCAGTTAATGTAACTATATACATGGTTAAGTGCACAGCACGAGCATCTCAAGGTGGGTTAAGTATGGAGGCGGTTAAGGTGTGGTTGCGGGTATTCAGACTACGAGTGTAAGATGCGTGGGCTTGAGGAGCTACCATGAGGTGTGGAGGTAGGTGAGTGTGGAGGGGGGACTGCAACATCGTAGTGAAGGAGAAAAAGGTGATGCTTCAGTTCCTTCTTGAATTGGGAGAGATCGCTGATAGTTCTGATAGCCGCCGGTAGAGCGTTCCAGCAAGATGGTGCAAAAAAGGCAAAGGCTCTAGCTCTGGTAGCTTGGGAGCACTTGGTGCTTGCCTTAGGTAGAATGAGGGTGTTTGCAGCATTCGATCTCCTTAGCCGGTTAGGAGGTGTGATAGATACTAGGTCGGTAATAGCAGTAGCCGGGAATTTCTTGATGGCTTTATGGGTCATTGTTAGAACCTTGAAGGAGATCCTGGCTTGTATGGGCAGCCAGTGCAACTGTTTTAGTATTGGAGTGATGTGAGATCTTCTGGAAGCTCCATGAAGGATTCTTGCAGCAGAATTCATAGCAAGTTGTAAGGGGTTAGTCGTACTCTTTGGTAGGCCATGTAATATCACATTAGCATAGTCAAGGTGAGGCATTATTAGGGCCTGAAAAACAGTTCGGAAGTCTTCAGGTTCTAACAGCTGACGAAGATGGCGAAGGGTCCGGATTTTATGATAGACCGCTTTTGTTATGTTATTGATGTGAGCCTTCATATTAAGCTGCTGATCAAGTGTAACTCCGAGGTATCTTACTGTAGTCTTGCATGTGAGCTCTGCGTCACGAACTTTGATGGATAGTGGAGGAATAAAAGCCGGATTCCTGGTGACGAAGAGGGCTTCAGTCTTTTTGACATGGAACATATAAAGCATGAACCAAGGGAAGTTGGAGGTAGTCAAAATGTAATGAAACATGTACAACTTGGAGGACCAAGATGGCAGACATGTGTTAACCGCACTCCTCCTTTTGGCTTCAAATTATTGATTACCTGTTTGCATTATGTCTTGCAAGCGGAAAGCTAAAGTTTGGGAGGCTCTGAGGAGTGCACCTGTGGTTAAGGGGCCGCTCGATGTTTCCGTCCGGCCCGCTGGTGCGAGTGTGGGTACTCTGGAGCAAGAAGGTTCACTGGAGAAGGCAGGAGTGGAAGGTGGCTCCTCGCGTCTCTCTGAGCACGACATCACTTTGAGCCCGGAGGTGAGGTCAGCTCCAGTGAGGCCCTCTATCTCTGACATTGGTACATCGTTGGTCGACTCTGCCTGCTAGTTGGGGGAATTGGCTGGAATGCCAGAGGAATGAGGGCCTGCCGCAGTGACCTTGCCGGCAGCTGCAGATCTTGCTGCAGGACATGGGGCCATGGATTCCGATGAGGAGAGTGTGCTAGCACCCTCTGCTGGGGAACAAGCTGGCATTATTCAACAGTTGGTATCTGCTACTCAGGGATTGAAAACCACATTGCAGAAGCCGGCAATAATACGCTGGAAATGTTGTGGGGTAGCCTACAGGCATTGGAGTCTTTATCTCCCAGTTTGCCTCATTTCAGACAATGTTTTCTGGTTATGTTCAGGCTCTAGACCAGCAGCAGCAGTGACGAGACTGTCTCAGAGGTGAAAGTGGAGGCTATCACTGCTGTGTCAGGTACTGTGACTAAAGATCTATCAAGCATCATTTGAAGATTGAGTCAATTGGAGAACTCAGTAAGGAAGAGGAATGTGCGTCTATTAAACTTTCCAAGGATGCCTACTATTTCCCCAAAGGAGCTTCTCCACTCATATTTCACTTCTGTGTTAAAGATACCATCAGAATCGATTCCTCCTCTTACTAGGGTCTTCTACCTGCCAGCTGCTAAGCATAAAGATCCTGCTTCATCTTCACTACCTCAAAAGCAATCTTTTGATTCTTTGGACCCGACTGGGTTTCTGGAGACCTCTGATCCTGAAGCTATTCAGCGATCAACACTATTGCTGACTTTGGCCTTGGAGCCAGATTGAGACCGGTTAATGAGGTTGTACTTCAAGGTTAGAGATGAGTTATTTATGGGAGTTTCTATACATATGTTTCCGGATGACTCTAAGGCTACCCAAAAACGCAGACAGCAGTTTTTGCTGCTGCGTCTTACGGTTCTGAAACTGGGGGGGGGGGGGGGATTTTTCTTGCGTTATCCATGTAAATATTTGATAAAATACCAGAATGTTAAATATATCTTTTTTGACCACTCTCATTTAACTCAGTTTGTTGTCAGTAAAGTGCTAGTTTACCTCCAAGAGCCTGAGAATCCTTGAGAGAACCCCTTGAAATTCAAGATCTCACATAATAGGGTTTATTGCACCAGTACATGTTCCATTTCTTCAGGATTTTTCCTTTCACTGGCTCCCCCTAGAAGAATGATGGACTAGTGGAATATTTCTTATATTTAATTTTGTTGGGTAATTTTTGTTGGAGGTGTCTTTCCCTTTTGGTTTATATTTCCATTTCTGTAACAAGCTGTTTTCTTGTATAAGATTTGAAAATTGCATAAATTAAAAAAAAATGTACAACTCAAATCTGTTGGCTGCCAGCCAACTGAAATTGACTGGCATCGGGCACTTTGCATCTGATGATCACATAGTATACTATGCTGGAAATGAAAAACAAAGAAGAAATGGTGTTGCATTTATAAATTAAGAGGAAACTTGAAAGAACTGTAATGAAATATAATGCAGTCAGTTAACACTTCATTTTTATTTGTCTACGAGGAATGCCCATTAACACAACTATTATTCAAGTATATTACCCAACAACATATTTCCAAAGCTGATGAGTTCATATAACTCATCAGTTTCATCCTCCTTGAACAGGATGAAGTTGATGAGTTATATGAACAAGTACAAGTTGAAATTGACAGAACATGCAAACAAAATATCCTGATAGCCATGGGTGACAGGAATGAAAACGTTGGCAACAAAGATGACAAGTGGTTAGAAAAAATGGACTTGGCAACAGAAATGAAGCTGGAGAAAGAGTGATAGAATTCTGCAAGACCAACAATCTATTAATCTCAAACACCTTCTTCCAGCAACACAGGCGGCAACTGTACACAAGGCCTTTATCTGGTGGATTGAACAAAAATCAAATTGACTACATCTGCAGAAACCAACTATGGAAAAGCTCAATAACATCAATAAAGACAAGATCTGGAGCTGACTGTGGTACAGATACATAGTTACTCACCTGTAAAGCACAGTTACTTACCTGTAACAGGTGATCTCTGGGAACAGCAGGAATTAGTCCTCACATATGGGTACGTCGGTACCGACGGAGCCTGCGCGGGAAAGCTCCCCAGCTTCCTAGAATGGAAGCTTTTGGGACCTCCCACTGCACATGCGCACTGCCTTCCCGCCTTCCTGAACAGCTCTCCTCAGTTTCGAGTTTATAGCTGAGTCAATAGAGAGAGGACAGGAAGATAGATAGATAAAAGATACAACTCCTAGGGGAGGTGGGTGGGTTGTGAGGACTAATTCCTGCTGTTCCCAGAGATCACCTGTTACAGGTAAGTAACTGTGCTATCTCCAGGAACAAGCAGGAATAAGTCCTCACATATGGGGACTCCCTAGCTTAGATGCGTGGGATCCCCTGTCAAGGTTCGCCATCTTCGTATGGATCTCAGGCATCCATCCTGGGAAGGTGGGCAGGAGTTGTCTAAGAATGGAACAGGTGTTTGAGGACAGCCTGGCCAAACAAGGCATCCCGGCGGGAGTCTTTGTCCAAACAGTAATGGGCTGTGAAGGTATGAACCGAGGCCCAGGTAGCGGCTCGACAGATCTGATCAATGGAAACAGAGTGCAGATGAGCCATAGAAGTTGCCATGGCTCTCACATTGTGAGCTGTGACATGGCCTTCCAGAGAAATGTTTTTACTCTGGTAAGCAAAGGAAATACACTGAGCAATCCAATTGGAAAGTGTACGCTTGGAGACTGGAAGTCCCAAATGTGAAGGATCAAAAGCCACGAAAAGTTGAGAAGACTTTCGATGTGGCTGAGTCCTATTAAGGTAAAAGGCTAGAGCTCTTTTACAATCCAGAGTATGAAGGTTCCTCTCTGCACTGGAGGCATGAGGAGCCGGAAAAAATACAGGTAGATATACCTCTTGATTAAGATGAAAAGGCGAGACCACTTTAGGCATAAAGTGGGGATTCGTCCTAAGGACCACCTTGTCATGATGAAATCTTGTATAAGGTGGATTAGCCACTAGAGCCTGCAGTTCGCTGATGCGACGAGCGGAAGTGACTGCAATTAGGAATAATACCTTCCAGGAAAGAAATTTCAAGGAGGTAGAAAATAACGGCTCAAAAGGTGGCTTCATAAGCTGACCAAGCACTAGATTCAAATCCCATGCGACCGGGGGGGTCTGATGGGAGGTTTAGTGAGGGTCAGGCCTCTCATGAATCTTGCAACAAGAGGATGAGAGGAGATAGGTTGTCCATTTACAGGTTTCAGGGATGCTGAAATAGCACTTAAATGGACTCTTACAGAATTCGTCTTAAGGCCTGCATTGGAAAGATGCAGGAGATAGTCTAAGAGGGAATTCAAAGGAAGTGCCAGAGGGTCAAGGCCCTGCTGAGCACACCAAATGGAAAAACGTTTCCATTTGAAAGCATAAGACCGCCTCGTGGAAGGTTTCCTAGAGGCATGAAGGATATCTTTCACAGGTTGAGAAAGATTAAAGTCTTGAAGACTTAAGCCTTCAGTAACCAAGCTCGGAGATGTAGGGATTTGGGGTTTGGGTGCCACAAAGTCCCGTCCTCCTGAGATAGAAGGTCTGGTGCAGCTCCTAAGTCCAGGGAGGATCCCTGGGAGAGCTGTAGAAGCAGAGGGAACCACACTTGGCGTGGCCAGCGTGGAGCTATGAGGATCATAGAGCCGTGATCTCTCTGGAGTTTGAACAGAGTCTTGGGAATCAACGGAATGGGTGGAAAGGCATATAGGAACGCCTGACCCCAATGGAGGAGAAAGGCGTCCGTGGCCTGAGCTTCCTGACATGGAGTCCTGGAACAGAACCGGGGAAGTTTGGCATTCCACGGACTTGCAAAGAGGTCTATGTCCGGGGTCCCCCATTCCTGAAAGATTCTGGTTATCTGGTCCACGTGTAGGGACCACTCGTGTGGCAGCAGAACTCGACTGAGCCTGTCTGCTCGAGAGTTTTGAACTCCTGGAAGGTACACTGCTAGCAGATGAATTTGGTGCTCTCTGGCGAAGGCCCATAATCTGAGAGCTTCGTTGCAAAGCGACAGAGAGCCCGTTCCTCCTTGTTTGTTTATGTAAAACATGGCCACCTGATTGTCTGTCTGAACCAGGACAGTCAGATTGGCAAGGAGGGTATGGAAGACCTTGAGGGCAAGGTAAATTGCTCGCAGTTCCAGGAGGTTGATATGAAGGGTGGCCTCCTGTGGAGACCAAGTGCCCTGAGTGGAGAGAGTTAGCAGATGGGCTCCCCACCCCAATTGGGAGGCATCTGTTGTGAGGGTTGCTTGGGGTAGCAAGGGCTGAAAGGGAGCCCCCAACAACAGATTCTTGGTGGATATCCACCAATGGAGGGACCAAGACAGACGGTTTGAGGTTTGTATTTGGTCTGAGAGTGCTCCCGACGCCTGAGTCCACTGGGTGGTCAGGGTCCATTGAGCTGCTCTCATATGAAGACGAGCATAGGGCACCACATGTACTGTGGAGGCCATATGGCCCAGGAGGCGTAGCATTTCCCTGGCTGTCAAGTGAGTACTGGACTGGGCTTGGGAGGCCAAGCTCAGCAGACGCTGACCCCGAACCAGTGGAAGGTAGGCTCTTGCAGTGGTGGTGTCCAACCGGGCCCCTATGAATTCTAGAGACTGAGTAGGGCTGAGTTGAGACTTGGGAAGGTTTACCACCAGTCCCAGATACTGCAGAAGGTTCCTTGTGCGGTCTAGGGAAATCTGGGCCTGCGACTGAGTTGGAGCTCGAATGAGCCAGTCGTCCAGATATGGGAATACGAAAATCCCCATGCTTCTGAGAAATGCGGCTACGACTGCCATGCATTTGGTAAAGACTCTTGGGGCAGAGGCGAGACCGAAGGGAAGTACTCTGTATTGGTAATGACTTCCCCTGAACAGAAAGCGAAGATATTTTCTGTGGGAGGGATGGATGAGTAGATGTGTATACGCATCCTGCAGGTCTAGAGAACAAAGCCAGTCCTGACTCTGAAGGTATGGAAGGAGAATGCCCAAAGAGAGCATTTTGAATTTCTCCTTGTACAGAAATTTGTTCAATTCTCTCAGATCTAGGATTGGTCTGAATCCCCCTGTCTTCTTTGGAATGAGAAAATAGGGGGAGTAGAAACCTGACCCCTGTTGATGAAGAGGAACCTCTTCTATGGCCCCTTGGGCAGGCAGAGAAGAGATCTCCTGATCCAACAGGGCTAGGAGAGGAGATGGAGAATTGAAGGGTCTCACCATGTGATGAGGAGGAAGGCTGGAGAAATGAAGTTTGTAACCCTCCCGGATGATAGAGAGGGTCCATTGCTCTGTTGTGATCTGTTCCCATCTGGGAGCAAAGTGAGCTAACCTTCCAGGTATGGTGAGAGGTTCTGGTTGGTCCAGAACCAGGAATGGCAAGTTCTCTAGGGGCAAGTCAAAACCCCTGAGGGGGTGGAGCCTGTTGAGCTGCAGTAGCTGCTGCAGGCTTTGCTCTTGCTTGTTTCGTTTGCTGACGTTTAGCCGCAAAACGAGGTTGAGAAGATTGCTGGCCAGTATTGGAAGCATATCTGGCCTTCTTATAATAAGGCCTCTTGAAAGACTTCTTCTTAGTGGGAGTAGAAGTGGACTTAGAAAGTCTCTCTAAGGTGGCATTTTCAGCGTCCATTTGAGTGGCCTTAACCTGCCACTCTGCACCGAATAAGTTCTCACCTGTACAGGGCAGATTCCGTAAGCCATCTAGAACCCAGGGTTCCAGATCAGAAGCCTGGAGCCAGGCCAGACGTCTGGCTGCGATAGCAATGCCAGAAGCTCTGCTGGCTCCTTCGAAGGAATCAAAGGCAGCTCTGTTGGAGAACTTAGAAACATCTAAAAGTTGTTTCACAACAGAAAGGAAGTCCTCCTGTTTATCCTCAGGGATAAGGGAGGCAAAATGCCGTACTTTCTTGGCAAGTTCCCCTAGGAACATGCCCATATAGAGGCTGTAGGAATTAATCCTGGCTATAAGCATACTAGCCTGGAAGATTTTCCTACCAAAAGAGTCCAGTGTCTTACATTCCCTTCCTGGAGGTGTAGAAGAGTGCCTTTTAGTACTCTTGATCTTTTTCATTGCAGACTTTACCACAATGGAGTGGTGAGGCAATTGAGTTTTCTGAAAACCAGGAGAAGGAGGGACCCGATACATGGTGTCCAACCTACGGGAATAAGGAGACAGAGTTAAAGGGTTCTCCCAGAAATCCATCAATTGTTCCTGAAGGATTTCATGGATAGGCAGAGTAACTGCTTCTTTAGGAGACTTAGAGTATCCTAAAATATCCAATCTTTTTGACCTTGGTTCCCTTTCAGAGGAGGTAGTGATAGAAAGGCCTTTAGCCATTTCTAAAATAAAGTCCTGAAAGGACAAATCCTCTGGAGGAGACATTCTCCTTTTTGGAGAAGAAGGTTCCTCAGGAAGGTCAAGGGAGAGCTCTGCAGACTCATCAGAGGAGACAAAATCCTCAGAGGAATCGGTGTATTCTCTAGTTTCCTCCAACGCACGATACGCATACCGATCGGTATCGACATCGGGCGTACCGGGTATGGAAGCGGTATGGAGCGAAAGCCCATACGGTTCCGATTTGCGTTTAGAAGAGGAAGGCCTGGGTTCCGGCATGGCGGACGATACCGGAACCGGGCCCGGAACCGCTGGAAGCGGTACCGATGGCGTTGCAGCTTTAATGAAAGCCATGACGGCCTGCTGCATGGATTGGACAGTATTGCCCATAGACGCCACGGCTGCCTGGATGTCGGTACCGGTATGGGCCGGTACCCCAGAGCAGTCCAACAGGTGATCTGTCGAGGCCGTGCCATCGATGTCAACCTGTAGCCCCTGTATTGGCGTTTTGGAAGGTAGGGCTTCCCGCCGGGGCTGTTTGGCTGGGGCAGGGTCCTCAAAACTAAGAGCCTCTCGATGCTTTGAAGGAGATTTGCTCTTTGAGGACTTGCCCACAGAAGGTTTGGTTACCTGAGATCCATCCGGGGATGATGACCTGGATGACTGTGATGTTGGATTCTCTGAAGCAAACAGCACATGGAATTTGTTGGCCCGGTTCTGCAGCCCACGCTTAGACATTTGGGAGCAGGAAGGGCAGTCCGGAATGGAGTGGTCAGGCCCCAAACATTTAAGACACCATTCATGGGTGTCTGTGACTGATATTACAGCAGTACACTTGGTACACTTCTTAAATCCAGGGGCTGGCTTCTCCATGTGGAGAATTAAAGTAGGCCTGAAGGCCTAACTGAAGTGACCAAGTGCTGAAAAATAATAAAAGAAAATAATTTTTTAAGAAAGAAAAAGGAAGACCGGCGATACCGGTATCGGTATGGGAAGGCAGGTACGCGGTCTAAAGAAACAAAACAAAAAACTACAATTTCTTCAGCGGTGACAGGATACACGACCTGCTGGCTCCGCGGAAAAAGAGAAACTGAGGAGAGCTGTTCAGGAAGGCGGGAAGGCAGTGCGCATGTGCAGTGGGAGGTCCCAAAAGCTTCCATTCTAGGAAGCTGGGGAGCTTTCCCGCGCAGGCTCCGTCGGTACCGACGTACCCATATGTGAGGACTTATTCCTGCTTGTTCCTGGAGATCAGGTGTTCTCCAAGAACAAGCAGGAATCAGTCCTCACATATGGGTAACATTGGCGCCAATGAAGCCTGCGTGGAGCATTTCCCCAGCTTTCAAAGAAAGCCATAGGGATATGCTACCACGCATGCGTGGTCCCCTTCCCGCCCAAGGGTGCCATCTTGCTCAGTCAAATGACATAGCTAGGATGGTAGTGAAAATACAACAAGGTAGGGAGGCAACTCCTAGGGGAGGAGAGAGGGTTGTGAGGACTGATTCCTGCTGTCCCTGGAGAGCACCTGTTACAGGTGAGTAACTATGCCTTCTCCAGGACAAGCAGGAAGTCAGTCCTTACATATGGGTCTCCCTAGCTCCAGGCTGCTGAGGACCGAACCACGACAGCACCAACAGCGGCCAAATTGGGAAGCCGTGGGTTGAAGATGAGTCCCCAATTGACAGACTCTGCAAGACCCTAGAGTCCAGCAGCACCATCACTCCGGTAGCCTGAACACAGAAGGGTTGGAGGGCAGGAGTTGCATACACCCTCAAAATGTTACAGAGCACCGCCTAGCTGAAGGCACTGTCCCGACGGGACTCACTCTCTGGGCAGTAGCGAGCTGCGAATGTGTGAACTGAAGACCATGTGGCGCCTTACAGATCTCCATCACCGGCACTGATCGCAGATTCGCCACCGATGTGGCCATCGCGCTAACATGTTGTGCTGTGATCCGGTGTTCCAGGGAGAGCCCAGCTCGCTCACAGGCGAGGGCAATACAGTCCGCCACCCAGGTGGACAGAGTTCACTTAGTTACAGGAAGCCCCAGTCTGAAACTAAAACCTGCGGAACTTTGCGATGACCCCAAGTCCGCTATAGGTAGAAGGACAGGACCCATTTGCAATATAGTGTATAGAGTATGATTTCCTCCCACCTGTCGTGAGGCTGCAGGAAGAAAGTGGAAAGAACCACCTCCTGGTTGAGGTGGAAGGGAGATACCACCTCTGGGAGGAATTTGGGGTGAATCTTGTAATATGATGGCACCGCCACCAGGGCCTGACTTTCGCAGCCTCTTTGGGCAGACGTGAGGGCCACCAGGAAGACAACTTTTCATGAGAGATACCGCAGATGGCAAGTGGCTAGAGGCTTGAATGGTGGTCTGGTGAGCTGCAAAAGCACCACGCTGAGGTCTAACTCCGCTGCCAGAGGGCAGATAGGGGGCTTAGACAACAGAAGGCCAGGGGCTGACCCATAAGGGGCTTTCCCTCGCTAGTAGGATGGTATGCGGCTATTGCGCTCAGGTGCACTCTCACAGAGTTGGACTTCAGCCTGGTGTGTGACTGATTAAGCAGGTACTGGAGCACTAATTGCACTTGGCAAGAGAACGGGTTTCCCATCTCTCCGCACACCACACTGAGAATCTTCACCATTTAAAGGCTTAAGCTTGCCTGGTGGAGGACTTTAAAGCTCCAGCAGGACCTCCTCGACCTCCTTTGGGAGGCTGAAAGGTGCCAATGCTATTCTTTCAGCAGCAACGCTGTTAGTGTTAGAGACCCCAGAATGGAGTGCAGGAGGGAGCCCCCTTCCTGGGACAGGAGGTCTGGGACATAGCCCAGTGGAACTGGAAGTATTGCTGACAGAGAGAGCAGCAGCGGGAACTAAGGTTGTCTGGGCTACCTGGGGGCGATTAGTATTAGTGATGTCTCCTCACGCTGGATCTTGAAGAGGGTCTTGGCAACCAGAGGGATCAGTGAAAAAGCAAAAAGGAGGCCTTCCGTCCACAGAAGAGCCAAGTGGCTACTCTGGGGTCCAGACACCGCTCATGTGGTCTGAGGACTCTGCTTAGCCTATCCTCTAGGAGGTTGTTCTGGCCTGGGAAGTGAACCGCCCACAGGAGCATGTTGTTGCGAGCTGCAAAGGAAAGGAGAGTCACCGCCTCATGGCAGAGGGAGTATGATCCCGTGCTCCCCCTGCTTGTTGACATAAAACAAGGCGACTTGGTAGTCTGTCTGAATCAGTACAGACTGGTGTCACAGGTGGTGGCAAAACACCCACAGGGCCAGGAAAATCACCCTGAGCTCCTGGAGATTGATCTGTAGCAGAAATCCGCCTGGGACCACCTGCCTTGTGTGCAGGTGTCCCGACAGTGCACCCCCCAACTTAAGGAGGCGGCGTCCATGATCAGGACCATCTGGGGCGCGGGTGCCTGGAAGCGCATCCCTGCTCGGAGGTGGTGGAGAAGTTGCCAGCAGTCAAGGGACTCTGCCAGCTGGCAGGTTACCTGATCCTGTCCCACAGTCTGCCTGTGGCTTGCATCCACTGTGAGCGGAGGCACCACTGAGCTGCCCACATATGTAAGTGGGCCATCAGGGAAAGTGGAGGTCATTTGGCCCAGCAGGTGGAGGAGACGACAAGCTGGCACTGACTGGCGGCGCTGTACCTCTACTGTTAGCTATCTGTGGCATTCTGCCCTTTCCCTGGGGAGAATGGCCTTGGCCTGTAGGGTGTCCAGTTGAGCACCTATGAACTCCAGGCTCTGGGCTGGAGAGAGATGGGATTTGGGGGTAGTTGATTTTGAATCCCAGGTGCTGCAGCAAGAGGGTCGTGCATCCTGTGGTCTGACTAGTCTCTGCGGTTGTGCTGCTTCTGATGAGCCAGTCGTCTAGACAGGGGAAGACAAAGGTCCCTTGTAGACACAGGTGGGCAGCTACCACTGCCAGACATTTTGTGAAGACCCTTGGCGAGGAGGCTAGGTCAAAGAGTAGCAAGCTGTACTGATAATGTTTTCCTCCTAACACGAACCTTAGGGACTGCCTGTGGGAGGAGTGGATTAGGATGTGTTTATATGCATCCTTTAGGCCCAAGGAGCACAGCCAGTCTCCCTGGTGGAGGTAAGGCAGCAGTGTTCTAAAGGAGAGCATCTTGAACCTCTCCCTCACCAGAAATTTGTTTAGGTTTCACAGGTTTACGAAGGGCCTGAGGCCCCCCAGTCCTCTTTGGGACAACGAAGTACCTGGAGTAGAAGTCTTTGCCCCATAAGTATTTGGGTACAGGCTCTACTGCATTGTCCCTGAGAAGACCTACGACTCTGTGAGCAGCAAGGTCTAGTGAAGGATGGCTCACACCAGCTCTCCGGGAAAGAACCTGGGTGAAATCTGTTGTAGGCAGAGGAGGTATCCCTCCCTGACCACCTGCAATACCCACTGGTCTGAGGTGATTGGGCCCATCTGTGGGCAAAGAGCGTCAGACACCTTCCTATGGGCTGGTGAAGGTCTCCTGGGGGAGGGGAGGCCCTGCCCAGGGAGTCAAAAGCTCCCCTCAGGCTGGGCAGAAGCTGGGGCCTGGGGCTTAGCTGCTTTTGCCTTCTAAGCCCCGTGCCCTTGCCTCTTGGGGTGAGAACCCTGCTGTTGGCCTGAAAAGGGGTTCCCCGACAAAGCCTGCCACAAACCCCGACAGCTCTTGGGCCAGTCTTTAGGTACATGCATATGTAAAGCTCATAGGCCTCGATCCGGCATCTCGGCATCGAGCCCTGGCACCTGAGGGAATCAAGGGCTCTGGCCTCCCTCCCGGAGGAAACGAGCAGTGGGTCTTCTGGCTCTTGAGCTTCTGTATGGTCGACTCAACGACCATGGAGTTAAGTGGGCGCTGGGGTTTGTGGAACCTTGGGCCCTTTCGGACTTAGTACATGGTGTCGAGGCACCAGCTCACTACCAATACCAATACCGGTGTTTCCCACATCCGAAGTAGTAGCCTCTCAAGGATTGGCTGTACAAGCACCGTGAGAGTTTCCTTGGGTGGAGACTCATACTGGAGAATTTCCTCTGCCTCAGTGCGCGGGCCTTCCTCCGTCTCGGTTTGCACCGAGGGGGCTCTGACCATGTCCCTGATGAAGTCATGGAAGGCCATATCCTCCAGAGGAGAGTGGCGCCGAGGGCAACAGGTTCAAGGGCATATCATGGTGCCGCTTGGTGTCCGGAGAGGCCTCATCATCAGTCTCCCACTCGGAGTCGAGCGGTGAGGACGAATCAGAGGCCCTACAATGCCTCGCCTCAAAGCTGGCATCGAAGGGTCGGCAGCCTGCGGAAGATCTGCGGTCTAAGTCGTGGACACTAGCCAGCGAGGACCGGGACCTCGACCAACACAGAGTTTACCCAAGGCCGCTGGCGCTTGGAGCTCGATTCGACAGCCAGGGACTCCCTCACAGTTAAGGGCCCGGTCATCGGGGCAGATGAGGCAGATGAACGGGCCATCATGGCCTGCTGTAGGGCCAGGAAAGCATCTGCTCCAGGGCTGCCACTCTGGTTTCCAAGCCAGAAGGCTCTGCAGCCACGGGCAAGGGCACCAAGGATCGTGGGCCCAACACAAGGTCTCCACCGGCTGAGGAAACCTCCTTGGTAGAGCGCATCTCAGAGTCACCAGAGTCCCTCCAGGCAGTTAGCGTAGTTATTCACCCGTAACAGGTGTTCTCCAGGGACAGCAGGAATCAGTCCTCACTTATGGGTGACGTCAACACCAACGGAGCCCGCGCGAAGCAATTCCCCAGCTTTCAAAGACAGCCTTTTGGATTGCTGCCACGCATGCGTAGTCTTCTTCCCACCCATGGGTGCCATCTTGCTCAGTCAGGTCCCATAGCTAGAGCCCTACTAAGTGGATGGCAAGGGAAGGATAAAAATAGCAACTCTTAAGGGGAGGTGGGAGGGTAGTGAGGACTGATTCCTGCTGTCCCTGGAGAACACCTGTTACAGGTGAGTAACTATGCTTTCTCCAGGAACAAGCAGGAAGTCAGTCCTCACTTATGGGATTCCCCAGCTACAGGCTACCAAAACATACAAGCAAAGTGCCTCCACGAAGCCGTGAGAAAATGCCGACGAACTGAAGGGAGCCCGAGTCCTCGGGTCCTTAGGGGGGCCAAGCTCCCGGTAGCAGCAGCAGGAGGGCTGGAGGGCAGGAGTTGCTTATACCCCGAACAGATTATGGAGTACAGCCTGACAGAAGGTGCTGTCCTGGTGAGACTCCCTCTCCAGACAGTAGTCCGAAGCGAAGGTATTCGCTGAAGACCAGGTCGCAGCCCAGCAGATGTCCGTCAGAGGCACTGAGCGCAGTGAAGCCACCGACGCTACCTTGGCACGGACGCCATGTTTGGTGACTGGTGGATCCAGTGGGGTCCCGGCCTTTGCCTGGGCAAAGGCGATTCAGTCTGCCACCCAGATGGACAGGGTATGCTTGGTGACTGCAAGCCCCAGACAGTTGGGATCATAGGCGATGAAGAGCCGGTCGGACTTGTGATGACCCTGGGTGCGCTGCAGGTAGAAGGAGAGAGCCCTCTTGCAGTCGAGGATATGCAGGACTGCCAACGCCCAATCGGCATGAGGTCTCGGGAAGAAAGTTGGTAAGACTATCTCTTGGTTGAGATGGAAATCCAAAACAACTTTCAGGAGGAACTTGGGGTGAGTGCGAAGGACCACCCTGTTCCCATAGAACCTGGTGTAGGGGGCCACAGCCATGAGAGCTTGAAGCTCGCCGACTCACCGAGCCAAGGTCAGCATCACCAGGAAGACTACCTTCCAGGAGAGGTGCCGAAGCAAGCACGTCGCCATTGGCTCGAAGGGGGGCTGCGGCAGCTGCATGAGCACGATGTTCAGGTCCCACTCCGTCGGCAGAGGCAGACAGGGGGCTTGGAGAGTAAAAGGCCTCACATGAAGCGGGAGACCATTGGCTGGCCCGAGAGGGTTTACCCTCGACGGGGAAGTGTTTGGCTGAAATGGTGCTCAGGTGAACCCTGACCAAATTGGATTTCAGCCACACCTGCAAGATGTGGAGGTGGTACTGGAGAACTGATTAATATGAAGACCGGAGGGCATAGGCCCGTCTCGTCGAGTCTTTCCTCGATGCGAGCAGGACTTCCTCAATCTCCTCTGGGAGGTGCAGCGAGGATAGAGACCTGTTCAGCAGCCAGGCTGCCAGGGATAGTGAGTCCAGGTTTAGGTGAAGCACCTGCCCCTCCTCCTGTGTCAGCAGACCCAGAGCACTGCCCAGGGGGACTGGGGGTTCCGATGAGAGTCGGAGTAGAAGTGGGAACCAAGGCTGTCGAGGCCACAAGAAAGCCACAAGAATCACCAATGCTCAGTCCCACTGAATCTTGTGGAGGGTCCTAGCTATGAGGGGGAGTGGGGGGAAATGCATACAGAAGCCCTGAGGTCCAGCTCAGGAGGGACGCGTCCAGGGCTTCCCTGCTCAGGTGTGGTATTGGCCTGCAAAAGCGGGGAAGCTGTACGTTTTCCGGGCTGGTGAACAGGTCTATGGACGGAGTCCCCCAGCGGCAAAACAGATGAAGAACCACCTCTGGACTCAGGCGCCACTCATGCGGGCAGAGAAGCCTGCTGAGCCTGTCCACGAGAACACGGTCTTGGCCCGGGAGGTAGACAGCTCTTAGGGTCATGCCCCAGCACAATGCAAAGGAGGAGAGGAAAGCCCGTACCCCCTTCCTTGTTTATGTAGAACATCGCAACCTTGTTTTCAGTCTGCACGAGCACCAACTTGCCTCGCAAGTGCTGCTCAAAGACCCTCAAGGCCAACTGGACTGCTCCAAGTTCAAGCAGGTTGATCTGCACCCCGGATTCCTCGGGTGACCACCGTCCCTGGGTACAGAGATTGTCGCAGTGGGCTCCCCAGCCTCAGCGAGGCATCAGTTATCAAGATGAGCTCATGTTACAGAGCCTGGAATGGCATGCCCCCGCAGTAAGCTTCGGAGATTCTGCCACCAATCCAGGGAACTGGATAGGCTGCGCGAGACTGAGATGGGATCCCAGAGTCGGCCCGAGGCTTAGGACCATTGTGCTCTGAGGCACCATTGAGCTGCTCACATATGCATGCGAGCGTGAGGAATGACGTGTATGGTCGAGGCCATGTGCCCCAGAAGGTGCAGCATGGCTCGCGCTGAGATCCTGGTTCAGCTTTGGATCTCGGCAGCCAGAGCGCAAAGGCGGTCCACGCGTGCTTGAGGGAGGAAGGTGGTCACCCGTTCCGTGTCGAGCAGTGCACCGATGAACTCCAGTGCCTGCACTGGTTTGAGATGGGACTTGGAGTAGTTTATCAGGAAACAGAGGCGCTCGCGGAGGAGGACCGTGCGTGACGCCGAGAAGCGTGCCTCCTTGGCCAATGCGCCCGTGACAAGCCAATCGTCTAGTTAGGGGTAAACGGATATGCCCTGCAGCCAGAGGTAGGCTGCGGCCGCCAACAGGCATTTGGTGAAGACTCACGTGGCAGACGCAAGCCCGAAGGGGAGCACTCTGCACTTATAGTGATCCCCCTGCACCCTGAAACGTAGGTAACTTCCTGTGCTTGAGGTGAACAGGAATGTGGGCGTAAGCATCTCTGAGATCCAAGGAGCATAGCCAATCGCCCTGCCGGAGGAAGGGCAGCAGGACACCAAGTGATAACATTCTGAACTCCCTCATCAGAAATTTGTTCAGGGTCCTGAGATCGAGAATGGAGCGCAGGCCCCCTATCCTCTTCGGAATGAGGAAGTAACGGGAGTAGAACCCCTGACCTCGGAGATGCGGTGGGACCCTTTTGACTGCCCGTTGACCGAGGAGGTTGTTCAATTCTTGCTCTAAGCAAGCCTGGTGTTAGAGAAGCCGAGTAGGCTCTGCTGGGGAGAAGGGAGGGGGGAGTCTGTCCAGATAGAGACTGTAACCGTCCCAGACGACCTGGAGGACCCAAGTGTCCAATGTGATGGCCTCCCACTCGGGGGCAAAAAGGGACAGACGTCCTCCTACCGGTGGGAGCGCCGCCGGAAGACGAGAGGCTATGCATTTGGCGTCAAAACAGCAGAGCTGGCTGGGATGGCGCCTGTGGTTGGGTCTTGGGCCCCTTAGGTTTCCAGTGGCCCTGAGCTCCGCCCTTGCCTTGGCTGCTGGGTGCCAGTGCTGGGGTGGGCAGATAGGGTGGGTATCCCCGGTAAGGAAGCCCCTTCCTCTGAAAGAAGGGTTTCTTATTGTGCTGTTTCTTCCGGGGAAGGGAAGAGATTTTCCGAGAGAGACGGGTGCGGGTTACAAACACAGTCTTGATCTCGGCTGCCTTGTCCTCCATGGGCTTGCCGAACAGTTGTTCACCAAGACAGGGAACATCCAAGAGTTTCTCCTGGACCCACTGTTGCAGGTCTGAGGACTGGAGCCATGCTTGACGCCGGGCTCCGATGCCAGTTGCCACACGGGCGGAAGACTCAAACCAGTCATATGTGGCACGAGAAAGGTATTTCGAGCAGTCTGCGACCGATCTCAGGAGAGTCTGAAATTTGAGAAAGTGGTCACCTTTGAGGCCCACAGAGAAACCACCGAGCTCTTTAGCGAGGTCGCGAAGCAACATACCCATATATAGTTGGTATGCCTGAATGCAGCATGCCAGTATGGATCCCTGGTAAGCCTTACGCCCGAGGGCGTCGAGGGCACGAGATTCTCTGCCGGGCGGAACCAAAAAATGTGACTTCGGGCTCTTCTGTTTCCGCATTGTGGATTCCACTACCATGGAGGTATGAGGAAGCTGGGCCTTTCGAAACCCAGGACCTCGTTAGACTCGGTACATGTCATCCAGTATTTTACTGATAATAGGGACCGAGGCTGGTGCTTCCCACATGCTTAGGAGCAGCTGGGTCAGAATGGATGGCACAGGAACCGTGAGAGACTCCCTTGGGGAAGACTCATATTGCAAAATGTCGAGTACCTCTGCCCTTGGCTCTTCCTCGGTCTGCGTGGGCAGATAGAGGGCCCGAGCCATATCCCGCACAAATACTAGGAAGGAGGTATCTTCAGGGGGTGAACGCTTTCACGAGGCGGGCAGGAATGGGTCAGAAGGAAGGTCCCAGCCCGAGAGGTCCAAGAAGGACTCTGAGTCAGGCTGATCCCCATGTCCAGTGGCCGAGGCCCGTCTGGAGCCGGAGGCACTGACTCGAAGACCTCACCCCCGAGGAACGGGATGGTGAGCTAGACCAGTGCCGAGGACCCTCACCAACACTATTCCCTCTAAACTGTGCGCGTGTGCGCACGCACACATCTCACCGAGCGAGCACACATACTTTATAACAGAGCGCACAACAATTACGGTTCTGATTCTGATAGAAAACAACACAGACATCTTAAAATTTAAAAGTTGTTGTGTATTTATGGTTTTCACAAGTTCTACAATATTTTCTAGTGCAATGTGGTGTACATACTGTATTCTGATGTGTAGTCAAATTTTAAAGTATTTAACTCCGAGTGTCGTTATGCGGTGCACAAAAATGTAACCTTCCTTCAAAAGCTGCACAGCTGATATTTTATGCGCACACAGCCTACAGAAAATTAGAGGGAACATTGCTCACCAAGGCAGTTTTCGGGACCACAGTCGAGGGACCCTCGGTCTCAAGGCGCCAGCCAGCCGTGCTAGGCAAGAGTGCCTGCTGGGCAGCTAGGAAAGCAGAAACGCTGCACTCTAGTGCCAGCATTCGGGACTCACACTCAAGAGTGGGTTCCTGGAACGCCAACGCCGGGCTTACCAGCTCTGGTGTGGAGGAGGAGAGGGGGTCCTCACCGGGACGACCCTCAGGAGACCGGGTGCCATCGCCAGAGGCCTCAGTGTCTGTACGAGGTACCTTTCGAAGTCGCTCCTTGTCAGACTCTCGGGAACGCCGGGGAGGGGGACTAAGGGAATGAGCACGAGACCGCTCACGCTTATCCAGAGCCCCCGACAGCGTCTTCGAGGTCTTCTTTTTTCGCCGTTCCATCTCGGGCAAACCCTGGTCAGAGTGATGTCTGGGACGCGGAGTCATTGCGGGGCACCACCGGGGACTCCAGGACTGACTTACAGAAAATGTCGTCTGACTTCTGCTTACGGCTTTGTTAGGCCTTAACAGACATTTTCTTGCAAAGCGAGAAGAGCTCCAGGTTGTGGTCAGCCCCCAGGCACCGCAGACAACAGTCGTGGGTGTCCGTGAGTGACATGTTTTTGGAGCATCTGTTACATTTTTTGAAACCAGAGGCCATGGGGGCAAAAGGAGCCCCTGCTAGGTCAAATGCCCTCGAGGTGGCCAGCAGTTAGAAATGGCGCGAAAAGGGCCCAAAGTAAGAAAAAGGAAGAAAGGGAAAAATAGGGATCCCCTGGCCCACAGCTGAAGTGGGGGCGTCGGGGAGGACAGGAGAGGAGCGGTGCAACCGGAAAAAAAAGGCCAAAAGGCCAAAAAGAGAAAAACATTTTTCCAAGGGACGAGGACGTGGGTCCAAAGGGCTCCGCGGAAAAAGGGAGACTGAGCAAGATGGCACCCTTGGGCGGGAAGAGGACCACGCATGCGTGGCAGCAATCCCAAAGGCTTTCTTTGAAATCTGGGGAATTGTTCCGCACAGGCTCCGTTGGTGTCGACATCACCCATAAGTTACGACTGACTTCCTGCTTGTTCCTGAAGAATTACCAGGTTTCTCCAGTGCAACCTCGGCAGACTTTGAAGACTTCTTTTACTCTGAGTCCAAGGGTCTTCTCAAAGGAGCCACTGCTGCGGGAGTCAGAGGGCACGGGTGTGCTGGGCTTGGAGCTTGGCGTTGGGAGGCCGGGGCCGAGACAGACCTGGAGAATAATTTCTCCTGCACCTATGACTTTTCCTGTTGGTTTTGGCCATCATGGCCTGGCACAGGTCACAGGAGGTGCTATCATGGTCCGGGCCCAGGCAGCGCAAGCAGCAGTCATGGGTGTCTGTTACTGACATAATTTAACTGCAGCGGTCACATTTTTTGAACCTACCGGGAGACATGGTGGGGAACACCCAGATGGGGTTGATGACCCCCGGGTGAAAAAAAAGAGTATGAATGTCAGTCGAGGGAAACTTCGATAAAAAAGGGAGCCGAGAACAGCACCAGCTCGAGGCGGAAGAGGAATCAGTACGCTAACCGGGAAAAACTAACTTTAAGGATAATAGCAGGAATTTTTCCGGGGAAACAGGACACATGTCTGTTGGGCTCTGTGGAAAAAAGGAGACTAAGCAAGATGGCACTCTTGGGCAGGAAGGTGACCACACATGCATGGTAGCATATCCCAAAGGCTTTCTTTGAAAGCTGGGGAAATGCTCCATGCGGGCTCCATCAGCACCGTCACCCATATGTGAG
This sequence comes from Ichthyophis bannanicus, assembly GCA_033557465.1. Classification (NCBI taxonomy): domain Eukaryota; kingdom Metazoa; phylum Chordata; class Amphibia; order Gymnophiona; family Ichthyophiidae; genus Ichthyophis; species Ichthyophis bannanicus. The sequence continues at coordinate 409,474,966 of CM066036.1, read as the reverse complement.
GACTGACTTCCTGCTTGTTCCTAGAGAACACCAACTATTAGTATGCAAACTCAAGCAGACTGAAGACCCAACAAAGTTTAGGACTACTAGCCAGATGATTGCCATGAGTCGACACCGACTCAAAGGCACTTAACAACATTCAGTGTTTAGGTGTTAATCCTAACTCTCATCTTAGTATGGAAACTTCAGGTAAAAAATGTTGTGCAATCCACATTTATCCATTTGAGATGGATAAGAGAAATTCAGAGTGTTTTCTGATCTCTGTAAGGTTACTCAGGCAATAATTTTGTCATCACTGGATTTTTACCAACAGTGCTTATCTTTGTTTGTCCAAGAAACTTATAGGCCAATTACAGATAGTACAAAAAAACAGTTGCAAAGAGTATTACATGTGCAAACAACTGAGAGAGCTACTCCATTCTTAGTAGGTTTGCACTGGTTACCAACTGTAGCAAGAACTGAATACAAATTATTATGTATTGTATTCAAACTGGTAAACAGGTTAGGTTTAGAATATTCAAACATCACATGTTAAGATGCAGGTCTTGAAAAGTACAGCCCATGCCTCTACTACTCACCCATTAGATTTTCTGGTTGTCAGAATATAGCTTAATCAGAATCCAAACTCAGACTATCTTGGGTAGCGCCCCTAGAGTTTGGGATCTCTTACGTTTCCAACTTCAAACCAAGAGTTTATGCATACATTTTCATAAATTATTAAAAACTTGGTAATGTTCAATATATCTTCAGCACTGATAACAGTAGGAATTTTATTGAATTTTCTTGATGTATGTTTATATTGAACATGTACACAGAATTATAACTTATTAGCAATTTTTTTGCAACTCATGTTATTGTACTTTTTCATATAACATCAACAGCATATGCAGAAATGCAATTATAAATCATAAATCCTAAGTACACCTTATATTTCACTTCCCTAGTCACACATAAAAAACCCATATACTGTGAGACAAAGAAAGCAAAATCAGCATAAACCTGGGGAGTGTAAACAAACAACCTGTAATCGAGCACTCTCCTTATAGTGCACCAACCCTCTGGAACACCCTCCACGAACAGATTTGAACCAACCCTCAGCTCTCAAGCTTCCGCAGAGTACTAAAGGCATATTTATTCAAGCATTACTATGAAAACATCCTATAGCAACTGGAAAGAACCCCAAGCAATTACCTTCAGTAACTACCTGCCCACCACCAAATTGAACTCGCCCCCCTCCTTGAGGCCCACCCCCCTCTTTCACCATAAAGAATAATGTTAACTACCTAAGCTAACCTCGCTACAAGTTATAAAAGTCAATCCTCCATTTAAATGCACACACCATTCTGCTATGTTATGCTATAAGTTATCCAAGTTCTGATATAAGTCATCCAAGTTAACCTCCTTGTTTAATGTATAACACCATTCTGTTATGTAATGCTTTCTATAAACCATTCTGCCTTCAAAATAGAGCAGTATATAAACCCAGTTAAATAAAATAAATAATAAATAGTAACTCAATGGGAGGCTTTATGTGGTTCTGCCTTTTAAATAATATAAATAATAAATAGTAACTCAATGGGAGGCTTTATGTGGTTCTGCCTTTTAAATATATCAAAACAGTGACTGGCAGGAGTTTGTTTGGCTAAACAAAAAGCATCTTGCAAATTTTTTATTCTTAGCTGTCAAGATTGCTATTGCAGCTAGACAGAAAGTTCCCAAGCTACTGGGCACACTGACTGGTTGTACAAGTTGAGGAAAATTTATGAGGAGAGCCTGGTTGCTACAAAACTGTCTAAATAAATAAAAACAGTCAAGGGGAGGAGAGAGATATTAGCAAAAGCTTTTAATGAGCGAGTTTAGTTTATTTTGTTATCCTCTAAGAAGCTGCTTGGTTTATATGTGGAATATAAATCTTTGTAATTTATTGTATTGTATTTAGGGTACTTCTGTAACTGTCATCGCTGGTCTCCCTCCGAATCATCTCTCTCCCCTGCAACCTGTTCAAAACTTAGCAGCATGGCTTATCTTCTGCCAGTGTCGCTATGCTCATGTAACCCCTCTTCTCAAGTCACTTCACTGGCTCCCTATCAGTTTCCACATCCAGTTCAAACTTCTGATCTACAAGTGCATTCATTCTGCAGCTCCTCACTACCTTTTTCCTCTTTCGCTATATTCCTCCACGGGAACTCCTTTCCTCTAGCAGATCCCTTTTATCTGTGCCCTTCTCTGCCACTGCCAACTCCAGACTTCATTCATTCCATCTTGCTGCTCCATATGCCTGGAACAAACTGCCCGAGTCTGTTCTTCAGGCTTCTTCTCTAGCCCTATTCAAATCCAGACTAAAAACGCACCTCTTTGAAGCCGTTTTTGGATCCTGATGCTCCTTTCTCTCTTATCTACTACTTTATATGTATCTTACCATACTCTAGTCCCCAGTTTCGCTATGTGTTTTGTCTTGATTAGATTGTAAGCTCTGATGAATAGGGACTGTATCTTACATCTATATGTACAGCACTGCATATGCCTTGTAGCACTATACAAGTGATTAGTAGTAGTAGTAATAGTAGTCATCAAAACAACTGGACACAATTACTTCCCATGGGAGAATCTGCATATGATTCAGAATATTTGTCTACAAAGTCCTCGTCATGCTTTAGTTTAATTAGTTTTTTTGCTATATCACCCCTCTGGGACTTGTTAGGGCCCAGCGAAGCGGTTTACATAAAGACTCCAAAGAGGAAAAAAGGAAATGTTAATAGGTGAAGATGAATTAAGACAGCAGTAGAAGTAAACAAACTAGTGGAATTAGAAAAGGATTAGGACTTTATCAAAGGTTTTCTGTCCCCAGTGGTAAGACAAAAAGGTTAAAAAGAACTGGGGCTAGGATTGTTCCTTGAGAAATGGCTGAAATAAGTGAATAAGTTTTGAACATTGTAGAATTTGTTTTGACTAGATGGGAAGGGTCTAAAAGATATGATAAAAACCAGAAATGTACAGTTTCTCTTATCCCAAGATCTGACAGTAAGAGAAGGGTCAGATCTATGATATCAAATGGAGTACTAAGATCTCATGAGATGATGGCTAGCTAGTGAGTTTTGCGTTTACATACAACTTCATTGAGGTCATCTAAGAGATGGAATTCTGTACAATGACTGGGTCTGAATCTAGCATCTCTAAAGAGAAAAGTCTTTGTTTTTTCGAGGAAGGTAGCCAATTGTAGTTGACCAACCTTTTCTAGGATTTTAGAAACAAAACAGAACCTCTGAAATTTGCTGTTAACTGGATTCCACAAGAGCATTTGAGGTGGGCTATTTGAGGAGTGGTCATACTGTAGTTCCAGGGGCATATTTTCATGGAGAAGGGAAACTTCCAGAGGTTAGGCTGCTATTTATCATTGCTAGTAAGAACAGGTTAAGGCCCAAAGAAGAATTTCTTTTCTATGACTCGGCTGATGTGAAAAGAAATTTGATGTTACAGTGTACTCTGGAAAGTGTAAATTGAAAGGCAAAGTTGAATGAAGACCAAAGTATGAGTGTAGATATGAGCCTCTGAGACTGGGACATTGTCAACAACCTAGGACATATGCACTGGACGTAGTTTGAGGCATATTGGGAGTAGTTGTGGGGACTAGTTTGGGGGAGGGGAGTTGAAAGTAGTTACCGGGGATACTTTTATAGGGTGGGGGCAGTAGGCAGAGAGCTAGGACAGTTTCTGGGAATGGGGGGCAGTTACCGGTAAGGTAGTTTTTGAAGATGGGGCAGTGTGTAGCGTGGTGGGGTAATTGCCAGGGGTAGTTTTTGGAGTGGAAGCAGTTGCAGGGCAGTGGGTCAGTTGTGGGGGTAGTTTTTGGAGCCATTTTGCAGTTTGGTGGGCATTTGCATGGGGTAATTAATGAGGATAGTTTTTGGCAGTAGGGACAATTTGCAGAATAGAAGATTTAAGAGGGTAAGAGAGTTTGTGTGGTGATAGTTTTTGGATGTGGAGGAATTTTGTAAGGTGATAAGCCAATAGTGGAGAGTTAGGATGGTAGCAATCTGCGGAATGGCACAGCACTTGTGTGGGACAGTAGTTTTTGGGGGGTGGGACAATTTGTGGGTTTGGTGGTACAGTTGCAGAGAGATAGGTTTTTCTTTTCTTTAATCTGTTTTTTTAGTTATTTTCCAACATAAACAGTAAAATACAATGTGTAACAAATCACATCAAAGCAAAAACCAAATCCAAAGTACCGGTATATGATCAAGTCACTTTTGCTTTCGTTACCCTAAAATACTCCCCCCAAGCCTACCCTCTCCCTCACTTTCTCCCCTCATCCAGAGCTCACCATGCATGACCTCCCTTCACTCACTCATACCACCGTGCACTCACACATCTATCCACTTCTTATTCCCCCGAAACAGTCCCAATATGGCTTCCAAACCACCTCCCACTGCTTTAACCTTCCCCTTCCGTATAGCAATAAGTTTGTACATCAGATAAGATGGCTTACATATTTACAATAGCCCAACAGTTGTAAGATGGCTTTTTGCCAATTTACTGAAATTTCACACTCACGGACACAGACATTCGTAAGCAGTTCCCTGACTCCCTTGCCCTCTCTATCAAGCTGAGGTTATGCAGAAGGAAAATCACTGGGTCTCATGAAATAGCCCTCCCCAAAGCCTCTTCCATAATTGCAAAACATTTATCCTAATAAGCTATAACTACAGGGCAAGATCACCACACGTGTACAAAAATGCCTACTTATACGCAGTTCTGCCAGCTTCACTGGAGTGAGATAGCAGCATTATAATACCTTTAAAACATTTTCCACCATACTAGCACCACTTTGATGTGTCTACAACTAAGCCTCGTCATCCCAGCTACCTTCCAATTCCTCCCACTTACACCGGTATCTAGACTTCTGGCTCCCCTTTTGAATCCAGCATGTTAGTTTGTTTGTTTGTTTTTTTAATTGTCCCTTTCCCCCTCAATATTACCATGCACAGAGCTTTAAACAAATTTCTTTCCTTCCATAATCCTGACATTCTGTTCCCTGAATTTAAATAGTACCTTAATTAGAGATAGCTTAAAAAACCCAACAGCTAATATTGTATGTCTCGAACAATATGTCACAAGATAAGGTTTCTCTATCTTTCATCAGTTGACCCAGATGAAAGAGTCCAGCCTCTTCCCATCTCTGAAAGAGTAGTTACTCACCTGTAACAGGTGTTCTCCAGGAGCAGCAGGAATCAGTCCTCACACATGGGTGACATCGACGGAGCCCCCTTGCGGAGCATTTCCCCAGCTTTCTAAGAAATCCTTTGGGAATACTGCACGCATGCGCAGTCCCCTAACCGCCTAAAGGTGCCATCTTGTTCAGTCTGATGACATAGCTAAAAGACAGCACAAAAGAAAATGTAAAAATGAACTATGTACAACTGCAACTCCCAGGGGAGGAGGGAGGGTTGTGAGGACTGATTTCTGCTGCTCCTGGAGAACACCTGTTACAGGTGAGTAACTACTCTTTCTGCAGGACCAAGCAGGAAGTCAGTCCTCACATATGGGACTCCACAGCTTCAGGCTACCGGGGACCCAGAGCTGAAAAATGAGCTCCCTCTAGCCGTACCATCAGAAAAAGGGTTTCACTGAAACATACCCCCACCGGTAGCCCAACCAGAGGGCTGGAGGGTAGGAGTTGCCTAAACCTCGAAGAGATTCTGGAGCACTGCCTGACTGAAAGCACTGTCCCTAAGGGACTCCCTCTCCAGGCAGTAATGGGCCGCAAAAGTCTGGCTTGAGGACCAAGTTGCAGCCCTACAGATGTCTGCCAACGGTACAGAGCGGAGATGAGCTACTGAGGCAGCCATTGCCCTGACACGGTGAGCCGTGACCCGACCCTGCAAGGGAAGGTCAGCTGCCCTGTAAGCCCAGGTGATACAGTCAGCCACCCAGATGGACAAGGTACGCTTGGAGACAGGTAACCCCAAGTTATTAGGGTCAAAAGATACGAAGAGCTGAGTAGCCCTCCTATGCCCCTGCGTACGTTCAATGTAGAAGGATAAGGCCCTTCTACAGTCCAGGGTATGCAGGACTGTCTCAGCCCTGCTGGCATGGGGCCTAGGGAAGAACGTTGGAAGAACCACCTCCTGGTTGAGATGCAAAGAGGAGACAACCTTTGGGAGGAACTTAGGATGAGTCCTAAGGACTACCCTGTTCCTATAGAAGCGAGTGTATGGCCTGTCACAGACCAGGGCTTGAAGCTCACTCACTCGCCTGGCCAAGGTCAGGGCCACTAGGAATAGAGTCTTCCAAGAAAGGAAGCGGAGAGGACATGTAGCCATCGGCTCAAAAGGTGGGTGAGTCAGCTGCTGAAAGACCACATTCAACTCCCACTCAGGGGCCGGTGGATGGACAGGAGGCTTGAGCAAGAGCAAGAGCAAGCCTCTGAGAAAACTGGACACCAAGGGGTGAACCAACAAAGAGTGTCCCTCCACCAGCGAGTGGTGAGCTGCCAGAGCAGAGAGGTGGACCCGAACAGAATTGGACTTAAGGCCCTGATTGGATAAGTGCAGCAGGTACTGAAGCACTACTGGCACAGTGCAGGAGAAAGCACAGTTACTTACCTGTAACAGGTGATCTCTGGGAACAGCAGGAATAAGTCTTCACATATGGGTACGTCGGTACCGACGGAGCCTGCGCGGGAACGCTCCCCAGCGTCCAATCAGAAAGCTTTTGGGAGCATCCCACAGCGCCTGCATGCTGCCTCCCCGACTTTCCCAACTTCTCTCCTCAGTTAAGTTTTAGAGCTGAGACAAAGAGAGAGAGAGAGAGGGAAAGGAAAGAGAGAGAGAGAGACAACTCCTAGGGGAGGTGGGTGGGTTGTGAAGACTTATTCCTGCTGTTCCCAGAGATCACCTGTTACAGGTAAGTAACTGTGCTATCTCCAGGAACATGCAGGAATGAGTCTTCACATATGGGGACTCCCTAGCTTTAGAAGCCAGGGAGAGAGCCCATAAGTTGTGTGTCCCTGGAACAGGACTGCACTTCCCCACCTGGATCTCTGGCATCCCATGAGAGATGGTGGGTAGGAGTTGATTAAGTATGGAACAGGTGTTTAAGAACAGCCTGACCAAACAAGGCATCCCGGCGGGAGTCCTTGTCCAAGCAGTAATGGGCTGTGAAGGTATGAACCGAGACCCAAGTGGCTGCTCGACAGATGTCATCGATAGATAGAGTTCAGATGAGCCATTGAAGCTGCCATGGCTCTCACATTGTGAGCTGTGACATGGCCCTCCAGAGAAAGATTCTTGCTCTGATAAGCGAAAGAAATACACTGGGCAATCCAGTTAGAAAGTGTTCTCTTGGAGACTGGTTGTCCCAAATGAGAAGGATCAAAGGCAACAAAGAGTTGGGAAGACTTTCTATGTTGCTGTGTCCTTTGTAAGTAAAAGGCCAAAGCTCTTTTACAGTCCAGGGTATGAAGATTCCTTTCTGCACTTGATGCATGAGGTCCTGGAAAAAATACAGGTAGGTAGACCTCCTGGTTGAGGTGAAAAGGCGAGACCACTTTAGGCATAAAGTGTGGATTAGTCCCAAGGACCACCTTTTCATTATGGAACCTTGTATAAGGTGGATTAGCTACTAGTGCTTGTAATTCACTGATGCGGCATTCAAATGTGATTGCAATGAGAAAGATAACTTTCCAAGAAAGGTATTTCAAGGAGGTGGTAGCTAAAGGTTCGAAAGGCGGCTTCATAAGCTGACCAAGAACCACATTTAAGTCCCACGCCACCGGGGGTGGTCTAATGGGAGGCTTTGTTAAAAGGAGGCCTCTCATGAACCTTGCTACAAGAGGATGAGAGGAAATAGGTTGTCCATTTAGAGGCCTAAGGGAAGCTGCAATAGCACTCAAATGGACTCTTACTGAATTTGTCTTAAGGCCTGCATTAGACAGATGAAGGAGATACTCCAGCAACGATTCCAGAGGTATGGCACGGGGGGTTAAGACCCTTCTCAGAAGACCATATGGTAAATCTCCTCCACTTGAAAGCGTACAAACGTCTAGTGGAAGGTTTTCTGGAAGCATAAAGAACATCTTTCACCTGTTGAGAAAGATGAAGATCCTGGAGATCTAGGCCTTCAGCAACCAAGCCCTGAGATGCAGAGACTGGGGATTGGGATGCCATAACCTTCTGTCCTCTTGAGAGAGGAGGTCTGGAGCAGACCCTAACTCTAAGGAGGGAGCTTGAGAGAGATGTAGAAGCAGAGGGTACCACATCTGCCGTGGCCAATGTGGAGCTATGAGAATCATGTGGCCTCTGTCTCTCTGAAGCTTGAACAGGGTTTTGGGAATTAGGGGAATGGGTGGAAAGGCACACAGGAAGTCTTAACCCCAGTGAAGGAGGAAAGCATCCCTTGCCTGAGCCCCCTGAGCCGGAGTTCTGGAACAGAACCAGGGAAGTTTGGCATTCCACGGACTTGCAAAGAGGTCTATGTCCAGGGTTCCCCAAATTCGAAAAATCCTGGATACCTGGTCCATATGTAGGGACCACTCATGTGGAAACAGAACTCGACGGAGTCTGTCCGCCCAAGAGTTTTGAATACCTGGAAGATAAACTGCCAGAAGATGAATGTGATGCTCTCTGGCGAGGGCCCACGGTCGCAGAGCTTCGTTGCAAAGCGACAGAGAGCCAGTTCCTCCCTGCTTGTTTACATAGAACATGGCTACCTGATTGTCCGTGTGGATAAGGACTGTCTTGTGGCTGAGCAGAGTGTGGAAAACTCGCAGAGCAAGAAAGATTGCTCTGAGTTCCAAGAGATTGATATGTAGACAACTCTCCTGTGGGGACCAGATGCCCTGGGTGGAGAGGTCCTGAAGAGGAGCTCCCCAGCCCATTGGAGAAGCATCTGTTGTAAGAGTTGCTTGGGGTAGAGGTTGTTGAAAGGGGGACCCAGCAACAAGTTTTGAGGGGACTTCCACCACTGGAGGGACAAAATGAGGCGACTTGTGTTTGCTATTTTGTCTGAGAGGCAGCCTACTGCCTGGGTCCATTGGGTGGATAAAGTCCACTGAGCTGCTCTCATGTGAAGGTGAGCATATGGTACCACATGCACGGTGGATGCCATGTGGCCTAGTAACTGTAACATCTCTCGAGCAGTTAGCAGGGGTTTCAACTCTGCTTGAGAAGCTAACTGCACCAAGCGAAGGCAACGAGCCTGGGGAAGATAGGCCCTTGCCCTTGTGGTATCCAGCAACGCCCCTATGAACTCCAGGGACTGAGTAGGGACTAAATTGGATTTTGGGATGTTTATTACCAGCCCTAAATACTGAAGGATACGCATTGTGCAGGTGAGAGAAGTCTTGGCCTCAGATTGAGTGGGAGCTCGAATGAGCCAGTCGTCCAGGTAAGGGAAGACGAATATTCCCAGGATGCGCAGAAAGGCAGCAACCACTGCCATGCATTTCGTGAACACCCTTGGTGCAGAGGCCAGACCAAAAGGGAGCACTTTGTATTGATAGTGCTTTTCCTGAAAAAGGAACCGAAGGAACCTTCTGTGAGATAGATGGATGGATGAGAACATGAGTGTACGCATCCTTGAGATCTAGAGAACAAAGCCAATCCTGACTCTGAAGGTATGGCAGCAGAGTTCCTAGAGAAACCATCTTGAATTTTTCTTTGAGTAGGAATCTGTTCAACTCTCTGAGATCTAAGATGGGTCTGAAGCCCCCTGTTTTCTTTGGAATAAGAAAATAGGGGGAATAGAACCCTGTGCCCTATTGTTGAAAAGGCACTTCCTCTATGGCCCCCTGGGCAAGAAGAGTGGCAACCTCCAGCTCCAACAGGCTGAGGAGGGAGGCTGGAGAATTGAACTGTTGCACTCTTGTGAGAGGGGGCAAGCTTGAAAAATGAAGCTTGTACCCCTCTCTTATGATGGAGAGTGTCCAATGCTCTGCTGTAATTTGCCCCCACCTGGGAGCAAAGTGACATAACCTTCCTGGAATGGTGGAGGGCTCTGGTCCTTCTAGAGCCAGGAAGGCTAAGTTCTCTAGCAGAAAGTCAAAGGCCCTGAGGGGGCTGAGGTTGCTGGGCTGGAGCAGGCCTCGCAGCCTTTGCTTTGCTCTGTTTGGAGGATTGCTGACGTTTGGAAGGGAACTGAGCTACAGAAGATGCCCGCTGACTATAAGCAGGATAGAATCTTCCCTTTTTAGAAAAAGGTGTTTTCTTAAACAACCTTTTCTTAGCAGGAGCAGCTGTAGATTTGGATAGTCTATCCAAAGCAGAATTTTCAGCATCCATCTGATTGGCTTTTGCTTGGCAATCCTTACCAAACAGGTTTTCACCTGTACAAGGGATATTTCCCAATTCATCTTGAACCCAGATCTCCAAATCAGATGCTTGAAGCCAAGCAATCCTACGTGCACCTATGGCAATAGCTGAGGCTCTGCTTACGCATTCAAAGGAGTCGAAAGCTGCACGGTTGGAGAATTTGGAGATATCCTGGGCATGTTTGAGCCCAGTGAGAAATTCCTGCCTTTTATCTTCAGACATAAAAGGACTTAAAGTCTGCAAATGGTCAGTGACTTCTTTTAAGAACATTCCCATGTAAAGACTATAGGAATTAATTCTCGCAGCAAGCATGGAAGCTTGGAAGACTCTTCTTTCAAAAGCATCCAGGGTTCTACATTCACGTCCTGGAGGATTAGAGGCATGTCTTTTGGCACTTCTAATCTTTCTCATTGCAGACTCAACCACAATAGAGTGGTGAGGAAGTTGAGTTTTATGGAAACCAGGACAAGGAGGGACACGATACATGGCATCCAACCTGCGAGAATGAGGAGAGGGGGTTAGAGGTGCTTCCCACATCCTCAACATGAGATCATACAGAATCTCATGAATAGGCAAGGTAGCTGCCTCTTTAGGAGTTTTAGGATATTGCAAAATATCTAACTCCTTGGCTCTGGGCTCTGATTCAGGTGCCACTGTAATAGAGAGACCCCGAGTCACCTCTCTGATGAAGTCTTGAAAAGACAAATCCTCTGGAGGAGACATCCTTCGTTTAGGAGAGGACTCCTCCTGTGGAAGAAGCATCACTGCATCGACCGACTCTTCAGAATCCTCAGAGGAATCTAAGTATCGTCTGTCCGGATGCTTTGGCAAAGTCCGATACCTGTACCGACCGGGATCGGTATTGGGAATCACCGGTACTGGGGTATCGGCACCGGAAGGCTTCAGAGGACAGAGTACTGGCATAGCGGACACCGATGCCGATGTCGATGCCACCGGTACCGGGATCGGTGCCGATGGCGATGCTAGAGCCGGTACCGGCAGAGTAGTCTGTTGCGGTACCACGGGCGTCGATGCCACAAGGAAAGCCGCCAGACTGCGTTCGATGGACAGAATCCTCTGATCCATCGATGCCGCCAATGCCTGGAAGTCTCTACCGGTGGAAGCCACCGGTACCCCAGAGCATCGCACCAAGAGATCTGTTGAGGCCACGCCATTGAGATCATCCTTGAACCCCGATGATGATGCTTTAGAGGCCGAAGCCTCCCACCGGGGTAATTTTGCCGGTGCAGAATCCTCGAGGGCAAGGCCAGAGGCATCTCGATGCTTAGAAAGGACCGGCTGGATTTATGTTTAGTTACCTGAGATCCATGTGAGGAAGCAGCAGCCCTGGAAGACGTCGATGCCACCGAAGCCGCATCAGAGGGAAACAGGGTACTGAGCTTGGCAGCTCGGTTCTGCCGACCTCTTTTAGACATCATGGAACAGGACACACAATCTGTTATGGAATGGTCAGGACCTAAACATTTTAGACACCAGTCATGGGTGTCGGTGACGGAAATAGTACCGCCACATTTTGTGCACTTTTTAAAACCTGAGGCAGGCTTCTCCATATTTAAGGAAAAAAGGTTTTGGCCCTAAGGCCCAAAACTGAAGTGCACCTGAAGAAAAAGAACGGAAGAAAGGTTTGTTTGGTTTTTTTTACAAGAAGAAAAGAACAAAGACCGGTGGCACCGGTACAGCGTCGAAGAAGGCAGACGCGACAGAAAAGAAATAAAGAAAAAACAAGGAAATTCTTCTGCTGTGACAGGAACACGACCTGCTGGCTCCACGGAAAAAGAAGAACTGAGGAGAGACAGTTGGGAAAGGCGGGAAGGCAGCACACAGGCTCTGTGGGATGCTCCCAAAAGCTTTCTGATTGGACGCTGGGGAGCGTTCCCGCGCAGGCTCCGTCGGTACCGACGTACCCATATGTGAAGACTCATTCCTGCTTGTTCCTGGAGATAGGATCTTCCTTGCATTGCTGACACCACAAGGAGAACCTTCTCCACTTCAGGGCATAGGTTTTCCTGGTGGATTGCTTTCTAGAAGCCAAGACCACCTCTTCCACTTCCTGAGGCAGGCCCCAGGGAGCCAATACTACCCCTTGCAGCCTCCAGGCCATCAAATGGAGAGATTTGAGATTGGGGTGCATAAGGGAACCCTGATCCTGAGAGAGAAGATCGGGTTGCAACCCCAGAGGTAGTGGGGTTTCCACTGCTAGTTGAAGCAGAAGTGGGAACCAGGGCTGCCTCGGCCACCTGGGGGCTACCAGAAGTACCGAGGCCTTGTCCCTCAGAATCCTGAACAAGGTTCGGGCCACCAGAGGCATGGGAGGAAACGCATACAGGAGGCCCTGGGACCAAGAAATCAGGAAGGCATCCGCTGCTAACCTCATGGGATGCAGTTGCCTGGAACAGAACCTGGGTAGCTGCCACTTCAGGGGACTGGCAAAGAGATCTATGGATGGAAGTCCCCATTTCAGGAAAATTTTTTGAACCACTAAAGGGTGCAGTTGCCACTCGTGGGGCTGCAGAACCCTGCTCAACCTGTCTGCCAGGAAGTTCTCCTGGCCAGGGAGATAAACAGCCTTGAGAAACATGTTGTGCCTGAGCGCAAAAGAGCAAAGGGCCTGTGCCTCCTGACACAGGAGCCTGGACCCAGTGCCTCCCTGTTTGTTCACATAGAACATGGCCACTTGATTGTCTGTCTGTACCAGAACAGACTGGTGAACCAAAGTGTGAGAGAAGGTTTTGAGGGCTAGGCGAATAGCCCGGAGGTCCAGTAGGTTGATCTGTTGCGTGGCCTCCCATGGAGACCACAGGCCCTGGGTGCACCTGTCCAAACAATGTGCACCCCAGCCCTGCAAGGAGGCGTCAGTCGTCAACACCACTGTGGAAACAGGCACCTGAAAAGGCACCCCCTGTAGTAAGTTGGGGGGGTGTAGCCACCACTGTAGGGAGTTCAGGAATGGTTTGGACACCTGTACTTTGTCTGTGAGGCTTCCTGTGGCTTGCTTCCACTGAGTTCTGAGGCATCACTGTGCAGGTCTCATGTGGAGGTGGGCATTGAGGGTCACATGCACTGCCGATGTCATGTGGCCTAGGAGCTTTAGACAGAGTCTGGCGAAAACCCGTGGCATGCTTAGAAACTGGTTTGCCAAGTCTATGAGCCTTTGTGCCCTGTCTTCTGGCAAGTAAGCCTTTGCTTGCAGGGAGTCCAGCCGTGCCCCTATGAACTCCAGGTTCTGGGAGGGGAGCAAAGTGGACTTTGCGAAGTTTATGACAAAGCCTAGGTGTGAAGGAGGGAGATAGGTCGGAGGGTGGCTTGCCTGGCCTCCTGGTAAGTCTGACCCCTGATGAGCCAGTCGTCCAGGTAGGGGAAGACAAAAACACCTTGATTCCTCAAGTAGGCCGCCACCACTGCCAGGCACTTTGTAAAGACCCTTGGGGCGGAGGTTAGGCCAAAGGGCAGTACTCTGTACTGGTAATGGTTTCCTCCCACAATGAACCTGAGGTACTTTCTGTGGTCTGGATGAATGAGGATGTGAGTGTACGCATCCTTTAGATCTAAGGAGCATAGCCAATCTCCCTGCTGGAGGTAGGGCAGAAGTGTTCCAAGAGTAAGTTCATTGTAAATACAACGTTCATTGTAAATACAACGCAGAGTGCCTGCGTTGTATAGATGTTGTTTGAATGTAAACCGCACTGATCTAAATAGCGCGGAATAGAAGAATTGGTAAATAAATAATAAATAAATAAGCATCTTGAACTTTTCTTTCTCCAAGAACTTGAGATTCCTGAGGTCGAGAATAGGCCCGAGGCCACCGGTTCTCTTTGGTACGAGGAAGTACCTGGAGTAGAACCCGTGACCTTGCAGGGGGGGAGGTACAGGCTCCACCGCCTTGTCTAGAAGCAGACCTTGAAGTTCTTGAAGGAGGAGGTCTGTGTGCAGAGGTGGTCTTGGAGGCTCTCCTGGGAAGTAGGGAGGAGGCAACTGCTGGAAATGGAGCATATAGCCCTTGTGGACTATGCTCAATACCCAATCATCTCCTGTAATGGGTGGCCACCTGTGGGCAAACAGGGCTAGTCGACCTCCTGTGCAGGGATGGGGCAGCAGAGGTGGAAAGGCTATGCGGTGGGAGTCAAAAACCCCCTCCATGCTGAGTGGGAGCAGAAGCCGGAGGCTTGGGGGTCTTCTGCCTACGGGGCCCATGTCCCTGCCCCTTGGCCTGCAGACCCTGCTGGGGAGCTGGGGAGGCCTGGTACTGAGGGAAAGGTTTGTAGGCAGCTGCCTTCCTCGGGTAAAAGGACTTCTTACCCGAGCCCTTCTGCTTATGAGAAGGGGCAGAAGTTTTTCTGGACAGCCTTGTCCTAGTCAGGTGCTCGGTTTCGAGCTCAGCAGCCTTCTCGGCCATGGGCTGGCCAAGAAGGTTTTCACCTCGGCAAGGGACATCGACCAACTTGTCCTGCACCCAGGGCTCGAGGTCCGATGACTGCAGCAATGCCGGTGCCTCCCACATTCGGAAGAGGAGCCATTCCAGCATCGGAGGAACAGGCACAGTAAAGGCCTCCTTCGGAGGAGAGTCATACTGGAGGGCCTCAAGCTCGAGGCTCCTCCTCGGGGTCTGCGGGAATCGCCAAAGCCTTGGCCATGTCCCTGACGAACTCCGAGAACCTGGTGTCCTCCAGCAGGGACCTACTCCGGGGCTCGGACTGCGGTGAGTCCGAAGGGACACACCGAGTCTGAAAAGTATCGGGGGACTCCTCGTCCTCCGTCTCCCACGCGGACTCATCCGAAGAGGAGTCGGGGGCTCCAACCGAGCGGGTCTCGGTGGCACCTACCCGACGCCGAAGGCACCAGGGCCGACGCCCTCGGTCCCGAGCAGGAGGTCGAGGGTGACCGTGACCGAGGATGACTTCGAACCTTCATGGTCTCGAGTATCGGCTCGGTCTCCGGGGTCGACTTAGACGTCGATGTCCTGATGGTCGGGGCAGATGCACCAGCGAGGCTATCAGCACCCACTGCAGATCCATGAAGGCAGACAATCTGCACTCCAAGGCTGTCAGCCTGAGTCCAAGCTCAGGAGACTCAGCAGCTACCGACTCGGGCCTCGGCGGCGGCGCCGGGCCCAACGTCAGCTCCCTAGGAGGAGAGTCCTCGAGGACAACAGGACTTACGTGCCCGGCGGACTCCAGCTCCACACGAGGTATCTTGGACGGCTTCTCCTGCTCCAAGGGACCGGGGCGGCGGTCGGGGGTCTGAGACCTGGCCACCGAGGAACCAGGGACCTCCTCTGACGACGCCCTCACAAGCCTCTTCTTCCTCTTACGTTCCCGATCGGGGGACTCCCTGTCCGAGGAACCCCGGCGTTGCTCGGGGTCAGACTCCCGAGACGTCGAGGCCTCAGATGAGGTCCGGGCCCGGCCGGAGGCAGAGTCAGAAAAAATCCGTTCTTTCTGATGCTGGCGGCTTCGGAGTGCCTTGGTGGTCATTTTGCCACACGGGACACAGACCTTAGGATCATGATCCAGTCCGAGGCATTGAAGGCAACAGTCGTGTGTGTTGGTGAGAGACATCAGTTTCTTACACCGATCACACTTTTTGAAACCACTGGAAGCCATCGGGGAAAAAAGAACCCCCGTGAGGTCAAAGGACCGGCCTTCCAGAGAAAAGACAAAAAAGGGCGTGAACGCCAGCCACAAAGGGCAAAAACCGAAAAATAGAAGACGGGCTCGATACCGGTGTACTGAACCCGGTGGAAAGGGGAACCAGTATCGAACCGGAGAAGAACGATGAAGAAATTGCAAGAAAAAAGTCAACTTTTCCGGGTGACACGGACAGACGTCCGTTGGGCTCCACGGAAAAAGTAAGACTGAGCAAGATGGCACCTTTAGGCGGGAAGGGGGCCACGCATGCGTGCAGTATTCCCAAAGGCTTTCTTAGAAAGCTGGAGAAATGCTCCGCACGGGGGCTCCATCGACGTTGATGTCACCCATATGTGAGGACTGACTTCCTGCTTGGTCCTGGAGAAACACTGGGAACTCCAGTCTTGTAAGAAAATCTCTTTTGTACCCTATTAGGGTCAGGGCTGATACGTCTAAGTGACCCATAATGCCCACTCTGTAGGTACTCCAAAGTTTCAGCATTAGTTTAATAAAGAGAGTCTAGATATTCCCCTTCCCAAACAGATAGTCTAAATTCCTCCTCCCCCCTCCGCCCCAATATAGCCTGCTCAATTGCCACCCATGCTTTTGTCTGACTCCTGATGCTAGGCATATATGGCCTGTAGTTGTGCCACCATCATCCCACCTTTTTCCTTAGCCTGAACATTTGAGATCAAGCTATCCTCAAAGGTCTACATTTGAAAACACTTTCCCCAAGATAACTGCCGGAGGGTTTGGAAAAGATACAGAAATCTTAGAAGTATCATCATCTTCTCCCCAACCAAAACAAACATATGTAATCTAGCCCACTGTTCTAAATACAGATCTAATTTATCTAATAACCCAGCACAATACTTTAATTCTCACATCAAGAGGGAAAGAGAAATAGGAGGCTGCCCTACTGTAAACAAAATTTCATCCACGGACAATTTAATTCTGTGGTTTGAATCCCTCACTTTAATTCCCTTGATGTCTAAGCTCATTCAGACACCAAGTGTTCAATTGATTAAGCAAACAAAAGAGGCAATAAATGACACCCTTGGCACGTATCCCTCCCCTGGTGGAAAAAAATGAGTAATCTCCACATAGGCCTTAGGCTACCTAAATAGTGCCCTCACCCACTCAAAAACGTTTTGGCACAAACCACACGTGCTCCAGTGTTCTAAACATTAAAAAAACAATCCACTTAACCAAAGACTCTGTCTCCAGATAACAGTAAAGAAAGCTGGCCCTCCCTCTTTGGTTTCCATATCAGATTCAATACCTTGCGGACATTATCCTCAGCATTTCATCAAGGCATAAAAACCATCTAAGTCCTTGTAGATCAACTTCAGTACTATCCCATTTAGCCTACTGGCCAAAATTTTAACATCCAAATTTAGAAATGAGATAAGACGATATGCTCCACAAAATTCCAGATTCCTTCCCCCTCCTTATGCCAAACGGTTATGCCCTCCCACTCCATCATTTCTACCAAAACTCCCCCATTGATTAACCCATTTAAAAGCTTCTCCAGCAGGACCACCAACAGATAGTGGAGCATTTTACAGAATTAGGCTGACAATCCATCCAGGCCAGGGGAGCGGGGGCTTATTTTCCAAAGACGCAATTGAAAGCCATATTTCATCTACTGAAATAAGCCTGTCAAGCCCACCCTTTCCTCAGGAATCAAGTGAAATGGATCCTAGATATTATCAATGTCCTCTACCCCTGCTCATTATATAGATTTGATAAAAGCCCTTAAAGATCTCCCAGAACCACCCCTCCTTATAATAAACTTGATCATCTCAAAATATACTCCATATCCCTTAACTTGCCCCTACCAATTGCAGTTGTCATTGCCTGGAAGGCACTTTACCTATGGCCTGCAGATGTAGGATATTTTTGCATATCATTTCCATTTTGCATATCATTTCCATTTTTGCTATCATTTCCCTCTTCTTCTTTGTGCTGTACATTATAAATTTCACCCAAATTACTGCTTTAAAACCATCCTATATTATGGAGAGGGTTACATCTTCTGTGTAGTTTAGATCAAAATACTCCTTAATATCCTTTTTGAGCTGATCTACCACCTTTTCATCCACCAATAAATGAACATTACATTTCCAAAATCTTCACCCACAATCTCCTGCTTCCAATGCCCAGGGCTGGCGCAAGGATACTGGGTGCTCTAGGTAAACCTTCAGCCTTACACTCCTCTCCACTTTGAGATTCTGATAATTAAATTCAGCAATCACGATCATCAAAACACCATTCCTCCAGAAGCAATCCTGTAAAACTGCATAACTGGACATGATGGAGAGAATATTCAGCAGCAGCAGCTAGTTATCACCACTGAACTTAAAAGCTAGATATTCAACTCAAGGGCGATATCCAGCCACCAGCATTGGATATATCAGGAGTCTCAAACTCCAGTCCTGGAGGGCCGCAAACCAGTCAGATTTTCAGGATGCCCCTAAAGTATATTCATTAGATATAATTGCATACAATGGGGGCAGTGCATGCAAATATATCTCATACATATTTATTAGGGATGCCCTGAAAACCTGACTGGTTTGCGGCCCTCCAGGACTGGAGTTTGAGACCCCTGGGATATATGGATCAGCCGGATTTGAAGCTAACTGGGCAGTGGCGATATTCTGCTGCTGCCCAGTTAGTTTCTGTGACCAATGTTAGGCCAGTCTTTAAAGGTGCCTAACTTTACCACTAAGGGATAACTGGGCATCAGCTGAATATTGCCGCTGCCCGGTTATCCCCAAGTGCCACCTCTACTATGTCCCAATACTCATCGGCTAGCATCAGGGCATTCAGTGGCGACACCGAGGGATATTCAGCAGCACTAACCACGTTAGTGCTGCTGAATATCCCCAGTTGCTGCAATTAATGTGGTAGCAGGTTTGCTAACTGCATTAATCACTCTTGAATATTAGCCCTCATACGTTTAGATATTAAAAAATTTGTTTTGAATGTGTGCGCCCATTCTCCCTGCAGGTAAAGCACAGTTACTTACCTCTAACAGGTGATCTCTGGGAACAGCAGGAATAAGTCTTCACATATGGGTATGTCGGTACCGTCGGAGACTGCGCGGGAACGCTCCCCAGCATCCAAAAAGAAAGCTTTTGGGAGCATCCCACACGCATGCGCGCTGCCTTCCCGCCCATTCACTTCCCTCTCATCAGTTGGGTTTGTAGCTGAGACCGAAGGAGGGAAGTAGACAAATTAGAGAGAGAGAAAGAGAGAGAGAGAGAAACAACTCCTAGGGGAGGTGGGTGGGTTGTGAAGACTTATTCCTGCTGTTCCCAGAGATCACCTGTTACAGGTAAGTAACTGTGCTATCTCCAGGAACAAGCAGGAATGAGTCTTCACATATGGGGACTCCCAAGCTAGAGATGCCTAGAGGAGATCCCAGCATGTTGCAAATCTAATGGATGGGCCATGCTATTTCCCAGAACCTCAGGCATCCAAGGGATGGAGGGTAGGAGTTGAACTAAAAAGGGTGTGCTGTGGAACAGCTTGACTAAACAAAGCATCTAGAGGGGAGTCCTTGTGTAGATCATAAATGTGTTACCTACATAGCCTAAATGTAGAAGTTTAAACCAGGCCATCTGATTGCCATAGTTGTACCGAATGCCTAAAAGGTGAAAGTGTGAAACTAGCTAAACTGGATGCCCTAAATGCCTAAATGTATATACACTGAAGCCTTTAAATTTTAAAGGTAATTAAGTTAATATAAGGTACACAAGGTGCACAACGAGAAAGATACTCAAGGTACCCTACGAGAAAGATAAATGGATCCCGTTAACATCTCCGTACTTTGGTTCCTTTGCCTAGCATTAGCCACCTGCATAGGAGACCCCATCCCCCACCTATACACCCCTTATGCGTGGAAACCACTATTTGTATGCAACCCACTACCTGTCCTTGTATTTCACAACTCCTACCTAAACCCACGCACGCAAGTAAGCACACAACCCATTCATGGGCCCAACAATGTTCCCAATAGAAAACAGCGACCCCACCACAACCCCAAATCAAAAAAGGAACACCGTCCGGAGAAACTAAGAAACACCAAGCCAGGCAAGAACTTGGTCAGGAGCCCACAGACTGATTTCCCACATCAGTCCACTATCTCCATCATTCTAATAAATGCCAGGTCAATAAGAAATAAAACTCACATAGTACATGACCTCATCACGGATTCAAAGCCTGATATACTATGCATCACTGAGACATGGATAACCGAAACTGACCCAGTAATCATCAATCAAATAAGCAAACCAGGATATACAACCTATAACTGTCCCCGCTCCAAGAGAAGGGGAGGAGGAGTCCTAATCATGGCCAAATCAGGCTTAACTCTAACCAGCACACCACTAAGTGTGCTCGATGGCATTGACATACTCAAAATAGAAAACAGAACTTTATCCATATGTCTTATCTACAGACCACCAGCTTCCCCGCAGGAATCCCTGGCAGCAGCCCTAGAAACCATCTCAGCTACTGCACCCAAAAAGAACCAGATCATCCTAGGAGACCTGAACCTAGCCTCTACATCCGCAGTGCAATCAAACACTTTCCATGAAGCTATGGAACAACTGGGTTATGAACAAATCATCCAAAACGCAACCCACATCAAAGGTAATACCCTGGACATGGTGTTTCTACCCAACAAGCATCCTAGTCTGTTGAAATCCAAACCACAAATAACTCAAGTACCATGGTCAGACCATCATCAAATCGAGCTAACCCTAATGCTCCCCACAGCACCTGACCAATCACAACCAGACCAAGCATCTCACCAGCGAAGATGCTTCCAAAAATTCAACAAGGAAGCTCTCCTCGAATACGTAGCAAACCATGTATACACGGATCTCTCGGACCTTGAGCTGCTGACAAACCTCTGGAACATGGAGATCGAGGCCACCTCAAAACCCACCTGGAGTCACCCTAAGAGCTCAACCTTAACCAAGTCTGAACCTTGGTACTCTGCAACCCTACGAGATCTCAAGAAGGATCTGAGAAAGCAAGAACGAAAATGGAGAAAACACAAAACCAAGGAGCGCAAAGGCTTACCTCAACCTCCTGTCAACATACAAGAATGAGGTCAATCAAGCAAAGAAAACACACCACACAAGCACACTCGATAAGGCCCTCAACAGGCCTAGGGAGCTTTTCGCTCTCGTCAAATCTCTCACCAAGGCTCCGCAAGAAACCAACCCTAGTGGTTCCATAACAGCCCAACGGCTAGCGGATCATTATGCCAGCAAGCTCAATCCCACAGCACCTGCCCTCCCCGCTCCAAAACTGGACTCAGCCAACTCCCTTCAAGTAATCAACACCCGGGGAAGTCCTGACCAGGGCAGAAAATGGTCAACCTTCCAGAGAGTGGATGACCAGCAGATAAAAGACATCATCACCAACCTAAGAACCACTACCTCCCCTCTTGACCCCTGTCCAGCCTCCTGGATCAAGGCAACCAAAGAGGAAATAGCGCAGCACATCTCCCACATAGTGAACCTTTCACTACAACAAGGCCTCATGCCATCACTTCTCAAGAAGTCTCTTATACGTCCCATCTTGAAAAACAAAGCGCTCAACAAGGACGACCCTACCTCTTACCGCCCTATCTCAAGCATACCCTTCCTCGCCAAGATCACTGAAAAGGCAGTGCAGCGGCAGCTGCAAAACCACATTGATGACACAAACGCACTTGATGTGCATCAACACGGGTTTCGGCAACATCACGGCGTAGAAACCCTCCTGTTAGCCCTAATAGACAAACTACTCAAGGGTCTGGAAAACAAGAGCAAGATGTACATGCTTATATTCATAGACATCTCAGCAGCCTTCGACTCAGTGCATCACCCCACACTTTTAGAACGACTCGAGTCCATAGGTATCTCAGGAGCTCCACTAAAATGGTTCTCCTCCTATATAACAAACAGAATGCAGCAGGTCAACTTCAACAATGTCAAAGCAACCCCCTTCCCGCAGACCCAAGGCATTCCACAGGGCTCCGCCCTCTCCTCCCTCCTTTTTAACTTATACCTTCAACCAGTATGCAATATTTTCCAGGGCCACGACATCAACTACCATATCTACGCAGATGACCTAATGCTCTATACACAACTAGATGTAAATAACCCAAACCTCAACAAGCTAGAAAATTGCCTACACGAACTTCAAGTCTGGCTCCAACGCAACAATATGTCCATAAACCACAAGAAAACAGAAGCAATGTGTATCTCCAGGAAACCGGGATTCGAGCCCCCCACAATGATCACCATGAACAGTAATAACTACAACATCAAAACAGAGAAAATATTTGGGAGTGATGCTTGACAGCAACCTGCATATGGACAAGCACCTTCGAATTACCAATCGGGCTATTTTCCACAAATTAAGAGTCTTGCAGCCCCTACGTAGCATCCTCGACCATACTGACTTTAGATCTGTCGCTCAAGCCCTCATCATCCCACACTTGGACTATTGCAATGCCATACTGCAAGGCCTGCCAAGAAAAACTATAAATATTCTACAAATGGCACAAAATGTAGCGGCCCGAATCATTATGTAAAAAGGACTCTCTGACCACATTACGCCCACGCTAATTGAGCTTCACTGGCTCCCAATCGCGGCCCGCATTCAATACAAAATCATAGTCACGACTTTTAAACTCATCCATGACATAGCGCCCTCACACCTCAACAGCTTAATATCCAATCTACCCAACAACAGAAGTAGACGAACATCGAACCTAAATACCCTCAGTATCCCGAAATGCTTCACAAAGGTTAATGCATGCACCAGCAACAGAGCTTTCTCATTTATAGCTACGGCACTCTGGAACCGGTTGCCAAGTGATCTACGTGAAGTCTGCGATCTGAAAGACTTTCGAAAACAACTTAAGACGCACCTCTTCCAATCACATTTCAACTTAACCTCATGAAATACACTAATCTCATGAAATGCACCCAGCCGTATGTAAATATGTATATAAGGATCCTTCGTATAAATTGTAAATATGTTTTTAAGTACCCTGTATGTAGCTGCGATATTCAATCAACTGTAAATCCTGTAACCCCATGCTTGCTGTGCACTATCTCCCCTCCCTAATCGAAATGTACATACTCTAATTACCGGCCGGTACAGCCAACTCTCCCATGTATAGCAACCGCTGCTGATCACTGGAAGTAGCGGGATACAAATATACGTTAAATAAATAAAATAAAATAAATAAATGTTAGTAAATATTGGATTCCAATTTTCTAATGTGGACCTTAGTCAAAAGTATTGCGAAAGTATTTGTTGAGGCTATTATGGGTCTGGTGCTAAGAGCCAGTACATTAAACTCAAAGAAAAAACCTTACTGTGAAGTACAGAAAATAAATTTTGCAATACAGGCAGAGGTCAGAAGCCTAAATGGCTAGAACTAATCCCAGAAGAAAAAACTGGGGGAGTTTAATGGGGTTGAACTTTGGATGAGAAGCTAAAGCTTCTGTAGGCCAAAGTTTGAAGCTCTTTGCCCTTGGGGCAGAAAAAGGCTCTAGGAAAGAGAGGAGATAAATCTGACTGGTCTGCAGAAAAAGGATGGGTCTTTAAGACCCCTCTATCCAAATGAAAGAAAAACATTTGTAGTAAGCGGTGTAGCCTCCAATTTCTTGAAGATCAGTAATGTCTTCCCTAAGTGATGTCACTTAGGATGATGACTTTACATGGAGAGCTTCAGATGTAACATAACCGGAGAGGTTACGGTAAAAGAAGGTAGTTTCTAATTACCATAGAAACTGGTTGTCCATTTAAAACCCTATGGCATGCTGGAACAGCATTAATATGGACAGTAACAAATCTTTTAGAGTGAGATATGTGTATTCATATAAACATATATATATATATATATGTGTATATATATATATATATATATAAATAAATATATATAAAGAGAGATTCACTTAATAACAAGAAGGGGTAAGACCTGCTTGAGAATATGGATAGAGAACCCCTTACTGGTTACATGTGGAAGAACCATGAAGAAGGTTACATGGAAACCAGTGGAAGTTCCTAGTCAGAAGGATAGGTCTAGATTTCTTTAAGAATTCTAGACTTTGAATAACCAGAAATGGAGATCTACGTGAAGGGGTGCAGAGAAATCCTTAGTCTTAAGACAACAAGTCTGGATCCTTCTATAACTTTAATGTGGAGAAAAAAGACGCAATAAAAGAGAATACCATATTTGCCCGTCTATGAGGGCAATATGAGTATAATGCGTTCTTTGTTCAGCATAAGATCCAATGAAGTATTGGGAATTAGAAGGAATGCACTAGACAAGGACCGACTGCAGTGAAAAGAAATGCATCCCTGTTGGAAGAGTTCCACTGGAGATGTGGAACAACTCAGGGAATTAAGCAGAAATTAGGCCTTACCTGCTAATTGTCTTTCCTGGAGATCTCTCCAGGCCAGTCCAGGAACAAGAGGGTTGTCAATCTTCTCCAGCAACTGAGGACTGAAATCTGAAGTTTTGCAGACCTGGTATCTGGCTCCCCCTGCTGGTCGCTCTTCAGTCTAACCCTGTCAAAGCAGTTGAAACAACATACAAAACCAATAACAGAAAATCAAGAACACAGCCAACCTATCAAGCAGTGAACATATGCTGCCCGCATCCCCTTACGGAAGCAGCTACTGTGTAACTCAGAAAGTTTGTCTGATTCTGATTCTGGTTTTTTTTTTTTTTTTTCATTTAATCACCATAAACTCTCCCCGAGGAAGCTCCAGAGACCCCCCGGACTGACCGTTGCAAAAAGCAATCCTGACGAACAGGAAAGCGCGACAGCCGACAACTCGAAGACAGCATCCCCCAGACGCACCCACGCAACCAGGAAAAAAACACAGCAAAAAGCCACGGGTGGGTCCTGGACTGGCCCGGAGAGATCTCCAGGAAAGACAATTAGCAGGTAAGGCCTAATTTCTGCTTCCTGATCGTCTCTCCGGGCCAGTCCAGGAACAAGAGGGAAGTATCAGAGCAGTATCTAACCACGGGAGGGACCCGCCAGGCCCACGTTGATGGCCGAAGCCCCCACCTTTGCATCTGCCCTGGCCAAAAGATCCAACCTGTAATGTTTCGCGAACATGTGAAGGGATGACCAAGAAGCCGCCCGACAAATATCAGCAGGCGGAATCAAAGCATATTCGGCCCAGGACGCCGCCTGGCCACGCGTGGAATGAGCGTGAAGCCCCTCTGGAGGGGCTTTCCCCTTTGCTTGATATGCCGCCACGATCGCTTGCTTCACCCATCTAGCAATGGATGCCTTGGACGCTGCCTCGCCTCTCAGAGGCCCTCCAAACAGCACGAATAATCTGTCCGTTCTATGAAACGGTTGAGTTCTCTTAAGGTATCTCTTGAGTAATCTGCCCAAATCCAAGTTCTGCAACACGCCATCCTTGACTCGAAAAGTGGGGAGCGAAATAGTCTGATTCAAGTGAAAATTAGACACCACCTTGGGGAGAAAAGAGGGAACGGTTCGCAACAGTACCCGTTCCTCCAAAAATTGAAGATAGGGAGCCCGACAAGAAAGCGCTTGGAGATCCGAAATCCTCCTCGCCGAACACAACGCCACTAGGAAGGCCACCTTCCAAGAAAACTCCCGGATCGCGATGTCCTTAGGCGGATGAAAATGAGGGCGCGCCAAGGACTCAAGAACCAGATTCAAATCCCAAGGTGGAACAACACTGCGAAGGGGCAGACGGATGTTCTGGACTGCCCGTAGGAACCGAAGCACATCTGGATGTGCAGACAGCCTAGTCCTCTTCAGACCCCCTCGAAAGCATGAAATGGCTGCCAAATGAACCCGGATGGTACTGAGAGCCAAACCTTTATCTAGCCCGTCCTGAAGAAAGGACAGAACATGCGGCACTGATGCGTCCCACGGACGGACACTCCGCTTCTCGCACCAAGATTCAAAGACTCGCCACACTCTGACATAAGCCAGGGACGTCGACCTCCTGCGAGCCTGCAACATAGTGGCCACGACAGAAGGCGAATACCACCGATGCATTAGCCTGTCCCTTTCAATAGCCAAGCCATAAGAGAGAAGCGATCCACCTGTGGCATAAGCAAGGGACCCTGAACCAGTAGGTTCGCTCGCAAAGGCAGCCGCCAGGGGTGGTCTACAAGGAGACGAACCAGATCCACATACCACGCTCTCCGGGGCCAATCTGGCGCAATGAGAATCACCCGACCATGGTGGCTGACTATCCGCCGAACCACCCTGCTTCATGGCGGAAAAACCTAAAGAAGACCGCTGTCCGGCCACAGCTGAGCCAGACCGTCGAGACCTTCCGACATGCGCTCCCTGCGCCGGCTGAAAAATCTTGGGGCTTTGGCATTGTCGAAGGTGGCCATGAGGTCCATGACCGGCTGGCCCCACTTGAGGGTTAAGTCGTAAAAACTGCCACGTTCAACTCCCACTCTCCGGGATCCACTGCATGTCGGCTTAGTGTCCCGACCCGCGACATGCGCTGCCGAGAGCCACCAGATGCTCCTCCACCCAGGACATGAGTTGCTGACTCTCTTCCAACACCACCGCACTGCCTGTCCCTCCTTGCCGGTTGATATAGGATACTGTCACAGCATTGTCCGAGAAGACTCGGACCGCTTTGTGCTCTATCAGCGGACGAAACTCTTGGAGAGCTAAATAAACCGCTTGGAGTTCTAACAGGTTTATAGAACAACTTTGCACCGCCGGTGACCAAACTCCGAGCCAAGCTCCCCAAACAATGCGCCCCCCCAGCCCCCGAGGCTGGCATTGGTAGTTACTAGAATCCATTCCGGCTGACGCAAGGGAATTCCCGCTCACAGATGAACGGGATCCAACCACCACTGGAGACTGACGGTGACACTGTGCAACCTGGGCAACTTGCAATCCAGGGGATGTTCCTGAGGCGACCATCTTGAAAGCAAAGCCTGTTGTAACGGCCGCATTTGGGCCCTCGCCCATGGCACCAGCTCCAAGGTCGCCACCATGGAGCCCAGGAGCTGCAGATAACGCCATGCCGTCGGCGCTTTGAGAGGTGGACGTTCTGGGGATCGATGGCAGATCCGCCTTACCTGAGTGCTGCTCATGGAGGCAGGCCCCCCCGGCGTGCCTGCGTTAGTACCGGAGGGGGCATCCCCATGTCCACCGGCTTAGATATACTAGATATCACCTGCTTGGCAGGCGCCTTTGGGGGATCCCCACAGTACCTGTGTTTACCGCCTTTTTCCCCCTATGGCCGGTACTCACCCCCCCCGGGGGTCCGGCCAGTCCGCCTGCCTATTTCCCGATCGGCCCGCGGACTGGTGGTACCCTACTGCTGTGAAGTCAACAGTCCCCTTTTTCAGTTAGGTCCTCCTCCCGGTGGTCCGGACCCTTGTCTCCCTATCTCTCGCTAGGGCAGACTGTGTACCCCTTCTGCTCCGGGGTACACCTCTACTCTTCTCCGGGATAGGCTCTCTAGTTCGGCCTGTCTTCCGCTGTTGGTCCTCTGAGTTATGGACTCTACTCCTAAGGGAGTGCTCAGCTTGCCGTGAGCCCCCTGGAAGACCTGCCGTCCTTCTCCTGACCCAGCTGACGCCTGGATCCCATGGCCTTCCGGATTTGGAACTTCCTCCTCGCTGCGGTGAAGTTTCCTTGATGACCTCGCTACTGCGTCTACAGTGCCTTCATCACAGGACTACTTCCGACAACCCGGTGGGTAAGCAGTACAGGGTTCTAAACCATTAATTCATTAAAACTTAATGGCCGGTAAGCTCTGTATGGTACTAGGTCATTTACTCATTACATGCTTAATGATTCTCTTCATGCACCCCTCTGACTACTCCCGTAGCCTGGGGTTTTTTTTTGCTGTATCCTAATGGTACCTGTTCTGCACTCTAAAGACTTGCCTCCGTAGTCTTTGGATTCGCTGTTCCTCTATTCAACTCCTGCCCTCCATCCCTCAGGGGATGCCGGAGATTCAGGCTGCGAAAACCAATCCCCAATTCAGTGATAATATATTGTATTATCAAAAACAATCACCAAAAAAACCCCCGTGGAAAATGTAATACAAACTACATTCTTTTTGTCGGATGTTACAGGAAAGGAACATGTACAAATACTATGTCCACCACTCAGTTACATCCCTTTTATTAAATTTCTTATTAAAATCACATCTACTTAGCTGAATAAGACGGTTGTCCAAAGTCCTTATCAAGCACCAAAGTCCTTGTCAAGCACGACGTGCACGTTTCGGGTCTGTAACCCTGTCTCAAGTGTTACCAGTACTGTGCTTCCAACTGCCATTAAACGCCGAAACCGGCTGTTTCCTCAAAAGGGTCCGGCTCTTCAAAGAATGGCTATATTCTGTCATCAATCACTCCTCACAACCAATGAAAACTCCAAGGATACCCCACTGAATAGGGGAAGCCCTGAGGTCATCAGAGCTACGTCAGCGTATGCTTAACCAATCGATCTCCTTATCGCGGCTGCCTGTTCCGCAGGGCCTGGGCTCAGGTCCGGGATAGGGATGGCCAGCAAGTCCGCCATGTCAAGGAGGAAATCCTGAAAAGGCGGCTCTGCCGGAGCAGTTATGGCGGGAGAGGCCGCCAGGGCACTAAGAGGCCGCTCGGGCCGATGCCCGCTGGGCAGAGGAGGGGACCAACCGACCCGGATCAGGGCAGTCAACATGGCGTCGTCAGCTCCTGGAATTGATTCCAAGCTAGGCATCGAAGAAGTCGATGGCACCGACGGCGCCGCAGGAACCGGCCTCGGCCCCGAACCCGGGGGCGGCGCTTCCCCCCGTGACTGGAGCGAATCCGCGGCCGCCGGAGGGCAGGGGCCAGCGGTCTCTGCTCTGCACTGCGGGAGAGGACAGGGGCCGATCCCGAGACATGCCGTGGCCAGGCTTTCAAGGCTGGACAACGACTCCAGGATGGGCATCGAACCGAGCGAGGAGATCGACTCCTTCCTCGAGGTCCCCGGCGGGAGTGACCGCGCCAGTGGTGGAGATCCTGGAGCGTGGATCGGAACCGCGCCGACCGGTGTCGCGAGCATCAAGGGCCCCCGAGGACGGTGCTCGAAGGAGAGGGGGTCATCTGACGCCGGCGCCGTTGTCGATCGGCGGGCACTGCCCGGTGCCGGGCTCCCTCTCGAACCCGTCCGACCCGGAGAGAAATCCTTCCGGGGCATATGGCCCGTCCCCGAGGGGACCCCGATCACCCGACGACGAGTCCCTGCGGGGGGGGGGGGAGTGCAAAGCCCCTGCGCCGACGTCGGGGTACCGTTGCGGGGCGGCGCAGATCCAGATTGGGTCGAAGACCCCGAGGCCCCTTCTCTAGGAAAGGGTGGGGCCCTCGACGGCCGCATCAATGCCGGGGAGTCGTCCGTGCGCTGGCCGACATACCCCGAGGTCCCCGGGGAAGGTCGATGGCGGTCCCTCGTGCTCGATGCCCCTGCCGTCGCCGGTGGAGCGGCGCCGCTCGAACCCAGTACCACCCTTGTGCAGGGCTGGAATACCGGCGACCCAGCGCGGGTCGAAGCGAGCGGCCCCGAGGGGAGGGAGGCCAGATGACCATCCCCGGCGCGGGGCGGAACCACCGACGCCTGCGCCCTCAAAGCAGGTACTACCTCCGCGCATGACCTGAACGTAGGGCCGTCAGACAGTGTCGAGTCGATCGGCCCCCAAGGTGCCGAGGGCAGCGGCTGGCGATCCCCGGTGGGGAGTGGGTCACTCGACACCGACGGGTCGGCACCGCCCAAAGTGGATACCACCCCCGTAGGAACGCCATACCGGCGTGAGTCGGTCGGCCCCGGAGGCGCCGAGGACCACAGCTGCCAATCCCCGGTGAGGAGCGGAACGCTCGACACCGACGCCGAGGGGTCGGTACCGCCCGAAGCGGGTACCACCCACGCGCATGGCAGGGATGGAGGAACGCCAGGCTGGACTGAGTCGATCGGCCCCGGAGGCGCCGAGGACAGCAGCCGACGATCCTCGGTGAGGAGCGGAGCGCTCGACACCGACGCCGGGAGCTCAGTACCGCCCGGAGCGGCTACCACGCCCGAGCATGGCTTGGATGTAGGGAGGTCAGACCCGGTCGAGTCGATCGGCCCCGAAGGCGCCGAGGACACCGGCTGACGATCCCTGGCGAAGAGTGGAACACTCGACGCTGACGCCAATGCCGGGGAATCGGCACCGCTCGAAGCGGGTACCTCCCTCGGGCATGGCTCGGGAATGTTCTGTGAGGAGCGAACCTCAGGAACATCCCGAAACCCCGTAAAGGCTTTGGAGCCCGAGGACTCCCGCCGGGGTATATCAGCCAAGGAGGACTTGAGGGGTTGGCCGGAGCAGTCGCCATGCCGCGCATGAGACTCGCCCCTCAAGACTCGGCTAGTCTTAACAGACTGATGTGTGGTTAACTGATCCTGGAGAGAAGAACAACCCGACGACCGCGCCTTGGGCGCGAAGACGTCGTCGAGGGATACCCGAAAGAGGAAGGGTCTTCTCCCGACACTGTAGCCCGGGGAATCCGGGAAAAAGGGGTCAGGCCCCAAACAGGAGAGGCACCAGGCATTGGAGTCCACGTGGAAAATTAAGTCCCCGCCGTGAGGCTGGGGGGAAGAAGACTCCATGCCCCGGTCCTCAGCGCCCGGAGGGGGCGTCGAAAATTAAATGAAAAATAATTAAAAGAAAAGGGGGGCACGGAGGTGCCACCGTCGGCGGGAAAGCCGCGACTACAGAAAAAAGGAAAATTTCTGCGGTGGCAGGAGGGACGTCCTGCCTGCTCCGCGGAAAACGAAAAACTGGGGAGAGGCAGTAGGAAGGGCGGGAAGCCACCGCGCAGGCGCGGGGGATGCTCCCAAAGGCTTTCTGATTGGATGCTGGGGAGCATTCCCGTGCGGGCTCCGTCGGCGATGTCTCCCACGTGTGAAGACTCATTCCTGCTTGTTCCTGGAGATACTCAAACCATACCTGAACGCAGGAAACAACGCTCTAAGCCCTTAGACCGGGATAAGGCACTAACTCCCACTGCTAGTGGGAAAGAAACCTTAAGTTCCGAGGGCAGCAGGAAGGTATCTGGGGCTCCCAGCACTGCACTGCTCCCTCCCTCGATAATCAGAGCAGCTTAAAAGACAGGCTCTGCCTTTCCTGCTCCGGTATAATTTCGCCAGATCTCTGCTAAATAAACTTTATTTTTTCCATTTCTGGAGGGGGGGAACCCTGCTAGGGCTCTTCCCAGCAACACTGCTTAAAAGATAGCAAAAGAAATAAAAACAAAATCTACATAAAATAACGGACTTCGCGGGAGCCAGCCAGGAACGTGTCCCTTCCAGCTGCTGAGGACTGAAAAGACTGAAGAGCGACCAGCAGGGGAAGCCAGATACCAGGTCTGCAAAACTTCAGATTTCAGTCCTCAGTTGCTGGAGAAGATTGACAACCCTCTTGTTCCTGGACTGGCCCGGAGAGACGATCAGGAAGCAATTCTTTATGCTTTCACGTGATCTAAGCCCTGGTTCATTTTCCCTAAAAGGAAATTTTAAGGAAGATGGTAAGAGTAGGAAAAAAACGGTCATGTGGGAGCATAACTGGGCAAAGCCTTTAAACCATCTGGAAGTTACCCACCAGGAATGGCTCTGACGCTCTCTGGCAAAGGCCCATAGTTGCAGAGCTTTTTGTAGAATTGCAGAGAGCATGTTGTAGGTTGCTTAGGTGAGATCTGGCTGTTTAATTACCAGTGTGCAACCTAATCTATTCTGTGGGAGCCAAAGTATTGAAGATGGCTAAGAATAGTAGACAGGCTGATTGCCTGCAACGATAAATTGTCCAAGTAGGTTTTGGAACCTCTCTTGGAATTATCTGTTATTAAGGCAGCAGAACAGGTTAGGTCCTATAGATTGGAAAAGGACCAACAGGCATAATTAGAAGTGATAAAAACTCAATTATGGTCTGATAAGCTGTCTTAAAAGAAATATTTGAAAAGATTGCAGAGGGGAGAAACTCTGTATGGAAATCACTTACTGGAGTAGGTATTGAAGACAATCCTATGGCTTAAAAGGTAAGCCCTCCAGTCAAATAGTATCACTCTTAGAGTGAAAGTCTCGACTAAGAGGGATAGAAAGTAATACAGAGTTAGGAAGACTTACAATTTGGTAAGTCTCTGAATAAGGTAAAGCTCCCCTGCAGTCAAAAGTATGAGATATCCTCGAACAGGACAACTGTCAAGGTGAAGGGCATCGCATACCTTGTAAGTAGTTGTAACTCCTCTGTTTACTTTAAAATGAGAGGAGAAACCTGTTACCTGTAGGGCATGATTATCCTTAATAGCTCTAAGAGCTAAAAGAATGGATTGCTCTTGGCAAGAGATTCATGCCTAAAGTGGAGGATTGAGCCAGTGTATCACTGACCTCTCAGTAAGAATGAGAAGAACTGTAAATGCTTCTGTTGTTAAGAAGTAGCGGTTCTGAAGCTCAACAGGAAAAAGAGATTTAATGAATAAAATATCAGAAACCCTGCGACTGCTGAGTTTGCTAAGCCTGTTGAGGATTTGGTTTTCTTAGCCTGGTATGATGTTGCCCTTCTTTGGAAACATCTGCATGATGGGTAGAAGATGAATAAAACGTTTTCCCTTTAGGGGGATAAAGTTTGTTAGGAGATTTTTTACTAACTGGGATAGAGGAAAGTTTTCACAATCCTCTGAAAGCAACAATATCAGTGTTTAACTGATTAGCTTGGAATAAAGCATCTTTGTTAAAGAGATTTTCACCAGTACAAGGAGTATTTCCCAGCCTTTCTTGTATCCATCTGTCCAAGTCTGAAGCTTGGAGCCAGGCCATGCGTCGTGCTCCTATGGCTATAGCAGACGTTCTGCTAATAGACTCAAAACAGTCCAGGGAAGCACGATTAAGGAATTTGGAGACATTTTGAGCATGGCTGACTAATATGAAAAAGTCTGCTCTTTTATGTTCTTGAAGAAAAGGGTTCAAAAGCTTTAAGTTCTTTGTGACCTCTTCAAGAGATAATCCCATATAGAAAATATATGAGATAATTCTTGCTGAAAGCATGGATGCCTGGAAACATCGACGTCCAAAGGCATCTGAAGTCCTAGACTCACGACCTGGCGGGTAAGAAGAGTGCTTCTTTGCACTCTTAATAAGCCTCATTGCTGATTCTACAACAATAGAATGATGAGGAAGTTGAGTCTTTTGAAAACCTGGAGAAGGTGGCACCTTGTACCTAGTGTCAAGTGTCTTAGAATGTGGGGATACCGTTAAAGGTGTTTCCCACATTCTTAATAGTAGATCTTGTAAGATCTGATGCAAAGGAAGCATGAATCCAGGGGAATTGCAGGGTCTCTGAATCCCCCTGGTAGGGATTCTTTACCAGGTATAGAAATGGCAAGTAACTTTGCCATATCAAGCAGAAAAGTTTGAAAAGAAATCTCCCCTGAGGAGGACCCTCTAAAATGAGGGGTAAAGGCTAGACTTGTTGAAAATTCAGCCTTGGTACTGATGGATTCATCCCAGTCATCGGGATCAGAAGACTTGAAAGGATGAAGCATCGGATTTTCCTTAAAGCGATGTCTTCGGTACCGCCCGAGGTCGGGACCGAGACGAGTCGGTACTGACTCCTCCATGCTAGAGATCGATTCCAGGCTCGGCATCGAAGGAAGCGAGTCTGTCTTAGCAAGCATGGACGGTACCGACACCGATGCCGATGTCGATACCGGTACCGAAGCCGATACCGATACTCGAGGAACGGTCTGCAGCAACTCTAGACTACATTCATCGGTGATGTGTGTTTCATCCATCACCATAGCCGATGCCGGGATGTCAGTACTGCTCGAAGCGGCCACAACCACTGAGCATGGCCCAGGTATGTTCATTGAGGTAAGAACCCCGGGAACAACCTGAAGCCCCGTTAATGCTTTGGAGCCCGAAGACTCCCGCCAGGGCTTCATTGCCAAAATGTCCTCGAGGGCAAGGCCAGAGCCATCTCGATGCTTAGAAGGGGATCTACCACTCAAGGACTGGCTAGTCTTTACAGACTTTTGTTTGGTTACCTGATCTTATGAAAAAGAAGATATTCTAGCTGGTGACATCGAGCGCGATGTGAACCGGGTATCGAGTTGTGCTCGATCCTGAAGAATTCTTCTGTTTGAGCTCCAGCAGGAGAGACACTCCAGTGGGCAATGGTCAGGACCTAAACATTTTAGACACCAAGTATGAGTGTCTGAAAATATACCTGTACCGCCACACTTTGAGCATTTCTTAAGGATAGTGGCTGGCTTTTCCACAATGGAAGGATAGAGGCCTAGTGGCCTAGAAACCGTCAGGCACTAAACAAGAAAAATTTTTAAAGAAAAGAAGAAATTCTTTAGTAAAAAGAAAGAAAAGCACCGGCGGTACCGGTGGCGTCGAGGGAAGGCAGACGTGACCACAAAAAACTAAGAATAAAAAGAAGAATTTTCTGCGGTGACAGGAATACGTCCTGCCGGCTCCGCGGAAAGCGAAAAACTGATGAGAGGGAAGTGAATGGGCGGGAAGGCAGCGTGCATGCGTTTGGGATGCTCCCAAAAGCTTTCTTTTTGGACGCTGGGGAGCGTTCCCGCACAGGCTCCGTCGGTACCGACGTATCCATATGTGAAGACTTATTCCTGCTTGTTCCTGGAGATAAGACTGTACTGATGGCTCTGAGTTTGTGTGGCTCTCAGGAACTATTGTTTTGTTTTTACTGCTGCTCTAGGCAGCTGCCTAGTCTGCCTGTTAAGCCAGCCCTGGCAACACCAACTCCAGCAGAATTAGAACCTGGGCCGACCTGATGATGGTGACTATATAAACATCCCCCTACCAATGAAAAACCTTCCTCCCCACTAATAACAAATCAATTTTGGAAAATGAATGATAGACCATATAGTGAAAAGTATAATTCTATGATTGCAGGTTAAGGGTGTTCCAATATCCACTAAGGTGACTTTTTATTTTTTTTTAAAGTGTCGTCAAATCAATGCTGACTCCTGGCAACCCAGTAGCCCCTGTGTTTTCTTGGCAAGGTATGACTGGAAGTAGATTGCTAGATCTTTTCTTGAGGCAAGGGAGGGTAAAGTGACTTGTCCAAGGTCACAAGGAATGCCAGTAGGAATCAAACTCGGATCTCTTGGGTGCTAGGCTGCTGCTTCAACCACTAGGCTACTCCTCCACTCCTAGATGACATTTTACCCACTTGAACAACTGGTCTAGCAGGATTCAAGGAAAGGACATTATCTTGTAAGTAAGGTAGGTGACATTTTACTGACAAGATAATATCCTTTCCTTGAGTACTGCTAGACCAGTCCGTACAAGTGGGTTGTGCCCAGCTGATGTGAAGTCAGAGAAAACATTCCAGAGGCTTCTTAAGACATCACACCATGCCAGTATCAGCCTGTGCCTCTAGAGCAGAGGTCTTCAATTCTGGCCCTGGAGGGCCGCAAACCAGTCAGGATTTCAGGATGTCCCTAATGAATACGTATGAGATAAATTTGAAAACAATGTAGGCAGTGCATGCAAATATATCTCATGCATATTCATTAGGGACAGTCTGAAAACCTGATTGGTTTGCGGCCCTCCAGGACCCCTACTCTAGAGGCATGATTCAGTATTCGACGCAAGCCTATGATAATGAATATCTGACCTCACACAACCTTATTGAAAACAACAATGTTCAACAGAACAGGAAGCATAACTATGTACAGGATCAGCTTCAATAGAAGGCTTCTCAGAAGGTTATGAGCCTGCAGAGCCAACCACTAAGAATACAGCAGACCAAAGAAAGGACATTATCTGGTAAGTAAAATATCATCTTCCATATCATGCTGCTAGACCAGTCCAGACAAGTGGGACATACCGAAGCTATGCCTCCACAGAGCGGGAAGACGACACAGCAGCTTTTAAGATCTCTGAGGCAAAGGCCATGTCCGCATGAGCATGGACAGCCAAGCGGTAATGCTTGACAAAAGTGATGCCCAAGTTGCCGACCACCAATTGACTGAGGGGACTACAGAGCTATGCTCCAACCAAAAGGATGCTTGTGCCTAAGTGGCATGTGCACGCAAACAGTCCAGAACTGGCTAGTAATGCAACAGATATGCTGAGACAATGGCCTCCTTGATCCAGCGCCCAAGGTAGACTTATCCACTGCATCACCCTTATGTGGGCCTGCAAACACCATAAATAGATGATCTGACTTGCAAAAGGAGGAGCTAGTAACACAGTATATAACGGCTGATAAAGACCAGCATGGTCCATCCAGTCTGGCCAATAAGGTGGCTAGAGTGATTGTAACTGCAGCTCTGTGCAGACTCTCCAGGAATTGCACCATTCAGTCCGACACCCAAGATGCTTCTGACTGCAATCTGGCTCAGATTAATCCAGATATAAGTGAACACAGATCCCTTCGCGCCTCAGTGCACTGGCTGCTGCCACCACCACAACCTTTGAGGTGGCCTCAGAATGGTAAGGAGACATAGAAACATAGAAATATGACGACAGAAAAAGACCACATGGCCTATCTAGTCTGTCCTTCCATAACAACTACAACAGTCCCCTTTTTACCTTTAGAGATCCTCTGTGTTTGTCCCATGCTTTTTTGAATTCAGTTACTGTCCTCATCTCTACCACCTCCACTGGGAGACTATTCCACGGATCCACTACTCTTTCCGTAAAGAAATATTTCCGCATATCACTCCTGAATCTATCTCCCTTCACCCTCATCCCATGTCCCCTCATAGCAGAACTTGCTTTCAATTGAAAGAGAATCTCTCCCTGAACATTTATGCCACGGAGGTATTTAAACATCTCAATCATATCACCTCTATCCCGCCTTTCCTCTAAGGTGTACATATTAAGATCCTTCGGTCTGTCCTCATATGCTTTATAATGAAGACCACAAATCATTTTGGTAGCCACCCTCTGCACCGACTCCATCCTGTTCACATCCTTTTGAAGGTGCGGTCTCCAGAATTGCACACTATACTCCAAATGAGGTCGCAACAAAGACTTATACAGAGGCATTATCACCTCCTTTTTTCTGCTAGCCATTCCTCTCCGTATGCACCCAAGCATCCTTCTAGCTTTTGCCGTCGCCTTTTATACCCGTTTAGCTACTTTAAGATCATCAGACACAACCACGCCTAGGTCCCGCTCTTCTTTAGTGGACAAAAGTACTTCACCCCCTATACTATATTGCTCCCTTGGATTGCTGCAGCCCAAATGCATGACCTTACACTTTTTAACATTAAATCCCAGCTGCCAAATTCTAGACCATTCTTCAAGCTTAGCTAGATCCCTCCTCATGTTATCTACACCTTCCTGGGTGTCTACTCTATTGCAGATTTTGGTATCATCCGCAAAGAGGCAAACCTTACCTGAAAGCCCTTCCGCTATATCACTAACAAAGATGTTAAAAAGAATCGGACCAAGGACAAATCCCTGGGGCACACCACTGACAACATCCTTCTCCTCAGAGTGAGCTCCATTTACTTGTACTCTTTGTCGCCTCCCACCCAACCAATTTCTAACCCAAGCAGTAACTTTAGGGTCCATCCCTAGGGTGCTCAGTTTGTTTATAAGTCGCCTGTGAGGAACAGTGTCATAGGCTTTACTGAAATCTAAATACACCACATCTAGGGCTCTCCCTCGGTCCAACTCCCTGGTCACCCAGTCAAAGAAATCAATCAGATTTGTCTGACAAGACCTGCCTCTGGTGAATCCATACTGCCTCGGATCCTGTAATCCGCTGGACTCCAGAAACCTCACTATTTTCTCTTTCAGCAGCGTTTCCAATAATTTACTCACCACCGAAGTTAAACTAACCGGCCTGTAGTTTTCAACCACATCCTTACTTCCGCTTTTGTGTAAAGGCACCACATGAGCCTCTCTCCAGTCCTTTGGCACCACTCCTGACGCCAACGAGGCATTGAAAAGGTCAGTCAGTGGAGCTGCTAGAACGTCCCCATGTTCCCTCAGTATTCTCGGATGTATCCCATCCGGTCCCATCGCTTTGTCTACTTAAAGTTGAGATAGTTTCTCATGAACACAGTCTTTTGAAAATTGTTCAAGATGTCCTTTGCTTCTGTTCCTATTTGTGGGTGTTTTCTGAGGTCCTGCTCCTGGTTCTTCATTTGTGAACACAGAACAAAAATATTTGTTAAGCAATTCCGCTTTATCCTTATCAGCTTCTACATATTCCTCCCCTGCACCCTTGAGTCTGACAATACCACTCTTGCCCTTCCTCGTCTCACTAATATATACCACTCTTGCCTTTCCTCTTGTCACTAATATATCTGAAAAATATATCTGACCAAAGGGAAGGGCGGTAAACAGAAAATAAGAGTAGAGAATGGCAAAGCGCAAGGAGCCCTGCCGATCCTTGCGGATAGCAAAATGGAAATAGGCCTTAGCTAGATTCAGGAAAGTGAGAAATTCCCTGCACCTCACCACCTGGACCACCGAACACAGTCTCCATACAGCAATCATTCCCAGCAACTCCTCCATCTCGGTTCAGAGTCACTGCAACTCTTGAAACCATTCATACACTTCTTCCCCCCCCCCCTTCTCTTCCCTCCCCCTACCTTCCCCCCCCCCCTTTCCCTCCCCTCCCCCCTTCTTCCCCCCCCCCCCCTGCAGCCACACATGTCTTGAGCCTATCTCGTATAGCTCTATAGACATTGGAGCCCGACTGGGCATGTAGCCATATACAACATGAGTTCTATCTGATTGCCACCAATAGTTCTTTTTATTTATTACTACAGGCAGTGCAATGAGCCCTTCACCCCAATATTGACATGGGGCTGCCTTATAAGCCACATCGGTGCTCGCACTGATTTCTCTAAGGTATTGTTTGCCCGCATCTAACACTTTTTATTGAGGTTTCCAGTATTTTTGTCCATAGTTGTGTTTATTATCATGCCAGGCTTTTTATTCTTTTGATGAATTCAGGCAGCTACACAAGCCACATTGGCGTTCACACTGAAGTTTTTATAGACCGTCATCCTATATATTTTTTGTCAAGTCTCAAAAAACATACACCAGCTATGTCCACCGCCATGTCAATTATCTGGTTTAGCATTTTTAGCGTCTCGCATGCAAATTATTGAACTTACACCTTTTTGGCGCAGAACAAAAGAGTTTAAAAGCATCTCAACTCTAGCGCACTGGTTTCATTATCGATTGGATGATAGTGCACAGACAGTTTTGGTGACGGGTAAGGGACACTATTGCCCTTATGTGATCTGTCTCCTCCCTTACTTTTACTTTTAATACTTGCAATTATTTTAACAATATTTTTAGTGTTTTAAGCATTTTTAGAAGAATGTTTTACGGTCTTTTTAACTAATAATATATGCTTTTTACAGTCTTTAAGGTGCACATTAGTATTTCTTACAAACACTTTCAGTTCTGTATTCTTCTGGCTCTGACCTCCTGTTGCTCCCTGTAATTATGACTTGATGCAAATACACATAGATTTAGCTATTTGAGATTGATACATTCTCCATTGACTTCTGCTTTGTTTTATTTCCTACAGTCTTATTGGTTTAGTGATTGGGATTTTCCAGTGTGCCCCTGTGAGTATTTACTGTATAAATGTCAGCTTTGGGGCTCTCCTCCTCATCTCTCTCATGCATGCCCCCCTTTTGGGTTTTATACGTGATCTGTGTAAGATATGGTGATCAGGTATTAGGTATTAGCCTTACATTTGTTGTTTTTAATTCTTGCCACTATTGTTTTTAATTGTTCTTTTAATTTATTTAGCAAGAGCTATAATTTGTTTAGTTCACATATTTATATTAACTGTATTTATTGTTTTCATTATTTATAGGTGTTATTATTCATATTGTATTTATTGTTTATTATTCTGTTTTCTGAGGATGTGTATCCCCTGAAGGCGGCTGTTGCCAAAACGTGAAGGGGTTTCCATTGAATAAAAGCACCTATGACCTCCACAAGCCACTTGCTCATTGTGTTCTGTTTCTACTTTTGCGAGGGCACCTGCTTTCCTTGTGTTCTTCTGCACATTTAGATGGGAGTACATGACCCAGTTCTATCCTTACACTCATGCCCTCCCCCTTCATCCCCCTGCATCTACCTAAGAAGAAACTCTGTCCGTAATCTGATACAAGCAACTTCTTTATTTGTATATAGTTACACTGTTCTGTTATCTCTAGTTCCATCCTTGTTATAAAGCACAGTTACTTACCTGTAACAGGTGATCTCTGGGAACAGCAGGAATAAGTCTTCACATATGGGTACGTCGGCACCGACGGAGCCTGCATGGGAATGCTCCCCAGCATCCAATCAGAAAGCTTTTGGAAGCATCCCTCGCGCCTGCGCACTGACTTCCCGCCTTTTCCACTTCTTCTCCTCAGTTGAGTTTCATAGCTGAGACAAAGGAGAGAAAGAGGAAAGGAAGATAGATAGATAGATACAACTCCTAGGGGAGGTGGGTGGGTTGTGAAGACTTATTCCTGCTGTTCCCAGAGATCACCTGTTACAGGTAAGTAACTGTGCTATCTCCAGGAATAAGCAGGAATGAGTCTTCACATATGGGGACTCCCTAGTTATAGATGCCAGGGGGAGATCCCATAAAATGCGTGTCCCTGGATCAGGAGTGCATTTTCCACACCGGAATCTCCGGCATCCCATGAGGGATGGAGGGTAGGAGTTGAGAAGAGAGGAGCTGTAAGGAAAAACAGCGAACCCAAGGACTACAGAAGAGGAGTCCTTGGTATGTATGATAAGTATCATTAAAATTATTTAATGAACAATTATAAAATGGAGCTTACCTACTGGATTGTAGGAAGTAGAGAGCGGGATGGAGTCTACTGGATATGTAGTAGCGGAATCCTCAAGGTGACCTCACAGCAGTGAGGATGAAGGTCCAAACCTGGAATTAGCAGGAGACCCAGGTGTCAACTGGGGCAGGATAAGAACGGCAGGTCTTCAACGGAAAGCTTTATGGGAAAAGCTGAAAATTCTTTTAGGTACAGAGTCATTAACATTGAGGACTAAAAGAAGAAGACTGACCGATTTGGACAACTAGCCCAGTCCTAGAGGGAAGGAGGGGTATGGAAAGAAGCCCGTATTCCCAAGGAGAACAGATGTGTACTCAGAACTAATGAAGATGTACACTGTCTTTCCTAGCTGGTGAGAGATAGGAAAGATATTGAAGCCTGACGCTTCAAGGATAGGGAGACTTAGGGCAAAGTGGAAGCTGTTAGCACCACAGCAATGGTTGTGTGCATAAGAGCCCCCACATACTGAGGAACAGTATGAAAATATGGAAGCCCACTGTCTGGAACCTCTAAGAAGGTAAAAATTTTTATAGCATAGACAGTTAGGGAGATAGTATGTAATACATATCGACCTATAAAAAGCCTCCCAAGAGATACATATATATAGGGGGATATATATACCTATATATATGTATATATAGATATGTGTAAAGATATATATTATATATATATGTGGGGGCATAAATTATGCACACACAACTTACAGACATATGTATGTAGATGCATATATAGAGATATATACATACATGAATATGAGTCTGAAGATACATGTCTACCACTAAGCCCCATAAGAACATTCACATGGGGAATGTGAAGGGGAAAGATTCATCCAATAACAAGAGGGTGAAATCCACTTGATAGATATATATCCCCGTGGGCTAAGAGGATGCAGGAGTGCAATCCAGTAAAATAACCAGGATGGTTGCATGAAAAACAGAGGATAATATCAGTCTGTAAAGAGCAAGTCGGGAGTCCTTTAGAACTCTGACATGGTAGATGGGTAGAAACGCATAGAGAAGATACCAGGAGGACCCACTGGAGGGACATAGGGGTATCATGCGTTACTAGTAGCCTTGGATATTCACGCAGAAAAAGCTTATATTCTGAATTATAACAGGAGACAAGAGGGTGTGGAGAACCCTCAGTCATGGGAATGATTTATAAGCTTTTTTTCTACTATATAGAATAGCCCTCAGAGACAAAGTTCAATGCTCTGTAGCAAGGGCCCATAGTAGAAAGCTTCTCTGAAGACTGCAGAGAGCATTGTGCAGGAGAATTATGAGATAAAACTGACTTAAGTCAGGTGTGTTGCCACATCCTAGGAAAAGGAGATGGCTAGAAAGAAGATAATGTGAGAAGCCTAAAGTGAGTAGGATTATCCAAGATAGATGAGGACTAGCTTGGAATCACTACTGAGGCTAGACAAAAGTTGTGGAAGACAGACTGGAACCTGTGGAAAAGTACCAGTAGTTCAATCACTGGAACTCCTGCATGCACAGCAGCTGAAAAAGACAGCAGAGAGAATCTTCCTGTGCAAAACAAAGAGAAACAGACAAAGGGAGAGGAGATATTCCTGTCCCTGCTTGATGAGTTATCTTGAGAATGTATTCAAGGAAACAAAAAGTCTACACTGGAATGAAAGGCTAGAAAAGCTTTTCAGTATGGTACCACTCAGTCAGGGGAAACCCTGGATGAGAGGGTAGAGAAAACAGGTAATTGGAGGGTGACTTACCCATATGGCGAGTCAGCTGAAGGAAAAAATGTTCATGTTGGGACAGAAACTATCATGGGATAGTTGTAACTTCCCTTCTTGGTAGTAAGAAGAGGAGAATTCTGTAACCCATGGACAAGAATATCCTGACAGCTTAGCATACTGAAAAAGGAAAACCCCAGTGTAGAGCTTTAAGAAAAAACAGTGAACAAACTTCTGCTAGGAAGAAGTTAACTGCAGATTGCAACCTTCAGAACCTATGGTTGCTGGGTATGCTCAGACTGGCTAGAGTTTGGAAACTTCAGACTAGGACGAGGTGTCCCTTGCTTGGGTACATCTGGATGATGGGCAGGAGAAGAATGAAACCTTCTTTTCTTAGGGAAAGAAGGTTTGGTAGGACATTTCCTACCTCCTGGGGAAGAAGGCGGCTTAGAATGGTCTCCAGAACCAGGAAAGTTAGTGGAGCAATGAGCAACCTGACGTAAAGCCTCCTTATTGAAGAGATTTTCTCCAGTACAAGGAGAATTACCCAGTGTGTGTTGTGCCCATCTGCTCAAGTCTGAAGCTTGGAGCCAGGCTCTACGACGTGCTCCAATGGCAACAGCAGAGGATCTGCTAACAGACTCAAAAGAGTTTAGAGAAGCACGAGAAAAAAAGCAAGAGATATTCTGGCTATGACTAAGAAGCAAGGAATAGTCAGCAGCCTTAGGCTCTGACAAAAAAGGAGTCAAAAGAGATAATTTCTTTGTGACCTCCTGGAGTGTTAGACTCATATAAAATATATAAGAAATAATTCTTGATGCCAGCATAGATGTTTGGAAGGTTTGACGTCCAAAGGCATCAAGTGCTCTAGATGCACGACCTGGCGGATAAGAAGAATGCTTCTTCTTGCTTTTTACTTTCCTCATTACTGATTCCACTACAATGGAATGATGGGGAAGTTGAGTCTTTTGAAACCCTGGAGAGGGGGGCACCTGATACAGAACATTAGTTGCTGTAGAAGGTGAGGGAACCCTTAAAGGTGATTCCCATATTCTTAGAAGAAGATCCTGCAAAGAATGATGTGAAGGAAGCATTATATTTTCATTTCTACAGGAGAGCCTTGGTTAAGATCACAGCCAGGGATAGGAATAGCAAGAAAGGATGCCATATCAAGGAGAAATTTCTGAAAAGAAGGATCTCCAATGGGAACCATCCCTGGGTAGGCTAAGGTTGAAGAAGCAGCCTGAGCACCAGAGGATGTACTGGTCTGGTGCAGAAAAAGAACCCTACTAGATGGATAGTGATACTGGCAGTCACGATTTAAGGCAGTTAGTACTGCATCATCCATGCCCGGTATCGATGCCAAACTAGGCATAGAAAGGATCGATGGTACCGATGTAACTGCAGGAATCGACATCGATACCGATACCGGCAGCTGAGGCGGAATCGGAGACGGTAATGTCATCGAGGCAGTCATCGGAGGCTGCTCAAGCGGTACCGAGGTAACCAGAGAGTCTTGGTGAATATCCTCGGTACTGCGTATCTGGAAACGATAAGGGTCGGTTCCAAGACGCGTTGGTACCCAGTCATCTAGACTAGATATCGATTCCAGACTCGGCATCGAAGGGAGCGAGTCTATCGATGCATGTCTAGAGGGCACCGACGTCGGTGGTGGTATCGGCGATGCCGATACAAGAAAGTCACTCTGGGTCATATCGATCGGTCCCGAAGGTACCGAGGACGCCAGATAACGATCCCTGGTGAAGAGTGGAACACTCGACACCGGTGCCGATGCCGGGGTATCGGTACCGCTTGAAGCGGATACCACCACCGAGCATGGCTCAGGTATGTTCTGTGAGGGGTGAGCACCAGGAACAACCTGAAACCCCTGAAATGCTTTGGAGCCCGAAGACTCCCGCCGGGGTTTTAATGCCAATGGGGTCTTGAGGGAAAGGCCGGAGCCGTCATCATGCTTGGCATGAGAGCTACCACTCAAGGATTGGCAAGTCTTAACAGACTGTTTGTGGGTTACCTGA
This sequence comes from Ichthyophis bannanicus, assembly GCA_033557465.1. Classification (NCBI taxonomy): domain Eukaryota; kingdom Metazoa; phylum Chordata; class Amphibia; order Gymnophiona; family Ichthyophiidae; genus Ichthyophis; species Ichthyophis bannanicus. Next base: position 409,430,429 of record CM066036.1, on the reverse strand, counting down.
TCCTGTAGAGAAGAAAAAACCGGTGCTTTCACTGCCGGAGTGAAAACGGTATCGAGGGAAACTCGAAAGAGGGAAGGTCTTCTCACAGTATTGCAGCCTGATGGCTCAGGGGAAAAAGAGTCAGGACCCAAACAGGTTAGACACCAGTTATTGGAGTCTAAAAAGAAAACTGTTTCCACAGTGAAGGCACTTCTTAGGAGAAGAAGGCTCCATGATGAAGAGGCCTTGTAGGCCCAAAAAGTTAAGACAGAAGCAGAGGGAAAAATCTCTCTGAGTTTAAGAAAAAGAAAATAAAAAACCATCGGCGGTACCAGTGGCGGCGGGAAAAACAGCCGCGACTACAAGAAAACAAGAAATGAAGAATTTAAAGAAAAAGGTTTCTGCGGTGACAGGAGGACGTCCTGCCGGCTCCGCGGAAAAACGAAAACTGAGGAGAAGAAGTGGAAAAGGCGGGAAGTCAGTGCGCAGGCGCGAGGGATGCTCCCAAAAGCTTTCTGATTGGATGCTGGGGAGCATTCCCATGCAGGCTCCGTCGGTGCCGACGTACCCATATGTGAAGACTCATTCCTGCTTGTTCCTGGAGATTGTAAATTAGTTCAATGTAACACTGTTCCATGTAATACTGATATTATGTTCTCTGTAAACCGCATTAATCATTGAAAATACAATATATAAAAATAAATAAAGGCTCACCCATGTCTGTGTGAAGGACTGGATTGAAACAGCCATGTTAAGTGCCTTTCAGTAAGGTAACAGACAAAGTTTGAGTGGCTGTCTGAGTGAGTGAACATACTGTGGATAGTCACAAAGGTGTATGAGGTGAATGTGTGTGTCTGAACTAATGGTGTAGCTAACATATTTATCTGTAGTAGGTGTTCTCTGTGAACATTAGGATAAGTCCTCCTATAGGTGATTTCGCCAATGAAGCTCCGTACAGTAAACCTCTTCCAGCTTTTTCAAGAATATTTTGGGATGCATTACATCTATGTGGTCTGTTCCCATTTGCCACCACTGAACTTTATCTCCTCAGCCTAATGACTAGCAAAGCCAGAATACAACTTCAAGGGAAGTGAGAGGGAGGAGGACTGATCCTGCTGTATACAGAGAATACCTGCTACAGGTAAGTAACTTAGTTTTCTCTGTGGACAAGCAGGTTAAGTGCTCACATATAGAACTCCCTAGCTACAGGTCGCCTCAAAAGAAAGATGTCGCAACAAGCTGACAATGAACATTCTTGGTAGCAACAGGCTATTCAGCTAGTTTGAGATATTTTTTAAACTTTTTTTTTTTTCTTTTAAAGAGCCAGCCTGGAACAGAAATTAGCTAGGACTAGGGAGAACGACCAAACCTGTTGTTGTATTTCCAAATAGTAATGAGATGTGGATGTGTGGACAGACATCCATGTTGGAGCTCTGATCTCAAGTGAGCTACTCATGCAGCCATGGCTCAGACAATATTGAGCTATGACATGATCCTCGAGAATCAAGCCTGTTTGGGCATAAGTGAAAGAGATGCAATCTGTTAGCCAACTGAAAGTGTGCATTTGTTGACGGCAGCCTCCAACCTATTGGGGTCAAAAGAAACAAAAGGTTGTGTGGGCTTTCTATGAGCTTTAGTCCATCCCAAACAGAAGACCAAGGCTCTCCTGTAGTTCAATGTAAAAGTAGTTACTCGCCTGTAACAGGTGTTCTCCAGGAGCAGCAGGAATCAGTCCTCACATATGGGTGACGTTGGCATCGACGGAGCCCCCGTGCGGAGCATTTCCCCAGCTTTCAAAGAAAGCCTTTGGGAATGCAGTGAACCTGCGCGGTCCTCTTCCCTCCCAAGGGTGCCATCTTGCTCAGTCTGATGACATAGCTAAAAGACAGCAAAAAACAAAATAAAATATATGACTGCAACTCTAGGGGAGGAGGGAGGGTCGTGAGGACTGATTCCTGCTGCTCCTGGAGAACACCTGTTACAGGTGAGTAACTACTCTTTCACCAGGACCAAGCAGGAAGTCAGTCCTCACATATGGGACTCCCCAGCACTAGGCTACCGGGAACCCAAAGCTGAAAAAATAGCTCCCTCTTAAGAGCCTCAGCATGCGTGATAAGAATATCCTCTGAGAACGCCCCCGTACGGTAGCCCAACACAAGGGCCGGAGAGTAGGAGTTGCCTAAACCTCAAAGAGATTATGGAGTACCGCCTGTCCGAAAGCACTGTCCCTTTGGGACTCTCTCTCGAGGCAGTAGTGGGCTGCAAAAGTCTGGCTTGAAAACCAAGTAGCGGCCTGGCAGATGTCTGCCAATGGAACAGAGCGGAGATGAGCTACTGACGTAGCTTTCGCCCTGACACGGTGGGCCGTGACTCGACCCTGCAAGGAGAGGCCGGCTGCCTTGTACGCCCAGGCAAAGCACAGTTACTTACCTGTAACAGGTGATCTGGGAACAGCAGGAATAAGTCTCCACATATGGGTATCGTCGGTAGCGACGGAGCCTGCACGGGAACGCTCCCCAGCGTCAAGTAAGAAAGCTTTTGGGAGCATCCCACAGCGCCTGCGCGCTGCCTTCCCGCCTTTCCCAACCGCATCTCTCCAGTTCGAGTTTTAAAGCTGAGACAAAGAGAGAGAGAGAGGAAAGGATAGATAGAGAGATACAACTCCTAGGGGAGGTGGGTGGGTTGTGAAGACTTATTCCTGCTGTTCCCAGAGATCACCTGTTACAGGTAAGTAACTGTGCTACCTCCAGGAACAAGCAGGAATGAGTCTTCACATATGGGGACTCGTTAGCTGCAGATGCCAGGGAGAGACCCCATGGTTGTGTGCCCTTGCAGAGGGCTCCACTTCCTCCCCATGGATCTCTGGCATCCAACCAGGGTAGGTGGGCAGCAGTTGATTAGGAATGGAACAGGTGTTTGAGGACAGCCTGACCAAACGAGGCATCCCGGCGGGAGTCCTTGTCCAAACAGTAATGGGCTGTGAAGGTGTGAACCGAGGCCCAGGTGGCCGCTCGACAGATCTGGTTGATGGATACCGAGTTTAGATGAGCCATTGAGGCTGCCATGGCTCTCACATTGTGAGCTGTGACATGGCCCTCCAGAGAAATGTTCTTACTCTGGTAAGCGAAAGAAATACACTGAGCAATCCAGCTGGATAGTGTTCTCTTAGAGACTGGAAGTCCTAAATGAAAAGGATCAAAAGCAACAAAGAGTTGAGAAGACTTTCTATGTTGCTGTGTTCTTTGTAAGTAGAAAGCGAGAGCTCTCTTACAATCCAAGGTATGAAGATTCCTCTCTGCATTTGATGCATGAGGTCCTGGAAAAAAGGCAGGTAAATATACCTCCTGGTTCCGATGAAAAGGCAAGACCACTTTAGGCATAAAGTGTGGATTGGTCCTGAGGACTACCTTATCATGATGGAACCTTGTATAAAGTGGATTAGCCACCAAAGCTTGCAGCTCACTGATGCGGCGTGCTGAGGTGACTGCAATGAGAAAAACAACTTTCCAAGAAAGAAATTTCAAGGAGGTGGTGGCTAAAGGTTCAAAGGGTGGCTTCATAAGCTGGCCAAGAACCAGGTTTAAGTCCCATGCCACTGGAGGTGGTCCAATGTGAGGTTTAGTTAGAAGAAGGCCTCTCATGAATCTTGCTATAAGAGGATGAGAGGAAATAGGCTGTCCATTGAGAGGCTTGAGGGACGCTGCAATAGCACTCAAATGGACTCTTACTGAATTTGTTTTTAGGCCTGCATGGGATAGATGCAGGAGATACTCTAGTAGAGAATTCAGAGGTATTGCAAGAGGGTTTAGATCCTTCTCTGAACACCAAATGGTGAATCTTTTCCATTTGAAAGCATAGGAACGTCGAGTAGAAGGCTTCCTAGAGGCATGAATAACATCTCTGACTTGCTCAGAGAGATGAAAATCTTGAAGGTCTAGGCCCTCAGCAACCAAGCCCTGAGATGGAGCGACTGGGGGTTTGGGTGCCACAATGTTCCGTCTTCCTGGGACAGGAGGTCTGGTGCAGAGCCTAAATCCAGGGAAGGAGCTTGAGATAGATGCAGAAGTAGAGGGTACCACACTTGGCGTGGCCAATGTGGTGCTATGAGGATCATGGTCCCTCGATCTCTCTGAAGCTTGAATAGTGTTTTGGGAATTAGGGGAATGGGTGGAAAGGCATAAAGGAAGTCTTGACCCCAGTGAAGGAGGAAGGCATCCTTGGCCTGAACTCCCTGACACGGAATTCTGGAACAGAATCGGGGAAGTTTGGCATTCCACGGACTTGCAAAGAGGTCTATGTCCGGGGTTCCCCAAATTCGAAAAATCCTGGCTACCTGGTCCATGTGGAGGGACCACTCGTGTGGAAGCAGAACTCGACTGAGTCTGTCCGCCCAAGAGTTTTGAATACCTGGAAAATATACTGCCAGAAGATGGATGTGATGCTCTCTGGCGAAGGCCCACAGTCGCAAAGCTTCGTTGCAAAGCGACAGAGAGCCAGTCCCTCCCTGCTTGTTTACATAGAACATGGCTACTTGATTGTCCGTATGGATAAGGACTGTCCTGTAGCTGAGCAGGGAATGGAACACTCTGAGAGCTAAGAATATTGCTCTGAGTTCCAAGAGATTCATATGCAGAGAAGTCTCCTGTGGAGACCAGACGCCCTGGGTGGAGAGATCTTGCAGATGAGCTCCCCAACCCTTTGGAGAAGCATTTGTTGTGAGAGTTGCTTGGGGTAATGGTTGCTGAAAAGGGGACCCCAACAACAGGTTCTGAGAGGACTTCCACCACTGGAGAGACCAAAATAGATAACTGGAGTTTGCTATTTTGTCTGACAGGCAACCTGATGCCCGAGTTCATTGGGTGTACAAAGTCCATTGAGCTGCTCTCATGTGAAGGCGAGCATATGGAACCACATGCACGGTGGATGCCATGTGGCCTAATAGTTGTAACATCTCTCGAGCAGTTAATTGGGACTTTAACTGAATCTGGGAAGCTAACTGCACCAGACGAAGGCAACGGGCCTGAGGAAGATAGGCCCTTGCAGTTGTGGTATCCAGCAAGGCCCCTATGAACTCCAGAGATTGGATTTTGGGATGTTTATTACTGAAGGATACGCATTGTGCAGGTTAGACAAGTCTGACTGGGATGAGGCTCGAATGAGCCAGTCGTCCAGATATGGGAATACGAACATTCCTAGAGTGCGGAGAAATGCAGCTACTACTGCCATGCATTTCGTGAACACCCTTGGTGCAGAGGCCAGACCGAAAGGAAGCACCCTGTATTGGTAGTGCTTTCCTTGAAAAAGGAACCAAAGGAACCTTCTGTGTGTGGGATGGATGATGACATGGGTGTACGCATTCTTGAGATCTAGAGAACAAAGCCAATCCTGACTCTGGAGGTATGGAAGCAGAGCCCCTAGAGAAATCATTTTGAATTTCTCCTTGAATAGAAACTTGTTCAATTCTCTGAGATCTAATATGGGTCTGTAGCCCCCTGTTTTCTTTGAGATAAGAAAATAAGGGGAGTAGAACCCTGAGCCCTGTTGAAGAAGAGGTACTTCTTCTATTGCCCCTTGGGCAAGAAGGGTAGCAATCTCCTGACCTAGAAGGTTGAGGAGAGATGTTGGAGAATTGAACTGTTTCACCATGGTGTGAGAAGGAAGGTTTAGAAAGTGAAGCTTGTACCCCCCTCCTTTATGATGGAGAGGGTCCATTGCTCTGCTGTGTAAGTCAACCTTCCTGGAATGGTGAGGGTGGTGGGTTTCCCAGAGCTAGAAAGGCTAAGTACTCTAGTTGCAAGTCAAAGGCCTTGAGGAGGCTGAGGCTGCTGGGCTGGTAGGCTTGGCAGCCTTTGACTTGGCCTGTTTAGGTGGTTGCTGACGTTTTGCAGCAAAACGACCTGCAGAAGATGCCTGCCCATGAGCAGGATAATATCTTCCCTTTTTAGAAAAAGATGTCTTTTTGAACAATCTTTTCTTAACAGGGGCAGAGGTAGACTTTGAAAGTCCATCCAAAGCAGAGTTCTCAGCATCCATCTGAGTGGCCTTTGCTTGCCAATCCCTGCCAAACAGGTTTTCACCTGTACAAGGAAGGTTTCCCAACTCATCCTGTACCCAGAGTTCCAAATTAGAGGCTTGTAACCAAGCAATTCTGCATGCACCTATGGCAATAGCCGTGGCTCTACTTACACACTCAAAAGAGTCAAAGGCTGCACGGTTGGAGAATTTGGATACATCTTGGGCATGTTTGAGCCAAGTGAGAAATTCCTGCCTTTTATCTTCTGAAATAAAAGGATCTAAAGTCTGCAGATGATCTGTGACTTCTTTTAGAAACATCCCCATATAGAGACTATAGGAGTTGATTCTGGCAGCAAGCATATTGGCCTGGAAAATCCTTCGGCCAAAATTATCTAGAGTACTACATTCAGAGTGGTGAGGAAGCTGAGCCTTATGAAAACCAGGACAGGGAGGGACATGGTACATGGTGTCTAACCTGCGAGAATGAGCAGAGGTGTTGAGAGGAGTCTCCCACATGCCCAACATGAGATCATAGAGAATCTCATGAATAGGTAGGGTAGCTGCTTCCTTAGGAGCCTTAGGATATTGCAAAATATCTAATTGCTTGGCTCTAGGCTCTGACTCAGAGGTCACTGTAATGGAGAGGCCTCTAGCCACTTCCCTAATGAAGTCTTGAAAAGACAAATCCTCTGGAGGAGACATTTTTCATTTTGGAGAATCAGACTCCTGAGGAAGAAGCACCGGTGCATCGACAGAAACCTCAGACTCATCAGGGTCTTCGGAGGAATCGAAGTATCGCCTGTCCGGATGCTCCTGTAAAGCCCGATACGCATACCGAGTGGGATCGACATCGGGAGTAAGCGGTACCGGTTCGGTACCGATGGGCATCGTAGGACAGGGTACCGTTGAAGCCGACACCGAAGCCGATGCAATCGGTACCGGCACCGGAAACGGTACCGATGCCTGAGTCGGTACCGGCAACGGAGATTGTTGCGGTACCGAAGGCGTCGAGGCCTGCATAAATGCTGTAAGGGTGCGCTGTATGGATAGAATTTTCTGATCCATCGACGTCACCAGAGTCTGGATGTCGGTACCAGTGGAGGCCACCGGTACCCCAGAACACGGCAACAGGTGATCGATTGAGGCCACGCCATCGATGTCAACCTGTGACCCCATAGGTAATGCTTTGGAAGCCGGAACTTCCCGCCGGGGTAATTTTGCCGGAGCGGAATCCTCGAGGGCAAGCCCGAAGGCATCTCGATGCTTGGAGGGAGATTTGCCCTTCGAGGACCAGCTAAATTTATGTTTGGTTACCTGAGATCCATGGGAGGAAGAAGCAGCCCTGGAAGACGTCGATGCCACAGAGGCTGCATCAGAGGGAAACAGGGTACTGAGCTTGGCTGCTCGGTTCTGCCGACCTCTTTTAGACATCATGGTGCAGGACACACAATCCGTGATGGAATGGTCAGGACCCAAACATTTAAGACACCAATCATGGGTGTCGGTGACAGAAATAGTACCGCCACATTTTGTGTACTTTTTAAACCCGGAAGCGGGCTTCTCCATGAGGAGAAAATATTTAGGCCTAAGGCCCAAACTGAAAATGCACAGTTGAAGAAGATAAAAGGGTTTTTTTTCTTCTTTTTTGAAGAAAGAAAGAAAGAAAGAAAAGAAAAGACCGGCAGTACCGGTCTGACGTCGAAGGCAGATGCGACACAGAAAAATAAAGAACTTCTTCTGCGGTGACAGGAACACGACCTGCTGGCTCCACGGAAAAGAAGAACTGGAGAGAGGCGGTTGGGAAAGGCGGGAAGGCAGCGTGCAGGCGCTGTGGGATGCTCCCAAAAGCTTTCTTACTGGACGCTGGGGAGCGTTCCCACGCAGGCTCTGTCGGTACCGACGATACCCATATGTGAAGACTCATTCCTGCTTGTTCCTGGAGATTACAATCTGCTACCCAAGTGGACAAGGTAGGCTTGCAGACAGGCAAACCCAGTTTATTAGGGTCAAAGGATACGAAGAGCTGAGTAGCCCTTCGGTGCCCCCGCATACGTTCTATGTAAAAGGACAACGCCCTCCTACAGTACAGGGAATGCAAGACTGTTTCAGCCCAAATGGTATGCGGCCTGGAAAAGAATGTCAGAACCACCACCTCCTGGTTGAGGTGGAAGGAGACGGCAACTTTTGGAAGGAACTTCGGATAGGTCCTTAGGACCACCCTGTTCCTATAGAACCGTGTGTATGGTCTATCAGAAACCAGAGCTTGTAGTTCACTCACACGTCTGGCCGAGGTAAGAGCTACCAGGAAGAGTGCCTTCCAAGAAAGGAAGCGTAAATGGCAAGTAGCCATCGGCTCAAACGGTGGGCGAGTAAGTTGCTGCAAGACCACATTCAAATCCCACTCAGTGGCAGGTGGACGAATCGGAGGCTTGAGCAGAAGCAGGCCTCTGAGGAAGCGGAACACCAATGGGTGAACCGACAGAGACCGACTCTCCACCTGTGAGTGGTGTGCTGATAGAGCACTGAGGTGGACCTGAACAGAGTTGGACTTAAGGCCTAGGTCTGACAGGTGAAGTAGGTATTGTAGTACTACTGGCACAAGGCAGGAGAAAGGATCTTCATTGCGCTGAGCACACCCTATTGAGAACCTACACCATTTGAGGGTATAGGACTTTCTGGTGGACTGCCTCCTAGAGGCCAAGACCACCTCCTCAACTTCCCTAGGTAGCAGTAAGGGAGCTAGCACTATCCTTTCAGCAGCCAGGCCATCAGATTGAGGGATCTGAGATTGGGGTGCAGAAGGGAACCCTGATCCTGAGACAGGAGATCGGGTTGCAACCCCAGAGGGAATGGCGTTTCCACCGCCAACTGCAAAAGAAGTGGAAACCACGGTTGCCTTGGCCATCTGGGGGCTACCAGAATCACCGAGGCCTTGTCCCGCAGAAACTTGAACAGAGTTCGGGCCACCAGAGGCGTGTGAGGAAACACATACAGGAGGCCCGTAGACCAAGAGATCAGAAACGCAACTGCTGCCATTCTCAGGGGATGCTGCTGTCTGGAGCAAAACCTGGGCAGCTGACGGTTCAGTGGACTTGCAAAGAGATCAACTGATAGAACTCCCCATTGTACAAAGATCTGCTGGACTACCAGTGGATTCAACTGCCATTCACGAGGCTGGAGAATCCTGCTTAGTTTGTCTGCCAAAAGGTTCTCCTGACCAGGTAGATAAACTGCTTTGAAAAACATGACATGCTTGACTGCAAAGGAGCAAAGGGCCTGCGCCTTCTGACATAGGAGTCTGGACCCTGTGCCCCCTTGCTGGTTCACATAGAACATTGCTACCTGATTGTCTGTCTGAACTAAGACAGACTGGTGAGAGAGGGCATGAGAAAAAGTCTGGAGAGTCAAGCGGATTGCTCGCAGCTCCAACAGATTGATCTGCTGTATGGCCTCACGAGGAGACCAGAGGCTTTGAGTGCACGTGCCCTGGCAATGTGCACCCCAGCCATTTAAGGAAGCATCAGTCGTCAGCACCCCTGTGTGTGCTGGGGCCTGAAAAGATACCCCCCTGAGAAGGTTTGGGAGATGTAGCCACCACTGCAAGGAGTCCAAAAGTGGTTTGGACACCTTTACTCTGTCTCCGAGGTCGCCTGCGCCCACTGAGCTCTGAGGCACCACTGAGCAGCCCGCATGTGCAGACAGGCATTTGGAGTCACATGTACCATGGATGCCATGTGGCCCAGGAGCCGCAGGAAGAGCCTGGCGGAAATCTGAGAATTGCTTTGGAACTGGTTGGCCAAGTCCATCAGTCTGTGGGCCCTGTCCTCGGGCAAGTAAGCTCTTGCCTGCAGGGTGTCTAGTCTTGCCCCTGTAAACTCTAGGTTTTGTGAAGGGAGCAAAGTGGACTTTGTGTAGTTTATGACGAAGACCAGACACTGAAGAAGAGAGACAGTGCGGAGTGGCTTGTCTGGCCTCCTGGAGAGACTGGCCCCTGATGAGTCAGTCGTCCAGGTATGGGTAGACGAAAATTCCCCGATTCCTGAGATAGGCCGCCACCACCACCAGGCATTTGGTGAAAACCCTGGGGGCGGACGTTAGGCCAAAGGGAAGTACTCTGTACTGGAAATGGTTTCCTCCCACCACAAATCTGAGATATTGTCTGTGGTCTGGATGGATGAGGATGCGAGTATAAGCATCCTTTAGATCTAAGGAGCATAGCCAATCTTCCTGCTGGAAGTAGGGCAGCAGTATCCCAAGGGTAAGCATCTTGAACTTTTCCCTCTCCAGAAACTTGTTTAAGTTTTGCAAGTCTAGGATAGGCCAGAGGCCTCCTGTCCTTTCTGGTACCAGGAAGTACCTGGAGTAGAAGCCTTGCCTTTCCAGATGGTGGGGCACTGGTTCCACCACCTGTTCCTTTAGAAGACTTGCCAACTCCTGAAGGAGGAGGTGGTTTCTGTTCAGAGGGAGTCTTGGAGGCTCCCCTGGAAAGTAGGAGGGGGGTAGCTGGTGGAAGTGGAGCATGTAGCCCTTCTGGACTATGCAGAGGACCCAGGTATCACCTGTGATGGCTGGCCACCTGTAGGCGTAGAGGGTCAGCCGACCTCCTGTGCTGAGTGGAGCCAGCTGTGGAGAAGAGGCTATGCTGTGGGAGTCAAAACCCCGCTCCCTGCTGTGCAGGAGCTGGAGCTGGCGGCTTGGGGGTCTTCTGCCTACAGGGCCCATGCCCATGCCCCTGCCCCATCCCTTGGCCTGCTGGCCCTGTTGGGGAGCTGGAGAGGCCTGGTACTGAGGGTAGAATTTGTAGGCAGCACCCTTCCTCGGGAAAAAGGGCTTCTTTCCCGAGCTCTTCTTTTTCTGAGAAGGGGCAGAAGTCTTCCTGGACAGCCTTGTCCTGGTGAGAGTCTCAGTCTCGATTTCCGCAGCCTTTTCAGTCATGGGCTTACCAAAAAGGTTTTTACCTCGGCAGGGGACATCGACCAACTTGTCCTGCACCCATGGCTCCAGGTCTGATGACTGTAGGCAGGCCTGACGGCGTGCACCGATGCCGGCCGCGGCTACCTGGGCCGAAGCCTCGAAGCCATCATAGGCTGCTCAAGAGATAAACTTCGAGCACTCTCGAATCCCTGTTGACGAAGCCCTGAACCTCTGCAAAGGTTCCTCGGAGAGGCCAGCTGAGAACCTGGCAATCTCCTTTGCCAGGTCTCATAGGTACATGCCCATGTACAGCTGGCAGGTCTGGACACGGTAAGATAGCATAGAGCCCTGGAAGCACTTTCTACCGAGGGCATCCAGGTTCCGGGCCACCCGGCCGGGGGGCAATAAGGAGTGCATCTTCTAACTCTTCAGATGGTGCATGGCCAATTACACAACCATGGAGTGGTGCAGTAGCTGTGCCTTTTGGAACCCAGGGCTCTTAGGACTCGATAAATGGAATTGACCCATTTGCTAAGAACCAGCGTTGAGGCTGGTGCCTCCCACATACGGAAGAGCAGCCATTCCAGCATCAGAGGAACTGGTACAGTAAAGGCTTCCTTTAGAGGAAAATCATACTGGAGGGCATCGAGCTCCTCGGCTCGAGGCTCCTCCTCGGCGTCTGCAGGGAAGGCCAAGGCTTTGGCCATGTCCCTCACGAAGTCTGAGAACCGGGTATCCTCCGGGGGGGACCTTCTCTGAGGCTCGGACTCCAATGAGTCCGAAGGGACGCACCGGGTCCAGAAGGTGTCTGGGGACTCCTCATCCTCCATCTCCCACTCCGACTCCTCCGAGGAGGAATCGAGCGGCTCCGGCTGTGTGGGCCTCAGTGCCATCCGCCCCGAAGACCTCGGCCCCGCACGAGAGGTCGAGGGGGACCTTGACCGAGGATCGACACGAGACTTCATTGACTTGAGGATCAGCTCGGTCTCCAGGGTCGACTTAGACGTCCCAGTGGTCGGGGCAGATGCACCAGGTCAGACGGGCGATCAGCACCTGCTGCTGTTCCATGAAGGCAGCCAAGCTGCTCTCCAAGGCCGTCAAATTGAGTCCAAGCTCAGGAGACTCAGCAGCCCCCGACTCAGGCCCCGACGGCAGCTCCCCGGAGGAGAGTCCACGAGGACCACTGCACTTACGTGATTCGGGTAGTTTGGAAGGCCTCTCAGACTCCGAGAGCCTGGGGTGGCGGTCAGGGCTACACGACCTGGCCCTCAAGGAACCAGGAGCCTCCACAGAGGCCGTCCTCGCGAGCTTTTTCTTCCTTCTGTGCTCCCGGATGGCAGACTCCCTTTCAGAGGAACCCCGAAGGCGCTCGGGGTCGGACTCCCGAGATGTCGAGGCCTCTGACGAAGTCCGGGCCCAGCTGGACGCTGAGTCAGAGAAAATTCTCTCACGTTGATGCTGACGGCTCCGAAGCGCCTTCAACAACATTTTGCCGCATGGGCACAGGCCAGCGGGTCATGATCGGGCCCGAGGCATCGGAGGCAGCAGTCATGTGTATCGGTGAGAGACATAAGTTTCTTGCACCGATCACACTTTTTGAACCCGCTGGCAGCCATCGGGGGAAAAATGGCCCCTGCAAGGTCAAAAGACCAGGCTGCCAGTGAAAACACAATAAGAGCGCGAACGCTAGTCACAAAGGACAAAAACGAAAATCAAAACTCCGGACTCGATACCGATGTACTGAGCCCAGACAGGAATGGGAACCGGTATTGAACTGGATAAGACAATGCAAAAATCTCAGAAAAAAAATCTACTTTTCCCGGGTGACACGAACTCACGTCCATCGGGCTCCGTGGAAAAATTAAGACTGAGCAAGATGGCACCCTTGGGCGGGAAGGGACCGCGCAGGCACACTGCATTCCCAAAGGCTTTCTTTGAAAGCTGGGGAAATGCTCCGCACGGGGGCTCCGTCGGCACCAACGTCATCCATATGTGAGGACAGACTTCCTGCTTGGTCCTGTAGAATGCAGCGTACTTTTCCCTTTGAGAGCAAGGGGTCTTGGGAAAAACACTGAAAGGACTATTGACTCATTAAGGTGGAAATCTGACAACACCTTAGGAAGGAACATAGGAGTACACAAAACCATCCTACTGTTGAAGAATGTAATATAGGATGGATCTATTACTAGAGCCTGAGCTTGCTATCTCTGCGCTGAAGTTACCACCACCAAAAACAAGACCTTCTGAGCCAGGTACTCCAGTGCACAGGTAACTCTGGAAATTGTTACCGGAGGATGTAGTAAAGACTGTTAGTGTAGCTGGGTTTAAAAAAGGTTTGGACAAGTTCCTGGAGGAAAGGTCCATAAACCATTATTAAGAAGGGACCCAGGATATCAATGCTTGACCCAATACAAGCATTGTGGAACCTGTGTCTTTTAGGGAAACTGCTAGGTACGTATGACCTAGATCAGGGGTCTCAAACACGCGGCCCGCGAGAGCATTTTGTGCGGCCCGCGGCCCGCGACGCCACGGAGTATCCTTTCTGCTATTTTTGCTATTTTTACTCGTTTTCCTTAGCGTGATTCCCGGGGCTGCATGGTGTTGGTCTCACATGACCGCGTCACGCGCCTGCCCTCCACCAATCAGGGACAGGCAGGAGGAGGAGGAGAAAAAGGAGGAGGGGGGGGCCGGGCCCAGAAGCAGTCTGAGCAGCCACGAGGTTCCAGCGTTTGAAGCATCGCCTGCTTGGAGGAAGGATCGCCTGCTTGAGGATCGCCAGGGTGCACAGCTCTTCGCGGCAGGTAGGAAGCAGTCTGCCCAGAATTAAGCCAGCCCTGCCTCCCTCAGTTCCTCTCCTCTTCGGCTTTCAGAGCCGCGAAGGGAGAGCTTCTCCCTCGCGACTCTGTTAAGCTCGAGGGGGCAGAGGGGAAATTTCCCATAAGCCTCAGCCGGCTTAACAGAGTCCCGAGGGAGGAACTCTCCCTTCGCGGTTCTAATCTAAGCCGAAGAGGAGAGGGACTGAGGCAGGGAGGGAGGGAGGGGTGGCTCTGCCGGGGGGGGGGGGCCTGTGATTTTTGCTGAGGGAGGCCTGTGATTTTTGCGGAGGGAGGATGGATGGATGGGGGGGGGGGGGCTGTGATTTTTGCTGAGGGAGGGAGGTTGGATGGATGGATGGATGGGGGGAGGCCTGTGATTTTTGCTGAGGGAGGGAGGGAGGATGGATGGATGGATGGGGGGGGCTGTGATTTTTGCTGAGGAAGGGTGGATGGATGGATGTGGGGGGGCTGTGATTTTTGCTGAGGGAGGGAGGGAGGAGGATGGATGGGGGGGCTGTGATTTTTGCTGAGGGAGGGTGGATGGATGGATGGATGGGGGGGCTGTGATTTTTGCTGAGGGAGGGAGGGAGGATGGATGGGGGGGGCTGTGATTTTTGCTGAGGGAGGGTGGATGGAGGGATGGATGGATGGGGGGGCTGTGATTTTTTGCTGAGAGAGGGAGGGAGGATGGATGGGGGGCTGTGATTTTTGCTGAGGGAGGATGGATGGATGGATGGGGGGGGCTGTGATTTTTGCTGAGGGAGGGAGGGAGGATGGATGGATGGATGGGGGGGCTGTGATTTTTGCTGAGGGAGGGTGGATGGATGGATGGATGGGGGGGGCTGTGATTTTTGCTGCTGCTGCTGCTGCTGCTGATGATGATGATGGATGGGGGGGGGGGTCACAACTGGTAATGTGCTGTGGGCTGGGGGTCAGAACCATCACCATTTCTGAACCCCCCAGCCCCACAGCACATTACCAGTTCTAAACCCCCCAGCACATTACCAGTGTGCTGTGGGCTGGGGGGTCAGAACTGGTAATGTGCTGGGGGGTTTAGCACCCGGTAATGTGCTGTGGGCTGGGGGGCACATTGCTTCTAATATTATTTTAACACACGCCTCTTTTGGGAAATGTGCATCATTAATGTCTGTGCTTTAGTACAAGAAATTAATTTATAGTTTTATTTCTACAGTGCTGAGGTATTCTGTGTAATTCCTATTTGACATTGCTACTTGTTTTCTTTTCCCAGTAGGTCATGTATTGTTCTCTGAAATGTATTGATTTAATATTTGCAGTGTTGCCTTTTGATAGGTAGGGTCTGGTGCTTTGTGAGTCCTGGTAGTGCTGTTATGATACGGGGGTTTGCTATGGGTTCTAAATGGGCAGTGTTAGTAGTAGTTCCTAATGTGCCTGGCAGTTGGCACTGGATTATAGTAATATAGAAATTTTCTAGTCTTTCTTTATCCATGCACTCATTATGCAAATATTTATGCAAATATTTATGCAAATGAGGCCCCTTATGCAAATGAGGCCCCCATGTCTTATGCGGCCCCCAGGTTACTTTACAAGTCCTCATTCGGCCCTCAAAGCAATTTGAGTTTGAGACCCCTGACCTAGATTAACCACTGTTGGAAACAGGATACCAGGCTTGATGGACCTTGGTCTGACCCAGTATGGCATATCTTATGTTCTTATGTACAAACAGATTCATACAGATAGATGGACAAACAAATAGACTCTCCCCTATAGTAACTACAAGCTTAAGTGATAGACACCTAAAAATAATGAACCATGTAGGCTTCCAATAAAAATGTGCTTTTTACACATCCTGTACAACTGAGGTAATGTAATAAAATGTACTGCAGAATTTCAATAATTGTGCCACAAGATTTTATATGCCAGCCACAGATCCTATTTTTGAGCTGCCACATGAAACCAGAGGTCTTGATTACAGCGAAATTCTACATGTCGGAGACAATATAATTCTATGCCCTACTACTGCTCCTCATCCTCCTTTACCTTGCCAGTTCTTTTAATTGGGAAAGGAGGCCAATAAACAGTGACGAGACACTTTAAAATCACTCTCTTTTTCTTACACTTCATTTATTTATAATCATTTAATATACTGCTTGCTCAAAGGACATCAAGGTAGTTTACAAAAAGATAAGAATTGCACTTCATGATAATACTCAACAATTTAACTAATCAGTGGCAATTAACAGACTTAAGACTGTAATTGATAATTGCTGATCCTTCCCAAAATTTATTTGGGTCACTCCTATGGGATTAGAAAGCAAATTTGTTTTTTTCACTGCAATGTAATGTGTGAACAAAATTTAAAATCAGAGTTTATGGAAAAATGACCTGCCATAAAGTAATTTAAATAATAGGAACTAATCTGTTATTTTCAATATTGCATTCTAAGCTTCATACATCATAAAAACTTTTTTTCCCAATTTAAATGCAAAGACGAAGTTACTAAATCCATGCTTACCTGTGAGCCTGCATAGGATGTGCTATTGTTGATAACAACTTTGTGTATTTTACCAAACTTCCCAAAGTATTCTGGCCTTTTTAAAACCTGTAAGAAATATAAATATTTCTGAAAAGCAATATATAATTCAAGTTGAGCAGAAAAAGACAACACTAAAGGAACTTTGTAGAAAGTATAAGCATTCTTCATATTGTAACAAAAAGCTGCATTAGTAAAAATGCTGGAGAAGGAATGGGATGATGAAATAGGGAATGCTGCATTGGATGGGTCAGAAACAACAGTGTGACATTTACCAAGCTCACACTGGTTGTAATTTCATAAAACATTTCCCATGTGACAAGCATGTTTTACACACAGATGACAACTCATAAAATTCTGCAGAAGATACATGCATAAAATGAAGACACCCAGTAATTTAGCACCTACATTTATGCAAGATGTGCATAAATGGCCTAAGTGTTCCGGGAGGGGAGGGAGATATTTCACTTACCGTTAATTTCCTTTCCTGGAATACTGCTAGACCAGTCCAGACAAACTGGTTATGCACCCCTGCCAGCAGATCTTGGAGACAGAGAATTCTACCAGAGCTCTGATAGGCTGGAGCCTGGTGATATAATCCTACCCCTAGGGGTCTCCCTCAGTTACGTCCAACAAGCTAATGCAACATGAACTGAAACATCACCCCAGAGGGTCCCAAGTGAACTATATACAGTACAAGGGAGCCGAAGAACTCCCTAGAGCTGAAAACAGTATCCACCTACGAACCCATGGACTGCCCAGGGCGAGGCATACCGGCAAAGAGAAGAACCGCGGTCGGCAGCTGCACCGCACCAGCGGCACTCCAACCAACAGCAGGGCAGGTCCTGGACTGGTCTAGCAGTATTCCAGGAAAGGAAATTAACGGTAAGTGAAATTTCTCCTTCCAGTTCATACTGCTAGACCAGTCCAGACAAACGGGCAGTACCCAAGCTACCTGCTTTCAAGGGGGGGCAAGGCCGCCGACAGCTCAGCAACTCCAAAACGGACTTCCTGACGGGCATGAACGTCCAACCTATAATGACCGACAAAGGTGGACAGCGACGACCAAGTCGCCGCCCGGCAAATATCGAGAGGAACTACATGAGACCTCCCGGCCTACAAAGTTGCTTGCGCCCGAGAGGAGTGAGCACGGAGTCCCAGTGGAGCTTGTTCTTCCTGAAGAAGGTACGCCGCCTCAATGGCCTCCGTAACCCATCTAGAAATGGTAGATTCGGAGGCTGCGGATCCCCGACGAGAACCCGCGAACAAGACAAAAGAGGAACAGTCATATGGAAGGGTCTGGCGACCCCCAGATACCGAAAAAGAACCTTCTTAAGGTCCACCGCCCGCAACGGAGACCGACCACTGTCACACTGCGTCTTTGGAAAAGACGGAAAGGAAAGAGGCTGGTCAACAGCGAACGGCATCAGCACTTTGGGCAACAAAGGAAGGGACAGTTCTCAGAGAAACGCCTTCGGAGGAAAACGAGAGATAGGGATCTCGACACAGAGAGCCTGGAGCTCAGAAACACGGCGTGCCGAAGTTATGGTCACCAAGAAGACTGCCTTCAGAGTCCAATCTAGAAGAGAACAGGCCCTCAGAGGCTCAAAGGGAGGAGCAACGAGGGCACAGAGGACAAGCACGAGAGCCCACGCCGGCACAGTCGAACGCAGAGGAGGCTGGAAGGCCCTAACTCCGCGGAGGAACCGAGACACGTCCAAATACGAAGCTATCGATCGCCCCGGTATAGGACCCCGAAAACAAGTTAAAGCGACCATTTGTACTCGCAAGGAATTGAGCGCTAATCCCTTATCCACTCCGGCCTGTAAAAAGGACAGGATGTCCAGAACACAGCAACGCCAGGGTGTGAGGTTATTTCGCGAACACTAACCATCAAGAGACGCCAAACCCGAGCGTAAGTCAGCATCGTGGAAGACCGCCGCGCCGTGAGAAGCGCCACGACCACGCTAGGCGAAGAGCCATAGCGAGCAAACCGGCGGCGGTTAATGGCCAGGCCAAAAGCGAGTAAGGAGCCGGGTCTTCCATCTCCACCGGTCCGTGAATCAGAAGGCCGAGAAACATCTCGAGGCGGAGCAGCCACGCCCCAGACAGACGGAAGAGATCCGCATACCATGGTCCGCGAGCCCAATTCGGAGCCAGCAGGAGTACAGGGCCGCGACGGTCTCGGAGCCGCAAGAGAACTATGCATATCATGGATCAGGGAGGGAAAACACACAGGAGAAGATGAGCCAGCCACGGTTGAGAGAGAGCATCTATGCCATGCGCTCCCTTGTCCCTCCAATGGCCGAAGTACAGCGAAGCCTTGGCAGTCTGTGCCATAGCCATTAGATCCATGGTCGGCAGTGCCCACAGGTGAACAATGGACCGGAACGCATCCGGCTGCAGAGCCCAGCCCCCGGGCTCCAGAGAGTGCCGGCTGAGAAAATTGGCTTACACATTGTTCACGCCTGCGATGTGCTGTGCCGATAGCCTGAAGATGTTCCTCCGCCCACGGGAGGAGCAAACGCCTCTCCTGTGAGACATCCGGACATTGCGTGCCGCCTAGGCGGCTTAGGTAAGCAACCGTCGTGGCGTCGGACAGGATCCGAACTGCAAGCCGCTGCAGAAGAGGCTGAAACTGAAGAAGGGCGAAGCGCACTTTCCGCGTCTCGAGACGATTGATAGACCCTTGGGCTGCGCGAGGTGACCAACTCCCCTGCGCCGAGGCCAAGCCGCAAGGCGCTCCCCAACCGGAGAGGTCGGCGACTGGCGTCACCAAGATCCAGCGCAGAGACTCCAGAGGGACCCCCCGTAGAAGATTGTGTGCCTGAAGCCACCAGCGGAGGCTGCGGTGCACCGGCAGAAGCAAAGGTAACCGGATTAGATAACTGTCCGATACCGGCGACCAACGAGATAGAAGCGCCGTCGGCAAGTAGCGCATGTGCGCTCCTGCCCACGGAACGAGGGCTATCGTTGCTGCCAAGGACCCCAAGAGTTGAAGGTAGCCCCCAAGGCCGAGGTGCCGCTTGATCCAAGCAGCGGCGGAGCTGAAGAGAGATCTTCTGAAAACGTTCCTGAGGTAGAAACACCCGCCCCCGACGAGTGTCGCACCCAGCCCCTAGAAAATCCAGAACCTGAAGCATCCCAAAATAGACAGAGTAACGGCCCAGTCCTCCTTCCAACGGTGGACCGGGACGAATGGCATCTAAACGCTGGAGCCTGTAAATGAAGCAACATCCGCTGCCCATTGCCGCAGGCTGAGCCATCTCCGAGCTACCGACACCGGTGCTAGGAAGCGAGCTGAGCCGCAAGAGATCACAGAATGCCTCTGCCCGGAATGCAGCGATGGATTCGAAATGAACCAACTCGGGAACACCTGGAAGCTGCTGAATCCAGCGAAGGGAGGCCCGAGCTGCTAGACCTCTGCACACACCTGCAAGAAGGAAATAGCGGGCGAAGGAAAACCCGTCTTCAGCAGCCTCCCAACTCTTTAGGTCTTGCTGGTCGCGGAGCGCCACTCCGCCCTCAACCGGAAGTGTGGTATGCCTGATGACCCTGGTCAGAATGCATCAACTGTCGGGTATGTCAGCCAACGGTCCAAGTGAAAGGGAGACCAAGGGTATAACTGACCAATACCACGTGCCGTACGAATGCCCTGGAAAATGGGATCCGGCTGCAACCGGATTTGAGAATCCGGAGGATCAGGCGTGTCGGCTAGGGGGAGCGACTCCATCACCTGTGTGATTAGAGCCGGCAACTCCTCTTTCCGAAAAAGGCTGAGAACCGTCAGCGAAGAAAACAGACGGAGAATATTCCCCATCTCCGTACTCCAACGAGTCAGGGCTGACCTCCGAAGATTTAAAGTCTTCTTGAATATCCATAGTACCCCGCAAGGCACATGCAACGCTCCAAGGAGGACGTACTGCTCTAAGGTCTGAGGACTTATGGGACCACTTGCGAGACCACGCCATATGCTTGCCTGCTACTGGGCAGGTGTAGGAGATATTTCAAGAGACTCCAAAAGTCACAGGCGTCATGCCAGATGGAAGAGTGTGAGGAAGGCACTGTCAGTCAAGGCTGCTGTGGCCCTCCAGCGGCTGTGGAAGTGACATGGGAGCCGACTGAATCGTTTCCTGCAGGAAGATCCTGCAGCAGGGGCTCTGAGGAGGGAGGAGATAAGGTGCTGATGAACCCATCTAGCAGCGCAGTGGGAATGGGGAAAGAGTCTCCGGGATGCAGCGTGCAGGTGGAACACAAGCAATCTATTAATTCCCCATTCGGCTGATTACTTATTACATATAATACAGCCAGAGAAACAAGCATTGTAGAGACTTAAACCACCTTTCCTCTTTTTTCCCTTTTTTTTTTTTGTTTTTTTAGCATTTAAAACAAAAATCAAGGTAGGCTCAGGCAAACCGAAGACTCTTCAAAGAAAAGGATTTTGAAACTCTCCGTGCCTCCACAGCATGTTTAAATGTGTGGAAACTGCTGTCTAGAGCTGTTCCCTCCAAAAAGAAACACTGAAGAGAAAAACAAAATGGCCGCTGGCACAGAAAAACTGTCAGGTATTCACTGAGCTGAGAAGGGAACTGTCAGTCATTCACTGTGCTGGTACAGAGAAACTTTCAAAGTCAGGGTAAGGCAATTACAGTGACTGAAAGTAGGAAAATTAGAGTTTGATTCCTCCGCAGCCACTCAGACCTCCATGGTAGGGGCTGAAAGGTGTTTCTGGGGAGGGATGTAGAAGCTCAAACCCAGCCGTACGGAAGATGACAGTGAGTATGTTTAATTAGGTAGAGCCCAAAACAGTCAGGATCCAAAACACTGACTTAAAATTCCAATCAAATGGTATATTGAAAAAGACAGGTACAATATTCCAGTAAGACGTACAAAGTAACCCGGCTGCAGTTTGTGGATTAAAAATTTTAAAGTAGGAACTTCAAAACTCAGAGGCAGCCGGTCCGGGAGCAGTAGCTGAGGCAAGTAAGAAAAAAAAACAGGCTACTCACAGTTTCCTTCCAGGAAATGATACCTGAACTTCCTGGGGATGTCCGTGGCAAAGACTCAGCGCAGCGTAAAGCCAATGGAGAGCTCCACTGAAGCCAGGCTCAGGAGTTCCCAAGTTTATCTGGGGAATCAAGACGCTGGGGGAAGAGCACAGTTGATTTCTGAGGTCCCTGTGTGTCTTCTGACAGCCTATGCAGCGTAGACCTGAATAAGGCATAGGGAGAACTAAAAAAAAAAAATAACTCTGCCCCGGAGGAACAGGCATTTAACAATATTCCCCATACTATGCAATGCCTCAGCCAGCCTTCTTTGTTGGGCACAGTGGGGGATGGAACCCATGAGCCCTGCACCAGTGGTCAGTGTCTTAGCATTGTACTGTGGCTCTGAATTGCATCCGGTTCTCTAATCATGCCTTCCGTACTTTTTATTCATTATGTTAATACATAAGCAGAGAAAAAAGGAACCCCCACACAACTCACAGCTAGCAAGTGTTGTGTAAAAATGTAAACAGCAATTTTTTTTTTTTTTTTTTGGTGCTAGAAGCCAGCAAAGAGAGAAGGAATCTGGCTTCCCGCCAAAAACCAGGGCTCATTAGCTATTCAAAATGGCCGCCGGCAAAAATAAACCTCAAAAAGAGTGAATTAAATAAATCCAGTCACCACAGAGTTGCAGACGGCAGTGGGAGAAAGACAGGTTTTGTACTCACAGTACCGAAAGTGCAGAGAAGCCACGGACCGCTGCTGAGAGCACTGCCAGCTGCCTCACCACTAAAATCAGCCCCAGGGACTGGATTTTAGGAGGCTTACATCCAGCTAAATAGTCTTCTTGACTAGTGCTGGGAAGTCTGCACACATCAGCGATCTCTACTGTGACCTGCAGGACACAGCTCAGCTGGAATTCATCCTGGTGCCCAGATAAGTACACTGGCAACTACAGGGTATAATCTCTCCCAGAGAAATCACAAAGAAATAAAGCATCTTAAATTTTTTTGAAGGAGCAAAAAAAAAAAAAAGCATCCAGATCTGCTGGAGACAGAGAAAAACTGAGGGAGACCCCTAGGGGTAGGATTATATCACCAGGCTCCAGCCTATCAGAGCTCTGGTAGAATTCTCTGTCTCCAAGATCTGCTGGCAGGGGTGCATAACCCGTTTGTCTGGACTGGTCTAGCAGTATGAACTGGAAGGGGGGGTTGAAGTTTAGGTGGAACAAGTGAGGAGTTCTGATGTATGCACACATTTTATAAATGAGAGCATACGTACCCATATATACCTGCCTCAAAATAGGTGTAAATTTGTTCAAGAACATTTGTGTGCTATTGGGGATAATTGTAGGCAGTTACCATATAAAGGACCAAACACAATTTAAGACAACTATCCAGAGGGTCACCATGAGTCAACACCGACTCGACGGCACTTAAAAACCACCACCACCATATAAAGGCACATATATAGATGCTTATATTGCCTTTATGAAACAGGCATACAATAAGCACATTGAAAGCTTTTATAGGCATCATTTAATAAAATTACTCCCATTGAAGATTTAACTGACAATGGTCAGACAATGTAGTTACTCACGTGTAGCAGGTGATCTCCAGAAACAGCAGGAATCAGTCTTCACATATGGGTGAATGTCACCGACTGAGACCGTGTGATAACCCTTCCCAGCGTGCAATAGGAAAGCCTTTGGGAGCACTCCACTGCGCCTGTATGCCTGCCTTTCCAACTCCTCTCCTCAGCTGAGTTTGTAGCTGAGAAGAAGAACAAAATAAAAGAATCCTACAAATCCTACAAGAGGAGGGTGGGTTGTGAAGACTGATTTCTGCTGTTCCTGGAGATCACCTGTTACAGGTGAGTAACTACGCTATCTCCAGGAACAAGCAGGAATGCAGTCTTCACATATGGGACTCACTTGTTCCCAGGTACCAGATTGGTATGAGGCGGAAGAGGGGGAAGAGCAGTATAATTCCTGAGGGAAAAATACTTGTAGCCGAAGCGTCTGAAAGAGCTGAGGGTCATTGAACTTGATTCCAGGAGGCAATACTTCCTCAATGATAGTCTGGTATCTTGTAGAATTCCAGGACAGAGGGGTAGGAGTAGAGTTTATCCCAAAGAGGTGCTGAAGTACAGCTTGGTCAAAGGCAGCATCCTGATGGGAGTCTCTGTCCAGACAGTAGTGTGCAGCAAAAGTATGAATGGAGGACCAGGTAGCTGCCCAGCAGATGTCCTCAATTGATACTGAATGGAGATGGGCTATGGAGGCTACCATAGCCTGCACATTCTGAGCAGCGACATGACCCTCCAATGAGAGTCCTGCTTATGCATAAGCAAAAGAAATGCAATCTGCTATCCATCTAGATATAGTACATTTTATCACCGGTAGACTGAGGTGACTAGGATCAAAGGAAATGAATAACTGAGAGGATCTTCTGTGATCATTAATTCTATCCAAGTAGTAGGCCAGCGTTCGCTCGCAGTGTAAGGTGTATAGTGCTGCTTCAGCCAGAGACGCATGTGGTCTAGGGAAGAAAATCGGGAAGATTACAGACTGGTTTAGATGGAAAGAGGAAACCACCTTCAGGAGGAAGTGTGGATGGGTATGGAGAACCACCTTGTCATGGTGGAACAGAGTATAGGGGAGATCCGCAAATAGAGTTTGCAGCTCACTGATGCAGCAAACTGAAGTGATGGAAATAAGGAAGATAACCTTCTAAGAACGGGTAAACATAGATCGATTATTTACATTATCAGAATATAGAAAGACTAGGGGACATACAATGAAGCTACAGGGTAAACTATTTAAGACTAATAAAAGAAAATATTTTTTCACTCAACGTGTAATCAAACTCTGGAATTTGTTACTGGAAGATGTAGTAAAGGCTGTTAGTGTAGCTGGGTTTAAAAAAGGTTCCTGGAGGAAAGATCCATAAACCATTATTAAGAAGGGACCCAGGATATCAATGCTTGACCCAGTACAAGCATTGTGGAACCTGTGTCTTTTGGGGAAACTGCTAGGTACATATAACCTAGATTGGCCACTGTTGGAAACAGGATACTGGGCTTGATGGACCTTAGTCTGACCCAGTATGGCATATCTTATGTTCTTATGTTAACAACTTCAGTGCAGTGGTGGCTAAAGGTTTGAAAGGTGACTTTAGAAGTTGCACAAAAACCACATTCAGATCTCAGGCCACCGGAAGTAGCTTATTGGGTGACTTGGATAGCAGGCGACCCCTCATGAAGCATGCTACTAAGGGGTGTGAGGAGATAACGCTGTCCATCCACTGGTCTGTGAAAAGCCGCAATGGCACTAAGGTGAACTCTCATTTTAAGACCTGTTAAGGATAAGTGGAGGAGATATTGTAGAAGAGACTACACCAGGCAAGAAAAGGGGTCAATGTCCTTTGGGGAGCACCAGAGAGAAAACCTATGCCACTTAAAGGCATAGGATCGCCTGGTGAAATCTTTATATGATGCAAGGAGGAGACCTTTGAATGCCTGTGGCAGATAAAGGTCAGCAAGCACTCACCTTTCAGCAGCCATGCTGTCAGGCATAGAGAGTGAAGACTGGGATGGAGGAGCATCCTGTGGTCCTGAGAGAGGAGTTTGGGCGCACATCCCAGGCTGAGAGGCTGAGTCTGCGTAAGGCGAAGAAGCAGAGGAAACTACCATAGAAGGGGCCAAAAAGGGGCTATGAGAATTCTTCGAGCCCTTGTTGGCGTGTAGCCTGAAAAGCATTTTGGGTATCAAAGAGATGGGTGGGAATGCGTAGAGCAGTCCCTGTCTCCATTGCAGAAGGAAAGTGTCTGGGACCTGTCGGTGCAGTGACAGAACCCTGGAGCAGAAGAGTGCTTTGTGTTTTATGGAGTGGCAAGAAGATTTATGTGGGGTTCTCCCCACATCTGGAAGATCCGAGCAGCCGTCTCTCGATGCAAGGTTCATTCATGTGGACGAAGGATACAGCTTCCACTCTGTGGTGAAAGATGGCAAAAGGACCAAAGGCAAATTGCTTCCTCGCAGAGGGGATAGGACCCCATTTCCCCCTGTTTGTTCACGGAGAACATGACAACTTGGCTGTCTATCCTGACTAGAACAGGTTGTCCCAAAAGTTGGGGTTGAAAACCTCACAGAGCATTTGTCAGTGCTCATATTCTAGCAGGTTGATCTGCAGGGCAGACTCCTGTTGTGTCCACAGTCCCTGTGTGGTTAGGTCATTCAGATGTGCTCCCCAACCCAGCTTGGAAGCATTTGTCATCAAAAGTACATTGAGGTGGAGGCATCTGAAAAGGTGACCAAACGAGTAGGTTTGGTAGGAAAGACCACTATTGAAGGGACTTGATCAGCTGAGGGGTAATGTGGATCTTGCCTCTGAGATGCCCCTTTGCTTGTGTCCATTGAAAAGACGCAGCCCATTGCGCTTGTCGCATATGTAAGTGAGCATAGGGGGATGACATGGACCGTGAAGGCCATGTGTCCTAAGAGTGTTAGCATCTCTGGAGTTGTTACTCTGCTTTGCTTTTGCATCCCCTTTGCCAGCTCAATAAGGCAGGCACAGCGATCCTCTGGCAGGAAAGATCAAGCCTGCTGAATGTCTAAGAGCACTCTGATAAACTCCAGATGTTGGATTGGAATATGAGACTTTGGGAAGTTTATGACAAAGCCCAGGTGTTGGATCACTGTGATGGTGTGATGAAGTGAGAATCTTACCTCTTGAAAGGATTCTCCCTTGATCAGCCAATCATTTAAGTAAGGAAAGATGAATACCCCCAAGGTGTGTAGGGAGGCAGCGACTGACATTTATTTATTTTATTTATTTATTTTTCTTATATACCGCGCTCTTTGATATCAGTGCGGTTTACATGGAACAAGGAGAGTTTACAGTGGGGGATACACCGTAATTACATAGAACAGGTATAATAACTTGGATAACAGTATTAACTATTTACATCTGAATGACTAACAGAGAAGGTATTTGCACGTATATACAACACATTGAGGGTGGTTACATATCCTCGGGTGGGGATAGATACCATTCCTGAAGCGGCGAAGGGTCCAAAAGTAAGTCTGGAAGTTCTTGGGAATCAAGTGATCCTCCATCAGAACCTGAAGAATTTGAGTCAGTTTGGTAAGAAATTGAAGTACCGGCAGTCCTGGGTTCAACCTCGATGTTTTATGGACATCGAAGGTCGATGTTGATAGAGATACTCTGAGGTGTCGGAACAGCCAGATATGGCGGTCCGAGTCTCTTGGATACTAGGGGCATCAACTGGTTCCAACGAAGGTATTCACCTCAGGGGTTCCAATGATACCAGTTCGAGGGCTGGCATCGAACCCAATAAGCATTGGCTCTAGGCTCGGTGCTTAAACCTGCATTCCTGAAGCTCTCCATGTTATCGGTACCGAGGCTGGCAGGAGTGCTGCCAAACGCCTCTCGAGAGCCAGCATGCGCTGGTCTAGGGAGATGGCTGATGTCTGGGTGGAGTCACCTACGGGGCTTTGAGCCATCATCCCAGAACATGGAACCAGTAGCTCTTGGAGGTCAATGCTTCGGGAGCATCCTGGAGCCCCACCTGTGCTTTGGAGGACAGATCCTCCCGTCAGGGCTGTTTGGCTGGCCGGTCTGCATCAAAGCACCCCTACAGGAGTCATGGTGCTTGTGCTAGGACTTCTCTCTCACCTCGGTATCGGTCTTTGATGCCGAAGGTATGGAAATGGCCAGAGACTTTGACTTCTCTTATATTTGGACTCTGAAGAAGTCTGAGAGCCATGAGAAGTTGTTGATGCCCTCAATGAGGTGGAAGCCACTGAGAGCGAGTCCAAAGTGAACAACGACCTATACTGTCTGGCTGTATTCTTGAGGACTCATTTTGTCATTTGTTGGTACAAAGGACAAGAATTGGGCTGGTGATCAGGACCCAAAAATTGTAGACACCAGTCATGCTTATCAGTGACCAAGATGGTACTGTCACACTTGGTACACTTTTTAAAACCACTGACTGTTTTTTCCATGTCTTTAAAAATGTCTGAGATCGAAGAGAAGGTGATGGAGGCCTAGAGGCCTAGTCTAGCGGTGAAACTGCAATGAAAATAAAAAGTAAAGATAAAGGAAAATTTGAAAAGAAAAAAATGAAAGATTTATCGGGACCATGGAGACAGGACAAAGTGTTCTGTTGGCTCCGCAGAAAACGAAGAACTGAGGAGAGGAGTTGGAAAGCTGATAAGGCAGGCACACAGGGGCTTAGTGGAGTGCTCCCAAAGGCTTTTCTTATGGATGCTGGGAACCTGCACAGGCTCCGTCGATGACATTCACCCATATGTGAAGACTGCATTCTTGCTTGTTCTTGGAGACTGCTACATAGGGTCAAGTAGAAAACATTTTAACAGCTGTAGAAGAAAGGTCTTTCAAGACTATGACTTGAAACTAATTAAAACCCAAAGCAGTATTTTCATAAATTCTATATGTGCCATGACCTAAAGCAGTGTTTCGCAACCCACTCCTGGGTGCATATCATACTAGCCATAATGAATATGCACCAGCTTGATCTGCACAGATCTGAAAATATGGGTGACCCAATATATTAAACTATATATGATCTGCATTCATTTAAAAGTAGGTAAAGCATACAGAGCATGGCTCATGTAATTCTTTCCAACCCCTCTGTTGACTAAGTATGCATGTGTGTGCACACCCATTTATATCTGCAGTATGTGTGCACCTTGTGCCTGCTTTATGTCATAGGAACATAAGATATGCCACATTGGGTCAGACCAAGAGTCCATCAAACCCAGTATCCAGTTTCCAACAGTACCAATCTAGGTCACAAGCTCCTGTCAGGTTCCCAAAGGTCTATTTCGTATGTTCATCTATTGTGTGTATGTATGTACATCTTTGTGAACCGACATGTCTGCATGTGTTTATATGTATGTGCACATGTTTGTGTGTGAATGTGTGTGTGTGTAGATAGATAGATAGATAGATAGATAGATGTGTGTGTATATATATATATAGATGAGTGTGTGTGTACGCGCGCGCGTGCGTGCGTCTTGGTTCTTTGCCTGTGATGAGAAGGGAGGGCTCTTTGAAAGGTGATGTTTTACTTACTAGATAATGTCCTTTGCTTGAGTCCTGACTAGACCAATCCAGACAAGTGGATTGTGTTCACCTACCAGCAGATGTGGAGACAGTGCAAAATATTCCATAGGCTTCTTATGACATCACCATACAGCTATCAGCCTGAGGTACTAGGGGAAAGGACAGTATTCGTACCAAAGCGCACGGCAAGGAATAATCAACCTCATACAATCTTAGCAACCATAATAACATGTCACCTTCCATATCGCCCTGCTAGACCAGTCCAGACAAGTGGGATGTACCAAAGCTATGCTTCCATTGGGCAGGAAGACAACATGACAGCTTTCAAGACCTCTGTGGCCGCTTGAGAGCGAACATCCAAGTGGTAATGCTTGACAAAGGTGGAAAGTGATGCCCATGTTACTACCCTACAAATGTCTGAGGGGGCTACTGAGCTACGCTTTGCCCACAAGGATGCTTGAGCCAGTGGAATAGAGATGTAAACCCTCCGGAACCAGCTGGTTCCGCAACAGGTATGCTGAAGCAATGATCTTCTTGAACCAGCATCCCAAAGTAGACTTGGCCACCGTATCCCCTTTACTCGGGTCGATGAACAGCACACAAAAATGTTCTGAATTGCGAAAGAGTTAGAAATCAAGCATTGGGGGAGCAATCTCTAGACATCTACCAGGTGAAGGTCCTTGTCCTTCCCACAGCACTGCTCCTTTGAAAAGGAGGGCAGACAAACTACAGAACAATATAATTTCATACCTACCCTCAACAGAATAAGACATTACAAAACACGCATATATCTCGACAGACCGCAGGATAGGATTTTATGCAGACTCAACCACTCTGAAACAACAATACACGCCGACATCATCAACTCCATCTACCCATCAAATGTTCTCTCATAAATGCTTGCTCAGCTCGCAACAAGATACACCACAGCTGACTACATACTTGCTAACAGCATTGACCTAATTACCAAATCCTGGTTTATTTTAACATGTTTTTTATCCCGCTTTATCATTTATAGTCAAAGCAGTTTACATTGTTTATCTGCTGCAGACAATGTCCTTCTCAACCAACTTACTTCTCCCCATTATAAGCTATTCAATTGCCCTAGGTCAGTAAGAAGAGGAGGAGGTGTCTTAATCATCGCAAATGAGCAGTCCTCTTCATGCTTACTTCCAGCTCTACGGAAACTTTGGACATTCTTAGTTTCAAACAAAGATTTCACCATCTGTCTAACCTATAGCAACTCCAACTTCCAGACCTGATGACCTGTCAAATCCTCTAGAGCAGTGATTCCCAACCCAGTCCTCGGGTACCCCCCAGGCCAGTCAGGTTTTTCAGGATATCCACAATGAATATGCATGAGATAGATCTACACACAATGGAAGCAGTGCATACAGATCTATCTCATGCATATTCATTGTAGATATCCTGAAAACCTGACTGGACTGGGGGTACCCAAGGACCTGGTTGGTAACCACTGTTCTAGAGAAGTCATTCACACATACAAACCAACCCTTCCTCCTCCATGGTGATATAAACCTTGCATCCACTTTTAAACATTCACTGTCTTTCTTAAATGCAATGGAAGCTCTCCAGCTTCATCAGCTCATCGAAGAACCCACCCACATAAAAGGTTCAACATTAGATCTTCTGTTTGCCCCTATATATCTATTAAGTATTCAGCTCTCCATTCACATATCTCCTGTCCCATGGTAGATCATGCTACAATCTCCTTCATTCTCCCATCTAGACCTCAGAGCTTCATGATATCACAGCAGCAGCCTACCAAATGGAGCTTCAAAACTTAATAAGCAATCATTCCTAGATGATGTCTCTTCACAACTCAACTTTAACATGCATGACTAAGAAAGCATACTATACACTTGGAACAATATTATGGCTAATGCTGCTACCATCATACCATGAAAAAGTAACACCACATCTTCTAACCAAACAAAACCACCCTGGTATTCCCTCAAGATCAGAAAACTCAGACATCAACTCAGGTGCACTGAAAGAAAATGAAGAAGAACAAAGGACCTTAAAGATACTTATCTCACAAAACTGAAGAATTACACTGATATGACAAAACAATTGTAAAAAATAATTCTATGCCAACATCATAATGAAATCCTTAAACTGACCTAAGGAACTATTCTCTATTGTAGCCTCTCTTACAAAAGATCCTACCAAATTAGCTTCAACCAACTTTATACCACACCTCAACCCTCAACTGATGGCCGACTATCTCTCCAAAAGACATTCCCCAGCAACACTCACCTCCAATACCTCATTCAGTTCAATGATCAAGGTACCCCAGTCCCATGGCTGAGAGATCTTTAGATTGATCTCACAGCAAGAACTCACTGACATCATAAGGGACATTAACACCACTACTTCTCCTTTAGACTCATGTCCGGTAACTTGGATAGATACACTCAAGGCTGAACTCTCTAGAGCAATTCTGAGGATTGTCCATATATCTCTTTTTCAAGGATATCTACCTCCAGTCCTAATACAAGCTTCAATAAGGCCCATACTAAAGAAGCTTTCACTGGACCAATCATCTCAGACTTATTACAGACCTATTTCACGTATCCCCTTTTTAGCAAAGATAATAGAAAAGGTTGTGCAACATCAGCTCCAAGACTACATAGACACTTACGCACCTCTGAATTCCCAACATGACTTCCGACCCAAACATGGTGTTGACACCCTCTTCACATCTCTCTGACTCACTAATCAAAGGAAATGATAAACTGCAACAAGGTTTCATAGTGATATTTATTGATATTAACGCTGCCTTTGACTCTATATGCCACCACACATTACTTTTGAGACTCAAGTAAATAGGACCTGCAAAACCATGCTGCAATGGTTTACATCCTAGCTATCTGATCGTCAAAAAAAAGTCAAAGTTGGTACACATACATCAAACCCATTCACTTTGTGACTGGATGTCCCACAGGGTTCAGCTCTATCAGCACTGCTCTTTAACTTACATATCCAACCCATATGTGATACTCTCAGGAAATTCAAAGTACAATTCTATATATATGCTGATGACATGTTTTACTCACCTTTTCACACTCGAACCTCAGATTTTACTACCATCTCAGATTGCTTCTCAGCCATCACAGAATGCCTATCAATTCTGAACTTAGCAGCAAACATTGAAAAATCCGAGGTACTCACAGTAACAAGGGGCCTATACTTCATCCCTCCACCAAAAGTAACATTACATCAAACAGATATCCAAGTAAAAAAAAGAAATCAAATACTTGGGTATCACACTAAACCAAAATCTTAGCATGCTACCTCAAAGAATACAGTTAATACAGCATACCTTAAGATGAAATCACTTCAAAATTTACGCCCTTTATTAGAGCCCAAAGACTTCAGAAAAGTGATCCAGTTAATCATCACACCGCACCTGGACTATGGCAACATCCTCTATCAAGGACTACCAAAGCATGCACTGTACCCACTGCAGAAGGCGTAAAATACTGCTACCAGATTGATCACTGGTACCCTCCAGATTTCAACATATTACACCTACACTCAAGAATCTTCATTCATTACCAATAGCCCTAAGAATAAAGTACAAGATCGTCACCACAGTTTTCAAAATATTGCATCACCTTTCAGCCCCCTGCCTGGAGGCTCTAATTAATAAAACACCCAAAATAAAATCAAGAAGATCCATAAATCAGAACCTATCATCTATCCGTCACCCCCTCCCCCCCCCCTCATGAAAAGATGCATGCAACAGACCAGCTGCAGGGCCTTCTCCTCATTGCTCCTATAATTTGGAATTCGCTCCCAGAACCTATAAGATCAGTAGAAGCAATACAAGACCTGTAAAAGAAACTAAAGACTCACCTTTTCATAAAACAATATGGGTTTGATGAAATCACCTAACTTCAAATTTCTAAGTATGTCACCTCTACTCATGTTTGACTAAGTTTACCTCCCCCAATTTGTTAAGTCCTGTATTTGTTCATTCCTGTAAGTTCTATGTAACTCTATCCTATTTTTGACTCATTTGAATTTGTTTTATATTGCTCTCTATAAACTGGAAGGCTGATATCACCTTGGACAAAAAGGAAGGAACAGGCCAAATAAATACAGCCTCCTCCGATAAAGATAAGTAAGGATCCCTGCATGATAACCCCTGTAACTCAGTATGTTTATGTTTATGTTTATTAAAAGATTTATTATACCACCCAAGACCAAAGGCATCAGAGCGGTTTACAATAAATTAAAATAATTTAAAAACCTTAAAAACAGACTGCTAAGGAGGAAAGGAACGCCATTAAAAAATAGGAAAGACTAGAGAAAAGGCAGAGAAAAGCAACAAACAAAGCACACATCAGCAGGAGGATGGAGAGGGAGACATGACTGTGGGTGGAAGGTTAAACGCCAGACAAAAGAGATGGGTTTTGAGTTGCGCTTTGAAAGACTGGAAGGACTCTTCTGCACGGAGGAAAGGGGGGAGCGAATTCCAAAGTTTAGGGCCCAAGAAGTAAAAAGCAGAGGAACGGGTAGATTCAAGGTGAGCCTGGGAGAAGGGAGGGACAACCGGTTTGTGTGAATGGAGCGGAGCAAACGGTGAGAAGTGCGGAAATGGATCTGATCAGCAAGGTAGAGAGGGATACCCGTGCAAACCACCCTATGTGCAACAGTGAGAATTTTATACTGGACACGAAATGGGATGGGTAACCAGTGCTGCTGGAGAAGAAGAGGGGTGACATGATCATAGCGAGAGGCGTAGGTGAGAAGACGAACGGCAGTATTCTGGACACGCTGAAGACGAGAGAGTTGGGACTGAGGGAGACCAGCTAGGGAGACATTACAATAATCAAGACAAGACATCACAAAGGAAAGGATAAGTGTGGCCAAGGCAGAAGAGGAGAGAAAAGGGCGCACAGCCCGGAGTTGTTTAAGAGAAAGAAAAGAACGCTGGACTACTGATGAGATATGCTCCTTAAAAGAAAGTGCAGAGTCAAGAACACCACCAAGGTAACGAATAGAGGAAACAAGAGGAATAGGTTGGGAGGAAAAAGAGAGAGCGCAAGTGGGGGAGGGGCTTCCAAATGTGAACCAGATAGCAAAAGACTTAGCTGGGTTTACATGAAGAAAATTGGAGGAGAACCAGGAGGCAACGGCAGAGAGACAAAGATTAAGAGGGGAAACATCAGGCGTAAGGGAGTCGGTATGATGTAATAAAATGATGTCATCGGCATAGTAATATGCCGAGATACCAAACTGCTGGATTATAAGGGCAAAAGGGGCTAGAAAAACATTAAAGAGCAGAGGGGCAAGAACAGACCCTTGGGGCACACCACAGGAAAGAGGAGTGGAAGCTGAAGAGGAGGACCCGGTTACAACCGAGAAAGAGCGACAGGAAAGAAAAGAATGAAACCATTGAAGAACCACACCAGAAAGACCAGCATCTTGAAGACGAGTAAGGAGTGTGCGATGGTCCACCAGATCAAACGCTGCAGAAAGATCAAGAGAGACAGCCAAAGTGTAAAGACCGTGATCGTGAGCGGTGTGAAGTTCGTTGAGAAGAGAAAGAAGAACTGTTTCTGTGCTGTGGCCAGGACGAAAACCAGCTTGACGGGGGTGAAGAGTGAGGGAAGATTCAAGGTGAGAGGAAAGTTGGAGGAAAACCAGTTTCTCAAGGAATTTAGAAAGAAAAGGAAGATTAGAAATGGGGCGCCAACTAGAAAGAACAGAAGGGTCAGAGGAACGGGATTTCAGTATGGGACGAACGATGGCGTGCTTCCAGGGTGAGGGAAAGAGACCGGAAGACAAGCTAGAATTGAAAAGAGAAAGAATGTAGGGTGAAAGGGATAGGGGGGGCTCTAAGAGCCAGTGGGAGGTAATAGGATCAGCTGAACAAGTAGTTTTACGGAGAGACAAAAAGGTTTTTTGGAGAATGGCCGGCGTGACTGCCATAAAGGAGGACCAAACATGAGACAACGCAGGGGAAGGGACACTAGGGGAGGGAGGGGAAGGGGGAGAAGAGGTGGCAGGAGGGGAAAGGGGAGGGGGACAGGTGATAAAGGACTGGCGAAGAGTATGAACTTTAGAAACAAAAAAAGAAGCAAGGGAGGAGGGATCTGGAGAAGGAGACGAGGAGGGGGGCGAGTGGGAGGAGGCAGAGTGAGATGCAGTAAGAGAGCGAAAAATAGAATAGAGCTGACGGGAAGAATTTGACGAAGAAGAGATAAGATTCGAATAGTAATCACGTTTTGCAGAATGAAGAACGTTTTGCAGAATGAAGAAGTAATACATTTTGCCAAGCAAATTGCTACTAGAAAAACAGTCTTACATATACATAGTAACATAGTATATGATGGCAGATAAAGACCAGTATGGTCCATCTAATCTGCCCAGCAAGGCGGTAAGAGTAAGTGTACCTCTCCCCATGCTTTTGTTTAGGGGTGTACCCAACGCTTCATGTAGATCACCTCTATTTGTTCAGATATAAGAGATAGTTATGTTTATGTTGATTCTATCCTGTTGCTATAAAGGGAACCACTGTGTCTGTCCCATGCCATTTTGAATTCTGTCACTGTATTTGCCCCCACCACTTCCATTGGGAGGACATTCCAAGCATCCACCACCCTTTCAGTGAAAAAGTATTTCCTGACATTGCCTTTAAGTTTACCCCCTTGCAGCTTCATGTTATGCCCTCTAGTTTTACAGCTTTCCCATCTTTGGAAGAGGTTTGTTTGTTCATTAATACTCTAAGTATTTAAAAGTCTGAATCATAACTCCCCTGTCCCTCCTCTCCTCCAGGGTGTACATAATTAAGTCTTCAAGTCTCTTCTCATAGGTCTTCTGACACAGGCTCCAAATCATTTTGGTCGCCTTCATCTGAACCGTTTCCAGTCTTTTTATATCCTTTGCGAGATATGGTATCCAAAACTGAACACAATATTCCAAGTAAAGCCTCACCAGCGACTTGTACAGTGGCAATAGTACCTCTTCCTTTCTGCTGGTAATTCCTCTCTGTATGGAACCCAGCATCCTTCTGGCTTTTGCCATCACCTTGTCACACAGTTTCGCCATCTTGAGATCCTCAAAACAATCACTCCGAGGTCCTTCTCCTGGTCTATGCACACAAAACTCTCGCCCCCTATTGCATACAATTCCCTTGGATTTCAGCTTCCCAAGCGCATGACATTGCACTTCTTGACATTAAATATTAACTACCAAGCATTAGATCATTCTTCCAGCTTTTGTAGATCTTTCCTCATGTTATCCAATCCCTCAGGGGAGTCCACTCTGTTGCAAATTTTCTTGTCATCTGCAAAAAAAGACAGAATTTTCCATTCAGTCCTTCAGCAATATCACTCACAAATACATTGAACAGTACTGGTCCCAGGACCAAATCCAGGGGCATATCGCTAATCACCTTCCTTTCATCCTTGTGAGTTCCGTTTACCATCACCTTCTGTCATCTGTCAATCAACCAATTTCTGATCCAGTTCACCACCTTGGGACCCATCCATAGGCTGTTCAGTTTATTGATAAGTCTCCTTTGATAAACAGTATCAAAGGCTTTGCTGAAATCTAGATAGATCACATCCATTGCATGCCCTTGTTCTAGTTCTCTGGTCACCCAGTCAAAGAACTGAATCAGATTTGTTTGGCATGATTGTCTTTGGTAAAACCATGCTGCCTTGGATCATGCATACTGTTGGTTTCAAGAAAGTCCACTATTTGCTTTTTCAGGAGCACCTCCATTACTTTTCCCGCCTCCGAGGTAAGGCTTACTGGCCTGTAGTTTGTCACTTCTTCCCTATTACCACTTTGTGAAGAGGTACCACATTAGCCCTTCTCCAGTCCTGTCTCCAAGCGTCTATTAAAAACATTCTTTAACGGCCCTGCAAGAACCTCTCTGAGCTCTTGCAGTATCCTGGGATGAATCCCATCTGGTCCCATAGCCTTGTCCACTTTCAGTTTTGCAAGCTCTTCTAACATATCATCTTCTGTAAATGGTGTGGTACTTACTCCATTCCCATTTGTATATTTGTAAATCACAGGTGGTCCTTCTGTTCTGTTTTTACTAAAGAAAATCCTGGAGAAGTATTTGATTGCCTTTCTGTTCCTTAAGAAGAGGAGTGCTTTCCAGAGCTCTCCCAAAAAGTGATTTTTGCTGAG
This sequence comes from Ichthyophis bannanicus, assembly GCA_033557465.1. Lineage (NCBI taxonomy): Eukaryota > Metazoa > Chordata > Amphibia > Gymnophiona > Ichthyophiidae > Ichthyophis > Ichthyophis bannanicus. The sequence goes on along the minus strand of CM066036.1, from coordinate 409,393,916 downwards.
TTTGCTGCATAACTGAGTCTGTTTGTCTCCAAATAACTGAGTCTATCTAATTGTCCTTAGTGGTGGGTTCCTTTACCTACTCCATTGTGTGTGCAAACAGTTCAGGAACAGCCTACTGGCCAGAGACACTTAGGTTCCCGCCTACCCTACCCCTCGCCCCACCCACCCCAGGGGCTACATTGCCTATATAGTGGTCACATACATGCCATCTATCGCTCCTAACATGGGTTAAAAGCCACATCGTCTTCATCTTTTCTTCTTCTTCTTTCTCATCTGGGACTGCATAAACAACATGTCGTGTATTCAGTGCAATAACTGTGGTACTTTCATTCAAAGACGAATTATTTGGAGACTAAGAGCTTGTCCTATATGCCTAAAGTCAGCTGCCATGCATGAAGAACTGACTCTACTAAGGAAAGACCTAGCTGCCATGCATAAAGAAGTGTCTCTACTGAGGGAGGAACTGGCTGCAATGAAGCGCACCTCTTCTAGGATACAAACTGAACAAAGTCCACCATCGCTCCCACAAAGAATCAAACGCCCCAGGAACAAATGGATCACAGTGGGTTCTGGTAGACTGCGACCTGCAACACAGAGACATCCTATACATCATGAGATATCCCTGCACAATGCCTTCTCTGCCTTGGCTAATGAGGATGCCCAATCCAAAGAAACTGAAGGGCCCTTAAATGAGTCAAACAATGCCCAATCCCCTGCTAAAGCACTAAATATGAAGAAAACCTCACCAAACAGAAAACTACTACTACTTGGAGATTCCATCATCAGAGGCACCAACTTGGGAACACAGTTCAAAGGAGAGAAGACAGTCAAGTGCCTACCAGGCTCTTCAGCCAGCAGGAATACAAACCAAGTTGTTGAATTACTTAGCGCAAAAAGTGAACACTCCAAACTTGATGTTATTACCCACTGGCTAGAAACAGTGCTTCTACAGCCCAAAAGGAATTCCAATCTCTGGGAGAGAAACTCAAGCACGTTGTTAACACTGTTGCATTCTCAGAAGTTCTACCTGTTCTTGGTAAGGGGACAAAAAGACTGCATCACATTAACAGCTTTAATACATGGCTCCAGACCTGGTGCAAACAAGAAGGATTCAGATTTATTGGCAACTGGGACAACAGGTAGACCAACAAGAGACTATACTGTGCTGATGGACTACATCTCTCTGCCACAGGGAAAAGAATCCCTAAGTGAAAAATTCAGGCAGTATGTGGATATGCATTTAAACTAGGAAAAGGGGGTGACGGATGTGGAAGGTCAACCTCTGCCTGCCACCCCCAGCAAAAGCAGAACAACATCAGAGACAGCCACACTTTTAAACCACACATCAAAAACATGAGGGAAGAAGTGAGCAGAACAAAATCAATGCAAAATACACACAAGCCAGGAAAATGCTGGAAAGCAATGAGCACAAATGCTCAAAGCTTAGCCAACAAAATTCCAGACCTGGAAGCCCTAATGGTGGAAACGGATTTGGACATTGTGGTCATTACAGAAACATGGTTTAATGAATCACATGATTGGGATATAGCCATAGCTGGCTATAATCTATTCAGAAGAGAGAGAGAAAATGGAAAAGGAGGAGGAGTAGCCTTGTATGTCAAAAGCAATATTAAAGTTACTGAAATGCAGGGGACATGGGGAAAAGAAGAAGTGCTCTGGATTGCGTTGAAAAGAAGAGATGGCACTATCATCCATATTGCTGTAGTCTACAGACCTCCAACTCAAACTGAAGAGAGAGACAATGAATTGATTATAGATATTGCCAAGATAGCAACAAAGGGAGAAGCGATCATATTGGGTGACTTTAATCTACCTGATGTGGATTGGATTACTCCTTCTGTACATCTGGAAAGAAGCAAAAAAATTGTGGATGCTCTCCAAGATATATTATTTAGACAAATGGTGATGGAACCAACCAGAGAAAGCTCAACGCTGGATGTAGGGCTCACAAACTGTGATAGTGTGTCGAATGTCTGCATGAGTGCTCCTGTGAGCAACAGCGACCATCACACAGTGTGGTTTGAGATAAAAGCCATGGTACAGGCCAATCATAGCAAGCTCAAAATCCTAAACTTCAAATACACTGACTTCAATAAAATGGCAGAGTACTTAAAGGAGGAGATGACGGGGTGGAAGGAGATAAAGGAAGTGGAATTGCAATGGGCTAAACTAAAGGAGGCAATAAAAGGGGCAACAGATAAATATGTAAGAAAAGTAAATAAAAACAAGAGGAGAAGGAAACCTATTTGGTTTTCCAAAGAGGTGGCTGCTCAAATAAAGGCAAAAAACACAACTTTTGCAAAATTCAAAAGCTTGCAAACAGAAGAACACAGAAATGAATACAGGATCCAACTCAAAGAGTCTAAAAGAGTAATAAGGATTGCAAAATCAAAGGCAGAGGAAAAGATGGCTAAAGATGTTAAGGGTGGCAACAAAAATTTCTTCAAGTATATTCAGGAAAGGAAGAAGATCAGAGTTGGAATTGCAGGACTCAGAAGTGCTGGGAAAGAACTCGTGGAAAGTGACACTGAAAAGGCGAAATTGCTAAACAAATACTTCTGCTCTGTTTTTACTAAAGAAGATCCTGGAGATGGACCAGCTGTGACACCCAAATATAAAAATGGGAATGAAGTAGATACCACATCATTCACAGAAGACGAGGTGTTAGAACAACTTGCTAAACTGAAAGTGGACAAAGCCATGGGACCGGATGGGATACATCCAAGGATACTGAAAGATCTCAGAGAGGTTCTTGCAGGACCGTTAAAGGATGTCTTCAACAGATCTTTGGAAACAAGAGAGGTTCCTCAGGACTGGAGAATAGCTGATGTCGTACCTCTACACAAAAGTGGTGACAGGGAAGAAGTGTCAAACTACAGGCCCGTGAGCCTTACCTCTGTGGTGGGAAAAGTAATGGAGGCGCTCCTGAAAGAGCAAATAGTGAACTTTCTCAAAACCAACAGGATGCAGGATCCGAGGCAACATGGTTTTACCGAAGGACGGTCTTGCCAAACAAATCTGATTGAGTTCTTTGACTGGGTGACCAAGGAACTAGATCAGGGGCATGCGATGGATGTCATCTACCTGGATTTCAGCAAAGCCTTTGATACTGTTCCTCATAGGAGGCTTGTCAACAAGCTCAGTAGCTTGGGGATGGGTCCCAAGATGGTAAACTGGATTAGAAATTGGTTGACTGACAGATGACAGAAGGTGAATGTACATGGAGCTCACTCGGATGAGAGGAAAGTGATTAGCGGGGTGCCCCAGGGTTCGGTCCTGGGCCCGGCACTGTTCAATTATTTGTGAGTGATATTGCTGAAGGACTGAATGGAAAAGTCTGTCTTTTTGCAGACGACACAAAAATTTGCAACAGAGTGGACTCCCCCGAGGGAGTGGTTAACATGAGGAAAGATCTACAAAAGCTGGAAGACTGGTCTAATGCTTGGCAATTACGATTTAATGCAAAAAAGTGCAGTGTCATGCACTTGGGTAGCAGAAATCCAAGGGAAATGTACGCGATAGGGGGCGAGAGGTTGGTATGCACGGTTCAGGAGAAAGACCTTGGTGTGATTATCTCTGATGATCTCAAGGTGGCAAAACAGTGCGACAAGGCGGTGGCAACACCCAGGAGGATGTTGGGCTACATACAAAGAGGGATTACCAGCAGAAAGGAAGACGTACTTATGCCACTGTATAAGTCACTGGTGAGGCCTCACTTGGAATATTGTGTTCAGTTTTGGAGACCATATCTTGCAAAAGATGTAAAAAGACTGGAAACTGTTCAGAGGAAGGCGACCAAAATGATTTGGAGCCTGCGTCAGAAGCCTTATGAGAAGAGACTTGAAGACCTAAATATGTACACTTTGGAGGAGAGGAGGGACGGGGGAGATATGATACAGACCTTTAAATACTTAGAGAAATGATGAACAAACAAACCTCTTCCAAAGACGGGGAAGCTGTAAAACTAGAGGGCATAACATGAAGCTGCAAGGGGGTAAATTGAAAGGCAATGTCAGGAAATATTTTTTCACTGAAAGGGTGGTGGATGCTTGGAATGCCCTCCCGATAGAAGTGGTGGGGGCAAACACGGTGACGGAATTCAAAAAGGCACGGGACAAACACAGAGGATCCCTTTACAGCAATAGGATAAAAACAAAATAAATGGTACCATCTAACTTCTGAACCATAACACGTCTCAACAAATAGGGGTGTCCTACATGGAGTGGTGGGTTTACCTCTAAACAAAGACATGGGGATGGGTGGCCTGCACAGAGCGACAGGTGAACCTACTCTTGCCATCTTGCTGGGCAGACTAGATGGACCATGCTGGTCTTTATCTGCCGTCATTTACTATGTTACTATGTTTAGCATTTTTGCTTTTTCAATGTCACTTTCCATAAACCCGTTCCCAGCACTTTTGAGTCCTGCAATTCCACCACTGATTTTCCTCCTCTCTCGAATATACCTGAAAATGTTTTGTCACCACAATTCACATCTTTAGCCATTTTTTCTTCTACCTTGGATTTTGCTATCCTTATTTCTCTTTTTGTCTCTTTTAATTTTATCCTGTATTCTTTCTGTGTTCCTCTGTTTGCAGACTTCTGAATTTTGTGAAAGCTGTATTTTTTGCCTTTATTTGTGCAGCCACTTCTTTGAAGAACCAAATAGCTTTTCTTTTCCTATTGTTATTTACTTTCCTTACATATGTATCTGTTGCCCCTTTTATTGCCTATTTTAGTTTAGCTCACTGCAATTCCACTTCCCTTATCCCCTCTCACCCTGCCAACTCATCTTTCAGGCACTTGGCCATTTTACTGAAGCCAGTGTTTTTGAAATCTAGGACTTCGAGCATGCTGTGACTGGACGCCACCTTGGCTTTTCTCTCAAACCACATTGTGTGATGATCGCTGCTGCTCACCTAGGCACCCACCTGGTTATTCAACACGCTATCTTTTTTGGTGAGTACTAAATCTAGCATCGAGCTTTTCCTGGTCGGTTCCATCACCAGTTGTCTAAGTAATGCATCCTGAAAGGCCACCCACAATTGTTTTACTTCTTTCCAGATTTACAGAAGGAATACGCCAATCCACATCGGGTAGATTAAAGTCACCCAATATGATCACTTCCCCCTTCATGGCTATCTTTGCAATATCAATGATCAATTCAGTATCCATTTCTTTGGTTTGAGTTGGAGGCCTGTAGATTACACTAATATGGATGACAGTGCCATCTACTCTTCCCAACACAATCCACAGTGCTTCTTTTCCCCCACATCCCCTGTATTTCAGCAGCTTTAATATTGTTTTTGACATATAGGGCTACTTCCCCTCCTTTTATAGCCTCTCTATCTATAGCCAGCTATGGCTATATCCCATTCATGTGATTCGTTAAACCATGTTTCTGTAATAGCCACAATGTCCAAGTCCATTTCTATCATTAGGGCTTCCAGGTCAGGAACTTTGTTGACTAGGCTTCAAACATTTGTGCTCATTGATTTGCAGCATTTGTTGACTGGCTTGCCTGTATTTTGTTTTACACGCCTCTTCCCACTTGGTATTGATGTGTGGGTTAATACTGCGGCTGTTCTAATGTTATTATGTTTTTGCTGGGAGTGATGTCCTGAACTTGCTCTTTTCCATCCATCACCCCCTTTCCCTAGTTTAAATATCTGTCCACATAATGCCTGAATTTTTCACTTAGGATTTTTTTCCCTGCAACAGAGAGACGTGGTCCATCAACACTGTATAGCCGCTTGTTGTTCCATCTATTTCCCCAGTCACCTATATATCTTCTACTTTGCACCAGGGTTTGGAGTCATGTATTAAAGTTGATTATGCGATGCAGCCTTTCTGTCCCCTTACCAAGAACAGGCAGAATGTCTGAGAATGCTATAGTGCTAGCAATGGGTTTGAGTTTCTCTCCCAGAATCTGGAAGTCCTTCTGAACTGTACAGGCACCGTTGCCAGATCATTTGTACCCAAGCGGATGATAACATTAATTTTGGAGTGCTCATTTTAACTATGCCAGCAATTTGCTCTGTATTCCTGTTGGTTGAAGAGCCTGGGAGGCATTTGACCGTCTTCTCCCTTTTGAACTGTGTTCCCAAGTTGGTGCCTCTGATGATGGAATCCCCAAGTAGTAGTAGTTTCCTTTTTTGTGTCTGTTTCTTCATATTTAGGGCATTATCAGTAAATCATTTAAGGGCACTTCAGTTTCCACTAAATGGGCATTCAAATTTCCAAAGGCAGAGGTGGTGTTATGCAGGGATATCTCTTGATGGCGAGGGTGTCTCCATGTTACACTTCGCAAACTACCAGACCTTACTGTGATCCATTTGTTCCTCGACTGCTAAATTCTTTGTGGGAATGGTGGTGGATTTTTTTCAATTTGTACCCTAGAGGTGCGTTTAATTGCAGCTAATTCTACCCTTAATAGAATCAATTCTTTATGCATGGCAGATAACTTGAGAGATATAAGGGCAAGCTCTTAGACTCCAAATGATTCTTCTTAGAATGAAGGCACCACGATATTGTACTGAATACACAACATGCTTATTAGAATGGTTATAAAGCAGTTCTAGGCCAAGGAGAAAAGGTGGGTGTTACACCTAATTGGAGGACAGATGTCAATTTATATGATAACTATATAGGTAATGCAAAACTCTGGGGTGGGTGGGATGAGGGGTGGGGAGAGGTGTAGAGTGGGCAGGAATTTAAAATGAATAGCTTTTCTGCAAAATTTAGTAGGAAACCAGGTCTTTGCAAATCTAAAAGCAAATTTATTTATTTATTTCAAGTCTTTTCTATACCGCGCTCTTCAAATCAGCTCGGTTTACAGATAACGGAAACTTTGTCCATGAGTAAGGAGAAACCATACTGGACTTACATAAAACAGGGTAGAAGAACTTGGGTTGAACTGGGGAAACTATCTACATACTCTAGGCTAAGGCAGGTTACCGTCTTAGCTTGCTATCTGTATGCACCTGCTGGGAGAAAGCGGTGCTATTGTGTGGTGCTGGTGTCGTGTGTGTGGTAGTTGGGATGGGGTGACTGAGGGTGACAGACTGGTGTCTGTGGGAGGGTAGTTGCTGGGTGGTACCGTAATGCAGTAGGAAGAGGTGGTGCTTGAGTGCTTTCCTGAACTGGGTGATGTCTGTGATTGCACGGATGTCAGGTGGGAGTGCATTCCAGCATGAGGGAGCATAAAACATGAAGGCCCTCTTTCTGGTTGTCTGAGCATTTTGTGATTTCGCTGGGGATAGATAAGGTATTGGCTGTGACTGATCTTCGGGTTCTGTTTGGCGGGGTGGGGTGGATGAGGTCGGTGATGGAAGGGGATGTGAGACTGTTGATGGCTTTGAAGGTGATGAGGAGGATCCTGAAGGTTGGTCTAGAGTGGACTGGCAGCCAGTGGAGGTGCTTCAATATTGGTGTTATGTGGTCAGACCTGGCGGCGCCATGCAGTATTCTGGCTGCTGCGTTCATAGCCAGCTGTAGTGGATTCAACGTGCTCTTCGGTAGGCCATGTAGAATGGCATTGGCATAGTCAAAGTGGGGGATGACTAAGGCCTGATAGATTGTCCTGAAGTCATCTGGTTCCAGTAGGGGGCGGAGGTGACGGATTGTGCAAATCTTGAGATATACTGCGTTAACGGTGTTGGTTATATGTGTTTTCATATCAAGCTGTTGATCGAGCGTTACCCCTAGGTAGCGTATTGTGGGCCTGGTTTGGAGCTCAGCGTCTCTTACTTTTAGTGCATTTGGTGGAGTGAATGATTGGTCTCTGGTGATGAGTAGAGCCTCAGACCTCTTATGGTTTATTCTTAAGTTTTGGGAGTGGAGCCAGTCAGTTGTAGCGTCAAAGAAGGCAGTTAGTTGTGAGAGGTCCGGCTGGTCTGTGGCAAACGGCATGTAGAGTAACACGTCGTCTGCATACACAAGGCATGAGATGCCGAAGGAGCGGGCGATAGCGCAGATGGGCTGCATGTATATATTGAAAAACAGCGCTGAGAGGGAGGATCCCTGTGGGACACCCTGCTTTTGCTGGAATGGTTTGGATGTCGTGCGTCTCGTCCTTACATGCTGCCACCTGTCTGAGAGGTAAGATTCACACCATCTCAAGGCTGCATCCTGTATCCCCTTCTCTGCCAGACGCTCTATGAGCAGCACATGGTCAAAAGAGTCAAAGGCTGCGGAGATGTCAAGGAAGATTAGAGCATAGCCACTTCTGGGTTTATCTAGTCCGGTTGTTAGTGTGTTGAAAAGGATGGTTAGAAGCGTCTCGACACCGTGTGCTTCTCTGAAACTGTGTTGGCATGGGTCTAAGGGCACAGCGGTCTCAATGTGGTTCTGGATTTGGTGTAGGACGATTTTTTCGATTATTTTGGCCAATAGTGGGATACTTGAGATTGGCCAATATGAATCGACTTTCTGGGGGTCCAGTTTGCCGTTTTTTAGGAGCGGTCTAATTGACGTTTGTTTCAGGCTTTGTGGGAAAACTCCTGTGATGAAGGAGAGGTGGATGAGTTTGGTAAGGAATGGGCCGAGTTCCTTACGCAGTGACTTCACCCAGAATGCAGGGCAAGGATCATTGGGAGCTGTGGTGGTGTTAATCGAGTTGATGGTGTCTTCGATGCTCTTCGCTGATGGTGAGGAGAAGGTGGATAGTGGAGGTAGATGGTGTGGTCTGTTCAAAGGGGTGGGGGATGTCGTTTTGACGGTCTGAATTAGCTTTGATTGGAGGTAGTCTGTGTATTCTTGTGGTTCTGGCGTGCTGTGTTGTGTGGGGGAAGATTCCTTTGTGAGGGACTTTACTAAGTTGAATAGATCCTTCGGTTTGTTTATGGATCGCTGCAGTAGTTCTGCGTGATAGCGTCTCATCGATTCGGCCACTTTGTTGCGGTGTTTCCACAGGTTGGAGGTGTAGATCTCCAGGTTACTGGTGGTGCGGGAGCGTCGCCATCTCCTCTCAAGTTTCCTCAGTCGGCAGAGTGATGTCCTTAGCTCAGGAGAGTACACAAATGTGTACTGCAAGTCCCTAGTAGACAAATATCAAGGATGTAGTGTTCCTGGTCAGTAGACCACCTATATTAATTGAGAGCACACTCAAATCTAAGATAATATAAACAGGTAATAAATAGGCAGGGAAAAGTTATAATCAAAACCAGTCAAAATAGTAAATTTAGAAACTTAACTTTACAGTGCTGGATCAGAACTGACCTGACTGATCCAGCTTTGCAGTGCTGGATCAGTTAGGTCCTTAAGGATAGCCCACTTCAAGGACTCAAAAGGTTCCAACGTCAAGGCCCGGAGCACCAGACAGAAATCCCAAGAGGGAACAACTGAATGCAGGGGAGGGTGCAAGTGCCGAAACCCTCAGAGAAAACAGGCCACATCCAGGTGAGAGGCTATGGACTGCCCTGCCACCAAGCCTCTGAAGCAGGATAAGGCTACAACCTGATCCTGCAGGGAGCTAAGAAAGAGGCAAGCAGGGATGGCAGGACCACCGTATTAGGCATAGCCTGACGTGCAGTGCACTAATGCTCAAAAGGTCAGGCTGATAGAATGCACACAAGTCAGACTGATAGAATGTCTCCTCACCTTGAGGAGCATGGAAACCACAGCAGAATACCCTTTATGCACCAAATGATACTTCTCAAGAGCCAAGCCATAAGCAAGAAGGGAGGCAGGGCGTCTAAGAGGACTAGCCCCTGATGCAACAGTCCCCGGACTAGGGGCAGATGCAGTTCCTGCAGAAGACATATCAGGTCCCTGAACCATGGCCTCTGTGGTCAATCTGGCACCACAAGAACTATCCAGCCCAAATGCCACTCTATGGGTCGAAGCAGACACCCCATAAAAAGCCATGGAGGAAACATGTATAGCAGGTAGTACTGTGGCCAAAGAATGAACTACAGCATTGACTCCGTTGGAGCCTATTTGTCAGTAGCAACTGAAGAATCTACTTGCTTTGGTATAGGCCTGAGTCACCATTAAGTCCATCTCAGGATGGCTCCAGAGGCACAGAAACCACTGCAACGCCTCCTGACTCAACTCCCACTCTTCAGGAACACAGCAGTGGCAGCTGATGAAGTCCACCTCTACCTTGTCTACACCAGCGATGTGTTCTGCCGATAGAGCTAAGAGGTTTCTCTCTGTCCAGGAGAGCCATCTTCCTGATGACTCCAGCACTGTGAGTGCCTCCTTGTCGATTGACATATGCCACTGTTGTCGCATTGTCCGAGCACACCCAGACTACTCTGTTCTTGACCTGGGTCCGAAAGTGCAACAGGGCCAGTCAAATTACGCTTGCCTCAAGACACCTGATAGGCCACACCACCTCCTGGTGGCTCAAATGGCCCCAAGCTGTTTGATTCTCACAATGGGCCCCCCAACCAAACAGGCCAGCATCCATCGACAGTAAAAGCCATGCATGATCGTCCAGTAACGCATCTTTCATCCGATGTTGTGATTTCTGCCACCACTGCAAGCTGGACCTCACCTCCGGAGGGAAGGGAAGCCAGATCTCTAACTCCTATGAACTAGGAGACCATAGAGTCAACGGGGGCCTATGAATCGGCTTCATATGGGCTTACACGCAAAACACCCTCTCAATTGTTGCCGCCATCACACCAAGAAGCTGAAAATAATCCCATATTCTGAGATTCTGCTGACTGAAGGCCGTTTTCTGATCCAAGCACTTCCCCACTCACTCCTTGGACAGGAAAACTCTGCCCAGCTGATTGTCAAGACATGCTCCCAGATATTCCAGTGACTGGAACGGCTCCAAGTAGCTCTTTCCTCAATTGATCACCCAGCTGAGACTCTCCAGGAAACGTACCACATGATTCAAAATCCCAAATGCTTCAGAGCAAGACCTGGCTCGGATGAGTTTAATGTCCAGATATCAGAGAACACAGATCCTTGGCTCTGCGGTGCAATAGTTCTCACCACCATGATTTCGAGAACATCCTTGGAGTGGTGGAGAGGCCAGAAGAAAGGAGTGGAAAATTGAAAATGAGAGCCAAACACAGTGAAATAGAGAAAATGCTGCTGATCCCCTTGGACTGGGATGTGGAAATAAGCTTCAGCTCAAGCCAGAGAAGCCAGGAACTCCCCCACTGTGTACCACAGACAGCATAGTTACTCACCTGTAACAGGTGATCTCCGGGAACAGCAGGAATTTAGTCCTCACCTATGGGTATCGTCGGTACCGACGGAGCCTGTGCGGGAACGCTCCCCAGCGTCCAATAGGAACGCTTTTGGGAGCATCCCTCAGCACATGTTCGCTGCCTTCCCGCCTTTCCAACTGTCCCTCTTCAGTTACGTTTGTAGCTGAGTGAAAGGATAGAGGGAGAGAGGAAAGAGAAAAGAGACAAAGAGAGAAAGAGACAACTCCTAGGGGAGGTGGGTGGGTTGTGAGGACTAAATTCCTGCTGTTCCCGGAGATCACCTGTTACAGGTGAGTAACTACGCTATCTCCAGGAACAAGCAGGAATGTAGTCCTCACATATTAGGACTCCCTAGCTGAAGATGCCAGGGAGATAGCCCCAGGAAGGTGCCACCGTCGAAGGTGAGAATCCTTCCTCCCATGGATCTCTGGCATCCCACCAGGGTCGGTAAGTAGGAGTTGAATTAGGTCTGAAAGAGATTTTGAAGAACAGCTTGGCCAAAGAAGGCATCCCGACGGGAGGCTTTCTCCAGGCAGTAGTGGGCTGTGAAGGTGTGTACCGAAGCCCAGGTGGCTGCTCGACAAATGTCACTGATAGACACAGAGTGGAGATTAGCCATAGAAGATGCCAAGGCTCTCACATTATGAGCTGTGACATGGTCCTGAAGAGGAAGACCCTTACTCTCATAAGCAAAGGATATGCATTGGGCAATCCATTTAGATATAGTTCTTTTGGAGACTGGAAGTCCCAAATGACTAGGGTCAAAAGCTATAAAAAGTTGTGAGGACTTTCTATGTTGCTGTGTTCTTTCTATGTAAAAGGCCAAGGCCCTTTTCCAATCCAGAGTATGAAGGTCTCTTTCTGCATTAGAGGCGTGAGGCCTCAGAAAAAATACAGGAAGGTAAATTGATTGATTTAAATGAAAAGGTGAAACCACCTTTGGCATAAAATGTGGGTGAGTTCGAAGAACAACCTTATCATGATGAAACCTAGTATAAGGAGGACCAGCCACTAAAGCTTGCAATTCACTAATGCGACGGGCAGAGGTGACTGCAATTAGGAAGATGACCTTCCAGGTCAAAAACCTAAGGGCTGAAGTGGCTAAAGGCTCAAAAGGTGGCTTCATGAGCTGCCCGAGAACTAGGTTTCGATCCCATGCCACCAGTGGTGGCTCGATGGAAGGTTTATTTAATAAAAGGCCTCTCATAAATATTGATAGGAGTGCATGAGAGGAAATTGGTTGTCCATTTAGAGGCTTATAAGAAGCTGCAATTGCACTAAGATGGACTCTTACCGAATTGGTCTTTAACCCAAAATTCGATAAGTGAAGGAGATACTCTAGTATCGATTCAAAGGGTACGACCAGGGGGTTTAATCCCCTCTTGGAGCACCATAAAGTAAAACGTTTCCACATGAAGGCATAAGATCTTCTTGTGGAACGTTTCCTAGAAGCCTGAAGGATATCTTTTACCTGCTGGGACAGGTTGAAATCCTGGAGGTCTAAGCCTTCAGCAACCAGGCCGTGAGGTGCAGGGACTGGGGATTCGGGTGCCATAGCATCCCGTTCTCTTGGGAAAGGAGATCTGGAGCATGCCCTAACTCCAGAGGTGCCGCTTGAGAGAGATGCAGAAGCAGGGAATCCCACGTTTGGCGTGGCCATCGTGGTGCTACGAGAATCATGCGACCCTTGCCTCTCTGAAGCTTGAAAAGTGTTTTGGGGATGAGGAGAATGGGTGGGAAGGCATAAAGGAAGTCCTGACCCCAGTGAAGGAGGAAGGCATCAATTGCCTGACAGTTGTGTGCCGGAATCCTGGAACAGAACTGGGAAGGTTTGGCATTCAGTGGACTTGCAAAGAGCTCTATGTCTGGAGTGCCCCAGAGATGAAAAATCTTTGCCACCTGGTCTAGGTGAAGTGACCACTCGTGAGGTAGCAGTACTCGACTGAGTTTGTCTGCCCAAAGGTTTTGAATGCCTGGAAGATATACCACTAGAAAGTGAATTTGATGCTCTCTGGTGAGGGCCCACAGTCATAAAGCTTTGTAGCATAACGACAGAGAGCCTGTTCCACCCTGCTTGTTCACATAGAACATGGCTACCTGATTGTTCGTCTGGAATAGGACTGTCATGTAGCTGAGCTGGGCGTGGAACACTCGAAGAGCTAAATAAATTGCTCTTAATTCCAGGAGGTCTATGTGTAAACCAACTTCCTGTGGAGTCCAGGTGCCCTGGGTAGAGAGATGATTCAGGTGTGCTCCCCAACCCACCTGTGGTGCATTTGTTGTTAGGGTGGCCTGAAAGAGGAGTTGATGGAAAGGAGACCCCACTGTCAGATTTTATAGTGATTGCCACCATTGGAGGCACAAAATTAGTCGTTGAGAGATTGTTATTTTGTCCAACAAATGACCCGTGGCCTGTATCCACTGTGTGGAGAGGGTCCACTGAGCTGCTCGCATGTGGAGGCGAGCATATGGGACTACATGAACTGTGGATGCCATGTGTCCCAGTAACTGCAGTAGCTCCCGAGCAGTGAGGGAAGATTTGCCTGCTGCTTGGGAAGCTAGCTGCATTATGCGAAGACACTGGGCTTGTGGAAGGAAAGCCCTTGCCTGTCTGGTATCCAGACAGGCTCCTATGAATTCCAGGCATTGGGAAGGAACTAGTTGAGTTTTCGGGAAGTTTATTACCAATCCCAAGTATTGGAGAATTCGCATTGTACGGGACAGTGCAGTGCTGGCCTCTGCAACTGTGGAGGCTCGAATGAGTCAGTCGCCTAAGAAAGGGAAGACTAAAATCCCCAGGGTTCGTAGAAATGCAGCTACTACTGCCATGCATTTCGTGAATACCCTTGGTGCTGAAGCCAGACCAAAAGGAAGAATCCTGTACTGGAAATGTCTTCCCCTGAAAAGGAAACGTAAAAATTTCCTGTGATCTGGATGGATGAGAATGTGAGTGTATGCATCCTTTAAGTCTAGAGAGCAAAGCCAGTCCTGGCTTTGAAGGTATGGCAGAAGAGTTCCTAGAGAAATCATTTTGAATTTCTCTCGAAACAGATATTTATTCAATTCTCTGAGGTCTAGAATGGGTCTGTGTCCTCCTGTTTTTTTTGGAATAAGAAAATAGGGGGAGTAGAACCCTGCACCCTGTTGAAGAATGGGTACTTCCTCTATTGCCCCTTTGGCAAAAAGTGTGTAGACCTCGTGATCTAGCAGATTGTCTGCAGAGGTTTGTGAATTGAATTGCTTTAGAATAGTAGGAGGGGGTATGCTGTGAAAATGAAGTTTGCACCCCTCTCCTACAATGGACAAAGTCCAATCTTCTGTTGTTATCTGATGCCATCTGTTGACAAAGTGGCATAACCTGCCCGGAATATTGGGGGGTTGGGGACCCCTCAGAGGCAGGAAGGCAAAGCTCTCTAGGAAGGAGTCAAAGCCCTTGAGGGGGCTGAACCTGGAGAGCTGGTTGGGCTCTCGGGCCTTTTGGTTTCTTTTGCTGTCTAGTTTGTCCCTTTTGGGCAACCTGAACTGGAGTCTGACTCTGCTGGGTATAGGAAGGATAAAACTTCCTCTTTCTGCTAAAAGAGGGTTTTTTATAAGGCTTCCTTTTGGCTGGAGAGGCTGTAGACTTTGACAATCTATCTAAGGTAGAATTGTCAGCATCTAACTCGTTAGCCTTTTCCTGCCAGTTCTTGCCGAAGAGATTCTCCCCCGTGCAAGGAATGTTGCCTAACTTGTCCTGTACCCAAGTCTCCAAGTCTGATGTCTGTAGCCAGGCAATGCGTTGTGCGCCAATGGCAATAACAGAAGTTCTGCTGATGCATTCGAAGCAGTCAAAGGCTGCACGATTGACAAACTTGGTGACATCCTGAGCATACTTAACTAGAGCAAGAAAATCTTGTCTCTTATCATCTGGGAGAAATGGGCTCATAAGTTCCAAGTCTCCTATGACTTCTTTGAGGAACATTCCCATATATAGGATATATGAACTGATCCTAGCTGAAAGCATGGAAGATTGAAAAGTTCTGCGTCCAAAAGCATCCAGAGTCCTGCATTCACGACCTGGAGGATTGGATGCATGCCTCTTTGCACTTTTCATCCTACGCATGGCAGATTCCACTACCATTGAATGGTGTGGCAGCTGAGTTTTCTGAAATCCAGGACATGGTGGAACTCAATACATAGTATCAAGTCTCCTAGAGTGAGGAGAAGTAGTCAGAGGTGTCTCCTACATTCTGAGCATCAAGCTATGCAGAATTTCATGGATAGGCAGAGTGGCTACCTCCTTAGGAGCTTTAGGATATTGGAGGATTTCCAATTCCTTTGCTCTGGGTTCCTCTTCAGGAGCTACTGTGATTGAAAGACTTTTGGCCATATCACGGATGAAATCCTGAAATGACACGTTCTCTGGAGGTGACGTTCTGCGTTGGGGAGAAGAGGGATCTTCTAGGAGAAGCCCTCTAGTGCCAGCAGAATTGTCAGAGTCTTCGGAATCGGAGGAATCAAAGTATTCCTGACTCCTATGCTCTTGCAAAGCACGAAGTCGGTACCGAGGTGACCCGGTACCGCTTTGTCAACTCCAGCCAGAAATGGCATGGGAAGAGTTCCCACCGGGGCCGGTACTGTCGCTATCGGCATCGTCGGTGTCTGCACCGGCATCGGTGTCGGTACCGGTGCCCTTGGGACCACCGGTACCGCAGCTGAAAGAAGAGCTGCAATACTGCGCTCGATAGCAAGAAACCTCTAGTCTATTGATGCTGCCGATGCCTGGGTGTCGGTACCAGTAAGAACGGCTGGAACCCCTGAGCATGGCACAGGTAATTCTTGCGAGGTTGAGGCCTCGAGAACATTCTGAAGCCCCATCGATGCTTTGGAAGCCGAAGCCTCCCGCCGGGGCTGTTTTGCCGGTGTGGTTCCCTCAAGGGCAATGCCAATGGCCTCTCGATGCTTAGCAGGAGAGCTACCCTTTGAGGACTGGCTTTTATGTTTAGTTACCTGAGATCCATGGGAGGAAGAAGAGGCCCTTAACGATGTCGATGCAATGGATCTGGCATCTGAAGAAAAGAGGGTACCGAGCTTTGCAGCCCGGTTCTGTCTTCCTATTTTGGTCATCCCCATGCAGGAGAGACATTCAGTTGGAGAATGATCAGGTCCTAAACATTTTAGACACCAATCATGGGTATCAGTGACGGAAATGGTACCGCCACACTTAGTACATTTTTTAAAACCACTAGTTGGCTTTTCCATGATTTAGGAAAATGGGGCCTAATGCCCAAAATGGCGCCTAGCACCAAAAAGGAAAGTTTCTGAAAAGAAACCGTCTAAGTTTAAGGTTTTTTTGGGGGGTTTTGTATGAAAAGAAAAGAACCAGCGGTACCAGTAGGCGTCGTGCGGTAGGCAAACGCAACCACAGAAAGAAATTTAAAGACTGAATTTTCTGCGGTGACAGGGAATAGGTCCTGTCGGCTCCGCGGAAAACAAAGAACTGAAGAGGGACAGTTAGAAAGGCGGGAAGGCAGCGCGCATGTGCTGAGGGATGCTCTGAAAAGCGTTCCTATTGGACGTTGGGGAGCGTTCTCGCGCAGGCTCAGTCGGTACCGACGATACCCATATGTGAGGACTACATTCCTGCTTGTTCCTGGAGATAAAGGATTCTCTCTGGAGTCCTTTGACCAACCCCAATAGAGAATAAGATTGGGCCATGATTCCTCCAACTGCCTGAGACAGAGATGCTCGTCAGCCCTAGGTCCCTTATAGGGGAGGCCCTGGCCTTGGACTCCCATAAAGGGAGCTGCCAAGCAGCTAGCAAATACCATGCCTGATGTAAACTCTTTAAGTTTTGCAGTAGCTCAATTTAGTATTTTTCTTAACCATTTTTCCTCATTTTATCATAGTCTCCCATTCGAAAGTGAAACACTTTTGCAGAGGATTTCCTTGCTGTCCTCCATCCATTTATTAAATGTAATCATTTTATAAACATTATTGCTAAGTGGCCTGAACACCTTTACCTCTTGCACAAGATCCTGCGTTCCACTAAGGGCTAGATCTAAAATAGTTTCCCCTCATGCCGGTTCCTGAACCAGCTGCTCCATGAAGCAGTCATTTATTTCATCTAGAAACTTTATCTCCCTAGCATATCCTGATGTGTCACTAACCCAATTGATACTGGAGAAATTGACCATTATTACTGTGTTGTAAAATGTTTACTTACCTAATTTGTTAGAATTTCATCATCCATCAGTTCATTCTGGCCAGGCAGACAGCAGTATACTCCCACTGCCATTCCCTTCCTCATGGGAGTAGTTTGGGGGAGGGGGGGCAGAAAAGGGGTATTGGCCCCCCCAAATAAGCTAGTCATAGCTGCCCAATTGATCTGTGCTGGCTTACCATGGCATCCACCGAGTTCGGCAGCTGCGGCAGCAATAAGATCTGCAGTAAAGCGTAGTTACCCATCTGTAGCAGGTGATCTCTGCGAACAGCAGGAATTTAGTCTTCACATATGGGTAACGTCGGTACCAACGGAGCACACGCAGGAACGCTCCCAGCGTCCAATAGCAAAGCTTTTGGGAGCATCTCACTGCGCCTGTGTAGCTGCCTTCTTGCCTTTCCCTCTCTCCCTCCTCAGTTGAGTTTGTAGCCAAGATAAAAGGAGAGAAGAAGAAGAGAAAAAAAGTACAACTCCTAGGGAAGGAGGGTAAGGTTGAGAAGACTAAATTCCTGCTGTTCCCGGAGATCAACTGTTACAGGTGAGTAACTACACTATCTCCAGGAACAAGCAGGAATGTAGTCTTCACATATGGGATTCCCTAGCTCGGAGATGCCAGAGAGATGACCTCAGAGTGAGCTGTGGATCACAGGCATGAGTAGTAGGTCATATATCTTCCAAGGATGTCTGGTATCGAAACCTGGGACGGAGGGTAGGAGTTGATCCAAGTCTGAAAGAGATGCTGGCGAACAGCTTGGCCAAACAAGGCATCCCGGCGGGAATCATTGTCTAGGCAATAGTGAGCAGCAAAAGTGTGGACAGAAGATCAGGTTGCTGCTTTGCATATCTCATCAACTGCTACAGAGTAGATTTGCCACAAGAGGCAGTCATGGCCGAAGATTATGTGCAGTGACATGACCCGAGAGAGAGAGAGAGAGAGAGAGACCTGCACTTTCGTAAGCAAAGGAGATGCAATCTGCTATCCATCTGGATAGAGTTCATTTGGATAGTGGCAATCCCAGGTGGTTCGAGTCAAAGGCGATGAAAGGTTGGGATGCCTTTCTGTGCTCCCAAGTTCTCTAGAGATAAAAAGCCAAAGCACGTTTGCAAGCTACAGTGTGAAGGTTTGCTTTTGCCCTAGAGGAATTAGGTCTAGGGAAAAAGACAGAGAGGTAAACAGACTGGTTTAAATGAAAGGGCAAGACACCTTTGGCATAAACTACGGATGAGTTCTAAGGACTACCTTATAATGGTGGAATCGTGTATAAGGAGGGTCAGCCACTAAACCCTGAAGTTCACTAATGCATCTTCCTGAAGTGAGGGCAATTAGGAAGGCGACCTTCCAGTTGAGAAACGTCTGAGAAGTAGTGGCTAGAGGTTCAAAGAGCGGCTTGAGAAGCTGCCCTAGAACACCACTGAGGTTCCATGCCACTGGGAGTGGCCTAATGGGAGGCTTAGTTAATAGAAGACCCCTCATGAAGCGTGCTACAAGCTGCTGAGAAGAGATAGGCTGACTATCTAAGGGCATGTGAGAGGCCGCAATTGCACTTAGGTATACTCTTACTGAATTGGTTTTGAGACCAAAAAAAGAGAGGTGGAGAAGATATTCAAGTAATGCATCCACAGGAGCTGAGAAGGGGTTAAGATCCCTTCCAGAACACCAGAGAGAGAATCTATACCACTTGAAGGCGTAGGAACATCTGGTGGAAGGTTTCCTAGAAGCTAAAAGGATAATTTTTACCTGTTGAGAGGGGTTAATGTCCTGGAAGGCTATGCCTTCAGTAGCCATGCTGTAAGATGTAGGGACTGTGGATTGGGATGCAGCAGTGTCCCATCCTCCTGCGAGAGGAGATCTGGAGCAGACTCCAAATCTACTGGCTGAGCTAGAGACAGACGTAGAAGGAGAGGATACCACGGTTGTCGTGGCCAACGTGGGGCTATAAGGATCACGTAACCCTCGTCCCTCTGGAGTTTGAAAAGTGCTTTGGGAATGAGGGGAATGGGAGGAAAGGCACATAAGAAGCCTTGACCCCAGTGAAGGTGAAAGGTATCTACCTGCTAGTTGTTCCGAGCAGGCGTCCTAGAGCAGAAGCAGGGAAGTTTGGCATTCTGAGGACTTGCGAACAGGTCTATGTCTGGGGTTCCCCAGATCTGAAAAATGTGAGCTATCTTGTCCACATGGAGAGATCACTCGTGGGGTAGCAGGACTCCACTGAGTTTGTCTGCCAAGAGATTCTGTTTGCCTGGAAGATACACCACAAGTAGGTGAATCTGATGCTGTATGGTGAAGGACCACAGGTGCAGGGCTTTGTTGCAAAGGATCCAAGGGCCTGTTCCGCCCTGCTTGTTCAAGTAGAACATGGCTACTTAATTGTCCATCTGACTAGAACTGTACGGAAGCGAAGATGGTCCTGGAACACCTTGAGAGCATTGGGGATGGCTCTGAGTTCCAGCAGATTTATGTAGCGTTGCGACTCCTGAAAAGACCAAAGTCCCCGAGTGGAGAGATTGTCCAGATGAGCTCCCCAGCCCAAATTTGGACACATCCATCGTCAGGGTACATTGATGTGGAGGCATCTGAAAAGATGACCCTACTAACAGGTTTTCTGGGTATTGCCATCACTGGAGAGGCAAGATTAGGTATACAGAGACCATTATTTTGTCTCCTAGGTGACCCAATGTCTGAGACCACTGGGAAGCTAGGATCCATTGAGCTGCACACATATGTAGACAATGTTGATGCCATATGACCCAGAAGTTGCAGCATTTCTCCAGCCGTGAGAAAGTTCCTGAGGCATGCTTGGGATGCAAGCTGAATGAGTCAAATACAGCAGGCTTGAGGCAGAAAAGCCCTTGACTTTTGAGTGTCTAGGAGAGCCTCTATGAACTCTAGAGTTTGAGGGAACGAGTTGGGACTTTGGAAGGTTTATCACAAATCTCTGCAAGGTGCGCGAGAGGGAAAGATTGGCCTCTAGAGATGTGCTTCGTCAAATGAACCAGTCATCTAAGTAAGGGAAGACAAATATCCCTAGAGTCCTTAGGAATGCAGCTACGAATGCCATGCACTTTGTAAAGACTCTTGGGGCAGAAGCGAGGCCGAAAGGTAGGACTCTGTACTGATGTTGTCTCCCTTGGAAAAGAAAACAAAGGAACCTTCTGTGCTTCGCGTGAATAAGAATGCGAGTATGTGTGTCCTTTAGATCTAGAGACAGAGACAATCCTGACTCTGGAGATAGGGGAGAAGAGTACCTAGGGAGATCATCTTGAATTTCTCCTGAAGTAGATACTTGTTCAGTTCTCAGAGGACCAGAATGGGCCTGTATCCGCCTGTCTTCTTTGGCATGAGGAAGTAAGGAGAATAGAAGCCCAGACCCTGCTGGGAGAGTGGCACTTCCTCTACTGCACCCTGTGAGAGAAGGGAGGTGACTTCTTGCAACAAAGAGCGGTGAGAGGGGGTTGAGAACAGAACTCTCTTGGTGGAGTCTGGGGGGGAGGGAGACTTCATAGATGAAGCTTTTATCCCTCCCGTATTATGGAGAGAGTCCACTGCTCTGATGTTACAAGATGTCACCTGTGGGCAAAGTGACAAAGTCTGCCGGGAATGTGGATGGGATCTGGAATTGCCAGAGGCAGAAGGGCTATGCTCTCCAGAAAGGAGCAAAGACCCTGAGGGGGTTGGGTCTGCTGAAGTGGCTGTGACCTGGGAGACAGCCTTCCTCTGTTGTTTTGGTGGCTGCTGCCCCTTCTGGAGAGCATGGATTGGACAGTGCACCGCAGGGGTGTTAGAAGGGTAGTACTTCTTTCTGTTATTGAAAAAAGGTTTCTTTGCTGCCTTTTTTTTAGCTGGATTGGGAGTTGATCTAGATAGTCTATTAAGAGTGGCGTTTTCAGATTCTAGCTGAGAAGCCTTGTTCTGCCAATCCTTGCCAAAAAGGTTTTCACCAGTGCAAGATATATTACGCAGCTTATCCTGAACCCATTGTTAAAGATCAGATGCTTGGAGCCAAGCATCTGAAGTTCTGCTGATGCATTCAAAACAGTCGAAAGTTGCTCTGTTAACAAATTTTGGAATATTTTGGGCATGCTTTACAAGGGCGAGATAATCAGCTCTCTTGTCATCAAGGAGAAGAGAAGCCACCAACTCCAAATCCTTAGCCACCTCCCTAATGAACATACTCATATAGAGTATGTAGGAACTGATTCTGGCCGATAACATGGAGGCCTGAAACATCGACGACAAAAAGCATCGAGGATTCTCGATTCTCTGCCCGGAGGGTTTGAGGAACGTGTCTTAGCACTTTTTATTCAACGCATTGCCAATTCCACCACCATGGAATAATGTGGTAATTGCATCTTCTGGAAGCCGGGACATTGTGGTACTCAGTACAAAGTATCGAGTTGTCGAGTATGTGGAGAAATGGTTAGGGGTGTCTCCAACATATGAAGCATAAGTTTGTGAAGTACATAAGAACATAAGATATGCCATACCGGGTCAGACCAAGGTCCATCAAGCCCAGTATCCTGTTTCCAACAGTGGCCAATCTAGGTCATACCTACCTAGCAGTTTCCCCAAAAGACACAGGTTCCACAATGCTTGTATTGGGTAAAGTATTGATATCCTGGGTCCCTTCTTAATAATGGTTTATGGACCTTTCCTCCAGGAACTTGTCCAAACCGTTTTTAAACCCAGCTACACTAACAGCCTTTACTATATCCTCTGGTAACAAATTCCAGAGTTTGATTACACATTGAGTGAAAAAATATTTTTTCTCATTAGTCTTAAATAGCTTACCCTGTAACTTCATTGCATGTCCCCCAGTCTTTCTATAGTCTGATAACGTAAACAACCGATCTACGTTTACCCGTTCCACTCCGTTCATTAATTTATAGACTTCTATCATATCTCCCCTCAGCCATCTCTTTTCCAAGTTAAAGAGCCCTAACCTTTTTAGCTTCTCTTCAAAGGGGTATCCTTCCATCCCCTTTACCATTTTGGTGGCTCTTCTCTGAACCTTTTCTAATAATGCTATATCCTTTTTAAGATACGGCGACCAGAATTGTACACAATATTCAAGGTGCGGTCGCACCATGGAACGATATAGAGATATTATAATATCCTTTGCTTTATTTTCCATTCCTTTCCTTATGATACCTAGCATTCTATTTGCTCTCTTAACTGCCGCTTCACATTGGATGGAGGGTTTTAACACGTTATCCTATTCGATGAATAGGGAGCGTAGCAGCTTCCTTTGAGACTGCAGGCTATTGAAGGATTTCAAGTTCTTCAGCCCTAGGTTCTGTCTCCAAAGTCACCGTTATGGACAGACCCCCAAGAAACATCGCGAATAAAGTCTTGGAAAGATATATCCTCTGGAGAGGACATACAACATTGTGGGGATGGAGATGGGTCCTTCCAGGAGAGTTCTCATTTCCCGGGTACCGGCCGATTCGTCATCCGACGAATCGGAATCGGAAGATTCAAAGTATCGATGGACAGGGTGTTCACGCTCTGCATGTACTCGATACCGCTCGAAGCTGGCAGCTGAAGGTTGCGGTGCCAAAACCTCGGTACCAGAAATAGATTTGAGAGCCGGCATGAGCAGTAGCATGGTAAGCAATAAAAAAGTCGATGCAGGTTCCTTCGGTACCGTAGTCGGTACCGATGTCCGAGGAATCGACTGTAAAGGCTTTATCGGTAAGGAGGCCGCCAGTAAGGCCGCTAAGCTCCACTCGATGATCAGGATACATTGATCCATGAAGGTTGCTGATACTTGGGTATCGGTGCCGGAGTTGCGGCCACGATCCCTGAGCATGACACCAGGAGCTCTCCAGAGGTGGAGGCCTCGGGAGCATCCTGGGACCCCACTAAGACCCTGGAGGCAAGGACCTCCCGCCGGGGTTGTTTAGCCGGTGTGTTCCCCTCTAGGGCAAAGCCTAAGGCATCTAGATGCTTAGAAGGAGATCTACCCTTGGAGGGCGGGCCAGTCTTCGATGAAGACTTAGGTTTTGATACCTGAGATCCTTAAGAGGAAGATGAAGCTCTCGATAATGTTGATGCTGCAGACACTGCATCGGAGCAAAGAGGGTGCCCAGTTTTGCAGCTCGGTTCTGTAGGTCTCTCTTTGTCATCTTCCTACAGAAAGGACATTCTGACGGGTTTGTGATCCGGTCCTAAGCACTTTAGACACCAGTCATGGGTGTCCATGGCCGAACTTTTACTGCCACATTTCAAACACTTCTTAAAACCACTAACTGTTTTTCCCATTTTGTTTGGGACAAAAAGGAAAGGCCTATACTAAGATGGCGTCAATGCACCTGAAGGAAGAACTTTTATTCTCTCACTGAAGATTTTTTTTTCTTCTTTTGAAAGAAAGAAAAAAATTAAGAAAGAAAGAAAGCACCAATGGAATCAGTACCAGCATTGACAGGAAGGTAGACGCCACCACAAAAAATAAGACAAAAACAAATTTTCTGCGGTGACAGGAATTGCTTCTTCTCAGCTCTGAGGAAAAGCGTAGTTACTCACCTGTAACAGGTGATCTCCAGGAACAGCAGGAATTTAGTCTTCACATATTGGTATCGTCGGTACCGACGCAGCATGCACGGGAACGCTCCCCAGCGTCCAATAAGAACGCTTTTGGGAGCATCCCTCAGCACATGCGTGCTGCCTTCCCGCATTTCCAACTGTCCCTCTTCAGTTAAGTTTGCAGCTGAGTGAAAAGGATAGAGGGAGAGAGGAAAGAGGCAAAGAGATAGAGAGACAACTCCTAGGGGAGGTGGGTGGGTTGTGAAGACTAAATTCCTGATGTTCCCGGAGATCACCTGTTACAGGTGAGTAACTACACTATCTCCAGGAACAAGCAGGAATGTAGTCTTCACATATGGGGACTCACTAGTTGAAATTGCCAGGGAGATGCCCCAGGAAGGTGCCACCCTGGAAAGGTGGGAAATCTTCCTCCCATGGATCTCTGGCATTTCACCAGGGTTGGTGGGTAGGAGTTGAATTAGGTCTGAAAGAGATTTTGAAGAACAGCTTGGCCAAAGAAGGCATCCCGACGGGAGGCTTTATCCAGGCAGTGGTGGGCTGTGAAGGTGTGTACCGAAGCCCAGGTGGCTGCTCGACAAATGTCATTGATAGACACAGAGTGGAGATTAGCCATGGAAGTTGCCATGGCTCTCACTTTATGAGCTGTGACATGGTCCTGAAGAGGAAGACCCTTACTCTCATAAGCAAAGGATATGCATTGGGCAATAAATTTAGATAAGGTTCTTTTGGAGACGGGTTGCCCCAAATGACAAGGGTCAAAAGCTATAAAAAGATGTGAGGACTTTCTATCCTGCTGTGTTCTCTGTAGGTAAAAGGCTAAGGCCCTTTTACAATCCAAAGTATGAAGGTTTCTTTCTGCATTAGAGGCGTGAGGCCTCGGAAAAAATACAGGAAGATAAATTGATTAATTTAAATGAAAAGGTGAAACCACCTTTGGCATAAACTGTGGATGAGTTCTAAGAACACCCTTATCATGGTGAAATCTAGAATAAGGAGGATTAGCCACTAAAGCTTGCAGTTCACTAATGCGACGTACAGAGGTGATTTCAATTAGGAAGATGACCTTCCAGGTCGTAGTGGCTAAAGGCTCAAAAGGCGGCTTCATGAGCTGTCCGAGAACTAGATTTAGATCCCATGCCACCGGTGGTGGCTTAATGGGAGGTTTGGTTAATAGAAAACCTCTCATAAATCTGGATATGAGTGGATGAGAGGAAATTGGTTGTCCATTCAGAGGCTTATAAGAAGCTGCAATTGCACTAAGATGGACTCTTACCGAATTGGTCTTCAGACCAGAATTCGATAAGTGAAGGAGATACTCTAGTATCAATTCTAAGGGTATGCCAAGGGGGTTTAATCCCTTCTCGGAGCATCATATGGTAAAACGTTTCCACTTGAAGGCATAAGATCTTCTTGTGCAAAGTTTCGTAGAAGCCTGAAGGATATCCTTTACCTGTTGGGACAGGATGAAATCCTGGAGGTCTAAGCCTTCAGCAAACAGGCCGCGAGATGCAGGGACTGGGGATTTGGATACCATTGCATCCCGTTCTCTTTGGAAAGGAGATCTGGAGCATGCCCTAACTCCAGAGGTGCAGCTTGAGAGAGATGTAGAAGCAGAGGATACCACGGTTGGTGTGGCCATCGTGGCACTATGAGAATCATGCGACCCCTATCTCTCTGAAGCTTGAAGAGTGTTTTGGGGATGAGGGGAATGGGTGGGAAGGCATAGAGGAAGCCCTGACCCCAGTGAAGGAGGAAGGCATCCCTTGTCTGACATTTGTGAGCCGGAATCCTGGAACAGAACCGGGGAAGTTTGGCATTCAGTCGACTTGCGAAGAGGTCTATGTCTGGAGTGCCCCAGAGATTAAATATCGTTGCCACCTGGTCTAAGTGGAGTGACCACTCGTGAGATGGCAGTACTCGACTGAGTTTGTCTGCCCAAAGATTTTGAATGTCTGGAAGATATACCACTAGAAGGTGAATTCGATACTCTCTGGTGAGGGCCCACAGTCGTAAAGCCTCGTTGCATAATGACAGAGAGCCTGTGCCGCCCTGCTTGTTCACATAGAACATTGCTACTTGAATGTCCGTCTGGACTAGGACCGTCTTGTAGCTGAGCTGGGTGTGGAATACTCGAAGAGCTAAATAGATTGCCCTTAATTCCAGGAGGTTTATGTGTAGACCAGCCTCCTGTGAAGTCCAGGTTCCCTGGGTAGAGAGATGATTCAGGTGTGCTCCCCAACCCACCTGTGAAGCATCTGTTGTTAGAGTGGCCTGAAAAAGGGGTGAATGAAAGGAGACCCCAGTGACAGATTTTCTAGGGATTGCTACCATTGGAGGGATAAAATTAGTCAGTGAGAGTTTATAATTTTGTCCGATAAATGACCTGTGGCCTCTGTGCACAGTGTGGATAGGGTCCACTGAGCTGCTCGCATGTGGAGGCGAGCATATGGGACTACATGAACTGTGGATGCCATATGTCCCAGCAACTGTAGTAGCTCTCGAGCAGTTAGGGAGGAATTCCCTGCTGCTTGAGAAGCTGGTTGCATTATGCGAAGACACCGGGCCTGTGGAAGGAAAGCTTTTGCTTGTCTGGTATCTAGACAGGCCCCTATGAATTCCAGGCATTGGGAAGGAACAAGTTGGGATTTTGGGAAGTTTATTACCAACCCAAAGTATTGGAGGATTCGCGCTGTGCGAGACACTGCAGTGCTGGCCTCTGCAACTGTAGGGGCTTGAATGAGCCAGTCGTCTAAGTAAGGGAAGACGAATATCCCCAGGGTTCGAAGAAATGCAGCTACTACTGCCATGCATTTCGTGAATACCCTTGGTGCTGAAACTAGACCAAAGGGAAGAACCCTGTACTGGAAATGTTTTCCCCTGAAAAGGAATCGTAAGAATTTCCTGTGAACAGGATGGATCAGAATGTGAGTGTATGCATCCTTTAAGTCTAGAGAGCAAAGCCAATCCTGGCTTTGAAGGTATGGCAGAAGAGTTCCTAGAGAAATCATTTTGAACTTCTCTCGAAATAGGTATTTGTTCAATTCTCTGAGGTCTAAAATGGGTCTGTGTCCTCCGGTTTTCTTTGGAATAAGAAAATAGGGGGAGTAGAACCCTGCACCCCGTTGAAGAATGGGTAGCTCTTCTATTGCCCCTTGGGCAAGAAGTGTTGAGACCTCGTGATCTAGCAGATTTTTTGCGGAGGTTTGAGAATTGAATTGCTTTAGAATTTTAGGAGGCGGCATGCTGTGAAAATGAAGCTTGTACCCCTCTCCTACAATGGACAAAGTCCAATCTTCTGCTGTTATCTGATGCCATCTGTTAGCAAAGTGGCATAAACTGCCTGGCATATTGGGAGGTTGGGGGCCCCTCAGAGGCAGGAAGGCTAAGCTCTCTAGGAAGGAGTAAAAGCCCTTGAGGGCCCTGGCTGAAACCTGCAGAGCTGGTTGGGCTCTGGGGCCTTTTGGCTTCTTTTGCTGTCTAGTTTGTCCCTTTTGGGCAACCTGACCCTGAGATTGACTCTGCTGGGTATAGGAAGGAGAAAATTTCCTCTTTTTGCTGAAAAAGGGTTTTTTATAAGACTTATTTTTGGCTGGAGTGGCTGTAGATTTCGACAATCTATCTAGAGTACTATTGTCAGCATCCAACTCGTTAGCCTTTTCCTGCCAGTTCTTGCCGAAGAGATTCTCTCCCGTGCAAGGAATGTTGCCTAACTTGCCCTGCACCAAGTCTCCAAGTCTGATGCCTGAAGTCAGGCAATCCGTCCTGCGCCAATGGCAATAGCAGAAGTTCTGCTGATGCATTCAAAGCAGTCAAAAGCTGCACGATTTACAAACTTGGAGACATCTTGAACATGCTTAACTAAAGCAAGAAAGTCTTGTCTCTTGTCATCTGGGAGAAATGGGCTCATAAGCTCCAAATCTCCTGTAACTTCCTTGAGGAACATTCCCATATACAGTATATATGAACTGATCCTAGCTGAAAGCATGGAAGTCTGAAAGGTTCGGCCCCAAAAGCGTCCAGAGTCCTGCATTCACGACCTGGAGGATTGGATGCATACTTCTTTGCACTTTTCATCCTACGCATGGCTGACTCAACCACCATTGAATGGTGTAGCAGCTGAGTCTTTTGAAATGCAGGACATGGGGGAACTCAATATATACTATTAAGTCTCCTAGAGTGAGGAGATGTAGTCAGAGATGTCTCCCACATTCTGAGCATCAAGTTATGCAGAATTTCATGGCTGGGCAGAGTGGCTGCCTCCTTTGGAGCTTTAGTATAGTGGAAAATTTCCAATTCCTTTGCTCTGGGTTGCTCTTGAGGAGCTACTGTGATTGAAAGGCCCTTGGCTATATCACGAATAAAATCCTGAAAAGACATGTCCTCTGGAGGTGATATTCTGCTTTGGGAAGAGGGATCCTCTGGGAGAAACCCTCTAGTACCAGCAGAATTGTCAGTCTTCGGGATCAGAGGATTCGAAGTATTCCTGCCACGATGCTCATGCAAAGCACGGTCCCGGTATCGATCGAAGTCGGTACCGAGTTGATCCGGTAACGACCTGTCGATTCCAGCCAAAGATGGCATGGGAAGAATTCCCACCGGTACCGGTATCGTCGGTACCGGCATCGGTGTCGATGTCGGTACCCGCTGGACCAACAGTACCGCAGCTGAGAGAAGAGCTGCGATGCTGCGTTCGATAGCGAGGAACCTCTGGTCTATCGACGCTGCCGATGCCTGGGTATCGGTACCGGAGACGATGTCCGGAAACCCTGAGTATGGTACAGGTAGTTCTTGTGAGGTCGGGGCCTCGAGAACATCCTAGAGCCCCATTGATGCTTTGGAAGCCGAAGCCTCCCGCCGGGGCTGTTTTGCCGGTGTGGTTCCCACAAGGGCAATGCCAATGGCCTCTCGATGCTTAGCAGGAGATTTACCCTTTCAGGACCGGCTTTTATGTTTAGTTACTTGAGATCCATGGGAGGAAGAGGAAGCCCTAGAAGTTGTCGATGCAATGGATCTGGCATCCGAAGAAAAGAGGATACCGAGCTTTGCAGCCCGGTTCTGTCTTCCTCTTTTAGTCATCCCCATACAGGAGAGACATTCAGATGGAGAATGTTCAGGCCCTAAACATTTAAGACACCAATCATGGGTGTCAGTAACAGAAATAGTACCGTCACACTTAGTACATTTTTTAAAACCACTAGTTGGTTTTTCCATGTTTTAGGAATATGGGGCCTAGTGCCCAAAATGGCACCTAGCACCAAAAAGAAAAGTTTCTGAAGAGAAACAGCTGAAAGTATAAGTGGGTTTTTTTGTTGTTTTTTTTTAAAGAAAGAAAAGAATCGGCAGTAACGGTAAGCGTCATGCAGCAGGCAAACGCGACCACAAGAAAACAATTTTAAAGACGGAATTTTCTGCAGTGACAGTGTATGGATCCTGTCAGCTCCACAGAAAACGAAGAACTGAAGAGGGACAGTTGGAAAGGCGGGAAGGCAGCTCTCATGTGCTGAGGGATTCTCCCAAAAGCTTTCCTATTGGATTCTGGGGAGCGTTCCCGCACAGGCTCCATCGGTACCGACGATACCCATATGTGAAGACTACATTCCTGCTTTTTTCCTGTAGATGAATTGAAAGAAACAGTGATACACTGGGAAGATATGTTACAACTATTTGATAAATTGAAGAGTAGCAAATTACCTGGACCGGATAGTATACATCCAAACGTGTTGAAAGAACTGAAATATGAGATTACAGACGTACTATTAGTAATCTGTGAACTATAATTAAAATCATCTATAATACCTGTAGACTGGAGGATGGCCAATGTAACGCCACTTTTTAAAAAGGGTTCCAGGGGTGATCCGGTAAACTACAGACCAGTGGGCCTGACATCACTACTGGGAAAAATGGTGGAAACCATTATAAGGAACAAAGTTATCGAACATGTAGATCAGGGGTCACCAACCTGCGGCCCGCGAGGTCCCTTTGTGCGGCCCGCGAGGCTCTACCCCGGTTAACATTACGTGCGGCCCGCCAAGGATTCCCGCCATTGTATCCACGCGCTCGCAGCTCACCGACAACCACCTGCAAGCGTCCCTTCTCCTGTCAGTGTCATCTGTGAAGCCGGACTTTAAGCGTTTGTCTGCTAGCATGAATCATCAGCCATCTCATTAAATTCAATAAAGGTGATCAGTCATTGTTTTCATAATTTTGCGTTTGTTGTTTTTTTTTGCAGGGGCGGGGAGAAGGGAGGTGCGGCCCGCGAGGCTCCCGGTAGTCGGCTGTGCGGCCCGCGACCCTCTGGAGGTTGGTGACCCCAGATGTAGATAGTCATGGCTTAATGGGAGACAGCCAACATGGCATTATGGGAGACAGCCAACATGGCTTTAGCCAAGGAAAATCTTGTCTCAACTAATCTGTTATGTTTTTTTTAAGGCGTGAATAAACAGGTAGACAAAGGTGAGTCAGTTGAGACAGTATATCTGTATTTTCAGAAAGCTTTTACAAGGTCTCTCATGAGAGAGTTTTGGCGAAATTAAAAAGTCATAGGATAGGAGGCAGTGTACTATTGTAAATCAGGAACTAGTTAAAAAATAGAAAGCAGAGGATAGGGCTAAATGGCCAATTTTCCCAATGGAGAAAGGTGAATAGTGGAATACCCCAGGGATTTGTGCTGGGTCTGCTGCTTTTTAACATATTTATAAATGACCTGGAAATGGGAACAAGTGAGGTAATCAAACTTGCAGATGAGGCAAAATTATTCAAAGTTGTTAAAAACCATAAGGATTGTGAAAAATTGCAAGAGGACCTTGATAAATTGGAAGACCAGGCATCCAAATGACAGATGAAATTTAATGTGGCCAAGTGCAAAGTTATGCACCTAGGAAAGAACAACCCAAACTATGGTTACACAATGCAAGGTTCCACACTAGGAACCACCACCCAGAAAAAAAGATTTAGGCATCATTGTGGATTACATGTTGAAACCCTCTATCCAGTGTGCAGCAGCGGCCAAGAGAGCAAATAGAATGCTAGGTATCATAAGGAAAGGAATGCGGAATAAAACAAAGGATAGTATAATGCCTCTATGGTTCCATGGTGCAACCGCACCTTGAATATTGTGTGCAATTCTGGTCGCCATATCTTCAAAAAGGAAATAGCATTATTAGAAAAGGTACAGAGAGGAGCCACCAAAATGTTAAAGGGGATGGAAGGATCCCATGAAGGAGGCTAAAAGGGTTAGGGCACTTCAACCTGGAAAAGAGATGGCTGAGGGAAGATAAGATAGAGGTCTAATAAATTAATGAATGGAATGGAACGGTTAAACATAGATTAATTGTTTATGCCATCAAAATATAGGAAGACTAGGGGACATGCTATAGGGGAACCTATTTAAGGCTAATAAAAGATGATATTTTTTCACTCAACGTGTAATCAAACTCTGGAATTCATTACCAGAGGATGTAGTAAAAGCAGTTAATGTTGCTGGGTTTAAAAAAGGTTTGGACAAGTTCCTGGAGGAAAGATCCATAAACCATTATTAAAGGGGACCCAGGATATCCACTGTTTGCCCCAGTACAAGGATTGTGGAACCTGTGTCTTTTAGGGAAACTGCTAGATACTTGTGACCTAGATTGGCCACTGTTGGAAACAGGATACTGGGCTTGAAAGACCTTGGTCTGACCCAGTATGGCATATCTTATATTCTTAGATGCTAGGCATGGGGGGCACAGGGAGAGGAAAAACAGATGCTGAATATGGATGTGGAAATGCTGGGTTTGGGTGTGGGGGAGAGAGGGAAAGATGCTGGGCATGAGAGGGATAGGAAGAGAGAAGAGAAATTCTGAACATGGGTAAATGAGGTGAGAAAATGTAGGGGGCACTGAACAAGGAGGAGAGAGACAAGGTGAGAGGATGCTGGACGTAGTAAGGTGTATAAAGAAGGGAGGAGAGCTAAATATTGAGAAATAAGAGGCTGGGGAAGGAGAGAGAGCTGGGGAAATGGAAGGGGTTGAAAAAGCGTAGTTACTCACCTGTAAAAGGTGATTTCCGGGAACAGCAGGAATTTAGTCCTCACATATAGGTATCGTCGGTACCGACGGAGCCTGCGCGGGAACGCTCCACAGCATTCAATAGGAACACTTTTGGGAGCATCACTCAGCACATGCGCGCTGCCGTCCTGCCTTTCCAACTGTCCCTCTTCAGTTAAGTTTGTAACTCAGTGAAAGGATAGAGGGAGAGAGGAAAGAGACAAAGAGAGAGAGAGACAACTCCTAGGGGAGGTGGGTGGGTTGTGAGGACTAAATTCCTGCTGTTCCCGAAGATCACCTGTTACAGGTGAGTAAATATGCTATCTCCAGGAAAAAGCAGGAATGTAGTCCTCACATATGGGGGACTCCCTAGCTGAAGATGCCAGGAAGATAGCCCCAGGAATGTGCCACCGTCAAAGGAGAGAATCCTTCCTCCCATGGATCTCTGGCATCCCACCAGGGTTGGTGGGTAGCAGTTGGTTTTATTTATTTATTTATTTTATTTATTTTTTATTTTTTATTTAACAATTCTAATATACCGCACTATTTGCAATCAGCGCGGTTTACATGTAACAAAAAACATCCGACAAAATGCATATGTCTGGTCATTACATTGAACAGGGAGTGGGATTTGGAGAACAAGTATCAACTATTTAAGTTTGAAAGAGATTTTGAACAACAACTTGGCCAAAGAAGGTATCCCGACGGGAGGCTTTATCTAGGCAGTAGTGGGCTGTGAAGGTGTGAACCGAAGTCCAGGTGGCTGCTCGACAAATGTCATCGACAGACAGAGTGGAGATTAGCCATAGAAGCTGCCATGTCTCTCACATTATGAGCTGTGACATGGTCATAAAGAGGAAGACCCTTACTCTCATAAGCAAAGGATATGCATTGGGCAATCCATTTAAATAAAGTTCTTTTGGAGACTGGAAGTCCCAAATGACTAGGGTCAAAAGCTACAAAAACTTGCGAGGACTTAATATGTTGCTGTATTCTTTGTATGTAAAAGGCTAAGGCCCCTTTACAATCCAAAGTATGAAGGATTCTTTCTGCATTAGAGGCGTGAGGCCTCGGAAAAAATACAGGAAGATAAATTGATTGGTTCAAATGAAAAGGCGAAACTACCTTTGGCATAAAGTGTCGGTGAGTTCGAAGAACAACCTTATCATGATGAAATCTAGTATAAGGAGGATCAGCCACTAAAGCTTGCAATTCACTAATGCGATGGGCAGAGGTGATTGTAATTAGGAAGATGACCTTCCAAGTCAAAAACATAAGGGTTGTAGTGGCCAAAGGTTCAAAAGGCAACTTCATGAACTGCCCGAGAACTAGATTTAGATCCATGCCACCGGTGGTAGGAGTGGATGAGAGGAAATTGGTTGTCCATTCAGAGGCTTATAAAAGAAACTGCAATTGCACTAAGATGGACTCTTACTGAATTGGTCTTTAACCCAGAATTCGATAAGTGAAGGAGATACTCTAGTATCAATTCTAAGGGTATGAGCAGGGGGTTTAATACCCTCTTGGAGCACCATATAGTAAAACGTTTCCACTTGAAGGCATAAGATCTTCTTGTGGAAAGTTTCCTAGAAGCCTGAAGGATATCTTTTACCTGCTAGGACAGGATGAAATCCTGGAGATCTAAGCCTTCAGCAACCAGGCCGTGAGGTGCAGGGACTGGGGATTCGGGTGATACAGCGTCCCATTCTCCTGGGAAAGGAGATCTGGAGCATGCCCTAACTCCAGAGGTGCCGCTTGAGAGAGATGCAGAAGCAGGGAATACCACGTTTGGCGTGGCCATCGTGGTGCTACGAGAATCATGCAACCCCTGTCTCTCTGAAGTTTGAAGAGTGTTTTGGGAATGAGGGGAATGGGTGGGAAGGCATAAAGGAAGTCCTGACCCCAGTAAAGGAGGAAGGCATCCCTTGCCTGACAGTTGTAAGCCGGAATCCTGGCACAGAACCGGGGAAGTTTGGCATTCAGTGGACTTGCAAAGAGGTCTATGTCTGGAGTGCCCGAGAGATGAAATATCTTTGCCACCTAGCTTAGGTGGCATGACCACTCGTGAGGTAGCAGTACTCGACTGATTCTGTCTGCCCGAAGGTTTTGAATGCCTGGAAGATATACCACTAGAAGGTGAATTTTGTGCTCTCTGGCGAGGGCCCATAGTCGTAAAGCTTTGTTGCATAACGACAGAGAGCCTGTTCCACCCTGCTTGTTCACATAGAACATGGCTACCTGATTGTCCGTCTGGACTAGAACTGTCTTGTAGCTGAGCTGGGCGTGGAACACTCGAAGAGCTAAATAAATTGCTCAATTCCAGGAGTTGTATGTGTAAACCAACCTCCTGTGGAGTCCAGGTGCCCTGGGTAGAGAAATGATTCAGCTGGGCTCCCCAACCCACCTGTGATGCATCTTTTGTTAGGGTGGCCTGAAAGAGGGGTTGATGGAAAGGAGACCCCACTGACAGATTTTCTAGTGATTGCCACCATTGGAGGGACAAAATTAGTCATTGAGAGATTGTTATTTTGTCCGACAAATGGCCCGTGGCCTGTGTCCACTGTGTGGAGATGGTCCACTGAGCTGCTCGCCATGTGGAGGCGAGCATATGGGACTACATGAACTGTGGATGCCATGTGTCCCAGCAACTGCAGTAGCTCCCGAGCAGTGAGGGAGGATTTGCCTGCTGCTTGGGAAGCTAGCTGCATTATGCGAAGACACCGGGCTTGTGGAAGGAAAGCCCTTGCCTGTCTGGTATCTAGACAGGCTCCTATGAATTCAAGGCATTGGGAAGCAACTAGTTGAGATTTCGGGAAGTTTATTACCAATCCCAAGTAGTGGAGGATTTGCATTGTACGGGACAGTGCAGTGCTGGCCTCTGCAACTGTGGAGGCTCGAATGAGCCAGTCGTCTAAGTAAGGGAAGATGAAAATCCCCAGGGTTCGTAGAAATGCAGCTACTACTGCCATGCATTTCGTGAATACCCTTGGTGCTGAAGCCAGACCAAAAGGAAGAACCCTGTACTGGAAATGTCTTCCCCTGAAACGGAAACGTAAAAATTTCCTGTTATCTGGATGGATGAGAATGTGAGTGTATGCATCCTTTAAGTCTAGAGAGCAAAGCCAGTCCTGGCTTTGAAGGTATGGCAGACGAGTTCCCAGAGAAATCCGCTGCAGCCGCCGAGGAAACAACTCCCCTCTCAGCGCTCCTGCCCAATCCGGGCAGTGGGAGAGGAGGGGAAAGGCAGCCCGCCTGCTCAAAAGCGGCGTCCCTCGCCACCGGAGGGAGCCGCTGCAGCCGCCGAGGAAACAACGCCCCTCTCAGCGCTCCTGCCCAATCCGGGCAGTGGGAGAGGAGGGGAAAGGCAGCCCGCCTGCTCAAAAGCGGCGTCCCTCGCCACCGGAGGGAGCCGCTGCAGCCGCCGAGGAAACAACTCCCCTCTCAGCGCTCCTGCCCAATCCGGGCAGTGGGAGAGGAGGGGAAAGGCAGCCCGCCTGCTCAAAAGCGGCGTCCCTCGCCACCGGAGGGAGCCGCTGCAGCCGCCGAGGAAACAACTCCCCTCTCAGCGCTCCTGCCCAATCCGGGCAGTGGGAGAGGAGGGGAAAGGCAGCCCGCCTGCTCAAAAGCGGCTTCCCTCGCGGGCGCGCCCGCACCTGGCGGGCCCGCGCCTGGCGGGCCCTCGCCAGAGGGCCCTTTGGCGTGGCCCTTAGGCGCGGCACAGAGGCGCGCAAAAAAGCAAGCACCCAACATTCCCTCCCCCCCGAAAAAGCCACGCTATGTTCAACAGACACCTCCACCACCGAACCGAAGATCAACGACTCTGCAAGGAAAAACCTCACCATCCCGAACCCCAGCCGAGGCCCGAAGCCAAGCAGCAGGAAACAACTAAAATAATCAGCAACGCCGACAGGAGCACAGGAGAACCCAACAAGGAGCAGACCGAGGCGAAGGACGTCATAACCGCAAGTAGAACTCTCTCAGTACACCACACATTCCCCACCTCCAAGCTCACACCTCCACTACACACACTCCAACAGACCCGGCCCTCCTCCCCCACGGGACAGGCTCCCGCACCAAGACGCCCTACACGAATCCGGCTCGCCCTCCACGGGACAGGCTCCCGCACCAAGACGCCCTACACGAATCCGGCTCGCCCTCCACGGGACAGGCTCCCTCCACGGGACAGGCTCCCGCAACAAGACGCCCTACACGAATCCGGCTCGCCCGCCACGGGACAGGCTCCCTCCACGGGACAGGCTCCCGCACCAAGACGCCCTACACGAATCCGGCTCGCCCTCCACGGGACAGGCTCCCTCCACGGGACAGGCTCCCGCAACAAGACGCCCTACACGAATCCGGCTCGCCCGCCACGGGACAGGCTCCCTCCACAGGACAGGCTCCCGCAACAAGACGCCCTACACGAATCCGGCTCGCCCTCCACGGGACAGGCTCCCTCCACGGGACAGGCTCCCGCAACAAGACGCCCTACACGAATCCGGCTCGCCCTCCACGGGACAGGCTCCCGCAACAAGACGCCCTACACGAATCCGGCTCGCCCTCCACGGGACAGGCTCCCTCCACGGGACAGGCTCCCGCAACAAGACGCCCTACACGAATCCGGCTCGCCCTCCACGGGACAGGCTCCCGCAACAAGACGCCCTACACGAATCCGGCTCGCCCTCCACGGGACAGGCTCCCTCCACGGGACAGGCCCCCGCAACAAGACGCCCTACACGAATCCGGCTCGCCCTCCACGGGACAGGCTCCCGCAACAAGACGCCCTACACGAATCCGGCTCGCCCTCCACGGGACAGGCTCCCGCAACAAGACGCCCTACACGAATCCGGCTCGCCCTCCACGGGACAGGCTCCCTCCACGGGACAGGCCCCCGCAACAAGACGCCCTACACGAATCCGGCTCGCCCTCCACCGGACAGGCTCCCGCACCAAGACGCCCTGCACAGATCCGGCCATCCCTCCACGAGACAGGCTATCTCACCAGATACAACTCTCTCCAAACAGCCAACAGACGAAGACTTAAGAAAACAGGCATCACCTTAACAGAGCATCAAAAAAACAAACATGCACGCCACATACTTCCTCCCACTCTACCTACTAGTTACACAAATCCTCCCACCAACCACACACCCCCACCACCCACAAGCAAACACAACATGGCACCCACCAACTGTATTGTCATATTTAGAATCACGGCACATATACAAAGAGACACTCAGAACCTCCCATGCAAAACGACCATACAGACACAAACCAAGCTCCCACACCTGCTCAAAGGAAACACATGTAACAGCAACCTCCTCAACAGAGACAACCACGATAGAGCTCACAAATGCCAGATCCGTCTGCAACAAGATACACACGCTTGTAGACCACATTGAAGAGCGACAGCCCGACATAATATGCATCACAGAGACATGGCTCAACAAGACGGACAATGTTCTACTCAACCAACTAGTACCAAACAACTACTCAGCGTACAACTGCCCACGCACCAACAAACGTGGAGGAGGAGTCCTGATAATAGCGAAATCAAAACTAAACTTCAAGACACAGAGCCTCACCGATACACAGCACTGTAACACAATTAGCATCAAGAACAAGAGCATTGCAATCTGCCTAACATACAGGGCACCCAGAGCTCCACCCGACGAACTGGCCTTCACACTCGAAGAAGCCTGTGCCATAACAACAAACAACAAACCAGCGCTGCTGATTGGAGACTTCAACCTAAAATCCACCAATGCCAAAGACGCAGAGGCCTTCCTTCAAGCAATGTCCTCACTTCAATTCACACAAATAATCAATGCACCAACACACAGACATGGATCATCGCCAGACCTCATATTCGCATCCAACTACCTAACATCAAGAGACCTGATTTCTCCACCCACCATT
This sequence comes from Ichthyophis bannanicus, assembly GCA_033557465.1. Classification (NCBI taxonomy): domain Eukaryota; kingdom Metazoa; phylum Chordata; class Amphibia; order Gymnophiona; family Ichthyophiidae; genus Ichthyophis; species Ichthyophis bannanicus. The sequence goes on along the minus strand of CM066036.1, from coordinate 409,356,040 downwards.
ACCCCAGTACCATGGTCTGACCACTACTTAATCGAGACAAGGCTGCGGTCACAAGAGGCCCAGACGATCGAAAGAGCAAACATCTCACACACACACAAAGACGATTCAAGCGTTTTGACAAGGACGAATTCATACAAGACACAATACAACACCTGAACACTTCTACAGATGACCTGGAGGAACAAGTCTCCAGCTGGAACAGCATTTTAGCCAACGCTGCCACACCATCCAAGGGTGGGACCGAGAAACAATACCACAACAGGAGACAAAACAAACCATGGTACTCAACAAAAATACGACAAGAAAAGAGGGAACTCAGGAAGATTGAACGGAGATGGAGAAAAAACAAAACAACTGCCGACCAGCATCTTTATCTAACGAAGCAAAAGCAATACAATGAACACATCAACCAATCAAAGAGGGAATTCCACACAAACATGATAAATACCTCCATCAACAAACCCAGAGAGCTTTTTGAAATAGTAAAGATCCTCACAAAAGAGCAAACAACGGAAGGGGAAGCACAAATTGATCCACAGGAATTCGCCGACCACATCAAAGAGAAATTTCACTCCGCAGAACAAACAACGCCTAGTAGAACCACAAGAACGGACGTATACCCCAAAACCTGGGGCACATTCTCCTCACCATCAACAGAACAGATATCCCACATCATCTCTACAATCAACACTAGCACCGCTCCTACAGACCCATGCCCAGTGTCATGGGTCAAAGCCACCAAATCAAGCCTCATCCCCACCATACATAAAATAGTATACGACTCACTCACTCAAGGAATCATGCCAAAGCAACTAAAACTTGCATCAGTAAGACCAATCACAAAGAAAACAACGCTCGACAAAAAAGATCCAGCAGCGTACCGACCAATCTCCAGCATACCCTTCCTCGCAAAAATCATTGAAAAAGCGGTTCAACTACAACTTCAGGATCACATCGACAAATATGAAACACTCGACGACAACCAACACGGATTTCGTCCCAACCACGGTGTCGAAACGCTACTGATCTACCTCTTCGACAGCATCCTAAGAATAATTGACAATACCAGGAATGGAATCATAATGATCTTCATCGACATCTCCTCAGCATTCGACACAGTGGACCACAACATACTCCTGGAAAGACTAAAAAACACTGGTATACACGGCATCACACTGAAATGGTTCCACTCGTACCTAACCGAAAGACAGCTACAGGTCAAGGTGGGACACATCACCTCCCGACCCATCAAAATCCATCAAGGAGTACCTCAAGGATCTGCGCTCTCAGCACTCCTATTTAACATCTACATCCAACCAATATGCAACATCATGAAAGAGAACAACATTCAATACACAATCTATGCGGACGACATCATGATATACACCCCGATATCAATCGACAACCCGGACTTCTCTAAGATAACAGACTGCCTTACACAAATGACCAATTGGTGTCAGGACAACAACCTCGCAATAAACTACAACAAGACTGAAGCTTTAATCATCACTCGGAACCAAAGCTTCATACACCCACCGAATATAAAGATACAAAACACTACTATACCAATAAGGTCAGAAGTGAGATACCTCGGGTTACGCTGGACAATAAACTCAATCTCAAGCCACACATAGGCAAAACAATACAAAAAGCCTACTACAAGATGCGAATCATCAGGAGACTGAAACCACTCCTCGCCCCAGAACACTTCCGTACCGTATGTCAAGCTCTGATAACCCCACTACTGGACTTCTGCAATCCGATATACCTTGGTCTACAGAAACAAGCCATCAAACCACTCCAACTGGCACAAAACACCGCAGCACGAATCATATCCGGAACTGCAAGACAGGAGCACATAACACCCACCTTAAAGGACTTACACTGGCTTCCAATCAGTGCACGCATCAGATACAAAACTATCATAAACCTATACAAGATAAAACAGCACACATCAGCCAACAGCCTGCACACCCTCATACAACCAGACACCAGTACACGTCCAAGAAGAAAACAAACTCACAACCGAGTCAGCACCCCAAGTGAATACAAACACACACGCAAGGACACAACAGACCGAGCACTCTCCATGGCTGCTCCAACAATATGGAACAAACTACCGGATGATTTGAGGGCAACTACAGACCTCAAGGACTTTAGGAAACAGCTGAAAACCATGCTGTTCATAGAACACTATGGACACATCACATAGTCTAAATAGCTGTATATCAGCACACGTCACCGCCTAACACTGTATGTATATAAGATGTTTTTAGCACCACTGTATATAGCCCACATTGTACATAACTCAAACTAATCTAGCACACAACACAACACGCACCCAACTAAATTTTCACCCCCACTGCATGTATAACACACTCACACTACCAGATTGTTTGCTGTGATACCACCTTGATTATTATGATAAGGCGGTTTAGAAATACTGTTAAATAAAATAAATAAATAAATTTTGAATTTCTCTCAAAAAAGATATTTGTTCAATTCTCTGAGGTCTAGAATGGGTCTGTGTCCTCCTGTTTTCTTTGGAATAAGAAAATAGGGGGAGTAGAACCCTGCACCCTGTTGAAGAATGGGTAGTTCCTCTATTGCCCCTTGGGCAAGAAGTGTGGAGACCTTGTGATCTAGCAGATTGTCTGCAGAGGTTTATGAATTGAATTGCTTTAGAATTGTCGGAGGGGGTAAGCTGTGAAAATGAAGTTTGTCCATTGTAGGACAGGGGTACAAAGTCCAATCTTCTGCTGTTATCTGATGCCATCTGTTGACAAAGTGGCATAACCTGCCTGGAATATTGGGGGGTTGGGGACCCCTCAGAGGCAGGAAGGCAAAGCTCTCTAGGAAGGAGTCAAAGCCCTTGAGGGGGCTGAACCTGGAGAGCTGGTTGGGCTCTCGGGCCTTTTGGTTTCTTTTGCTGTCTAGTTTGTCCCTTTTGGGCAACCTGACCTGGAGTCTGACTCTGTTGGGTATAGGAAGGATAAAACTTCCTCTTTTTGCTAAAAGAGGGTTTCTTATAAGGCTTCCTTTTGGCTGGAGTGGCTGTAGACAGACAATCTATCTAAGGTAGAATTGTCAGCATCTAACTCATTAGCCTTCTCCTGCCAGTTCTTACCGAAGAGATTCTCTCCCGTGCAAGGAAAGTTGCCTAACTTGTCCTCTACCCAAGTCTCCGATGCCTGAAGCCAGGCAATCCGTCGTGCGCCAATGGCAATAGCAGAAGTTCTGCTGATGCATTCGAAACAGTCAAAGGCTGCACAATTGACAAACTTGGAGACATCCTGAGCATGCTTTATTAGAGTAAGAAAATCTTGTCTCTTATCAGCTGGGAGAAACGGGCTCATAAGTTCCACGTCTCCTGTGACTTCTTTGAGGAACATTCCCATATATAGGATATATGAACTGATCCTAGCTGAAAGCATGGAAGCTTGAAAGGTTCTGCGTCCAAAAGCATCCAGAGTCCTGCATTCACGACCTGGAGGATTGGATGCATGCCTCTTTACAATTTTCGTCCTATGCATGGCTGATTGTACTACCATTGAATGGTGTGGCAGCTGAGTTTTTTGAAATCCAGGACATGGTGGAACTCGATACATAGTATCAAGTCTCCGAGAGTGAGGAGAAGTAGTCAGAGGTGTCTCCCACATTCTGAGCATCAAGCAATGCAGAATTTCATGGATAGGCAGAGTAGCTTTAGGATATTGGAGGATTTCCAATTCCTTTTCTCTGGGTTCCTCTTCAGGAGCTACTGTGATTGAAAGACCTTTGGCCATATCACGGATAAAATCCTGAAATGACATGTCCTCTGGAGGTGACATTCTGCGTTAGGGAGAAGAGGGATCTTCTAGGAGAAAACCTCTAGTGCCAGCAGAATTGTCAGAATCTTCGGAATCGGAGAAATCAAAGTATTCCTGACTCCGATGCTCTTGCAAAGCACGATCCCGGTACCGATCGAAGTCGGTACCGAGGTGACCCGGTACCGCTTTGTCTCTCCAGCCAGAGGTGGCATGGGAAGAGTTCCCACCGGGGCCGGTACGATCAGTACCAGCATCATCGGTGTCGGTACCGGCACCGGTGTCGATGTTAGCACCGGTGCCCTTGGGAGCACTGGTACTGCAGCTGAAAGAAGAGCTGTAATACTGCGTTCAATAGCAAGAAACATCTGGTCTATCGAGGCTGCTGATGCCTGGGTGTTGGTACCGGTAAGAACAGCTGGAACCCCCGAGCATGGCACGTAGTTCTTGCGAGGTTGAGGCCTCGAGAACATTCTGAAGCCCCCTCGATGCTTTGGAAGCCGAAGTCTCCCGCCGGGGCTGTTTTGCCGGTGTGGTTCCCTAAAGGGCAATGCCAATGGCCTCTCGATGCTTAGCAGGAGAGCTACCCTTTGAGTTCCGGCTTTTATGTTTAGTTACCTGAGATCCATGGGAGGAAGAAGAGGCCCTTAACGATGTCGATGCAATGGATCTGGCATCTGAAGAAAAGAGGGTACCGAGCTTTGCGGCCCGATTCTGTCTTCCTCTTTTGGTCATCCCCATGCAGGAGAGACATTCAGTTGGAGAATGATCAGTTCCTAAACATTTTAGACACCAATCATGGGTGTCAGTGACGGAAATGGTACCACCACACTTAGTATATTTTTTAAAACCACTAGTTGGCTTTTCCATGATTTAGGAAAAATGGGGCCTAATGCCCAAAATGGTGCCTAGCACCAAAGAGGAACGTTTCTGAAAAGAAACCGTCTAAGTTTAAGGTTTTTTGGGGGGGGGTTGTATGAAAAGAAAAGAAAAGAACCGGTGGTACCGGTAAGTGTCGTGCAGTAGGCAAACGCGACCACAAGAAAGAATTTTAAAGACGGAATTTTCTGCGGTGACAGGGATAGGTCATGTCGGCTCTGCGGAAAACGAAGAACTGAAGAGGGACAGATGGAAAGGCAGGAAGGCAGTATGCATGTGCGGAGGGATGCTCCCAAAAGCGTTCCCATTGGACGCTGGGGAGCGTTCCCGCGCAGGCTCCGTTGGTACCGACGATACCCATATGTGAGGACTACATTCCTACTTGTTCCTGGAGATATAGTAGATAGTGAAAAAAGGGAGATTGAGAACTGGACGGTAAGGAAGAATGAAATCTGAGTTGAGAGAGAAAGAGAAACATAAATGGAAGAAAGTTAAAAAAAAAAAAAAAAAAAATCGAGACTTCCGGTGACGTCACGGAGCTGATGGCGGCAGTGTAGCCATGCTCCATCCAATTACCGCAATATTATCAAAAGTTAAGGCGATCCCCACATAGTACAGTGGACGGGAGTCAGGCACCCTCCTTTGTCATGTTGGCGAGAAAGAAATTAGCGGGTTTTCAATCCGCGTACATGCGAAAGGAGATGACAGCGGTATTGGAGTCGGGAGGCTCAGAGGACGTGGGAGAACCAGGAAGCTAGGAGGAGGAGGAGGAGGAGGATGTGAGTAAGATTCCGTGAGAAAGGATAAAGATGAAAGCATGGTTGCAAGTTTTCAAAGCGGAAATACATGCAGAGTTGAAGGAGATGTGAAAAGACTTGAAAGAAACTTTGCTAACAATACAGAAGGATTTGGGCTGCTTAGGGCAGCGTGTAGAGGATATGGAAGGGCACGTGGAGCAACATGAAGGGGAGCTGCAGGAAATGGCGGCGGAGCAGCGCAAGATAAAAGCCCAGCAGGAAGATATCAAGGAGAAACTAGAGGAGATAGAGGACAGAGCACGGCGGAGCAACCTCAGAATTAGAGGGGTGCCGGAGACAGAAGCTTACAAAGATTGCGCGCAGGTAGTGCAGCACCTGTGTGGACATATCTTGCGAATGGAGGAGGGGGAGGAAGGCAGAATGGCGGCAGTGGGGGTTGAAAAAGCACATCGGAGTCTGGGCCCGCGGAGAGAGAACAGGCGCAAGATATCATTGTGTTTATGAGCAGCTTCCCCATAAAAGAACAAATCTTGAATGTGGCCAGAAAATATGGTCAGATTGCATGGGAGAATTGTGAGGTTGAAATATTCAATGACCTCTCGAGGGGCACATTGGAGCTGCGGAGGAACTTGAAGGAGGTCACAGCTTACCTGAGAGGAAAAGGGTTGCGGTATAGATGGATGTTTCCATTTGGATTCTTGATGTCGGTAAACGGGGTGTCCCGGAGGGTGAAACTGGTGGAAGAAGCATGGGCTGTACTGCAGGAGCTGGGGTGTGAGAATTTACCAAGAGCAGCGGAGAGAGAGCGGAACATGCAAAGTAGAGGCGCTGATGGCAAGACACAAACGTCTTCTCAATGGCAGCGAGTGGCAGAGAAGGGGAAGAGGCTACGGAGACTGTCGCAAGAAAAGAGGACACCGCAAGTGGAGGAAGATACTTGAGAAGGATGGCAGGTGAAGGAGAGTGTGGGTGTAGCCTCCTGGCTCAGGGCGGTAGAGCCCTCTTGGACACTGGACTTTTAGGGCAGTTAAGGGGAGAGATGAGAAGGGGGGAGGAGGGAGGGAGAGGGAGTTGCAGACTGTAATGTTTGGGGGGGTTTGTGCTTGGAATTGGTAATAGAGCTGAAGGGTAAGGGGGGTAACGGGAGTGTGGGGGGGGTAACGGGAGTGTGGGGGGGTAACGGGAGTGTGGGGGGGGTCTGATTCCCAGAGAGGGGAAATATATGAAGTGGAAGGGTAATGGAATAGGACATGACACACACAGGAGGAAGGTAGGGAAGTAGAAGGGTGAGAGGGGGTTGGATGCGGGGGAGGTGTAAGGGGGAGGGGGAGGGAGAGGGAGAGTGGGGGGAGGTTGGGAAGGGAAGAGGACGGGAAGGGGGTGGGGAGGGGCGGGGGAGACACATCACAGTGGGGGGCAGGAGGAGAAGGAAGGGAAAAGGGACATAAAGATAGGGTCGGTAAATGTTAAGGGGCTGAATTCACCCAATAAGCATAGCTTGTTGTATAGGGAGGTGCAGAAGAATCACTGGGATGTGGGGTTAATACAAGAAATTCACCTGAGAAGAAAGGATGTGGGGAGGATGACGAATAGGTGATTCCCGGATCAATTTTATTCCTTTAATAAGGAAGGGGGAAAGATGGGGGGGGGGTAGCTATTTTGGTGAGGGCGGGTAGCGGGATTCAAGTGAAGGGTAGTTTTAGGGACTTGGAGGGGAGAGTAGTGGAGATAAAAGGGAAGATGGGGACAGAAGATATTGTTATTGTGTCGGTGTATGGGCCAAATGGGAATCAGATGTCTTTTTGGAAGGAAATGCGAAGGTTGTTAGAGGGGGAAGTACAGGGGAAGCTCATAGTGGGGGGGGGGGGGGATTTTAATGTTGTGCTAAAACCAGAGGTGGACAGGGATTCTGGAGGTATGGATGGGGGGGGGGAATAGATAAGGATTAAAACAATTGATGTGACAGTACAATCTGGTAGACTTTCATGGAGAGATTTGCACCCCAAAGGGAAGGAATACATATTTTTCCCAGCACTGCACAGTAGTTGCAGCAGGATTGAGATGATATTGGTAGATAAGGAATGGATTCTGGAGGTTACAGAAGGGAATATAGAGCCAACTGCATGGTCAGATCATGGGGCAGTAGAAGTGGGAATTAGAAGAGAGAGGCAAGGGGGGACTAAATTTTGGAGACTAAATGAGAGTTTGCTTAAAAGTGATGAGGTGGTGGAGGATATACACAGGGCCATAAAGGAATACATTACCTTTAATGATAATGGGGTGGTGACGGAGGTGACTGTAGGAAGGGTTGAAGGCTTTTATTAGGGGGAGATTTATTATGTGGGGGGCAAAGAAGAAAAAGGCGAAGCTGCAAAAGGAGGAGGAGTTGAGTAAATTGATTAAAGAGGCAGAGTTGAAATTTCAGAGGACAGGGGCGAAGAGGGAAAGGGGGGAGGTGGAGAAGGTAAGGGGGCAACTGCAAGCGTTATAGGTGGAGCAAGTAGCCTTTGCAATGTGGCAAGTAAAGCAGGTGTTTTATGAGTTTGGCAATAAAACAGGTAGATTGTTAGCAAGAAGGTTGAGACAGCGAAAGGTGGCTTCAATGATACACCAGATAAAAGGGAAGGGGGATGTGTGTAGGGGGGGATAACGACTTTAGGGAATATTATCAGCACTGTTCCCTCTAAGCTGTGCGCATGTGCGCGCGCACACACCTCGCCAAGCGAGCGCACATACTTTACAACAGAGCGCACAAAAATTACGGCTCTGATTCTGATAGAAAACAACACAGACGTCTTAAAATTTAAAAGTTATGATTGTAATTACTAGAAATTTCCCACTTCATTTAGTAATCGTCTATTTTCATTTAATTTGATTAAAATCAATGTGGTGTACATACTGTATTCTGACGTGTAGTCAAATTTTAAAGTATATAACTCCGAGTGTCATTATGTGGCGCACAAAAATTTAACCTTCCTTCAAAAGCTGCACACAGCTGATATTTTATGTGCACACAGCCTACAGAAAATTAGAGGGAACATTGATTATCAGGAATTATATACAAGGGAGGAAGGGATTGGGGAGGAGCAGATTCAAAGGTACTTAGAGGAGGCAAAAAATTATTAGAACTTCCAGAGGGAGCCCAAGACGGTCTAGAAGCCAGAATTACGGGAGAAGAGGTGGGGAGGGCGGTAAGGGGGATGGGGGGGGGGGAGGCCCCGGGCTTAGATGGGTTACCGGGAAGCTTTTATAAGATATTTTTGGGAGAGATAGGGGAAATATTGGAAGAGGGAAGAGAGCTTTCCAGGGAGATGCTGACAGCAGGGATTACCATCTTGCCAAAGCCAGGGAAGGATCCTATGAGTTGTAGCTCATATAGACCAATTTCTCTACTTAATGTTGACGTTAAGATTCTAGCAAAGATTTTGGCAGGGAGGTTAGCACCGTGGTTAATGGGAATAATAAAGGAAGATCAAGCAGAGTTCATTATGGGGTGACAGGCGGCTGATAATATTAAAAGAGCGGTAGGGGTGGTTTGGGAGGCAGGGCAGGGAAAGGAAGATTTTTTATTGATGTCAATTGACGCTGAAAAGGCCTTTGATAGGGTACATTGGGAGTTTTTAATGAGGGTAATGAAGAAAATGGGGTGTGGGCCAAATTTTGAGAAATGGATATGAGGATTATATGCGGGACCCCGAGCGCGAGTTAAAATTAATGGGCGGTATTCAGGGGATTTCGGATTGGGGCGTGGGACCAGGCAGGGGTGCCCAATGTCGCCGTTGTTATTCGCAATGGTGGAAGAACCATTAGCGGAGAGGATAAGGATGAATGGGGAGATATTTGGGATGGAAAGGGGTGGGATTAGTCATAAGATATCATATGCGGATGACATTTTATTGTATATTAGTAAACCACAGCTGTCTTTACCGGAGGTGATGAGGGAGGTGGAGAGTTTTGGGGCAGTGTCCGGCTTTAAAATGAATGTGGATAAGACAGAAGTGCTGAAGGTGAAGGTGTCCAGGGAGGTGGAAGAGCAAATGAAAGGGGAATATTCTTTAAGATGGGTTAACAAATCTCTGGGTTACCTAGGGGTTCAAATTCCAGCGAGATATGAGGAACTTTATAAAGTAAATTATCTGAGATTACTGGGTGAAATTAATAAAGATCTAGAGGGGTGGATGAGGTACGAAATTTCCTGGCTAGGAAGGATAGCAGAGGTTAAAATGAATATTTTACCACGCTTGTTATACTTATTTCAGGCTCTACCGGTAGAAGTACTGGAGGGAGAATTGAGGGTGATGGAAAGAAAGCTCTTTCAATATATTTTGAAGCAGCAGCCGCTGAGGATCGCGAGGGCGGTCTTGTATGTGCCTAAAGAAGAGGTGGGGTTAGGGGTTCCTAACCTGAGGGATTATTACAGTGCAGCTCAGGTTAGACATGTAATGGACTGGAGAGCTAGTAAAGCACAGTTACTTACCTGTAACAGGTGATCTCTGGGAACAGCAGGAATAAGTCTTCACATATGGGTACGTCGGTACCGACTGAGTCTGCGCAGGAACGCTCCCCAGCTTCCAATCAGAAAGCTTTTGGAAGCATCCTACCACGCCTGCGTGCTGCCTTCCCACCTTTCCCAACTGTCTCTCCTCAGTTAAGTTTTAAAGCTGAGACAAAGAGAGAGAGAGAGAGAGAAGGGAAAGATAGAGATAGAGAAAATACAACTCCTGGGGAGGTGGGGGGGGGGGGTTGTGAAGACTTATTCCTGCTGTTCCCAGAGATCACCTGATACAGGTAAGTAACTGTGCTTTCTCCAGGAACAAGCAGGAATGAGTCTTCACACATGGGGACTCCCAAGCTAAGATGCCTGGAGTCCCAGCATGTTATAGACTGGAACATGCTACACCTCATATCGCCAGGCATCCTCAGGATGGAGGGTAGGAGTTGAGAACAGAAAGGTGCTGTAAGAGACAGCCAACCTAGCATAGGACTGCAGGCAAGGAGTCCTTGTGTGGATGACAATTATCATCAATATATTGAAAAGGAAATATTGCAATATGGACCTCCCCTAACAGGATTGCAGAAAAGTATGGAGGTTCATGAGATCTACTGGGGATCCAGTAGAGGAACCTCAAGGAGGACCCCACTTTGAAGTGGAGGTAATAAATCTGTTAGAAAAAACAGTGGAGGTCAGAATCCTGAAAGGTGAGAGGTAACCCCAGAGATCAACTGGGGTACTACAAAAACAGTAGGCCTTCAGCGGAAGGCTTTATGGAAAAAAAAAAAAAAAACTAGACTCTTTTGGCTGCAGAGTGGCTCACTCTTAGGAGCAAAAAGAGGAAAGGCTGACCGATTTGGACAAACCAGCCTAGTCCTTGTGGGAAGAAGGGGTATGGAAAACCCCCTGTATCCCAAAAAGAAGGACAGATGTCTGAGCCATTAGATCCGCTGATTAACTGAAGATCCACAATGTCTTTCCTAACTGGTGTAGCTAGGAAAGATACTGGAGATGGAGAGCTTCAGGGGTACCTAAACCTTAAGGTTATGGTAGAAGTTGTTAACTACCACGGGAAGTGGTTGTGTGTGTATAACCCCAAACATGCTGGACAGCATGGTATGGGTAGAGCCCAATTGACAGAATCATATAGAGATATGTATAGCTATATGAGCATAGACAGTCAGATAGATATGTGAATACATATTTACCAATAATAAAATATCTCAACAGACACACATATATATGTATATATATATACATATAGATATATAGAAAGACATATAAGAATATATCTATAGTGAGATATAGAAGGGCATAATATATATACACACAAATGACAGATATATATATCTATAGAGATGTATACAGATATAGCACAGTTACTTACCTGTAACAGGTGATCTCTGGGAACAGCAGGAATTAGTCCCCACTTATGGGTACGTCGGAACCGACGGAGCCTGCGCGGGAAAGCTCCCCAGCATCCCAGGAAGGAAGCTTTTGGGGCCTCCCACTGCACATGCGCGCTGCCTTCCCGCCTTCCTGACCAGCTCTCCTCAGTTCGAGTTTATAGCTGAGACAATAGAGAGAGGAAAGGAAGATAGATAGAAGATACAACTCCTAGGGGAGGTGGGTGGGTTGTGAGGACTAATTCCTGCTGTTCCCAGAGATCACCTGTTACAGGTAAGTAACTGTGCTATCTCCAGGAACAAGCAGGAATAAGTCCTCACTTATGGGGACTCCCTAGCTAAGATGCCTGGGAGATCCCCTTCCAAGGGTTCGCCATCTTCGTATGGATCTCAGGCATCCATCCTGGGAAGGTGGGCAGGAGTTGTTCAAGTATGGAACAGGTGTTTGAGGACAGCCTGACCAAACAAGGCATCCCGGCGGGAGTCCTTGTCCAAGCAGTAATGGGCTGTGAAGGTATGAACCGAGGCCCATGTGGCGGCTCGACAGATCTGATCTATGGATACAGAGTGAAGATGAGCCATAGAAGTAGCCATGGCTCTCACATTGTGAGCTGTGACATGGCCTTCCAGAGAAATATTTTTACTCTGGTAAGCAAAGGAAATACACTGAGCAATCCAATTGCAAAGTGTACGTTTGGAGACTGGAAGTCCCAAATGAGAAGGATCAAAAGCCACAAAAAGCTGGGAAGACTTTCGATGTGGCTGAGTCCTGTTGAGGTAAAAGGCAAGAGCTCTTTTACAATCTAAAAGTATGAAGGTTCCTCTCTGCACTGGATGCATCAGGAGCTGGAAAAAAGACAGGTAGATATACCTCTTGATTAAGATGAAAAGGCGAGACCACTTTGGGCATAAAGTGGGGATTCGTCCTAAGGACCACCTTATCATGAAGAAACCTGGTATAAGGTGGATGAGCCACTAAGGCCTGTAGTTCACTGATGCGGCGAGCCGAAGTGACTGCAATAAGGAAAAGGACCTTCCAGGAAAGAAATTTCAAGGAGGCAGAAACCAACGGTTCAAAAGGTGGCTTCATAAGCTGACCCAGAACTAGGTTCAAGTCCCATGCTACAGGAGGAGGTCGGATGGGAGGCTTAGTTAGAGTCAGGCCTCTCATGAACCTTGCAACAAGCGGATGAGAGGAGACAGGTTGTCCATTTATAGGTTTTAAGGATGCTGCAATAGCACTCAAATGGACTCTTACTGAATTCGTCTTAAGGCCTGCATTAGAAAGATGCAGGAGATAGTCTAGTAGAGAATTCAAAGGAAGTGCTAGAGGGTCAAGACCCTGTTGAGCACACCAAATGGAAAAGCTTTTCCATTTGAAAGCATAGGAACGCCTCGTGGAGGGTTTCCTAGAGGCATGAAGGATATCTTTCACTGGTTGAGAAAGATTGAAGTCATGAAGGCTTAGGCCTTCAGTAACCAAGCTCGGAAGTGTAGGGACTTGGGGTTTGGGTGCCACAAAGTCCCCTCTTCCTGAGACAGAAGGTCTGGCGCAGCTCCCAGGTCCAGAGAGGGTCCCTGGGAGAGATGCATAAGTAGAGGGAACCACACTTGGCGTGGCCAGCGTGGAGCTATGAGGATCATCGATCCGTGATCTCTCTGGAGTTTGAACAGAGTCTTGGGAATCAAAGGAATGGGTGGAAAGGCATATAGGAATTACTGACCCCAATGCAGGAGAAAGGCGTCATTGGCCTGAGCCTCCTGACACGGATTCCTGGAACAGAACCGGGGAAGTTTGGCATTCCACGGACTTGCAAAGAGGTCTATGTCCGGGGTTCCCCATTCCTGAAAGATTCTGCGTATCTGGTCCATATGTAGGGACCATTCGTGTGGAAGCAGAACTCAACTGAGTCTGTCTGCCCGAGAGTTTTGAACCCCTGGAAGATAGACTGCCAGAAGATGAATTTGATGCTCTCTGGCGAAGGCCCATAATCTGAGAGCTTCGTTGCAAAGTGACAGAGAGCCTGTCCCTCCTTGTTTGTTTATGTAGAACATGGCTACCTGATTGTCTGTCTGGACTAGGACGGTCAGGTTGACTAGGAGGGTATGGAAGACTTTGAGGGCAAAGAAGATTGCTCGCAGTTCCAGGAGGTTGATGTGAAGGGTGGTCTCTTGGGGAGACCAAGTACCCTGAGTGGAGAGGTGTTGAAGATGGGCTCCCCACCCTGTTTGGGAGGCATCTGTTGTGAGGGTTGCTTGGGGCAACAAAGTTTGGAAGGGGGTCCCCAACAACAGATTCTTGGTGGACATCCACCATTGGAGGGACCAAAACAGACGCTTTGAGGTGAGTATTTGGTCGGAGAGCGCTCCTGATGCTTGAGTCCACTGGGTGGCCAAGGTCCATTGAGCTGCTCTCATATGAAGACGAGCGTAGGGCACCACGTGTACCGTGGAGGCCATGTGGCCCAGAAGTCGTAGCATTTCTCTGGCTGTCAAGTGACTGCTGGATTGAGCTTGGGAGGCCAAGCACATCAGACGTTGGCCCCGGACTTGAGGTAGGTAGGCCCTTGCAGTGGCGGTGTCCAACTGGGCCCCTATGAATTCCAGAGACTGAGTAGGGGTAAGTTGAGACTTGGGAAGGTTTACCACCAGTCCCAGATACTGCAGAATGTGCCTGGTGCGGTCCAGGGAAATCTGGGCCTGTGACTGAGATGGAGCTCGGATGAGCCAGTCGTCCAGATATGGGAATACAAAAATTCCCAGACCTCTTAGAAATGCAGCCACCACTGCCATGCATTTGGTGAACACTCTTGGAGCAGAGGCCAGACCGAAGGGAAGTACTCTGTACTGGAAATGTTTTCCCTGAAACAGAAATCTTAGATATTTTCTGTGGGATGGGTGGATGAGTATATGTGTGTACGCATCCTTGAGATCTAGAGAACAAAGCCAATCCTGACTCTGAAGGTATGGAAGGAGAATGCCTAGAGAAAGCATTTTGAATTTCTCCTTGTACAGAAATTTGTTCAATTCTCTCAGATCTAGGATAGGTCTGAATCCCCCTGTCTTCTTTGGTATGAGAAAATAAGGGGAGTAGAATCCTGTCCCTTGTTGAAGAAGAGGAACCTCTTCTATTGCCCCTTGGGCAAGGAGAGAAGAGATTTCCTGACCCAACAGGTCCAGGAGAGATGGGGGAGAATTGAAATGCCTCACCATGGTATGTGGAGGAAGGTTGGAAAAATGAAGTTTGTAACCCTCTCTGATGATAGAGAGGGTCCAGTGCTCTGATGTAATTTGCCCCCATCTGGGAGCAAAGTGAGCTAACCTTCCGGGAATGGTGAGGGGCTCTGGTTGTTCTAGAGCCAGAAAGGTTAAGTTCTCTAGGGGCAAGTCAAAACCCCTGAGGGGGTTGAGCCTGCTGAGGAGTGGTAGACGCTGCAGGCTTTGACCTCGCCTGTTTAGGTTGCTGACGTTTAGCAGCAAAGCGAGGCTGAGAAGATTGTTGGCCAGTATTTGTGGAAAATCTGGCCTTCTTGTAGTAAGGCCTCTTGAAAGACTTTTCTTGGCAGGAGTAGAGGTAGACTTAGAAAGTCTATCCAATGTAGCATTTTCTGCGTCCATTTGAGTGGCTTTAATTTGCCAGTCTTTACCAAATAAGTTCTCACCTGTACAGGGCAGATTCCGTAAGCCATCCAGGACCCAGGGTTCTAGGTCAGAGGCCTGGAGCCAAGCAAGTCGTCGGGCTGCAATGGCAATGCCCGAAGCTCTACCGGCACCTTCAAAGGAATCAAAGGCTGCTCTGTTGGAGAACTTAGAAACATCTAGAAGCTGTTTCACTATAGAAATGAACTCCTCCTTTCTATCCTCCGGGATAAAGGGGGCAAAATGCCGTACCTTTAGGGCAAGTTCCCTGAGAAACATGCCCATATACAGACTATAAGAATTAATCCTGGCTATAAGCATACTAGCCTGGAAAATTTTCCTGCCAAAAGAGTCTAGGGTCTTACATTCTCGCCCTGGAGGGGTAGAAGAGTGCCTTTTGGTGCTCTTAATCTTTTTCAGCGCAGACTTCACCACAATGGAATGGTGAGGCAGCTGAGTCTTTTGAAACCCAGGAGAAGGAGGGACCCGGTACATGGTGTCCAACCTACGAGAGTAAGGAGACAACGTTAGAGGAACCTCCCATAAGTCCATCAAGTGTTCTTGAAGGATTCCATGGATAGGCAGGGTGACTGCCTCTTTAGGAACCTTAGGGTATCCAAAAATATCCAATTTCTTTGACCTAGGTTCTTTTTCAGAGGATGTGGTAATAGAAAGTCCTTTAGCTAGCTCTATAATGAAGTCTTGAAAGGACAAATCCTCTGGTGGAGACATTCTCCTCTTTGGGGAAGAAGGGTCTTCATGAAGAACTAGAGACAGCTCATCAGAGTCCTCAGAGGAGTCAAAATCCTCAGAATAATCAGAGTATTCTCTATTTGCTTCCAACGCACGATACGCATACCGATCGGTATCAACATCGGGCGTACCGGGTATGGGATCGGTATCGGGTGAAAACCCGGATCCGGCATGCGGAACCGATCTGCGTTTGGAAGTCGATGGTCTCGGTTCCGGTATGGGAGACGATACCGGAACCGGACCCGGTACCGCTGAACGCGGTACCGAGGGCGTCGCAGCTTTAATAAAAGCCAGCATGGCCTGCTGCATGGTCTGAACAGTATTGCTCATAGACGCCACTGCTGACTGGATGTCGGTACCGGTATGGGCCGGTACCCCAGAGCAGTCTAACAGGTGATTGATCAGTCGAGGCCGTGCCATCGATGTCAACCTGTAACCCCATAGATTGTGCTTTGGAAGCCAGAGCTTCCCGCCGGGGTTGTTTGGCTGGGGCAGGATCCTCAGATTCAAAAGTGAGAGCCTCTCGATGCTTTGAAGGAGATTTGCTCTTTGAGGACCTGCCCAAAGAAGGTTTGGTTACCTGAGATCCATCTGGAGAGGAAGACCTGGATGACTGTGATGCTGGATTATCTGAAGCAAACAGCACATGGAATTTGTTGGCCCGGTTCTGCAAACCACGTTTAGACATCTGGGAGCAGGATGGGCAGTCCGGAATGGAGTGGTCAGGTCCCAAACATTTAAGACACCATTCATGGGTGTCTGTGACAGAAATAACAGCACTACACTTGGTACACTTCTTAAAACCAGGGGCTGGTTTCTCCATGAGGAGAATTTGTGTAGGCCTGAGGCCTAACCGAAGTCACCAAGTTGTGCAAAGATAAAGATTTTTTTTTTTTTTTTTTTTAAAGAAAAGAAGAGAGACCGGCGGTACCGGTTTCGGTATGGGGAAGGCAGGTACGCGGTCTAAAGAAACAAACTAAAACAATATTTTCTTCAGCGGTGACAGGAACACGACCTGCTGGCTCTGCGGAAAAAGAGAAACTGAGGAGAGCTGGTCAGGAAGGCGGGAAGGCAGCGCGCATGTGCAGTGGGAGGCCCCAAAAGCTTCCTTCCTGGAAAGCTGGGGAGCTTTCCCGCGCAGGCTCCGTCGGTTCCGACGTACCCATAAAGTGAGGACTTATTCCTGCTTGTTCCTGGAGATATATATAGATATGAATATATAGGCCTATATATAGGTGTCTGCAGTTAAGCAGAGATATGCCTATAGAAGTATATTCACATAGGATATGTGGAGAGGAAAGGTTCATCTAATAACAAGAAGGTGGAACCTACTTGAGGAGATATATAGAGAATCTATTCCTCCTGGTTATGATGGAGGGAGTCAGGGGAAAAATCTTCCTGACAAGGAACAGACTAGATTGCTGCAAGAATGCTAGCCAGTGAAATAACCAGGATAGTTACGTGAAGAGCAGAGGATAATATCAGTCTGCAGGCAGCAAAGTCTCGAGTCTTCCAGAACTCTAGCATGGTAAATGGACAGAAGACGCATAGGAATGAGATACCATGTTGGCCTACTTGAGGGGCAAAAAGGGTATCATGCGTTCTTTAGCTGAATATGCACTGTCCATGAAGGATTAGGATACCATGAGGACGAGCTGCAGGGAAAAAAAGAGCATATTCCCGGTGGGAATCCAGAGGACCAAACCAGGGAATTGAACAACTCTTTAATCTTTCACGTAAGAGAAGGCCCATGTCCTTTGTTTTAAAAAGGAGATAGAAGGGTAGGAAGAGCCCTTCCAGTCATGAGGGCATTACTGAGGGAGCCTTTTCCAACCATCTAAGACAGCTGTTAGAGAAAATCCTAATGCTCTCAAGCAAGGGCCCACAGTGGAAAGCTTCTCTGTAGAGTTGCAGAGAGCATGATGCAGGAGAATTAGGGGATAGAACTGGCTGTTGGAAAAGCCAGTACCTACGTCAACTATGCTGCCAAACCCAAGGGAATTGGAGATGGCAAGAATAGAAAAAAATTCAAGAAACCTGTAGTGATTAGATTTTCCAAGACAGATGAATCCACTGTCTTGGAGTCACTACTAAGGCCAGAAAGAATGTCCATGGAGGACAACCCTGGATGCTTGTGGAAAAGAACCAGTGGTCCAATCACTAGAGCTCCCGCATGGGCAGCTGCTAGTAAGACAGCAGAATAATCTTTCTGTTTAAAAACAGAAAGAACAGACAGAGCAGGAGTAAGAAAGCTCTGGACCGGTCTGATAAGCTGCCCTAAAGCAAAAGGGAAGAAGGGCGTTAACTCAGAGAGGAAAAACTCCACACTGGAATAGTGACAAAACTAGAGGGGCTGAAGAAGAAGCCCTCCAGTGTAGTAGTACCACTCTTACAGAGGAAATGCTTGGTAAGAGGGTAGAGAAGATAGAGCTGAATGGAGACTTACAATGTGGTAAGTCTGTAGAAAGGAAAAATTCATGCTGGTACAGAAAAGCTATCGTTTGATAGTTGTTAAACCTCTTTCCCTGGCAGGAAGAAGAGGAGAAACCTGTGACCTATAGGCATGAACATCCTAAGAGCTCATATAACAGAGAAAAAAGTGGATGTCTTGTGAAAAGAGATCCATGCCTAGAGTTTAGAATGAAAGCAGTGGGAGGCTTCTACTGAGAAGAAGCAAACTGCAGGTTCTAAACCCCAAGAGGCATAAGAAATATGATGATGATTAATCAGAAACCCTGCGGTTGCTGGGTTTGCTGAGCCTGGTGAGTGTGTGGATTCTTCAGACCAGGGCGATGTTTCTCCTGTTTGGGAACATCTGTATGATGGGCAGAAGATGGATAAAACCTTCTCCCCCTAGGGGAAGAAGTTTGGTAGGACATTTCCTACCTACTGGGAAAGAAGAAGGCGTAGAACAGCCCTTAGAAACAGGTAAGTCAGTGGACCACTGAGTAACCTGACAGACTCCTTATTGAAGAGATTTTCTCCAGTGCAAGGAGTATTACCCAGTCTTTGTTGTGCCCATTTGTCTAAGTCTGAAGCTTGGAGCCAGGCTCTACGTCGTGCCCCTATAGCTATAGCAGAAGTCCTGCTAACAGACTCAAATGAGTCTAGGGAAGCACGAGTAAGAAACCAAGAAATATTTTGAATATGACTAAGCAGTGAGGAATAGTCTGTACTCTTGGGCTCTGAAAGAAAAGGAGTCAAAAGATGTAATTTCTTTGTGACCTCCTCAAGAGATAGACTCATATAAAAAATATATGAGAGAATTCTTGCTGAAAGCATGGATGTCTGGAAGGTTTGAAGTCCAAAGGCATTTAGTGTCTTAGACTCACGACCTGGCGGATAAGAAGAGTGCTTTTTCTTACTCTTCACCCGCCTCATTGCTGATTCCACTACAATGGAATGATGAGGAAGTTGAGTCTCTTGAAACCCTGGAGAGGGGGGCACCTGATATAGGAGATCAGTTGCTCTGGAAGGTGGGGGTACCCTTAAAGGTGCTTCCCACATTCCTAGAAGAAGATCCTGCAAGGAATGATGCAAAGGAAGCATTATATTTTCCTTTGCTTCGGTAGAAACAGATGGAAAAATAGCTCTATTACGTTCATCAAAACATATAGGGAAAAAGTCCCATGCATTAATGTTCTTCTTTTACCATTTTCAACAGTGTTACGTATTACTCAAATTCTACCAGGAGGTCTCAGACTTTCTGTAGCACCAATTCCATAGACTTGAACGTCAATACAGAAGAGTATGTGCTTGATCGCATCAACGACCTCCTTGGTAGCTAACAACTGCACATAAGTTTAGCGAGTGTAATCTTATCCCTCATAGTGCTTCTTATTAATATGGTTCAAAAATATGCTGTGATATGGTAACTTTCAAATGACTCAACTGGTTCACCATATCAATAGTCCTTTATCGCTAATACTGATGGCTAGAATTTTTAATAACACTATCAAATGATCCCGACGCTTTCCCCCAGCGCCTTCGTAGCGTTTCTCCTATTAGGGTTCTTCAGGGGATCAATTATGGATCCTGCAAACAAACAGAATAGAGCAGAGAATCATTCCCAACTCATCGCTATCTTATCTACTTCCAAACCGCATAAAGCTAACAGGACCAAAATCTATAAATACTTACAAAAATGCTGCCCACGTCTCAAATTAAGTATCTCCTCAACTTTCTCATAAACGTATTCCTTCTCACAAATGCAGAAAGACGCCGCGCATGCGGCCTATGGCTACTAGAGCCATATTTAAAGGGAAACGTAGTATAACGTAGCAAACTCCTCCCCTTTATCCCAACTCTAAATTCTAAAGCTCTTCTCAAGGGGCTGATCATCCCGAACTAAGAAAATGTAACCGCTACACCCTCCAACTTCAACAGAACCCTCGGGACTCTATAAACAGCACTCGAATACCCCTAATCTTCTAAAAAAGTCAAGGAATCACAGAGAATCGTAATCACATACATGCCGACCATTCTATCATTGCATTCAAGCCATTGGGTATGACTGTATCCAATTTGTGAATCCATCTGTTCCCTCAGAATCAAAACTTGATCATGAGTTCTACCCCCACTACCACTTTCAACTTTATCAATACAAAAACACAACATTTCTTCAAAACAGTGACCCACATCAAGGCAGTGCTGAACTAAGGGAGCTGTCAATGTTTTACACCGTAACTTGCTTCGATGTTCTCTCATACGCACCCGAAAGGAGCGTAGCGTTTTGCCTATATAAAGGAGACCACATAGGCACTTCACTGCATATACTACCCCCATGGAGTCACACGTCGTTAAAAATGATAAAGTATAATTAATTTGGCGATGTGTGAACATCGTTATTTCCAAAGTGATTGCACATATATCACAAGACCCGCAGCGTCTATGCCCTTTCTCCCCCACTTCTCCCTCTAAACTAGGCAAAACGGCGGGGCTCAAATATTCCTTTAAATTACGGTGCCTTTGCCAAACGCACCGCAATTTCTTCCCCGCTAAACCCGGTACTGTAGTTAATACATTTTTATGACTTTGTAGACTGCGTTGAATTTCCTGGCTCAGTGGGGAAAAGTTTGTGATTAAATTCACACTATCAACATCAGCGCTCTCCCTATGGTTAGACAGAGTTAGAAGCAAGTTTCTATTATTATAAAGAGCTCTACGATATGCTCATTTAACTACCTGACGTGGATAACCCCTGTCAAGAAAATTCACCATCAACTGTCGTGACTGTAATTTAAACTCGGTATCACTCAAACAGTTCCTATGAAATCGGAGGAACTGTGAGAATGGGAGCCCCATCCTTAATTGGTCTAGAGTATTAGCGATAAAGGACTATTGATATGGTGAACCTGTTGAGTCATTTGAAAGTTACCATATCACAGCATATTTTTGAACCATATTAATGAGAAGCACTATGAGGGATAAGATTAACTGCACATAAGTTTAGCGAGTATTTTAGCTACCAAGGAGGTCGTTGATGTGATCAAGCACATACTCTTCTGTATTGACGTTCAAGTCTATGGAATTGGTGCTACAGAAAGTCTGAGACCTCCTGGTAGAATTTGAGTAATACGTAACACTGTTGAAAATGGTAAAAGAAGAGCATTAATGCATGGGACTTTTTCCCTATATGTTTTGATGAACTAATAGAGCTATTTTTCCCGAGTGATTTAACGTTCAGGAATAGACCATCTTTTGCGTGTTGTCACGATGGCAGAAGGTCCACCAGGATGGCAAGATATTTTAAGTTATACACAGGACCACATAGCAGGCCTGGTTCAGGAAAAGACTCCATTTGCACAAGCTGAAGCTCAACTACAAGATCAGGACGTAGCTACATGGGACTCCTTAATAGTTCTACAGAAGAAGAAGGTTCGGTCCGAGTTACATCGTTTGTCTCTTATCGAATATATAAGCCGGCAACAAATCCCCCGGGGGCTTAGAATGTATAAGGAGCCACGAATCCCTACAACTGAGTCAGATTTCATTGAGTAATGGAATAAGATCTTAAACAAGTGTTCACTTGACCTAATGGTTCTCATAGTGGACACAGTGAAAAAAGACGTTCAGAAATTAACCGAAAAGATAGAGGACATTCAAAATCGTTTAAAGTCCTCAGAGGAGGACAAGGTTTATAAAGAAAGAATGGAGGATTTGAAGAAACAACTGTCAGTAGTCTATCAGGAAATTATGGTTAAAAAAACAAAAAAAAACTTAAAAGGGATCACACAGATTATACAACAGGGTACGTCTACCCGTGGATGAACACCAAACGAAAGATGAAAAAAACAAAAAAACGGGTGGAATTTAACGATTCTACTGAAGATACTGTGTCCACCGATTCGAGTGCCTCTTTAAGGGAAGGGCCTTTTTTAGATCACGACAAGGAGGATCAACAAAAAGACAAGAAAAAGAAGGAATTAGATCGAGGGAAGTCTCGGGAACGAGTCCCTCCGAAGAGGAAATAAGGAGAGATAGATCTACTACTCAAATGTCCGACTTAGTAGTGAATATATCTGGCGTAACTTTATCCCCACATGAGATGGCAGTCCTGTGTAAGGGTTTATCCTTTGTTCCTAGGACGAATTTTGATCTATTCCAGTTTCATGTGGATTTTGAAAGACTTATACGAAAATTGTCATTAAAACATTTTTTTGCAGAACAACATTCTTTTATTACGCCATTGATTGAGACCAGTTCGGAATCTAATGCGATATCCCGAATTCCGCTGCCTCTCAAGTCAAACTGGTCCCCTCCAGGCCCCTTACATCCGGGTTTGGAAATTTTTAAACAATTAGTTTTAAAAGATGTACAAATTTTACAACAGTCTAAAACATCGGTTCATCACGCTCTCACATATTCAGAGAATCAAGCATTATGTTCTTTGAAACACCATACGGATATTCTGATTAAGCGGGCAGATAAGGGAGGGGCAGTGGTGATTTTGAAACGGGAAGATTTTTGAGCGAAGCATTACGCCAACTGGGTGATACCACTACATATGAAAGATTATTTGAAGATCCGGGGAACCTTTTACAAGTCCATATAAAAGAATTGACAACATCAGCATTGTCGAATAAACTGATTTCTAAGAAAGAATTTAATTTTTTGAATGTTATATCCCCTTCAGTGGCTAAGTTTTACCTTGTGCTGAAAATACACAAAAACTTAGTTCGACCCCCGGGTAGGCCTATTGTATCCACCAGGGGTAGTTTGCTTGAGCCACTATCTGCTTTTGTAGATTCATTCTTACGGCCTTTGCTACCTAAGATTCCTGCCTATTTAAGAGATACCACCAGTTTCTTATGTACTTTGCGGGACCTTGATAGTTGGGCAGATAACGCTGACATCATTCTCGTTACGATGGACATAGTTTCACTTTACATTAATATCCCTCAAGGGGCGGCCCTGGAAGTAGTGAGAGCTACGTTATTGACCAGAAGGGATCTCTCTGAGTGTATGATAGGATTTCTAATGGAGCTAGCACATCTAGCTATATATGACAGCTATTTTTCTTTTGAGGGGGAACTTTTTAAGCAGATATCGGGAGTGGCTATGGGAGCCTCCAGCACCCCTTCGATAGCTAATTTTTATATGGCCCGTTTTGAAGATCGTTGGTTAGGCAGCTCCACATATGCCTCTAATATTATAATCTGGAAGAGATACATAGATGATGTTTTTTTGCTTTGGCAGGGGTCAGAAAGGGAGCTGCTGTCCTTTTTTCAATGGGTTAATCAGCTAGATGATAACATTAGATTTACATTTGTCCACCATAGAGATTCAATGACTTACCTCGATGTTAACATCACTAGAGGGAGGGGACAATGGGTGACATCTATATTTAGAAAACCTACTGACAGAAAAATGCTCCTTCACTATCGCAGTGCACACCCTAGACCACTTAAGGAGGGGCTCCCATTCTCACAGTTCCTCCGATTTCGTAGGAACTGTTCGAGTGATACAGAGTTTAAATTACAGTCACGACAGTTGATGGCGAATTTTCTTGAGAGGGGTTATCCACGTCAGGTAGTTAAACGAGCATATCGTAGAGCTCTTTATAATAATAAAAACTTGCTTCTAACTCCATCTAACCATAGGGAGAGTGCTGATGTTGATAGTGTGAATTTAATCACGAAATTTTCCCCACTGAGCTGGGAAATTCAACGCAGTCTACAAAGACATAAAAATGTATTAACTACAGTACCGGGTTTAGCGGGGAAGAAATTGCGGTGCGTTTGGCAAAGGCACAATAATTTAAAGGAATATTTGAGCCCCGCCGTTTTGCCTAGTTTAGAGGGAGAAGTGGGGGAGAAAGGGCATAGACGCTGCGGGTCTTGTGATATATGTGCAATCACTTTGGAAATAATGATGTTCACACATCGCCAAATTAATTATACTTTATCATTTTTAACGACGTGTGACTCCATGGGGGTAGTATATGCAGTGAAGTGCCCATGTGGTCTCCTTTATATAGGCAAAACGCTACGCTCCTTTCGGGTGCGTATGAGAGAACATTGAAGCAAGTTACGGTGTAAAACATTGACAGCTCCCTTAGTTCAGCACTGCCTTGATGTGGGTCACTGTTTTGAAGAAATGTTGTGTTTTTGTATTGATAAAGTTGAAAGTGGCAGTGGGGGTAGAACTCATGATCAAATTTTGATTCTGAGGGAACAGAGATGGATTCACAAATTGGACACAGTCATACCCAATGGCTTGAATGCAATGATAGAATGGTCGGCATGTATGTGATTACGATTTGCTGTGATTCCTTGACTTTTTTTTAGAAGATTAGGGGTATTCGAGTGCTGTTGAAGTTGGAGGGTGTAGCGGTTACATTTTCTTAGTTTGGGATGATCAGCCCCTTGAGAAGAGCTTTAGAATTTAGAGTTGGGATAAAGGGGAGGAGTTTGCTACGTTATACTACGTTCCCCTTTAAATATGGCTCTAGTAGCCATAGGCCGCATGCACGGCGTCTTTCTGCATTTGTGAGAAGGAATACGTTTATGAGAAAGTTGAGGAGATACTTAATTTGAGACGTGGGCAGCATTTTTGTAAGTATTTATACATTTTGGTCCTGTTAGCTTTATGCGGTTTGGAAGTAGATAGGATAGCGATGAGTTGGGAATGATTCTCTTCTCTATTCTGTTTGTTTGCAGGATCCATAATTGATCCCCTGAAGAACCCTAATAGGAGAAACGCTACGAAGGCGCTGGGGAAAAGCGTCGGGATCATTTGATAGTGTTATTAAAAATTCTAGCCATCAGTATTAGCGATAAAGGACTATTGATATGGTGAACCAGTTGAGTCATTTGAAAGTTACCATATCACAGCATATTTTTGAACCATATTAATGAGAAGCACTATGAGGGATAAGATTACACTCGCTAAACTTATGTGCAGTTGTTAGCTACCAAGGAGGTCGTTGATGCGATCAAGCACATACTCTTCTGTATTGACGTTCAAGTCTATGGAATTGGTGCTACAGAAAGTCTGAGACCTCCTGGTAGAATTTGAGTAACACGTAACACTGTTGAAAATGGTAAAAGAAGAACATTAATGCATGGAACTTTTTCCCCATATGTTTTGATGAACGTAATAGAGCTATTTTTCGAGTGATTTAATGTTCAGGAATAGACCATCTTTTGCGTGTCGGTAGAAACAGAGCCTTGTGTAGGATCGTGTCCAGGGATAGGAATGGCAAGTGATCTTGCCATATCCAGGAGGAAACTCTGAAAAGAAGGATCTCCAAAGAGAACCTCCCTTGGACAGGTTAGATCTGAAGAACTAGCCTGGGCACTGAAGGATCTATCTGAATATATAGGAATATAAGATCCTGCACGGTACAGTATGGGATCCTTAACGGATGGACGCTGGTACTGGAGGTCAGGACCAGTGACAGTCAGTACCCCATCGTCCTTGCCAGGTATCGACTCCAAACTTGGTATAGAAGGGAGTGATCCTGTTGAAAGAAGCATGGAAGGAGCTGGCCACGATGTTACTGTGGATACCGGTACCGATACCGATACCGTTGTCGGAACCGAAGCAGACACCGGAGCAGCAAGCGGTGACAGCCGAATCGGTACCGAGGTAACCGAAAGCCTTCGGCAGTAACCCTCAGTATCGAGCGTCCGGTACCGATGTGTCGGTACCAAGACGTGTCGGTACCCAGTCTTCCAGACTAGAGATCGATTCCAGACTCGGCATCGAAGGAAGCGAGTCTATCGATGTACGTCTGGAGGGTACCGACGTCGGTGGTAGTATCGGTGCCGGTACCGATACTGGAAAGTTAGTTTGGAACGTATCCACCGGTCCCATAGGTACCGAGGACGCCAGACGACGATCCCTGGTGAGGAGTGTTTTGTCCAACACCAGTGCCGATGCCAGGGTATCGGTACCGCTCGAAGCGGATGCCACCACCGGGCATGGCTCAGGTATGTTCTGTGAGGGGTGAACCCCAGGAACAACCTGAAACCCCGCATAGGCTTTGGAGGCCGGAGACTCCCGCCGGGGTTTTGAAGCCAATGGGCCCTCGAGGGCAAGGCCGGAGCTATCTACATGCTGTGCATGAGACCTACCACTCGAGGGTTGGCTAGTCTTAACAGACTGTTTGTGGGTTACCTGATCCTGTGTAGAAGAAGAACTGGTTGGTGCCCTGAAGTTGGAAGGGAACCTCATATCGAGGGAAACTCGATGTTGAAAACCTCTTCTCACAATACTGTTGCCCGAGGGCTCTGGAGGAAAAAGGTCAGGACCCAAACAAGTTAGATACCAATTTAGGGAGTCTAAAAATAAAGTAGTACCGACACAGTTTGAGCATTTCTTGGAGAAAGTGGCTGGCGGCTCCATGGAAGACATGGAGAGGCCTAGAAGGCCTGAAAAACCATAAGACACTCAGAAGAAAAAATATATCCCTTAAAGGGAAAATTTTTACAAGAAAGAAATAAAACACCGGCGGTACCGGTGACGTCGGGGAAGACAGCCGCGACCACAAGAAAACTAAGAATTAAAAGAAGAATTTTCTGCAGTGACAGGACGACGTCCTGCTGACTCCGCGGAAAAACGAAAACTGAGGAGAGACAGTTGGGAAAGGCAGGAAGGCAGCACGCAGGCGTGGTGGGATGCTTCCAAAAGCTTTCTGATTGGAAGCTGGGAAGCGTTCCCGCACAGACTCCGTCGGTACCGACGTACCCATATGTGAAGACTCATTCCTGCTTGTTCCTGGAGATAGGGGTGAAACCTTGGATATGGTTAGAAAAAACACGGGTGAAGGGAGGAAAGTTGGAGGCATGGCTGTGGGTGCCTAGGGTAGAGTGGAAGGAAATGGGGATGGGTACACCAGCCATGAGGCATATGGTGGGGGTGTGGGATAAGGTGAGGGCACAGGATATTAAAAATAGGGGTAGTGGGTTTTCGGTGATGACACCATGGAGAGGATGGAAAGCCTTTCAGCCAGGTTGGGAAGGAGGTCGTTTTGATGAATGGAGTAGTAAAGGGCTGGAATGTTTTTATCAGCTCATAGGGGAGGGAGGGTTTTGAGGAGGTAAGGAAGGAGTATGGTTGGGAGGACAAGGACAGATTTGCGTTCCTGCAGGCGGGTCACTTTCTTAAGGGAGTATTGGGGAAAGAAGGGATGGAAAGGGAAGTGTCCATAGTGGAAGCCTTACGGTATGGGAAAAAGGGCTTGAAAGGGTTGATTTCAGCATTATATAAAGGAGTACGGGGACAGCAGGAGGGGAAATTTAGGTATATGGTAGAGTGGGAGGGGGAACTTGGAAAGATAATGTCACCCATAGAATGGAGGTGGGTGTGGGATCAGATGAAAAAAGCACCTTGGTCGAGTAGTATTCGCGAAAACTGTTACAAAATTTTGTTTCAATGGTATTATACACCGGAGAAACTGCACAGGATATATCCAGGGGTTACCCCTTTGTGTTGGAGAGAGTGTGGGGAGGTGGGTACCTTTTGGCATATTTGGTGGGGGTGCACAAAGAATCAGGTATATTGGGGCAGGATTCAAAAATGGATTCAGCTGAATTAAGGGGTTGGAGTGGACAAGACACCACGTATCTTTTTATCTTTTTATTATCATGGTGGGGGGAAGGACAACAGCAGAGGGGGGTGAATGATTCTGGCATATCTAAGTGCAGCTCGGTGTGAGCTGGCAGCTGCATGGAAACAAAAGGAGGATCCCTCTGTAGTGAATTATGAGAAGAGGCTTCAGTATATTGTCCTTATGGAACGATTAATGGCTGCTCGGAGGCAGAAGGTGGATACGTCTGAAATGAACTGGGGAGTGTTGTGGCGAGGAAGGGGATTGAGGGTGTGAGGGGGAAGGGGATTGAGGGTGTGAGAGATATGACTAGTGGGAATTGATGGGGGGATTTCAATGTGGAAGTTGGGGGTCAGTGGAATAAATCAAAAATGTTGGTGGGGATTTAAAACAGTTGTATGTTGTCTGGTTGACTAAAGAATTAAATATAAAAAAAATCTATTTCAGGGAGAGAATAAAGTGAAGACAGGAGGGAAGAGAAGTAGCAGGGGACTGGAGATCCTAGAAAATGAGTTAAAAGATGATCTTCTTTTTCTTTTCCTTTCCCCCTTGTTTATCCCAGCCTACACCTTCTGTGTTATCTGTCTTGACTAGATTGTAAGCTCTATGAGCAGGGACTGTCTCTTACATGTCTGTGCAGTGCTGCGTACAACTTGTAGCGCTATACAAATGCTCAGTAGTAGTAGTAGTAGAAGACAGAGGAAAGCAGAAACAATAAACTGACATCAACACAACTCGAGAATAAAATGGCCAAAGAAAGGTAGAAAAAATCATTTATTTTCAGTTCAGTATTCTATCTTCATATTTTTCATAGTATAAGGGTATCTATATCTCTTTGTTTCCCTGGTGTTGCATTGCAGAGTCTCGCTTCTTGGGGTTTTATTCTAATTTGTATCTACATCAAGGCCAGGTGTTCTGTTAGCATGGAGTTTCTACATCACAGCAATCCCAGGTTTCTGTCAATAGAGGGAGCTCCAGGAATATGCAAAGGAGCACATCTAGGCAGTTCCTTGCTCAGTTCACTAGTGGAAGCTCCAGTGATCTGCAAGAGTGTACATTGGGGCAGTGCCGGGCTCCAGTCACTAAACAGAGCATTCACTGGGGTAGAGCACTTCAGCCATGAACAACTATGGAGGTAGATCTCAAGAAAACCAGGCTTCCTTAATAACTCCATTAAGCAGAGTAATTCTGGCAATCAAGGTAGCAGGATGTAGCTTGTTTGGGTGCTTAAGAAGCAGTGCATGAGCCATTAGTGAAGAGGCCTAGGAAGAAAGTGGTTGCAAGCTGCAAAGTCCTGTAAGGTTTGTGACAGGCAGAGCCACAAGGTGAGTATGGGGGAAACCCCAGGCAGTAGCCAGAGGAAGGGTGTTTCTCCCAGCCTCGGGGACAGAGGAAAAGGAGGGGAGAAACCTCCAGGCAGTGGCCAAAGGGAGAGTTTCTCCAGTCTTGGTGGCACGGGCAGAGCAGGAGTACTTCCTGGAAGAGAGGAGGACAGTACATCATAAACCTTGAGAGGGAGAAAGGAAGCAAGGAGGACGACAGTACTCCATAGTCTGACAGAACTGAAGAGGGCGAGGAGCAGCCTGGAGGTAAACCTGCTTTGGAACATTTAAAAGTGCATGGAAGCATAATTCATTGTACTTTTTTGTCTGCAGAGGTTTGTGAATTGAATTGCTTTAGAATTGTAGGAGGGGGTAAGCTGAAGAATTTCCAACACCTCAGTGCGCGGGTCCTCCTCCACATCGGTCTGCACAGAGAGGGCTTTGGGCATGTCCTTAAAGTCATGGATGGTCACGTCCTCCGGAGGGGAGTGGTGCCGGGGGAGACGGGTCCAAGAGAATATCTCAGTGCCGTTTAGTTTCTGGGGGTGCCTCGTCGTCGGTCTATATGGTGACGACGAATCCGAGGCCCTGCAACTCATTGTCTCGAGGCCGGTGTCGAGGGGTTGGCGGCCTTCCGAAGACCTGGGGTCCGAGCCGCAGAAACTAACTGGGGAGGATAGGATGCCTGAGGGCCAGGACTGGGACTGAAACCTCGACTGGCGCCGAGGGCTTACCCAAGGCTGGTGGCGCTCAGAGCTCGGCTCGACAACCGGGGACTGCCCCGCAGTTAGTCAGGGGCCTGGTCATCGCGCAGATGATGTAGACGAACCAGCCATCACTGCCTGCTGCAGGGCCAGAATAGCAGTGATATTCTGCTCCAGGGCCACCATTCTGGTTTCCAAGCCAGAAGGCTCTGCAGCTTTTGGCATGGGCCCCGAGGATCTCTAGCCCGGCGCCAGCACTCTCGCAACTGCATCCTCAACGAGGACTATGGCCTCAAGAAACCTCACACAGTCTCCGCCAGCCGAGGAATCCTTCTTGAAGGACCTTGTTAGGGTGCTTCTCGGAGCTGTCCGAGTCCCTCCAGGTGGTTTTACCAGGTTTCTCTGGTGCAACCTTGGTGGACTTTGAGGCCTTTTTCTTTTTTTTTTTTCGAGGAGCTGCCGCCGCAGGACTCTGAAGATGCTTGGGCCTCACGGGAAGTGCTGGGCTTGGAGCTCGGCGTCGGGGAAGCCAAGGCCGAGTCAGACCTGGGGAATAGTTTTTCCTGCAATTCTGGCCTCTTTCTGTTGGTCTTAGGCATCATGGCCTGGCACAGGTCGCAGGAGGTGCTGTCATGTCCAGCCCCAGGCAACGCAGGCAACAATCATGGGTGTCGGCCACTGACATAGTTTGACTGCAGCAGTCATATTTTTTTAACCCACCAGGGGACATGGTGGGGAGCACCCAGACGACCCCCGGGTGAAAAAAAGGCGTGAACGCAGGTCGAGGCAAGCTTCAATCAAAAATTTAAAAAAGGGACAAGAACGGCACAGAGTTTGGCGCCGGCACAAGGCAGGAAAAGGAACCGGTACGCAAACCAGGAAAGCTAACTTTTAAGGGTAATTAGCAAGAGTTTTCCCCGGGAAAACAAGACAGATGTCCGTTGGGCTTCGCGGAAAAAAGGAGACTGAGCGAGATGGCACCCTTGGGCAGGAAGGGGACCACGCATGCATTCTAGCATGTCCCAAAGGCTTTCTTTGAAAATTGGGGAAATGCTCCACGTAGGCTCAGCTGGCGCCGATGTCACCCATATGTGAGGACTGACTTCCTGCTTGTTTTTGGAGAAGAAAGGTTTTCCAGGTCAGTAGTGACAATAGTCCCAAGATCCCCGGGAATCGGGCCAATGCATCCTTGGTGGTCAGGCAGAGGCTAACGAGACAGTGACACTAGCCCCCTTCACAGGCCTCTTGGACCTGTCTTTTGAGAAGCAGCAAGATTTCATCTCACCTAGGTCCTTCACTAGCTTCTCCAAATCAGTTCCAAACAGAAGCTTCCCTTTTAGAGGCCAGTTGAGTCAACTGGGCTTTGGAGGATATGTTTACTGCCAGTGCCAGAGCCAAATCCAATGCCGTGAAACCATCATCAGGGCACCGTCCCTGGCCACCACAGGTCATACACTGCATCAGAAATGAAGACCATGGCAGACAACAAAAGAGAGGAGGTATCATCAGGCAGAAGAGACTGAATCCATGGGTTCAGAGCTCGAAACATCAGGCTGGTACATACCTCCAGCTGTAGGATAGCCACCACCATGGCAAACTAGCTCCTCAGCAAGACATCTACCTTGCAGTCCAGAACATCCTTTAAGGCTGATCTGCCTTCCACAGGAATGGTGGTCAGTCTGGTAACCGCCGTGACCTGTGCATCCACCATGGGAATGTCAAAACCGCTCACCGCACTCCTCCTCTGAGACAGCGTAGATCTTCTTATACACCCTTAACCCTTTAGAAAGGGAGTCAGGGGAGTCCCACTCCAACCGGATCATATCCTTGATCACCTCCGGGAATGGGAAGACAGCAGTGGATTTATGCACCCCTCAAAGGAGCGGGTGTACCTTTAGCTCCTGCCCCATGCTGGAAGCATCTGTCAAGTTCAAGGCTGAAGAGACCCTGGTAATCAATGCTGCCAGCTCCTCCTTCCGGAATAGTCTGATCATGCCGACCTCTGCATAATCTTCTGAAAGTGAAAGCACATCCACATCAGAGCCCAGTACAGATTCATCTGAATCCAAGGCATAGTCAACATCTCAGCTCCCAACTGTTCTTCATCTACAGTGAGCACCCCACACCAGGATGTTTAGCCAAATGTAATAGAACAGGGCTTCTACCTTCAGTCTATCCAGCACCAAACTGCATCCGGAGTCACCCAGAGGCTGCAGGGTCTGAATTTCCACACCAAAAGGACCAGGCCTCTGCAAAAAGGAAAAGAATTCCAGGGAAGACAATCCAGACATTCTCCTCTCAGATAAGGCTCTCCAACACCAGGGAGCTTAGTCGCCACAGACCCCCTAGAGAATGCAGAGCAGCTCACAGCACGGTCGTTGGAGCCTCTGGCCGGCTGAATATCCTTACCCATAGCGCCATCCTTCACCTTCTGCCCTGAGGCAGGGAGGCGTGGACTATCCGCATGCCCCAGCTGAGAGGGGGAAAGCATGCCCTCCAGGGGTGCCCCAGAAGCTCCCATGTAGGAAGGGCAGAGTACAGAACCCAAGGATGAGGCTCCTTGCTTGCCACAGGTCAAATGTTCCTGGAAGAAGACAAAGTTAGGGTATCACAAGAGTGCGCACTAAGACTATGTCAGCCCGCAAGTGTGCATTAACCACATTTTTACATTATACACTTTAAAGGCACTAGGGAAAGAGCACACGTTGGAGCTGCTTGGGCAGAACGCACATTAGGACCATGCGATCACCAGGCGCTCAATAGGCAAAAACATTATTAACGCTGCAAAAAAAATGGCAGGAAAACCCCCATACAGCACCAACAGTCGCTAGCAGTCCACCCTGAATTGCGTCCCACAGAGACAGAAATGGGAACCCCCAACAAGGACAATGACAAGGTCAAGCCTTGGTACTCACCCCCTGAAAGCCCCAGGCATAGGATATTTGCCAGGATCAGCTCTATTCCCCTGAAATTGTTTCACTGGCTGGTTTTGCTTTCATAGCACTATGTGGAAGGTGGGGGCGATAGAAGAGTGGGGAGGGGACGCTGAGGTTGTATGAGACTGCTGTACTCTTCCAGATCCTTTCAAATCCTTCCAAATTGTGGCTGCTCAACAGGCCCTTATGATAACAGCATGAAGCGGAACCAATTTTTTTTTTATTTATTTAACGGTCTTTTCTACTCTTTTACTCTTCCTATGGCTACCAAAAACATCGTAGTCTTATGGAGCCTCCCAAGTTGCACTCAAGTGAGATAGTCACCTTTCTGTATTCAAGGTGGTCGTTTACAAGCGTTTAACCAATCTTTTGTCCTCTCAATGGGATTTTTAACAGAGGAGAAAATCCAACCACAATCTGCTGGAGACAAAGAAATACTGAAGGGACCTCTGGTGGCTAACGCGAACAATCCTAGGAGTGATGTCACTGAAATCTGGGCTTTTCATTGGTTCTTTGTCTTCACCAATCTACTGGTAGGGAAACACAACCTACTTGTCTAGACAGGTCTAGTAAAATGATATGGGAACAGGTGTTAGAGCCAAGTGACAGATCAAAGGGGAAACTTGAAAGGTTCCCTCTATCAAACCAAGGGCAGTGTGAATCACCCAGAATATTAAGAGATTGTCTTAGAAGCACAGATATAAAATAGGACATTCCTCCCACCCACCCCAAGCATAATCCTCACTTTATAGCCTCCTAAACCATTTAAAGGGGGGTGATCTTACTCACTTTCAGATTTAACTGATTACACAGGTACACTACCAAAAAACTGCCTCCAGTTTTGCAACTGATTCCTATAGATTTTGGGGTGCTGAATCCAGGAAAAATAGCCAAAATGTTCCATCACGTCACGTTTTCTTGCAAAATTAGATTTCTTACCCATATAAGGAATGTTCACATAATTTCTTTTTAGCCGACTGCAGTTTATTTTCTTGGCCCAAAATAGAGGTTGTAATGGTTAACTAACTAGAAACACTCCCTCATGATATTTTAGAGTGTTTTGTATTCATTTTATACATTAACAGGACAACTGGGAGGCGGGGGGCTAAATCCAGTACTCGCGCTGGCGCATGTTCTTTCCTGTTCGCCTCGCCTCGTTCGCTCGCCGCTCAAACACGGTGGTTGCGACATGAACGTTCCTGTCAAATTTCAGTTTCTTGCAAGTTCATTATTACCTTTTGTTTGCTCAGTCGTAATCCAGCTTTATTCCAAAGTGGTTCACTACAGTTGTAGTTTGCAGTGCTGTGTATTTGTGATGGCTCACAGAGCCAGAGGTTGCGTCAACCCTCCGGACAGTTTTTGCTTTATTTGTGGGGAATATACCGTGAAAAAGCGGTAGAGGAACATTTCTGCATTTATTAAAAAAGTATATTTCGCCTATTTCGGTTTGAAGTTAGGCGATCAAGACAAACCGTGGGCTCCTCACAAAGTGTGCAAGACATGTGAGGAAGATCTACGCTTATGGATGAAAGGTAAAAAACAAGCATTTCGTTTCGGAATACCTATGATGTGGCGTGAACAAAGAGATCACAGCAGTGACTGCTATTTTTGCTCTTGCATTGTGAAGGGATACAACTTAAAAAATAAGAACGTAATAAGTTACCCCAACCTTCCCTTATTTATTTATTTATTTATTTACATTTCTTATATACCGCACTATTTGCGATCAGCGCGGTTTACATACAACAAAACGGTATCCGACAATAAACAAAGTCAGGTCATTACATTGAAACAGGAACAAGTAACTTGGAGAACAGGGTAAACTATATACATATGCAGAGCATGCAATTAGGCCTATGCCTCATAGCAACGAAGTACCTGTGCCTGAACCACCAAAATCTTTGGATCATATTTGTGTGGACGGTTCTGATCATGATGAGACTCAGATGGCTTTTCCCGATGAGTCCAGTACTTCCGAGTTTGAAACTGAACCAGATCCGAAACCTGAACTTTTCTCTCAAGCTGAATTGAATGATTTAGTCCGGGATTTAGGACTCCCAAATGATGCTGCCCAACTGCTAGGTTCTCAGCTTAAACAGAAAAATCTATTGTCACCAGGAACAACTTTTTATTGGTACCGCAACCGCGAGACACAATTTTTGAAGTATTTCAGCAAAGAGGAAGATTTGGTATTTTGCAACGATATATACGGAGTGATGGAAAAGTTTAAACTCAAGTATGATCCTGCTGAATGGCGGCTATTCATTGATTCGTCAAAAGACAGCATAAAAGGTGTTCTTCTTCATAATGGCAACAC
Organism: Ichthyophis bannanicus; assembly: GCA_033557465.1. Lineage (NCBI taxonomy): Eukaryota > Metazoa > Chordata > Amphibia > Gymnophiona > Ichthyophiidae > Ichthyophis > Ichthyophis bannanicus. Next base: position 409,320,973 of record CM066036.1, on the reverse strand, counting down.
ATTCGCTTCAGTTCCTATTGCTCACTCTGTTATTCTCCAAGAAAAATACGAGAATTTGGCCCTGATTCTTCAGAAGATTCGTTATGATGAGCATAAGTGGATGATTTGTGGAGACTTTAAAATTCTATCCATGCTATTAGGGCAGCAATCCAGTTTCATCAAATATCCCTGCTTCCTTTGCTTGTGGGATAGCCGGGCCCGCGACCTACACTGGGGGAAAAAAGACTGGCCAATTCGGGAGTATTTGAGACCCGGTGAGAAAAATGTCCTTCATGAGAGCTTGGTACCTCGTGATAAAATTCTATTACCACCTCTCCACATTAAGTTGGGTCTCATTAAGCAATTCATCAAGTCCCTTCCAAAAGATGGTGAGTGCTTTCGGTACCTTTGCTCAAAGTTCCCCCGACTTTCTGAAGCAAAGCTAAAGGAAGGAGTGTTTGTTGGCCCTGATATAAGGAAACTCATTTCAGATGGAGCATTCGCTGAAACGATGTCTGAGAAGGAAAAAGAAGCCTGGGATTCCTTCAAGGATGTTGTTCTCAAATTCTTGGGGAACAGGCGGGATGAGAACTATAAGGATATTGTTGCCAGGATGCTCAATGCCTTCAAAGAACAAGGCTGTAACATGAGCCTGAAAGTCCATTTCTTGCACTCCCATTTGAACTACTTTCCCGAAAACTTGGGGGAGTACAGTGAAGAACAAGGTGAAAGGTTTCACCAGGACATCAAGGACGCAGAGAGAAGGTACCAAGGAAGATGGAACACCACTATGATGGCTGATTTCTGCTGGTTGCTGCTGCGGGAAACCCCAGATGAAAAATACGCCAAGCAGCGCACAAAGAGAAGCATTCGGGGGAAGAAGAAACGGGCCCACCAGGAGATTGATTGACCCAAGAATGACTTTAAAATCTAAACTGTGTTGACAAATATCGTATTTTTACTAAACTTTGAAATAAAAATTTGCTAGTTATTACCACAGTGTCGGATCTCATTTATTAGAATTTTATTTTCACACCATCGGGTGTTTGTCTTCATGTATTGCAATGGTGCGGTTTGCGTTTTCTATTCTTACATACATACCTGTACAACATTTTTTGCACATTTCTTTGCTTTGCTTTGTGTCTAACCTCGCTCTTATATGCTCAATGTTTGTGCACATGTATGTGGCTGTTTTAAGTGCAGACAATTTTGCTACCATCACAGTGTGTTTTGTTGACATTACTCTATTCTTATGTGCTGCCTTGTTACAATTTTCTTTATTCTTATTTGAATAACTACTAAACAATTAGTATAAAGAATTCATCCAAGAAACTTTTATCTCGATCGCACTCAATCTGAAACGTTCACCTCAAACTGCTAACCCAATGTAGCAAAAAAATCTGTACGTGATGGAGCAAATTGGTTACCAGATTTGAATTCAGCGCACCAAAAAACGTAAAAATCAATCGAAACATTAGAGGCAGTTTAAAAAAAAAATTTTTTAGTGTACCTGTGTTATCTTCATCAGTAAGTTATTAGGCCTTATGAGTAGATTAATAAAGTCCTTGCAGTTCACCATACACTTATAAGCCCCTTATACTTATTAGATATCATTTATTGGTTCTAGCATCCCTAGCAACTTTTTAAAATTTATTCTTTATTAAGTTTTAAACAAAATTACAAGAGTTATCTTGTGACAGAAACATTTGAATAATAATCAACAAGGAAAACAAATACGAAAAAAGGAAACCCCAACATAGTTCAACCATCTCAAATTAGACCACAATAAAAGTGGGGAAATCAAAAAGGAAACAAATAACATCTCAAATCCCAATAAAGGCTATGGGCACATACCCTAGCACTCATACATTACAATGCGTTTCCTGTTTCTAATCATTGCCACCCCTGCCCCTCCCTGCCAGGGCCAACGACTGCTTACGGTCAAGAAGGCCCAAAGCTGCTCAGGTGCAAAGGAAATATATTTAACTCAACATACAAAACATAACACGTAAAAGGGTAACAAACAAAAGCTAGCCCCTAAAGCAGGGGTTCTCAACCCTGTCCTCGGGACCCACTTAGCCTGTCGGGTTTTCAGGATAACCACAATGAATATGCATGGGAGAGATTTGCATATAATGGAGACAGTGTATGCAAATCTCTCTCATACATATTCATTGTGGTTATCCTGAAAACCCGACTGGCTAGGTGGGTCCCGAGGACTGGGTTGAGAACCCCTGCCCTAAAGCAACAGTCTCTTGTCGCATTGTTAAAAACAATTGCCTCCGCTCCTGCGTGTGCCACATCTGGAAAAATTCTTATAGTCTTCCCCCATAAAAGGTACAGAGATTTTTGAAGTACAGTGACAGTACCCTGGAAAGATCTGTTTCAAACACAAAACTAAACAATAAGGTAGATCAAGCCAAAACTGAGACAGAAGAACTTGGAAGAAAATTAGACAAATTAACAGGAATATCAGGAATAAAGTTGGGTGAATCCTGTCCAACTTTCTTAACAGGTAAAAAATAATCTTATGTTATTGGAGGAAATACAGATTCAGGAATAGAAAGAACCTCACACATATACTTCTGGAAAGTATCTAAAGGAGAAACATTTAAAACGTGAAAAATTTAAGATTCTCAAGTTTAAGCCCCTGAACTTATTCTCAAACTGTTCCAGTTTCTGATGAACAGAAATTTTGTCTTTCACAAGTTGTTCAATCACAGTCTTAGAATCACTAACTTCTCTAGTAAATTTGGCAAATTTCCCATGGGTTTCCTTCGCAAAGTTCTGATGTTGTAAAGAGTTTTGAGCCACTACCTGCACCAAAACAGAGACATCCAATGTGCACTTCGAAACTGTCACTTCTAGCTTTACTAACAAAGTCCAAATAGCTGACAAAGAGATCTCACCAGAATTCTGTTGTTGAACTTCCAACTGTGAAATCTTTTCCGCTACGAGCAAAGCACCCGGCACGAGTCCACCAGCCATATCGGGACCATTAGTAGGCAGCTCTCCCTGGACCGGAAGGGGTGAGCATGGCATTGAACAAGAGGCCAGCTGCCCCACTACTCCACCTCCCCCCCCCCAATGGAGGACCGTAGGTCAATGTCACCAGGGCCCAGTTCCAAAGACACCGGGTTTAGCAGGGCTACCACGGCTTTGTAAACAAGCCCCAAAGTGTTATAAGCATGATTTTCTCTCAGGTGATGAGAGGCCTTATGTGTATACTAGGTGCAAAGAGCTCTTTGCTCTCAAGGAACAAATCAGATTTCTGGAGGCTAGAGTAGCATATTTGGAGGAGCTGAGGCAGACAAAGGTATACAGACAAAACCTTTAGGGAGATAGTAAAGTCCCACTTCCAGTCTGGCAGTTTCTCTGCTGCCATGGAGGAAAGAGGACACGTGATGTGGCAGAAGGGATCCTGTAGCTAGGACCTCCATGTGATGTAATACCCTCTCACACCAAGGATGTCTCTCCAGGGCCACATGCCCATGATGGAAGGGTCAGGACGGCAGTTATAGCTAGCAATTCGATCATGGTAAAATTAGGCCTTACCTGCTAATTGTCTTTCCTTGAGTCCCTCCAGTCCAGTCCAGACAACTGAGATTATCTCCCTCCAGCACCTGGAGACTGAGCATGCTCATAGTTATGACATCAGCCTAGAAGAGGACCCCCTCCTGCCTCTATCTGTCAGTATCCTGTTGACAAAGCAGACTCCAAGCAAAGCACGCAACCAGAACCAATCGCATAGTAATGAAAACCTATAATAATCTTTTTGGGGGGTTTTGTTATCAACCTATTAGAAAACTATATACAAGTCTGAAGTGAGCAGGATCAGGTAGCCGTCACTCCAACACGGGCCGACCTCCCGGTCAACTGTAGAACAGAAACTCCTACCTCTGAAGCCTCTTCTCCTTGAGGAGTTTTTTTTTTTTTAAGCACAGCTTCTTCGAAGGCTCCCATAAAGACCTCCAGGTTCTCTCCTGATCCAGAAGCTGAAAAGGAAACAGTAAATAAAAACGAATCGGGGGGGGGGGGGAGGAGGGTGGATCCTGAACTGGACCAGAGGGACTCAAGGAAAGACAATTAGCAGGTAAAGCCTAATTTCACCTTCCTAATCATCCCTCCAGTCCAGTCCAGTCCAGTCCAGAAAAGTGGGATGTACCAGAGCAGTAATCAAACTTGGGAAGAACCTACGAGCCTGGCCTGGAGCACTCTTGAACCAGAACTGGCATCTCCAACTGCATGCACATCCAGACAGTAATGTCGAGTAAAAGTATGCAATGAGGACTATGTTGCTGTCCTGCAAATATCAGCAGGCGTAACCAGGCCATGTTCTGCCCAGAAAGCCACCTGCGCCCTGGTCAAATGCGCCTTCAATGTGGCAGGCGGAGACTTGCTCTTCAAGAAATAAGTGGAAGAGATGGCTTCCTTGACCCAGGAAGCTTTGGTCGCCTTGGACATCGCCTCACCCTTGCATGGCCTGCCAAAGAGAACAAAAAGATGGTCCAATTTCCAGATGTCTTGAGTTCTCTTTAAATAACACTGCAACACATGACCCACGTCCAAAAGATGCAAGCTATGGTACCCTGTGGCTCCCGTTGTAGAAGAGAACACTGGAAGGGTGAAAGTGTGATCGAGATGAAATTCAGAAACCACTTTAGGCACAAAGAACGGAACGGGACGCAAAATAACCTCCTCCTTTTTAAAGCGCAGAAAAGGTTCCTGGCATGACAGTGCTTGCAACTTTGAGACTGTATGCCAAACAAATCACCACTGAAAAGACAGTCTTGAAAGTCAGATCTTTAAAGGTAGCCCTGCTTAATGGCTCAAAGCGAGTCTCAACCAGCACCGAATATTGAGATCCCACAGTGGAATGCAAACATGCACCGATGGTCGGACGTGCTTCACCATCCAAAGGAACAGAGCCACATCCGGATGTGCTGCAAGCGATATCCTGTGCACATGGCCACGGTAACAAGCTAAGGCCACCACCTGAACTCTCAGAAAGTTAAAGGCCAGTCCTTTGTTCAAACCAGCTTACAAAAAAGTCAGAATGTCCAGCAGGGGAGCAGACAAGGCCTCAAGCCCCTTGTTCACAAACCAATCCTCAAACACATGACAAACTGGAATATACGCCAAAGAGGTGGAACACTTCCTTGCTTTAACAGGGTATCCCAACACTGGTCCATAGTAACCCTTTCACTCCAAGCATACCCTTTCAAAAGCCAGGCCATAAGTAAGAATTGATTTACCTGAGGCATAAATATCAGACCTTGTAATATGAGGCCATGCCTGAGTGGTAACGACCAAGGCCTCGCAACAACCTGAGAAGGTCCATGTACCACGGCCGTCTCAGCCAATCCAGAGCAATGAGGACCACTGTTTCCAGTTGCAATTCGATGTGTCAGAGAAGGCGACCAATGAGCGGCCACGTGGGAAACATATACGGTAAGTCGCCCGCCAGCCACTGCTGCGCCAGGGCATTGAACCCTTCAGACATCTTCTCTCCACCTGATAAAAAAAATCTGCTGGTCTTGGCATTCTCGACTAATGCGATCAGGTCCATGATGGGTTCACCCCAACGGCAGACTACATCCTGAAACACTGTTGGTTGCAACTGTTACACCTCCCGGATCCAATCGGTGATGGCTGAAAAAAGAAAAAAAAAATCAGCCTGCAGATTCTCCTTGCCTGCCAAATGAGTAACAGAGATTGCCAGTAGATTGCTTTCTTCCAAGAGCAGGAGAGGCTGAATCTCCTCCGCCAATGTCACATTGCCTGTGCCCTCCTGGCAATTTATGTAGGCCCACTGTAATTGCATGTCCAAGCAAACTCGTACTGCCTTGTTGAGAATCAGGGGATGAAAAATGTGGAGCGCCAGAAATACTGCTCTTGTTTCCAGCCAATTTATGGACCATTTGGCCTCTGCTGGTATCAAACACCCTTGTGTGACCTGCGACTCGCAATGTGCCCCCCCAATCCTGTGACGCTGGCATCGGTCGTTACTAGCACTTAGTCTGGCGGATCCAGGGATACCCTCACTGCCAACTTTACTGGTTGCTGTCACCACTGGAGAAGCGTTCTGGTGACCAACGGGCAGACCAACCTACTTGACAGAGGGTAATGCTGAGGCGACCAACAGGACAGGAGAGCTTGTTGCAACAGTTCTAGAGCAGATGCCATGGACCCAAGCAACTGAAGATAATACCATGCTGACGGAGCCGTCATGTCCAGAAAATGCTGAACTTAAATCTGGATCTTCTGAGCCCTCTCGGGAGGCAGAGATATCGTGTCTTCCTTGGTGCTGAACTGTGTGCTGAGGTATATAGTGTCCTGAGAGGGATAGAGCTTTCTCTTGAGCATGTCCATGACCCATCCCAGATACTGGAGAAAAGCTACTACCCATCGAGTAGCCACTACACTCTTTCTCTATTGACTTTGTGCAAATCAGCCAGTTGTTGAGATAGGGATGTACCAGAATCCCTTCCGTTTGTAGAGTGGCCGCAACTACTACCATTATAATAGCGAATGTCCGCGATGCCGAGGCCACGCCAAACAGCAGGGCCCAAAACTGGAACTGGCCCATAGGTAACACGAACCTCAGGAAGCACCGATACTCTGGCCATATAGGGATGTGGAAATACGCCACCGTAAGATCCAGAGTCGTGAGAAACTTGCCCGCTCTCACTGCAAGGATAATCTACCACAATGTTTCCATCCGGAAGCGCAGGACCCCCAATGCCCTCTTGATATGCTTGATATCCAAAATGGGGTGAAAGAGCCTTTCTTCTTGGGCATCACGAAATAAATGGAGTATCGACTGGAACCTAACTGATCTGCGGGCACCGGGATCACTGCTTCCAACTGTAGCAAGCGTTGCGTGTCCTGTACCACTTGCAGCTTGGTAGGAGCCTTGCAAGGTGACAAAAGGAAATCCTTGGTGAGAGGTCATGCAAACTCCAGCACATAGTCTTTACGAATCACTTCCAGTACCCACTGGTCATAAGTTATTCTGACCAAGCGGAATTTAAAAAGTTGTAGCTGACTGCCTACTGGCATCTGATCCACCTGGGCTGGCCTCACTTCATTGGGATTTCTTAGCGAGCGCAATGGACCTGGAAAAAAATCCTCTGCTGGATCCTCAGTAACCCCAAAAGGGCTGCCTGTGAGGTGTAAGGTCCCCTCTGAAAAGAAGGGAAGTGAGAAGATTGGAACCTGCAAAAATCAAGGCTGACCCTTGGGCATCGGTCCTGATTTTGGGGCTTAAGGGCGATCCTCTTGAAATCTAGAGCCCTTAGTCTCTCCTAGGTCCTTGACTATCTTTTCCAAAGTCTCTCCAAACAGTTTACATTTAAAAGGTTACTGATACATGCCTTAAAAGATACATCTGTGGACTAGTTGTGCAACCAAAGAAACAGTCTAGCCACAATGATAGAAGCCATGGTCTTGACCAAGGCACAGACCCGGTCATAAAACACACCTGTGAGATAGGCTGAAGCAGACTCCAACTTGGCCGCTGCCTCTGGGAGAGAAAGCGCAGAATCACTGCCCTCGCTCAGTAATCCCTGGACCAGCATATGCAAGCCCTTGTGACATAAGTCCCACAAATGGAGGTCTGAAGGGTCAGAGCGCATGTATCAAATGCCTGTCTCAACAGATGTTCAAGCTTATGGTCTTGAACATCCTTCAAAGCCGCTCCACCTTCCACCGGCATGGTAGTCTCCTTAGTGACCGCCAAAACCAAGATGTCTAATCTTCGGCATTTTTAGAAGATCCTTGTCCACCTGGGGAATAGGGTAGAGATGGGCCATAGCTCGACTGCCCCTCAAACAGGCCTCTGGGACCTCCCACTCTCTCTCTATCATTTGCTTTATTACTCTGTGTACTGAAAAGGCAGTCTGAGAAGACTTAAACCCCCGCAGAAGGGGATCCTTCAAAGGTTCTTCTGTGGGAAACACAGCCTGAGCCATGTTAAGCGTGACTAAAGAGTGCGAAATTAATGAGGCTAGCTCCTCCCGACAGAAAACCCACACTATGCTGGGGTCCCCCCAAGAAGGATCGCTCTGTCATCCAGTTCTAGTGCAGACGACTCTTCTCAGAGGTCCAACGATCCCTCCAAAGGGTCCACAGAGGCCTCTGACTGAAAGGATCGCTGAACTCCCCGGAGATCCTCCCCAGTGCGCTAATGTTTGTGGATAGGCTCCTCAGAAGAAGTCTCTTTCACCTCTGCCTTGCGGAGATCTTTCACCAGAGATGTGCCCTGTTTTCTTTTCAATTTTAAAGCAACCCCACTTCAGTGAATGAAATAAATCATAAAAATAACTTTACTGGTAAAGTCTCCTACCAAACTAAAGTCACTTTTTTTGTCGGAGCTTACCGAAGGAGGATTGAAACAGATTTTCATCCACACCTGACGGTAAACTTCTTTTATTCATAAATAGGTCCACTACCTTATAATTCAGTTGAACTTAAAACCTATTTATGAATAAAAGAAGTTTACCGTCAGGTGTGGATGAAGAAGAAATTAGTCCTTACCTGCTAATTGTCTTTCCTTGAGTATTCTCCGGGCAGGTCCAGGAACAGTAGGGTAGTCAACCTACTTTAGCAACTGAGGACTGAAAACTTCAAAGCTTTGCTGACAGCCTATATAGCTCCCCTGGTGTCAGAGAGTCAGTCTATCTATATCTAAGCAGTAAGCCCCAAACTAGGACCTTATGGAAGAACCACCAATTACCATCGCTGTAAGAAAACCCAGAAGCTTGCATCTCTCCTACCAAACTCCTAAATGTAAACAGCTAACAACGTAGAAAATATAACAGAGATATTCCCCACGAAAACTTCGCCCTGTCTGGCGGACCAGACCTCCAACAGCTGAGCAGAGATCCGCATAGGAACCCCAAGTCCCGGCTCTCCGCCAGGAACCGCGAGTCTCGAAAAAGCACCACGCATAGACCCCCGCACGCATGAGCACCGCCGCATACAAATCTTCACCTATGCCTGTACACCGGAAAGTACGAGAAGACCCGCCACTATCCATCAAAATCTGGGTGGGTCTTGGACTGGCCCGGAGAATACTCAAGGAAAGACAATTAGCAGGTAAGGACTAATTTCTTCTTCCTTTTCGTCTCTCCGGGCCAGTCCAGGAACAGTAGGGTAGTATCAAAGCAGTACCTACACATGGGAGGGTCCCAACAACCCCGCCAGAACCGCAGCTGCTCCGACTTTAGCGTCTCCTGCAGCCTGCACATCCAAACGATAATGCTTCGCAAAAGAATGTAAGGAGGACCACGTCGCCACCCGACAAATATCCACTGGCGGAACTAACGCCCTCTCAGCCCAGGACGTCGCTAGTCCCCTAGTAGAATGAGCCCGTAGCCCTTCCGGAGCACTAGCTCCACTTGCTTGATACGAAGCCGCAATAGTATGCTTCACCCAGCGGGAAATGGAGGCCTTAGAAGCCGCTTCTCCCTTGCGTACTCCCGCAAAGAGAACAACCAACCTGTCCGACTTGCGAAAAGGTTGTGTTCGTTTGAGATACCTGTGCAGAACTCTGCCAAGATCCAATTTATGTAAAGAAGCGCTGTCGTCCGCCGGCGAATCCAACCGAAAAGTAGGAAGTGAAATAGACTGATTCAGATGAAAACTAGATACTACTTTCGGAAGGACGGACGGCACCGGCCGCAACACTACCTTCTCCTCCAAGAACTGAAGATATGGTTCCCTGCAAGACAACGCCTGCAAGTCCGAAATTCGCCTGGCAGAACATAACGCGACTAAAAAAGCCGTTTTCCAGGAAAGCTCCCTCAATGCTATCCTCATCGGTTCAAACGGAGCCTGCATCACCGCCCTGAGGACCAAATTCAAGTCCCAGGGAGGCACTATCGTTCGACGCGGAGGCTGCACATTCCGAACTGCTCTAAGAAATAGCTGCACATCCCGATGCATGGACACCCTGCGACCCTGCACCTGTCCTCAATAGAACGAGATAGCCGCTAGATGCACCTTCAAGGTATTCCACACTAATCCCTTATCCAAGCCATCCTGGAGGAATGAAAGAATGTCAGCCACTCCCGCCGCTCTCGAGCGAACCCCATGTTTATCGCACCAGGCCTCAAAGAGCCTCCAAACACGGACATACGCCACGGCCGTCGATCGTCTGCGAGCCTGAAGCATAGTGTTGACCACCGCCGCTGAATAGCCTCTACGCCTCAACCGGTCCCTCTCAAGAGCCAGAGAAGAGCGCTCTCAAGAAGCGATCCACCTTTGGCATCAGAATAGGACCCTGGTACAACAAATTTAGTCGGCTCGGTAACCTCCAAGGACGGTCGGCCAGTAAATGCACGAGATCCGCGTACCATGCCCTCCTCGGCCAGTCCGGGGCTATTAGAATTACCAGTCCCCGATACCGAGCGATTCTGCGAACCACCTGCCCTATCATCGGCCATGGAGGGAAGACATAAAGCAGCTGGTCCAGCGGCCAAGGTTGCACTAAACCGTCGAGACCCTCGGACATGCGCTCCCTGCGCCTGCTGAAAAAACGGACTGCCTTAGCATTGTCGAAAGTTACCATGAGATCCATCACCGGCTGACCCCAATGCCTCGTGATGTCGTGAAACATGGAGTCGTTCAGCCACCATTCTCCAGGATCTAACAGCTGTCGGCTGAGGAAGTCCACCTGCACGATGTCTTTCCCCGCGACATGCGCTGCCGAGAGAGCTAGCAGATGAGTCGCCGCCCACTGCATTAGCGCTTGACTCTCCCGCAACAAGACCGCACTGCCTGTACCGCCCTGTCGATTGATATAGGAGACGGTGACCGCATTGTCGGAGAATACTCGCACCGCTTGCCCCCTCACGAGCGACTCGAACGCCTGCAATGCCAACGCTACCGCTCTCATCTCCAGCTGATTGATAGAACAGTTGGCCATCTCCACCAGCCATTGACCCTGAGCCACCTGATCCCTGCAATGCGCCCCCCAACCAGAGAGACTTGCATCTGTGGTGAGCAACACCCAATCCGGAGCGTGCAACAGCATGCCCATCCGGAGATGGACAGGATCGCTCCACCATTGAAGGCTGACGGAGACCTCGGCTGGACAATCCAGACGCCGACTGAGAGGATGCTTCTGCAGAGACCAACGAGATAGCAGGGCATGCTGTAGAGGTCGCATGTGTGCCCTGGCCCAGGGCACCAAATCCAAAGCCATCGCCATCGAACCCAGAAGCTGTAGGCAAAAAAGACGACACCTGTCGCAACAGCTTTTGAATTCGCACCTCCGGCAGGAACACTGCCCCGCGCTCCGTGTCGAATAAGGCCCCTAAATACACCAGAGACCTACGGGCGCCAACTGACTCTTGGATCGATTGACCACCCAACCTAAACTCTCTAGGAATGCCACTACCCGAGCCGTGGCTGCTCGTGATTCTGGCACTGACGGAGCCCGGATGAGCCAATCGTCCAAATAGGGATGCACTAGAATGCCTTCCTTCCTCAAGGCTGCTGCCGCCACCACCACCATCACTTTTGTGAATGTGCGAGGCGCCGTGGCCAAGCCGAACGGCAAGGCGTGAAACTGAAAGTGCCCCATGGGCACCGCAAAACGCAAGAACCTTTGATGTTGACAAATGATGGGAATGTGTAAATACGCTTCTGTCAAGTCTATAGAGGACAGAACCTCTCCCGGCTGCACTGACCGGATGACCGACTGTAAGGTCTCCATCCGAAAATGTGGCACTCTTAAACAGCGGTTGACGTGCTTGAGATCGATGATTGGCCGAAAGGAACCCTCCTTCTTGGGGACCACAAAATAAATGGAGTATCGACCGAGACGGCACTGGTCTGCCGGAACAGTCACGACCGCTTGGATGTCCAGCAATCGCTGAAGCGTCTGCCGTACCACTAATGTTTTCGTGGGGGATCCGCACGGAGACCGCATGAATGCCCCCTGCAGTGGTTGCTCGAACTCCAGAGAATAGCCGTTTCAAATTATGTCCAACACCCAGCGGTCCGACGTTATGGCGGCCCAGGCGGAGAGGAACAACTGCAAGCGACCTCAAATTAGATTCTCCGCCTGGACCTCCCTCATCTCATTGTGGCTTCTTAGAAGTGCCCGACTGGGGACCGGGAAACCCTCTTCCAAATCTCAGAGCACCCCGAAAGGACTGCCCCCTGGACCCGAAGGATCACCCTTTCTGATAAGGCGCAAACCGGGCTCCCCTGAATCTGCGCGCCTCTCGGCTCTGACCTCGCTGCGCAGAGCCATGCTTCTGACCTTTCGGACAGTCCTCTGGCAACCGCCCGCCTTTGGAGTCCCCTAAATCCTTTACAATCTTTTCCAATGCTTCACCAAAAAGCAGCTTACCCTTATAAGGTAACCTACTAAGACGCGTCTTAGAAGAGGTGTCTGCCGCCTAATTCCTCAGCCAGAGAAAAAGCCTAGCGGCAACTACTGAAGCCATGGATTTAGCTGACATCCTTACCAAATCATAAAACGCGTCGGCTAGATACGCCGTAGCAGATTCCAATTTTGCTCTTTCCGGAGTCCCCGCTCCCTCCAAGCCTGGAGAGGAGTCAGCCTGCAACCATCTAATCGAAGCCCTGGAAACGTAAGCCCCACAGATGGAAGTCTGCAAAGCCAGTGCACTGACCTCAAAGGCCTGCTTGAGAATGGACTCCAGCTTCCTATCCTGTAGATCCTTAAGGGCCGTACCTCCCTCAACCGGGATAGTAGTTTTCTTTGTCACCGCGGAGACGAGGGCATTGACGTTCGGTAACCGCAGCAAGTCCTTCTCCTCCTGAGGAATCGGATACAACCGACCCAGTGCCCGTGCCCCCCGCAAGGAGGCCTCGGGGCATTCCCATTCCAACTCTACCATCTGTTTAATCACACGATGAACCGGGAAACAGCGCTGCTCAGATTTAAAGCCCTGCAATAAAGGATCTTCCAAAGGTTCTAAAGGCAACGCCGGCAAGGCAATATTTAAGGCTGCCAGGGACTGGGAAATAAGCGCTCCCAACTCCTCCTTTCTAAATACCCGGAAGAGATTGGGATCCTCACCTGGAGCTAGCTCACCCTCTTCAAGATCCTCTTTGTAGAAATCCCCTCCGGAAACCGAAGGGATCTCCCCCTCCTCTGCACTGTTACAGTCAAGAGACAGCGGCTCTGGATGCACCAACTCACCCTCCGCCACAAGTCTTAGCTTAGAAGGACCCTCACCTGGATCTCCTTCCATGCTAGAAAGAGGAGCCACCACGGGTAACCCAGAGCATCCTGCCTTGCTCTCTGCCTGCTCCATCTTTAAACAGTAAGCCCTATGAAGGGCTAAAATAAAATCCGGCGAAAAAACCGCTTGTAAACCCTCAGGACCCGCTGCCACGGACCCGGGCTCCTTTGGAAGAGCAGAGGACTCTTTAATTGACTTGTCCCTCTTCTTTTTAGCTTTAATGGGGAGCGCGGGAGAAACCGCCGCCGGCTTCAAAATGGCCACCATTCCCGCTCTTTCCCCCGCCGCCTGAGGCTTCCCCGCTGAATTACCCGCAGCCTCCTCCATTCAAGCAAAACGCACTAAGCCCCCGAATAAAAAAGAGGAACTAATCCAGAAACAAACGGCGCTAACCGAAACGAGCGTAACCCGCTGAGAGTAAGAACGACGTCGTCCCTATGCGCCCCGCTGTCCTACCGGCCTATTAAGGCTCGCACCGAAAAACAAACCTGTATTATTGGCACCTGCTCCTGAAGCGCTTCCAATCCGCTGCTCGCGGCCGAGAAGAGACCTGGGAGTCCTGAAACAGAGAACCGGTGACTGGGGCCCCCAGGACCGCATTCTGCTCAGCTAGCCGGGCTGTGTCTACGAGACAGGCTCTGCCTCTACTGCCTGAACCGGCAGCAGACCTCCAACTGCACTGCCAATCCTTAGCCTGTGGTACCCGCTGGCCTGCAGAAGGCCTTATCTTCTCTTTTATTTTATTTTTTTTTTAATCGGACCTAAGCTTTAAGTCCACTGTACCCACAGCACTCCTGAACAACAAAAACTAACCCCGCTAGGGCTAGAGAGGAGTGATTACAAAACAAAAAACCTCCGGTTTCTTCTCTCTGAGCCTGTCAGCCAACACCTCCTTCAGCTGCTGAGGACTGAAAAGACTGACTCTCTGACACCAGGGGAAGCTATATAGGCTGTCAGCAAAGCTTTGAAGTTTTCAGTCCTCAGTTGCTGAAGGAGGTTGACTACCCTACTGTTCCTGGACTGGCCCAGAGAGACGAAAAGGAAAATCGGTTTCAATCCTCCTTCGGTAAGCTCCGACAAAAAAAGTGACTTTAGTTTGATAGGGGACTTTACCAGTGAAGTCTGTTTTCTTTTCAGGCAATAAGCCTGGTGCATCCATAAAACGAAGTCTGGAATGAAAAAACACTCAGAGGAGTTATTTCACTGCTAATAGAAGCTCCAGGTGCAGAAACACAGTTCTTTGACTTTGCATGCTTTTTCCCAGAGCTTGAGGCTGCCTTAGCTGATGCAGGCAAAATGGCCGCGGTTCCTTCCAAAACCACAGGAACCATCAGCTCTGAGTAACTCTGCTCATCCAGTCTTGAAACTGCCTCCATTTCTCATGCAATAATGAGAGCTTCAGTGGACTTACTTTCACATGGGACCAGCAAATTCCCACCAAAAACGTCATCATTCTACCGCTGCCACAGACAGTTCTGGAGGCCTTCAGAACCTGCAAAAAAGAGTAGTTACTCACCTGTAACAGGTGTTCTCCAGGAACAGCAGGAATCAGTCCTCACATATGGGTGTCATCGGCGCCGATGAAGCCCCAGCGGAGCATTTCCCCAGCTTTCCATGAAAGCCTTTGGGAATGCTGGCACGCATGCGCGGTTCCCTTCCCGCCTAAAGGTTCCATCTTACCTCAGTCAAATGACATAGCTAAGAACAGCACACAAAAATGTAAAACAAACTATGTACAACTGCAACTCCAAGGGGAGGAGGGAGAGTTGTGAGGACTGATTCCTGCTGTTCCTGGAGAACACCTGTTACAGGTGAGTAACTACTCTTTCTCCAGGACCAAGCAGGAAGTCAGTCCTCACATATGGGTGACTCCCTAGCTCTGGGCTACCAGGAACCCAGGCTGAACAAGAGAACTCCCTCTAGTCACAGCATCAAAGAAAGGCTTTTCAAGGACACAACCTCCACCGGTAGCCCAACAGAGGGCAGGAGTTGCCTAAACCTCAAAGAGATTCCGGAGTACTGCTTGGCCAAAAGCACTGTCCCTACGGGACTCCCTCTCCAGGCAGTAATGGGCTGCAAAGGTCTGGCTTGAAGACCAAGTTGCAGCCTTGCAGATGTCTATCAAGGGAACAGAGCGGAGATGAGCCACTGAGGCAGCCATTGCCCTGACACGATGGGCCGTGACCCTACCCTGCAAAGGAAGGTCAGACGCCTTATAAGCCCAGGTGATACAGTCAGCCACCCAGATGGACAAGGTACGCTTGGACACAGCCAACCCCAACTTATTGGGGTCAATGGAAACGAAGAGCTGAGTAGCCCTCCTATGCCCCTGCGTACGGTCAAGGTAGAAGGATAAGGCCCTCCTACAGTCCAGGGTATGCAGGACTGCTTCAGCCTGGCTAGCATGAGGCCTAGGGAAGAATGTTGGAAGAACCACCTCCTGATTGAGGTGGAAAGAGGAGACAACCTTAGGAAGGAACTTGGGATGAGTCCTGAGGACTACCCTGTTCCTATAAATCCTGGTATAAGGTCTATCACAGACCAGGGCCTGAAGCTCACTCACTCGCCTAGCCGAGGTGAGAGCTATCAGGAAGAGAGTCTTCCAGGAGAGGAAGCGTAGAGGGCAAGTAGCCATCGGCTCAAAGGGTGGGTGAGTCAGTTGCTGCAAGACCACATTCAGCTCCCACTCAGGAGCAGGACGACGGATGGGAGGCTTGAGCAAAAGCAAGCCCCTGAGAAAGCGGGACACCAAAGGGTGACCGGACAGAGAATGTCCCTCCACCAGTGAGTGGTGAGCTGCTAGAGCTGAGAGGTGGACACGAACAGAATTGGACTTAAGTCCCTGATTGGACAAGTGCAGTAAGTACAGAAGCACCACTGGCACAGTACAGGAGAAAGGATCCTCTGTACGTAGCTGACACCACACAGAAAACCTCTTCCATTTGAGTGCATAGGTTTTCCTAGTGGACTGTTTCCTAGAGGCTAGGTCAACCTCCTCAACATCCTGAGGTAGGCCCCAGAGAGCCAAAACTACCCTTGCAGCCTCCAGGCCAACAAATTGAGAGCTTTGAGATTGGGGTGCAGAAGGGAACCCTGCTCCTGTGAGAGAAGGTCGGGTTGCAACCCCAGAGGCAGTGGGGAATCCACTGCCAGATGAAGCAGAAGTGGAAACCAAGGCTGCCTCGGCCACCTGGGAGCTACCAGCAGGACCGAGGCCTTGTCCTGAAGAGTCTTGAAAAGAGTTCGGGCCACCAAGGGCGTGGCAGGAAACGCATACAGGAGGCCCTGAGACCAGAACATCAGAAAAGCATCTGGTGATATCCTCAAAGGATGCGGTTTCCTGGAGCAGAACTTGGGCAGTTGCTTGTTCAGTGGACTGGCAAAGAGATCTATCCAAGGGAGACCCCACTTCAGGAAGATCTTCTGAACGACCAAGGGATGCAGCTGCCACTCGTGGGGCTGCAGAATTCTGCTCAACCGGTCGGCCAGGCAGTTCTCCTGGCCTGGAAGGTACACCGCCTTGAGAAGCATGTTGTGCTTCAGGGCAAAGGAACAAAGGTCCTGAGTCTCTTGACAAAGGAGCTTGGACCCAGTCCCGCCCTGTTTGTTCACATAAAACATGGCTACCTGGTTGTCTGTTTGAATCAAGACTGAGCGGTGAGCCAGGGCCGGAGAAAAAGCCTTGAGAGCTAATCGGATAGCTCGAAGTTCCAGGAGATTGATTTGTTGCGCTGCCTCCCAGGGAGACCAGAGGCCCTGAGTGCACTTGTCTAGACAATGAGCACCCCAGCCCTTCAGAGAGGCGTCGGTGGTGAGGACCACCGAGTATTCTGGCATTTGGAAGGGCATCCCCTTCAGCAGATTGGGTGGATGTAGCCACCAGCTGAGGGAGGTCAAAAAGGGTCTGGACACCTTTATCCTGTCTCTTAGGCGGCCTGTGGCTTGAGACCACTGAGTCCGAAGGCAGCACTGTGCAGGCCTCATATGGAGCCTGGCATGGGGAGTCACATGCACTGTCGAAGCCATGTGGCCCAGACGTCTGAGGCAGAGTCTGGAGGAGACCTGGGACCTGTTTAGGAACTGTTTGGCCACGTCCATCAGTCTTTGAGCCCTGTCTTCTGGCAAGAATGCCTTTGCCAGTTGAGAATCCAACCTTGCCCCTATGAACTCCATGTTCTGGGAGGGGAGCAAAGTGGACTTTGCGAAGTTTATGACAAAGCCCACGTTTTGAAGCAGAGCAATGGTTCTGAGGGTGGCTTGTCTGGCCTCCAGGGACGTCTGACCCCTGATGAGCCAGTCGTCCAGATAGGGAAAAACAAAGATGCCCTGATTTCTCAGGTAGGCCGCAACTACTGCCAGGCACTTGGTAAAGACCCTGGGAGCGGAGGTCAGGCCAAAAGGTAGTACCCTGTACTGATAATGGTTTCCTCCCACAATGAACCTGAGGTACGTTCTGTGGTCTGGATGTATGAGGATGTGAGTGTACGCATCCTTTAGATCTAAGGAGCATAGCCAATCTCCCTGCTGGAGGTAGGGCAGAAGTGTTCCAAGAGTAAGCATCTTGAACTTTTTTTTCTCCAAGAACTTGTTGAGGTTCCTGAGGTCCAGAATGGGTCGAAGGCCACCGGTTCTTTTGGGTACCAGGAAATACCTGGAGTAGAATCTGTGACCTTGCAAGTGGGGAGGCACAGGCTCCACCGCCCTGTCCACCAACAGACCTTGGAGCTCTCGAAGGAGAAGGTCTGTGTGCAGGGGAGGCCTCAAGGGCTCCACTGGGAAGTAAGGAGGAGGCAGTTGATGAAAATGCAGGGCATAGCCCTTTTGGACTATGTCCAGCACCCCAACTGTCGGTGGTAATGAGAGGCCACTGGTGGGCAAAGAGTACAAGGCGACTGCCTGTGCAGGGCTGGGAAAGCAGGGACGGAGAGGCTACGCTCAAGGAGTCAAAAACCCCCACCCTGCTGAGTGGTAGCAGGGGCCTGAGGCTTGGGGGTTCTCTGCCTACGGGGCCCATTACCCTGGCCCTTGGCTTGCTGACACTGGGGGGCAGCTTGGACAGCCTGATACTGAGGGTACTGTTTGTAGGCAGTGCCCTTCCTCGGGTAAAAGGACTTTTTACCCGAGCCCTTCTTCTTATGTGAAGGGGCAGAGGTCTTCCTCGACAGCCTTGTCCGGGTAAGGTGCTCGGTCTCGAGCTGAGCGGCCTTCTCAGTCACAAGTTTGCCAAAAAGGTTCTCACCTCGGCAGGGGACATTGACCAACTTGTCCTGAACCCATGGCTCGAGGTCCGATGACTGCAGCCACGCCTGGCGTCGAGCCGCGATGCCGGCAGCAGCTACTCGGGCCGAAGCCTCAAAGCCATCGTAGGCGGCACGGGAAATGAACTTGGAGCATTCCCGAATCCCCGAGGACAAGTTCTTAAATCTCTGCAAGGGTTCCCCGGAGAGACCAGCAGAGAATCCGGCCAACTCCTTGGCCAGGTCTCGCAAGTACATGCCCGTGTACAGCTGGTAAGACTGGACACGGCAAGCAAGCATAGACCCCTGGAAGCACTTCCTACCGACACCATCGAGGTTGCGGGCCTCCCTGCCGGGGGGCACCGCGGAGTGCATCTTCTGGCTCTTCAGACGATGCATGGCCGATTCCACAACCATGGAATGGTGTGGTAGCTGTGCTTTCTGGAAACCAGGACTCTTGCGGAGCCGATAGATAGAATCGACCCGCTTGCTTAGAACCGGCGCCGAGGCCGGTGCCTCCCACATCCAGAAGAGGAGCCGTTCCAGCATTGGAGGAACCAGGACAGTGAAGGCCTCCTTCGGAGGAGAGTCATACTGTAGAGCATCGAGCTCCTCGGCTCGAGGCTCTTCCTCGGGATCGGCAGGGATAGCCAAGGCAGCGGCCATATCCCGAACGAACTGCGAGAACCTAGTGTCCTCTGGAGGGGATCTACTCCGGGGCTCAGACTGCGGTGAGTCCGACGGGATGCACTGAGTCTTAAAAGTATCGGGAGACTCCTCGTCCTCCGTCTCCCAGGCGGACTCATCCGAGGAGGAGTCAGGGTCCGACCCCGAGGCACCCGCCCCGATGCCGGGGGCACCGGCGTCGACACCCTCGGTCCCGAACGGGAGGTCGAGGGAGACCTCGACCGAGGACAACTTCGAGCCACGAGGGTCTCGAGTATCGGCTCGGTCTCGGGGGTTGACTTCGAAGTCGACGTCCTGGTGGTCTGGGCAGATGCACCAGACAGGCTGGCCATCAGTGCCCGCTGCTGCTCCATGAAGGCAGACAATCTGCACTCCAAGGCTGTCATCCTGAGACTCAGCTTGGGAGACGCAGCAGCCACCGGCTCGGGCCCCGGCGGTGCCAGGCCCGATGTCGGCTCTCTGGGAGGAGAATCCATGAGGACAACGGGGCTTACGTGTCCAGCAGACTCCGGCTCCTCGCGAGGAACTTTGGCAGGCTTCTCTTGGTCCACGGGCCCGGGATGGCGGTCGGGGGTCTTAGACCTGGCCCTCGAGGGACCAGGGACCTCCTCCGACGCCGCGCTCGTGAGCCGCTTCTTCCTCTTGCATTCCCGGTCGGGGGACCCCCTGTCCGACGAGCTTCGACGGCGCTCGGGATTGGAATCCCGAGATGTCGAGACCTCAGACGAGGTCCGGGCCCGGCCGGAGGCAGAGTCCGAGAAAAACCGTTCCTTCTGATGCTGTCGACTCTTGAGTGCCTTGGAAGACATCTTCCCACATGGCCCACACAACTTGGGGTCGTGGTCAGGGCCAAGGCACTGAAGGCAGCAGTCGTGTGTGTCTGTGAGAGACATAAGTTTCTTACACCGATCACACTTTTTGAAACCACTGGAAGCCATCGGGGAAAAAAGAACCCCTGCGAGGTCAAAAGACCGGCCTTCCAGGGAAAAATGAAAAAAGGGCGCGAACGACAGCCACGAAGGGCAAAAAACAAAAAAGAAATAAACGGGCTCGATACCGGTGTACCGAACCCAGCGGGAGGGGAGCCGGCGTCGAACCGGAGAAAAATAGCGAAAAATCGCCGAAGAAAAAATCACTTTTATCTGGGAGAACAGGACACACGTCCGGTGGGCTTCTCGAAAAAAAAAAGAGACTGAGGTAAGATGGCACCTTTAGGCGGGAAGGGAACCGCGCATGCGTGCCAGCATTCCCAAAGGCTTTCATGGAAAGCTGGGGAAATGCTCCGCTGGGGCTTCATCGGCGCCGATGACACCCATATGTGAGGACTGACTTCCTGCTTGGTCCTGGAGAAGAGAATGAACCGCCAAAACAAAGAAATGGAGGCAACCAACGCACATGTGATGCTACAGGAACTAACCGGTACCCCACACCAAGGCAAAAGATGCGAAACACCCAACTGCTTACTGAAAGAAGCACTTTAATTATCAGCGGCGGTGACACACTCATTCTCAAAGGTGTGTAGGTGTGTGTGTAGGTGTAGGTGTATGTAGGTGTGTGGGTGTAGGTGTAGGTGTAGGGGTGTGGGTGTGTAGGTGTAGGTGTGTAGGTGTGTGTAGGTGTGTGTGTGTGTAGGGGTGTGTGTGTGTAGGTGTGTAGGTGTGTGTAGGTGTGTGTGTGTGTGTGTGTGTTACAAAGAGGGGGTTTCTCCCCAGCCGCTGGAGACCAAGATACTGACGGATAGAAGCAGAAGGGGGTCCTCTTCCAGGCTCATGTCGTAATCTTCAGCATGCTCACACTCCAGCTGCTCATGGAGAGAGATAAACACACTTGTCAGAACTGGAATGAAAGGACGACTAGAAATAGGCAGATAAATAGCTGGGTGGCTGGTGGATGTGAGGATCATCCAGTAACATGCCTGTCTAGTGCGAAGGTCGCGGACCTCACACGCTACCTAAATAAGATTTGAGACTGTGCTGGGGGAGAAGGGGGAGTCTGCTGTCTTGATACATTTTGGTACCAGCATACAAAAGTGTGGGAGGGAGTTTGTGGAAGCCAAATTTAGGCCTTTAGGAAGAACGTTGATACCCAGAACTTCCAGGGTAGCATTCTCAGAAATGCATCCCGTTCCACATACAGGACCCAAGAGACAGGCAGAGCTCCAGAGTCTCAATGCATGGATGAGACAATGGTGAAAGGAAGATAATTTTGGATTTGTTAAGAGCTAGGCAACATTCTGGGGAAGCAGGGGGTGCATTTTCAAAAGGATGGGTTCCACCTTTACCAGTGTGGAACCAGGCTGCTGGCATTAACCTTTGAAAAGGAGAAAGAATAGTGTCTAAACCAGATAATGGAGGAAAGCTAACAGTCACCCACAAGTGCATGGTTTGGAATGATGTATCTTTGAAAGATACTAGCAAAATAGGGAAGTTAGGGCATCCCAGTAGAGAGGTTCCAATAAAAGTAAAAGTAACCCAGTTGCCTTTAAGTAAAATCCAGAGTTAAAAGATTCCAAATTATCCCTGTCATCTGAAACAAAAAACAAACTTTGAAATGCCTGCATGCAAATTCTTGCAGTCTAAAAAATAAGATAGGAGAGTTAGAATATAAAGTGCAGAATGTAAGATTAGATATAATTGGCATCTCAGAATCCTGGTGGAAGGAGAATAACGAATGGGACACTGTGATGCCAGGCAATGATAGGGTAGATCACGTTGTTGGAGTAGTGGAGCTTTATGTTAAAGAGAGCATTGCACTCATGCGCAGCTATGAGGAGAATCATAGGCGAGTGGTGGAAACGTTTGCACACAGTGAAGGAGGAGAGAGTGATATGCCAGCTGAAAGGACTAGTTGACCTTCCCTAGATCTCTGCTATTTGGAGCTTAGGGAGAGCAGGATGGATGAACAGAATAAGCATCCAGGGCTACCAAGAGTTGGGTGTGCTCCGGGAGAGCAGGGGCCTGAAGATCACACTACCTCGTGCTCGTGCACAGTGTCTTCACCTTATTGCAATGGCCAGGGTGGGAGGAAGTGACTGATCTGCCCCAAGGGAGGATAATTGGTGAGGTGACTGGGCCCCACCTGTTTCTAAGGGGCTAGCTCACCGACATCCCTCGGAAGGTACCCTCCAATTGGCCAACGGGCCTTGTTATTTGTGGACATTTAAGAATGTTAAGGTTCATGTTTAAATGTTATGTTAAGTGTGGGCTACTGTGCGGGAGGGGGAGAGGGGGTGAAAGAACGAATGGGGTGATTGCAGGGAGTGTGTGCAAAATGGTGTAATTAAGGATGAGTATTAAAATCACATCCCTCAACATTACACCCCGTCGGAGGAGGCTAGTACTTAAGGAGCTTCCTGCCTATCAAGCAGTTATTTACTTCCTGCAGGAGACCCACCTGGGGGGGCAGGATTTAAACAAGCTGCAGGTGAGTTGGGCCGCAGAATGGTGTCATTCGCTAGGACACACCAACAGTGCTGGGGTGGCGGTGATATTTAGGAAGGAACTGCCCTATCAAACTGTAAGGAAATGGAAGGGACAAACAGGGTAGAACCCTTGCCTTAGAGATTCTGGGCTATCTTTCTGCATGGTTAATCTGTATACCCCAAACACTGGGCAACGGGAATTCCTACAGCATATATTTCAGGAAATTACGAGATGGACCATACTCCCTGTGGTGTATGGCAGGGATTTCAACGCAGTGTTTTGAGTAGGAGAGGTCAGGCTATCAGTGAGCTAGGGAAGCCAGAAACTGAGGGTGTTCATTCACTCACTGATAAGTACGACCTGATCGCTATATGGAGGCTAAAAAAAAACAGGGATGCAGGGGTATACATGTTACTTGATGGCGCATGCTTCCTCATCAAGAACTGATATTTTTTCTGCTGGGGTTCCCTCTCTGCTCCCTAGTGACTAAATGCGAGATTGGAAACAGCACCTGGTCGGATCATGCGCCAGTGCATCTTTAGCTTGAAAATGAAAAGGGGGGGGGGGGAATAGGATAAAAGGGAGCTGAAGGCTAAACCTCTCCCTAATTACAAAGGACAAGGGGGCTGGAGAAGTAGAATGTACCATTGAAGATTACCTTCAGAACAATGATGGGGTGAGGTTCCTCTGATAGTCCTATGGGACACGTTGAAGGCGGTCATCCGGTGCGTTTTGATTGCAATGGGCTCCCGAAAGAAAAAGGCATGAGTAGGATGGAGCTGGAGGACAAAATTGGCCGCTTGGAGAGACTGAACAGGCAGTCCCTATCAGAGGGTATAGCCTGTATCCTAGCACTGAAAAGGGGCAAACTGAAGGGACTACTCATGGAGGAGGTGGAGATATTATATAGAAGGACCAACCAAGCATTTTATGCTGGGGGGGGGGGGGTAAGATTGACAGACTATTGGCCCAACAGCTCAAAAAGAGGCAGGCTCAAACCACCATCCAAGTGAAAGATGATCTAAGGAAGTCACAACATGACAAAGCCAGTATCGAGAATGTTTTAGTGAAGTACTGTGCAGAGTGCACATTACCAAAGGGGCAGATAGAAGAATACCTAGAGGGGAGGGTGCACTGGAGTCTTACAGGGGCTCAGAGGGAATGGTTGTATGACCCTATCACTGTAGTGGAAGTGCAGAAAGCGATAGAAGGACTGCCCCTCCACAAGGCAGCAGGCCCCGACGGCTTTCCTCTGAGTTATAAGACCTTTGGGAACATTCTTTCCCCAGTCCTATGCAGAGTATACAACATGGTTAGAGAGGAAGGAACAATCCCACCCTCATATTTAGAAGCACACATAACACCGATTCACAAAAAGGGAAAAGACCCAAGTAATCCAGGCTCGTACCATCCCATATCCCTACTGAACACGAATGCTAAGCTGCTAGCAAAAATCTACGCACAGCGACTTAACCGGTTGAGAGTTCATACCCATAGACCAAATGGACTTTATAGCAGGCCATAATTCGGCAGATAATGTTAGGCAGGTACTAGGTATGGTCCATCAGTGTGGGAAAGTGAGCGAGAAACCGGCGATCTTTCTAGCCCTCGACACGGAGAAAGCTTTTGACCGTGTTGAATGATCATATCTACTGAGAGTGTTGAGGGCCTATAACTTTGGGGGGAACTTCATGTGGGTGATATCAGCACTTACAGTAAGCCCAAGGCAGACCTGCACATTAATGGTACCCTATTAATGGCACGTGGCAAGGCTGACCACTCTCCCCACTGCTGTTCACACTCTCCCTGGAGCCTTTTACCCAGACGATCCGGCTCAACACAGGGATTGAGGGTATAAGGGTGGGGGAGATGGAGCATAAGGTGGTGATGTATGCAGACAACATTCTCCTCTTCCTCTCAAACCCAGAAAGGTCCTTAGAAGTCTTCGAGCAAGAATATGTAAGGTTTGCGGAGGTATCGGGATATAAGCTAAACTCAACTAAGTCGGTGCTACTTCCATTTCATATAGGTATCAAACTGAGGGACCGACTTACAGAACAGCATCCATACCAGTGGAAGAAGAGTTACCTATCCTACCTAGGGGTTAAGATACCTACAAAGATATCTAAACTATTTCAATTACATTATCCCCCACTGTTAAAAAAGATCCGAGAGGAAATGCATGATTGTTTTTTTCTGTCCACTCAAAAAAAAACCCAGTTAATCAAAGCACTTCGTGTATCAAATAAACTTTGTTATTCAACCCTCAGAGGATACCTCCATGTAACCGTCTTCATTAACCAAACTCTCTTATTGTAATCAAAAACGGAGGAGAAAAGACCTCAGTGAAGATACTTCTCCCACTGTGTGGCAAGAACATTACATGCCTGAAGGGGATGCGCCATTTTACCCCATCATCATTCTAAAAAACTCCTCAATGTTTATACAATTATACCACCCAACTTCTCACAACATCCACAAAATTTCAATATCACAATATCTGCAACTTAACTTTCAATATATATATACTTGTGCATACTTGTGCAACGGCGCTATACAATTGGCTCCCTATAGAGAGTAGAATTCAATATAAAGCCATACATTTAATTCATTCAGAATCCTTCTCTTATTTAAAAGAAATTATCCAAACTGTCCCTGATAATAGATCACAGAGAAGTATTTCTAAAAACATGTTGGTCTCTCCTTCTGATCTAAAAACTTTCAGCATATCTACATCAAAAAGGGCATTTTCTGTTTTCGCTCCCTCCCTATGGAATTCACTTCCTCCTGCAATCAGATCCACAGATGATCCAAAATTTTTTCAGAAGGCTTTTAAAAACTTTTTTATTTAAGGAACATTATGATGACTCAATTTCTTAAACATAACTTTAGTAATTTGATTAATTTATTTTCCCAGTTTTGTATTAATTTTAAGATCTCTATATATTATAATATTTGTATTTAAAGCTCTGTTTTTATTTATATTTATACTTTAATATTTTAATTGTTAACTGTATTTCACTTTATTTTCAAGTTACACTGTAAACCGCTTTGATTTCCGAAAGGCGGTATATAAGTTCAATTAAATAAAATAAATACATACATCTCCATCATAAAGCACAAACGTTGTATTCCGAAACAGTGGGCACTCCTTATCTGCGACAAAGGAAAATGGAGCAAACTAAATACATCAACTCCATAAAACAGCCCAAACTGCTACTTTTTAACTTAGCTGAAAAGGTTGTCCAAAAGCTGGAAGGCTCCTCCTAGGGAGATAAATTGTAGTCTTCACCCTACGAAGACCTTCGTTTTGCGGAAACTCCGCTTCATCGGGGGTTCGCTTGACTCTGCTACTTTACTATAGCGTCTGACATCAGCTTACATTTAAATCCTTTCTAGGCCAATCAAAAGCAAAGCATGGCAAGGAGGAGGGACTATTAGCAGTTCTTACAAGAAAATCCCCCAATTACTGGAGGAACTGAGACCCTTTGGTTCCAATGTGTTTAATTTAAAAATCCAACGTTGTTCTTTCTGCAACAATAATTCCCCACGATTACCACCCACTCATTGAGCGGAATATGATCTATCACCCAATAGAGAAATTCAAGAAATTCATGACAATTCCTGGCAATGCACCACCATTGGGGCGTCCTCCTTTGATTTTGACAAGCAATACTTATGCTCTGCCAATTGAACCCTTAGTGAATGAGAGATTTTACCTATATAAAATTTATCACATGGGCATTTTAATATATAGACCACATGGTTGGTCAAACAAGAGGTCTGGAAAAGTGAGCGAATTGTCCGATCACCACCAATCATCACATCCCCCTCTATCATTATTGCACAGCATTGACAGCGTCCACATTTCATATGTGCTGGCTGTAATACATAAGGCACACGCTGAAACACAGGACACAGGTGGTCCTTCAATTTGTCAAAATCAAAGAAGGATGCCCTTATGGTGAAGCATTGCCAGGAATTAAGTCATGAATTTCTTGAATTTCATTGTTGGGTGATGGATCACATTCCGCTCAATGAGCAGGGTCGTAATCATGGGGAATTACTGTTGCAGAAAGAACAACTTGAAGGACCATCTGTGTCCCGTGGTTCAGATTGTGCCTTATGTATTACAGCCAGGACATACAGTCCTTCCTTATTGCCATGCTTTGCTTTTGATTGGCCTAGAAAGGATTTAAATGTAAGCTGATGTCAGACGCTATAGTAAAGTAACAGAGATAGATTCAAGCGAACCCCCGATGAAGTGGAGTTTCCATGAAACAAGGATTTTCGTAGGGTGAAGACTGCAATTTATCTCCCTAGGAGGAGCCTTCCAGCTTTTGGACAACCTTTTCAGCCTTTAAAGCTAAGTAAAAAGTAGCAGTTTAGGCTGTTCTATGGAGTTGATGTATTTAGTTTGCTCCATTTTCCTTTGTTTCAGATAAGGAATGCCCACTGTTTTGGAATACAGTTTTTGAGCTTTATGGTGGCAATATATAGCGCCGTTGCATAAGTATGCACAAGTATATATTAAAAGTTAAGTTGCAGATATTGTGATATTGAAATTTTGTGAATGTTGTGAGAAGTTGGGTGGTATAATTGTATAGACATTGAGGATTTTTTTAGACCAATGATGGTGTAAAATGGCATATCACCTTCAGGCATGTAATGTTCTTGGAGCATAGAGGGAGAAGTAGCTTCACTGAGGTCTTTTCTCCTCTGTTTTTGATTACAATAAGAGAGTGTGGTTAATGAAGAAGGTTACATGGAGGTAGCCTCTGAGAGCTGAATAACAAAGTTTATTTGATACATGAAATGCTTTGATTAACTGGTTCTTTTGGAGTGGATTTGTTACGTACCCCAGTCGGTGGTTTTTTTCAGTAGTGGTCTTTTCTATCTCCATCCCTGATGACTAGAAGCAATGTAGTGAAGATGAGCATACTCCCTCGGTTTATATTTTTATTTTTGACGTTACCAAGTGGTATCCCTGACATTTATTTCAGAGATCTAAACAGGATGCTAGCAAATTTTTTGTGGGCAGGAAAAAGGGCAAGAGTCAGCCTGTGGTTAATGACGACTCTGAAACCAGGAGGGGGACTGTCTCTACCCAACTTTAAGCTATATTATTGGGCTGCACAAACATGGTTAATATACCACTGGTGGGTGGCGAACCCGGCCCAAAACTGGATCCCCCTGGAATAGAGTCAAGTGAAGATGCCAAGATTGGGGGCAATTCCCTTCTCGGCTCATCTACACAGAGTAGTTAGCAACCAGCCACACCTTACAGTAGGGACAACCTTGGAGGTATAGGATAAGGTTACAAAAAAACTAAAATGGGAGGCCTCAGGGTCCAGGCTAGTTTATCTGACCCAGGGGGACTTGTTCTCACCTTATCAGATGGACCCTGAACGGTTTAAATGGATGAGGCTGAATGAAATGGAACGAGTGATCGACTTCATGGGGAAAAAGGAATACCTCACCAGAAATGAGATAATACGCAGATGTACATGCCATACCCCTTATTTCTTCTCCCTGCTTTGGTTAGAACACTTTCTGGCAACTCATAAGGGACGATACCTGAGGCCCACTCACCCCATAAAGGAGTTTTTCATTAAATCCCAGAATAGACAGGGAACAGTGGCCCAGATTTACCAGATCCTCCAGAAAGAAATAGGGATCACATGGTCATCAAAGTAAATGGGCCGAGGATTTTAGAAGAGAGTGGTCGGCTGAGCAGTGTGAAGAGGCATGGGAAAACACCAAGCAGATGTCTATCTACTAGACAGACAGACACACAGTATTAAATTTTATTTCGAATGTACCTCACCCCCAGTCGACTGCATGAGATAAATGTCTGAGGCCTGCTGGCGGAGTTGCAGGGAGTGAGGGTCTCTGATGCATGTAATTTGAGAATGCAGAGAAGTGCAAATTTTTTGGAAAAAGGTATTTGATATTTCTGAGGAAATCATGGGACATGGCACCATATGACCCAGCTCTTATGCTACTGGGGTACAGTGAAGGACTCCCAGGGATTCAAATAAACAGAACGAATCTGGACAATTATCTTTTCCTGGCAGCGATAGTCACCAAATGGAAGCAGATAGCAGCCCTTACACTGGCTGAGTGGTCTCTTTTTGGCTAGAATAATGGAAGCTGAAAAAGAAGTGGCTCTAATGCAGGGCACCATAGATGAGGCCCGCTTGAAAAAACAAGCGAGAAGTGGGAGAAAAAAGGTATGGGATAAGGAGATGGTCTAATCTCCCCAGATAAAATGCCG
Source organism: Ichthyophis bannanicus (assembly GCA_033557465.1). Taxonomy (NCBI): domain Eukaryota; kingdom Metazoa; phylum Chordata; class Amphibia; order Gymnophiona; family Ichthyophiidae; genus Ichthyophis; species Ichthyophis bannanicus. The sequence continues at coordinate 409,292,145 of CM066036.1, read as the reverse complement.
CACTACAGCAATATTGAATATTTAGGAGATTAGGAGGGAAAAGTGGAACACAACTCCTTTATGGGTAAATAGGGGAAAGTATCTGCCCGAAGGGGACACTCTAGGCAGGCAGTTGAAGCAGCACACTCCCAGCGGAAGATCCCCACCGACCACAGGCGCCCCCCCCCCCCCAAAAATGCACATAAATGAGCAAGCCTGCACTCTGTTGATAATGATTGTTATGGTTGGATTACTGATAAGCAATGATACCTGTGTATTATGTTATGAAACATTAAGAGGGGAAGGATTAAGAGAGAAATTCCCCGTGCTATTTGTGGACATGTACAGTGGTGTGCAAAAGTCTGGAATCACTTGTAAATTTGACGTTTTTTAAACTTCGTGACCTTATATCTTAATGTCTTTTTCCTCCCAGTGGCTTTTTCTGTGTATCTCATGATAAGTGATAGATTTGGCTATTAGGGCCAACTTTTAGTATTGGTTTGGCCCTTAGTTTCTGAGTTTGCTCCCCATAGCTGTCCTGTTGATAGATTTTCTGTGAAAATCATGTAATGTACATCGTTGGCCAACGATATATTATTGTAAGTATGCTTTAAAATATTATGGACGCACGCCAGGTTTCCTTCAAATTAATGTATGTGGCCTTGAAAAAGGCCATTTTTAAGTGTCAGTGATGGTTCAGTATTTGATGGGCCATCCTTTGTTCTTGATCACCTGACTGCACCTTGTCGGCATTGAATGAACCAGTCTGACAAGGTGATCGTTGGTGACAACGCGGTTCCAAGCTGCAATGAGTGACTCAATCAGCTCACACTTTGATGTTGGATGCCTCTTGGATATTTCCAAGGCCACCTTGTGCCAAAGGTTCTCGAATGGATTCATATCTGGAGACGGGGCAGGCCAGTCTATTGACTTGATGCTGTTCCGCTGCTTCCAGCTCATCACCTGTCTGCAGCGATGGTAGGGTGCATTGTCATCTTGGAACAGGAACTGACCAGGAAACAGCTGGTGTGCTGATGGCGCCATGCACTTTTGCAGTATGGTGATGTACTTAGCCCCAATGACCATTCCATCGACGATGTGAAGACGTCCAATGCCTCTGGCAGCCATGCAGCCCCAGACCATGACCTTCAAAGGATGCTTCACAGTGAGGTTGAGACACTCAGGAAATCTCCTCACATAGGTGTGGGCCTGGTTACCAAACAGGCAGAAGGTGCTTTCATCGCTGAATAGCACCCTTTTCCCACATTTCAGTTGACCAGGTTGAGTGCTTTCTTGCCCACATGATCCGGTTGCACCTTTGTATATCAGTCATCAGTGGCTTATTCCGTGATTTGCAACCCCGGAGACCAAACTGCAGGCACCGGCGACGAACTGTTGATGAGCTGACACTGACCTCACTCTTATCTGACCACTCTCGAAGTAGCTGAGGAGAGGTCAACTTGCGATTAGTCAGTGAAATGCGTAATAGTGTGCGGTCCTGGCGTGATGTTGATGCACGTGGACGACCTGAATGAGGCTTGTCCACCACAGAACTCATTTCTTTCTTCTTCTGTACAATCTTAACAGCAGCGCTCACACTGCAGCCATCTTTCCTGGCTATCTGACTGCTTGAAAATCCTTCCTCGCTCATAAAGGACACAGGAACACGCTCCAACGTCAGGGTCCAAGTCATCTTCATGGACGATCCAGAAAGCGTATGAAATTCAAAAATTCCGTGCGTTTTTATAGCTGCACTGTTGGCTAGTTATCTGCATTGTGATTGGTTAGTGAAACCAGCCTCCTGATTGGTCAGAAATAATGTGTGCATATTGGATAATCTCGATCCAGTTTTGACGCAGGATCCACAAAAATCGCAGTAGCTATCTCCCAGTGTCTGTAACGTATTTAAATTGGAAGCAAGGAATGCAAAAAAGTCAACTCTAATAGCCAAATGTATCCTTTTTAACGTGGTAGAAAGATGAATATGCTGGGCTAACGCAAAATTTTAAAAAAAAAAAGTTAGAATGTACGAAAAACGCAAAACTCACAAGTGATTCCAGACTTTTGCACACCACTGTATGTATGCTGTGATTTATGTTGTTAAGCTGGAAAATAATCAATAAAAATAAAGTTAAAAAAAAATAGAAAAGAGAGTAGGGCCACTTTTCTCAATGGAGAAAGGTGAAAAGGAAGCAGAGAGGACACGTAGCCATCGGCTCAAAGGGAGGGCGAGTAAGCTGCTGAAAAACCACATTCAACTCCCACTCAGGGGCTGGTGGACGGAGAAGAACATAAGAACATAAGATATGCCATACTGGGTCAGACCAAGGTCCATCAAGCCCAGTATTCTGTTTCCAACAGTGGCCAATCTAGGTCATATGTACCTAGCAGTTTCCCCAAGAGACACAAGTTCCACAATGCTTGTACTGGATCAAGCATTGATATCTTCGGTCACTTCTTAATAATGATTTATGGACCTTTCCTCCAGGAACTTGTCTAAACCTTTTTTAAACCCAGCTACACTAACAGCCTTTACTACATCCTCCGGTAACAAATTCCAGAGTTTGATTACACGTTGAGTGAAAAAATATTTTCTTTTATTAGTCTTAAATAGTTTACCCTGTAGCTTCATTGCATGTCCCCTAGTCTTTCTATATTCTGATAAGGTAAACAATCGATCTACGTTTACCCATTCCACTCCGTTCATTAATTTATAGACTTCTATCATATCTCCCCTCAGCCGTCTCTTTTCCAGGTTAAAGAGCCCTAACCTGTTTAGCCTCTCTTCATAGGAGTATCCTTCCATCTCCTTTACCATTTTGGTGGCTCTTCTCTGTACCTTTTCTAAAATCGCTATATCCTTTTTAAGATACAGCAACCAGAATTGCACACAATATTCAAGGTGCAGTCTCACCATGGAACGATATAGAGGCATTATAATATCTTTTGTTTTATTTTCCATTCCTTTCCTTATCATACCTAGCATTCTATTTGCTCTCTTGGCCGCCGCTGCACACTGGGCCGAGGGTTTTAACATGGTATCCACAATGACGCCTAAATCTTTTTCCTGGGTGGTGGTTCCTAATGTGGAACCTTGCATCGTGTAACCATAGTTTGGGTTGTTCTTCCCTAGGTGCATAACCTTGCACTTGTCCACATTAAATTTCATCTGCCATTTTGATGCCCAGTCTTCCAATTTATCAAGATCCTCTTTGCAATTTTTCACAATCCTCTTGGGTTTTAACAACTTTAAATAGTTTTGTCTCATCTGCAAATTTGATAACCTCACTCGTTATTCCACTTTCCAGGTCATTTATGAATATGTCAAAAAGCAGCGGACCCAGCACAGATCCCTGGGGTACACCACTATTCACCTTTCTCCATTGGGAAAATTGGCCATTTAGCCCTACCCTCTGCTTTCTATCTTTTAACCAGTTCCTGATCCACAATAGTACACTGCCTGCTATCCCATGACTCTTTAGTTTTGCCAAAAGTCTCTGATGAGGGACCTTGTCAAAGGCTTTCTGAAAGTCCAGATACACAATATCAACCGACTCACCTTTGTCCACCTGTTCATTCACTCCTTCAAAAAAACATAACAGATTAGTGAGAAGAGGCTTTAGCAAGAGCAAGCCTCTGAGGAAGCGGGACACCAAGGGGTGAACCAATAAAGAGTGCCCTTCCACCAGCGAGTGGTGGGCCGCCAAAGCAGAAAGGTGTACCCGAACAGAATTGGACTTAAGACCCTGATTAGACAAGTGCAGCAGGTACTGAAGCACCACTGGCACAGGACAGGAGAAAGGGTTCTCCTGGCGTTGGTCACACCACAAGGAGAATCGTTTCCACTTCAGGGCATAGGTCTTTCTGGTGGATTGCTTCCTAGAGGACAAGACCACCTCTTCGGCTTCCTGAGGCAGGCCCCAGGGAACCAGCACTACCCTTGCAGCCTCCAGGCCATCAAATTGAGAGTTTTGAGATTGGGGTGCAGAAGGGAACCCTGATCCTGAGAAAGAAGATCGGGCTGCAACCCCAGAGGGAGTGGGGTGTCCACCGCCAGATGTAACAGAAACGGGAACCACGGCTGTCTCAGCCATCTGGGGGCTACCAATATGACCGAGGCCCTGTCCCTTAGAATCTTGAACAAGGTTCGGGCCACCAGGGGCGTGGGAGGAAACGCATACAGGAGGCCCTTGGACCATGATATCAGGAAGGCATCCACTGCGAATCTCGTGGGATGCGGTTGTCTGGAGCAGAACTGAGGTAGCTGCCAGTTCAGGGGACTGGCAAAGAAGTCTATGGATGGTCCCCATTTCAGGAAAGTGTTCTGAACCGCCAAAGGGTGCATTTGCCATTCGTGAGGCTGTACAACCCTGCTCAATCTGTCTGCCAGGAAATTTTCATGGCCAGGAAGATAGACTGCCCTGAGCAGCATATTGTGTCGAAGTGCAAAAGAGCATAGGGCCTGTGCCTCCTGACACAGGAGTCTGGACCCCGTGCCCCCTTGTTTGTTCACATAGAACATCGCCACCTGGCTGTCTGTCTGCACCAAGACAGATTGATGGGCCAGGGTGTGAGGGCTAAGCGAATCGTCCGGAGCTCCAGCAGGTTGATTTGTTGTGTGGCCTCCCATGGAGACCACAGGCCCTGTGTGCACTTGCCCAGACAATGTGCACCCCAGCCCTGCAAGGAGGCATCGGTTGTGAGTACCACAGTGGAAACAGGTACCTGAAAAGGAATTCCCTGTAGAAGGTTGGGGGGGTGTAGCCACCACTGCAGGGCGTTCAGGAAGAGTTTGAACACCCTTACTTTGTCTCTGAGTCTTCCTGTGGCCTGCCTCCACTGAGTCCTGAAACACCACTGTGCAGGCCTCATATTCAGGCGAGCATTGCGAGGTCACATGTACTGTCGATGCCATGTGGCCCAGGAGCCTTAGACAGAGTCTGGTGGAAACCAGTGGGTTGTTTAGGAACTGACTGGCCAAGTCCATCAGCCTTCCCGCTCTGTCTTCTGGCAAGTAAGCCTTTGCTTGCAGGGAAGTCTAACCGTGCTCCTATGAACTCTAGGTTCTGGGAGGGGAGCAAAGTGGACTTTGCAAAGTTTATGACAAAGCCTAGTTGCTGAAGGAGAGAGACAGTACGGAGGGTGGCTTGCCTGGCCTCCTGGAGAGTCTGACCCCTGATGAGCCAGTCATCCAGGTAGGGGAAGACAAAAATACCCTGGTTTCTCAAGTAGGCCGCCACCACCGCCAGGCACTTTGTGAAGACCCATGGGGCGGAGGTTAGGCCAAAGGGCAGTACCCTTTACTGAAAGTGGTTTCTTCCCACCACGAACCTTAGGTATTTTCTGTGGTCTGGACGAATGAGGATGTGAGTGTAGGCATCCTTCAGATCTAAGGAGCATAGCCAATCTCCCTGCTGGAGGTAGGGCAGCAGTGTTCCAAGAGTAAGCATCTTGAACTTTTCCTTTTCCAAGAACTTGTTGAGATTTCTCAAGTCCAGAATGGGCCGGAGACCTCCAGTTCTCTTTGGCACAAGAAAGTACCTGGAGTAGAAGCCCTGCCCCAGCAGGTGGGGAGGTACAGGCTCCACCGCCCTGTCTTGAAGAAGACCTTGCAGTTCCTGGAGAAGGAGTTCCTGATACCGAGTAGGCCTTGGAGGCTCCCCTGGAAAGTAGGAGGGGGGTTCCTGATGGAAATGGAACTGATAGCCCTTCTGGACTATGCTCAGTACCCAAGCATCTCTTGTGATGAGTGGCCACTGGTGGGCAAACAGGACCAACCGACCTCCCATGCTGAGATGGGCCAGCAGAGGTGGAGAGGCTATGCAGTGGGAGTCAAAAAAACCCTCCCTGCTGAGTAGGAGCAGGAGCTGGAGGCTTGGGGGCTTTCTGCCTATGGGGCCCATGTCCCTGCCCCTTGGCCTGCTGACCCTGCTGGGGAGCTGGGGAGGCCTGATAGTGAGGGAAAGGTTTGTAGGCAGATGACTTCCTCGGGTAAAAGGCCTTTTTCCCCGAGCCCTTCTTCTTATGAGAAGGGGGAAAAGTTTTTCTGGACAACCTTGTCCTTGTTAGCGTCTCGGTCTCGAGCTCAGCGGCCTTTTCGGCCATGGGCTTGCCGAAGAGGTTTTCACCCCGGCATGGGACATCGACCAACTTGTCCTGTACCCATGGCTCGAGGTCCGATGACTGTAGCCATGCCTGGCGTAGAGCACCGATGCCGGCCACCGCTACTCGGGCTGAAGCCTCGAAGCCATCTTAGGGCGCCCGGGAGATGAATTTGGAGCACTCCCGGATCCCCGAGGACAAGGTCTTGAACCTCTGCAAAGGTTTCCCGGAGAGGCCAGCCAAGAACCCAGCTATTTCCTTAGCCAGGTCCCGCAAGTACATGCCCATGTACAGCTGGTAGGACTGGACACGGCAAGCAAGCATCGAGCCCTGGAAGCACTTTCTGCCGATGGCATCCAGGTTCCGGGCCTCCCTACCGGGGGGCACCGCAGAGTGCATCTTCTGGCTCTTCAGACGATGCATGGCCGATTCCACACAAAATAGTGCGGCAGCTGCGCCTTCTGGAACCCAGGATTCTTTCAGACTCGATACATGGAATCGATCTGCTTGCTCAAAACCGGCGCCGAGGCTGGTGCCTCCCACATTCGGAAGAGGAGCCGTTCCAGCATCGGAGGAACCAGCACAGTAAAGGCCTCCCTCGGGGGAGAGTCATACTGCAGGGCATCGAGTTCTTCGGCTCGAGGCTCCTCCTCGGGATCCGCAGGAACAGCCAAAGCCTTGGCCATGTCCCTTACGAACTCCGAGAACCGAGTGTCCTCCGGTGGGGACCTACTCCGGGGCTCGGACTGCGGTGAGTCCGAAGGGACACACCGAGTCCGAAAGGTATCAGGGAACTCCTCGTCCTCCATCTCCCATGCAGACTCATCTGAGGAAGAGTTGAGGGGCTCCGACCGTGCGGGCTCCGGTAGCACCCGCCCCAATGCCTTCGGTCCCGAATGGGAGGTCGAGGGGGACCGTGACCGAGTCCGGACTCGGGCCTTCATGGCTTCGAGAACCGGCTCGGTCTCCGGGGTCGACTTGGACGTCGACGTCCTGGTGGTTGGGGCAGATGCACCAGTCAAGCTGGCCATCGGCACCCGCTGCTGATCCATGAAGGCAGACAGTCTGCACTCCAAGGCTGTCAGCCTGAGTTCAAGCTCAGAAGACTCAGCAGCCACTGACTCGGGCCCTGGCGGAGCCGGGCCCGACATCGGCTTCCTGGGAGGAGAGTCCTCGAGGACAACAGGACTTACGTGCTCGACAGACTCCGGCTCTATACGAGGCACCTTAGGCGGCTTCTCTATCTCCAAAGGCCCGGGGCGGCGGTCAGGGGTCCGGGACCTGGCCCTCGAGGAACCAAGGGTATCCTCCGACACCGCCCTCACGAGCTTCCTCTTCCTCTTATGCTCCCGACTGGGGTCCCCCTTTCAGAGGAAACCCAACGAAGCTCGGGGTCAGACTCCCGAGACGTCGAGGCCTCTGACGAGGTCCAGGCCCGACCGGAGGCAGAGTCAGAAAAAATTCTCTCCTTCTGATGCTGCCGGCTTCCAAGTGCCTTGGTGGACATCTTTCCACACGGGACACAGACCTTGGGATCATGGTCTGGCCCGAGGCAACGCAGGCAGCAGTCGTGTGTGTCGGTAAGAGACATGAGCTTCTTACAACGATCACACTTTTTAAAACCACTGGAGGCCATCGGGGAAAAAAGGGCCCCCGCGAGGTCAAAAGACTGGCCCTCCAGGGAAAAAGAAAAAGAGTGCGAACGCGTGCCACGAAGGGCAAAAAACAAAAAATAGGGATCGGGTCGATACCGGCGTACCAAACCCAGGCAGGAATGGGAACCAGCGTCAAACCGGACAAAAGACAGCGAAAATCACAGAAAAAAAAATCTAACTTTTCCGGGTGACACGGACTCACGTCCGTTGGGCTCCACAGAAAAAGAAAGACTGAGCAAGATGGCACCTTTGGGCAGGAAGGGGACCGCGCATGTGTGGGTGTATTCCCAAAGGCTTTCTTAGAAAGCTGGGGAAATACTCCACATGGGGGCTCCATCGACGTCAATGTCACCCATACGTGAGGACTGACTTCCTGCTTGGTCCTGGAGAAAGAAAAGGTACAGAGAAGAATAATCAAAATGGTAAAGGGGATGGAAGGATATCCCTACAAGGAAAGGCTCAAAAGGTTAGGGCTCTTCAACTTGGAAGAGAGACGACTGAGGGGAGATTATAACAGAGGTCTATAAAATAATGAATGGAATGAAACGGATAAATATAGATGATGAAATTAGACCTTACCTGCTAATTTTCTTTCCTGGAGTCCCTCCAGTCCAGTCCAGATGTGTGGGTTATGCTCATTCACCAGCAGTAGGAGACTGAGAATAGTAAGCTCAAAACCTTTCCCTTAAGTAGCCTGTGCTTCCCTGCAGCGCCAGTATGAACCTCACAGAGCAGCAGAACATAGTCCCAAAACCCCAATAGCTCCACCAGCTCTGCAACAAGTCGTGCACTAGAACAACATGCACACTTGGCCATCGATATCTCAACTTATCTTAAAGAATTTTTTTTCTTTTTTCCTGGTCAAAACAGGATACCGTCCCCCTTCCCCTCACGGGCCAAAGTCTGCAACGGGGAGAGCAAACGTGCAATAGGACAGCGGAATACCCTGGAACCACGACATAAAGGGGGAACAGCAACAACCAACTGGCCCAGAGATCGCCCATTCCAGCTAACAATATCTTTAGAACATGTACCAGACCAGAAAGACAGAAGTCAAGCCACGGGAGGGTCCTGGACTGGACTGGAGGGACTCCAGGAAAGAAAATCAGCAGGTAAGGTCTAATTTCACCTTTGGCACTCCAGTCCAGTCCAGACATGTGGGATGTAACAAAGCAGTACTATCGAAGAGTGGGTAAAGAAACTCCGGCCTGTGAAACTCGAGCCCCAAAATCCAAATCCCGACTGCCTGATGCAATAAGGAATAGAGCGATGACCACATCACCACGTTGCAAATATCCTGAGGCAGAACAAAGCTGTCCAAGAGGCCACTTGGGCTCTGGTACAATTTATTTATTTTATTTATTTATTTAGAAATATTTGTATGCCACCTTTTCATTCAATCAAGGTGGTCATGTCACAACACAATTGGAGGGTTACAATGGGCCCGGAGTACCGATGGGGCCACGAGTCCCTTCAACAAGTACAAAGATTCAATGGCACCCCAAATCCAATGGGAAATTGACTCCTTGGCTGCCACCTCACCCTTGCAAGGCCCACCAAAGAGCACAAAGATACTCGAGTGCCAAAAGGCCTCCATCACCTTCAAATACAAGTGCTTAGATACCCTGCAGATGTCAACGGACGGACAACAGATGAAGAATCATCCTTTCCTTTGTGATCACCACATAAGGCTCTCTGCATGACAGAATCTGCAGCTCTGAGATGTGTTACGCCGAACAAATAGCCACCAGAAACACTACCATGAGGGTCACATTTTCAAGGAGGCTCTCTACCGAGGCTGAAATGGGACTCCCGCAAGTGCAGAGAGGACCAAGTTAAGGTTCCAGGATGGAACCAAAGGCCAGCAAGGCGGTCTCAAGTGCTTGACCCCACAAAGAAAACAGATTACATCCTGGTGAGAGGCAAGAGGCACACTGTACCTGGCCCCAGAAACAAGCTAGGGCGGCCTCCTGCACCTTCAAGGAATTCAACGCCAGATCCTTTGAGGCCATCCTACAGGAAAGTCAAAATATTTGGGAGAGTGGCCCCTTAGAGCTGCACATCTGTCTCTTGGCACAAAGCCTCAAAAACATGCTAGACCTGCACATAGGCCAAGGAAGTTGAACAATTTCATGCCTGCATCGAGGTATCAACCACCTTGGGAGCGTTCTCTTTACACTTCAAGTGCGCCCTTCCAAGAGCCAAGCCGTAAGTGAGAACCGATCCACGTCCAGCATCCGGACAGGGCCATGCTTCAGAAGGCCCGCATCCCAAGGAAGGGGGAGAGGATTCGCCATCAGGAGCCGCACCAGGTCCACATACCAAAGCTGGCAGGGCCAATCTGGGACCACCAACACCACATGGGCCTCGAACCTCTGCAGGACGTGCCAATCAGTGGCCATGGATGGAACACATAGAGAAGCCCATCTCTGGGCCAAGGCTAGACCAGTGCATTGAGTCCCTCTGCCATGCGCTCCCTGCGCCTGCTGAAGAACCTAGGAGCCTTGGAATTCACCAAAGTCACCTCAAGTCCATCATGGGAAACACCCCAGGGCTCCACTATCAGCTGAATGCCATGTTGAACAGGGATAACTCTCCCGCATCCAAGAGATGATGGCTCAGGTAATTCAGCTGGACACTATCTGTCCTAGCCACATGTGCCATCACCAGTCAGCTCAGAGTGCCACCCTGAGAGATGATATAAGCCATGGCTGTAGCATTGTCAGTTAACACCTTCAGGGCCCGTCACTGAACCCTGAGAAGAAAAAAACTCTAGGCTAAACAACTGTCCTGGTGTCCAGGCAATTGATAGGCCAGAGGCTATCCTCTGGAGACCCTTGGCCATGAGACTATGGCAATAAGCCCACCAACTAAAAAGACTGGCATCCGTCATTAACCACCCAGTCTGGGGTCTTCAGGAGCATCCCACCCGCAAGGTGACTCAAGCCATCAGTGCAGACTCTCCCAGGCCCGCCCTAGTAGAGCAAAGTAAACCTCCATCGATTGCATCTATAGGGACTATTATGCCAAGAGCACTGCCTGGAGGGGAAGGGGTGAGATGTGGCGTCAAAACCAGGACACTAACTCCAGGGAGACTGCCATCAAGCAGATTATCTGCAGGTAATCCCAAGCTCTTGGGTGGAGAATCACCTGCAACCTTTGAACCTGTCCCTGCAGCTTCACTATCCTGCCCTCCGGCAGAAATACCATCCTCCACTGCGTGTCTAAGCGGGCACCTAGATACACCAGGAACTGTGCAGGAGATAGCTGACTCTTGGTGAAATTCACAACCCAATCAAGTTCCTGCAGCTGGCAAATCACGAAGACCGTCAACTCTCAACTCTTCTTTAAGATTTCGCATGAATCAACCAATCGTCCAGGTACAGGTGCACCAGAACACCCTGCTTCCTGCAGGGACGCCACCACTATCACCGTCACCTTGGTGAAAACCCAAGGGGTGATGGCCAGTCTGAAGGAGAGAGCCTGAAACTGAAAATGCCCCTACGGAACCGCAAAACGTGTTGATGCTCCGCACAAATGGGAATATGCAGATATGCCTCGGAAAGATCTAGGGACGTCAAGAACTCCCTGTGCCAGACAGCCACAATGATGGACCACAGGGTCTCCATGTGAAAATGCGGAGCACGAAGCGCCAGGTTTACCACTTTCAGATCCAGAGTGGGGCATCAGGAACCTGCCTTCTTGGACACCATGAAGTAAATAAAGTAACACCCCATCCACTACTCTTCCTGGGGCACAGGCACCATAGCCTCGAGCCATAAAAGGCAGTTGAGGTATCCTGGCCTTGGCTGGGGCTCGACAAGGAGAAACCATGAAGGCGTCCACGAAAGGTATGGCAAATACAAGAGTGTACGAACATAAAATATGCCATACTGGGTCAGACAAAGGTCCATCAAGCCCAGTACCCCAGTTCCAACAGTGGCCAATCTAGGTCACAAGTACCTAGCAGTTATCCCAAAAAACACAGGTTCCACAATGCTTGTATTGGGGCAAGCAGTAGATATCCTGGGTGCCCTTTAATAATGGGTTATGGACCTTTCCTCCGGGAACTTGCCCAAACCTTTTTTAAATCCAGCAACACTAACAGCTTTTACTACATCCTCCGGTAGCAAATTCCAGAGTTTTATTACACGTTGAGTGAAAAAATATTTTCTCTTATTAGTCTTAAATAGTTTACCCTGTAGCTTCATTGCATGACCACTAGTCTTTCTATATTTTGATGGCGTAAACAAATCGATCTACGTTTACCCGTTCCACTCCATTCATTAATTTATAGACCTCTATCATATCTCCCCCTCTGCTGTCTCTTTTCCAGGTTGAAGAGCCCTAACATTTTTAGCCTCTCTTCATAGGCATATCCTTCCATCCCCTTTACCATTTTGGTGGCTCTTCTCTGTACCTTTTCTAATAACACTATATCCTTTTTGAGATACAGTGACCAGAACTGCACACAATATTTAAGGTGCAGTCGCACCATGGAACGATACAGAGGCATTATAACATCCTTAGTTTTATTATCCATTCCTTTCCTTATGATACCTAGCATTCTACTTGCTCTCTTGGCCACCGCTGCACATTGGGCAGAGGGTTTTAACATGTTATCCATGATGACACCTAAACATTTTTCCTGGGTGGTGGTTTCTAATATGGAACCTTGCATCGTGTAACCATAGTTTGGGTTTTTCTTTCGTAGGTGCATAACTTTGCACTTGTCCACATTAAATTTCATCTGCCATTTGGATGCCCTGTCTTCCAGTTTATCAAGATCCTCTTGCAATTTTCCACAATCCTCATGGGTTTTAACAACTTTGAATAGTTTTGTGTCATCCACAAATTTGATAGCCACACTCATTTTTCCCATTTCCAGGTCATTTATGAATATGTTAAAAAGCAGCGGACCCAGCACAGATCCCTGGAGTACTCCACTATTCCCCTTTCTCCATTGGGAAAATTGACCATTTAGCCCTACCCTCTGCTTTCTATCTTTTAACTAGTTCCTGATCCACAATAGTACACTGCCTCCTATCTCATGACTTTTTAACTTTGCCAAAAGTCTCTTATGAGGGACCTTGTCAAAGGCTTTCTGAAAGTCCAGATGCACAATATCAATCGACTCATCTTTGTCTACCTGTTTAGTCACACATTCAAAAAAACATAACAGATTAGTAACACAAGACCTCCCTTGGCTAAAGCCGTGTTGGCTGTCTCCCATTAAGCCATGACTATCTACATGTTCAGTAATTTTCTTCTTTATGACCTCCAGGACTCAAGCATCCATCGTAAATTGGGCCCAGGCGAGGTAAAATCAGGATAGGTTACTGCCTATCGAATGCTCTTCTACCGGAGTCCTTGAACCTTCAATGGGAAGTTTTGATGACATCGGAGACACCTGCGGCCCCCCCTCAACTGTCTCCATGAAAGAAGGGACCTTTCGGGGGAAAAAGAAGGGACCTTTCGGGGGAAAAAGAAGGGACCTTTCGGGGGAAAAAGAAGGGCCCTCTAGCGGTCCTCCCCATGGGCCAGGCGTAACTTTCACATCTCACCATCCTGGCCTCTAGAAGAGGACCCCCGGCCTGCCAACCTTGGGCTAGTCATCCAGGAGCCTCATAGCTTAGAATCTCCCATGTCCTTTACCAGCTTCTCCAAATGCTCCCCAAACAAGAACCTCCCTAAGAAGGGCAACTTGCTCAACCTCATCTTGGAGGCCAAATTTATTGTTGTTGTTATTGTTAAGAGCCGTCGAGTCGGTGTCGACTCATGGTGATCCTCTGGACAGTTTTCCTAAATGGAGTTAGATCTTCAGTCAGGCGGCTCATTGTTGACAGACTGGCACCCGTAGCTGCTGTTATTATATCGATCCATCTCATTCCTGGCCTTCCTCTTTTGCATTGACCTTCTACCTTGCCAAGCATGATGTCTTTCTGTAATGATTTCTCTTTTCGCATGATGTTTCCAAAGTATGAAAGTCAAAGTCTTGTCATGTGAGCTTCTAAAGAAAGCTTAGGTTTGATTTCCTATACTACTGACTGGTTTGTTCCCAGGGCAGTCCATGGTATACGCAGTATTCGCTGCCACCACCATAATTCAAAGGCATCAATTTTCTTCTTAACTTTTTCACTATCCAATTTTCGCATCCATATGATGTTATTGAAAATACTATGGCTTGAATGAGTCAAATCTTTGTATGGAGAGAGACATCTCTGCTCTTGAAAATCTTGTCTAGGTCCTTCATAGCCATTCTGCCAAGAGCAATGCGTCGTCGGATTTCTTGACTGTTTGTTGCTTCTTTACTGATAGTTCATCCAAGTAGGTTAAAGTTGTCCACAGTTTCAATTTCTTCTCCATCAATGATGAACTTATTGATTTTGCCAGTTGTCAGGATCTTTGTCTTCTTTACATTAAGGTGCAGGCCCATTTTAAGACTATGCTCCTTGATCTTGAGAAGCAAATGTTTCAGATCATTTTCACTTTCAGCCAACAATGTGATATCATTAGCATAGCGAAGGTTGTTGATGAGTCTTCCACCAATCTTCACACCTCTGTTGTCTTCATACATCCCGTTACTCTGATTTGTTCTGCATATAAATTAAACAGGTAGGGGGAAAGTATGCAGCCTTGTCGTACACCTTTGCTGATTTCAAACCATTCTGTTTCTCCTTATTTCGTTCAAACTGTTGTTTCTTGATCATTGCACAGAGTGTGCAAGAAAACGATCAGGTGGTTCTGGCATACCCATGCTTCTTAATGTGGTCAAGAGTTTCTTATGGTTTATGCAGTCAAAAGCCTTGCTGTAGGTCAATAAAGCACAAATAGATATTTTTTTAGTATTCTTTAGTCTTTTCAAGGATCCATCTCATATCCGCGATGTCGTCTCTCGTTCCTTGCCCTTTCCTGAACCCTGCTTGCAGTTCAGGTAGTTCTTGTTCCAGGTATAGTTGTAGTCTCTATTGAATAATCTTGAGTAGAATCTTGCTGGCATGTGGGATCAGAGCGATTGTGTGATAATTTCCAGTCAATTGGATCACCGTTCTTTAGTATGGTATAAACACAGATCTTTACCTGTCAGTTGGCCATGATGTTGTCTTTCAAATTTCTTGGCAGAGCCCTGTAAGTATGGTAACAGCTACATCAGATTGCTGTAATACTACTTTTTTTTTTTTTTTAATAAGCTTTATAGTGAAATTTACACCAAATCAGAAAGGTAAATCAGATACAAAACAAAATACCTAAAGGAGAAGGAAACATGATACAATGATATAGTCCACATCAAGCAATGCAGGCAAAAAAATGAATATAAGAAACAAAGCATTAGAAAACCAGGCTTTAAGCCTACACTAATTGGAGGAACCTTCCATCAACCAGATTTAATTCCAATTACCACACCAGAGCGATCATTAACAAATTTCTCCAACTGAGTCACATCCGTAAAAACATAAGAGGCTCCATCAAAACCAATCACACATTTACATGGGAAACACAAAAAGAAAGTGGCACCCAAGGCCACAACCTTAGGTTTAAGAGCCAGAAATTGCCTTCACCGAAGCTGAGTCTCGCGGGAGACATCAGGAAAAATATTGATAGCCTGACCGCAAAACAGGACAGACTTATTTTTAAAAAAGGCTCGAAGAATCCGCTGCTTAACTTCGGTGGAGGCAAAAGTAACCAATAAAGTGGAGCGAGAAGTAATATTATCTGTAGTGTCTTCCAGAAAAGCAGTAAGATTTGATATAGCAGGAACAATTTCATCCATCTCCCCCTCGATGGGATTAATATTTTTTGTACTAGCAAGAACATAATAAGCCTGCATAACAACAACTGGTTCCTGAATATTAAGAACTTCCTTAAAATACTTTTCTAAAAGTATTCTAGGTGTCAATAGCGAAGTATATGTAAAATTGAGAAACCAGAGATTGCATGAGCGAAAAGAGTTCTCAAGAGCCTCCACCTGAGAGTATAAGACTAAGGAATTTTTAACCCCAACAGCATGTGCGGCCACGAGTGAAGGAACCTGAGAACTCATATGCATAACAGTTTTATCAACAGAGCTAACTTTTTCGTCAAGTTGCTGCAAGGTTACAACAGCATCTTGAGAAAAGGTACAAAGCGCATTCAAAGTCGAAGATACTTTTTTATCAATAGCTAGTAAAGCAGACCAAATATCTTTCAATGTAATTTCACCATCGACAGGGGCAGGAGCAATATCAGATACAGTAGTTAATGACACAGATTGCACAGGAATAGGTAATACAATAGGAGACTTGGCGATACTTGCGATTTCAGGAGACTCAGCAGATAATTCAGATAAGTGCGAAGGTGCAGGTAATGGAGGAGGAGATCTCCCGCTAGAATTAAGGGAGATTCCATCTGGAGAAGACTGCGCAAGTGGGACTGGCACGAAGTGCCTATCCAAGGGGCCTATCTGTTTTCCTCCAGAACCAACTTCAGGGGCTAAATCCACATTTTGGCCTTCCGCTTCCCCATCACTAAAACTAGTAAGGGGAGTAAGGAAGAACCGGAGCGAGTCACCGCAGTATCGCCGAAGGAGCGCCAAAGGAGCAGGACCTGCCCCTTTGACCACGCCCCTTCGATCCACGCCCCGCGGACACGCTCCGCGGTAAAAAGATAGAACTAAATATATAACAAAAGGTCCCTGAAGACAAGAAGGTGCCCGGGGCCCGCCTGCCCGATCTTCAAAGGCAAAGAAGGGAACACTGAGGCCAATACTGGCTACGGCAGTCCAGGCAGTCTGGGAGCTGATGTCCTGCCCCAAATCCTCCATGTCTCTCTGCCCGCAAGAAGTGCCACTGCAGGGGAAGCTGTTTTAAAGGGAGGAAAGTCCCCGCCGACAAGGTGGTGCCCGGGGCCCGCCTGCCCGATCTTCAAAGGCACAGAAGGGAACGCTGAGGCCAATACTGGCTACGACAGTCCAGGCAGTCTGGGAGCTGATGTCCTGCCCCAAATCCTCCACGTCTCTCTGCCCGCACCTTGCTGTAATACGTCTATGGGAATGCCATCAATGCCCGGTGCTTTGTTCTTTGATAATAAACAACAAAACCCTAACCATTTGGTGAAAAAATAAACTACCCAAGAAAATCACCAAAACAAACCCCAAAAAAGTTCAAATCAAAATTATTTTTGTCGGATGTTTTCAGGAAAGGAACATTGTATCAAAACTATGTCCACCACACAGTCACATCCATTTTATTATAAAACTTTGAAAAACTTCACTTAGCTTGATCAATCGCAGACTACTCAGGCACGCTCAGGCACGACGTGACAGATGACAGATGAATTTACTAACGGCGGCACTTGAAACAGGGTTTCCACCCAAAACGTGCACGTCGTGCCTGAGCGTGTCTGAGTAGTCTGCGATTGATCAAGCTAAGTGAAGTTTTTCAAAGTTTTATAATAAAATGGATGTGACTGTGTGGTGGACATAGTTTTGATACAATGTTCCTTTCCTGAAAACATCCGACAAAAATAATTTTGATTTGAACTTTTTTGGGGTTTTGGTGATTTTCTTGGGTTGTTCTTTGATAAGGCTTTCAATGCTGCTTCGACTTCTTCTTTCATCCCCAATGGTTTCAGATCATAAGGTACAGGTTGAAACAGCTGTTCGTCCACTTGATCTTTATGGTATAAAAACTCTGTATATTCTTTCCACATTTTTTTTAATCTTCTCAGCATCATTCAACACAGATTCTTCAGCATCTTGTAACATTCCAATTTGAGCCTGGAATTTTTTCTTTAACTCTCGCAAGCTTTAGAAAAGCCAATCTTGTTCTTCCTCGAATAGTTTCTGCTTCTATTTCCTTGAATGCGTCATTGTAGTACTTTTCCTTGTCCTGTCTTGTTGCACATTGGAAATCTCTGTTGAGTTCTATGATTGCCTCTCTCTCTCCTCTGGCTTTAGCTTCTTTGCGTTTCTGGGCAATATTTAGAGTTTCTTCCATCATCCATTTTGGCCGTTTTTTGCTTTTTCACCTTTTGTAGAGACTTCTCGCTTTCTTCCAAAACAACCTTCTTGATGTCATTCCATAACTCTTCTGGAGCTCTGTCATTTGTACCTAAAGCAGCTAATCGATTTTGCAGTCAGTCTTTAAATTCCAGTGGTATATTCTCAAGGTCATATTCTGCTACATTCATGAGTGGCTTGCTCTTTTTCAACTTTAGCTTGAGTTTGCATACTAGTAGTTGGTGATCTGTACCACAGTCAGCTCCAGATTTTGTCTTTGTTGAGGTTATAGAGCTTTTCCATTGTTGACTTCCACAGATGTACTCAAATTTGATTTTTGTACAATCCATTGTGTGAAGTCCATGTGTATAGTCGCCACTTGTGTTGCTGGAAGAAAGTGCTTGAGATGAACAGATTGTTGGTCTTGCAGAATTCTATCAGTCTTTCTCCAGCTTCATTTCTGTTGCCAAGTCCATATTTTCCAACCATTTGCCTCCTTCTTTGTTGCCAACTTTTGCATTCCAGTCAACCATGACTATTTGGATATCCTGTTTGCATGTTCTGTCAATTTCAGCTTGTACTTGTTCATAGAACTCATTAATTTCATCCTTTTTTGCAGCTGCTGTTGGGACATATACTTGAATTATAGTTGTGCTGAAAGGCATTCCTCGTAGACTAATAGAGATTAAGCGTTCAATGACTGCATTGTATTTCATTACAGTTCTTGCAAATTTCTTCTTAATTATGAAAGACAAAGAAGAAATGGTGTTGCATTTATTTCCAGCATAGTAGACTATGTGATCATCTGATGCAAAATGCCCGATGCCAGTCCATTTTGGTTTGCTGACACTCAACAGATCAAGTTGTACACATTCCATTTCATTCTTGACCACCTCCAACTTCCCTTGGTTCATGCTTCCTATATTCCGTGTTCCAATATGTAAGACATCTTTGCAGCTTCTGACTCTCATTTCATGCACAGCTACATCAGCAGTCAGACGTCCCAAGGGCTTTGATCCAACCATATCATATCTGCTGGCTTTACTCTGAAATGTCTGCAGCTCCCTCCCCAGTAGCCAACTGAGTGCCTTCCGACCTGAGGGTCTCATCTTCCAGCACTATGTTGTGACTACTGCGTGGAAGAAAGGCCTGGCACACTACTTCCGTATACTGCCATGAAAACCCAATGGATAGTCACAACAAACCCTCATTTGATTTGCAACTTGTCATGCTGTGAGGGCTTGTGTACATCAGTGATGCTAAGCTATCAGTAGTTTAACTACTGGCGTGGTCTCCAAGATGGACAGGTCTCAGCTGAGGTGCCAGACCAAGGCAAACCATCCACCTGGGCAGCAGCAGAATGGGACAGTGTTGACAGCAGAGGATCACATTTCTGTGACAACAGCAACAACATTACTCTTAAACTGCGCAGAAGAAAGGCATGGAAATCTACTTCCATATCTTGCCATGAAAACCCAATGGATTGCCAACCAGTTATGTAGTCACAAGAACCGCCTAGCAGCCACCACAGTTGCCACTGACTTGGCCGAGGCCCTACACAAGTCATAGAGATCAGCCAGGAAGGCGATTCCAGACTCCAGCTGGGCCACTTCATCCCGAGCCACCATCTCTAAGAGAGACGTCTTCAAAATCTTCTGTGACCAATGTAGAGAAGCCCACGCCACATAGGAGCCACAAATGGCTCCCTGAAGGCCAGGGCCACAACCTCAAAGGCCTGCTTAGGCATGCCTCCATACACCGATCCTGAGAGTCCTTCAAGGCCACGCCTCCTTCCAGCAGAATGGTAGTCTTTCTAATGACTGCCACCACCAGTGCATCTACCCATTGGAGGCACAAGTGCTCCCTCCCCTCCGAAGGGATGGGGTAGAGCTTGCCCATTCTACCAACCCACAGACCGGCATCTGGAACCTTCCACTCCTCATCAACTATGGCCTTTGACTGCCCGATGGATGGGAAAGAAGAGAGATGGCTTCCAAATACCCTCAAGAAGCAGATCTTCCATCTGCTCCACGGAGTCCGGGAGCGGACCATTCACAATCAGCAAAGTTGCCAAAGTCTTGACAATGAGGGAGGGGAGCTCATGCCTATGAAATATGCAAACAGCCAAGGAATCCTCCCCAGCAGGGAGCTCCCACTCTTCTAATTCCTCAGGGTCCGGCTCCTCCAAAAATTGAGACAGACACTCAGGAGCACCTAAGGACCCAAAGAACCCCCCATCCTCAAAGTCCAGAGAACTCTTCCAGCAAGTGTGCTTCCCCACCGCCAGGACAGACAGTCCTCCCTGCAAAAAGGGAGACATTGATCAGGGGAACCCTCCCCAAAGCCTTGCTGCAGCAACACCACATACGCCAGGGAAAAAAGGGACTTGCACCTGCAATTTAGACCTCCTCCAACTGTTTCAGGGGGCAATGGGGCCACCAGCTGCCAAAAAAGGAGCTTCTCTGCATTCAGAGGCAGAAAAAGTAGCAGACAAGACGGGGGCCACTCCTGCCAAAATCGTGGGCATCCTGGCCTCCCCCGAAGGGCACCCATGGCCAGAAAGCCCCCCTGCAGCTACCTCTAATGCAGCCAGGCTGCCAACTAAGTTCTCCGTGGCAGCCATGCTCGCCTGAACACAAATGTGGCAGAGCCCTACCACAGAGAGCAAGCTCCTGTAGCTGCTGCAGTACCACATGCTGCACAATAGCCCTTCTCTGAGTCAGCCATTTGCTCATTGTGTGGGAACCTCCTCTGCCCTGACTCACCAGTTCCTGGAAGTCCCACTATGCTGCCGCTGCCGGTTCATCTCTTTTTTTTTTTTTTGGTTTGTTTTTTAATGGCATCGAGCAGAAGCTGAGAGCTCAACCCTCGGTCTCCTCCCAATAGTTGGGAAGGAGGAAAAGAGTGGAGCAGCAATCTCCTACTGCCCAAAGGGAACTGAGGAGAGGCTGCAGGAGAGACCCAGTACCACCAAGTTCTACAACCCAAAATCGTGACATAGCACTTAACTAAGGAAAAACAACAAACAGCCAACACAGGCCTAGGCTCATCCATCTGCTGGAGATTGAGAAATACTGGCTCTGCAGGGAAAGCAGTTATCACCTATAACAGGTATTCTCTAGGGACAGCAGAAATCGGTCCTCACATATGGATGACGTTGGCGTTGACTGAGCCTGCACGAAAGCATTTCCCCAGCTTTCAAAGAAAGCCTTTGGGATGCTACCATGCATGCATGGTCCCCTTCCCGACCAAAGGTGCCATCTTGCTCAATCAGATGACATAAAATTTCAAAAGCCCTCACTGCTTGAACGGTTTCTTCAAACACAAAAAGAGATTTTTCCGTTCTCTGTCAACAAACTCTGGATTAGAATGTCCGATCACTAATGTTCAAAAACGAAAAACAAAAACAAAAAATAAATGCGCTTCCAAACTTCTTAATGAGGTCTCAGTATTACATTGGCTAGGCCTCATAGACTTCCGTCTTATAGAGGCCAAATGCCTAATCACATCAGCGACCTCAATATGAAATCAACAGTTTCCTGTCACTCAGCGAGATGGTCTACGGAACAAAACTCTTCTAAATTACTTTAGTCTTAACTTAAAGACAAGCAAAAAATTAGCCAAAGAATTTTATAGTTGCTCTTCCGGCTGGTCAGGGATCCTGTTATATCTTATCATATATTTAGATCCCAATGTCAAATCCCCGGCACCGCTTAGACGTTTCACAAAGCTGTTTCCTCAGGGGATCTTAAACTTCATCAAATGATGCTGCCCACGTTTTTATGTGATTAGGCATTTGGCCTCTATAAGACGGAAGTCTATGAGGCCTAGCCAATGTAATACTGAGACCTCATTAAGAAGTTTGGAAGCGCATTTATTTTTTGTTTTTGTTTTTCGTTTTTGAACATAGGTGATCGGACATTCTAATCCAGAGTTTGTTGACAGAGAACGGAAAAATCTCTTTTTGTGTTTGCAGTCAGATGACATAGCTAGGACAGTAGTAAAAACTAAAACAAGGTAGGGAGGCAATGCTTAGGGAAGGAGGAAGAGCTGTGAGGACTGATTCCTGCTGTCCCTGGAGAATACCCGTTACAGGTGAGTAACAATGCTTTCTCCAGGAACAAGCAGGAAGTCAGTCCTCACATATGGGACTTCCTAGCTCCAGGCTGTCGAGGACTGAACGATGACAGCACCAACGACGGCCAAATCGCATAGTAGAAGATGAGTCCCCAACTGAGAGACTCTGCAAGATCCTAGCGTCCAGTGGCACTACCATTCTGGTAGCCTGAACACAAAAGGATCGGAGGGCAGGAGTTGCCTACACCCCAAAAAGATTACGTAGTACTGCCTGGCTGAAGGCACTGTCCCAATAGCACTCACTCTCCAGGCAATAGTGTGCTGCAAATGTGTGAATTGAAGACCATGTGGCGGCCTTGCAGAACTCAGTCACCGGCACTGAGCGCAAGTTCGCCACTGATGTGGCCATTGCTCTCACGCAATGCACTGTGATCTAGTGTACAGGGAGAGCCCAGTTCGCTCATAGGCAAGGGCAATACAGTCCGACACCCAAGTGGACAGAGTTTGCTTAGTCATAGGAAGCCCCATTCTGCTAGGGTCATAAGAAACGAAAAGCTGAGCAGCTTTGTGATGGCCCCAAATCTGCTGCAAGTAGAAGGACAAAGACCATTTACAATCCAATGTATGGAGTATAATTTCTTCTCGACCAGCGTGAGGCCGTTGGAAGAAGATGGGAAGGACTACCTACTGGTTGAGGTGGAAGGGAGGTATCACCTTTGGGAGGAATTTGGGGCGAGTGTGGAGCACCACCCTGTTCTTGTAGAATCTTGTATATGGTGGTTCCGCCACCAGGGTCTGAAGTTCGCTAACTCTTCAGGCGGATGTGAGGGTCATAGGAAAGCAAACTTCCATGAGAGATACGCAGATAGCAAGTGCCTAGAGGCTCGAATGGCAGTCTGGTGAGCTGCAAAAGCACTATGATGAGGTCCCACTCTGCTGCCGGAGGGCGAACAGGAGGCTTAGACAATAGGAGGCCCCAGAGGAACCAAGAGATGAGGGGTTGACTCGAGAGGGGGCTTCCCTTGATAGTGTGGTGGTGTGCAGCTATCGCACTCAGGTGCACTTTCATGGAGTTGGACTTTAGCCGGAAATGTGACAGATGCAGCAGGTACTGGAGCACTAATTGCACCTGCCAGGAGAACGCGTTCAGTCGTCTCTCCGCACACCACACTGGGAATCGTCGTCATTAAAAGGCGTAAGCTCACCTGGTGGAGGGTTTCTGAGAGGGTAGCAGGACCTCCTCAACCTCCTTTGGGAGGATGAAAAGGGCCAATGCTATCCTTTCAGCAGCCACGCTGTTCGTGTTAGAGGCCCAGATTGGGGTACAGGAGGGAGACCCCTTCCTGGGACAGGAAGTCTGGTGCAAGGTCTAGCAGGACCAGGAGTGTCACCAACAGAGAGAGCAGCAGTGGGAACCAGGACTGTCTGGGCTACCTGGGGGCAATTAGTATTAGTGATGCCCCTTCGCACTGGACCTTGAAGAGAGTTTTGGCAACCAGAGGGTTAGCAGAAAAGCATAGAGGTGGCCTTCCGTCCACGGGATCAGGAAGGCATCCGCTGCCACTCTCTCTGGGTGCGGTTGCCGCGAGCAAAAGTGGGGCAGTTGGGTGTTGTTCAGGGTGTGAATAGGTCCATCACGGGCCTGCCCCAGAGTCGTAAGAGCAGAAGGGCCACTCTGGTGTCCAGGCACCACTCGTGTGGTGAGAGGACCCCGCTCAACCTGTCCGCCAGGAGGTTGTTCTGGCCCAGGAGATGATCCATCCACTGGAGTATGTTGTTGCAAACTGCAAAGGAAAGAAAGGTCACTGCTTCCTGGCAAAAGAGGTACGACCTTGTGCGCCCCCCCCTACTTGTTGATGTAAAACATGGTAACATGGTTGACTGTCTGAATCAGTACAGACTGGTGTTGCAGGCAGTGGCAGAACACCCATAGAGCCAGGAAGATCACCCTGAGCTCCAGGAGATTGATCTGTAGCAGGGATTCCTTGCCCTATGTTCTGCTGGCCCGCAGAGCACCCCCTCCCCAACCTAGGAGGGAGGCGTCCGTGGTCAGGATCCTCTGGAGCGCGTGTGCCTGAAAGGGTATCCCTGCTCAGAAGTAGTAGAGAAGTTGCCACCACAGTCAAGGGACTCTGCCAGCTGGTGGGCTATCTTGATCCTGTTCCGCAGTCTGCATGTGGCTTGTGTCCACTGCGAGCATAGGCACCACTGAGCTGACCACATGTTTAAGTGGGCTAGTGGGCTCACGTGGATCGTGGAGAACATAAGAACATAAGATATGCCATACTGGGTCAGACCAAGGTCCATCAAGCCCAGTATCCTGTTTCCAACAGTGGCCAATCTAGGTCATACGTACCTAGCAGTTTCCCCAAAACACACAGGTTCTGCAATGCTTGTACTAGGTCAAGCATTGATATCCTGGGTCCCTTCTTAATAATGGTTTATGGACCTTTCCTCCAGGAACTTGTCCAAACCTTTTTTAAACCCAGCTACACTAACAGCCTTTACTACATCCTCCGGTAACAAATTCCAGAGTTTGATTACACGTTGTGTGAAAAAATATTTTCTTTTATTAGTCTTAAATAGTTTACCCTGTAGCTTCATTGCATGTCCCCTAGTCTTCCTATATTCTGATAATGTAAACAGTCGATCTACGTTTACCCATTCCACTCCGTTCATTAATTTATAAACTTCTATCATAACTATGATAGGAGGCCATATGGCCCAACAGGCAGAGGAGGAGATGAGCTGGCACTGACCGGTGGTATTATGCCTCTACTGCTAGCAGTTTGAGGCATTTTGCCCTCTCCCTGGGGAGAACAGCCTTGGCCTGTAGTGTGTCCAACTCAGCATCAATGAACTCCAGGCACTGGGATGGGGAGAAGTGAGATTTGGGTAGTTGATGAATCCCACGTGCTGCAGCAGGAGGGTTGCACGTCCTGCAGACTGATTGGCCTCTGAGGCTGTGCTGCCCCCGATGAACCAGTTGTCTAGGTAGGGGAAGACAAAGGACCCTTGTAGATGGCTACCACTGACAGGCATTTTGTGAAGACCCTTGGAGAGAAGGCGAGGCCAAAGGGTAGCACCCTGTACTGGTAATGTTCTCCTCCTATCACAAACCTTAGATATTGCCTGTGGGAGGGGTGGATTAGGATGTGTGTGTATGCATCCTTTAGGTCCAAGGAGCACAGCCAGTCTCCCTGGCAGAGGTAAGGCAGCAGTTTTCCATGGGAGAGCATCTAGAACTCCCTCACTAGAAACTTGTTTAAGTTTTGCTGGTCTAGGATGGGCCTGAGGCTCCCAGTCCTCTTTGGGACCAGTAAATACCTGGAGTAGAAGCCCTTGCCCCATAGGTGTTTGAGTACAGGCTCTATTGCATTGTCAATGAGAAGACCTGCGAGCTCTGCAAGGAAGGTCTGGTGAAGGAGGGGTTGCACCGGCTCTCCGGGAAAGAACCTGGGTGGAATCTGCTTATGGGTGGAGGAGATATCCCTCCCTGACCACCTGCAGGACCCACTGGTCTGAGGTGATTGGAGCCCATCTGTGGGCAAAGTATGTCAGACACCCCCCTGTGGGCAGGTGAAGGTCTCCTGGGGGAGGGGAGGCCCTACCCTAGGAGTCAAAAGTTCCCCCCAGGTTCGGTGGAAGCTGGGGTCTGGAGCTTGAGTTTTTGTCTTCTGAGCCCCATGCCCTTGCCTCTTGGAGTGAGAATTCTGCTGTTGGCCTGAGAAGGGCTGATATTGGTGACCCTGCACAAAGGACCCCTTTCTCCTCGGGAAAAGAAGTCTCTTCCCCGATGTCTTTTTGCGGAGATGGGATGAGGTCTTCTTGGAGAGTTTCTGACGGGTCACAACGTCGGCCTCGATCTCGGTGCTTTGTCAGCCATGAGTTTGATGAAAAGGTTCTCCCCGGTGCAGGGGACATCGAGCAGCTTGTCTTGGACCCATTGCTTGAGGTCGGAGGATTGCAGCCAGGCTTGGCATCGGGCCCCGATGCCAGCCACTGCAACCTGAGTCACTAACTCAAAGCCGTCATAGGCTGTCCAGGAGAGGAACTTGGAACAGTCCTTGATCCCCAAGGCCAAGATCTGGAACCATTGAAGGGGCTCACCAATGAGGCCTGCCGCAAACCCCAACAGCTCTTGGGCCAGAGCCTTTAGATACATGCCTATGTAAAGTTCATAGGCCTGGATCTGGACTCTAGCATCGAGCCCTGGTAACTCTTATGCCCGAGGGTGTCAAGGGTTCTGGCCTCCCTCCCAGGGGGGGGAACTGAGGAGTAGGTCTTCTGGTTCTTTAGTCTCTACATGGTCGATTCTATGACCATGGAGTTATATGGGAGCTGGGGTTTGTGGAACCCTGGACCCTTTCAGATGCGGTACATGACATTGAGGCGACGGCTCAATACCAGTACCGATGCCAGTAGCCTCTCGAGGATCATCTTTTATGGGCACAGTGAGAGTTTCCTTGGGTGGAGACAAATACTGGAGAATCTCCAACTCCTCGATGTGCGGGTCTTCCTCCGACTTGGTTTGCACTGAGAGGGCTCTGGCCATGTCCCTGACAAAGTCATAGAAGGCCACATCCTCAGGAGGAGAGTAGCGCCAGGGAAAACAGGTCCGAGGGGATATCTCTGTGCTGCTTGATGTCCATTGAGGACTCATCGTCGACCTCTCACTGGAGTCGAGCGGAGATGACAAATCAGAGGCCCTGCGACTCTTCGCCTCAAGCATCGAAGGGTCAGCGACCTACAGAGGATTTGGGATCCAAATCGCGGACACTTACCACCAAGGACTGGATGCCCAAAGAACAGGACCAGGATCTCGACCGGCGCAGAGGGCTTACCCGAGGCCGGTGGCACTCGGAGATCGGCTCGACGACCAGGGACTCCCTCATCAGGGCAGATGATGCAAACAAACCAGCCATCATTGCCTGCTGCAGGGCCAGAATAGTAGTGATGTTCTTGCTCTAGGGCCGCCAATCTGGTTTCCAAGCCAGAAGACACCACAGCCTTTGGCGCGGGCACCAAGGATCTCAGACCCGGCGTGGGCACTCTAGTGAGTGCATCTTCAATGAGGACTATGGCCTTGAGGAACCTTGCAAAGTCTTTGTCGTCTGAGGAATCCTTCTTGAGGACCTTGGTATGGCACTTCTTGAAGTCACCAAAGTCCCTCTGGATGGTTTTACCGGGTTTCTCTGGTGCAACCTTGGCAGACATTGAAGACTTCACCTTCTTTTTCTCTGGGTCCAAAGTCTTCGCGGAGGAGCTGCCGCCGTGGGACTCCAAGATCGCTTGGACCTCACGGGATGTGCTGGGTTTGGAGCTCGGCATCGAGGAGACCGGTGCAGAGTCGGACCTGGGGTACAATTTCTCCTGCAACTCCAACATTTTCCTGTTGGTTTTGGGCATCATGGCCTGGGCACAGGTCGCAGGAGATGCTGTCATGGTCTGGGGACCAGGCAGCACAAGCATGGGTGTCGGTTACTGACATAGTTTCACTGCAGCGGTCACATTTTTTTTTAACCCATTGGGAGACATGGTAGGGAGCACCCAGACGGGGGTCAATGATCCCCAGACGAAAAAAAATGTGCAAACACAGGTTGAGGGAGACCTCGATAAAAAAGGGAGCCGGCTCGAGCCAGGAAAAGGAACTGGTACATTAACCGGGAAAAACTAACTTTAAGGATAATTAGCAGAAAAGTTTCTGGGGAAACAGGACACATGTCCGTTGGGCTCAGCGGAAAAAAGGAGACCAAGCAAGATAGCACCCTTGGGGGGAAAGAGGCCCATGCATGTGTGGTAGCATATCCCAAAGACTTTCTTTGAAAGCTGGGGAAATGCTTCTGTGAAGGCTACATCGGCACAGTCACCCATATTTGAGGACTGATGTCCTGCTTGTTACCAGAAAAGTACAGGCTACTTAAAGGAAATGTTTTGAGCTTGCTGTTCTCAGTCTCCCCCTGCTGGTGGATGAGTAAAACCAGTGTGTCTAGACTGGGCTGGAGGGACGAACTGGAATGGTTGTTTATTCCTTCAAAAAGTAAAAAGACTAGGGGATGCGCAATTATGCTAAAGCTACGCTGTAGCACATTTAAGACTAATCAGAGAAAACATTTTTTCACTCAACGCGTAATCAAACTCTGGAATTCATTACCACAGAATGTAGTAAAAGCTTTTAGTGTAGCTGGATTTAAAAGAAGTTTGGAAACGGTCCTGGGGGAAAAGTCCATAAACCATTATTAAATAGTATTGGGGAAATCCACTGCTTACCCATGGGACAAACATCATAGAATTTGACAGGCAAGACGTGGATTGGCCACTTTGTCTGACCCAGTTATGGCATATCTTATACTCGTAAAGGATGAAGAAAGTGGCACACCGCCCTGAGAAAGCAGACCATATCCGGGTGTGAAGCTGTGGAGGTACCAGCTACTGGTCCTTAAAATCAAGACAAGGCAGGAACCTGTACCCTCAAGGATCTGAGGGCCAGACCTTTTTCAAATCCATCTTGCAAACAAGCCAAGGACAGCAAATCTGCCATCCACGAGAGCAAGTGGCACCCCTTACCCCAGCCCTCAAAAACACAACATATATGCATATAGGCAAGACGGGTAGAACCTTGCTTTGGCTTCAGGAGCATCGAAGACACTGCTGGCGAGCAGCCTTTGCATGTTAAGTGCTGCCACGCCATCAACAAAAAGGGAGCCAGGTCATCCACTGCAACAGACCCCTAGCACAGCAAATCCTAACTCTGTGAAGTCACAGAGGCGGCCCCTCCAGGAGCAATATCAGATCAATGAACCAAAGTCTCCACTGCCAATCTGTTGCCACCAGAATCACTAGGCTCGGGTAAGGCTCTATCTGCTGAATCAGTTGCCCTACAAGAAGCCATGGCAGAAACACTTACAGAAGGGCCTTTTGAGGCCAACGCATCGACTCTCTGGCACCTAAACTCCTTGTATCGACTGTAAAATCTTTCCACTTTGGCAATGGATGAGGTTGCCATCAGATCCATCCATGGACTGCCCCACCAATCCACAATCTGCTCAAATGCAAACAGGGCTAGTTTCCACTCCCTGTGATCAAGGATGTGCCAACTGAGGAAATCTACCTCTATATTGTCCGTGCACGCAATGTGCTGTACCAACAGCACCAAGACATTCTGCTCCACCCTGGAAACAGGTGTTCTCCAGGGACAACAGGAATCAGTCCTCACATATGGGTGATGTTGGCGCCGACAAAGTCCATGTGGAACAATCTCCCCAGCTTTCAAAGAAAGCCTTTGGGAGATGCACCACGCATGCGCGGTCCACTTCCCACCCAAAGATGCCATCTTGCCTCAGTCTAATGAAAAAGAAAATACAGTAAAGAAGCAATTCCAAGGGGAAGAGGGATGTTTATGAGGACCTATTCCTGCTGTCCCCAGAGAACACCTGCTACAGGTGAGTAACTGCTTTCTCCGGGAACAATCAGGAAGTCAGTCCTCACATATGGGACTCCCCAGCTACAGGCTACCGAGAACCTGTAAAAATGCCATGGCGACCTGCAAAGGGTAAGCCGTGATCTGCAGTAGTTGAATCCCTACTGAGACTCTCGCAAGACCCAAGTGTCCGGCAGAGAACCAGCACTCCACTAGCCTAAACACAGAAGGGTCGGAGGGCAGGAGTTACCTACAGCCTGAAGAGATTACGGAGTATGGCTTGGCCAAAGGCGCTGTCCCATTGAGACTTCCTTTCCAGGCAGTACTGAGGTGCGAAAGTCTGGACCGAAGACCAAGTGGCAGCCCAGCAGATTTCCATCACAGGGATGGAATGCAGATTTTTCACAGAAGTAACCATGGCCCTGACACAGTGCACCGTGACCCTCTGCTCCAGTGAGATCCCCACTTGCTTGTAGGCAACGGTAATGCAGTCTGCCACCCAAGTGGACAGAGTTTGCTTAGTCACTGGGAGCTCCAGACAGCTGGGGTCACAGGATATGAAAATCCATGGTGCTTTGCGATGACTCAGAGTCCGTTGCAGGTAAAAGGATAGGGCTCTCTTACAATCTAGATTGTAGAGAACGGTCTCCGCTCTACCGGCATGAGGCCTCGGAAAGAAGGTGGGGAGTACCGCCTCTTGGTTGAGGTAGAATGGGGACACCACCTTCAGCAGAAACTTGGGGTGTGTGTGGAGCACCACTCTGTTCTTCTAGAACCTCATTTAGGGCAGTTCCGCCATCAGAACCTGGAACTCGCTGACTCTGCGTGTTGATTTTTATTTATTTTTATTTAACAATCATTTTTATACTGCGCTTTCCACATGATCAAACGCGGTTTTAACTATTTACAAGGAACTGTTTTGACTTTATACATTCAATTTCATAGAACCGATTTAACTATTTACATAGGAATTTACATAGCAATGTATATATTTAACAGCAGACTCGTTCAAACTTTGACTTTATGCAGTTTCTGTGCTGTATCATAGTTGGAGGGATTGATGTGAGTGCTACCAGGAAGGCAATCTTCAAGGATAGGTACCAGAGGTGGCAGGTAGCCAGAGGATCATAAAGGAGGCTTAGTGAGCTGCGAGAGCACCACATTGAGATCCCACTCTGCCGCTGGTGGGCGGTCGGGGGGGTTTGGATAATAACATGGGGCCCTCAGAAATCAGGACATAAGGGCTGAGCTAAAAGGGGTTTTTCCTCAATGGAATGCTGATGCTCTGCTGCATGGCCACTATGGCAGATATACTGCTCTCTAGGGCTGCCATTCTGGTCTCCATAGCAGTTGGCTCTGCACCTTCAACATGGGCGCCGAGGATTTCGGGCCTGGTGTCTGCACTGTTGAGGGGAAGTCCTCAATGAGGATGGCCTCAGAGGTCTAAGGCCAGTCGTCGGGTGCCGATGACACCTTATGGGGCAGCTTGGAAGGTCGCTCCTGCCCCAACTCCTCGGACTCGCACCTTCTTCCCGGATCTGTCCTCTGAGGCGGGCTTAGAGGGTTTCTTCTTCTTGTGCTCTACCTCTGGGGATTTCCGCTCTGCATTGCACTTTAAGGCACAATCGTGCTGAATAACATCAGGCTCTGGCTTTGCGGGGCACTGAGGTATCGGAGGGGGCCCTGGAGCATGGTGTCACTGGAGACTCCGGTGCAGGGTCAGACTTCTGAAAAAAAATTTCCTGCTGCTGATGGCGGCTCTTTAAGGCCTTTGAGGTCATGGTTCTGCAGAGCTCGCAGTCGGAGTCGTTGTGCTCTGGGCCAAGGCATCAGAGACAGCAGTTATGTGGGTCAGTGAGTGACATTATTTGGCTATACCGGTCACACTTTTTGAAGTTACTGAAGGTCATCGTAAAAAGGGGGTCCCCACCTCCCAGCAGGGGTCTGAGGCCTTTGGCTGAAAAGGGCATGAACACCAGTTGAGGAACACCTCGATGACAAAATGAGAAAATGAAGAGACGAATCTGAGGAGCGATGCTGAGGCTAGCTGGTTCAGGGGCGGAAAGGAACCAGTAAGCAAACCACATAAAACTTAATAAAAATCAGACCTTTTTCAGGGAAACTGGACGACATCCGGAAGGGCTTCGCAGAAAAAAGGAGACTGAGGCATGATGGCACCCTTGGGCGGAAAAAGTGAACCAAGCATGCATGGTGCATTTCCCAAAGGCTTTCTTTGAAAGCTGGTGAGATGTTTCCACACGGGCTCTGTCGGCATCAACAATCACCCATATGTGAGAACATACATCCTGCTTATTCCCGGAGAACTACTCTGACACACCTGGTGCCGCCCTGGTTGTTGACATATGCCACTGCAGAGGCATTGCCCAAGAAAACACAGACCACTTGGGTCCCAGACAAGATGGCAAAAGTGCTGAAAGGGCCAAGCAAATGGTACGTGCTTCGAGGTGATTGATGAGACAAGATGATACACGGAAGGTCCATCACTGAGCTGACAGCCCCTTACAACAACCCCCCAGCTGAATAGACTGACATCCAAAGTCAGGATGAACCATTGACGATCTTCCAGGGACTGGCGGACTCTGATCAAGCTGGATGCTACTGACAGCACAAAGGGAAGCCTGATCTCAAAGTTCTGCAAGGTAGGCAACCAACAGAACAGAAGACCCCTCTGGAGTTGCCTCATGCGAGTCCTTGCCGAATGGACCAATTCTAATGTGTCTAGTCCAACCAAGGAGCACTACACCACGTTATATGAAAGAACCCAGTCTAAGATACGTGGTGGATAAAACAAGGATACTTTATTAGTTACTTCAAACCTGAGAACCCGACACAGGCCGTGTTTCGTATTATCACTTCATCAGGGGATACAGGTTTGCTGCAAATACAAAACCATAAAAACTATAATACATTTAAATTAAATTAAAATTAAATATATAATTATTATTAATTACTATTTTAAATATATTAAAAGAAACCAATAAAACCATGAATAATTTACCTAACATTAAATAAATATAATAAGTTATGAACATGGAGTGCAATACCATTAAAACCTCAAATTACAGAATCAAAACACATGTATAAAACATATATAGGAAACACATATAAAACCTCTGCCATGTGTATCCACTGTGTACAATTAACTAGGAGCAGGAGATGAGGAAGTAGAGCAACTAGCGGTTATTTTGCCATAAAACTAAACTTTATGAACCCCAATGTGCTTACTTACAAATTTACATATTATAAAAGATGCCATACCCTTATTCTTGTATTAATATACAATGTTGAAACATGAACTCTTCATCAAAACCAAGTCTGTATTTTCTCTCTATGGACAATAGACAGTGTCCAAATTAACATTGAAATGTATCAAACATTTGATACTAACTTGTTAGTGAAATAAAAAACTAAAATTAGTCCAAAAATTCATACCCTTCTCAATCACTGTGGAAACCGTGGTTTCTTCATCAAAAATGAGTCTACACCTTTTCTCTATGTTTAAAATTTCCCTCCTTCCTACATTAACTGATCGCTTCAATATGACAAACTTATGGAGTGCTGAATCGGTATCTTTCAAACCATATTGACATCAAGCTTTAAGGAACTAATTACCCACATCGGGGCATGAGCAGAATTGGTTTTTCATATTTATGGTAACGGTGGACTGATATATATCACTTAATGTAGGAAGGAGGGAAATTTTAAACAGACTGAGAGATAGGCTTTTTGGAGCAATGATAAGGCCTTTAAATATTAGTTTTTATATTGAGAGACAGTTGTTCTATAAATAAGTTCAAAACATAGGTCTGACATGTTTTAATACTATTCTTGACGGTTTACATCCCTCATAGAGAAAAGGTGTAGACTCATTTTTGATGAAGAAACCACGGTTTCCACAGTGATTCAGAAGGGTATGAATTTTTGGACTAATTTTAGTTTTTTATTTCACTAACAAGTTAGTATCAAATGTTTGATACATTTCAATGTTAATTTGGACACTGTCTATCGTCCATAGAGAGAAAATACAGACTTGATTTTGATGAAGAGTTCATGTTTCAACATTGTATATTAATACAAGAATAAGGGTAGGGCATCTTTTATAATATGTACATTTGTAAGTAAGCACATTGGGGTTCATAAAGTTTAGTTTTATGGCAAAATAACCGCTAGTTGCTCTACTTCCTCATCTCCTGCTCCTAGTTAATTGTACACAGTGGATACACATGGCAGAGGTTTTATATGTGTTTCCTATATATGTTTTATACATGTGTTTTGATTCTGTAATTTGAGGTTTTAATGGTATTGCACTCCATGTTCATAACTTATTATATTTATTTAATGTTAGGTAAATTATTCATGGTTTTATTGGTTTCTTTTAATATATTTAAAATAGTAATTAATAATAATTATATATTTAATTTTAATTTAATTTAAATGTATTATAGTTTTTATGGTTTTGTATTTGCAGCAAACCTGTATCCCCTGATGAAGTGATAATACGAAACACGGCCTGTGTCGGGTTCTCAGGTTTGAACTAACTAATAAAGTATCCTTGTTTTATCCACCACGTATCTTAGACTGGGTTCTGCCAATTCTAATGTGGCCACCATGGAGCTCAAGAGCTGAAGATAAGCTCCCAAGGTTTGGAACTGTCATTGCCAGCAGGCCGCCAGCAACTGTGCCAGCAACTTGGAAATTTTCTTGGAGGTCAAGAAGATTGCCAGTGCAGGTACTTAACAGGGCTCCAAGATAATCCAATAACAGAGCGAACCAGGTGACTCTTGCTTCAATTCACCACCCAGCTGAGGCCTTCTAGGAACTGGACCACTCGTGTTAGAACGTCAACTGTTTCCAGCTGTGACCTGGCATGAATAAGCCAGTTATTGAGGTACGGGTGTATACAGATGTCCTTGCACCACAGAACCATTGCTGCAACTACCAAAACCTTGGAGAAGGCTCTTGGAGCTGTGGCGAGGATTTAGGTAAGTGCACAGAACTGAAAGTTATCGCCCAGAAGAGCAAAGTGTTTTGTTGTTCCTCTCGAATGGGAACACGGAAGTATGCCTCTGCCAGATCCAGAGAGGAGAGCCACTCCTGGCTGTGAATCATTTGAATGATAGACTGGAGCATCTCCATACAGATGAGAGGTACCCTCAATGAGGTATTGACCCCTTTTTGACCAAAGAAAGGCTTGACAGAACTGTCCTTTTTCAGCACGACAAAGTATATGGTGTACATTCTGTAGCCCTGTTGGATGAGAGGGATGGTACAATGGCCTGGAGGTGCATCAGCTTTTCCAGGGTGACCCAAACCAGTCTTCTTGGCTTTGAAACACATGAAGAGACCACAAAGGCATCAAAAATAGATGCTCTGCACTTCAGGACACAACCGTGCTGAATAACATCAAGCACCCAATGATAGACTGTGAACCAGGCCCCTTCCTGGTGAAAGATATAGACAGCTGGCCACTGGAGGCATATCGGAATGAGCCCCCGACCATCACTGTACTGGATGGGAGGGGATGGCCCTCAAGGAGGAAGAGTCACTGGACCTGCGTGTTCCACAAAATGGCTGAGTCCTGGCCCAAGTACTTGAGAAACCTAGGCTGGCTTTCCTAGCTGGTACTACTGAGAATCCCAAAGGTGAGACTGTCTTTCTTCTCTGTCTCGTGCTTTCCCTCAGAGTGCATGGCCTCCAAGATGCCCTAGACTTATCCTCCAGGAGACGCTGGGACTTGGAATCTGCCAAGTCTTTGATAAGCTTCAAGGTCCTAGCTGAGTAGGAGTTTTCCCTTTAAAGGCGAACCTGGCCAGACAGGACTTATTTTATTTAACCGTTTTTTTATACCTCTTTATCATTTCAGTCAAAGCAGTTTACAATGTAACAAACTTGGTAATGTACATTAAACAGGGATATTGATAACTTGGATTTTTCTGAGGCAATGGAGGGTTAAGTGATCTGCCCAAGGCCACAAGGAGTGCTAGTGGGGCTTATAGTCAGTGTCCGCTGCTCAATTCTGCAGCCAGAGTCACCTTTTCGCCACTGTAGTCACAGCAATATTCCTGGCCGCCAGCCATACAAGATCATATAATATAGGGTATCGGCCGGACAGGCCGCAGCTGATTCCAACCAAGCAGCAGCATAGGTTTCCAGGAGCAACTGCACCCATTAATGGAGAACCTGAGCAGTCAAGCCATCACATATCACTGCCTGAAGGATAAGGGACAAGGCTGAGAATCCAGTTTTGAGGAGAGCCTCAACATAAGGCATCTCTCTCATTTAGCACAGCAGTATCCTCCAGACTTACACATGGACCCTTTGCACGTGTTACTTTGCACATGCAACCTAGACGTGCATATGACTGTACAGCAGTTACACATGTGCTGCCACAGGCTCCATGTGCAGCAAGAAAAAAAACAAACAGCTCTTTAAAGCACACACCAACACCGAACCCAATGATAAACCACGCGCACAGAAGGTCACATGGCCCCCAAGGCTGTGGTTAACATGTAGGCATAAACAAGGTCAAAGGTTGCACTTACCCCCAAACAGCCTAGGACTTAAGACAGTGCTGGGCTCAGGCTGCTCTGAGGTTCTCTTATCTCCTCCCACACCTTCACTCCTTCTGAATGCTGCTCTGGGTGGCCTGGGAAGGGGAGAGGGGGAAAGGAGGCTTAAGTCTGTTTGAAGACAAGGTCTTGATTCGGCTGAATCTAGGGTTCTCAAATCGGTCAGAAGACGGCTCTTTCTCCTCTCCACATGGGAAACTCCAGCAGGGTACCCTTAGATAAGCTCTGGAGACATCTGTTCAAGCTCTACTCTGTCCATGACACCCTTCAAGACAGCTGAACAGGAACTAATCCACTTCCAAAATCAAGCTGCACAAAATCTGAATCCACCATCTGCTGGAGAGCAGAAATACTGGAGGTATGCCCCTAGCTGTACAGGCTCAAGTAGCAGGATGATGTCACTAGAAGTTTCAAGTTGTTCTCTATCACCGCCTCTGCTGACAGTAGAACAAAACCCGCTTGTCTGAACTGGTCTAGCAGGACAAATGATCTGGAATATAAGAATGGTGACATTTTGCTTACCAGATAATGTCATTTCCTCGAGTCCTGCTAGAGCAGTCCAGACAAGTGGGTTGTGTTCCCCTACCAGCAGATGTGGAGAAAGAGAAAGCTTTTAGAGATTTTTTACAAAATCATCCTACCATTAACAGTTTGTGCCTCTACGGGTATAAACCAGTAAACATACCCAAGCACATGGTCAGGAATCTCTGACTTCACATAACCCTCCATTGCCTCAAAAGAATCCAAGTTATCAATGTCCCTGTTTAATAAACATTACAATGTAAACTGTTTTGACTAAAATGATAAAGCAGTATAAAAAAAACTGTTAAATAAATAAAATAAATATATAAACCTCAGTGAAGATAAAGTTCAACAGAACAGAAAACAATTACGTACAGGATCAGCTTCAACAGAAGGCTTGCCTTAAGATTATGGGCCCACAGGGCCAACTACCGAGAGTACAGTAGACCACAACAGTTTCCAGAGACAGGTCTTGGACTGGTCTAGCAGGACTCAAGGAAAGGACATTATCTGTTAAGTAATATGTCACCTTTCATATCATGCTGCTAGACCAATCTAGACAAGTGGGTGTAACAAAACTACCCCTCCACTGAAGGAAAGAGGACATGGCAGCTTTTAAGACCTCTGAGCCAAAGGCTGTGTATGCCCGAGTGTGGACATCTGGCAAACATCTGAGGGAGCGACCAGCGACATCCCGGCCACGAGGATGCTTGCGCCCAAGTGGAGGGCGCACAGAAACCCTCTGAAACAAGTTGGTTTCACAACAGATATACGGAGGCATTAGCCTCCTTGATCCAGCACCCCAGAAAAAAAATGGTGGCCATGTCATCTATACATGGTCCCACAAAACAGCACAAATAGATAGTCTGACTTGCGAAGAGCGTTTATAACCTTAAAATACCGGAGAAGTACTCTCCATAGATCCATCAGGTGAAGGTCCTTGTTCTTCCCTTGGCACTGCTCCTTGGAAAAGTAGTACAGATATGGAAGGAAGATATCACTTTGGGTAAGAAGGATGGAGTGGGCTGAATGCTCAAAACTGCTTCAGAGGATAAGTAAGGGTCCCTGCACGACCATGCCTGTGGTTTGGAGATACATCTCACCAAACATATTGTGACCAAGAAGACAATCTTAAGGGTCAGATCTTTAAGCATAGCTCATTTCAAGGGCTCAAAGGGCTCCGACTTTGGGGCCTGGAGCCCTAAACAGAGATCCTACAAGGAAACAACTGAACGCAGGGGAGGATGCAGATGCTGCACCTCCTAAAGAAAAATCGGCCACATCTGGATGCAAGCTAATGAACTGCCCCACCTCCACCCTTTAAAGGAGGATAAAGCTGCAATCTGAACTTTTATTTATTTAAGGATTTGATATACCGCCTTTCAACTTTTACACCAAGGCAGTTTACAATAGGAAAAGTTAACCATTTTCCACCTAAACACCATTATTTTCATAAACTGCTATCAGAGGGGGATGAATAGCACAACAGTCTTTTTCCTGAAGACTGACAATTAGCGGAGAAACTCCCCTGACTTAGCTCCACTGAACGCCTGCTTAGCTGCTGTCTCTGACTGGTTAACACAAAACTGTTTGCATCTTAACCTTTCGAAAACCATAGCCATATGGTTCTCTCCTGGTCACTGTAGGGATGGACAGATACGAGGGATACCAGAATCCCCAATATGTAATTGAAGATGGATGAATTTCTTGATACAAAATGTGTTTAGAAGTTTGACTTTTCACCTACTTTCTTAAATAGAATAAGATGTCATGGTCATGAGTTCTCTGTGTAACCGTCTTTAAAATAGATGGAACAGTGTTAACGCAAGCAAAAAGAACATAGGCTATGACCTGTGCAACCATAGTTCATTGTACAGTCAGCTGGAAGTCCCTGCTGACACAACATAATTTTTGCAACTTTTGTAATTATAAATTTCATCTAATATACTGTAATCAGATCTTACTTTGTAAAAAAAACTTTGGCGACACCCTGTGTTATTTCATGGTTATAATAAATGATTGTAACTTCCTCTTTTTCTCTAATAAAAAGAGAGCTTTTGGGAGGAGGACTTTGAATTCGGCAGGTGTGGAATTATGCCCGTCCATATACCGCTTGCCGTCTTCCCTCTGAGCTCAAAGAAAATAGCACTTTGTGTGTGTGTGAGTGTGTTCTGTATTACTCTCTACCTGTCTCTCACTACTGATGGACCAGAGACCTAAAGAGCCGTGGTATTGTGGTCAGATCATGAAGTTTTCTTCAGTCACCAGCCCCCCTCTTTAGCCCCATCTTTTTCTAATGCACCTGTCCCGCTGGTTACTACTTTTCATTACCTTGGGGTTCTTTTTGACTCAGATCTCTCCTTCTCTGCACATGTTTCCCACGTCTCTAGACTTTCTTTCTTTCACCTTCGTCAGATCAGTGCTATTCGCCCCTTCCTCTCTCCCTCTGCCTTAACTACTCTGCTACTCACCCTTG
The DNA here is from genome assembly GCA_033557465.1 of Ichthyophis bannanicus. Lineage (NCBI taxonomy): Eukaryota > Metazoa > Chordata > Amphibia > Gymnophiona > Ichthyophiidae > Ichthyophis > Ichthyophis bannanicus. Next base: position 409,253,348 of record CM066036.1, on the reverse strand, counting down.
TTATTTCTCGTGTTGACTTCTCCAATTCTATCTATCCTCTCAGGTATATCCAAACTGCAGCTCTCACGGTTACAACGCATCCAAAACACCGCCGCCCGTCTTATTACCCACTCTTCCGCTAGAGACCACGTCACCCCCCTTCTTCTCCAACTTCACTGGCTCCCTGTTTCCTTCCGTATTCAATTCAAACTCCTCACATTAGCTCACAAAGCGCTGCATACTTCTACCCCTCAATATCTGGCTGATCTACTCCATTTCCACACTCCTCGGCACACTCCTCGCTCCTTCCACCTTAACCGACTCGCTCTGCCATCCCCCTCACAAGCTCACCTTCAGTCCACACGCTCCTCAGCCTTCTTCTTTGCTGGCCCTGCACTATGGAACTCCCTCCCCCCCCCCTCCGTCTCGAACCCCACTACCCCACCTTCAAACGCTCCCTCAAAACTCATCTGTTCTCCCTTGCTTTTGACCTTCCCCCTCCCTAGCCCTGACCCTCTCTCCCTTCCTCTGTCCTACCTACTCTTGTCTCTATCTCTTTCTCTACTTTAATTGTAACTTCCTTTCCGTTTCCGGCCTTGTGCCACTCTGTTTATACTTTTTATTGTGAACCGCTCTGCCTATTAACGAAGGGCGATCAAGCAAATAAATGAATATGAATATGAAAGTTAACCATTTTCCACCTAACCACCATTATTTTCATAAACTACTATCAGAGGGGGATGAATAGCACAAGTGTCTTTCTCCTGAAGACTGACAATTAGCGGAGAAACACAAGGGAAGGATTGAAATATCTGAATTATCCAGCAAAGGTGGTCTCTATTAGTGAGTTAAGAAAAAGCACTATTAAAGAACTAGATTTCCAAACCCTTCTTAAATTTTCTATAGGAACTCTCTTGCATTAGATCTGTACGCCTTGTAGCGCTATACAAATGATCAATGGTAACAGTCGCAGTAAGGGAAGTGCATTCCATAACTTAGGAGCTTGGTACTAAAGGCATTATTTTGGGGGAAAAAAACAAGTTTTCCAGGGCAATTGCAGATACAGTTGTGGTCAACTTTATTGGTCCCCTTGCATTTTAGGTATGTTGTATACAATATCTTGAGGAGGTCACATGATGCTGGCGAAGATACCCTGAGTAACAAAATAAAAGACCCCGGGGTCTACTATGGTGGCGGAGTAAGGTACACTAATAGTAGCCTTGCATGAAGCGGCGATGCGGAACCTAACACAGAATATAACTGAAGCCTTGGCAGATAAACTCACCCACCTGCAAAGCTCAATTGATGACCTGAAGGGCAGTGTAGAGGTTCAAACAGCACGGCTTCAGCAGCTGGAGGACCATGTGGACAGAAACGAACAGGGGGCAGAGGCCCTGACAAACAGGATGGCAATACTGGAGTGCACTAATTAAGAGCTCCTGGATAAAGTAGATGAACTAGACTAGAAAACAGGAACCAGTGGGACTACCGGAGAGCTTCAAGGAAGAACACCTGTGGAATATTGTGGAATGCTGGCTACCAAATCAGGTGGGCCTTCAGATTGCAGAGCGCGCATGGTGGTGGAACATGTGAAGAGAAGAAAGCAGGCTGACCACAGTCAGTGATAGTGTGCATATTAAATTCTGCAGAAAAAAAATGCCTAATGGCCCTGTACAGGAACAAGAGCACTTTGGAATACCAGGGAAACTCGGCATTGCTTTTCAACGAGTATTCAGCAAGAGTGGCAGACAGCAGAAGAGCAATGGCCCTTACTGTTCTACACTAGTGCGAAGAGGCATCCGATTTGTGCTGCAGTACCCCGCACGGGTGAGGATCACTCAGAATAATCAGACACAACAACTAGATACATTAGTAGCCTTAAAAACCTTTGTGGACAACTTACCTGTTGAATGAGCGAGGGGATATCTGATAAAGTAGCGCTTTGTTTGGTAAATAACCAGTTAAACAGTTCAGTTTATGGGTCTGTGTTTTCCCACAGTCATAGACAAAATAACAGTCAAATTCGGCAAAGAGCACCAACAATGCCAGAACTGATGCAGGGAATAGAAATGTGTGCAAAAACCGCTGGAGAGACTTCCCCAAGAAGATAGAGACAACTCTGCAGTGGTTGCCAGCAAAGAGACTTTGAGACGGCTTGCAAGGAAGGAGAATGTCCTGGGAGCCCCATGCTCACTAGAACATAAGAACATAAGAAATGCCATACTGGGTCAGACCAAGGTCCATCAAGCCCAGTATTCTGTTTCCAACAGTGGCCAATCTAGGTCATATGTACCTAGCAGTTTCCCCAAGAGACACAAGTTCCACAATGCTTGTACTGGGTCAAGCATTGATATCTTCGGTCACTTCTTAATAATGGTTTATGGACCTTTCCTCCAGGGATTGCTATGGGTATTTATACCAATAAAACTGTACCTAATACGTTTAATATACCTTGTTCACCTGAAGCTTAATTAATCTCAGGTCCTTAGTGTATGACTGGTTTGGGTAATGAGCTTCACCTGAAAGCACCTCCTGTCTTTTAAGATGTGTAAGTACCTATAAAGCTATGATTATCCCAGGGGAGGGTGGGTGTGGGGAGGGAGGGAGGGAGGGAAATAACACTTATTAAAAGAGGGTTGCTACACAGTACCCTGTCTTGTGCTGCTGAGGTAAGCTAAATTCTGATTTGATTTAAATTATAGCTCTTAGCTGCTGCTAGGCTCTAATTTCTTATGAAATTTAAACTACAAGCTCTCTCTCTGCTGGGTACTAAATTTAACCAGAAAGCTCTCTTCTGTGTGTTAAATTTAAACTAAAAGTACTTTGCTGTTACTTGGCCCTGAGTGACTATTAAATTTAAACTACAAGCTCTCTGCTGGGTATGAAATGTAACCAGAAAGCTCTCCTCTGTGTTTTTAAATGCAAACTTTAATTGCTGCTACTAGGCCCTAACTGATCCAACAAAAAACAGTGGGTTCACAGATTAAGTAGCTTTAATACAAAGAATTCTTTTTAGAAAATTACCAGAAGTATATACTCACAGTTGCAGATTTCTCTCCAGAAGTAACAGGCCCCCTTTCTAGTCCTTCAAGACTTTAATGATGGGACAAGATGGGCAGAGATTTGCACCTACCTATCAGATTTGATTAGCCAGAGGGAAAAGCACAGTTACTTACCTGTAACAGGTGATCTCTGGGAACAGCAGGAATAAGTCTTCACATATGGAATGAGTCTTCACATATGGGTATCGTCGGTACCGACGGAGCCTGCGCGGGAACGCTCCCCAGCGTCCAGTAAGAAAGCTTTTGGGAGCATCCCACAGCGCCTGCACGCTGCCTTCCCGCCTTTCCCAACAGCCTCTCTCCAGTTCGAGTTTTAAAGCTGAGACAAAGAGAGAGAGAGGAAAGGAAAGATAGATAGAGAGATACAACTCCTAGGGGAGGTGGGTGGGTTGTGAAGACTTATTCCTGCTGTTCCCAGAGATCACCTGTTACAGGTAAGTAACTGTGCTATCTCCAGGAACAAGCAGGAATGAGTCTTCACATATGGGGACACCCTAGCTGTAGATGCCAGGGAAAAACCCCAGGTTGTGTGTCCTTGAAAAGGAGTCTACCTCCCCCCATGGATCTCTGGCATCCGACCAGGGTAGGTGGGTATGAGTTGATTAGGAATGGAACAGGTGTTTGAGAACAGCCTGACCAAACGAGGCATCCCGGCGGGAGTCCTTGTCCAAACAGTAATGGGCTGTGAAGGTATGAACCGAGGCACAGGTGGCCGCTCGACAGATTTGGTCGATGGACACAGAGTTTAGATGAGCCATTGAGGCTGCCATGGCTCTCACATTGTGAGCTGTGACATGGCCCTCCAGAGAAATCTTCCTACTCTGGTAGGCGAAAGAAATACACTGAGCAATCCAGTTGGACAGTGTTCTCTTAGAGACTGGAAGTCCTAAATGAGAAGGATCAAAAGCAACAAAGAGTTGAGAAGACTTTCTATGTTGCTGTGTTCTTTGTAAGTAAAAAGCGAGAGCTCTCTTACAATCCAAGGTATGAAGATTCCTCTCTGCACTTGATGCATGAGGTCCTGGAAAAAGACAGGTAAATATACCTCTTGGTTCAGATGAAAAGGCGAGACCACTTTAGGCATAAAGTGTGGATTGGTCCTGAGGACTACCTTATCATGATGGAACCTTGTATAAGGTGGATTAGCCCCCAAAGCTTGCAACTCACTGATGCGGCGTGCTGAGGTGACTGCAATGAGAAAAACAACTTTCCAAGAAAGAAATTTCAAGGAGGTGGTGGCTAAAGGTTCAAAGGGTGGCTTCATAAGCTGGTCAAGAACCAGGTTTTTAAGTCCCATGCCACTGGAGGTGGTCTAATGGGAGGTTTAGTTAAAAGAAGGCCTCTCATGAATCTTGCTATAAGAGGATGAGAGGAAATAGGCTGTCCATTGAGAGGCTTGAGGGATGCTGCAATAGCACTCAAATGGGAGTCCTTTTCTAAGCAGTAGTGGGCTGTGAAGGTGTGTACCGAAGCCCAAGTGGCTGCTTTGCAGATGTCATCAATAGACACAGAACTAAGGTTAGCCGTTGAGGCTGCCATTGCTCTCACATTGTGAGCTGTGACATGGCCCTCGAGAGAAAGTCCTTTACTCTGATATGTATAGGATATGCAATCTGCAAAACAATTTGACAGAGTTCCTTTGGAAACTGGAAGTCCCAAATGACTAGAGTCAAAAGCCACAAAAAGCTGAGAAGATTTTCTATGTGGCTTAGTTCTTTGGAGACAAAAAGGCTAAGGCTCTTTTACAATCCAATGTGTGATGATTCCTTTCCGCACTGGAGGCATGAGGCCTAGGGAAGAATATAGGAAGATAAACCGACTGGTTTAAATGGAAAGGCAAAACCACCTTTGGCATAAAGTGAGGATGAGTCCTGAGCACTACTTTATCATGGTGAAACCTTGTATAAGGAGGGTCAGCTACTAAGGCCTGTAGTTCACTAATGCATCTTGCAGAAGTGATGGCAATTAGGAAAATAACTTTCCATGAAAGAAACTTTAGGTCTGAAGTGGCTAAAGGTTCAAAGGGCGGTTTCATAAGCTGACCAAGAACAAGATTCAGATCCCATGCCACCGGTGGTGGTTTAAATTGAAATTACACTTACCTGGTAATTGTAGTTCCTTGAGTGCGACAGCTTAGTCCTCCACTTCTGGGTAGTGCACCTCCTCCTGCAGCCTGGAGACTGGACCAATCAGAATTCTGCCATCACTGGATGTATCCTGCAGGCATTACCCATCAGCCCCAGTGAACTATTGACAAAGCAGACTCAAAAGAGCAAGAAATAGTTAACCGGTCAAACTATGAAAAGTGCAAACCAAACAAGATTCTCCCCATTCACTTCCCCCTTTCTGTTGTACTAATCGAAAGGGCCATTGAAGGAAAAGGAAAGTTAGAATTAACCAGAGAACTGGAGTCCTCGAAAAGACACTCACCTGTATAAGCACCCTTCAGGACCGACTGCGTGCCGGGGCAAGTCAAAGAAGCGAGGGCAGGGATGAGGACTAAGCTGTCGCACTCAAGGAACTACAATTACCAGGTAAGTGTAATTTCAATTTCCTTATCGTGCCTCCAGCTTAGTCCTCCACTTCTGGGATGTAACAGAGCAGTACTAAAGGGAGGGACTTTGCCAACGGGCACGCCCAACGAAACCATGCTCCGCCCAGGAAGCTGCCTGCAGTCCAGAAAAGGCGATCCCGCAACCCCCCAGGCGCTGGCCTCCCGTGCAACAAGCAAGCTGAGAAAACCGAATCCTGGAGCCCACTGGAAATGGAGACCGACGTCCCAGCTTCTACCTGCCGGGGACCCCCAAAGAGTCAAACAAAACGCTGCGAGGAAGGGACAGAGCCTGCGACCGCCACAGAACGACTCCGAGCTCCCCGCACGTCCCAGCACCGCAGACCCCGATCAGAAAGGAAGCCTCCGCCCGCCGGAGAGACCGGGAGAGACCCCGCTTGATTCACAAGGAAAAAACGTAGACAAGCGAGACAGAAGCAAGCCGTTGACCAGAACCGGATTACTGAGCCGAAGAACCAAAGAAAGACAAGGAAAAAACCCCGTATACGATAGCGGCCGCAGATGCGCCAAGACAAACAAACTGTTTCAACAACACCGCTTTGGAGGCCAAGACTGTGACCGAAACTGAAGCCCTGACGCAGACGGCGGAACGGAATCCGGCGTGTCGGGTATAATTAGATCAGCTTAAGAAAAAACATACACTATCAGTGTGCGACTCAAGCGCTGCGCCTCGCACGGTACCACTGAAACAGGTAACGGCTGCCAGCCGCCCCCTCAAAGAACTAGAAGCTAACCGGTTATCAATCCATCCCGCTAGAAATCCAATACCACCGAGACTGACACCGTGGCAGCGCGGATCTGATGTCTGGAGCCCCAGACATAAAGATGCACTAACCACGGATGAGGACCAGCGGGGACGCCTGCTGCCGCACGCAGAGGTACTGGGTGCAAGGCCCCCAGAAAAGAAAATCCTCTGTTCTGCTTACCCCACAGCAGACTAACCGACCACGGCTCCAAGGTCATGTACCCCCATGAGGACCACCTTCACTCCATTACAACAGACCTACCCCCAAAATTGGCGAAATTACCTGAGTCTGAAAATACGGTCCAAGCAAGAAGGCAGTCTCAGTCTGCCTAGAGTGCCCCAACAGCCAGCCTAAACAATCGTGAACATCGACAAGAAGAACACCGCAACCACCACAGTCAACAGGCACTGTTGACATGTGAGCGCGCCTCCACAAGCAACCGACCTCCCAGAGGTACCAGGTAAGCACAAATGCAAGGGACATAGACAACTATGGGAGACTCAGCACCCGGCCTCCAAACACCGCGCCGAGAACCCACTTGAGCAAGGGTTGAATGCGTGAACCTACACAGAGGAGGGACTCCCTCTACAAAAGCGTTCCAGCGGCTCGGAGCACTAGACCCAAGACCGTGCTACAAAGACGACCTTCTCCGCCGCATCAATACGGACCCTTTAACCAAAAGGACACAGACGGGTCAGCGTCACTGCCCAACAACGAAGCCGTGCGTTGCCAGTACAGGCTCTACAAATAGAGGGGATTGCCCTGGAACAGACCCGTGAAACACGTCCCCCGACCATCTGGGAGCCAGAGAAATATCAGTGGAACACACCGACACCCTAGTAAGAGGAGGTCCTAAGGATAGATGCCTGTGCGGACCAGGCGCAAACAATTATGCAGTATGCTACCCCAAACCCCCCCCACAGGGAAGGGGATACTGGATACCATAGGGAAATTATGAGGAGCAAAGTCACTCAATGGCCTTTAGACCCCCAGCAACAAATCTTGGGCATAAATCTGGAGTTACAGAACATTACAGATGCATATGCCGCCCCTAAGCCCAGAGCGCCCATGAGGCGGCAATGTGGGTAGAACTCCCCTGACTTGCAGAGATCCACCTGGTCGCAGAAAGGCACTAATGGATGCCCCAGCTGCCCCCTGGGGAACATAGCCTGTAGGACAGGCCCCTCCTGGGAGACTGTTGAAGTGTCAGTATAATTATATAGATAGAACAATGTGTATTCATTTATCTATTTATTTAGTTATCGTGTTTTTTTTGTTTGGTTTTTTTTTGAAAGCCTCGGAAACCTGTTTTCAGGAAACGACAGGCTGAGATGAATACAAATCAGAGCCACTGATCGAAGCACCCTTTGAGCATGCCTACCCCGCCAACCACAAGCTAGGGCTCTGCCCTGGAACCTAAAAGCTGGCAATGTGCCTAATATTCCGGGCCTGATGCGGTGGCAGGCTTCGCCGCCTTGTTGAGAGCAAGGAGGCAGGCTGCTTCTGCCACATAGGTCCAAGCTTAGCTGGCTACTTGCCTGAAACCCCAGGCCCTAAGCGATGCTTCCCAGGGACACGAGCAGGCAGGAGAAGACATGTAACATCCGATCAATTTGAAAACTGCCGCGCTATAAAACTAAGAGTAAGCCAACAATCACTGAAGGAAAACTGCTCCAGAGGATCAATCGACCAATGGAACGGAATGAAACGAAAATCAACGTAGGATGGGCCACAGTAACTGCTGTTTATTTTCTCCCTCCAAGAGATCTCGCAAAGACGTCACTGAAGCAGCGGGGCCCTGTAGCTAACGGCGAGGACACAGAAGTGTTTGACGCACCTCCACAAAGGTGCCGATGAGTACACCGCGCCCGACGCGTAGGCCTACTACCGATGCAGATGAGCCCCAGGAAGAAACTGGGACGAACAGTAGACCTAAGGGGCCATAACGAGGACAAGAACCCCGGAATCCCTGTGCTCAAGCCCTTACTGGCACCCCGAGGATGGCAGACCTCGCAGAAAGACCCTGCTGGGGAAGATACCACACGCCACGCAAGGAAGGAAATGTCTAACAATTATGCCAATCAGCCCCCCCGAACAGGGAGAAGGGATGCTACCAGCCGTCGAAGCCCTCTCTGGACAGGCCGCTGTCCGCATACAGAGACATTAACACCTCGAGGTGCTAATCGCATAGAGACACATTAACACCCCGAGGCAACTCTGAAAAACCCCCCGTGAGGTTGAAAACCTGCTGGATAACAGCAAAACCTGCCAGACCTATCAAGGGCTACTGACTTGGGACCCAACGATACGGGCATCGAGCTACCCTCCGTAGTCATCTAAGTATATTCTTATAAATGTATTTTTCAATTCGGGGTGGTTTTTTATTTATTTTTTTTTTTTTAACTCTACCAACACCTCAACAAAACCAAACGCGAACACAGTCCAACGGATGCATTCTCAAAGTAGTGTACGCGTTACCTAAAGACACAAATGAAGAACCCAATGAGTAGAGAAAATCCCCAGAAACACCAATCTCTGAGCCTCGTGTGTGGGTCACGGGAATGGTAAACAAGGCCCCACTGGGCGGCCTGAAGTCAAGCAGCACTGTCTGTGCCTGGAACTGCAGAAGCCGAAGAATGGCGAAGTCGTATTCAAAAATCCACTGTCGAAGACCCTCTCTTCAACCCCGAGTCCAGAAAGGGACTGGAGAGGGGGAACCTGGTAAACCTGGACCCGGAGCCGCTGCCGAACCTCCCGACGTGCAGCCGTACCATCAGACAGGTAGCCAGCAGCGAAGAATTAACCTAAAGGCAAAACTTGCCACCATACATTAATTGCCCCCCCCCCCCCCCCCAAGGAGCGTCGTGAGACATCCTCCGACGACTGCTCTCTCGAGGGAGTCCAACCAGCATCGGCTAAAATTAACTGAGGCCAAAGTCCTCTTTGTTTTTTTGGTTTTGTTTTTTAATATAAACTTGAAGTACAGGTCTGGCACGTAACATATCCTGAACAGTCAGCAGCAGTGTCCAGACACCCGCTGCTGCCGAAAATCCAAATTATCGATAGCCTCCTCCTCATAGCATCATAGGCCTGCGTTTCAGGCGGCCTATACAATTGGCTGAAAATGGAGGCCACTCAGATAAGGGCGGCTCTCAATGGGCTAGCTGCTGCTGCCCCATGCTAGCTCTGCGAAGGGATCCCCCCACGCACAAACCAGGTAGTGCCGGGTCGCCCCTGCTAGAAATTCCCTGTAAGAAATGTACCTACCGCAGAGTTACTAGTATGTACCGGAAACCTGCCGGTGGAAATAAACACCTTAGGTCGGGGTTGGGGTTTTTTTTTTTTTTTTTTTTTTTTTTTTTTTTTTTTAAATCATGGAACTTTAGCCCACAAACAGTAACTATCTCACCCAGGAGAGAAAATAAACGTTGTCATATTTGCCAACAAAATTTAAAAGCAAGAAAATAAAAAATACTGCCCGCCCGTGCTGCCTACCTGCGTCGAGGCAAAAAGCGCAGGAAGAAAAAACTGGTCTCCACAATAGCCGCGCCGGCCCGCCATTACCAAAAGGCGAGGCCTGGACGCTTAACCCTGTGAGAGCTGTGCCCAACTGTAAGAAACAGACCGAAGGACGGCCCTGTTAGAAACAGGTTAGTGTACTTATTCGAGGGGACCTTCTGCGAAATAGAGAGGGACCCAAAAACAAAATAAGTAAAGTAATTAAGTAAATAATTAAGTAAGTAACTTAACCAAATAGATGAAATAAAATAATCAAAGTAAAAGAAAAGAAAATGCCCACTCTATAGAATAGGACCCCTTCCCCGAGCGCGGAGCGCTGCGAAACGCTGCCATGCGGCCCCCGCAAGGGAGGAAATGGCGCCAGCTAGAGCCGGCCCGCCCAAAGCTCCGCTTGTTTAAAACTGACTGAAGTAAGTACCATGTCCGCAGACCTTACCAGCGGTGCTGACATCTGGGAGGAATTGGCCCGGCTAAGGCACAAGGAGATAGGCGCTCACCTCACGATGCCACTCAACTCTGGCGTGAGCGGCTGTCGTGGAGAGAATCGCTTTGCCAACTGAAAGGCTGAGGGCCTTATCCTGCAGCCACGGCAAGCCGTCGTCCGATGCACCCACACAGAGCGCTGGTACGACCTGCGGAGCTCTCCCCCGTACTGTCCAGGGGGAGAGATCCAAACTGGCAACTTCTCACACCACTGATTCAAACAAAAAATGGGAGAAGTCAGCTTCACACAACCCCCGGGGCAGAACTGTTTAGTTCCCCCAAAAGGAACAGCTCTTCCAAAAGGCACATAGATAATACAAAATCTGTAGCCAACAGGCATGAAAAGAAATAAAACAAATCAATGAAAGCAACTGAAAATAAAAGAAAACGAGTTGATTTAAGAGAAAAACTCCTAAACCTTGCCTAAATTGGCCTTCCTATGCTAAAGTGAGCCTACAGCTAGGCTCACTACGTCTCCCTGCTGCCTGGAGACTGGACACACTGGGGCTGATGGGTAATGCCTGCAGGATACATCCAGTGATGGCAGAATTCTGATTGGTCCAGTCTCCAGGCTGCAGGAGGAGGTGCACTACCCAGAAGTGGAGGACTAAGCTGGAGGCACGATAAGGAATGGGAGGTTTTGTTAAGAGTAGGCCTCTCATAAATCTTGATACAAGTGTATGAGAGGAAATAGGTTTACCATCAAAAGGTTTATGAAAAGCAGCAATAGCACTAAGATGGACTCTCACTGAATTGGTCTTTAGACCAGAAGTTGATAATTGGAGGAGATACTCTAGTAGCAACTCCACAGGTACCAAAAGGGGGTTAAGTCCCATTTGTGAACACCAGAGAACCTTTTCCACTTAAAAGCGTAGGAACGTCTTGTGGAAGATTTTCTGGAAGCCACAAGGATATCCTTTACTTGTTGAGAAAGGTTAATAACCTGGAATTCTAGGCTTTCAGTAACCAGGCCCTGAGATGTAGGGACTGGGGATTAGGATGCAGTAAGCATCCGTCCTCCTGAGACAGAAGATCTGGAGCATTCCCCAACTCCAGAGGAGTGGTTTGAGAGAGACGCAGAAGAGGATACCACGTTTGTCATGGCCAACGTGGAGCTATGAGTATCATACGACCTCTGTCTCTATTAAGTTTGAATAAAGTTTTGGTAATGAGGGGAATGGGTGGGAAGACAGAGGAAGTCCTGACCCCAGTGGAGTAGGAAAGCATCTCTTGCCTGACAGTTGTGAGCCAGGATTCTGGAACAGAATCGGGGAAGTTTGGCATTCTGTGGACTTGCAAAGAGGTCTATATTACTACTACTACAACTACTAAGCATTTATAAAGCACTACCAGGCGCATGCAGCGCTGTACAATGAAAACACAAAAAAAGACAGTCTCTGCTCAAAAGAGCTTACAATCTAAAAAGACAAAGCAAGAAAAGGAGTAGAAAAAGATAAGAACAAGGGCAAAGACACAAGAGCAGGAGAGACAGAACAAAGGAAAGAGGTAAGAGGAAGAAAGAAAGGTGAAATAAAAGATGGGAAGGAAGGAGAACAGCAAAATCAAGAGCCAAAGGCAAAGGCGAAAAGTTGAGCTTCTAACTTGAGTTTGAAGAGGGGCAAAGAAGCTGCCTGACGTATAGACAAAGGAAGTTTATTCCAAGCATAAGGAGCAGCAAGGTGAAAAGGGCGGAATCTGGAGTTGGCAATAGAGAAGGGCATAGCAAGAAGCAACTGGGAAGAAGAACAGAGTACACGAGGGGGGAAATAGGGAGAAATGAGAGAAGAAAGGTACTGAGGAGCCACAGAGTGAATGCACTTATAGGTCTAAAGGAGAAGCTTAAAATGAATACGGAAACTGACAGGGAGCCAGTGAAGAAATCTGAGGAGAGGAGTGATGTGGGCAAAACGAGGCTGACGGAAAATCAAACGGGCAGCGGAGTGCTGAATAGACTGAAGAGGAAAGAGATGAGACTGAGGGAGACCAGCAAGAAGGAGGTTACAGTAATCAAGGTAGGAGGTGATTAGGGAATGGATGAGGGTTTTAGTATTGAGCTCAGAGAGAAAGGGGCGGATTTTGCCAATGTTGAAGAAAAAGAAGCGACAGGTCTTAGCAATGAGTTGGATATGAGAGGAGAAAGAGCGAAGAGTCAAAAATAACACCCAAATTTCGAGCAGATGAAACAGGTTGGAGAACAGAGCCATCAACAAAGACTGAAAAAGAAGAAGGAGAAAGGGAAATTTTAGGAGAAAAAACGAGAAGTTCAGTCTTGGCCATGTTCAATTTCAGGCAACGATGGAACATCCAGGCAGCAATGGCAGAGACAGAGCAAGAGATCCGGGACTGGAAAGCAGAAGAAAGATCAGGAGTAGAGAGAGAGATTTGGGAGTCATCAGCATAGAGATGGCACTGAAAACCATGAGAGGAAACAAGCACACCAAGGGATTGGGTATAGAGAGAAAAAAAGAAGGGGAACCAAGACAGAACCCTGGGGGACACCAACCGAGAGCGGGGTAACAGAGGAGGAAGAGCCACCAGAACATACACTAAAGGAGCGATGGGAGAGATATGAGGAGAACCAGGAGAGAACAGAGTCCCTAAAGCCAAGCGAGGACAAAGTGTCAAGGAGAAGATCAACAGTGTCAAAAGAAACAGAAAGGTCAAGGAGAATAAGGACAGAGTAAAGGCCTTGAGATTTAGCCAGGAACAAGTCACTGAAGACTTTGACAAGAGCAGTTTCACTAGAGTGCAAAGGACGAAAACCGGATTGTAAGGGATGGAGAAGAGCATGGGAAGAGAGGAAGTCAAGACAACGGCGGTAAACCGCACGTTCGAGCAGTTTAGAAATGAAAGGAAGGAGAGAGATGGGGCGATAATTAGAAGGACAAGAGGGATCAAGTGAGGGTTTCTTAAGGAGAGGCGTGACCACAGCATGTTTAAAGTCAGCCAGGACAGTAGCAGTGGAGAGCGAAAGGTTGAGAATATGAGAAATGGAGGGGACAGCGGTAGAGGAAATAGAGAAGAGGAGATGAGTGTACCCCAGATTTGAAATACTCGAGCAAGCTGGTATGAGTGGAGGGACCACTCATATGGCAGCAGTATTCAACTGAGTCTGTCTGCCCATAAGTTTTGAATGCCCGGAAGGTATACCGCAAACAGGTGAATTTGCAACTCTCTGGCGAAGGCCCATAGTCACAAAGCTTCGTTGCACAGCGACAGACAGCCTGTTCCGCCTTGCTTGTTCACATAGAACATAGCTACCTGCTTGTCGGTTTGGATCAGAACTGTTTTGTTGCTGAGATGGGCCTGAAGGACTTGAATAGCATTGAAAATGGCTCTCAGCTATAGGAGTTTATGTGAAGGGAAACCTCCTGTGAGGTCCAAAGACCCTGAGTGGAGAGATCGTGCAAGTTAGCCCCCCAACCCATCTTGGACGCATCTGTTAGGGTGGCCTGATATAGAGGCTGCTGGAACGGAGAGCCTATGAGGAGGTTTTCTAGAGATTGCCACCATTGTAGGGACGAAATCAGACGTGTGGTATTTCTGATCTTGTCCATTAGCTGACCTGAGGCCTAAGAACATAAGATATGCCATATTGGGTCAGACCAAGGTCCATCAAACCCAGTATCCTGTTTCCAACAGTGGCCAATCTAGGTCATACGTACCTAGCAGTTTCCCCGAAACACAGGTTCCACAATGCTCGTATTGGGTCAAGTACTGATATCCTGGGTCCCTTCTTAATAATGGTTTATGGACCTTTCCTCCAGAAACTTGTCCAAACCTTTTTTAAACCCAGCTACACTAACAGCCTTTACTACATCCTCCGGTAACAAATTCCAGAGTTTGATTACACGTTGAGTGAAAAAATATTTTCTTTTATTAGTCTTAAATAGTTTACCCTGTAGCTTCATTGCATGTCCGCTAGTCTTTCTATATTCTGATAACGTAAACAATCAATCTACGTTTACCCGTTCCACTCCGTTCATTAATTTATAGACTTCCATCATATCTCACCTCAGCCGTCTCTTTTCCAGGTTAAAGAACCCTAACCTTTTTAGCCTTTCTTCATAGGAGTATCCTTCCATCCCCTTTACCATTTTGGTGGCTCTTCTCTGAACCTTTTCTAATAACACTATATCCTTTTTAAGATACGGCGACCAGAATTGCACACAATAGTCAAGGTGTGGTCTCACCATGGAACGATATAGAGGCATTATAACATCATTTGTTTTATTTTCCATTCCTTTCCTTATGATACCTAGCATTCTATTTGCTCTCTTGGCTGCCGCTGCACACTGGGCCGAGGGTTTTAACATGTTATCCACAATGACGCCTAAATCTTTTTCCTGGGTGGTGGTTCCTAATGTGGAACCTTGCATCGTGTAACCATAGTTTGGGTTGTTCTTCCCTAAGTGCATAGCTTTGCACTTGTCCACATTAAATTTCATCTACCATTTTGATGCCCAGTATTCCAATTTATCAAGATCCTCTTGCAATTTTCCAATTTTCTGATGATTGCAAGAAAGGTGATTCTGACCAAGTGGGTAGAGAAAGAGGTAACAGAGTGAAAAATGTGGGCAGCTCGGATGAAAAACATGGACGTATGAGTGTCTTGGGCCGCTAAAGAGAGGGTTGAAAACAAAAAGACATTATGCCCAGCTGTGGATGCCAGTTTGTTGAACTGTCTAGGTAGATGAATGGAGATGTTGGAGTGGTCGGAGGGGGGAGGGAGGTGCTATATAAGGGAAAAAGGAGACCTAACATGCTTCCCACACATATAAGAAAGCACAGATAACCCCAATGACATGATGGTATTGCTAGTCCCGCCCCCAAGGGCTCCTGGGGCAACTGTTTTATTAACGAGATGCTGGCATGGGGGCCTGCAAAGGACTGGGCCACATATCAGAGAATCCCGGAGGCGAAAAGCAGGGGAGGAGAATACCTGTGATTTCTGGCTGTGAATTATGTGCAATCAGTCCTTTTGCATTGTTCTGAACTTTATGGTTGATAGATTTTTAACAGATGATATGTTATGGCTGCAATAATAAAAATGAATTAAAAAAACAATATCTTGAGAAATATTTGGAAATATCCCAGCTGTATGTCATCATAATATTTTAATAGTATGTTCAAAGGTATACAACAAAAAAAAAAGATATCTGTGCAACATAGACATAGTAATTTCTGAGAAAAAACAAAATATAAGCTGGACAGGATTAATTACACCCTTCACTAATATTTGATTGCACAATCCTTGGCAGTGATGACAGCCTCCAAAACGTTTCTTGTAGCCATCTATAAAAGTTTTTTACATCTGTCTACTGGTAGTTTCTCCCACTCTTCAACTGCGATTTGGTCCAGCTCATGAATTTTTCCAGGATTCCTTTTACCAATGACAGATTTCAGCACTTTCCAAAGGTTCTCGAATGGATTGAGATCAGGACTCCTTGCTGGCCAATATAAAACAGTCCATTTGTTCTTTTTTAATCACACTTTTGTACTTTTGGATGTATGTTTTGGATCATTGTCTTGCTGGAGGACCCATGACCTTCTACCCAGACCTAGCTTTCTAACACTAGGTAGCACATTTCACTCTAAAATATCTTGGTAATACTCCGACTTCATGATACCTTTAATATGTTCCAGGCCTCCAGTTCCTGAGGCAGCAAAACAGCTCCACAACATTATGGAATCTCCACCATATTTAACTGTAGGAAGGGTGTTTTTTTCCTTATAAGCTTCTTTGCCTTGTTTGGTTTCATCTGTCCACACAATACTTTTCCAGATGGATTGTGGTTTCTCAAGGTGGGTTTTGGCAAAGATTAGACATGCCCTTTTGTGTCCGCCTTTGAGCAGTGGGGTCCTCCTTGGCCTTCGCCCATGAAGTCCTTCTTTGTTTAGTGTGTGGCAGGGTGCCTTAGGCAACAAATTACCTTGAGCCGTCCCCAAGTCTCAGGACTAGGAAGAGAAAGAGGATGATGCTGGCGGAGGGGCAGCTACAACTGTGGCAGATAGCCAGTCTGGGCCACTGGATCATTTATATCTTGACTTCCTGATTCCTCACACTGCAATCACCACCATGTTGTTGCCTCCTCTTTTGCTTAGGCTCCAGCTCTGTTATGCTGAGTGCTAGGGTAATCAAAAGGTGGAGGGAGGGTCAGAGCTAGGCTTTGGGTAGGAAGGAGAGAGTACTGGTGTTAGGTCTGAGGAAGGGGGAGAGGTAAAGTGTGCTCTCCCCTTGCTAAATGATGTCAATCTGAGTGGAGGGCACCATGAGAGAAACCTCTTTTGACGCTGTCATATTTCATTAAAAATCTTTGCTGTTTGATATATTGGCTTCCAATCTAGGCTTTTTTAAAAATAACCATAATGAATATGCATAGAATGTATACATGCAAATGAATATACAAATATGCCAAACCCCTGCCCCATTCGACTACCCCACCCTTTACCTCCGCCCCAAATAAAACGGTCAAATTAAGCCCATACCCGTCCTCTTTTTTCATGTACTTGCTATCATAGAAATTCAACAGTTTATTTTGTTTCTACAAAAATGTTATCCAGTTTGACTCGATGCCCTCTAACATATAGCAACACCTCTCCACAGATTTGGTCTACCTTATTGTAATATAATTTGTATCACAGTGACTATCCTCCTTCCACCAAACTATTCAAATTTTCTTCTTGTTGGGGAAACCTTTAAAAATGCTTATCTTAGACTACCTCTGAATTATGGAACGTGTGGATTAACTCATTTATGCATTTGACCATCCTTCTATAATACGTGTAAAACACAATGAAAATAACGTTTTAAAAAATGCTTCACTTCAGAAAAAATTATAAACAAAGATTGCATAAAATAGCTACAACAGTCAGGCAGAGGCATATAAAAATAGAAGAAGCTGCTCACCTCTGGATCTGCAAGGCGCTGAGATAGACCCACCACAAAAACAAGATTTTTCTGTACAACCCGCACACTGGCCAGATGTTTACGGTTTTCAGATATCTTCTGTTTCCGTTCATTCTGTTTCTGCTTCTTTTCATTCTTTATCCTTTGTAGTTCTTCTTGGGAGAGTGGTTTGTAGACTGCAGGGTCTTCAGGATATGGCTTTAAAAGGAATATACAAATTAGGTATATTTACTTTCATGAAAGAGCAACAATACAGTATAAAGCACAGTTACTTACCTGTAACAGGTGATCTCTGGGAACAGCAGGAATAAGTCTTCACATATGGGTACGTCGGTACCGACAGAGCCTGGGCGGGAACACTCCCCAGCGTCCAATCAGAAAGCTTTTGGGAGTATCCCACAGCGCCTGCGTGCTGTCTTCCCGCCTTTCCCAACTGTCTCTCCTCAGTTAAGTTTTAGAGCTGAGACAAAGAGAGAGAGAGAGAGAGAGAGAGAGGGAAAGGAAAGAGAGAGAGAGAGAGAGACAACTCTTAGGGGAGGTGGGTGGGTTGTGAAGACTTATTCCTGCTCTTCCCAGAGATCACCTGTTACAGGTAAGTAACTGTGCTATCTCCAGGAACAAGCAGGAATGAGTCTTCACATATGGGGACTCCCTAGCTTTAGATGCCAGGGAGAGAGCCCATAAGTTGTGTGTCCCTGGAACAGGGCTGCACTTCCCCACCTGGATCTCTGGCATCCCATGAGGGATGGTGGGCAGGAGTTGATTAAGTATGGAACAGGTGTTTAAGAACAGCCTGACCAAACAAGGCATCCCGGCAGGAGTCCTTGTCCAAGCAGTAATGGGCTGTGAAGGTATGAACCGAGGCCCAAGTGGCTGCTCGACAGATGTCATCAATAGATACAGAGTTCAGATGAGCCATTGAGGCTGCCATGGCTCTGACATTGTGCGCTGTGACATGGCCCTCCAGAGAAAGATTCTTGCTCTGATAGGCGAAAGAAATGCACTGGGCAATCAAGTTGGAAAGGGTTCTCTTGGAGACTGGTTGTCCGAGATGGGAAGGATCAAAGGCAACAAAGAGTTGGGAAAACGTCCTATGTTGCTTTGTCCTCTGCAAGTAAAAGGCCAAAGCTCTTTTACAGTCCAGGGTATGAAGGTTCCTCTCTGCACTTGATGCATGAGGTCCTGGAAAAAAGACAGGTAAGTAGACCTCCTGGTTGAGGTGAAAAGGCGAGACCACTTTAGGCATGGAGTGTGGATTAGTCCTAAGGACCACCTTGTCATGATGGAACCTTGTATAAGGTGGATTAGCTACTAGTGCTTGCAATTCACTGATGCGGCGTGCAGATGTGATTGCAATGAGAAAGATAACTTTCCAAGAAAGATATTTCAAGGAGGTGGTAGCTAAAGGTTCGAAAGGCGGCTTCATAAGCTGACCAAGAACCAAATTTAAGTCCCATGCCACCGGGGGTGGTCTAATGGGAGGCTTTGTTAAAAGGAGGCCTCTCATGAATCTTGCAACAAGAGGATGAGAGGAAATAGGTTGTCCATTTAGAGGCCTAAGGGAAGCTGCAATAGCACTTAAATGGACCCTTACTGAATTTGTCTTAAGGCCTGCATTAGACAGATGAAGGAGATACTCCAGCAACAATTCCAGAGGTATGGCACGAGGGTTAAGACCCTTTTCAGAACACCAGATGGTAAACCTCTTCCACTTGAAAGCGTAAGAACGTCTAGTGGAAGGTTTTCTGGAAGCATAAAGAACATCTTTCACTTGTTGAGAAAGATGAAGATCCTGGAGATCTAGGCCTTCAGCAATCAAGCCATGAGATGTAGAGACTGGGGGGATTGGGATGCCATAACCTTCCGTCCTCTTGAGAGAGGAGGTCTGGAGCAGACCCTAACTCTAGGGAGGGAGCTTGAGAGAGATGTAGAAGCAGAGGGTACCACACTTGCCGTGGCCAATGTGGAGCTATGAGAATCATGTGGCCTCTGTCTCTCTGAAGCCTGAACAGGGTTTTGGGAATTAGGGGAATGGGTGGAAAGGCATATAGGAAGTCTTGACTCCAGTGAAGGAGGAAAGCATCCCTTGCCTGAGCCCCCTGAGCCGGAGTTCTGGAACAGAACCAGGGAAGTTTGGCATTCCACGGACTTGCAAAGAGGTCTATGTCTGTGGCTCCCCAAATTTGAAAAATTTTGGATACCTGGTCCATATGTAGGGACCACTCGTG
Source organism: Ichthyophis bannanicus (assembly GCA_033557465.1). Lineage (NCBI taxonomy): Eukaryota > Metazoa > Chordata > Amphibia > Gymnophiona > Ichthyophiidae > Ichthyophis > Ichthyophis bannanicus. Next base: position 409,233,849 of record CM066036.1, on the reverse strand, counting down.
TGGAAGCAGAACTTGACTGAGTCTGTCCGCCCAAGAGTTTTGAACACCTGGAAGATAAACTGACAGAAGATGGATGTGATGCTCTCTGCCGAAAGCCCACAGTCGTAGAGCTTCATTGCAAAGCGAGAGAGAGCCAGTTCCTCCCTGCTTGTTTACATAGAACATGGCTACCTAACTGTCCGTGTGGATAAGGACTGTCTTGTGGCTGAGCAGGGTGTGGAAATCTCGCAGAGCAAGGAAGATTGCTTTGAGTTCCAAGAGATTGATATGTAGACAAATCTCTTGTTGGGGACCAGATGCCCTGGGTGGAGAGGTCCTGAAGAGGAGCTCCCCAGCCCACTGGAGAAGCATCTGTTGTAAGAGTTGCTTGGGGTAGAGGTTGTTGAAAGGGGGACCCCAGCAACATGTTTTGAGGGGACTTCCACCACTGGAGGGACAAAATGAGGAGACTTGTGTTTGCTATTTTGTCTGACAGGCAGCCTAATGCCTGTGTCCATTGGGTGGATAAAGTCCACTGAGCTGCTCTCATGTGAAGGCGAGCATATGGTACCACATGTACGGTGGATGCCATGTGGCCTAGCAACTGTAACATCTCTCGAGCAGTTAGTAGGGGTTTTAACTCTGCTTGAGAAGCTAACTGCACCAAGCGAAGGCAACGGGCCTGGGGGAGATAGGCTCTTGCTCTTGTGGTATCCAGCAACGCCCCTATAAACTCCAGGGACTGAGTAGGGATTAAATTGGATTTTGGGATATTTATTACCAGCCCTAAATACTAAAGGATACGCATTGTGCAGGTGAGAGAAGTCCTGGCCTCTGACTGAGTGGGAGCTCGAATGAGCCAGTCGTCCAGGTAAGGGAAGAAAATATTCCCAGGGTGTGCAGAAAAGCAGCAACCACTGCCATGCATTTCATGAACACCCTTGGTGCAGAGGCCAGACCAAAAGGGAGCACTTTGTATTGATAGTGCTTTTCCTGAAAAAGGAACCGAAGGAACCTTCTGTGAGATGGATGGATGAGAACTTGAGTGTACGCATCCTTGAGATCTAGAGAACAAAGCCAATCCTGACTCTGAAGGTATGGCAGCAGAGCTCCTAGAGAAACCATCTTGAATTTTTCCTTGACTAGGAATCTGTTCAACTCTCTGAGATCTAAGATGGGTCTGAAGCCCCCTGTTTTCTTTGGAATAAGAAAATAGGGGGAGTAGAACCCTGTGCCCTGTTGTTGAAAAGGCACTTCCTCTATGGCCCCCTGGGCAAGAAAAGTGGCAAACTCCTGCTCCAACAGGTTAAGGAGGGAGGGTGGAGAATTGAACTGGTGCACTCTTCTGAGAGGGGGCAAGCTTGAAAAATGAAGCTTGTGCCCCTCTCTTATGATGGAGAGTGCCCAATGCTCTGCTGTAATTTGCCCCCATCTGGGAGCAAAGTGACATAACCTTCCTGGAATGGTGGAGGGCTCTGGTCCTTCTAGAGCCAGGAAGGCTAAGCTCTCTAGCAGAAAGTCAAAGGCCCTGAGGGGGCTGAGGTTGCTGGGCTGGAGCAGGCCTCGCAGCCTTTGCTTTACTCTGTTTGGAGGATTGCTGACGTTTGGAAGGAAACTGAGCTGCAGAAGATGCCCGCTGACCATAAGCAGGATAGAATCTTCCCTTCTTAGAAAAAGGTGTTTTCTTGAACAACCTTTTCTTAGCAGGAGCAGCTGTAGATTTGGATAGTCTATCCAAAGCAGAATTTTCAGCATCCATCTGATTGGCTTTTGCTTGCCAATCCTTACCAAACAGGTTCTCACCTGTACAAGGGATATTTCCCAATTCATCTTGAACCCAGATCTCCAAATCAGATGCTTGAAGCCAAGCAATCCTACGTGCACCTATGGCAATAGCTGAGGCTCTGCTTACGCATACAAAGGAATCAAAAGCTGCACGGTTGGAGAATTTGGAGATATCCTGGGTATGTTTGACCCAGTGAGAAATTCCTGCCTTTTATCTTCAGATATAAAAGAACTTAAAGTCTGCAAATGGTCAGTGACTTCTTTTAAGAACATTCCCATGTAAAGACTATAGGAATTAATTCTCGCAGCAAGCATGGAAGCTTGGAAGACTCTTCTTCCAAAAGCATCCAGGGTTCTACATTCACGTCTTGGAGGATTAGAGGCATGTCTTTTGGCACTTCTAATCTTTCTCATTGCAGACTCAACCACAATAGAGTGGTGAGGAAGTTGAGTTTTATGGAAACCAGGACAAGGAGGGACACGATACATGGTATCCAACCTGTGAGAATGAGGAGAGGTGCTTAGAGGTGCTTCACACATCCTCAACATGAGATCATACAGAATCTCATGAATAGGTAAGATAGCTGCCTCTTTAGGAGTTTTAGGATATTGTAAAATATCTAACTCCTTGGCTCTGGGCTCTGATTCAGGAGCCACTGTAATAGAGAGACCCCGAGCCACCTCTGATAAAGTCTTGAAAAGACAAATTCTCTGGAGGAGACATCCTTTGTTTAGGAGAGGACTCCTCCTGTGGAAGAAGCATCACTGCATTGACCGACTCTTCAGAATCCTCAGAGTCCTCAGAGGAATCGAAGTATCGTCTGTCCGGATGCTCTTGCAAAGTCTGATACCCGTACCGACCGGGATTGGTATCGGGAATCACCGGTACCGAGGTATCGGTACCAGAGGGCTTTAGAGGACAGAGTACCGGCATAGCGGACACCGATGCCGATGTCGATGCCACCGGTACCGGGATTGGTGCTGATGGCGATGCCAGAGCCGGTACCGGCAGAGTAGTCTGTTGCGGTACCACGGGCGTTGATGCCACAAGGAAAGCCGCCAGACTGCGTTCGATGGACAGAATCCTCTGATCCATCGACGCCGCCAATGCCTGGAAGTCGGTACTGGTGGAAGTCACCGTTACCCCAGAGCATGGCACCAGGGGATCTGTCGAGGCCACGCCATCGAGATCCTCCTGGAACCTCGATGATGATGCTTTATAGGCCGAAGCCTCCCGCCAGGGTAATTTTGCCGGTGCAGAATCCTCAAGGGCAAGGCCAGAGGCATCTCGATGCTTAGAAGGAGATCTACGGCTGGACTTATGTTTAGTTACCTGAGATCCATGTGAGGAAGAAGCAGCCCTGGAAGACTTCAATGCCACCGAAGCCGCATCAGAGGGAAACAGGGTACTGAGCTTGGCAGCTCGATTCTGCCGACCTCTTTTAGACATCATGGAACAGGACACAATCTGATATGGAATGGTCAGGACCTAAACATTTTAGACACCATTCATGGGTGTCGGTGACAGAAATAGTACTGCCACATTTTGTGCACTTTTTAAAACCTGAGGCAGGCTTCTCCATATTTAAGGAAAAAAGGTTTTGGGCCTAAGGCCCAAAACTGAAGTGCACCTGAAGAAAAAGAACGGTAAAAAGTTTTTGGGTTTTTTTACAAGAAGAAAAGAACAAGGACCGGCGGTACCGGTACAGTGTCGAAGAAGGCAGACGCGACAGAAAAGAAATAAAGAAAAAATAAGGAAATTCTTCTGCGGTGACAGGAACACGACCTGCTGGCTCCGCGGAAAAAGAAGACCTGAGGAGAGACAGTTGGGAAAAGCGGGAAGGCAGCACGCAGGCGCTGTGGGATGCTCCCAAAAGCTTTCTGATTGGACGCTGGGGAGCGTTCCCGCGCAGTCTCCATAGGTATCGACGTACCCATATATGAAGACTCATTCCTGCTTGTTCCTGGAGATAAAGGCTAATACACACACAGGCTGATGTACAAACCCTGCCTTAGAGCCCTGCACCTTAATGTTTCAAGGGCAGTATAGCAAGTCCTAATAAACCATAAACCATGTGCTGGAATGCTATTTGGCATATAAACATTAATATTCAGGGATGTCAAGATGGGCCACACGAGCCCTGGTCCCACCAAAACTTTGCCTGCAGAGAATAGCTCCGATCAAGACAGACTCCTTATGTCTGCCCGCGAGAGACTGTATTCCTGCAGGCAGAGTAAAAGGCCACTGTGACTGCGGCAAAGACGCCTTCTATCTGTCCGTGGGAGATCCCTGTGGGAAAATAGGAGTCTTTGCTTTGATCGCGGTGGCCTTCCCTTACCTCCCACAAGGATCCGATCTCCCGCAGGCAGACAGGAGTCTGCTGCGATTGCAGCCATTCCCTTTTCTTCTGCTTGCAGGAGATGTGATTCCCACGAGCAGAATAGGAAAGGAAGACGCAGGGCTAGGAGGCAGAGTTAGGGCAGAGCTGGGGAGTGGCATCAAGGAGGAGTAGGATCTCGCCCCCCCCCCCCTACCAATCTGAGAGACTTTGTGTGGCCTCTGTTAATATTATTCTGTGCAGAAATTCTGTTCAAAATAATATTGGTGTTTAAATCCACCCCCTCAGGTATAGGGTAGTTACTCACCTGTAGCAGGTATTCTCTGTGAACAGCAGGAATATATCCTCACGTATGGGTGATGTCACTGACGGAATGCTCCCTAGATTCCAAAGGATGCTTTTGTGAGGTGCATCGCGCATGTGGGCCAGCCTTTCAGCCCGCCATGGTGCAATATTCTCCAGTGCAATAACATAGCAGGAGCCAAAAAGGCAATTCCCCGGGGAGGTAGGAGAGTCCAGTGCAATAACATAGCAGGAGCCAAAAAGGCAATTCCCCGGGGAGGTAGGAGAGTTGAGAGAACTTATTTCCTGCTTGTTAACAGAGAAAGCTTAGTTATTTTACCTGTAGCAGGTATTCTCCAAATGGGGCTTCCAAGCTGCAGACTATCGGAATCCAAGGAGATGAGCAGCCCAACCGGGCAATGAAAACTGGAGAAGTCAGGAAGACCAGAGAGGTAGTCCCACAGAGGGACTCATCTAGCAGACATCAGCCTGAAGGGATTTTTTAGCAGGTAGCCTGGACGAACAGAAGGGCTGGTGGGCAGGAGTTGACTCTAAGACCTAAAGAGATGCCAGAGTACGGCCTGGGCCGCCCCCCCCCCCCCACCCCACTTGTTCACATAGAACATTAGAACATCGCCACCTGATTTTCTGTTTGAATCAGGACTACCTGATTCTCCAGGTACACATGAATAGTGTGAAGGGCGTTCGCTATGGCCCTAAGCCAGAGGAAGTTGATTTAATGGAGGCTCTCCCACACGAGCCACAGACGCTGGGTGCTGAGACGATCCAGGTGCACACCCCAGCCAAGCTTGGACACATCCATCGTGAGCATCTTGGGGGGGGACTGCTGGCTGGAACAGCAGGCCCCACAGCAGGTTGACCACCTCAAGCCACCACATCAAAGGTATGGTGACCATTATTCTGTCCCGCAGGTGGCCTCACCCTTGCTTCCATTGCGTGCGCATTGTCCACTTTGCACTTGTCCACATTAAATTTCATCTGCCATTTGAACGACCAGTCTTCCAATTTATTCCCATTTCTGGGTCATTTACGAATGTGTTAAAAAGCAGTGGACCCAGCACAGATCCCTGGGATACTCCACTATTCACCTTTCACCATTCCCTTCCCTCTCTATGAAATATTTAGGTGTAATCTTGAACTCCTCTCTGTCCTTTCATGATCATCTAAGTTCTATCACAAAGGTGAAATTAGACTTACCTGCTAATTGTTGTTCCTTGAGGAACTCCAGTCCAGTCCTGCACCTTTGGGGTCGTGTAGCTCTTCCAGCAGCTTGTAGACTGAGCATGTCATCTTTTGATGACACCAGTATTAATACAGGAGGGACCGCCCACAAGCTCCAGTAACCTATTAACAAAGCAGACTCACAGGGGCAACAAATAAGTGGTTAAAACTTGAACCAAACCATTCTACATCTTAAAAATCTAATTTAGTTCTCAGCAGAGATTCCCCCCCCCCCCCTACAAATGTGGAGGCTTACCTGTAGCTCATCCGGATGATGGCATGCATGCATCACTGAGCGAGTAGCAAACAGTCCTTCAGTCCGCCCTCAACACCAACTTCCCTCCCACATCTTATGACCCCCAGGTTACTCCCTTAGACCAAGAAAAGCCCGCTTCAGGCCCCGGTACAGACAACCAGCACGCAGGGAGGGATCCGGGACTGGACTGAGTTCCTCAAGGAACAACAATTAGCAGGTAAGTCTAATTTCACCTTCCTTATCATCCAGTCCAGTCCTACACCTCTGGGATCTAACAGAGCAGTTAACAATGGGAGGAGCCTGCCAAACCAGCCTGAAGCACCACCAATCCAAAACGGGCATCTTCTGCTGCCTGGTTGCCGCTCTACAAATTTCAAATGGCGGCACCAAGCTATTTTCCACCCATGAAGCCGCCTGAGCTCTCGTGGAATGAGCACGCAACCCCTGCCGGCAATGGTTTACTCTTCATGATGTATGCCGATGCGATTGCCTCTTCCATCCATCTAGAAATAGAGGCCTTAGCCACCGCCTCCCCCCACACAGTCCTCCAAGCAGCACAAATAGGCAATTTGACTTGCAGAAAACCGCAGTCCTCTTCAAATAACGCCGCAGGATGCGCCACACATCCAAGAGGCAGAACTATGGGCTAGCAGAGACATTTTCCCCTCTCACGAGGACCGGTAGAGAGACGGACTAGTTCACATGAAAACTTGAAACCACCTTGGGGAGAAAAAGACAGTACCAGTCGCAGGACCACCTTCTCATTTGAAAAGGAAAGAAACGGCTCCTGGCAAGACCAGGCTTGAAGTTCCGGAATCCTGCGTGCAGAGCATATAGCTACCAGAAACACTGTCTTAAGGGTTAAAACCTTGAGCGAAGCTCAGTTTAATGGCTCAAAGTGCTCTCTCACCAGCACCTCCAATCCCAAATTGAGATCCCCCAGTGGCACAACAGACCTCTGTGGCGGGCACAAAAGGGCCACAGCCCTCAGGAGTCTTCTGATGTCCAGGCACATACCCAATGCTACCCCCCTTGGACCTTTCCACGATAGCAGGAAATCGCTGCCAGCTGTACTCTTAAGGAACTAGCAGCCAGGGTCTTATCGAAACCGGCCTTCAAGAACACTAAGATGTCCGGAACAGAAGTAGTGGATGGACAAGCCTATCTGTCCACACACCTTGCCTCAAAGATGCGCCAGAACTGGATATAAGCAAGAGAGATAGATCTTTTCCTTGCCTTCAGCAGGGTCGAAATCATCAAGGCAGAATAGCCTTTCCTCTTCAGTTGTGCCCTCTCAAGAGAATTGATCTACCTGCAGCATGCGCACCAGCCTCTGCATCAATAGATCCTCGAGTTGGAAGACGCCATGGACGATCCGCCAGAAGCCGCACAAGATTGGCATACCACAGCCACCTTGGCCAATCCGGAGTTATCAGAATTAGCAGCCCTGATGAGCTTCGATCCTTTGCACGACCCAGCCTATTAGAGCCCACGGCAGGAACATATAGAGAAGCCCTTCCGCGGGCCACTTTTGCATTAGGGCGTCTAGGCCTTCTGACATTCTTTCCCTTCGACTGCTGAAGAAACAACTCGCTTTTGCGATCTCGAATGTTGCCATCAGGTCCATGACTGGGGTATCCCAGCAATGACCTACCTGGGTGAACACTTCCTGGTTGAGCATCCACTCTCTGGAGTCCATATACACTTGACTCAGAGGCGCAGGACTGGACTGGAAGTGCTCTTACCATTCTAGTCATCAAATCAGATCTATATGCCCTTTTTTTCCTCCATCTGTATGCACTATACTTCTCAGCCTGGCCATAACGCATCTCGATTATTGCTATTACAAATACACTGATATTCCTGAATATTTATTTATTTAATATTTCTTATATACCGCGCTATTTATCATCAGTGCGGTTCACAGTGTAACAATAAAACACATAGGTCAGATGACTGGCCTTCGTTTACAGATAACAGGGAGATAAAATGGAGGTAAACAGGGGAACTAATTACAATCATTAAAGATATGAGATCAATCACAGATTATCCAGAATTCTGCCATCAGATTGCTGTCATATGCTACAAAACGTGACCATATCACACCCACCATTGCTAATTCATCATCACTGGCTGCCTATACATTATAGGATAAAATGCAAAGTTCTAACACTAGTACACAAAGTATTACACAATGGCTCATCTCCCTACCTTTCATCTTTAACCATTCATCACAACCTCATAAAGTTCTTCACTCAAATCATAGCAATCATCATTTCCTTTGCTCTGCCACTCAAGCCAGATAAGATTTCACCAAATGGTAAAATTAGACCTTACCTGCTAATTTTCTTTCCTGTAGTTCCTCCAGTCCAGTCTAGACAAATGAGTATATGCTTGCCAACCAGCAGGTGGAGACTGAAGAACACTTTCTCAGTTACGTATAAGTAGCCTGTGCCCACTAGACTGAGCCAGTATTGACACTTCACCAAGCAGGAAGCATCACCACAGAGACCAGGGATCCATCTCCAAATCTGCCCTTTCACCTTGCTGCACCTTACGCCTGGAACCAATTACCTGTGTCTGTACGTCAGGCGCCTTCTCTGACTCTTTTCAAATTCAGGCTGAAAACTCACCTCTTTGCTGCCGCTTTCAGATCCTGACTTCCTGATCTCCTTGTGTTTCCCTTGTGTTATCTGTCTTGACTAGATTGTAAGCTCTGATAAGCAGGGACCGTCTCTTACATGTCTGTGCAGCGCTGTGTTATGTCTTGTAGCGCTATACAAATGCTCAGTAGTAGTAGTAGTACTGACAGTAAATGGGAGCCTTGTGCCCTGCTGTACTGCATCATCAACAGCAGGAGGGCAAGAACCAGAGCCAAATGGCCCCATAATTTTTTTCTCTTGCACAATGAATTCTTCAGATTATAGAGCGAGACTAGGAACTTTGAGAAACATACACACACACACTTAGGTGGAACCACCACAACACTGCGCACAGAAGGGTAGCGTAACCAACTGAAGAGGAATTCTGATACCATCCTTCAGCAGAAAGGACAAAACAGGCCACAGGACCACCCTTTCTCTGGAAAAGACCAAGTAGGGCTCCTTACATGACAAGAGCTTGCAACTCTGAAATGCGCCTTGCCGAACAAATGTCTACTAGGAAGGCAACCTTCAGGTTGAGATCCTTGAGAGGGGCTGTCCCAAGCGGCTCAAAAGGGGAACCTCCCAAAGCCACCAGGACAAGATTAAGGTCCCATGCCGGGATCAGCAGCCAGCTAGGCAGTCACAGATGTTTGACACCCTGCAGGAAACATACCACAGACGTGTGCTGCAAGGGAAACACCCTGGACCCTGCCTTAGTAGCAAGCCAAGGCCAGCACCTGCACTTGCAGGGAGCCCAGTGCCAGGCCCTTGTCAAGGCTTGCCTGGAGAAATCCCAGGATAACTGGCACTGGGAGTCTTTAGAGGCCCGAATGTCCCGATCCTTGCACCAGGCCTCAAAGAGCCACCAAGCCCAGATATAGGCCAGGGTGGTACAGTGCCTCTACACCTGCAACAAAGGTGGCTATAACCGGCTCCAAATAACTGTGGCACCTTAGCCACGCCCTTTCAAGACCCAAGCCATAAGCGAGAATCGATCCACGTCTGGCATGCACACCAAACCCCGAGTCAAGAGACCCAGAACCTGTGGCAACTCAAGGGGTGGGTTGGCCACCAGGAGATGCACGAGGTCGGCATACCAGGGCTGACGTGGCCAGTCCGGGACAAAAAGCAGCACCCGCCTCTGATGGGCCTCAATGCAATGGAGAATCTACTTTTATCAGCGCCCAGGGTGGAAACATGTACAGCAGTCCCAAGCAGGGCCGCAGCTGTATGAGGACGTTGAGGTCTTCTGCCATCAGGGAGTGCCACCGGCTGAAGAAGCGAGGTCCTTTGGCATTCTGTGCTTGAGCCATCAGATCTATCACCGGCATGCCCCAATGCACTATCAGGGATTGGAAGACTTCCTCCGAGAGTGACCACTCCCCCGGATCCAGGGTGTGGCGACTCAGGTAATCTACCTGGACGTTTGCCACCCCCTCTGCATGCGCTGCCGATAGCGCAACAAGGTGCACTTCGGCCCACTGGAGCAGCGGAAGAGCCTCCACCACTATCTGCAAGCTCCAAATGCCATCCTGTCGTTTGATGTAGGCCACAGTGATGGCATTGTCGGACAGGACCAAACCCTCTGAGAGAAGGAGAGGTGCACCTCTCCATGGAGGGCTGTAATGGTGACCACCGGCTAGAAGATGGGCCTGCACAGTCGCATATGGAGGCGGGCCCACAGCATCAGCTCCAGAGAAGCTGCCATGGACCCCAGAACCTGAAAGAAATCCCACGTATGAGGTCTCAGGGTCCGGCAGAGTCCATGAATCTAAGCCCGCAGTTTCACTATGCTCCCCTCTGGGAGGAACACCCTGCTGCTGCGGGTGTCGAAGCTGGCACCCAGATACTCCAAAGACTATGAGGGCTGTAAGCGACTCTTTTGAAGATAGACTACCCAGCCGAGCTGCTGGAGACAACACACCACGGTCTCCGTTATGACCTGGCTCTCTTTGAAGGACTTTCTGCGGATCAACCAGTCGTCGAGGTATGGGTGGACCAACACCCCTTGCCTTCAAAGATGGGTTGCCACCACCACCATGACCTTAGTGAAGACCAGCGAGGCCGTGGCCAGCCTGAAGGAAAGAGCTTGGAATTGAAAATGCCCTGTGGGCAATGAAAAGCAGAGAAACTGCTGATGTTCCGGCCTCATCGGGATGTGCAGGTAGGCTTTTGTGAGATCGAGGGTGGTAAGAAACTGCCTTCACATACCGCACTATCACCGATCAGAAGGTTTCCATGTGGAACAGAGGAACCCCGAGAGCCCTGTTGATTCCCTTTAGGTCCAGAATCAGACACCAGGATTCTTCCTTTTTTGCCACCACAAAGTAGATAGAATACTTGCCTAGGCCCCACTTGGTCCTTGGAACTAGGGTCACCGCCTCAAGCTGCAAGTGTCTCCTGCACGGCCCTTATTTTGTGGGCCGATCCGCAGGGGGAGAACATAAAGAGGTGCGCCAGGGGCTGAGTAAATTCGAGACAGCGCCCTTCACGAATGACCTCCAAGACCCAGGTGTCTGATGTGATCTGGGCCCAGGTGGGGAGAGAACGCCATAGGCAGCTGCCCACTGGCAGAACACCCGCACCTTCACTGGGCAGGCTTGGTTGGCACCGGGGCAGCAGGATTGAAGCCCGGTCACCCTGGGATCCTTCTCAAAAGGACGAACCCTGCGAGGAAATGAATCCTTCGGGTGTTGCCACCTCAGGCAGGGTGAAATCCTCATGTACTCCCACCCACGGTCCTGGCCTCCTCTAGCTGACTTGGGCTTGTCCTCCAGCAAGCAGAGAACCTTGTTCTTGCCCAGAGACCTTACCAACTTATCCAGGTCATCCCCGAAAAGCAACGTACCCCCAAAGGTGAGCCAGGAGAGCTTCATTTTGGAGGCTACATCCGCCAACCAATGGCAAAGCCACAGGCGGCATCGGACCTCCACTACCAAGGCCATGCCCCAGGTTGGTGAGGAAGGCCATCCCAGATTCTAAACAGACATCACCGGAACAGCCCAGGACCCCTGCAATCAGGGGATCCGTAGAATCCTGGGACCAGTGGAGGCAGGCATATATGCCCCACAGATGCCCCTTGCAGACCCAAGGCCGAAACCTTGAAGGCCTGCTTTAAAGCAGCGCCTCCAAATGCTGGTCTAGCGGATCCTTTAAGGACACACACCCCTCACCAGAAATGTTGGTCTTCCAGGTAACAGCTGCCACCATGCCATCCACCTTAGGGAGGCACAGCCACTCTTCCTCCTCTAGTGGGATGGGGTAAAACAGAGCCATGCTCCGCCGCAACCACAGCCTTGCATCCTGGATCTTCCATTTTTCGTCTATCTTAGCCACAGGCCCCTATGAACTGGGAAGGATTTGTATTTAGTAGGTTTTTTATTGAATAATCATATGACCTTCAAGCCAATAAAATTCAAAATTACATGCTTACATCTTGTTTTTTCCAGCGCTCCCCCTCCCACTTTTCTCTAGTGGGACTTTTCTCTAATGGGTACAGTATAATTACTCACCTGTAACAGGTGATCTCCGGGAACAGCAGGAATTTAGTCTTCACATATGGGTATCGTCAGTACTAACGGAGCCTGCGCGGGAACGCTCCCCAGCGTCCAATTAGAAAGCTTTTGGGAGCATCCCACAGCGCCTGCGTTTTGCCTTCCCGCCTTTCCCAACTGCCTCTCTCCAGTTGAGTTTAAAGCTGAGACAAAGAGAGAGAGAGAGAGGGAAAGAGAAAGAGATAGATAGAGAGATACAACTCCTAGGGGAGGTGGGTGGGTTGTGAAGACTAAATTCCTGCAGTTCCCGGAGATCACCTGTTACAGGTGAGTAACTATGCTATCTCCAGGAACAAGCAGGAATGTAGTCTTCAAATATGGGGACTCCCTAGCTTTAGATGCCAGGGAGAGACCCCAGAAGCTGTGTGTCCCTGTGAAAGGACTCAACTTCCCCCCATGGATCTCTGGCATCTCTGGGTAGGAGTTGATTAGGTATGGAATAGGTGTTGAAGAACAGCCTGACCAAACAAGGCATCCCGGCGGGAGTCCTTGTCCAAGCAGTAATGGGCTGTGAAGGCATGAACCGAGGCCCAAGTGGCTCCTCGACAGATGTCATCGATAGACACAGAGTGCAGATGAGCCATTGAGGCTGCCATGGCTCTCACATTGTGAGCTGTGACATGGCCCTCCAGAGGATGATTCTTACTCTGATAGGCAAAAGAAATACACTGAGCAATCCAGTTGGACAGTGTTCTCATGGAGAATGGAAGTCCCAAATGAGAAGGATCAAAAGCAACAAAAAGTTGAGAGAACTTTCTATGTTGCTGTGTTCTTTGCAAGTAAAGCACAGTTACTTACCTGTAACAGGTGATCTCTGGGAACAGCAGGAATAAGTCTTCACATATGGGTACGTCGGTACCGATGGAGCCTGCGTGGGAACGCTCCCCAGCGTCCAAAAAAGAACGCTTTTGGGAGCATCCCACACGCATGCGCGCGCTGCCTTCCCGCCATTCTACTTCCCTCACAACAGTTGAGTTTGTAGCTGAGATCGAAGGAGGGAAGTAGGCAAATTAGAAGAAAGAAAGAAAGAGAGAACAACTCCTAGGGGAGGTGGGTGGGCTGTGAAGACTTATTCCTGCTGTTCCCAGAGATCACCTGTTACAGATAAGTAACTGTGCTATCTCCAGGAACAAGCAGGAATGACTCTTCACATATGGGGACTCCCAAGCTAAAGATGCCTGGAGAGGCCCAGCATGTTGCAAATCTAATGGAGGAGCCATGCTTCCTCCCGAGGATCTCCGGCATACAAAGAAATGGAGGGTAGGAGTTGAACTAACAGTGTAAAAGGGGGCAATGTGGAACAGCTGGATTAAACAAGGTATCCGAAAAGGTGTCCTTGTGTAGGAATAACTGTTAGTAAGGGATAGGAGTCCCAATTCTTGAAAAAGGATTTTATCCAAAGATTGCAAAGCTACACATATGGGGAGTTTAATATGGGTCTGTTGTAAGAACCATCACATTGTCCTCATATGGAGTTCCCTTACTGTGAAGAGTAAAGGAAATACAATTTGCAATACAGATGGAGAAAAGAAATATTAATGTCTAGAACTAACCCCAGGGGAACTGGGGAGTTCTATGAGAAGTTGGGACCTTGGAGAGAAGCTAAGCTTCCAAGTAGACCAAGTCTGAAAAAAATTCTGACCCTAGAGAGGGATGGTGTCTAGGGAAAGAAAGAAAAGACAAAACTGACTGGTCTGGATCAAAAAGTTACAAGACCTTTACAGAAAAAAGGATGGGTTTCTTGAACCCCATTAACCAGACGAAAAATTGTACTGGGCAGTTTAGACCCCAATTTCTGAAGATCAGTGACGTGTGTGGCAAAAGTGATGGCACTTAGGCTAACAACTGCACATAGAGAGCTTCAGATATAAGGTTAGCTGATTCAAGCAGAAAAAAAGGTTAGGTTAAAAGAAGGAGTTTCCTAATTTTACCAGATAAATTGGATGTCCATTTAAGAATACCATAGTATGCTGAAAGCATTGATATGGACAGTAACAATATTTCAAGGTCAGATTGTAAAAAGTGATCCGACTAACTACCAGAAGGGTCACAGCCCTCTTGAGGAAAGTCAGTGAATTCATATTAATGAATTAGTGTAAGAATTATGTGCAAGGTTACATGGAAACCAGCAGGATGCTTCTTACTTGTGACAAAAAGTCTAAGTCTTAAAAAGACTAGTCCTCAGATGACCAGGTCTTGAGACGTACATGAAGGAGTGCAAAAGAGATCCTAGGATAAAGGATCTGGGTCCTTCTATAACTTCAGAAAAAGTTGGAAGAAAGGAACGCAACATAAGGAAATACCATGCTTGCCTCCTTTTGAGGGCAGTATGAGTATTATGCGTTCTTTGCTTATTATTGACTTCAATGAGGTATTGGAAAGTAGAGAAAAATTGCAATAGATAAAGATCAACTGCAGTGATTAGGAATGCGTCCCTGTTGTAGAAGTTCTTTTGAAGACATAGAACAAGCCAGGGAGTGGTGCCATTCCTTAACTTTCGAAGTCGTCTAGGTCCTGGTTCCTTTTCCTTAAAAGAATTTTAAGGAAGATAACAAAAAATAGGAACCAACAGGCATGGGCACATGAGTGGATAGAGGCCACCAGTTACAGGTTCTTTAACCGCCTGGAAGTTACCTGCCAGGAGCGGACTCTGATGCTCTCTGACAAAGGCACATAGTTGCAAAGCTTCCTTGCATGGTTGCAGAGAGCATGTTGTAGGTTGCTTATGAGAGCCCTGGCTGTTAGATAGCCAGTGTGCAACCTAATCAATTCTGAAAATATAAAATTGAACATAGCTCAAGATAGCAGACAGGGTTTCTGTCTTAGAATGATAAGTGTACAAGAGGGTTTCGAAAATGTATTTCGGAGCCATCTGTTATAAAGACAGCAGAAAAAGGAATAACAGACATGATTAGGAATGGTAATACTAAATTCCTGTCTGATAAGCAGTCATAAAAAGAATATTTGAGGGTCAACTCAAAACTACGCAGGAAGCGTGGAAGAGGCAGAAACCCATGTGAGCTATCTGTTTAAGAAGCTCATATAACCCACTTGGTGGGTTATTTCCATTATGGAGGGTTTTAGAAGCCATCTGAGTTGACAATGCTCAAATGGATAGAATAATTTGGTGGTAGTTTTCAGAATGTTGTTTTGCATCCTGTAAAAACCCCAGTCCAGAAAGATCCAAAAGGGAAAAAAACTCTGTATTGGAAGATTTACTAGAGTAGGAACTCCTATAGCTTCAGGAGAAGCTCTCCAGTTGAATAATATTCCTGTTAGAGACTGGATGTCCAGACTAATGGATAGAGAGTAATACAGAGTTGAAAAAACTTACTATATAGTAAGTATTATCATTAAAGTCTTCTGCAACTAAGGTTAAACAGATGAAGCAGTGCTCATCCTGTTAAGTTTCTTGATTTTTCTTCACATATATTTGTTTTATTTTAGACAGTTTTTTGTATACCGCCTTATCCTTCAATCAAAGCGGTCACAACACAATTGGGGGATACATTTAACACGCGGGGATATGAGACACATACACTAATACTTACAGGGAACATGGGCAATGGAGGGTTAAGTGGCTTGCCCAAGACCACAAGGAGCATCTGTGGGACTAGAAACCCCAGTCCTTCCGGCC
The DNA here is from genome assembly GCA_033557465.1 of Ichthyophis bannanicus. Taxonomy (NCBI): domain Eukaryota; kingdom Metazoa; phylum Chordata; class Amphibia; order Gymnophiona; family Ichthyophiidae; genus Ichthyophis; species Ichthyophis bannanicus. The sequence continues at coordinate 409,218,130 of CM066036.1, read as the reverse complement.
CAAGGTTGCCGTCCTCTAGTGGGATTTGAACCCCTGACCTTCCAGCCTGAAGTACCTTGCCCCAACCACTAGGCTACTCCTCCCTCCCTCCTTTGTGGTTTTTTTTAAATAAGGAAGTAGAAACTGGTGACCTATAAGCATGAGATATCCCCGTAACTCTTGACTAGAAGAGTGGACTTCTGTTGAAGAAGAGATTCATGCCTAGAATTTAGTCAGTGTTGTCTCAGCAAGGATGAGATCTAACCAGAATGACTCTTTCCATAGAAAGATAAGTCTACAGGTTGTGAACCTCATACAGGAAGGAAAAGAATTCAGAAACCCAGAATTACTGGGTTTGCTGAGCCTGATGAGGTTTTTGTTTCCTTAGCCTGGTTTGATGTTGTCCCTGTTGGGAAATATCTGTCTGAAAGGTAGAAGATGGATAAAGCACAGTTACTTACCTGTAACAGGTGATCTCTGGGAACAGCAGGAATAAGTCTTCACATATGGGTACGTCGGTACCGACAGAGTCCGCGCGGGAACGCTTCCCAGCATCCAATCAGAAAGCTTTTGGAAGCATCCCAACACGCCTGCGTGCTGCCTTCCTGCCTTCCCAACTGCCTCTCCTCAGTTAAGTTTTAAAGCTGAGACAAAGAGAGAGAGAGAGCAAGGAAGGGAAAGATAGAGATAGAGAAATGCAACTCCTAGGGGAGGTGGGTGGGTTGTGAAGGCTTATTCCTGCTGTTCCCAGAGATCACCTGTTACAGGTAAGTAACTGTGCTATCTCCAGGAACAAGCAGGAATGAGTCTTCACATATGGGGACTCCCAAGCTCAGATGCCCAGAGGGAGTCCTAGCATGTTGCAAGTCTAGAACGAGCCATGCTATTCCTCAGGACCTCAGGCATCCTGGGGATGGAGGGTAGGAGTTGAATACAGAAAAGGAGCTGTGGAACAGCTGGCTAGAACAGGGCTTCAAAAGGGGAAGACCCTGTATCGAGGGCATTTAGTAGTAAAATATTGTAATCTGGGCCTCCCTTGTTGGCATTGCACAGGTGCACTGAGCTACATATGGATCTGAGAGAAAAGCCAGTGAATGTGCTCAGGGGGTACCTCACTGAGAAGTAGAGGTAATAAAGTAGAACAAAAACAAGTGGAGGTCAGAACCCTTCAGGGTGAGAAATAGCCCCAGGGGAAAACCGGGGTAGTATAAGAGGTACAGCTTCAGCGGAGACGCAGAAGGTACTATTAAAGAAAGCTTAAGCTGTTTTGGTCCAAAAACAGTACAAATCTAGGACCAAGAGAAAAATTGAGTCTGACCCAACTGGACTGGGGTTGGAATCAGTCCATGTAGGGGAGAAAGGGTATGGAGACCCTAGTATCTGATAAGAAAGTAAGGACAGACTAAGGAGCGCTAAGCTTTAGAGCAACGGAAGCTCCGCAATGTCTTTCCTAAATGGGGTCAATTAGGAAAGAAAGGTACATGGAGAGCTTCAGGAGTACCTAACCTGAAAAGGTTATGGTAAGGGAAAAAGGTGTTAATTACCACAGGAGTGGTTATAGGTGTAGTCCCCTAGGTATGCTGGTACAGCATTGATAGGGTTAGTGCCCATTTGTCAGGATCATATAGGAATGTCAGGATATCTGAACCTAACAGACAGATAGATAAGTAGATGGATACAGATCTATCTAAAAATATATCTCATATATATATATATATATATATATTTAAATATATACACATATAGGGTATATATGCATATATCTATAAAGAGATATGTATGGGCAGAAGACACACAGATAGATATAAATATCTATGGGATGGGGTTCTCTGGACATCTCTCCATCCATATACCTGGAGACATGTCTCTATATGCCTGCCTATTCATCTAGGTATATATACCCTAGATGAATAGGCAGGCATATAGAGACATGTCTCTAGGTATATGGATGGAGAGATGTCCAGAGAACCCCATCCCCCCTTATAGGGAGAGAGGAAGATTCATCTGACAGCAAGAAGGTTGATACCTGCTTGAATAGATAAATAGAAAAAATCCTCTTCTCCTGGTTATGACTGGCATAGTCAGAGGAAGGGTGTCCCTGACAAGAAGGTGGCTTAATTCTTTGCAGAATCTGAGCTCTTGAATAACCAGGATGGCCTACGTGAAAATGGCAGAGGATAACGTCAGTCTGCAGACAGGAAGTCCAGATATCTCCAGAATTGTAGTATGGAGATTGGATAGAGGGGGCCTCTGGAGGAAGATACCCTAGTGATCCGCCTATGAGGGCAAGATGGGTATTAGGTGTCCTCTAGCTGCCAGTGAAGAATTTATCTCTGACGGGAAGACCCAAGGAGATATGGGCCAAGCCAGGGAATTGGCCCTTCTTTTAGGCTTTCACGTAATGAAAGGCCTGAGGCTTATGCCTCAAAAGAGATTTAAGATAAGATGGAAAGAGTAGAGAATACCTGCCAGGCATGAAACATGACTGGGGGAACCCCTTTTAACCATCTGGGGTTATCTGCTAGGCAAGATACTAATGCTCTCTAGCAAGGGCCCATAGTGCAAAGCTACTCTGTAGAGTTGCAGAGAGCATGCTGCAGGTTGGTTAGAAGAAAAAACTGGCTGTGGACGATCCTTGGTGAGGAATGTGGAAGCCAGCAGGTAACAACTATTCTGCCAAGGACAAGGGAGCAAAGAATAGAAGTTAACCAACTAAACTGTGATAATAGGGTTTCCCAAACGAGGTTGATAACCTGTTTGGGACTTAGCACTGAGGCAAGGAGGATTGCTAGTGGAGGGGAAGCCCTGGTTGTGTAGAGAACAAAACCAGTGGCTTAACCACTAGGAATTTCTGCATATGCAGCAACTATCAGGGCAGCATGGAGAATTTCTTTTCCCTCCTCTTTTTTTAGATTGGGAAAAAGAAACATTAGACATGGTAGGACTTCCTATTGTCTGAGGAGCTGCCCTAAGGTAACAAGGGGGAAGACAACTCCAGAAGGGAGAATCCCCCGGTAGAACAGGTAGAGGACCATAGGGGCTTACCCGTGTAAAAAGTCACTCTTACAAACCAAACGTTGTAGTAAGAGGGAGGTAAGACAGAGTTGCAAGAGACCAACTATGGAGGAAGTCTCTGACAGGTGAGATGATACATGCCAGTACAGGGAAACAACTGTCTATTGATAGTTGTTACCTCTCTTTCCTTCAAGAGGAAGAGGAAAATCTGTTAAGTATGGGCATGATCATCAAAGACTCTTAGAGAAAAGATGTCTCATGAAGAGATATCTAGGTAGGTTAAGATAAATTTAGTGCAGATACTGCAAGTGAAAAGAAGCAGACTGCCACTCTAACCACCAACCAAGAGGGACAATGATCTACTTGAAACCCTGCGACTGCTGGGTTTGTTGACCCTGTTGAGTTTGTGGATTCTTCAGACCAGGGCGATCTTTCCCCTGTTTGGGAACATCTGTATGATGGGCAGATGATGGACAAAACCTTCTCCCCCTAGGGGAAGAAAGTTTGGTAGGACATTTCCTACCTACTGGGAAAGAAGGCGGCATAGAACAGCCTCTGGAAACAGGAAAGTCAGTGGATAACTGAGTAACCTGGAGTAAAGACTCCTTGTTGAAGAGATTTTCTCCAGTGCAGGGAGTATTTCCCAGTCTTTCTTGTGCCCATTTGTCCAAGTCTGAAGCTTGGAGCCAGGCTCTACGTCGTGCCCCTATAGCTATAGCAGAAGTCCTGCTAACAGACTCAAAGGAGTCTAGGGAAGCACGAGTAAGAAACCTAGAGATATTATGAGCATGACTAACCAGTAAGGAATAGTCTGCTTGTTTGGGCTCTTGAAGAAAAGGAGTCAAAAGATGTCATTTCCTTGTGACCTCAAGAGATAGATCCATATAAAAAATATATGAGAGAATTCTTGCTGAAAGCATGGATGTCTGGAAGGTTTGACGTCCAAAGGCATCTAGTGTCTTAGACTCACGACCTGGCGGACAAGAAGAGTGCTTTGTATTACTCTTCACTCGCCTCATTGCTGATTCTACCACAATGGAATGATGAGGAAGTTGAGTCCTTTGAAACCCTGGAGAGAGGGGCACCTGATATAGGAGATCAGTTGCTCTGAAAGGTGGGGGTACCCTTAAAGGAGCTTCCCACATACGTAGAAGGAGATCCTGCAAAGAATGATGCAAAGGAAGCATTATATTCTCCTTTGCTTTGCTAGGAACAGAAAGGTATTCTGTATTCCATTGTGTAGGATCTTGTCCAGGAATAGGAATGGCAAGTGATTTTGCCATATCCAGGAGGAAAATCTGGAAAGAAGGATCCCCAGAGGGAACTTCCCTTGGATAGGCTAGATCTGATGAAGAACTAGCGTTGGCACCGAGGGATCTATTCCAGTATATAGGAATAGAAGATCCTGAATGGTGCAGTATGGGATCCTTAGATGGTGGTCGCTGGTACTGCAGGTCAGAACCAGCGACAGTCGGTAACAGATAAGAGTAGTTACTCACCTGTAACAGGTGTTCTCCAGGAGCAGCAGGAATCAGTCCTCACATATGGGTGACATCGGCGCCGACGGAGCCCTCGCGGAGCAATTTTCCCCAGCTTTCAAAGAAAGCCTTTGGGAATTGCAGCGCGCATGCGTGGTCTTCTTCCCGCCCAAGGGTGCCATCTTGCTCAGTCTGATGACATAGCTAAAAGACAGCAAAAAAATTAGCAAAAACGAAATCATAGGACTGCAACTCCAAGGTGAGGAGGGAGGGTCGTGAGGACTGATTCCTGCTGCTCCTGGAGAACACCTGTTACAGGTGAGTAACTACTCTTTCTCCAGGACCAAGCAGGAAGTCAGTCCTCACATATGGGACTCCCAAGCTTAAGGCTACCGGAGACCCTAAGCACAAAAAAGGAGCTCCCTCAAGCTCAGCAGCACAGAAGGAAGGACTCTTCTCTGAGTACGCCTCCAACCGGTAGCCCAACATCCGGGACGGAGGGCAGGAGTTGCCTATACCTCAAAGAGATTACGGAGGACTGCCTGTCCGAAAGCACTGTCCCTGCGGGACTCCTTCTCCAGGCAGTAATGGGCTGCAAAAGTCTGGCTTGAAGACGAAGTAGCGGCCCAGCAGATGTCTGCCAATGGAACAGAGCGGAGGTAAGCCACTGACGCAGCCTTCGCCCTAACACGATGAGCCGTGACTCGACTTTCCAACGAGAGGCCAGCTGCCCCATAAGCCCAAGCGATACAGTCAGCAATCCAATTGGACAGAGTACGCTTGGAGACAGGGAGCCCCAACTTATTGGGGTCATAAGAGACGAAGAGCTGAACAGCCCTTCGGTGCTCCCGCGTACGGTCAAGGTAGAAGGTTAACGCCCTCCTACAGTCCAGGGTATGCAGGACCATTTCAGCTCGGCTGGAGTGTGGCCTGGGAAAGAAGTTCGGAAGTACCACCTCCTGGTTGATGTGAAAAGGGGAAACCACTTTAGGAAGAAACTTAGGGTGAGTCCGTAGGACTACCCTATTCTTGTAGAACCTAGTGTAAGGAGGATCAGATACTAGGGCCTGTAGCTCACTAACGCGTCTAGCAGAAGTGAGGGCTACCAAGAATAAGGTTTTCCAAGAAAGAAAACGAAGATGACAGGTAGCCATAGGTTCAAAAGGCGGACAGGTAATCCGCTGTAAAACCACATTCAGATCCCAGTCAGGGGCTGGTGGGCGCAAAGGTGGTTTAAGGAGAAATAGGCCTCTGAGAAAACGAGCCACTAGAGGGTGGCTGGAAAGAGGTCTGCCAACCACCGGCATGTGATGTGCAGAAAGAGCACTGAGGTGGAACCTGACTGAGCTGGACTTAAGTCCAAGATTGGAGAGGCAAAGCAAGTACTGCAAGACCACTGATGCCGAACAGGAGAAGGGATCTTGAGACTGCTGAGTACACCAGACGGAGAACCGACGCCACTTAAGAGCGTAGGACTTCCGGGTGGAGGGTCGCCTGGAGGCCAAGATAACTTCCTCCACATCTGGAGGCAGCAGGAGGGGAGCAAGGACTACCCTTTCAGCAGCCAGGCCATCAAATGGAGGGACCGGAGGTTGGGGTGTAGGAGAGTCCCGTGATCCTGGGTCAGGAGATCGGGCTGAAACCCCAGAGGGAGAGGAGTGTCCACTGCCAGCTGCATTAGTACGTAAAGGCCTCCTTTGGGGGAGTCATACTGGAGGGCAGCGAGCTCTTCGGCTCGAGGCTCCTCCTCGGGATCCGCGGGGAAGGCCAAGGCCTTGGCCATATCCCGCACGAAGTCCGAGAACCGGGTATCCTCCGGGGGGGACCGTCTCCGAGGTTCGGACTCAGGGGAGTCCGATGGGACACGCCGAGTCCGAAAAGAACCAGGTGATTCTTCGTCCTCGGATTCCCAGGCTGACTCCTCGGAGGAGGAGTCGAGCGGCTCCGGTCGGGCGGGCATCGATGCCGTCCGCCCCGACGCCGAGGGAGTTGACGTCGACGACCTCGGTCCCGAACGGGAGGCCGAAGGAGACCGTGACCGAGGATCGACTCGAGCCCTCATGGACTCGAGGATCGGCTCGGTCTCCGTGGTCGACTTGGACGTCGACGTCTCGGTGGTCAGGGCAGAAGCACCAGCGAGGCCAGCGATCAATGCCCGCTGCTGGTCCATGAAGGCAGTCAGACTGCTCTCCAAGGCCGTCAACCTGAGTCCGAGCTCAGGAGACCCAGCAGCCCCCGATTCGGGCACCGACGGCGTCGGGCCCAACGTCGGTTCCTTCGGAGGCGAGTCCACGAGGACTACAGCACTTACGTGAGCAGGCGAGTCAATCTCGAGACGAGGATGTTTGGAAGGCCTCTCCATCTCCGATGATCCGGGACGGCTATCGGGGCTATGCGACCTGGCCCTCGAGGAACCAGGAGCGTCCACTGACGCCGCCCCCGTGGGTTTCTTCTTCCGATGATGTTCCCGGGTAGGAGACCCCCGCTCAGAGGAACTTCGACGAAGCTCAGGACCAGAGTCCAGAGACGTCGAAGCCTCTGACGAGGTCCAGGCCCAGACGGAGTCAGAGAAGATACGTTCCCGCTGATGCTGCCGACTCCTCAACGCTTTTGAGGACATCTTGCCACACAGACCACAGATCATCGGGTCATGATCAGGTCCGAGGCAGCGGAGGCAGCAGTTGTGTGTGTCGGTAAGAGACATGAGCTTCTTACACCAATCACACTTCTTAAACCCGCTGGCAGCCATCGGGGGAAAAAGGGCCCCTGCGAGGTCAAAAGACAGGGCTGCCAGTGAAAAAGAAAAAAAGGCGCGAAATTTGTCACGAAGGACAAAAAAACGAAAAATAAAGAACGGACTCGCAACTGGCGTCGCGGGTCCGGGCGGGAAAAGAACCGGCGTCGAACCGAGAAAAAACAAATAAAATCAACTTTTCTAGCGGTGAATTACAAACAACGTCTGTAGGGCTCCGCGGAAAAAAGAAGACTGAGCAAGATGGCACCCTTGGGCGGGAAGAGGACCGCGCATGCGTGCTGCAATTCCCAAAGGCTTTCTTTGAAAGCTGGGGAAAATTGCTCCGCGAGGGCTCCATCGGCGCCGACGTCACCCATATGTGAGGACTGACTTCCTGCTTGGTCCTGGAGAACGTCCATGCTAGGGATCGATTCCAGACTCGGCATCGAGGGAAGCGAACCTGACGAGAGAAGCATGGAAGGTACCAACAGCAATGGTACTGTGGATATCGGTACCGAGCTCGGTACCGTATCTGATACTGGTGGAAGAAGACCAGCCGGTGGCAATTCTAACGGTATCAGAGGAACCGAGAGTTGCGAATCCGAATTATCGGAACCGAGCCTTTGGTACCGACGGGGGTCGGTACCAAGGCGAGTCGGTACCCAGTCCTCCAGACTGGAGATCGATTCGAGACTCGGCATCGAAGGAAGCGAGTCTATCGATGCACGTCTGGAGGGTACCGACGTCGGTACTAGTATCGGTGTCGATACCGATACTAGAAGGTCGATCTGAAGCGTATCCACCGGCCCCGCAGGTACCGAGGACGCCAGACGATGATCCTTGGTGAGGAATGTTTCATCCAACACCAGTGCCGATGCCGGGGTATCGGTACCGCTCAAAGCGGATGCCACCACTGGGCATGGCTCAGGTATGTTCTGTGAGGGGTGAACCTCAGGAACAACCTGCAACCCCACACAGGCTTTGGAGGCCGAAGACTCCCACCGGGGTTTTGAAACCAGTGGATTCTCGAGGACAAGGCCATAGGCATCTCTATGCTGTGCATGAGAAGTGCCGGTCGAGGACTGGCTAGTCTTAATAGACTGTTTTTGGGTTACCTGATCCTGTGTAGAAGAACATACGGTTGGTGCCCTGAAGTTGGAAGGGGACCGCGTGTCGAGGGGAACTCGATGTTGAAAACTTCTTCTCACAATACTGGTGCCCGAGGGCTCCGGAGGAAAAGGGTCAGGACCCAAGCAGGTTAGACACCAATTGTGAGTATCTAAAAATAAAGTTGTACCGCCACAGTTTGTACATTTCTTGGGGAAAGTGGCTGGCGGTTCCATGAGGAAAAATGGAGAGGCCTAGAAGGCCTGAGAACCGTGAGACACTAAGAAAGAAAAATATATTCCTTAAGGAAAAAATTTTACAAGAAAAGAAGAAACAAACTCCGGCGGTACCGGTGGCGTCGGGGAAGGCAGCAGTGACCACAAGAAAACTAAAAGAATAAAAGAAGAATTTTCTGCGGTGACAGGACGTCCTACTGGCTCCACGGAAAAACGAAAACTGAGGAGAGGCAGTTGGGACGGCGGGAAGGCAGCACGCACGCGTGTTGGGATGCTTCCAAAAGCTATCTGATTGGATGCTGGGAAGCGTTCCCGCGCGGACTCCGTCGGTACCGACGTACCCATATGTGAAGACTCATTCCTGCTTATTCCTGGAGATAAGGCTAAAGCTCTTTTACAGTCCAAAGCATGAACATTCCTTTCTGCATTTGATGCATGAGGTCTTGGAAAGAACACAGGCAGGTAGACCATTTGGTTAAGATGAAAAGGCGAGACCAACTTTGGCATAAAGTGTGGATGAGTCCTAAGGACTACCTTGTCATGATGGAACCTTGTATAAGGTGGATCAGCCACTAGTGCCTGCAACTCAGTGATGTGACGTGCTGATGTGATTGCAATGAGAAAGATAACTTTCCAAGAAAGGAATTTCAATGAGGTAGTAGCTAAGGGTTCGAAATGTGGCTTCATGAGCTGACCCAGAATCAGGTTTAAGTCCCATGCCAGCTTAGTTAGGAGGCCTCTCATAAATCTTGCTATAAGAGGATGGGAGGAAATAGGGTGTCCATTTAGAGGCTTGAACGAAGCCGCAATAACACTCAAATGGACTCTTACTGAGTTAGTCTTAAGTCCTGCATTGGATAAATGAAGGAGATACTCCAGTAATGATTCCAGAGGTATCACAAGGGGGTTAAGACCCTTCTGCGAACACCATATGGTAAACCTTTTCCACTTGAAAGCATAAGAGCGTCTTGTGGAAGGCTTCCTGGAAGCATAAAGGATATCCTTTACTTGCTGAGGGAGGTTGAGATCATGAAGATCTCGGCCTTCAACAACCAAGCCATGAGATGCAGAGACTGGGGATTGGGATGCCATAACATTCCGTCCTCTTGAGACAGGAGATCTGGAGCAGAGCCTAACTCCAGAGAGGGAGCTTGAGAGAGATGTAGAAGCAGAGGGTATCACACTTGCCGTGGCCAATGTGGAGCTATGAGAATCATACGGCCTCTGTCCCTCTTAAGCTTGAACAGGGTTTTGGGAATTAGGGGAATGGGTGGAAAGGCATAAAGGAAATCTTCACCCCAATGAAGGAGGAAAGCATCCCTGGCCTGAGAGCCCTGAGCTGGAATTCTGGAATAGAACCGGGGAAGTCTCGCATTCAACGGACTTGCAAAGAGGTCTATGTCCGGAGTTCCCCAAATTTGAAAAATCTTGGCCACCTGGGTCTGCATGTAGAGACCATTCGTGTGGAAGCAGAACTCGACTGAGTCTGTCTGCCCAAGAGTTTTGGATGTCTGGATGGTACACTGCCAGGAGATGAATCTGATGCTCTCTGGCGAGGGCCCATAGTCGCAAAGCTTTGTTGCAAAGCGACAGAGAGCCTGTTCCCCTCTGCTTGTTCACGTAGAACATGGCTACTTGATTGTCCGTATAAATGAGGACTAACTTGTAGCTGAGCAGGGTGTGGAACACTCGAAGAGCAAGGAAGATTGCTCTGAGCTCCAAGAGATTGATATGTAGATGAGTCTCCTGTGGAATCCAAGTGCCTTGGATGGAGAGGTCTTGCAGATGAGCTCCCCAACCCATTGGTGAAGCATCTGTTGTGAGAGTTGCCTGGGATAAGGGTTATTGAAAAGGGGACCCCAGCAACAGGTTCTGAGTGGACTGCCGCCATTGGAGGGACAAAATAAGGCGATTTGTGTTTCCTATTTTGTCTGACAGGCACTCTGATGCCTGGGTCCACTGAGTGGATAAAGTCCACTGGGCTGCTCTCATATGGAGACGAGCATAAGGAACCACATGCACGGTAGATGCCATGTGGCCTAGTAGTTGCAGCATTTCTCGGGCAGTGAGATGAGGTTTTAGCACTGCTTGAGAAGCTAACTGCACCATGCGAAGGCAACGGGCCTGGGGAAAATAGGCCCTTGCCTTTTTGGTATCCAGCAAAGCTCCTATGAATTCTAGAGACTGAGTGGGAGTTAGACTGGATTTTGGGACGTTTATGACAAGACCCAAATACTGAAGGATACGCATTGTGCAAGATAGGGAGGTCCTGGCCTCCGACTCTGATGGGGCTCGAATGAGCCAGTCGTCTAAATAGGGGAAGACGAATATCCCTAGAGTGCGGAGAAATGCTGCTACCACAGCCATGCATTTCGTGAACACTCTTGGTGCTGAGGCCAGGCCAAAAGGAAGCACCCTGCATTGGTAGTGCTTTCCTTGAAAAAGGAACAGAAGGAACTTTCTCCGAGTTGGGTGTATGAGAACATGAGTATACACATCCTTGAGTTCTAGAGAACAAAGCCAATCCTGAATCTGAAGGTATGGCAGCAGAGTTCCTAAAGAAATCATCTTGAATTTCTCTTTGAACAGAAATTTGTTCAATTCTCTGAGGTCCAAGATAGGTCTGTATCCCCCTGTTTTCTTTGGGATAAGGAAATAGGGGGAGTAAAGCCCTGTACCCTGTTGATGAATGGGTACTTCTTCTATTGCCCCCTGGGCAAGAAGCACAGTGACCTCTTGATCTAACAGGTTGATGAGAGAGGTCTGAGAATTGAACTGTCTTACCATTGTGGAAGGGGGCATGTACAGAAAGCGCAGCTTGTACCCCTCTCTCATAATGTAGAGTGTCCAATGCTCTGCTATTATCTGCTCCCACCTTGGGGCAAAGTGGCATAACCTTCCTGGAATGGTGGAAGGCTCTGGTCCATTGAGGGCCAGGAAGGCTAAGGGGCTTGTTTACAACGCCGCGGTAGCGATTCGCGATTGTTATCGGAGCCGCGGCCCCATTGAAATCAATGGGGCCGCGGCTCCGATAACGATCGCGAACCGCTACCGCAGCTTTGTAAACAAGCCCCTAAGTTCTCTAGATGAAAGTCAAAGGCCTTGTGGAGGCTGAGACTGCTGAGACGGTTGAGGCTTAGCAGTCTTGCTTTCCTTTGTTTAGGTGGTTGCTGACCTTTCCGGGTAGGCTGACCTGTAGAATGTCCCTGCTGGGAATAAGAGGGATAAAACCTCTTCTTTTTTGAGAAGAAAGGCTTCTTGAAAGACTTCTTTCTCGCAGGATCATCTGTGGCTTTGGATAACCTATCCAAAGAGGAGTTTTCTGCATCTAATTCATTGGCTTTTTCTTGCCAATTTTTGCCAAATAGATTCTCACCTGTACAAGGGATATTGCCCAGTTTGTCCTGCACCCAGAGCGCCAAATCGGATGCCTGGAGCCAGGCAATTCTACGTGCACCTATGGTGATGGCAGAGGTTCTGCTTATGCACGCAAAACAGTCAAAAGCTGCACGGTTGACAAACTTAGAAACATCTTGGGCATGTTTGACCAGTGTGAGAAAATCCTGTCTTCTATCCACAGGAAGAAGAGGGCTCAAAACCTCTAAATCACCTGTGACTTCTTTAAGGAACATTCCCATATATAAAATATAGGAACTGATCCTGGTAGAAAGCATGGAAGCCTGGAAAGTACGACGTCCAAAGGTATCCAAAGTTCTACACTCACGTCCTGGAGGATTAGAGGCATGCCTCTTTGCACTCCTGATCCTTCTCATAGCTGATTCCACTACAATAGAGTGGTGAGGAAGCTGAGTTTTCTGGAATCCAGGACAAGGGGGGACTCGATACATGGTATCCAGTCTGCGAGAGTGAGGAGAGGTGGTGAGAGGTGTCTCCCACATTCTCAACATGAGATCATGTAAAATCTCATGGATAGGCAAGGTAGCTGCCTCCTTAGGAGCTTTGGGATATTGTAAAATCTCCAACTCCTTAGCTCTGGGCTCTGTTTCAGGAGTCACAGTAATCGACAAACCACGAACCACCTCCCTGATAAAGTCCTGAAAGGAGATATCCTCTGGAGGAGACATCCTACGTTTAGGAGAGGAAGGCTCCTCCGGGAGAAGTATTCCGGTACCGACAGAGCTGTCAGAATCCTCAGAGTCCTCTGAGGATTCGAAGTACCTTCTGTCCAGATGCTCTTGAAAAGCCCGATACCTGTACCGACCAAAGTCGGTACCAGGGGGGAATCGGTACCGGAAGGCATCGCATGACTGGGTGCCAGCAAAGCCAACACCGATGTCAATGCTATCAGTACTGGTACTGGCATCGGCATCGGTGCCGGTACCGGTTGAACTGTCTGACGCGGTTCCGAGAGCGTCGATGCCGCAAGGAGAGCCACCAGACTGCGTTCAATAGCCAGGAACCTCTGGTCTATCGATGCTGCCGATGCCTGGGTATCGGTACCGGAGAAAGCAGCCGGTACCCCAGAGCATGGCACCAGTAGTTCTGCCGAGGTCGATGTCTCGAGAACGTCCTGGAGCCCCTATAATGCTTTGGAAGCTGAAGCTTCCCGCCGGGGCATTTTTGCCGGTACAGAACCTTCAAGGGCAACGCCAGAGGCATCTCGATGCTTAGAAGGAGATCTACCCTTTGAGGACCGGCTGGACTTATGTTTAGTTACCTGAGATCCATGGGAGGAAGACGAAGCCCTGGAAGACGTCTATGCCACCTAAGCTGCATCGGAAGGAAAAAGGACGCTGAGCTTGGCAGCTCGGTTTTGTCAACCCCTCTTGGACATCATGGCACAAGCCATACAGTCGGAGATGGAGTGGTCAGGACCTAAACATTTAAGACACCACTCATGGGTGTCGGTGACGGAGTTGGTACCGCCACACTTGGTGCATTTTTTAAAACCCGAGGCGGGTTTCTCCATGGAGGAAATTTTGGGCCTAAGGCCCAAAATGGCACGTGCTCCTGGAAAAGTTTGGAAAAAAGAATTTTTTTTTTTTTTAAAGAAAGAACGAACCACCGGCGGTACCGGTGAAGCGTCAAGGAAGGCAGACGCGACCACAAAAAGAAGAATAAGGAAAAAAAATTTCTGCGGTGACAGGAACATGACCTGCTGGCTCCACGGAAAATGAAGAACTGGAGAGAGGCAGTTGGGAAAGGCGGGAAGGCAGCATGCAGGCGCTGGGGGATGCTCCCAAAAGCTTTCTAATTGGATGCTGGGGAGTGTTCCTGCGCAGGCTCCGTCGGTACCAACGATACCCATATGTGAAGACTACATTCCTGCTTGTTCCTGGAGATAAGGACTTTTTCTCTGAGCCCCCCTTCTTTTGAGAAGGGGCAGAGGTCTTCCTGGACAATCTTGTCCTGGTGAGAGTCTTGGACTCGAGTTCTCAGCTTTTTCAGCCATGGGCTTGCCAAAGAGATTTTCACCTCGGCAGGGGACATCGACCAACTTGTCCTGCACCCATGGCTCGAGGTCCGATGACTGTAGCCAGGCCTGACGGCATGCACCGATGCCGGCCATGGCTACTCGGGCCGAAGCCTCGAAGCCATCATAAGCTGCTCGAGACAAACTTCGAGCATTCTCGGATCCCAGTTGACAAGGCTGTGAACCTCTGCAAAGGTTCCTCAGAGAGACCAGCAGAGAACCTGGCAATCTCCTTTGCCAGGTCTCGAAGGTACATGCCCATGTACAGCTGGTAGGTCTGGACACGGCAAGCAAGCATAGAGCCCTGGAAGCACTTTCTACCAAGGGCATCCAGGTTCCGGGCCTCCCGGCCGGGAGGCACCGAGGAGTGCATCTTCTGACTCTTCAGCCAATGCATGGCCGATTCCACAACCATGGAATGGTGCGGTAGCTATGCCTTCTGGAACCCGGGGCTCTTGCAGACTCGATAGATGGAATAGACCCGCTTGCTCAAAACCGGTGTCAAGGCCGGCACCTCCCACATGCAGAAGAGCAACCGTTCCAGCATCGGAGGAACCGGTACAGTAAAGGCCTCCTTAGGAGGAGAGTCATACTGCAGGGTCTCGAGGCTCCTCCTCGGGGTCCACGGGGAAGTCCAAGACCTTGGCCATGTCCCGCACAAAGTCCGAGAACCGAGGGTCCTCCAGGGGAACCGTCTCCGAGGTTCAGAGTCTGGTGAGTCCGAAGGGACACACCAGGTCCGAATAGTGTCTGGGGACTCCTCGTCCTCCGTTCCCCAGCCTGACCCCTCGGAGGAGGAATCGAGCGGCTCCGGTCGGGCAGGCACTGATGCCATCTGCCCCAACGCCGAGGGTACTGGCGTCGACGACCTCGGTACCGAACGGGAGGCCGAGGGAGACCTTGGCCGAGGATCGACTCGAGACTGCATGGACTCGAGGATCGGCTCGGCCTCCAGGGTCGACTTGGACGTCGATGTCCCGGTGGTCGGGGCAGATGCACCAGTGAGACCGGCGATCAGTGCCCGCTGCTGTTTCATGAAGACAGCAAAGCTGCTCTCCAAGGCCGTCAACCTAAGTCCGAGCTCAGGAGACTCAGCAGCCCCCGACTCGGGCCCCAACGGCGTCGGCTCCCCCGGAAGAGAGTCCACAAGGACTACAGTACTCACGTGACTCGGGGACTCTGTCTCTACACGAGGTTGTTTAGCAGCCTCTCCGACTCCGAAGACCCGGGACGGCGTTCGGGGCTATGCGACTTGGCCCTTGAGAAGCCAAGTGCGTCCACCAACGCCGCCCTCGCGGGTTTCTTCTTCCTGCAGTGCTCCCGCGAGGGAGACCCCCTCTTAGAGGAACCCCGGCGATGCTCGGGACCGGAGTCCCGAGACGTTGAGGCCTCTGACGAAGTCCGGGCCCGGCCGGACGCTGAGTCAGAAAAGATTCTTTCCTTCTGATGCTGATGGCTCCTCAACGCCTTCGAGGACATTTTTCCACATGGACCACAGATCAGCAGGTCATGACCGGGTCCGAGGCAGTGGAGGTAGCAGTCATGTGTATCGGTGAGAGACATCAGTTTCTTACACCGATCACACTTTTTAAACCCACTGGCAGCCATCGGGGGAAAAAGGGCCCCTGCAAGGTCAAAAGACAGGGCTGCCAGGGAAAAATAGAAAAATGACACGAACGCTAGTCACAATGACAAAAAACAAAAAATAAAGTCCGGGCTCGATACCGGTGTACCAGGCCCAGGCGGGAAAGGGAAACCGGCGTCGAACCGAAGAAAAACAAACACGGATCCACGCAGAACATCAACTTTTTTCTCGGGTGAAAACGAAACACGTCCATCAGGCTCTGCGGAAAAAAGACGACTGAGCAAGATGGCACCCTTGGGCGGGTAGGGGGCCGCGCATGCACACTGCATTCCCAAAGGCTTTCTTTGAAAGCTGGGGAAATGCTCCACACGAGGGCTCCATCGGCGCCGACGTCACCCATATGTGAGGACTGACTTCCTGCTTGGTCCTGGAGAATGTGGAGTTTTCCAACACCACTGGCTGCCATGCAGCCTCAGATCATGACCTTGGTTGGATGCTTCACGGAGATATTCAAGCACTCTGGTTTATATTCTTTATGAGGAAACCTCCTCACATACGTTCTGCATTCTGGGTGACCAGGGCAAAACCCGCTTTCATCGCTAAATAGAACTTTCTCTCAGTCAGCCTTGCTCCATTTTGAGTACTTGGATGCCCACTCAATGCGTCTCTTCCTCTGTTCCACCATTAGTAGTAGCTTCCTCCACACTTTACAGCCCCTCAACCCGTACTCCAAGCATCGTCACCTCACAGTGGAAGTCCAAACTGTAATGGAACACCACGTCTTCCATTCCCACAGAAGCTCAGGGAGGTTAGCTTGAGGTTGCCAAGAGTTGTCCTTATCAAGGCCCCGTCATCCCTCTTGGTTGACTTTCTTCGTGGACCACTACAATGTCGGTCCTGCATATTTCCCATCTTCTTATGCTTCTCCAGAATGCAAACAACCGTGCTCCGATTACAGCCAACCTTTGCTGCAATCTGCAGGCCGGAATACTCCTCCTCTTGCAAAACCACCACAAGGACCCAGTCCTCCAATGACAGAAAATGTGATCTCTTCACCATGCTAGGATGTTGAGCATCAGATGCGATAAAGAGAAATTAGACTTACCTGCTAATTGTTGTTCCTTGAGGAACTCCAGTTCAGTCCCGCACCGCTGGGTAGTGTACCACCTCCTGCAGCATGGAGACTGGGCATATCAGAAGTCTGATACATCTACCGGTGGCACCTCCCACCAGCTTCCAGTGACCTATTGACAAAGCAAACTCTAAGGAACAACACATAAGTAGTTATAACCAATATGAACTCTAATCTCGAGGCTTCGCTGCCTCTCCAATAAACTCCTTGAGAGAAGAGGTTAACTGCTCCACCCCCCCACCCTCCAAGAAAACAGCATTAAAGATATGACATATAAGAAAGAAGAGAAAAGAAGGTAGCATAGAGCAGAACGGCCAACCAGTCAATTACCCCACAGGACAGGTAATAAACACTTACCATTAGACTTTTCTTTGCGTGGCCGGCTACTCTAATGTCACGAAACCATTGACTGAATCACCAACTTGGGTTGGAATCGGGACTGAACTGGAGTTCCTCAAGGAACAACAATTAGCGGGTAAGTCTAATTTCTCTTTCCTTTTCGTCCCTCCAGTTCAGTCCCGCACCGCTGGGATGTAACAGAGCAGTACACTAATGGGAGGGACCTGATAAACTGGACTGCAAAACTGTTGACTCGAAACAAGCATCCCCTGCTGCTTGCACATCAAGACAGAAATGCTTACTAAAGGTGTGCAAGGAAGACCACGTAGCCGCCTAACAGATTTCAACCGCCGGAACCCTGCTGTGTTCCGCCCACGTCATCGCCTGAGCCCTTGTTGAATGAGTTCTCAATTCTAAAGGCACCTGACGGCCTTGCAAAAGATAAGCTGATGCTATCGCTTCCTTAATCCACCTAGCAATGGAAGCCTTGGAGGCTGCTTCACCTTTGCGCAGGCCTCCAAAAAGAACAAACAAGCGCTCCGACTTACGAAAAGACTCCGAAACCTACAAGTAATGGCAGAGCACTCTCTTCATATCCAACAACCGTAAATTCCGGTCAGTAACCCTCTCACCTGCTGACTTCAACACAGGCAAGGCTACCGACTGATTCAAATGAAATGGCGACACTACCTTTGGCAGAAATGATGGCACTGGACGTACCACCACCTTTTCTTTGAAGAAAATCAGGAAAGGTTCCCTACAAGATAAAGACTGCAACTCTGAAACCCGCCGTGCCGAACAGATAGCCACCAGAAACACCGTTTTCAAAGTCAAATCCTTAACCGACGCTTCACCTAGAGGCTCAAAAGGCCTTCTCGTCAATGCTCCCAACACCAAATTGAGATCCCACGGAGGAATCAACATGTGGCGAGGAGGCTGCAAACATGATACCGCTCTCATAAAGCACAAGACATCTGGGCGAGTTCCTACGGCACGACCTTGAACCTTGCCACGATAACAAGCTATAGCAGCCAGCTGCACTCTCAAAGAACTGGCCACCAAACCCTTATCAAATCCATCCTGAAGAAAACTCAACACCTCCGGAACTGAGACTAATGACGGACGTAACTGCCTTGTTTCACATCAGCCTTCAAAGATACGCCAAATGCGAACATAAGCCAAGGAAGTCAAACGCTTTCTAGCCGACAGTAAGGTATCAACCATTGCTGACGAATAACCTTTCTTCCTCAACCTAGCCCTTTCAATGGCCAAGCCATAAGCGAGAACCGAGCCAGTTGCGGCATCCGAAGAGGACCCTGCAGAAGCAGATCCTCCCGAATTGGCAATTGCCACGGCTGACCATCGAGAAGACTCACCAGATCCACGTACCATGGATGACGTGGCCAATCCAGTGCTATTAAAATCACGGCTCCGAGATGTTTCTCTATGTGCTGAATCACCCGGCCTATGAGCGCCCAGGAAGGAAATACATACAGAAGGCCCTGTGATGGCCATTGTTGAATCAAGGCATCGATCCCTTCGGACATCCTTTCTCTTCTTCTGTTGAAGAAACGGCTGGCCTTGGCCGTCTGACAAGTTGCCGTGAGATCCATCATTGGAATCCTCCACCTGAAAATCAACTGCCTGAATACCTCCGGATTTAGCTCCCATTCCCCTGGGTCCACGCGAAACCGACTGAGGTAATCCGCCATCACATTGTCCGTTCCCGCTATGTGCGCTACTGACAGCGCCTCCACCCAACCGAATAGAGCCTCCGCTTCCTTCTCCAACGCCAAGCTGCCCGTTCCGCCTTGCCAGTTGAGAAACGCCACTGCAGAAGTGTTGTCGGACAGCACTCGCACTGCTCATCCTAACAAAACCGACTCAAACGCTTTTAGAGCCAGAGCCACTGGCCATAACTTTAGACGAGACTGATGGACCACTGATCTTCCTCCACGCTCCATAAGCCTTGTGCGTAGAGTCCCTCACAATGGGCCCTCCAGCCCGCCAGGTTGGCATCTGTCATCACCGGGATTCCATTGCGGCTGATCCAATGGCATTCCTGCCATCAGTTTCTCTCGTCGCAGCCACCATCTGAGACACGCTTGAACCTGCCCCGGGCAGGGCAAGCGCTTGTTCAACGAATCCTCCTGGTGCAACCACTGACGAAGCAGAGACCTCTGCAAAGGCCGCATGTGCGCCCGAGTCCAAGGAACCATTTTGAGGGCAGCTGCCATGGTACCTAGCACCCGAAGATAATGCCAGGCCGTCGGCACCCGCTGCTTCAAGAAGCGTAGTACTAAGGACTGCATCCCTAGAACCCAAGCCTCTGGAAGGAAAACCGCTCCAACCCTTGGGTCGAACCGAACCCCCAAATATTCTAACATCTACGACGGCACCAACCGACTCTTGGAGGCATTGACTACCCAACCAAGGCTCTGCAAGTACTGCACCACTCTGGCCGTTGCTTTTTCGCTCTCTGTTCGAGACTTTGCCCGAATCAACCAGTCGTCTAGGTAAGGATGAACGAGCACACCTCCCCTGCGTAGAAAGGCCGCTACCACCACTATCACTTCAGTAAACATTCACGGAGCCGTCGCCAACCTGAACGGTAGCGTTTGGAATTGAAAATGACCCCACAGAACCGCAAGAATCTTTGATGATCCGCTAAAATCGGGATGTGCAAATAAGCCTTGGTGAGATCGAGCGAAGTCAAGAACTCCCCTTGACGAACTGCCACCATTACTGACCTTAGGGTTTCCATACAGAAATGGGTTACCCGCAGACAACGGTTGATGCCCTTGAGATTCAGAATCGGATGAAAGGCCCCGTCTTTCTTTGGGACCACAAAATAAATAGAGTACCGACCGGACCTGCATTGATCCTGAGGGACCGGAACCATGGCCCCGAGCTATCTGAGACGCAACAAAATTCTCCGAACCACCAAATCTTTGTTCCGCCCCCTGCAAGGAGAAACAACAAGAGAGTCTCGAACCGCTCGAGCAAACTTGAGAGCATAGCCTTCTCAAATGACCTCCAATACCCATTGATCGGATGTTATCTGAAACCAGGCTGGCAAAAATTCCTGCAGCCGACCTCCTACGGGTTGCAGCCCCGCCTGAGTCCCCCTCGTTTCATTGTGACATCTTGAAACCAGCCGGCGGAGGGCTCGCGAACCCTCTGCCCGCTCCTCGGAAACCTCTAAAACCTTGGCCACGAAAGGGATACCACCCTCTTTGAAACAATCCCAAACACGAAGCCAGAAAACGGCGAAAATCGCGAGCCTGGCCCCTCAACATCGCTCCAGGCCTCCCCGTCTTCAGCTTGTCCTCAGGAAAACGACTGCCTTTGGACTCTCCCAAGTCTTTAACCAGCTTGTCCAGATCCTCATCAAAAAGTAGCTTCCCTTTAAAAGGAAGCTTACTAAGCCTCAACTTGGAGGAACTATCAGCCACCCAATTCCGCAGCCAAATATATCTTTGCCCCGCAACCAACGAAGACATACTATTCGCCAAAGTCCTGATCAGGTCATAATGCACGTCCACTAAATAGGCTTCCCCAGACTCCAATCTGGACAAGTCCTGCAACTGGTCCTGCGACATCTCTGCCACCTGTGAACGCTGAGACCAATGAAAACAAGCCCTCGCTACCCATGCCCCAACAAATGGAGGCTTGTAGTACAAGAGCATTCGCCTCAAAGGCCTGCCTCACAATCGAGTCTACCTTTCGGTCCTGCCCATCCTTTAAGGCCGTGCTACCTTCCACCAGGACGGTAGTCTTCTTTGTAACCGCCGAAACCACCGCATCTATCTTAGGAGAGCGAAACATCTCATGCTCCTGGTCAGATAACGGATAGAGTCGAGCCATGGATCTCCCCTCCTCTGAGAGCCGTCTCCGGCATGTCCCACTCATCTTGAATCATCTGCTTAACCACCTTATGGACCGAGAACACCGCCTGGGATTTCCTCACCGCCTGAATGAGAGGATCTTCCACACTGTATTCTTCTATTGACGTGGTCACAGAAAGGTTAAGGGCCTGTAGCGACTCCGAGATCAGAGCCGTGAGCTCCTCTCTTCTAAATACCTGAATGATCAGGGTCTGATCCTCAGGCTCCTGGATCTCACCTTCCTCTAGATCCTCCACCAGACCTTCCATCTCATCGTCGTCCAAACACTCCGAAGGAAGGGTCTGGTCTTCCACCACTCGTGGCCATTTGACTGGCCTCACCTGTGAAGCCGCGGTTGTCTGTGCCAATGTCCTAACTACTCCGGGACTCAACCCCGAGACGTCCAGCACAGCCCCCTGCTTACGAAGGCAAAAAGCCTGATGTAACAGCAGGGGAAAATCCTCCATAGCCGTGGCTGGCATCACCAGAGGAGTGCGCGTACCTGGTCGAGACGATGCAGACGATTATGGCGAGAGAGGAGCCTCTCGCCCAAACTCCTCCCCTTTCCTCCAGGTCCCTGGGGTTTGGAGAGTGATTCTTCCTTACTGTGGTCTTGCAACTCCTGCTCCATCTGCACCGCTTCAGTTGCACAGCCACGACACACGCCGTCGACCAAAACTGTCCCTCTGCGGGTTCCACACACCAGGCACTGCGGTTGCACAGGCATTAGCCTCTATAATCCTCGTCACTATATCCGAGGCTTCTCCACCACTAGCTATGAACCCACAGCCACCGTTCACGTCTACCACTCCAACAACTACGCTATCTACTTAAACCTTAATCCACTCCTGTTTTGTTTTGTTTTTTACTTTAAAACTTTAAATGCCTAACTACAGGCAATAAAGAGGATTGGAGCAAGCACCAAAAAGCATAGTTACTCACCTGTAACAGGTGATCTCCGGGAACAGCAGGAATTTAGTCTTCACATATGGGTATCGTCGGTACTGACGGAGCCTGCGCGGGAACGCTCCCCAGCGTCCAATTAGAAAGCTTTTGGCAGCATCCCACAGCGCCTGCGTGCTGCCTGTCTGCCTTTCCCAACTGCCTCTCTCCAGTTGAGCTTTAAAGCTGAGACAAAGAGAGAGAGAGGGAAAGGAAAGAGATAGAGAGATACAACTCCTAGGGGAGGTGGGTGGGTTGTGAAGACTAATTTCCTGCTGCTCCCGGAGATCACCTGTTACAGGTGAGTAACTATGCTATCTCCAGGAACAAGCAGGAATGTAGTCTTCACATATGGGGACTCCCTAGCTACAGATGCCAGGTAGAGACCCCAGAAGTTGTGTGCCCCTGTGAAAGGGCTCCACTTCCCCCCAATGGATCTCTGGCATCCTACCGGGAAAGGTGGGTAGGAGTTGATTAAATATGGAACAGGTGTTGTAGAACAGCCTGACTAAACAAGGCATCCCGATCGAAGTCCTTGTCTAAACAGTAGTGAAGGTATGAACCAAGGCCCAAGTAGCTGCTCGACAGATGTCGTCAATAGACACAGAGTGTAGATGAGCCATTGAGGCTGCCATGGCTCTCACATTGTGAGCTGTGACATGGCCTTCCAGAGAAAGATTCTTACTCTGATAGGCAAAAGAAATACACTGAGCAATCCAGTTAGATAGTGTTCTCTTGGAGACTGGAAGTCCAAATGAGAAGGATCAAAAGCAACAAAGAGTTGAGAGGACTTTCTATGTTGCTGTGTTCTTTGTAAGTAAAAGGCTAAAGCACTTTTACAGTCCAAAGTATGAAGATTCCTTTCTGCATTTGAAGCATGAGGCCTTGGAAAAAATACAGGCAGGTAAACCACCTGGTTTAAATGAAAAGGTGAGGCCACCTTTGGCATAAAGTGTGGATGAGTCCTAAGGACTACCTTATCATGATGGAACCTCGTGTAAGGAGGATCAGCAACTAATGCTTGCAATTCACTGATGCCATGTGCTGATGTGATTGCAATGAGAAAGATAACTTTCCAGGAAAGGAATTTCAAGGAGGTAGTAGTTAAAGGTTCAAAAGGCGGCTTCATGAGCTGCCCAAGAACCAGATTCAGGTCCCATGCCACTGAAGGTGGCCTAATGGGAGACTTAGTTAGAAGAAGGCCCCTCATAAATCTCGCTATGAGAGGAAATAGGCTTTCCACTTAAAGGCTTTAAAGAAGCTGAAATAGCACTTAAATGGACTCTTACTGAGTTAGTCTTAAGTCCTGCATTAGATAAATGAAGTAGATACTCCAGTAATGATTTCAGAGGTATAGCAGAGGGGTGAAGACCCTTTTGCGAACACCATATGGAAAACCTTTTCCGCTTGAAAGCATAAAAGCGTCTTGTGGAAGGTTTCCTGGAAGCACAAAGGACATCCTTTACTTGTTGAGAAAGGTTAAGACCAAGAAGGTCTAGGCTCTCAGCAACCAGGCCCTGAGATGCAGAGAGTGGGGATTGGGATGCCACAACATCTCATCCTCCTGAGACAGGAAATCTGGAGCAGATCCTAACTCCAGAGATGGAGCTTGAGAGAGATGCAGGAGCAGAGGGTACCAGACCTGCCGTGGCCAATGTGGAGCTATGAGAATCATGTGGCCTTTGTCTCTCTGAAGCTTGAAAAGGGTTTTGGGACTTAGAGGAATGGGTGGAAAGGCATATAGGAAGTCCTGACCCTAATGGAGGAGGAAAGCAACCCTGGCCTGAGAACCCTGAGCCGGAATTCTGGAACAGAACCGGGGAAGTTTGGCATTCAACGGACTTGCAAAGAGGTCTATGTCCGGAGTTCCCCAAATTTGAAAAATTTTGCTACCTGGTCTGCATGGAGAGACCATTCGTGTGGAAGCAGAACTCGACTGAGTCTGTCTGCCCATGAGTTTTGAATGCCTGGCAGATACACCACAAGGAAATGAATCTGATGCTCTCTGGCGAGGGCCCATAGTTGCAAAGTTTCGTTGCAAAGCGACAGAGAGCCTGTTCCTCCCTGCTTGCTCAGATAGAACATAGCTACTTGATTGTCCATCTGAATTAGGACTGTCTTGTAGATGAGCTGGGTATGGAACACTCGAAGAGCAAGGAAGATTGCTCTGAGTTCTAGGAGACTGATATGTAAGTGGGTCTCCTGTGGAGTCCAGGTGCCTTGGGTTGAGAGATCTTGTAGATGAGCTCCCCAACCCACCTGGGAGGCGTCTGTTGAAGAGTGACCTGGGGTAGGGGTTGCTAGAAAGGGGACCCCACCAACAGGTTTTGGGTTGACTGCCACCATCGTAGAGACAAAATAAGGCAACTTGTGTTTGCTATTTTGTCTGATAAGCAGCCTGATGCCTGAGTCCACTGAGTGGCTAGAGTCCATTGGGCTGCTCTCATATGGAGGCGAGCATAGGGAACCACGTGCACGGAAGATGCCATGTGGCCTAGTAGTTGTAACATTTCCTGAGCAGTGAGATGAGTTTTTAACATTGCCTGGGAGGCTAACTGCACAATACGAAGGCAGCGGGCCTGTGGAAGATAGGCCCTTGCTTTTCGGGTATCCAGCAAAGCTCCTATAAACTCTAGAGACTGAATGGGCGTTAGGCTGGATTTTGGGATGTTTATGACCAGGCCCAAATACTGAAGGAAACGCATTGTGCAAGACAGGTAAATTCTGGCCTCTGACTCTGATGGGGATCGAATGAGCCAGTCGTCTAAGTAGGGGAAGACGAATATTCCTAGAGTGCGAAGAAATGCTGCCACTACAGCCATGCATTTCGTAAACACTCTTGGTGCTGAGGCCAGGCCAAAAGGAAGCACCCTGTATTGGTAGTGCTTTCCTTGAAAAAGAAAACGAAGGAAGCTTCGGTGAGTTGGATGGATGAGAACATGAGTGTACGCATCCTTGAGATCTAGAGAACAAAGCCAATCCTGACTCTGAAGGTATGGCAGCAGAGTTCCCAGAGAAATCATCTTGAATTTCTCTTTGAACAGGAATTTGTTCAGTTCTCCGAGGTCTCAAATGGGTCTGTGTCCCCCTGTTTTCTTTGGAATAAGGAAATAAGGGGAGTAAAACCCTGTACCCTGTTGGGAAATGGGTACGTCTTCTATTGCCCCATGGGCAAGAAGTAAACTGACCTCTTGACCCAACTGAGTGTTAAGTGAAGCCTGAGAATTGAACTGTCTTACCACGGTAGGAGGGGGGCATGTTGAAGAAATGAAGCTTGTACCCCTCTCTTACAATGGAAAGAGTCCATTCTGCTGTTATCTGCCCCCATCTGGGGGCAAAATGACACAACCTTCCAGGGATGGTGGAAGGCTCTGGCCCGTTTAGTGACAGGAAGGCCAAGTTCTCTAGATGGGAGTCAAAGCCCCTGTGGAGGCTGAGTCTGCTGGGCTGGTTGAGACTTAGCAGTCTTTGATTTCATTTGCTTTGGGGGCTGCTGTCCCTTTCGGGCAGACTGACATGCAGAATGCACCTGCTGGGTATAGGAGGGGTAAAACCTCTTCTTTTTAGAAAAGAATGGTTTCTTGTAGGATTTTCTCCTTGCAGGATCAGCTGTAGCCTAGTCTATCCGAAGTGGTGTTATCAGCATCCAGCTCATTAGCTTTCTCTTGCCAATTTTTGCCAAAGAGATTTTTGCCTGTGCAAGGGATATTCCCCAGTTTGTCCTGTACCCAGAGTTCTAAGTCAGATGCCTGGGGCCAGGCAATCCTACGAGCACCTATGGCAATGGCAGGGGTTCTGCTTATGCACTCAAAGCAGTCGAAAGCTGCACGAGTAACAAACTTGGAAACATCCTGGGCATGTTTCACAAGTGTAAGATAATCCTGCCTCTTATCAGGAAGGAGAGGTCTCATAAGCTCTAAATCTCCTGTAACCTCCTTAAGGAACATTCCCATGTATAAGATGTAGGAACTAATCCTGGCAGAAAGCATAGAGGCCTGGAAGGTTCGACGCCCAAAGGCATCAAGAGTCCTACATTCACGTCCTGGAGGATTAGATGCATGTCTTTTTGCACTCTTGATCCTTCTCATAGCTGACTCCACCACTATGGAGTGGTGTGGCAACTGAGTTTTCTAAAATCCAGGACAAGGAGGCACTCGATACATGGTATCCAGCCTACGGGAATGAGGAGAGGTGGTAAGAGGTGTTTCCCACATTCTTAACATGAGATCATGCAAGATCTCATGAATAAGCAAAGTAGCCGCTTCCTTGGGAGCTTTAGGATATTGTAAAATCTCCAACTCCTTTGCTCTGGGCTCTGTTTCAGGAGCCACTGTGAAGGAAAGACCTCTAGCCACCTTCCTGATGAAATCCTGAAAGGATATATCCTCTGGAGGAGACATCCTACGTTTAGGAGAAGGCGGCTCCTCAGAGAGAAGTACTCCGGCATCAACAGAGCTGTCAGAGTCCTCAGAGTCATCGGAGGATTCAAAATATCTTCTGTCCGGGTGCTCTTGTAAAGCATGATACCGATATCGATCGAAGTCGGTACCGGAGGGGTCCGGTACCAGCCTGTCGATACCGGAGGAAATAAAATGACTCAGTGTTAGTAGCACACTCGCCAATGTCGATGCTGCCGGTACCGATACCAGTTGAACTGTCTGAAGCCGTCCCAAAGGCACCGATGTCGCAAGGAGAGCTGCCAGACTGCGTTCAATAGCCAGGAATCTCTGGTCAATTGACGCTGCCGATGCCTGGGTGTCGGTACCGGACGAAGCGGCCGGTACCCCAGAGCACGGCGCCAGTAATTCTGCCGAGGTTGAGGCCTCGAGAACATCCTGGAGCACCGATAGTGCTTTGGAAGCCGAAGCCTTTGGCCGGGGCAATTTTGCTGGTACAAGTCCCTCAAGGGCAACGCCAGAGGCATCTCGATGCTTGGAAGGAGATCTACCCTTTGAGGACCAGACAGATTTATGTTTGGTTACCTGAGATCCATGGGAGGAAGACGAAGCCCTGGAAGACGTCGATGCCACGGATGCTGCATCGGAGGGAAAGCACAGGTACTTACCTGTAACAGGTGATCTCTGGAAACAACAGGAATAAGTCTTCACATATGTTTATCGTCGGTACCAACGGAGCCTGTGCGGGAACGCTCCCCAGCGTCCAGTAAGAAAGCTTTTGGGAGCATCCCACAGCGCCTGCACGCTGCCTTCCCGCCTTTCCCAACCGCCACTCTCCAGTTCGAGTTTTAAAGCTGAGACAAAGAGAGAGAGAGGAAAGGAAAGATAGATGGAGAGATACAACGCCTAGGGGAGGTGGGTGGGTTGTGAAGACTTATTCCTGCTGTTCCCAGAGATCACCTGTTACAGGTAAGTAACTGTGCTATCTCCAGGAAAAAGCAGGAATAAGTCTTTACATATGGGGACTCCCTAGCTGCAGATGCCAGGGAGAAACCCCAGGTTGTGTGTCCTTGAAAAGGACTCTACCTCCCCCCATGGATCTCTGGCATCCGACCAGGGTAGGTGGGTAGGAGTTGATTAGGAATGGAACAGGTGTTTGAGAACAGCCTGACCAAATGAGGCATCCCGGCGGGAGTCCTTGTCCAAACAGTAATGGGCTGTGAAGGTATGAACCGAGGCACAGGTGGCCGCTCGACAGATTTGGTCGATGGACACAGAGTTTAGATGAGCCATTGAGGCTGCCATGGCTCTCACATTGTGAGCTGTGACATGGCCCTCCAGAGAAATCTTCCTACTCTGGTAGGCGAAAGAAATACACTGAGCAATCCAGTTGGACAGTGTTCTCTTAGAGACTGGAAGTCCTAAATGAGAAGGATCAAAAGCAACAAAGAGTTGAGAAGACTTTCTATGTTGCTGTGTTCTTTGTAAGTAAAAAGCGAGAGCTCTCTTACAATCCAAGGTATGAAGATTCCTCTCTGCACTTGATGCATGAGGTCCTGGAAAAAAGACAGGTAAATATACCTCTTGGTTCAGATGAAAAGGTGAGACCACTTTAGGCATAAAGTGTGGATTGGTCCTGAGAACTACCTTATGATGGAACCTTGCATAAGGAGGATTAGCCACCAAAGCTTGCAACTCACTGATGCGGCGTGCTTGAGGTGACTGCAATGAGAAAAATAACTTTCCAAGAAAGGAATTTCAAGGAGGTGGTGGCTAAAGGTTCAAAGGGTGGCTTCATAAGCTGGCCAAGAACCAGGTTTAAGTCCCATGCCACTGGAGGTGGTCTAATGGGAGGTTTAGTTAAAAGAAGGCCTCTCATGAATCTTGCTATAAGAGGATGAGAGGAAATAGGTTGTCCATTGAGAGGCTTGAGGGACGCTGCAATAGCACTCAAATGGACTCTTACTGAATTTGTTTTCAGACCTGCATGGGATAGATGCAGCAGATACTCTAGTAGAGAATTCAGAGGTATTGCAAGAGGGTTTAGACCTTTCCCTAAACACCAAATGGTAAATCTTTTCCATTTGAAAGCATAGGAACGTCTAGTAGAAGGCTTTCTAGAGGCATGAATAACATCTCTGACTTGCTGAGAGAGATGAAAATCTTGAAGGTCTAGGCCCTCAGCAACCAAGCCCTGAGATGGAGCGACTGTGGGTTTTTGGTGCCACAAAGTTCCCTCTTCCTGGGACAGAAGGTCTGGTGCAGAGCCCAAGTCCAGGGAAGGAGCTTGAGAGAGATGCAGAAGTAGAGGATACCACACTTGGCGTGGCCAATGTGGTGCTATGAGGATCATGGTCCCTCGATCTCTCTGAAGCTTGAATAGTGTTTTGGGAATTAGGGGAATTGGTGGAAAGGCATAAAGGAAGTCTTGACCCCAGTGAAGGAGGAAGGCATCCTTGGCCTGAACTCCCTGACGCGGAATTCTGGAACAGAACCGGGGAAGTTTGGCATTCCACGGACTTGCAAAGAGGTCTATGTCCGGGGTTCCCCAAATTCGAAAAATCCTGGCTACCTGGTCCATGTGGAGGGACCACTCGTGTGGAAGCATTACTCGACTGAGTCTGTCCGCCCAAGAGTTTTGAACGCCTCGAAGATATACTGCCAGAAGATGGATGTGATGCTCTCTGGAGAAGGCCCACAGTCGCAAAGCTTCATTGCAAAGCGACAGAGAACCATTCCCACCCTGCTTGTTTACACAGAACATGGCTACTTGGTTGTCCGTATGGATGAGGACTGTCCTGTAGCTGAGCAGGGAATGGAACACTCTGAGAGCTAAGAATATTGCTCTGAGTTCCAAGAGATTGATATGCAGAGAAGTCTCCTGTGGAGACCAGATGCCCTGGGTGGAGAGATCCTGCAGATGAGCTCCCCAACCCATTGGAGAAGCATCTGTTGTCAGAGTTGCTTGGGGTAGCGACTGCTGAAAAGAGGACCCCAGCAACAGATTTGGAGGGGATGTCCACCACTGGAGAGACCAAAATAGATGACTGGAGTTTGCTATTTTGTCTGACAGGCAACCTGATGCCTTAGTCCATTGGGTGGACAAAGTCCATTGAGCTGCCCTCATGTGAAGGCGAGCATATGGAACCACATGCACGGTGGATGCCATGTGGCCTAATAGTTGTAACATCTCTCGAGCAGTTAAATGGGACTTTAACTGTATCTGGGAGGCTAATTGCACCAAGGGTAGGCAACGGGCCTGAGGAAGATAGGCCCTTGCAGTTGTGGTATCCAGCAAGGCCCCTATAAACTCCAGAGACTGAGTAGGGGTGAGATGGGATTTTGTGATGTTTATTACCAGTCCCAAATACTGAAGGACACTCATTGTGCAGGTAGAGAAATCTGGGCCTCTGACTGGGATGGAGCTCGAATGAGCCAGTCGTCCAGATATGGGAAAACGAATATTCCTAGAGTGCGTAGAAATGCAGCTACTACTGCCATGCATTTTGTGAACACCCTTTGTGCAGAGGCCAGACCAAAAGGAAGCACCCTGTATTGGTAGTGCTTTCCTTGAAAAAGGAACCGAAGGAACCTTCTGTGTGTTGGATGGATGAGGACATGGGTGTACGCATCCTTGAGATCTAGAGAACAAAGCCAGTCCTGACTCTGAAGGTATGGCAGCAGAGTACCGAGAGAAATCATCTTGAATTTCTCTTTGAATAGAAACTTGTTCAATTCTCTGAGATCTAATATGGGTCTGTAGCCCCGTTTTCTTTGGAATAAGAAAATAAGGGGAGTAGAACCCTGAGCCCTGTTGAAGGGGTACTTTTTCTATTGCCCCTTGGGCAAGAAGGGTAGCAATCTCCTGACCCAGAAGGTTGAGGAGAGATGTTGGAGAATTGAACTGTCTCACCATGGTGTGGGGAGGAAGGTTTAAGAAATGAAGCTTGTACCCTTCCCTTACAATGGAGAGGGTCCATTGCTCTGCTGTGATTTGCTCCCATTTGGGAGCAAAGTAAGCCAATCTTCCTGGAATGGTGAGGGGCTCTGGTTCTTCCGGAGCCAGAAAGGCTAAGTTCTCTAGTTGCAAGTCAAAGGCCCTGAGGAGGCTGAGGCTGCTGAGCCGTGGGAGGCCTGGCAGCCTTTGACTTGGCCTGTTTAGGTGGTTGCTGACGCTTTGCAGCAAAACGACCTGCAGAAGATGCCTGCTGACCATAAGCAGGATAGTATCTTCCCTTTTTAGAAAAAGTTGTCTTTTTGAACAATCTTTTCTTAGCAGGAGCAGAGGTAGACCTTGAAAGTCGATCCAAAGCAGAGTTCTCAGCATCCATCTGAGTGGCCTTTGCTTTCCAATCCCTGCCAAAAAGGTTTTCACCTGTACAAGGAAGATTTCCCAGTTCATCTTGGACCCAAAGTTCCAAATCAGAGGCTTGTAACCAAGCAATTCTGCGTGCACTTATGGCAATAGCCAAGGCTCTGCTTACACACTCAAAAGAGTCAAAGGCTGCACGGTTGGAAAATTTGGAAACATCTTGGGCATGTTTAAGCCAAGTGAGAAATTCCTGCCTTTTATCTTCTGAAATAAAAGGGGCTAAAGTCTGCAGATGATCTGTGACTTTTTAGAAACATCCCCATATAGAGACTATAGGAGTTGATTCTGGCAGCAAGCATATTAGCTTGGAAAACCCTTCGGCCAAAAGCATCAAGGGTCCTGCATTCACGTCCTGGAGGATTAGATGAGTGTCTCTTTGCCCTCTTTATTTTCCTCATGGCAGACTCTACCACAATAGAGTGGTGAGGAAGCTGAGACTTATGAAAGCCAGGACAAGGAGGGACACGGTACATGGTGTCTAATCTACGAGAATGAGGAGAGGTGGTAAGAGGAGTCTCCCACATGCTCAACATGAGATCATAGAGAATCTCATGAATAGGTAAAGTAGCTGCTTCTTTAGGAGCCTTAGGATATTGCAAAATATCTAGTTGCTTGGCTCTAGGCTCTGACTCAGGGGCCACTGTAATGGAGAGGCCCCTAGCCACTTCCCTAATGAAGTCCTGAAAAGACAAGTCTTCTGGAGGAGACATTCTTAGTTTTGGAGAATCAGACTCCTGAGGAAGAAGTACCGGTGCATCGACAGAAACCTCCGACTCATCAGAGTCTTCGGAGGAATCGAAGTATCGCCTGTCTGGATGCTCCTGTAAAGCCCGATACACGTACCGAGTGGGATCGACATCGGGAGTAAGCGGTACCGGATCGGTACCGATGGGCATCATAGGACAGGGTACCATTGCAGTCGACACCGAAGCCGATGTCGATGCAATCGGTACCGGCACCAGGAACGATGCCAGTGCCGGAGTCAGTACCGGCAACGGAGACTGTTGAGGTACTGGAGGCGTCGAAGCCTGCATAAACGCCGTTAGGGTGCGCTGCATGGACAGAATTTTCTGATCCATCGATGCCACCAGAGTCTGGATGTCGGTACCAGTGAAGGCCACCGGTACCCCAGAACACGGCAACAGGTGATCGGTCGAGGCCGAGCCATCGATGTCAACCTGTGACCCCATAGACAATGTTTTGGAAGCCGGAACTTCCCGCTGGGGTAATTTTGCCAGTGCGGAATCCTCGAGGACAAGTCCAGAGGTATCTCGATGCTTAGAGGGAGATTTGCCCTTCGAGGACCGGCTAGATTTATGTTTGTTTACCTGAGATCCATGGGCGGAAGAAGCAGCCCTGGAAGACGTTGATGCCACCGAGGCTGCATCAGAGGGTAACAGGGTACTGAGCTTGGCTGCTCGGTTCTGCCGACCTCTTTTAGACATCATGGTACAGGACACACAATCCGTGATGGAATGGTCAGGACCCAAACATTTTAGACACCAGTCATGGGTGTCGGTG
Organism: Ichthyophis bannanicus; assembly: GCA_033557465.1. Lineage (NCBI taxonomy): Eukaryota > Metazoa > Chordata > Amphibia > Gymnophiona > Ichthyophiidae > Ichthyophis > Ichthyophis bannanicus. The sequence goes on along the minus strand of CM066036.1, from coordinate 409,185,972 downwards.
ACAGAAATAGTACCGCCACATTTCGTGCACTTTTTGAACCCGGAAGCGGGCTTCTCCATGAGGAGAAAATATGTTCAGGCCTAAGGCCCAAACTGAAAATGCACAGTTGAAGAAAAGGTTTTTTGGGGTTTTTTTGTAAGAAAGAAAAGAAAAGACCGGCGGTACCGGTCTGACGTTGAAGAAGGCAGACGCGCACAGAAAAAAAAAGAAAAAAAAAGAATTCTTCTGCGGTGACAGGAACACGACCTGCTGGCTCCATGGAAAAGAAGAACTGGAGAGAGGCGGTTGGGAAAGGCGGGAAGGCAGCGCGCAGGCGCTGTGGGATGCTCCCAAAAGCTTTCTTACTGGACGCTGGGGAGCGTTCCCGCACAGGCTCCGTCGGTACCGACGATACCCATATGTGAAGACTCATTCCTGCTTGTTTCTGGAGATAAAGGGTGCTAAGCTTAGCAGCTCGGTTTTGCCGACCCCTCTTCGACATCATCCCACAGGCAAACACACTCCGAGATGGAGTGGTCAGGACCTAAACATTTGAGGCACCACCTGTGAGTGTCGGTGACGGAGATGGTACCGCCACACTTGGAACACTTTTTAAAACCCGAAGCGGGTTTTTCCATGTTGAGGAAAAAATTGGGCCTAATGCCCAAAATGGCGCGTGGCACCCGAGAGAAAAAAAGGCTGGAAATCCAGAAAAGAATTACAAAGTTTTGTGGGGGGGTTTTTTTGAAGAAAGAAAGAGAACCGGTGGTACCAGTATAGCGTCGAGGAAGGCAGACGCTACCACAAAAAAAGAATGAAAAATATGGGATAATTTCTGCGGTGACAGGAAAACGACCTGCTGGCTCCGCGGAAAACGAAGAACTGGAGAGAGGCAGTTGGAAAAGGCGGGAAGGCAGCACGCAGGCGCTGTGGGATGCTCCCAAAAGCTTTCTAATTGGACGCTGGGGAGCGTTCCCGCACAGGCTCCGTCGGTACCGACGATACCCATATGTGAAGACTACATTCCTGCTTGTTCCTGGAGATTAATCTATTTGCGAACCTCCAATATCCTGAACCCTCAGAGAGCCTCTGCGCACAAAAATTACACTGCCTGCAAAAACCGTGGGAAAAAACGGAAGCACTAAAAAAATGGCGCTTTAAAATCGAGCAGCCAGCTCCACACGAGGGGGAAGGCCTCAGCCGGCAGAAAAACCCCCACAGACCCTCACTAGCCCTCTGCTACGTTCCCTCACGATCCGGAGCAAAAATGAAACCAAATACCTGGATTTTTGCCAGTAGCTCTTCCTTCACTGTGCCGGCAAGCCCCCAAGGCAGAGAAACTGCAGCAGATGTCTGACAGCTCACACAGACGCTGCAGACTCGATCGGGAGGCAGAGCAGAGCAGCACCAACAGCTCCCCACCATCCCAACCAGGTAGGGAGTGCTACAGGGCCTTAAATGAAGAGCAAAATTGAAGGGAAGGTGGAGCAGGAATCCCCTCCACTGCTCTCTTCCCTGCCCTGACCGGCTCTGACCTTTTCTTCTTCTTTTTTTTTTTTTTTTAAACAAACACCTCAATGAAAATAAATTAAATGTATAGCGTACCCCAAAATAAAATATACCCAAATTTAAATTTAAAAATCTACAAAGTAATCCTCCTTATGTGTTCCTTCCAGTTGAGCCTAAACCCTAGGCCCACAACCTCCTGCTGCATAGAGACTGGACACACTGGAAGCTGGTGGGAGCTGCCACTGGTATATGTATCAGACCTCTGACATGCCCAGTCTCCATGTTGCAGGAAGAGGTACACTACCCAGCGCTGCAGGACTGAACTGGAGGGACGAAAAAGAAACACCAGTTGATCCACATTAAATTCAAACCCTCTGCGCCGCCAAAATACTATGTACTGATTAACTATCAAATATGACTTCCTTTTGGCTGAGGAAGTGCAGAATTCTACTGGTTCATTTTGATCCCGCTTTGATACAGAATCCGGTTGATCGTAATGGGACATCATTTTCTCATGATAGCCATACAAAAGTTCACAGACGAGTAATTTTGCATGCAGAAATGGCTGCCAAATTAAATTTACAACAAAACAGATATAATAAGCCAGGATTCTACTACTACTATTAATCATTTATAAAGCACTACAAGGCATATGCAGTGCTGTACAAACATATATAGAAGCTAGTCCCTGCTCGTAGAGCTTACAGTCTAATCAAGACAGACAGCACAGAACAAGAGAAACAAGGGGTTCAATAGAGAAAAAAAGACACAAGGAGAATAAGGGATTAGGATCCAAAAGTGGCTACAAAGAGATAAGCTTTTAGCATGAACTTAAAGAGGGAAAGGGAAGAGATTTGACAGAGATTACAGAGAGTTTGTGCAGGCACAAGGAGCAGCAAGGTGAAAAGACCAAAATCTGGAGTTGGCAATGGAAGATAAAGACATAGAGAAAAGAAAACCAGAAGAGGAACGGAGTACATGGAGAGGGGTATAAGGAGAGAGGAAAGGTAATGAGGGGCAGAAGAGTGAATGCATTATATGCTAGAAGAAGTTTGAATTGGATGCGGAAAGGGAAGGGGAGCCAGTGAAGTGACTTTAGAAGAGGAGTAATATGAATGTGTCAGGGTTGGCGGAAGATCAGCCATGCAGCAGAGTTCTAGACAGACTAAAGAGGAGAGAGATGAGAGTGAAGGAGACCAGCAAGGAGAAGATTGCAATAGTCAAGACGGGAGAGACCAAGGAGTGGACGAGAGTTTTAGTAGTGTGTTCAGAGAGGAATGGGCGAATTTTGTTAATGTTGTAGAGAAAGCAGCGACAAGTTTTAGCCATTTGTTGAATATGTGAGGAGAAGGAAAGGGAGGAGTCAAAGATGACCCCAAGGTTGCGGGCAGTGTAACAGGAAGAAGAAGAGTATTTTCAACAGTGATAGAGAAAGGAGGAAGGGGGGAGGAGGGTTTAAGGGGAAAAATAAGAAGCTCAGTTTTAATCATATTCAGTTTCAGATAGCGGCAAGGCATCCAGGCAGCAATGTCTGATAAGCAGGTAGAGATATGAGCTTGGAGAGAAGGAAAAATTGCAGGTGTAGATAGATGAGAGTCATCAACATAAAAATGATATTGAAAGCCATGGGAAGAAATGAGGGGACCAAGGGATTGGGTGTAGAGAGAGAAGAGAAGAGGGCCTAGAATAGACCCCTGAGGTACACCAACTGAGCGAGGGATGGGAGTAGAGGAAGAGCCTTCAGAACAAACACAGAGCGATTAGAGAGATAAGACGAGAACCAGGACAACACAAAGCCTCTGATACAGAAAGAGAACAATGTGTCGAGGAGGAGGAGGAGATGGTCAACAGTATAAAAAGCAGCAGAAAGATCAAGAAGGTGGTGAAATTAGACCTTATCTGCTAATTTACTTTCATGGAGTCCCTCCAGTCCCGTCCAGACCAATGGGTAGTGTTCGTCCATCAGCAGCTGGAGACTGATAAGCAAATTCTCTCTCATGATGTCACACTATATTCTCTGAGGCTCCCTTCTCCTACCTCAGTACATTATTGACAAATAAGTGAAAAATTCAGGCAGTATGTGGATATGCATTTAAACTAGGAAAAGGGGGTGACAGACGTGGAAGGTCAACATCTGCATGCCACCCCCAGCAAAAGCAGAACACCATCAGAAACAGCCACACTTTTAAACCACACATCAAAAGCATGTGGGAAGAAGTAGGCAGAACAAAATCAATGCAAAATACACACAAGCCAGGTAAATGCTGGAAAGCAATGAGCACAAATGCTCGAAGCTTAGCCAACAAAATTCCAGACCTGGAAGCCTTAATGGTGTAAACGAATTTGGACATTGTGGTCATTACAGAAACATAGTTTAATGAATCACACGATTGGGATGAAGAAATTAGACCTTACCTGCTAATTGTCTTTCCTGGAGTTCTCTCCGGGCCAGTCCAGGAACAGGAGGGTTGTCAACCTTCTCCAGCAGCTGAGGACTGAATTCAGAAGTTTTGCTGCTCTGATAGCTGGCTCCCCCTGCTGACCTCCTCAGTCACATCGTAACCAAGCAGCCTAAGAAGACCGCCATAACATGAAAAACAAAAAATGCTAAGTAGGCAAACCTGAAGAAGATATAGAACCTACCAACCAGAGAACAACTCCCGCATGCCGGGCTCTGTCATCAATTAATGTAATAATTATGAACATTGAGACAACTACTGTGTGGTTTTTTTTTTTTTAGCGCGGTTCATCGTCCTTTGCAATGAGACCGATCGGAACCCCCTAATTGCAGCGAGGGAGCCCCATAGACCACCCCGAGGCCTTCCAACCGACTAGCCTTCGAACTCTTAGACATGCACCCGAAAGCACTAAGTCGGTAACGCCCCGCAGAAAAATAACTCCAATGACACGGGTGGGTCCTGGACTGGCCCGGAGAGAACTCCAGGAAAGACAATTAGCAGGTAAGGTCTAATTTCTTCTTCCTTCTCGTCTCTCCGGGCCAGTCCAGGAACAGAAGGGAAGTACCAGAGCAGTACCTAACTTCTGGAGGGACCCGCCAGGCCCACTATGATGGTCGAAGCCCCCACAATCGCATCTCCCCTGGCCTGAACATCCAACCTATAATGCTTCGCAAAAGTGTGAAGAGAGGACCAAGTAGCCGCCCGACAAATGTCCACTGGCGGAATCAAAGCATACTCGGCCCAGGAAGCAGCCTGGCTACGAGTGGAATGAGCGCAAAGCCCCAAAGGCGGCACCTGCCCACTGGCTTGATACGCCGCCGCTATGGCTTGCTTCACCCATCGACCAATCGAGGCGTTGGAAGCTACCTCCCCTTTCCGAGGGCCACCAAACACAAACAGCTTGTCCGTTCTACTAAACGGTTTGGTCCTCCTCAGGTACCGCTTGAGGAGCCTCCCTAAATCCAACCTCTTCAACACATCAATGGGAAGACCGTCACGTGCCCGAAAGGTCGGAAGGGAAATAGTCTGATTCACATGAAATTTAGACACCACTTTAGGGAGAAAAGAAGGAACCGTGCGCAAGACCACCTTTTCCTCCGAAAACTGAAGATACGGAGCCTGACACGAGAGAGCTTGGAGATCCGAAATCCTTCTCGCCGAACACAAGGCCACGAGGAAGGCCACCTTCCAGGAAAACTCTCTGAGGGATATGTCCTTGGCCGGCTCAAAGGGAGGCTTCCCCAAAGCCTCCAGGATGAGATTCAAATCCCAAGGGGGAACTATAGACCGAACAGGGGCCGAATGTTTTTTACCGCTTTCAGAAAGCGAAGAATATCTGGATGGGAAGAGAGACGAGCTCCCCGCAAACTCCCACGAAAACAGGAAATCGCTGCCAGGTGCACTCTGATGGTGCTGAGGGCCAAACCTTTATCCAGCCCCTCCTGAAGAAAAGACAAGACCTGCGGCACCCAGGCGTCGCGCGTTTGCATGTTCCGCGCCTTGCACCAGCCCTCAAACACCCGCCAAACGTGGACATAAGCAAGGGACGTCGACCGCCATCTGGCCTTCAACAGAGTGGCCACGACAGCCGCCAAATACCCTCGACGTGCTAACCTGTCCCTTTCAAGAGCCAAGCCGTAAGCGAGAAGCGATCCACATTGGGCATGCGCAGAGGCCCCTGAACCAATAGATCCGTTCGAGTGGGAAGCTTCCAGGGATGGTCGATGAGCAGACGAACTAAATCCGCATACCACGCTCTCCGGGGCCAATCTGGCCCAATGAGAATCACGCGACCTCGGTGACTCGCCACTCTCTGGATGACTCTTCCTATCATGGGCCATGGTGGAAAGACGTAAAGGAGCCCCTGGGCCGGCCACGGCTGAGCTAGACCGTCGAGCCCCTCCGACATCCGTTCCCTGCGTCTGCTGAAGAACCGAGGTGCCTTGGCATTGGCGAAGGACGCCATCAGATCCATCACCGGCTGACCCCACCGCCGGACCAGAGCGCGAAACACCGCGGCGTTCAGTTCCCACTCCCCAGGATCCACAACATGACAGCTGAGATAATCTGCTTGCACATTGTCCTGACCTGCCACATGCGCTGCCGACAGGCCTTGCAGATGGTCCTCCGCCCAGGACATCAACCGCTGACTCTCCTCTAGCAACACAGCGCTTCCTGTTCCCCCTTGCCGATTGATATAAGACACCGCTGTCGCGTTGTCAGAGAACACTCGTACTGCTTTGTTCTCCAGTAAATGAAGAAAGTCCCGAAGAGCCAGAAACACTGCCCTAAGTTCTAAAAGATTTATGGAACAGCCACCCATCTCTGACGGCCAACAACCTTGAGCTATGCACCCCTGACAGTGGGCGCCCCAGCCCGACAGACTGGCATCGGTAGTGACTAGCACCCAGTCCGGCTGATGTAAGGGCATTCCCGCTCGAAGATGGCTGGGCTCCAACCACCACTGCAGACTGTCGCTGACAGTCTGTAACTGGGGCAATTTGCGGTCTAACGGATGATCCTGCGGTGACCACCGTGACAGCAACGCCTGTTGCAACGGGCGCATATGGGCTCTTGCCCACGGAACCAGATCTATGGCCTCCGCCATGGAGCCGAGGAGCTGCAGATATCGCCACGCCGTTGGCGCCTTTAACCTCAAAAACGCTTGACACCTGCTTTAAGATCTTCTGTACCCAAGCTTCGGGCAGAAAGACCGCACCCATTTCGGTGTCGAAAATCGCCCCCCCCAAGTACTGGAGACGGAACACCGGCTGCAGCTGACTCTTGGATTGATTGATCACCCAACCAAGCTGCTCCAGAAGGCTCACCACTCGGGCCGTCGCCACCCGCGAATCTGAGACGGATGGCGCCCGAATCAGCCAGTCGTCGAGGTACGGATGCACCAGGATTCTCTGCTTTCTTAAGGCTGCCGCGACCACTACCATCACTTTTGTGAAGGTTCGTGGCGCCGTGGCCAACCCAAACGGTAAAGCTCGAAACTGAAAGTGACCCATGTGCACCGCAAAACGCAGGAACCTTTGATGCTCTGGTCTGACGGGAATGTGAAGATAAGCCTCCGTGAGGTCTATGGAAGTCAACACTTCCCCCGGCTGCACTGAGCTGATGACCGATCGAAGCGTCTCCATGCGGAAATGCGGAACACTCAAGCACCGATTGACGTGCTTGAGATCCAAAATAGGCCGAAACGAACCCTCTTTCTTGGGAACTACAAAATAAATCGAGTATCGACCTAATCCTAACTGATCTGGAGGAACCGGAACAACAGCCTTCAGCCGAACCAGTCGCCGAAGCGTCTCTGACACCGCCGCCTGCTTTTCCGCCGAACCACATGGAGACCAATGTTCCCTCTAATTTTCTGTAGTTTGTGTGCACATAAAATATCAGCTGTGCAGCTTTTGAAGGAAGGTTAAATTTTTGTGCGCCATATAACGACACGTGGAGTTATATACTTTAAAATTTGACTACACGTCCGAATACAGTATGTACACCACATTGATTTTAATCAAATTAAATGAAAATAGACGATTACTAAATGAAGTGGAAAATTTCTAGTAATTACAATCACAACTTTTAAATTTTAAGACATCTGTGTTGTTTTCTATCAGAATCAGAACCATAATTTTTGTGCGCTCTGTTGTAAAGTATGTGCGCTCGCTCGGCGAGGTGTGTGCGCGCGCACGCGCGCACAGCTTAGAGGGAACAGTGATGGAGACACCACGAAAGCCTCTGACAACGGACGAGCGAACTCGGAGTATCCCTCTCGAATAATTTCTAGGACCCATTGGTCGGACGTAATGGTGGTCCAGGACGAAAGGAAGCTGGTAAGCCGCCCTCCCACCGGGAACTCCGCCTGGACCAGCCTCGTTTCATTGTGACTTTTTAGGGGTATTGAGCTGGGATCCGAAATAACCTCTACCAAATCCTCAAGCACCCCGAAGGGACTGAGCTCTGGCCCCAAAATGACCCCTCTGATACAGAGTGAACCGAGACCCCCGAAACCTACGAAAAACGCGAGAGGGACCCCTGTGCAAATTGTTAGGCTTCTGAACCTTCGGGCAGTCCTCAGGGAGGCGCCCCCCCTTGGAATCCCCGAGATCTTTAACAATCTTTTCCAAGGCCACCCCAAACAGCAGGGTGCCCTTGTATGGAAGCTTACTTAGACGAGCTTTGGAAGAGGCGTCCACCGCCCAATTCCGCAACCAGAGAAACCTTCGGGCCGCAATTACCGTAGCCATAGACTTCGCTGAAAAACTCTAACCAAATCATAAAAGGAATCCGCTAAATAAGCCGCTGCGGATTCCAGCTTTGCCCCCTCATCGTCCTCCTTATGGGAGTGCGCTCCTCCTTGGATCCATCGAATAGAGGCACGGGAGACATACGCGCCACAGATAGCCGCTCGTAGCGAGAGAGCACAAGACTCGAAGGTTTGTTTCAACAAGACCTCCAGTTTCCTATCTTGCAAATCCTTAAAGGCCGCACCGCCCTTGACAGGAATAGTCGTTTTCTTGGTTACCGCCGAAACCAAGGCATCCACCTTAGGCATCTTAAATAACTCCTGCTCCTCCTGAGGCAGAGGGTACAAGCGCACGATAGACTTCGCCCCACGCAAAGTAGCCTCCGGGCATTCCCATTCTGATTCAACCATCTGTTTCATAACCCTATGCAGAGGAAAACACCATTGCTCTACCTTAAACCCCTGAAGAAGGGGATCTTCCAAGGGCTCAGACTGAGCTGTAGGCAAGGCAATATTTAGGGCAGACAAAGTCTGAGAGATAAGCGCCCCCAACTCCTCCTTTCTAAAAACCCTGAACATATTAGGATCGTCGGAGGCAGAAAGATCGCTCTCATCTAAATCCATGGCCCACTCCAGGCCAGAATCTGACAAGATTTCTCCTTCCTCAACACCCTGGAGCCCTGAGAAGTGCTGACCGGCGCTATCGGTGCTCAACTCCGCTCCGTGGGCCAACTGAGAAGGACCCTCACCGGGATCCAACAGGGAAGACTGAATGCCAGAACTTTGCCCAGTCCTAGGAGCAGCCACCTTATCTTGAGATTGCTGCCACTTCATACAGTAAGCCTGGTGCAAGGCTAAAATAAAATCCGCAGAAAAAACAGACGCTAAATGCTTTTGAACTTCAGGCAGGGGCTGAGGAAGAGCTTCTTCCACCTGCACTGTTCTTTTAGACTTCGTTTTTTTCTTGGCAGGCTTTTCCTGCACAGACCCCAGCACCGGAGCTGAAGTTGTCATGGCCGCCGTTCCCGCCAAATCTGAGGCATTATGAGGGCCTCCCAAAGCACTGCCTGAATCTGACTTGCCCTCCATGCTCACCAGCACACGATCGCAAAAAAAAAAATCAAAAACCCCCAAGACAAGCAAGGAGACTAAGAAAACCGCCGTAACCGCAAAACCGCGGCTAAAAGAAAAAAACAAGAATCTAGCCGGGAATCTGCTGCCACGCGATAGCCGGCACGGGGCTCAAAGCCGTTGCGAATCGCCCGAAAATGTACCGCCGAGGAGACAGACGAGTCCACCAACCTGGTTCTGCACAAGCTGATCTTTTCCTGCAAGGCACTCACCCCGCTGCTAGCGGGAGAAGAAACCTTGCTCCAGGGGCGTCAGGATGGTCGCTGGGGCTCCCAGTACCTCACTGTGCTTTCCCCCCGGCAAACGGAGCTGCAGTCTGAGACAGGCTCTGCCTCCCTGCTTCTTAAAACTATAAAACAAATAACCAAACAGCTGAATTAAACGCAGAGGTAAAAACCCTGCTAGGGCTCACACCGCGTTGCTCCAAAATCAAATAAAGGAAACTTGAAATATTTCGTCGGGAGCCAGCCAGGAACCTGTCCCTTCCAGCTGCTGAGGACTGAAAGACTGAGGAGGCCAGCAGGGGGAGCCAGCTATCAGAGCAGCAAAACTTCTGAATTCAGTCCTCAGCTGCTGGAGAAGGTTGACAACCCTCCTGTTCCTGGACTGTCCCGGAGAGACGAGAAGGAAATAGCCATAGCTGGCTATAATCTATTCAGAAGAGACAGAGAAAATGGAAAAGGAGGTGGAGTAGCCTTGTATGTCAAAAGCAATATTAAAGCTACTGAAATGCAGGGAACATGGGGAAAAGAAGAAGCGCTCTGGATTGCGTTGGAAAGAGGAGATGGCACTGTCATCCATATTGCTGTAGTCTACAGACCTCCGACTCAAATTGAAGAGAGAGATAACGAATTGATTAAAGATATTGCCAAGATAGCAGCAAAGGGGGAAGCGATCATATTGGGTGACTTTAATCTACCTGATGTGGATTGGATTACTCCTTCTGCACATCTGGAACGAAGCAAAAAGATTGTGGATGCTCTCCAAGATGCATTATTTAGACAAATGGTGATGGAACCAACCAGGGAAAGCTCAACGCTGGATGTAGTGCTCACCAACAGTGATAGTGTGTCGAATGTCTGCGTGAGTGCCCCTGTGAGCAACAGCAGCCAAAACACGGTGTGGTTTGAGATAAAAGCCATGGTACAGGCCAATCATAGCAAGCTCAAAGTCCTAAACTTCAAATACACTGACTTCAATAAAATGGCAAAGTACTTAAAGGAGGAGATGACGGGGTGGAAGGAGATAAAGGAAGTGGAATTGCAATGGGCTAAACTAAAGAAGGCAATAAATGGGGCAACAGATAAATATGTAGGAAAAGTAAATAAAAACAAGAAGAGAAGGAAACCTATTTGGTTTTCCAAAGAGGTGGCCGCTCAAATAAAGGCAAAAAACACAACTTTCGCAAAATTCAAAAGCTTGCAAACAGAAGAACACAGAAATGAATACAGGATCCAACTCAAAGAGTCTAAAAGAGTAATAAGGATAGCAAAATCAAAGGCAGAGGAAAGGATGGCTAAAGATGTTAAGGGTAGCAACAAAACTTTCTTCAGGTATATTCGGGAAAGGAAGAAGATCAGAGTTGGAATTGCAGGACTCAGAAGTGCTGGGAAAGGACTCGTGGAAAGTGACACTGAAAAAGCGTAATTGCTAAATAAATACTTCTGCTCTGTTTTTACTAAAGAAGATCCTGGAGATGGACCAGCTGTGACTCCCAAATATAAAAATGGGAATGAAGTAGATACCACACCATTCACAGAAGACGAGGTGTTAGAACAGCTTGCTAAACTGAAAGTGGACAAAGCCATGGGACCGGATGGGATACATCCTAGGATACTGAAAGAGCTCAGAGAGGTTCTTGCAGGACCGTTAAAGGATGTCTTCAACAGATCCTTGGAAACAGGAGAGGTTCCTCAGGACTGGAGAATGGCTGATGTCGTACCTCTACACAAAAGTGGTAACAGGAAAGAAGTGTCAAACTACAGGCCCGTGAGCCTTACCTCGGTGGCGGGAAAAGTAATGGAGGCGCTCCTGAAACAGCGAATAGTGAACTTTCTCAAAACCAACAGGATGCAAGATCCAAGGCAACATGGTTTTACCAAAGGACGGTCTTGCCAAACAAATCTGATTGAGTTCTTTGACTGGGTGACCAAGGAACTAGATCAGGGGCATGCGATGGATGTCATCTACCTGGATTTCAGCAAAGCCTTTGATACTGTTCCTCGTAGGAGGCTTGTCAACAAACTCAGTAGCTTGGGGATGGGTCCCAAGATGGTAAACTGGATTAGAAATTGGTTGACTGACAGACGACAGAAGGTGATTGTACATGGAGCTCACTCGGATGAGAGGAAGGTAATTAGCGGGGTGCCCCAGGGTTCGGTCCTGGGTCCGGCACTGTTCAATGTATTTGAGAGTGATATTGCTGAAGGACTGAATGGAAAAGTCTGTCTTTTTGCAGACGACACAAAAATTTGCAACAGAGTGGACTCCCCCGAGGGAGTGGTTAACATGAGGAAAGATCTACAAAAGCTGGAAGACTGGTCTAATGCTTGGCAACTACGATTTAATGCGAAAAAGTGCAGTGTCATGCACTTGGGTAGCAGAAATCCAAGGGAAATGTACATGATAGGGGGCGAGAGGTTGGTATGCACGGTTCAGGAGAAAGACCTTGGTGTGATTATCTCTGATGATCTCAAGGTGGCAAAACAGTGCGACAAGGTGGTGGCAAAAGCCAGGAGGATGTTGGGATGCATACAGAGAGGGATTACCAGCAGAAGGGAAGAGGTATTTATGCCACTGTATAAGTCACTGGTGAGGCCTCACTTGGAATACTGTGTTCAGTTTTGGAGACTATATCTTGCAAAAGATGTAAAAAGACTGGAAACTGTTCAGAGGAAAGCGACCAAAATGATTTGGAGCCTGCGTCAGAAGCCTTATGAGAAGAGACTTGAAGACCTAAATATGTATACTTTGGAGGAGAGGAGGGACAAGGGAGATATGATTCAGACCTTTAAATACTTAAAGAGAAATGATGAACAAACAAACCTCTTCCAAAGACGGGGGAAGCTGTAAAACTAGAGGGCATAACATGAAGCTGCAAGGTGGTAAATTGAAAGGCAATATCAGGAAATATTTTTTCACTGAAAGGGTGATGGATGCTTGGAATGCCCTCCCGAAGGAAGTGGTGGGGGCAAACACGGTGAGGGAATTCAAAACAGCATGGGACAAACACAGTGGATCCCTTTACGGCAATAGGATAAAAACAAAATAAACGGTACCATCTAACTTCTGAACCATATAACGTCTCAACAAATAGGGGTGTCCTACATGGAGTGGTGGGTTTACCCCTAAACAAAGACATGGGGGGGGGGTGGCCTGCACAGAGTGACAGGTGCACCTACTCTTGTCATGTTGCTGGGCAGACTAGATGGACCATGCTGGTCTTTATCTGCCGTCATTTACTATGTTGCTATGTAAGCAGAAACAACTCTCTTCAACTGTAACAACTAACTAGCATTGGAACTCGCAGAACTGAACCCTCTGCATATTCTGAGCCATGTATCTTGGCACCGCACACTGCGCCTGAGACAACTGGGTGATGTCTTGCTTTCTTATTTTAATTAATTTTTTTATTTTTTTAAATCTCACCCCCGACAGTAAGCTGACAAAACCCCTCAAGTTCTTCAGAAGCCATCCAACCAACCAATCTTCTGGACTCACACCTACTCAATGATAAACAGAATAGGGTGGATCCTGGACTGGATCAGAGGGACTCCATGAAAGTAAATTAGCAGGTAAGGTCTGAATTTCACCTTCATTCACGTCCCTCCGGTCCAGTCCAGACCAATGTGATGTACCACAGCAGCACTCTAATGAAGGAAGGGACCCGCTAGCCCTGCCCTCAAGACCTGATCTCCGAAATGCATTGCCTGCACATCGAGACAGTAGTGCTTGGCAAAGATATGCAATGACAACCAAGTCGCTGCTCTGCAGATATCCCCTGGTGGCACTTAGCTGAACTCGGCCCAAGACGCCACTGGGCTCTTGTGGTATGAGCATGCAGCCCCTCCGGGACTGGTCACCCTTTAAGCAGGTAGGCAGAGGCGATAACCTCCTTCACCCAGCGAGAGATGGACACTTTAGAGGCCGCCTCACCCCTACGCAGCCCTCCAAAGAGCACAAAGAGATGCTCCAACTTATGGAAGGGCTGGGTGCACTTCAGGTAGCATTTCAATGCTCTGCGAACATCCAACTTGCTCAGCCCCCATCGGCAGCACCCACCTCCACTTCAGTAAAGACTGGCAACGTCACAGTCTGGTTGATGTGAAAAGGCGATATCACATTTGGCAGAAATGATGGAACAGTGCGCAAAACCACTCTTTCCTTGGCGAGAATCAGAAAAGGCTCTCTGCAGGACAAGGCCTGCAGCTCAGAAATGTGTCGAGCTGAACAGATGGCCACCAGGAAAACCATTTTCAATGTTAGATTTTTGAGTGTTGAATGACCAAGGGGCTTGAACAGCGATTCCATCAGGACAGACAGCACGATGTTAAGGTCCCAGGGAGGGACGATGGTCTTGCCAGGTGGCCGAATCTGTTTCATGGCTCACAAGAAATGCGAAATATCCGAATGGCTTGCCATGGAAACTCCTTGTATCTTTACCCTGGTAACAAGATAAGGCAGCCATCTGAACCCTTAGGGAATTCAGCACAAGTCCCTAGTCCAGCCCCGCCTGCAAGAACTCCAAAACATTTACCACCAATGCACCCAATGGTCGCACTCCGCGACTCACACCAATCCTCAAAGATGCACCACACACGGACATAAGACAAAGAGGTAGATTTCTTCCTTGTTTTTAAGAGGGTGGAGATCACCACCGATGCATAACCCCGCTTCAACAACCTTGCCCGCTCAAGGGCCAGGCTGTAAGCGAGAATTGATCCACTTGAGGCATGAACACTGGCCCCTCTACGAGTGGGTCTTCCAACACTGGGAACCGCCAAGGTTGGTCCACCACCAATCTGATCAGATCCACATACCACGGATGCCGAGGCCAATCCGGGGCTACTAATATGACACAACCATGGTGCCCTGTAATCCTCTGCAGAAGACAATCGATGAAGGCCCATGGAGGAAACATACAGCAGCCTTTCCCGTGGCCATGGTTGCGCCAGGGCATCCAGCCCCTCTGACATTGGCTCTCTCCGTCTGCTGAAAAAACGACTGGCTTTCGCATTGTTCACTGATACCATGAGATCCATCACCAGTTGCCCCCAGTGATCTACTATGCCCGCAAACACGAGATTCCCCAGCAACCACTCTGCTGCATCCAACTGATGCCTGCTCAAGTAATCCGCTTGTATGTTGTCCTTTACATCTACGTGGGTGGCTGACAGCGCCACCAGGTGCTACTTGGCCCACTGCAGAAGCAGTTGCACTTAGGTCATTAAAATGGCATTTCCTGTGCCTCCTTGTCTGTTGATATAGGCCATCGTCAAAACGTTGTCCAAGAAGACTCATACCGCCCTGTTTCTCAGGATGGGCACACAGTGAGCGAATGCTTCCAGACTGCTCTGAGCGCCAGCTAATTGATGGCCTATGCGCTCTCCTCCACCGCCCACTGCTCCTGGGCCACTTGAGAGCAACAATGCACCCCCCCCCCACCCGGAGAGGCTGGTACCCGTGGTCACTACCCACCCAATCCAACAGCTCCAGAGACACCCCTTTCTCGAGATTGTGTCTGTTCAACCACCATTTCAAGGCAGTCTTGGTGTCCCCAGACACTGAAGTCGGCAGGACAGAGACTGCGTCTGAGGTGACCATTGGGAAAGCAGCGCCTTCTGAAGTGGCCTCATGTGAGCTCTGGCCCAGGGCACTAGATTGAGAGCAGCTGCCATCAGCCCCAATAACTGCAGGTAATGCCACGCCGACGGTCTCAACATCCACAAGAACCAACGCAGCATGCTCTGCAATTTCTCTATTCTCTGTGGCAGAAGAAGCACCAGTACCGTCTCCGTGTTGATGTCCGCACCCAGGTATAGCAGCCGCTGAGATGGGATGATCTGGCTCTTGGCTGTGTTGACACCCAGTGAGCTCTTGCAGGAAGAGTATCATTGTCTGAGTCACCTCCCGACTCTCGGCTTCCGACTTCGCTTGGATGAGCCAGTCGTCCAGATACGGATACACCAGTATGCCCATGCTTCTGAGCGCTGCCGCTGCTGCAATAACCATGATCTTGGTGAAAGTTCTGGGTGCCATTGCCAGCCCAAAGGGCATCGACTGGAACTGGAAATGACCCATGAATGTTGCAAACCGCAAAAAAAACTTCTGATGCTCTGGACGTATGGAAATGTGCAAGTAGGCCTCTGTGAGGTCCAAAGCCGTAAGGAACTTGCCCTTCCGCACCACCACTAGCACAGAACATAGCATCTCCATACGAAAATGGGCTACCCGCAGGGCCCTGATGACCCCCCCTTGAGATCCAGAATTGGACAATAGATACCGTGCTTCTTGGGTACCACAAAATAAATTGAGCAACAACCACTTCCATACTGATTTGGTGGGACAGGTATTACCACGCCCAGAGCCAATAGGCACTCCAAAGTGTCTTTTACCACCTGGGCTTTGCCCAATGCCCCGCACGGCGATAGCACAAACGCGTCGGCCAGAGCATACCCTTCACGTATGATTTCCAATACCCACTGGTCCAAGGTGATGCAGATGGCCTCCGATGCACTCCTAACCTCCTGGATTCCCCTGGGGCTTCCTGGTAGCATTAGCCGCTGTCGAATAGTACCCATGGCCACTCCACGGGTCTGAAAGGACTGACTTCGAAAGGGGAAACGTCCCCTTTCTGGAAGCGCAAAAGCGGTGGAAATCCAGAGATCCTCCTTTAGCCTGAGACATGTGTCCTCTTCCCCCCTCGGGGCTTGTCCTCTAGGAGTCTAACCCCCTTAAATTCCCCCGGGTCCATAACCAACTCCTTGAGAGACTCGCCAAGCATCGGCCAACCAATTTCGGAGCCACAAAAATCTGCGAGCTGCCACCACCAAGGCCATACTTTTGGATGAGGAGTGCACTAAGTCATAACAGAGGTCTGACAAGTACGCTGATGCCAAATCTAACTTAGGCAGTTCGGGGGGGGGGGGGGTTTCATGGACCCCTCTCCAAGTTGGTCAGGCAATGTTTGCACCCAACACATGCAGGCCCTTGTGATGTAAGCCCCACAGATTGAGGCCTGTAAAGGCAGGGCATTGACTTCAAAGGGCTGCTTCAGCAGGGATTCCAGTTGGCAATCCTGAGGATCGTTCTTCCTTCTACCAGGATCATGGTCTTTTTGGTTACTGCCGTGACCAAGGCATCCACCTTTGGGGTCCGAAATAGCTCCTTTTCCACTTTGGGGACTAGGTACAGCTACCCCATAGTGCGATCACCTCTCAAGCCTGCTTCTGGAATATCCCATTCAGCTTCAATCATCTGCATGCTAGCTTTGTGTACCGAGAACCCCTATTGAAGCGTGCACATACCCTATAACAGCGAATCTTCCAGTGGAACCTCAGCATCCGCTGCCCGAAGAGGGATATTAAGAGCCATTAGGGACTGGGAAATAAGTGATACAAGTTCCTCCTTGCAGAAGATCGCTAAGACACAGCCCCCTACCCTGCTGACCCCCTCCTCATTACCCCCCCCCTTGCTTACCTTCCCTAGTCAACGTATATTCCTTGTTTACTACCCTTCTCTATTATTGTTTATACTTTCTGCCTTTTCTCTTTACTAATCTTACACTATCTCTGTCCCTTTTTTAATGATTTTATGGCATTCCTTTCCTTCCTTTCTTTCTTCGCAGCCCTATCTTTTTAACTTTTGTTTGTAAACCGTCCAGATGCTATTGTTTATGGGTGGTATATAAAGTTTTAAATAAAAGTAAACAAACATAATTGCTGGATCCTCTTCCAGAGGAAAGTCTTCATCCTGCTCTAGGGGGTCCAGATCTTCTTCTTAACTCAAAGGACCCTCCCCTGGGTCCCCCCAGCCAACTGAAGGCCCCGAGGCCAGGTCCTCCTGCACCGGGACCTCAGAGCACCTCTGGCACTTAAAGTACCCCTGCTGGGTCACCGAAAGCAATGGGCACTAGAGCCCCGCATGGTTAGGGCCAACCACCTGCCCTCCTTGTGCCTGTCCCTTCTTCAGCATGAAGGCCTTGTGAAGTAGAAGAATGAACTTAAGAGAGAATAAAGAGCTCTCCTCCAAAGTATCTGCTGAATGGTGAAGCTCCTGAGCTGCTCTCTAGCGTCTGACTGCCCCAGTTATCTGTCTGGGATGGCCAAAGCAGCTCCCAGGCTTCTTGATAACATGGTCACTGGCGAGGAAATGCGGGGACAAATCCCATGTCAGAGAGAGAAGGCCTGAGCCCTGCTCTAACGCCCCCTGCAAGTCCCGCGACCCGCAACCCCCTTCCCCCCCCCCCCCCCCCGGGCACCGGCCAGCTTCATCTCGATGTTCTTCAAACTTGCGGCTCTCACTCTCTCACTCGCCCTGCAACAACCGGCTTGAGAGAGAGACCCCGGTGTGCGTCACATGCCACATAAAACAATTTAGGCATTATGAGACAGGAAGGTCAAGATCCAGAAAGCAATGTCTGTGGTAAACCACACTAAATGGCTACCCACACACACTGACTTACTGCGGGTACTAACAGGGATGGTTCTTAGCTCCTCAAGCCGCAGGGTTGTTGCTGCCATCGGGATCCACAGACACAGCCTGAACGGATCGTGGTGGTCCTGCAGGGGTGTCCTCCTGCCTAGTGAAGGGTTCCGGAGTGACCTCCAGGCCACCAAGGAGAAATAACCACAGGGCTCTTAAGAACAGCTCCTGCTTCCTTTGTCAAAGTCAGTAAGAAAAGTAGAAGAGAACTTGTCAAGGAGTCTATAGATGACAGCAATCCGGAGAGGATAAATATGGACGGAATAGGCTGCAAAGGAGGGAAAGGAATGAGATTGAGATAGAAAGAGGGGTTGAAACTGGCAAGAAAGAGAAAGGAGAAAGCCAACACCACCACGTGGCCATTGGTACAAGGAGAGTGGGAAAACTGGTAGCCGCTGTAACAGAGGGCAGCAACCAAAGCAATGTCATTAGGGAGGAGCCAAGTTTCAGTTAAGAGCGAGAAGATGGAAAGCACGAAAGATGAAGAGATCATGGGTAAAGGGAAGTTTAGAGATGGAATGAGCATTCCAGAAGGCACATGAGAAGGGAAAAAAGTTTAGGGAGGGGGAGGAAGGAGAGAGATATAGATAAGATCAGGGTGGTGGAGAAGGGAATTAGCATGGGAGTGAGAGAAAAATGAAGAGGGGCCAGAGTTAGAATTAATGTCACCAGAAGACAGGAGGAGGAGAAGAGTGTGAGGGAGAGAACAGACAGCATGGCAGAAACGGGAATGAGATTGTTTTAGAGAGGGAGGAGAAGGTGAAGCTCAAGAGCAGAGGAAAGAGTGGAGGATAGGATGGAGGAGGAAATAGGCAGGGTGAGAGAGAGGGGGTATTGGGTTGGTGGAGTGAGGGGAAAAAGGTTAGGGAGGATTAGAAAAAGGAATAAGGAATGATGTGGAGCCATAAGAAATGGCAGAGAGGGGAAATAAAATTACAGGAGCAAAATGAAAAGACACAGGACTATTAGAAGAGAATAAGCAGAGGAAATAAAGAGGTAGAGGCAAGTAAAAACAACAGGCAGGTAAACCTTATCACAAGTAGTTAATGAATCTAAAATAAACAACATGAGAATTATTAAAGATGATCAGTATGTCACTCTAGCACAGTGGGAAAATGGGTTTCAACCCAGAGTGACTGAAGTGCAACAGCAGTACCAACAGTATTGATCGGTCTATGACTAGGGAATGTCAATGTTAGAGAAGTTAAAAGTATCTTTCAAGGGTGCACTGCTTTTCTTTTACTTTCCTCTGCAGATGCTGCTTGTGCTCGTTGAAGGACGTAAACTGATAGAAATGCAGAGCTGTTGAGCAATTTGTTTTACCTGATCAGCCAGACGTGTAGCCAGACTTATTTAAATACACAGGGAGTTGGGTATAGACTATGGTTAAAGCACTTGAAGGCCATGCCTAAGGGCCCTTTGGCATGGCCCTTAGGCGTGGGCACACTAGAATGGCCTTTAAATTTAAAAAGCTTGTCAGAGCAGTTGATTGGAGGAGCAGAGTAGAAGAGAGGAGCTCATCTCCTGGCTCTCTACTTCGGCTGACAGAGAGCTCCAACGAAGGAAGTCTGTGACTGCAGAAAGGTCTTTAAATTTAAATGGATTCTGCCATAGAATTTGGAAAGATTGTCAAAATAAAACTGAGAATAACTTGATCATGCAGCCTATGCAAGACTTTTGCACACCACTGTATTTGAAAGTGTGTGGAATAACCAGAAAGAGCCCTTAATAACAGAGGATGATAAAGGCAATGGGGATGTTGACAAAACAGCAGTTCAACTCAAAAATAGTACCAGAATGATTATACTGTGATTCTAAAAAGGCATATTGGGAGGCGGAGGGAAGAAAGGTAACCCACACAGAGTGGCAGTTATAACCCTAAACATTTATTTATTTAACAGTTTTTTTATACCGCTTTATCATTTCAATCAAAGCGGTTTACATTGTAACTTAAACTTGGTAAACGTACATTAAACATCCTGCTGGGCAGACTGGTTGGGCCAATATGGTGAAATTAGATCTTAGCTGCTAATTGACTTTCCTCGAGTCCCTCCAAGTCCAATCCAGATGCATGGGTTATGCACGCCTACTAGCAGATGGAGACTGAAAATAATTGGCTTGATCTTTTGACATCATAGCACAGTGCAGTCTCAATCTCGCCAGTATTTCTGTAACAAAACAGAACTCAAACAAATTTTAAACTCTTCAACATCACCTTCAATTCTTCACCTCATACTCACTGCTGTCGTCTTCAAGCTTGCACGACCATGAGGAATAGGGGATGGAGAGCAACACATTACCCCAAGCCATCCCGCTCACAGTATGCACCCCGGCAGAGATGCCAACAACTGGAAACCTCTAAAGTAAATAAGGTAAACATCAGAGAATTGCCCCCAAAGGCAAAATGAGGAAAATATCAGAAATTCGACCGGCTAATCCCCTATACTATCATCACCAAAAGAGAACATAAGAACATAAAATATGCCATACTGCATCAGACCAAGGTGCATCAAGCCCAGTGTCCTATTTTCCAACAGTGGCCAATCTAGGTCACAAGTACCTAGCAGTTTCCCTAAAAGACACAGGTTCCACAATGCTTGTACTGGGGCAAACAGTGGATATCCCGGGTCCCCTTTAATAATGGTTTATCGACCTTTCCTCCAGGAACTTGTCCAAACCTTTTTTAAACCCGGCTACACTCACAGCTTTTACTACATCCTTCGGTAATGAATTCCAGAGTTTGATTACATGTTGAGTGAAAAAATATTTTCTCTTATTAATCATAAATAGGTTACCTTGTAGCTTCACTGCATGTCACCCTAGTCTTTCTATATTTTGATGGCATAAACAAGCGATCTACGTTTACCTGTTCCACTCCATTAATTTATAGACCTCTATCATATCTCCCCTTGGCCGTCTCTTTTCCAGGTGGAAGAACCCTAACCTTTTTAGCCTCTCTTCAAAGGGTTATCCTTTCATCCCTTTTACCATTTTGGTAGCTCTGCTCCATACCTTTTCTAATAACGCTATATCCTTTTTAAGATACGATGACCAGAACTGCACACAATATTCAAGGTGTGGTCACACCATGGAACGATACAGAGGCATTATAATATCCTTTGTTTTATTCTCCATTTCTTTCCTTATGAAACCTAGCATTCTATTTATTCTCTTGGCCGCCGCTGCACACTGGGTGGAGGGTTTCAACATGTTATCCACGATGTCGCCTAAATCTTTTTCCTGAGTGGTGCTTCCTAATGTGGAATCTTGCATCGTGTAACCATAGTTTGGGTTGTTCTTTCCTAGGTGCATAACTTTGCACTTACCACATTAAATTTCATCTGCCATTTGGATGCCCAGTCTTCCAATTTATCAAGGTCCTCTTGCAATTTTTCCCATGACTTTTTAATTTTGCCAAGAGTCTCTCATGAGAGAATTGTCAAAGGCTTTCTCACTATATCAACCGACTCACTTTGTCTGCCTGTTTATTCATACTTCAAAAAAACATAACAGATTAGTAAGGGAAGACCTTCCTTGGCTACAGCCATGTTGGCTACCTTCCATTAAGCCATGACTATCTACATGTTCAGTAATTTTGTTCTTTATAATGCTTTTTACCATTTTTCCCGGTATTGATGTCAGGCTCACCGGTCTATAGTTTCTCGGATTACCCCTGGAACCCTTTTTAAAAACTGGCATTACATTGGCCATCCTCCAATCTTCAGGTATTAGAGATGATTTTAATGATAGTTCACAGATTATTAATAGTAGGTTTGCAAATCTCATATTTCAGTTCTTTCAAAACCCTTGGATGTATACCATCCGGTCCAGGTGATTTGCTACTCTTCAGTTGACCAAATAGTTTTAATACATCTTCCCGGTGTACTGATATTTCTTTCAATTCTTCTGCAACATCACCTTTAAATACCATTTCAGTCATGGGTAACATCCCTACATCTTCTTCAGTAAAGACCGAAGCAAAAAATTCATTCAGTCTCTCCACTATGGACTTGTCCCCCCTCTTAGTGCTCCTTTACCCCTCTATCATCTAATGGTCCAACTGACTCTTACAAGTTTTTTGCTACAAATTTACTTGAAAAAGTCTTTATTACACATTTTTGCTTCCACAGCAAGCTTCTTCTCAAATTCTCTCTTTGCCTGCCTTATCAATGCCTTGCATTTAACTTGCCAGTGCTTATGTTGTTTCCAGTTTGTCATTTGTCTCCTTCTTCCATTTTCTGAAAGATGCTTTTTTTTGGCAAAACAGACTCTGACCTCACCTTTAAACCATGCTGGCAGGTTTTTTTTACTTCATTCCACTTTTCTTAAAGTGTGGAATACAGCTGGTCGGGGCTTCCAAGATAGTATTTTTAAAGAACACCCATGCTTGATGTAAATCTTTAACCTTTGCAACTGCTCCTTTTAGTTTTTTCCTAACTATTTTCCTCATTTTATCATAGTTTCCCTTTTGAAAGTTAAAAAGTAGTACTATGGATTCCCTTACCGTCCTTCCTCCATTTATTAAATCAAACGCGATCATGCTATGATCACTACTGCCAAGTGGCCCCAACACCCGTATCTCTTGCACCAAATCTTGTGTTCCACTAAGGACTAGGTCCAAAATGGCTTCCCCTCTGGTCAGTTCATAAACCAACTGCTCCAAAAAGCAGTCATTTATTTCATCTAGAAATTTTCTCTCTCCTTAGCATGTCTTGCCGTGACACTGACCCAGTCAATACAAGGGTTATTGAAATTGTCCTTTATTAATACTGTATTGCAACTTTTGTTAACTTCCCTGATTTCTTTGAGCATTTCATCATCCATTTGTTAACTCTGGCCAGGCGGTTGAAAGTACACCCCACACTGCCATCGCCTTCCCCTTTTCACATGGAATTTCAATCCAGAGATTCTACAGTGAATTTTGTTTCCTGCAAAACTTTAATCATTTGTGACTCAATGCTCTCTCTAACAGAGTGCAACCCCACCACCAATTTGATCTGCTCTGTCATTACGATACAGTTTATACCCAAGTATCACAGTATCCCACTGGTGTCCTCCTTCCACCATGTCTCTGAGATACCAATCATAGTGAATCTCTCATTTAGTGCTATATATTCTAACTCTCCCATCTTATTTTTTAGACTTCTGGCATTTTCATACAAAGCATTTTAGAGACTGTATTTTATGCATATTAATCTGGCTATCGGTAGGCAGGGGTAAATTTGGAATCTTTAAGCTCTGTCTGCTCTGTACTCAAGGGCATTTGGGCTACTTTTGTCTTTATTGGAACCTCTCTGCTAATATGCCCTAACTTCAATCTTTTGCTAGTATCCTTCAAGGATAGATTGTTCCGAACCATGCACTCCTGCGCGACTCTCGGCTTTCCCCTATTATCTAGTTTAAAGGCCGGGAAACAGACATATGGCACCTAGGATGGGTCCTTGACTGGACTGGACTGGAGGGATTCAATTACACACAATTAGCAGGTAAGTTCTAATTTCACCTTTCTTTATCATCCCTATAAGTCCAGTCCAGATGCATGGGATGTACCAAAGCTGTACCCACAATGGGCAGGAAACTACAACATCCCAGCCTGACGCCTAAACACCTAGTGATAACTAGCAACGACTCTGCAAGGTCAGACAACCTGAAGCACATACCATCGATGTGACTTCTGCTGATGAGGCCCAACCTTGTAAGGTAGACGCTATCACCACTGGCACCTGAACGTCCCACGCCTCTGCACTGGAAGCCCAACAAGGTTAATAAACCCTAAAGGACAAAACACTGTTCTGGCACCACTGATTCACTCCGATCCTCCCCAGTCATTGACCATGGAAACTAGGGAGAAACAAGTGAAGAAGGAAGAGAGCAATATGTGTACACCTAACCAAGTCCAAAGACATAGGCCATCATGCAACTATTGTGCCTCACAGGGAATCCTAAATATCTTGCGACACCACAACGGGAGCGCCAAGAAGAATAGGTAGTCACCAGCTAATTAATCAGCAAAGGACCCAAAACAGCCAGTATCCAAGAAATCGATCCCACCAGAGTCCATCATGGGTCCAAAACCCTTAAGCTACCGTACTATGTATTTATTTTTAAGTTGGGCCAGATAGGATAGATGATCATCCCCCTGCCAGTTACCTGCAGACTGATGATAGCTCCGAGGCGCACAGCTAAATATCTTGCGACACCACAATGGGAGCGCCAAGAAGAATAGGTAGTCACCAGCTAATTAACCAGCAAAGGACCCAAAAAAAGTAATTAGATCTTACCTGCTAATTAATGTTCCTGAAGGAACGACAGTCCAGTCCCTTTACTTCTGGGTTGCGCAACCCTTCCAGCAGCTTGGAGGCTGAGCCCATCCTTTTTGAGGATGGTGCGGTATAAATACCACTGGCACCACCCACAGATCCCAGTAATCTAATGAAAAAGCAGACTTAACAAAAATTAAATTAATAGCCTATATAAACGTAACCACACAAGCCACACAACCAACTCTCCAAGAATTTTTTTTTTTTTTTTTAAAAGTCAAGAAGGAGAAAAGAGTGAGGGGAAGGGAAGGAGGAGGTTTACCTGAGTCTGACCAAGTCCTCCTTCACTCCGACACGCTGGACCTGCACCAAGGGACCCTTCCCCTTAGTCCTGGCCCTGAACTCGGTCCGCTTATCCTCACATATCTAATAGGCCAATTGAAGAACCGGGTGGGATCAGGGACTGGACTGTCGTTCCTTCAGGAACATTAATTAGCAGGTAAGGTCAAATTACTTTTTCCTTATCGTCACTCCAGTCCAGTCCCTTTACTTCTGGGATGTAACAGAGCAGTTCAAGCTTGGGTGGGATCCGCTATCCCGGACCGAAGTACCGCGTCCCCAAACCGAGAGTCAGCTGAACTCTGTACGTCCAGTCTGTAGTGCTTGGTAAAGGTATGCAGCGAGGACCAGGTAGCCGCCCTACAAATGTCCAGCGGCGGAACTAAGCTATATTCTGCCCAGGAGGTAGCCTGCACCCGAGTTGAATGAGCGCGCAGCCCCCCTGGGACCTGCTTCCCCTTGAGGATATATGCGGAAGCAATAGCTTCCCTGATCCACCTGGAGATGGAAGCCTTGGCCGCCGCCTCCCCCTTGTGCGGCCCTCCAAACTGAATGAACAGACGGTCGGACTTTCGAAAAGGCGCAGTGCAGGAGAGATAACGCTTCAAGGTTCTCTGAACGTCCAGAAGGCGCAGCTTCCTGTCCCTCCCCTCTTGTCCCTCCGCAGAAAAGGACGGGAGCGTAACTGTCTGGTTCACATGAAAGGGGGAGATGACCTTGGGCAAGAAGGAAGGTAACGTCCGTAAGACCACCTTATCCTTGAGGAATGAAAGAAAGGGGGGCTGGGAGGACAGCGCTTGCAGTTCGGAGACGTGTCTGGCCGAGCAAATAGCGACCAGAAAAACCGTCTTCAGTGTCAAATCCTTTAGCGAGGCATCCTTTGCCGGCCCAAAAGGTTCCTTGGTCAAGGCATTTAGTACCAGGTTGAGATCCCAAGGGGGGATGACCGATCTCCGCTGAGGACGAAGACGCCTAACGGCTCTTAGGAACCTGGACACGTCCGCGTGTGCCCCTAATGGCTTTCCGCAGACCTTACCTCTGTAGCAAGAGATGGCTGCAACTGGACTCGTAAGGAACTGTGCGCTACGCCTTTGTCAAAACCCGCTTGTAAGAATTCCAGAACCTCCGAAACAGAGGCCAAAAGAGGTTTCTTCCAGTGCTCTGCACACCATGACTCAAAAATGCGCCAAACTCTTACATAGGAAAGACAAGTCGAGCGCTTCCTAGCACTCAACAAGGTCGAGATTACCGATCTCGAATAACCTCGTTTCAGGAGCTGTGCCCTTTCAATAGCCAGGCCGTAAGCGAGAATCGATCCACGTGAGGGATCCGAACCGGGCCCTGCCTCAGCAGATCCCTTCGGCAGGGAAGCCGCCAAGGCCGGTCAGCGATCAACCTCACCAGGTCCGCATACCAGGGGCGGCGAGGCCAATCCGGGGCTATGAGGATTACCAACCCTTGGTGAGCCTCCACCCGCTGAAGAACCTTTCCGATAAGAGCCCATGGGGGAAACACATACAGGAGGCCCTCCGAAGGCCACTTCTGGGCCAGAGCATCTAAGCCTTCGGACATCCTTTCCTTCCTTCGACTGAAAAATCGGCTTGCCTTGGCGGAAGAATACCATGCCATGAGATCCATGACTGGTGGGCCCCAAAGGGCTACTATCTGGTCGAAGACCTCCTGCTCCAGCTCCCACTCCCCGTGGTCTATCTTGAACCTGCTGAGGTAATCGGCCGTAATGTTGTCCGTGCCAGCCACGTGCTGAGCTGTAAGAGCCTCCATCCGGACCTCGGCCCATTGGAATAGGCCGTCCGCCTCCTTCTCCAAGGCGGGACTGCTTGTGCCGCCCTGGTGGTTGATGTAAGCCACCGCGGTGACATTGTCGGAGAGGACGCAAATTGCTCTTCGTAGCACCAAGGACTCGAGGGCCTTGAGCACCAGGGCTACCGCCCGTAATTCCAGTCTGTTGATGGCCCATTGTGACTCCAACGCTGTCCAGTGACCCTGGACGAATTGATCCTTGCAATGAGCTCCCCAGCCTGTTAGACTGGCATCCGTCGTCAACAGTAACCACTGTGGAGGCTCGAGAGGCATCCCGCGATCCAGATTCTTTGGGCACCGCCACCACTGGAGAGCCTTCTTGGTTCAAGGGGCGCAGGGCAGCTGCATGGACAAAGGATGATGCTGATGGGACCAACGACGCAACAGGGCCCGCTGCAAGGGCCACATGTGAGCCCTGGCCCACGGTACTACCTCTATTGCTGCCGCCATGGTTCCCAGCAATTGAAGGTAATGCCACGCAGTCGGACTTCGCCTGCTCAGAAATTGCGTGACCAAGATCCTTAGGTCCCTTGATCTCGTCTTGGACAAGAACACCCTGCCTCTGTTGGTGTCGAACCTTGCTCCGAGATACTCGAGCTCCTGGGAGGGCATCAACTTGCTCTTTACGCGATTGATGACCCACCCTAACTCTTCCAGAACTTCTACCACTCTGGCAGTGGCCGAGCGACTTTCCTCTTCTGACTTTGCCCGTATCAGCCAATCGTCCAGATAGGGATGCACTAGTATTCCCTCTCTCCGTAGGGCCGCAGCCACTACCACCATCACCTTGGTGAAAGTCCTTGGGGCCGTGGCTAGACCGAAGGGCAGAGCCTGGAATTGAAAATGACCTCTTGGCACCGCGAATCTCAGGAACTGTTGGTGGGACTTTCTGACCGGTATATGCAAATAGGCTTCCGTCAGATCCAATGAAGTCAGGAACTCCCCGCCCCTTACGGCCACGATGACCGATCTTAGAGTTTCCATTCGGAAATGAGGCACTTTGAGACAGCGATTGACTTGCTTGAGATCCAGGATCGGGCGATAGGAGCCTTCCTTCTTTGGTACCACAAAATAAATCGAGTACCGACCGGAACCGCATTGTTCTGGCAGCACAGGGACCACTGCTCCGAGCGCTAAGAGCCGTGAGAGAGTTGCCTTTATCGCCGCCCTCTTTACAGGAGAGCCGCAGGGAGACTGAATAAAGGCTGGAAGTATTTGCTTTGCAAATTTGAGAGAATAACCCTCTCGGATCACCTCCAGTACCCACTGATCGGACGTGACCCGGGACAAGGCGGGAAGAAACTGCCTTAATCGACCTCCCACCGGCAGGCTGCCCTCCTGGACCCCCGTTATCTCACTGTGGTTTTCTAGGTCCCGAGGAGGAGAAAGAGGTCCCAAAACCTCTACCTGCTCCTCGAAACCCTCTGAAGCTTTGACCCCTTGAAGGGAAACGGCCCCTAGAAAAGGGGTTCGAACTGGCTGGACGAAACCTCCGAGGATCCCTTGGTTGGTTCCGCACCGGAGCTAGGGAGTGCCCTTGTTTCGGTCTGTCTTCCGAGAGCCTGCCTCCCTTAGATAAGTTAGTAAAGGACCTTGGCGAATCTAAGTCCTCACCAAATAACAGCTTCCCTTTAAAAGGAAGATGACTCAGGAGTGCCTTTGAAGAGGCATCGGCTGCCCAATTACGTAGCCACAAATAACGCCTAGCTGTTACCACAGAGGCCATGTTCTTTGCTAGGCTCCTGATGAGGTCATACTGACTATCCGCCAGGTAGGCCGCCCCGGAATCCAACCTAGCTGTAGTAGCTTGAGTGTCCTCTGCGGAGCCCTCCGCTAACTGAAGTTGTTGGGACCACCTCAAACAGGCCCGAGCCACCCAAGCACCCGACACAGAGGCCTGTAAGGCCAGGGCACTCACATCAAAGGCTTGCTTCAGCAGCGTATCCAATTTTCTATCTTGAGAATCCCTCAGGGCCGCGCTGCCCTCGACGGGAATCGTTGTCTTTTTTGTCACAGCTGATACCACCGCATCCACCCTGGGTGACTTCAGCAGTTCTTTGTCCGGTTCCGGCAAAGGGTATAGACGAGCCATAGACCGGACACCCCTCAACTTGATTCTGGTTGATCCCATTCCTCCTGGATCATCTGACGTACCACCCTGCGGACAAGAAAAACCTTCTGAGACCTCCTAATTGCTTGGATTAAAGGGTCCTCCAATGCCTCCTCCTCAGCTGGAGCGTCCGAGGCCACATTGAGCACTTTCAGGGACTCATTGATCAATGCTGAGAGCTCCTCTCGAGGAAAAACTCGAATTATACGAGACTGATCCTCTTCTGGGATCTCCCCCTCTTCGAGCTCCTCCTCATCTTCATCTAATTCTTTGTCCAAGCTCTCCTCCTCCGGGGTGCCCTGGGAAAGGGACGTGAGAGGCTCCTCGCTCATCAGCCTTGCGCGCTTGAGCGGTAGCCCGGAGTCCTGAGTGCTTGCCCTAATTGGTCTGGCCAACCTGCCTTCCATCGTCGTGCTCGACTCTCAAGCCCCAAGCCCCTGCTTGTGCATACAATAGGCCTTGTGAAGCAACAGGACGAAATCGGGAGAGAAGAGGTCCCCGACCCCCCCTCCCCAATGGAAGTGAAGGGGAGGGGCAGAGGCGGAGCAGGCAAATCCGAGGACGCAGGCGGGGGGAAAAGGGGCCCTCCCTCCCCCTCCAGAGGGTCCCCTGACCCCTGAGAAGCTTGAGCCATGGAAAAGTTAATTTCCTGTTCCACGGAAGTAGCCACTGCAGCACAACCCCTGCAGATCCCTGCTTCCGAGGACGTACCCCTACGCGTGCCGCAGGACGGGCACCGTGGCTTGCCAGTCATGTCCTTTCGAGGAAATAACTCTTAAACAGACTTAGTAAAATTGCATCCAAAGATTGCAGAAACTAGAATCGGGCGGGGGGAGGAGGGGGGAAACAGCATTCAATGCGCCCTCCCCTCTCCCAATCTGTTAAAAAAAACCCACAGCAAGTAGCCAAGAAAAACGACTTAAATAAATTAAAATTAAAGTAAAGTAAAGTAAGGCTAAAATAAAATAAAATTAAAAGCAACACCCTAAACCAGTTTAGGTTCTCCCCAGTACTTGCTGTTTGGGTGCTCCTTCAGCGCGTTGTCCAGGGCAGAGGAAGACAAGGCTCTCCGTTGGCTCAAACACGTGGTAGGCCGCAACCACATGGAGCCCTCACCGGGGAATGGCGACTCTGCGCTCCGCCGGTTTGTTCTATGCTTCTGAGGCCGCCGCTTGACTCAGCGCTGGATCCTGAGGCTCCGGAGCTGCCTACAACACACCCCTGCTCCGGGAATTGTAGCGCGAGGCCGGTAGGGCCGCGGTGCGGTCGCGGCACCGCCTCAAACACTCAGCCACCTGGAGGGCTTCGGCGCGAGGCAGGGCAGGCCTTCAGAGAAGAGCCCCAGGATGCCGGCCGGTCCAGCACGCGAGAGGAGATCTCCCTGGTCCTCCTCGCTGCTGCAGGCAAACCGCCTCCTCCGGGATTGAGGGATCCAAGGAGGAAGGGGGGGGGGAGGAGAGGAAGGGAGAAGAGAAATTTAAAGGCACAGCACCAAAGCACTCAATGCCAAATAAAATAAAGCAAGTAAACTAAAACCCAAATTAAAGGCAAATTAAAGTAAATAAATTAATTAAAGGAATCAAAACAATCAGAAGACTCCAGTAAGCCCTTGGCTTACGGAACCCTCCAGCTGCTTGGAGGCTGAGAATACTGGGATCTGTGGGTGGTGCCAGTGGTATTTATACCGCACCATCCTCAAAAAGGATGGGCTCAGCCTCCAAGCTGCTGGAAGGGTTGCGCAACCCAGAAGTAAAGGGACTGGACTGGAGTGACGATAAGGAACAGCCAGTATCCAAGAAATCGATCCCACCAGAGTCCATCATGGGTCCAAAACCCTTAAGCTACCGTACTATGTATTTATTTTAAGTTGGGTCAGATAGGATAGATGATCATCCCCCTGCCAGTTACCTGCAGACTGATGATAGCTCCGAGGCGCACAGCGGAACAAAAAACAAAATGGCAACCGCTGACTCAAAAGAGACATGATAGCTACCCCTTAGCTCCCCAACACGGAGAGCAAGCATAACCCTACATATAAATCCATAAGCATTGCAGCTGAAGACAACACTGGACTGAGATTCCAAAGGGGCATCAGAGCAGGACTTCTAGGATGTCTTTGAGGACAGTCTGCTATGCCCATCCCCAACAGGACTCTCTAATTTCAGAAGACCCCATCCGCAGAATCCTCCAGGAAAAAGAGTCACAGCAACTCGGGACTACAGGAAGATTTCCAAGGCCTGCTGCTTGAATTAAACTGCAAAAATCAAACTCTGGGAACAGGAAGACTGCCATGTTGCCGATCTCCCGCTAACTAGTCAGTGACAGCGCCGAGTTGTTAGGATCACAGCACTCCAACTACCTCGATGGCAATGGTCATCTTTGCACAGAACAGCGTCATGCGAAAAACGATGCCCTGAACGTCCCGCCATAAGACCCATGTATCCGTAGGACCCTTAGGCTCACCAAGCATCACTGCTGCCCCACCAAGGCTTGGACACGGATGACTCTTGTCATTCAGCTGTGGCCAACTGGCTCGTTAATAACTGTCTCCACCTGAACGTTTCCAAAACACTTGCAATCTGGTTTACACATGGACATCCCCCTCCTCTGATCGCTCCTTTTTTTTCGGGTTCCCTCATTCCACTGGTATCCTCTTTCCGTTATTTAGGAGTAATCTTGGACTCTAATCTCTCTTTCCAGGACTATGTTTCTCACGTTGTCAAGACTTCCTTCTTTTTTCTTCGGCAGATAAGCACCATTCGTCCCTTCTTAACCCCTCAGGCCCTCACTACCCTCATGATGTCTCTAGTAATTTCACGTCTCGACTTTTGCAACTCAACTCTTCTTGGTATCCCCCAACTTCACTTGCGCAGGCTGCAGCGCATACAAAACACTGCAGCACATATTTCCCATTCTGCACGTTGGGATCATGTCACCCCTCTCTTTATAAATCTCCACTGGCTTCCTCTGACGTACCACATTCAGTACAAACTTCTTACGTTACTCCATCAGATCATCTACACTCATACTCCTCAGTACTTATTTGATCTCATTCAGCTTCACACTCCTAGTCGATCCTTTCGGTCTGTACATATTAATCGCCTGCACCTTCTGTCCCCTGCACGTGCCCATCTTCAAGTCACTCGCAATTCTGCCTTCTTCTACGCTGGTCCTGCACACTGGAACTCTCTACCCCTCAATCTCAGACTGGAAGAGAACCACAAATCATTCAAAGCCCTCCTGAAAACATACCTCTTTGCCACTGCCTTTGAACTCCCCCTCCCCACCTGATAGCACTCCTGTCTCAATAATAAAAGCACATTTATTAGGTAGTTGTGTCATTGTCTTTCATCCGTTATGTAGTGTTGTCCTATTTAGTGTCCTATGTAGTGATGTCCTACTGAGTGGCGGAGTGGCCTAGTGGTTGGGGCAAGGTACTTCAGGCCAGAAGGTCAGGGGTTCATATCCCACTGGAGGACAGCAACCTTGGGCCGGAAGGACTGGGGTTTCTAGTCCCACAGGTGCTCCTTGTGGTCTGGGGCAAGCCACTTAACCCTCCATAGCCCATGTTCCCTGTAAAATAGTTACCTCCAAGTTATAATGCCCTGTTCAATGTAATTTCAGTTTGTTCAATGTAAACCGCACTGATGCAGAATAGCGTGGTATATAAGAGAATGTAAATAAATAAACTAAAATAAATAAATAAATTTCTATTTAGTCCAGCTACCCCTATATATTTCTGTTTACCCTGGTTTCCTTCTTTCTCTTCTTTATTCTGTTTGTATATTGTGTCTGTCTATCCCTAGCTTTCTCTCTTGGCTGTCCTGTTTGAAATTGTAACTTCCTTTCCTTTTCTAGGCCAATGGCCAACTTTTTCCCTTACGAATTGTAAACCGCCTTGATTATTGTTTGAAAAGCGGTATATCAAGCTCAATAAACAAACATGATAACTATCCCAACGAAAAAAACTACCTGCTTCCGTAGAACTGGAAACTCCAGTCTTGACAAAAAAGGTATGGCCTAGGTTTACAGGACTGGTAAGGCTACTACTAGCAGATCCCCTTGTTCCACTCCAGAGCCCAAAGAGAACTGAAAGACCTGTAGCCCAAAGTCGTTGCTCCCCAGAAAACTGGAGTGTCCTGAAAAAACATACCCCTTGCCATCCTTAATTAGGTGAGCTGCATTCACACTCATGCTTTCCTTGTTACTCATCCTTTATTTTATTTTATTTATTTATTTATTTTTACTACGCTGACTCAGTCAGGGAGAACAGACGATTGCCACCTCAGGAACCAGGGACGATCAAGGTTCAGCGAGAGCTCGCACCAGTTAATGCCTACTGAGGAACCACCTACTGTCCTATCATAAGGGAAAAACATCTCAGAGCCCATCCAAGAATCGGACTCCCAAAAATATGAAACAGCTGTTTAGACAATGTCTGCAACAGACACGCTCCCGCACAGCCCGGAAAAACACGAGACCCAAGAAAAAGCTATGAAGGCCCATGTTGCCTAGACCAAAGGGAGTCCAAGATGAAGATAGACTGCTGGCTCCACAGCGACAGTAGCTTACCTCATATTACCCCTCTTCTCAAGTCACTTCATTGGCTCCCTATCCGTTTCCGTATTCAGTTCAAACTTCTCCTGCTGACTTATTAGTGCATTACACTCTGCAGTTCCTCACTACCATTCCTCTCTTATCTCTGCCTACACCCCTCCTTGGGAACTCCGCTCTTCTGGCAAATCGCTTCTATCTGTGTCTTGCTAACTCCAGACTTCGCTCCTTTCACCTTGCTGCACCTTACATCTGGAACAAACTACCTGAGTCTGTATGTCAGGCGCCTTCCTTGACCCTTTTCAAATCCAGGCTGAAAACTCACTGCTGCCACTTTCAGATCTTCTCACCTGATCTCCTTGTGTTTCCTTACCATTCCCCCTAGATGTATCCCTGTCTACACCTACAGTGTTGTCTGTCTTGACTAGATTGTAAGCTCTGATAAGCAGGGACTGTCTCTTACATGTCTATGCAGTGCTGTGTACGTCTTGTAGCGCTATACAAATGCTCAGTAGTAGTAGTAGTAGTAGAAGTACTTACAGATCTAGGCAAGGAACTAGAGGAGCTGCCCTTTTGACCACAGCGTCTTCCTACTTAAACAGAAAGAATACTGGACTGCTAGCAGAAAAGGATTGCTTTGCTGCTGCTTTTTATTTTTTTAAACTAAGAATTTACAAACTATATTGGCCGCAGCAGACCGACTAAACTTCCCAGACAGGTCTACTGTTGAAACTGGGACTTCTTGCACGAAAATGACTGATTAGGGGAGTCCAAACCCATTTCATCTGCCCCAACTGTCCCGGAAGAGACAGCAGACTGTACATTCAAAATTCAAATGGCATGGGACAGACACAGTGGATCCCTTTACAACAACAAGATAAAATCAAAATAAACCGAACCATCTAATTTCTCAACAAATAAGGGTGTCCTGCAAGGAGTGGTGGGTTCACCCCTAAACAGGGACATGGGGAGGTGTGGCCTGCACGGAACAGCAGGTGCACCTACTCTTGCCATCCTGCTGGGCAGACTAGATGGACCATGCTGGTCTTTATCTGCCGTCATTTACTATATTACTATATTACATACTGAGAAGATAACTGACCAACCGCTAAAGCGGGTTCAAGCTATTTATTTACTTATGAGCTCGATGAACCTCGTGCCCCAGAGGCACGTAGCCCCTTGACAAGGCCCTCAAGCTCAGATACATACCGAAGTGTGGCAAAAATGACTAGCCAGATTCCAAGAAGCAGCTTGCCCAAGAACGGGTGAGGAACCAGAACACCGCCCCCTTGGATACCTGGCTCCTCAGATACAGCTGGGACGGAGACTAACCCTCCCATCCTAAGCCACACACTACTTTGCTTGAGACAACACAGATGAAAGGAGGATTACCACATCTAGTCACAAAGCACCCCTGTCAACCCGTGAAGCTCGACTTTCAGCAGACTTGCGTGTTGGGATGTACCTTCCGCAGCAGGTATGAAAACATAGTGAGCCTGCCCTTGCACTACAAGAGAGGCTATGCTACCAAACAGAAAACCTATGAGGATCAACACTGAAGTGGCAAGTAAAAAACCCATATTGCGAAGCGCAGGTCATCCTAAACATAAAAGAAAAGACAAAGTGTAGCTTGCCATATCGTATCTGATGTGACTCTAGAACCAAGACCCCTCTGAAGAACTCCAGACTAACCGCTGAGACAACTTCAAAAGAACACTCCAGGGCTCTCAGAAGCACTCAGCACTCCTGCTGACCTATACCGTGACCAAGCGTAACTATCTCCAGTCAAAGAACAAGTGGCCTGCCAAAGGCAAAGAGTGCTAGAGAGAATCCAACCCAGAACTGTAGTCACCAAGTCAGTGTTCTAACCACTAGGCTACTCCCCTACTCCACAGAGAGACCCAGTGGCCCAAGGAGAGAGTGAAGCACTTAACCCCCACAAAAAAGAAAATCTCCAGCTCCCAAAGGAGTCAAGGGGACTGTACCAAAACCCACTAGCCAGACAGAACCACGACTCTAGGGCGATCCCTGGAGGATGGACAATATTATGCAAAGAAAAACCTAGGGCACAACTCAATTAATACCTAATTAACTCCTGTTTTCCTTTCATTTATTTATTTTTTTAAGTTAATACTACTGAGTATAGTATACTTTCCTTCACTCCCAAATTTACTAGGAGAGGCTAGACTTGCCTTCTGCAGCTATGCTTGCCCCGCAAAACCTTCAGGAGCCCTGTTCATCCAACAAAGGAGGTGTCCAATGATTTAGTAGCCCAAAAATACAAAGGACGGTCATGTGCGGCGAAAAATCTGTAGCACAACTGCTGTTGTCTCGGCACTCCAAAACAGATACTCCCCACAGGATCCAACTTATATAGCCGCCTACAGGCATTAAAGGCTACCATTAGTCATGCCTCTGCTATTGAAACTTTTTTTTTTTAATCTTTTTTGGAACTCTGACTCTCAAGCCATGTCCAACAAGAAAAATGTTGGCTCTGTCCAAACAGCTTTCAGCACAGGGTCAGCCAACTAGAGTGCATATAGCCAGATTCCAGGATTGCTGCCTTCAGCCTGGTCATTACTCTATAAGTTTTTCTTTTTTTTTTTTTTCCTTTTTTTGTTCTTATAAACTTAGAATGGAGCCGAGCCCAGCTCTAACGTGAATAGGGTCAACCCACAGAGAAAAAGGAGCCAAAATGACAAATGTTCGCACCAAAAAAAAATTTATCATGTCCTCCACAGAGGGAGATAAACCCCTCACAGTTGGCCTTTGCCAGCCTGCTGACGGGAAGTTTGTAACTATTTTTTTTTTATTTTTTTAACTTCCAACAAAAAATAACATTTTATGTTTACGTTTATGCAATTTCTTGATATACCGCCCAGGCTGAAGGGCATCAGAGCCGTTTACAATCACTACAAGCAGGTTCTGGATACATTCTCTCGTCCCCAAAGGGTTCACAATCTATGTGTACCTGAGGCAACGGAGGTGGCTTGCACAAGGCCACAAGGAGTGTCTATAGGACTAGAAACCCCAGTCCCTCCGGCCTGAGATTGCTGTTCCCAGGTGGAAAATTAACCCCCAGTCCTCCGGCCTGAGGTACCTTGTCCTAAACACCAGCCACTCCTTCACCTGTCCCCTCATGCCATTCAGCAAGAGTGCAGAAGACAGCAGCACGGCCCCCTGAGCACTTGAGTCTCTTCCCTACTCGAGACGGGAACTGAAATAAACAAATGGCGAAAGTTTGAGCCCAAACTCCTCAACCAGGGAAGGCAGGATCAACCACCAAAGGAAAAAAACAAAATGGCCCTCAGCTCCAAAACTTTAAAAATCTTTAAAAAGCTTGGTTCACACCTCACACAGTTGAAAAATGCCAATCAAGAGACGTTAAGCACTGAGGAACCACCGCTGACTCCACCTGGCTAATACGGTTACACCGTTAACTGCCGCCAGCAGATTAAAGTAAGAGAGAGAAACACAATGAATCTAAACAAGGAATAGACCGAAGGACCCGCAGGGTAAACACAGGAGGGAAATTGAAAGGAGCGTTTTCTGTGACAGCAGAGCAAGCTGCAAGTCCCCCATTGGGAGAAGCAGCGCAACAATAAAGCATAGTTACGCTACTGTAACAGGTGATCTCTGAGAACAGCAGGCATCAGTCTTCACACACGGGTGATGTTGGCACAGATGGAGCCTGGCGCGGGAACACTCCCCAGCATCCAATAGTAATGCTTTTGGGAGCATTCCTCCACGCATGCATGGCTGCCTTCCTGCCTTCTCTCCAGGTCTCCTCAGCCAAGTGAATAGCAGAGAAAAAAAAACTGTAGAAGAAAAGATAAAAAGGGGATAACTTGAAAGCAAGATGGGTGGGTTGTGAAGACAGATTCCTGCTGTTCCCGGAGATCACCTGTTACAGATGAGTAACCACGTTATCTCCAGGAACAAAAAGGAAATCAGTCTTCACATATGGGACTCTCTAGACAAAGACGACCAAGCGAGAAAACAGTCCCGGCGCAGCCAGAGGTTGCAGCAGGAATCACACAGACTCAGCCCGTTCAGAGCACTCCTTGCAAGGTAGTCGGATGGGTGATGGGCAAGTTGTCTACATTTGAAAAAGGTTATGCAGAGCAGCTTGTCTGAATTGAGCATCACTTCTGGAGTCTTTGTCCAGGCAACAATGTGCTGCAGAGGTATGCAGCGAAAACCACGTAATGCTTGACAGCTCTCTGAGATAGGGACAGATCTGAGATTAGCCACTGTGGCAGCTATGGTTCAGACATTATGAGCTGTGACATGGGGTTGTAGAGACAGCCCAGCCTGCAAGTAAGAAAAAGATATACAAGCTGTTAGCCAGCTTGAGAGTGTCCTCTTGGATACTGGCAACCCTAGCTGACTTTGGTCAAAAGAGACAAATAACAGGATTAGCGATAAATCTTAGTACGGTCTACATAAAAGGTCAATGCTCTCTTACAATCCAGGGTATGCAGTTTGGCCTCAGCAAGTGAGCTGTGAGGCCTTGGAAAGAACATTGGTAGTGAAATAGATTGGTTCAAGCGGAAGGAGGAGACAACCTTCAGCAAGAACAGGATGTGTGCGAAGGATCACTTTGTCATGGATAGTTTGTCAGAGGACAGAGGACTGCTGAAGCAGTATCTGCCCTTAGCAACCAATCACCTAAGTAAGGGAACAGAAAGATTCCCAAAGTTTGAAAGTAGACTGCCACGACAACCAAACACTTTGTGAAGACTCTGGGTGCTGAAGCGAGTCCGAAAGGGATTGCTCTATATTGATAATGGTTGTTCTGAAATACAAATCTGTAGTCTGGGTGGATCAGGATGTTTGTTTAAGCATCCTCTAGGTCCAGAGAGCATAGCCAATCGTTCGGTTGGAGATACGGAAGAAGAGTACCCAGAGAAATAATTTTAAATTTCTCTTTGATGAGAAATTTGTTGAGATTTCTGAGATCTAAAATAGGCCTGTGCCCTGGATGTTGATATGTTCTTTGGAATTAGGAAGTATCAGGAGTAAAACCCTAGGCCTTGCTGAGATGGAGGAACCTTCTCTATCGTTCCTTGTTCCAGAAGTGATCGAATCTCCGGCTGAAGCATAGAGGTGTGATGGAGATCTAAGGAATGTTGTCCCACAAAATGAGTGGATGGAAGATCTCTGAATTTCAACTGCAAGCCGTGACTGACTAGTTGTAAAGTCCAGGGTTCTGAAGTGATGTTGATCTAATGGTATGTGAAGTGTACTAATCTTCCTGGGATCATGGGAGTAGAAGAAAAGATTATGGGTGAATTGGCCATGCTCCTTTTGAAGGAGTCAAAAACTCTGAGGAGGTTGAGTAGTAAGTGCAGGCTGTGGCTTGGCAACCTTGGGTTTCCTGGCTTGTTTCTGGCCCTGCTGTCTCTGTTGCCGTTGTGGGGCAGAATACACAGAATAGGAATGATATGGTGGATAAAAATGTTTCTTTTTGGGAAGAAAAGTTTTTTGGTGGCAGTCTTCGTTTTAGACAAGTCTGCTGTCTTTCTCTAAAGCAGGGGTCACCAACCTGCGGCCCGTGGGCCGCAGAGGTCCCTTCGTGCGGCCCGCGAGGCTCTACCACTGTTAACATTGCATGCGGCCCGCCACACACTGCAGATCATCGGACACAAACCGTGCCGATTGGACCTATGGAGGAGGCTCGTTGACGCCAGGCGCCCTCTGATTGGTCACTCTTCATTAACCGGCTCCCTCCGACTTCCCGCGGCCCCGCGCTCCTGAAATTACAGGCGGAGGTTTGGCGCATTCCGAGGTAATTGAAATCTGCCATTTTCATCTCATTTCTTTTAGCATATCATCTCCTGTCTCGAGTGTAGATAGACCCATTTCGAGATAGAGCTGCATTTAAGAAATGCAACTTGCAAATTCGCCAGCGACACCTTCTCCATCCCATCTGTCCCCCACCTTGCAGCCAATAGTTCCAGGTATCTCTGATAATGGGCCGGTCGTACCATGTCTCGGATCTCCTTTGCCTGAGAGCCCCCTTCAGCCAAACGTGCAAAAAAGGGTCTCTGTGTCTCTGTGCCTGCCTGAAAAGGTAAAGGGAAGTAAACAGAAGGGTGACATCAGCAGGGCATTTGATTGGCGGTGCACAGCTTGGCTTTCATTGCAGTTGGTAGTGCATTGCACCACTATGCACTATTGATGCTACACCCCTGGTCAGTGTCATGATCACCAGCAGTGAGGATGATAGGAATCAAGCAGGGGTGACAAGCAGTGGCAGCATTTGTTCGTAACCCTAGTGAGGAGAGGCCCAGGAGCACGAGTGTAAAGAGTATCTTAAGGTAGGTGCGCCACATGGTGCAGTTTTGCCTATTGCAAGTGGGGGGGTCTTTGTCCTTGTTGGCACTGTATGGCTTCTGCAGAGTTGATTCAGGGCTTTGATCAGATATCGGCGCTTCCTGTGCTGCAAGTTTGTGGCTGATGGCATTGTTTGGCCAGGTGGGCAGGCCGTGAAGGGTTTTGCGTTGCGTGTAGCACTTCTGCTGATATGTCAGGGCACTAAGCCATGGGACACTTCCATAAGTCGATGTCTAAGGATTCAGTTCAAGATACTTAACACCCATCGGGTCTAATATTCCTGTCTCCGATTCTTCCTTGCTGACATTTTTGTCTCCTGTGCGCCTCTGTTCTTCACAATTATTGCGTCACATTTGCCAAATTGCTTAGAAGGCATCTGTAAGTCTTGTTTTAGTGTGATTGCCCCTACTCTGGAATTACCTGTCCCTGGACCTCAGGAATGCTCACAGAAGAGATTCAAAAGTTGGCTGAAGAACAGCTGTATTGTGCTTTGTACGTTTTTGATTGTAAAAGTGCTGTAATTTGTTAACTGCTTAGCAGGCTTTAGTAACAGGGTCACTTAGTGGTTTTTCTCTGGCATTGTACTGTAATGAATGCGCTTACTGACTGTGTCCTACTTATTGTACTTCTTTCCCACCTGGGGGAAGGGATAAGGGAGAAACAAAGGGCTCCAAAGGCGGAGAAGAGGTGCTGACCCAACAACGACAACAACACACAGCATGCCACCACTCCTAGCCCCCATCTATCTCCTAACACCCCTCCTAATCCTCCACCCCCACTCAGCCAAACCCTGCAAACCCTCTGCCCAGACACCACAACAGCTCAACCCACGAGCACCCACAATCATGCACACAACCATGCACACAAGCACACACACTCACCTTGCACACCAACCTGCACCACTGACCCCACAAACCACCACCACCTCCCTTGTTATGTGTTACACCGCTTTGACCCGGTGAAAAGCGGGATATAAATACAGTTAAATAAATTAAATAAATAAATAAAATAAATAAATTAGAGGACCAATCAGCAATAAGGCTTAAACTTTGATTATGTTTTTGCAGCTATCGATAGAATTCCTGTTCTCTTTTTTCCCCATGGCTTCCCCCATGAACAAGAAGCGCAAGCTCAGCGATGAGAACCGCGGCTTCAACCCTGAGTGGAACAAGCTCTTCTTCACGCTGCACAAGGATCGTGCGCTGTGTCTCATCTGTCAGAAGACCGTTGGCGTTCTGAAGGACTACAATGTGAAGCGCCACTTCGAGTCCGTCCACCCAGAGTACGCCAAGATGGATGCAGTCAAGAAGAAGCAGGAGTTTACCCGCGTGTCGTCTGCGCTCCAACGCCAGTCCGCTCTCTTTGTGAAGAGCGTGACAGCCGCCCAGACTGCAGCCGCCAGCAACACCACAGCTAGCTACCGCGTTGCCTACCTCGCCGCAACTCGTCTCAAGCCCTGCACCGACGGCGAATTCGTAAAGGACTGTGTACTCGCCATCGCCGACGAAGTGTGCCCTGAGAAGAAGGCGGTCTTCGAGAAGGTCAGCCTGTCTGCTCCGACCCTCACTCGCCGCGTCGAAGATATGAAGGACGACGTCTTGGGCACCTTGAAACAGCGCTTCCGTGACTGTCAGCACTTCGCGATTGCCTTGGATGAGTCGACAGATGTGAAGGATATCGCTCAGCTGGCGATCTACTTCCGTGGCATCACAGACTCCTTCGACGTCATCGAGGAGTTCGCTCAGCTTGTGCCGATAAGCGGAACCACCACTGGCGCTGATGTGTTGGCAGCTGTGCTCTCCTGGATCAAGGACTTTGAACTTGACTTGTCGCGTCTTGTGTGGTGTCACCACTGACGGCGCCCCTACCATGTTGGGGAAGAAGAACGGCTTTGCCTCGCTTCTTGTGAAGCACGTGCGCGACCTCGGCCACAAACAGGATATCAAGACATTGCACTGCATCGTCCACCAAGAAGCCCTTTGTGCCAAGTCTGCAACCATCGCTGAGGTCATGTCGGTCATTGTGAAGGCTGTGAACTTGGTGCTGTCGCACGCATTGAATCATCGCCAGTTCAAGGACTTGCTCGCAGAGGCTGACGCACAGTATGGCGATCTGCTGTACTACTGCGAGGTGCGTTGGCTCAGCCATGGGAAGATGCTTGAGCGTGCCTACGAGCTGAGAGAGGAGCTGGCGTCTTTCCTCGAAGCCAAGGGATTCGACTTCCCGCAGCTGCGCGATCCTCAGTGGTGCCAGGATTTAGCGTTCCTTGTCGACCTGACAGCTCACATGAATCAGCTCAACACCCAACTGCAAGGCAAAGAACTCCTCGTCTCAGATATGGTCGCCAAGGTCAAGGCCTTTCAAGTGAAGCTAATGCTGTGGGAAAAGCAGCTGCAAGCACGCAACTTCGCACACTTTGCGCAGCTCGCTGCACTGACGCCTTCGGCTGCTGCTGCTCCTCGCCGTTACGCATCCACCATCCGTCATCTCAAGACAGAGTTTGAGGCTCGTTTCGAAGACTTCACCAAGCACTCGCAAGACTTTGCCCTCTTCAGTGCCCCCTTCGAGATGAACCCCACCGACGTGCCCTCTGACCTTCAAATGGACTTGATCGAACTGCAGTGTGACGACGCACAGAAGTCGCGCTTCATGGCTATGGGCCCTGTCGCATTTTGGAAGACACAGGCGGCCACCCACCCGTCCATGGCCGCCAACGCACGCAAGGTCGCTGCTCTCTTCGGCTCAACCTACTGCTGCGAACAACTGTTCAGCCGAATGAAATTGATAAAGTCATCCACGCGCTCACAGCTCACCGACGACCACCTGCAAGCGTCCCTTCTCCTGTCAGTGTCATCTGTGAAGCCAGACTTTAAGCGCTTGTCTGCTAGCATGAATCATCAGCCATCTCATTAAATTCAATAAAGGTGATCAGCCATTGTTTTCATAATTATGCGTTTGTTGTTTTTTTTCGCGGGGGCGGGGAGAAGGGGGGTGCGGCCCGCGAGGCTCCCGGTAGTCGGCTGTGCGGTCCGCGGCCCTCTGGAGGTTGGTGACCCCTGCTCTAAAGCCTTTTCATGGTGAGGTCAACAATCTCTATCTCCCCAGCTTTCTCCCTCCACCTATGGCCGAAAAGGTTCTCACCATTGCAAGGAAGGTTGATTAATTTGTCCTGGATCCATTGTTCCAGGTCAGATGCTTGGAGCCATGCTGTCCTCCCATCTGCAATGCAGGCTGCTGCAGATCTGCTATTGGCCTCAAAGGCATCAAACACTGCTCTTGTTAAGAATTTTGATGTGTTCTGGGCATGTGTAACTAAGACCTTATGAGCTCTCTGCTTGTCAGAAGGCAGCAGGGTGGTAAATTCCCCCAGGTCCCTCGAAATATCCTTAAGGAACATGCCCATATAGAGCATGTAGGAGCCAATTCTCGAGGCCAGCATTTTAGCTTGGAAGGCCTTCCTTCCAAAGACATCAAGGGTTCTTGCTTCTCTTCCAGGAGGCACTGAAGAGTGTTTTTTCTGGCTCTTTATCCTCCTCATGGCAGACACCACTACCATGGAATGGTGAGGGAACTGTGGTTTTTGGAAACCTGAAGAGGTACATTTACCAAGTTTAAGTTACAATGTAAACCCCTTTGATTCAAATGATAAAGCGGTATAAAAAAAACCCTGTTAAATAAATAAAGGGCATCAAGTCTCTTACTGACCGCAGGGGTTGACATGGGAGCATCCCACATCCAAGACATTACATTTTTCAAAATGTTATGCAC
This sequence comes from Ichthyophis bannanicus, assembly GCA_033557465.1. Lineage (NCBI taxonomy): Eukaryota > Metazoa > Chordata > Amphibia > Gymnophiona > Ichthyophiidae > Ichthyophis > Ichthyophis bannanicus. The sequence continues at coordinate 409,142,745 of CM066036.1, read as the reverse complement.
CGGGAGGATAGCAGCCTCTTTTGGTGCCAATGGATACTGGAGGATATCTAGCTCCTCAGCTCTTGGCTCCATTTCGGTAGCCACCGAGATGTCAAGGGCAGCCGCCATATCCTTGATAAAGTCCTGAAAAGACATGTCCTCGGGTGGTGATCTTCGACTCTCACAGGGAGGTAATGGATCCGATGGCAAATCCCTAAGAGTATTGGAATCGACTGATTCCAAGTTGGAGACTTCTGATCCAGAGACTGAGTCTGGAAAGAAATCAAAGTAATCTTTAGCCAATGCTCGATACCTCCGATGCTTCAATGATGAGGGCATCAGGCGCAGCGGTACTGAGGACGTCTGTACCAGCCGCTAGATGGAGCGATGCGAGGCAGGAGATGCCTGCGTAAGAGTGCCAAGAGTATTGTCCATGCCCTTCATCGGTATCAGTGGAACCGGTGCCGGTTGTGGTACACTCAATGTCATCTGTGTTACTGCTGCGCTCCATGGTGATGCCGTGGTCATCGCGTGTTGGTATCAGGGCAGGAGTGGCTCCGGACACAACTGCGTGGGCCACAACTCCCGGCGCTGGTATCAGGAGCTCCACTGAGGATTGAATCACAGGGACATTCTCGAATCCCTTTACGGCTTTGGAGGGTGAAACCTCCTGTTGGGACTGATTCATTGGACGGTTTACATCGGAGTGCGATGGATGTCAATGCCAAAGCCGATGCTCGGTGTCCAAAGCTGATGCCGATCTCGAGGTTGAGGATCTCAATGCAGAGGTCCTCAATGCAGAGGTTGATGTCTTCTTTTTCTTAAGCACTGGTGACTCAGAGCGATGCTGTTCCCTTGTAAGTGATGCATGGGAAGATTTAGATGGAGTCGACGACCCCGAGGAGTGCACTGAAGGAGCAGAGTCTATTGAAATGGTAATTAGACCTTACCTGCTAATTAGTGTTCCTGAAGGAACGACAGTCCAGTCCCTTTACTTCTGGGTTGCGCAACCCTTCCAGCAGCTTGGAGGCTGAGCCCAACCTTTTTGGGGATGGAGCGGTATAAATACCACTGGGACCACCCCCTAACTCCAGTATTCGAATGAAAAAGCAGATATAACAAACTTTCGTAAACAATCTACATAACCAAAACATCTCAAGTAATATTGACTACAAACTTAATTCAAACATTTTTTTTTTTTTTTCGAAATGGCATAGGAAAGGATGTGAGGAATGGCCACGGGCGGAGGAGGGTTGCCCGAGCTAGCCGCACCTGGTCTGCGTTCGTTCCGGTGCTTTTGCATAAACAATAATCTTAACTTCAGCCGGAACCGGGAGGGATCAGGGACTGGACTGTCGTTCCTTCAGGAACACTAATTAGCAGGTAAGGTCTAATTACCATTTCCTTATCGTCACTCCAGTCCAGTCCCTTTACTTCTGGGATGTACCAGAGCAGTTCAACCCTGGGTGGGGTCCGGCATACCGGAACGAGGAACCGCCAGGCCAAACCGAGCGTCCGCTGCACTCTGGACGTCCAACCTGTAGTGCTTGGAGAAGGTATGGAGAGAGGACCAAGTCGCCGCCCTACATATATCCAGCGGGGGAACTAGGCTGAACTCCGCCCAAGAGGTAGCCTGAGCCCTAGTAGAATGTGCCCGCAGGCCCACGGGAACTTGCGTCCCCTTCAGGATATAGGCGGAAGCAATTGCCTCCCTGATCCACCTAGAGATGGAAGCCTTGGCTGCCGCCTCCCCCTTGTGCGGGCCCCCGAACTGAATGAATAGTCGGTCGGACTTTCTGAAGGGCGCTGTGCGAGAGAGGTATCGCTTCAGGGTCCTGCGAATGTCTAGGAGTCGAAGCTTGTCATCTCTAACTTCCAGCCCTTCCGTGGCGAAGGCCGGGAGGGTAACTGTCTGGTTCACATGGAAGGGAGAGATAACTTTGGGCAAGAAAGAGGGAACAGTGCACAGAACTACTTTGTCCTTGAGAAAGGACAGAAAGGGGGGCTGAGAGGACAGCGCCTGTAGTTCCGAGATTCTCCTGGCCGAACAGATGGCGATCAGGAAAACTGCCTTTAGGGTTAAATCCTTTAGGGAGGCCTTCTTTAATGGCTCAAAGGGATTCCCGATCAAGGCATTTAGTACCAGGTTAAGGTCCCAAGGGGGGATGATTGACCTCCGTTGTGGTCGTAGCCGTCTAACTGCCCTTAAGAACCTTGCGACGTCCGCGTGGGCCCCTAGGGGTTTGCCACGGACCTTGCCCCTGTAGCAAGCGATGGCCGCAAGCTGGACCCTTAAGGAACTGTGGGCCAGACCCTTGTCAAAACCTGCCTGCAGGAATTCCAGGACCTCCGGAACAGAGGCCGAGAGTGGTTTCCTTTGGTGCTCCGCGCACCAGGATTCGAAGATGCGCCAGACTCTCACGTAGGATAGACAGGTCGAGCGCTTCTTGGCCTGCAACAGAGTCGAGACTACTGCCCCTGAGTAACCTCGTTTCAGGAGCCGTGCCCTTTCAATAGCCAAGCCGTAAGCGAAAACCGATCCACGTGTGGCATCCGTACTGGACCTTGTCTTAGTAGATCCCTTTTGCAAGGGAGCCGCCAAGGATGGTCGGCGACCATCCTCACCAGATCCACATACCAGGGTCGGCGAGGCCAGTCCGGGGCTATGAGGATTACCAATCCCTGGTGTGACTCTACCCGCTGGAGCACCTTTCCGATCAGAGCCCAAGGAGGGAATACATAGAGAAGACCCTCCGAAGGCCACTTTTGGGACAGGGCATCCAAGCCCTCGGACATTCTTTCCCTCCGCCGACTGAGAGAATCTGTCCACCTTGGCTGACGAGAACCGTGCCATGAGGTCCATGACTGGAACTCCCCATCGAGCTACTATTTGGTTGAAGGTCTCCTGTTCCAGTTCCCACTATCCGTGGTCTATCTTGCACCTGCTGAGGAAATCGGCTGTGACATTGTCCGTGCCCGCCACGTGCTGCGCTGATAGTGTCTGCAGATGGACCTCCGCCCACTGGAAGAGGACGTCCGCCTCCTTCTCGAGAGCGGGGCTGCTGGTGCCTCCCTGGTGATTGATGTAGGCCACTGCAGTGACATTGTCGGAGAGGACGCGAATTGCTCTTCCTTGTACTAAGGCCTCGAGCGCCTTGAGCGCCAGGGTGACGGCCCGCAATTCCAGTCTGTTGATGGGCCATTGCGATTCCAAAGGTGTCCAGCGACCCTGGACGAACTGGTCTCGGCAGTGTGCTCCCCAGCCTGATAGGCTGGCATCCGTCGTCAACAGTACCCACTGAGGGGGTTCGAGAGGCATCCCGCGATCCAGGTTCCTTGGGCTTCTCCACCAGTGGAGTGCCTGTTTGGTCCGCGGAGCGCACGGTAACTGCAGAGAGAGAGAATGATGCTGGGGAGACCACCGACGCAACAGTGACCGCTGCAATGGGCGCATGTGAGCCCTGGCCCATGGTACTACCTCTATTGCCGCCGCCATTGTTCCCAGAAGTTGAAGATAATGCCACGCCGAGGGGCTTCTTCTGGCTAGAAACTGTGAGACTAGAAGCCTTAGCTCCCTTGATCTTGTTCGTGACAAGAATACTCTGCTGCTGTTGGTGTCGAATCTTGCCCCGAGGTACTCGAGTTCCTGGGAGGGAGTCGGCCTGCTCTTTGCTCGATTGATGACCCACCCCAAGTCCTCTAAAACCTGGATCACTCTGGCCGTTGTCGAGAGACTTTCCTCTTCGGATTTTGCCCGGATCAGCCAATCGTCTAAGTAAGGGTGAACTAATATTCCCTCCTTCCGAAGGAAGGCTGCTACCACCACCATTACCTTGGTGAATGTCCTGGGAGCCATAGCTAGGCCGAAAGGTAGGGCCTGGAATTGAAAGTGGCCTCCTGGTACCGCGAATCTCAGGAACTGTTGATGGGACTTCCTGACCGGGATATGCAGGTAGGCTTCTGTCAAATCGAGGGACGTTAGGAACTCCCCTCCCCTTACGGCTGCTATGACAGAACGTAGAGTCTCCATCCGGAAGTGTGGTACCCTGAGGCAGCGATTGACCTGTTTTAGATCCAGGATCGGTCGAAAGGAGCCTTCCTTCTTTGGTACCACGAAATAAATCGAGTACCGACCTGAGCCTCGCTGGTTTGGTGGAACGGGGATCACGGCCCCGAGCGCTAATAGGCGTGCGAGAGTTGCCTCTACCGCTGCCCTCTTTGGAGAAGAGCCGCAGGGAGAGCGGACAAAGGCCGGGGGTATTTGTTCTGCAAATTCGAGAGCATAGCCCTCTCTGATCACCTCTAGGACCCATTGATCGGACGTGACTCGGGACCAGGCGGGAAGAAAGAGCCTCAGGCGGGCGCCTTCCCTCCTGGGCCCCCGGCCTCTCATTGTTTTCTGGAACCCGAGAAGGAGGAAGAGGCTGTTCCAAAACCTCGGCCAGCTCCTCGGAACCCTCTGAAACCTTGTCCCCTTGAGGGAAAACGGCTCTTGGGAAAGGGGGCTGACCTGGCTGGACGAAACCTCCGTGGGTCCCTAGGCTGGGTACGTAATGGGGGTAGGGAGCGCCCCTGTTTTTGTCTGTCGTCCGGGAGCCTGCCTCCCTTTGACTCCCCCAGGTCCTTTACTAGCTTCTCTAAATCTTCGCCAAACAACAGCTTCCCCTTAAAAGGAAGTCGGCTCAGGCGCGTCTTAGAGGAAGCATCCGCTGCCCAATTCCGTAGCCAAAGATACCGCCTAGCCGCCACCACCGAGGCCATGTTCTTGGCTAAGCTTCTGATGAGGTCATACTGACTATCCGCCAAATAGGCTGCTCCGGATTCCACCTTAGCCGAGTTGGCCTGTGTTTCAGCCGTTGATCCCTCTGTTGTCTGGATCTGTTGTGCCCACCTTAAACAGGCCCGAGCCACCCAAGCTCCTGATACGGAGGCCTGCAAGGCAAGAGCGCTGGTATCAAAAGCTTGTTTCAGGAGCGTATCCAACTTCCTGTCTTGAGCATCTCTTAGGGCAGTGGCGCCCTCAACTGGGATAGTGGTCTTCTTGGTGACTGCTGATACCGCAGCATCCACCCTGGGGGACTTGAGCAGCTCTTTATCTGACTCAGGAAGAGGGTAGAGGCGAGCCATGGTTCGTACCCCTCTCAGGCCTGATTCTGGTTGATCCCATTTCTCCTGTATCATCCGACGTACCACCCTGTGGACCGGGAAAACTTTCTGGGACCTTCTGATGGCCTGAATTAAGGGATCCTCTAATGCCTCGTCCTCTGTTGGGGAGTCTGAGGCAACATTGAGGGCTTTTAGGGACTCATTGATTAAAGAAGGTAGCTCTTCTCGGCGAAACACTCTAACAATGCGAGCATGGTCCTCCTCCGGGATCTCCCCTTCTTCCAGCTCCTCCTCTTCCTCCTCTAAATCCCTTTCAGAGCCCTCCTCCTCTGGAGTGTCTTGAGAAAGGGGGGGGGAGAATCTCTTCACTTATTAGCCTGGTGCGCTTGGCAGGGATCCCTGAATCCTGACCGCTTGCTCTCCTAGGTCTGGCTAACCTGGCTTCTGCTGGCGGACCTGTATCGCCTGGCCCGAGCCCCTGCTTGCGCATGCAGTAGGCTTGGTGAAGCAATAGGACGAAGTCTGGGGAGAAGAAATCTCCGACCCCCTCATCCACCGTGGAACGAGATAGAGGGGGTGCGAGAACCTCTGCGCTAGTAGCCGGAGGTAAATGGATCCCCCCCTCCGCCCCCAGGGAGTCCCCAGGCATCAGAGGTACTTGGGGCATGGACAAACTGATTTCCTGCTCTACGGAGGTAGAAACTGCCGCACACGCCCTGCAGATTCCCGTCTCCGAGGAGGTGCCCCTCCGTGTGCCACAGGATGGGCACTTTGACTTGGTAGCCATGCTCTCCAGGAGGCTCAGTGGAGCGGTGCTTAAGCGGCAGGCCTAAGCAATAAGCTGTAGTAGAGAAAACCAAAAACCAAACCCAAAGGTAAACCAAAAAGCCCCACTCAAGTGTAAAATTGCTGTAGGATGCAGAGATAGTTAACCCCAGTGCTGTCCCCTTCCTCAAATAAGGTCAGCAATTTCGGGGGCAAAGAGATGGCCTAGCAGTTGAAACAAAGGCAAACTCACAATGAGGTAATTTAAATTAAATAAAATTAAAAGTAACATGAAATGAAAGCAAAGAAATTACTGCCGACAAGGCTAATACTTGCTGTTTGTTGTGTTTATTCTGAGAAGCCACGATTCCTCTCCGTTGGCTCAACACGTGGTAGGCCGCGGCCACGTGGAGTCCGGAACGGAGGATCGCGCTTCTGCCCGCTGCCTTGTGCCCAGGCCGCTACCGCTGCGAGGAAGGGAGCGTGCTCCGCGTCGCCAACCGCTAGGGACGCCGCCGCTAGTGAGCCCTCCGAAGTTTAAAGGCTTCGATCGCCGGCTCCGGGAATCGCCACCGCACCCCGCTGCTCCAGAGGGGGGGGGCATCAATGTCCCACTCGCGTCGCTGCCTCCAGCGCTCAGCCGCCTCCGGGGCTTCGGCGCGAGGCAGGGCAGCTCCTCAAGGATGGTGCAATTAAACCCCAGCAGAGCAGGAAGGAGAGCTTTCTTCCCCCTGCAGCAGGCAGCTCCGGTATCCCCTTCGGTCTCCGGCCCGGCCAGAAGGGGAAGGAGGAGGAGGGGGGGAGGGGGGGAGAAGGAGAGATTGCAGGAAATTAAAGGTACAGGCAAGAAATAGAGGAAAACACAAGGTAAAAACAACTTCCTTAACTAAAATAAAGAAGGTAAATAACTAAATAAAATAATTAAACACATTAAACACATTAATTAAACAAATTAAATTAGGAGAAGGCAGGACTCCAGTAAGCCCTAGGCTTACGGAACCCTCCAGCTGCTTGGAGGCTGAGAATACTGGAGTTAGGGGGTGGTCCCAGTGGTATTTATACCGCTCCATCCCCAAAAAGGTTGGGCTCAGCCTCCAAGCTGCTGGAAGGGTTGCGCAACCCAGAAGTAAAGGGACTGGACTGGAGTGACGATAAGGAAAACAGCTTAGCCTTCTGTTTGTCCCTGTTCTTTCTACCTCTGGAAGTCATATGACGACAGGAGAGACAGGAATCTACATCGTGGTCTAGGCCTAAACATTTAAGGCACCAGTCATGCTTGTCAATGAAGGAAATGGTACTAGAATACTTGGAGTAATTTTTAAAACCACTCTGGGGCTTTTCCATATTTGGAAAAAGTATGGAGGCAAAATCGAACTGGACAATGATGCCCAGGAGGCAATGGGCCTCAAATGAAATTCTAAGGAAAAAATAGAAAAATATAGAAAAATAAAAATAGAACAAGAACCGGAATGACGGGTCAAATCAGTCGACAGGAAGGCAAACCTGTACTTCAACGGTACTACAGAAGAATTTTTAAAGTCTCTTGATGCGGCTGACAAGGACAAGGTCCCAATGACTCCACGGAAAAAAAAGACAACTGGGGAGACCAGGCAGGAAGGCAGCCACGCATGCATGGAGGAAATGCTCCCAAAAGCATTCCTATTAGATGCTGGGGAGTGTTCCCACACCGGTCTCCGTCGTTGCCATTGTCACCAATATGTGAAGACTGAAGTCCTGCTTGTTCCTGGAGGTCGGCTGGCTCCCCACTGAAGAGGACAGCAGCATAGTCACTCCCTTATGCATTTATTTCTTTTATTTTTATTTGTAATTTAAGTTACTGCCATTTTCCTTACTGCCATCTGAAGTCTGGCAAAGTTGACTTCCAGAAAAAGGACTCTCCCAAGTTAAGGAAAGCAGCTGGGGTAGAGAGGGGGAGGGACTTGACACCACCAGGTTCTTAGCAAATCACCAACAAATGTTCTTTTTCTTATGATCCTTATCTTTACAACCCCAATTCAGACTGCACAGAATGAAACAACCTCCATCTACTGGAGACTGAGAAATAATGGTGAGATCGAGGTTGCACAGATCCCTTTGTGCTATGATGTCAAAAGATCAAGCCAATGATTCTCAGTCTTCATCTGCTGGTAGGCATGTATAACCCATGTGTCTGGATGGGATTGGAGGAACAATAAGGAACTGTCTTTACCTGCTATTATTCACTTTATTTATCTTTTGCCCATCCATTTTTTAGGCAGGTGGCAAAAACTACATATGCAATATTTAATATATTACTTATATCACCTGCAGCACATATTAAAAGGATGTCAACTTGGCCCACACAAACATCAGTTAATTTGAAAAGCTCTCTACAGCTTCACAGTACTTAAACATAGCACATGAGATAACACTCTATGCAGCAGTGTGATGCTCCAGATCACTGGGCCGAGTGCATCAAAGTGGTAAATTTAAGTCCAGGAAGAGAGTGAAGACAACTGTTGCATCCATGGTGGCACCTGCAAGTTGGTGGCACTGAGAGCACATTTTGTAAACATCCTTGCAGCCCTTACATTGGTGTAGGCTCATGGAATCACTTGGTTATGCAGTTTAAGGAGGGGAACCAAATCAAAGATGGTGGGCAAATAGCAAAAGACAAACATGGTTTTATTTATTTGTAAAATCAATTACATGTTCCATAATTCAAGACTCCTTGCCTATCTGGCAGTGTTCCAAGCATCTACTGGACTTCAATCTTCTCCAAATTATGAAAGAATAACTGGGTATAACACAGTGTTTCAATGATAATGGCACAAACTGTCAAACAAGAGCCTACTTTGACAGCCTGAGATGGATTAGATAAAAGTACTATGGGGGAAGTGAATGTTTCCCCCGAGAAAAAAATATAAATATTGCCCTTTAGTAATATCTATTAGACCAACCAGAGGTAGAACTAATTTACCTTTCTACAAGCAGGACATAGTCCATTCTCATCTGTTCGGATACGATGCCAACAGAAGCGGCAGATCTGGTAGCCACAGGTACAGGGGAAGAAGTTTATATCATCGATCTCCAGGGGCTCCATGCAAAGGGGACATTCCACGGGGTCTTCCTTCACTTCAGGGCTGCGAGACATCTTCACAGTTCCACAGAGCACCAAAAAAAAAAAAAAAACGAACTAAGGTCCACAGTCGACTAAAAGAGCACTAATTTTTAAAATCCAGCAAATGAATTTCTGCAACAAAAAAGAAAAAACTCCAATAAGAAAAAAAAGCATAATAAAAATTACTATAAAAGAACCTACATTCTACAATGACATAAGAAAGCTACAGCTTTATTTTTATAAGTTTACATAAATTTAATACCTCAAATACATCATCAAATCAATAGTCCCATATTTTAAAAAAAGGGTAGACAAGAGCCATCAAACCAATGCGAACTCCTGGCAACCCAGCAGCCCATGGGTTTTCTTGGCAAGGTATGACCAGAAGTGGATTGCCAAACCTTTTCTTCAGAGGCAACGGAGGGTAAAGTGACTTGCCCAAAGTCACAAAGAGTGCCAATGAGAATCAAACCCCGATCTTTTGGGTACTAGGCTGTTTCTCTAACCATTAGGCTACTCTTCCACTCCAATAAGTCCACTACAGAGCCCAAAAATAGAAATAACCTATAAGCTGTGCCATCTATTTGAATGAGCTATCTTTATATGGAGTTATTTTCTTAATTATTTCATTCCACATGTAATTGCAAATTGCTTTGAATGCATGCGAAAAGCAGTCTATCAATCCAAATACACAAACTATAATAAATCCAAAATAGAAAATCCAATAATAGTATTAAACCCTAATTTTAAAAAAAAGGAAAAACAGAGATCTCATTCCATACATACCAAGCCAAACCTATATAAAAATATTACCATTCCAAGGTTAATTCAGAATGTGATTTTTCTAATAATTGATTCTTGATGATGGGGAGACAGAAATTTAGACAATTGCTCTACCTCAAAAAAACAAATTTATTATTTATTTACATTCTTTTATATACCGCGCTAGTCTGCATCAGTGCGGTTTACATTGAACAAACTGAAATTACATTGAACAGGGCATTATAACTTGGAGATAACTATTTTACAGGGAACATGGGCTATGGAGGGTTAAGTGGCTTGCCCAAGACCACAAGGAGCACCTGTGGGACTAGAAACCCCAGTCCTTCCGGCCCAAGGTTGCTGTCCTCTAGTGGGATTTGAACCTCCGACCTTCCGGCCTAAAGTACCTTGCCCCAACCACTAGGCCATTCCTCCACTCCAAATACTACTTCTGCTGATCAATCACTACATATCTGCAAGGATAATAATGAAAATAAAAAGCACAAATAACCAGTACTTTTGACATCAAAGACAAAATCTTCCTTCTTCAAATTTTGGGTTTCCCAAGCAATATCTGGATACATTTCCATTACTTGTCCCAAAAATGTTATCACATCTTGGAAAAAACAAATCGAAGATATCCAGTCCTGCTCCAATAAAAAGTAACTAAAAGTAGCATATTCAATATTTTGAGATTATGAACTTGAGGAAATATCTAAAGTTGTATTCTCATGAATTTCACTTCTCTGAAATTGAAGGGGCACTTAGCTCTTTCACTAGCTCACATAAATTAGAGAAATGATATCTGGAGTTTGGCAACTAGTACACCACCACTAACTGTGGTAGACGAGAGCTACTTTCTTTTTTAAAACAGCAGCTCCAACAGAGCACTAAAACATTTTAGCACCAACTAAAGCTTCCAAGTGGAGGAGTAGCCTAGTGGTTAGAGCAACTGCCTAGTACCCAGAAGATCAAGGGTTTGATTCCCACTGGCATTCCTTGTGACCTTGGGCAAGTCACTTTACCCTCCATTGCCTCGGAAGAAAAAGCCTGGCAATCTACTTACAGTGCTACATTGACAAGAAAATCCACAAGCAGCTGGGTCACCAGGACTCAGCACCGACTTGACTGTAAAAAAGTAAAAAAAACACAAAAAAAGCATCAACTCAACGGCATTTGGAAGCTAACTCCTGGTAACCTTGTGGACAGCTGTCCATGTTGCAGATATCCCCTGGATTTTCCTGGCAAGGTGCAACCAAAAGATCGTCAGGCCTTTCTTCCATGCACCTGGTATTCTAAGGTAGTCTCCAATCCAATTACTAACCAGGCCTCATTCTGCTTAAATGAACAGTCTTCCAGAATATTGGGCTTGATTTTATATATGTGAAGAAAGAGCACCTGTAACAGGTGTTCTCCAGGGACAGCAGGAATCAGTCCTCACATATGGGAGAGGTCGATGCCAAAGGAGCCTGCACAGAGGCATCTCCCCAGCTTTCAAGAACGCCTTTGGGAAATGCACCAGGCATGTATGGTCCACTTCCCGCCCGAGGGCACCATCTTGCTCAGTCATATGACATAGTTAAGACATCAAAAAACAAATTGGTATAGTTAAGGCAATTCTACGGGGAGGAGGGAGGGTTGCGAGGACAGATTCCTGCTGTCCCTGGAGAACACCTGTTACAGGTAAGTAACTACATTTTCTCCAGGAACAAGCACAAAGTCAGTCCTCACAAATGGGACTCACTAGTTACAGGCTACCAACAACCTGTAGAAAAGACACGTTCAAGCCGTGAGTAGCAGCCAGTGAGTCCGAAGGACAACTCTGAAAGGACCCCAGTGTTCAGGGAGAACCATCACTCCAGTAGCCTGAACACAGAAGGGTCAGAGTTGCCTAAATCCTGAAAAGATTATGGAGTATGGCCTGGCCGAAGGCGCTGTCCCGTCAGGACTCCCTCTCCAGGCAATAGTGATCTGCAAAGGTGTGGACTGAAGACCAGGTGGCAGCCTGGAAGAGGTCTGTCATCAGGACAGAGCACAAGTTTACAACAGAGGTCACCATAGCCCTGATGCGGAGAGACATGACTAGGTGCTCCAGCGGGAGCTCAGCCTGTTCACAGGCAAGGGCAATGCAGTCTGCAAACCAGGTGGATACGGTCCGCTTGGTCACTGCCTCCCCCAGCCGGCTGGGGTCATAGGAGATGAAGAGCTGGGAGGCTTTGCGGTGGCCCTGGGTATGCTGCAAGTAGAAGGACAAGGCCCTTTTTCAGTCCAGAGTATGAAGTATAGCCTCCACGTTGCTGGCTTGAGGCCGTGGGAAGAAGGTGGGGAGCACCACCTCCTGATTGAGGTGGAAGGAGACGACCACCTTCGGCAGATATTTGGGGTGCATGCAAAGCATGACCTATTCTTATAGAACCTCATATATGGTGGCTCCGCCACCAGAGCCTAGAGCTCGCTGACCCTGCAAGCAGAGATGAGCGCCACCAGGAAGGCGACCATCCAGGAGAGGTACCGCAGGTGGCTAGGGGCTCAAAAGATGGCCGGGTGAGCCACGTCAGCACTACATTAAGGTCCCATTCCACCAGGGACGGGTGGATTGGGGGCTTCGAGAGCAGTAGGCCCTGCAGAAAGTGGGTGACAAGGAGCTGAGCTGAGAGAGGTTTGCCCTTAATAGGGTGGTGGTATGCTGAAAGGGCACACAGGTGCACCATGACTGAGTTGGACTTTAATCCGGCATGGGAGAGGTGCAGCAGGTATTGCAGGACTAGCTGCACCATGCAGGAGACGGGGTCTGCCCGTTTCTCCGAGCATCACACAGAGAATCTTCGCCACTTGAAGGCGTAAGCAAGTCTTGTGGAAGACTTGCGGGAGGCCGGCAAGACCTCCTCTACCTCCTCCAAGAGATTAAAGGGAGCTAAGGCTACCCATTCAGCAGCCATGCTGTTAACACCAGAGATCCCAGGTTGGTGTGAAGGAGGGAGCCCTCTTTCTGAGTCAGCAGCCCCAGGGAGTTCCCAAGAGGGTATTGGGATTCCATCGCTAGGCGGAACAGCAGTAGGAACCATGGATACCTGGGCCACCGGGGGGGCTACCAGGAATAGTGACACCCTGTCCTGAAGGACCCTGAATACAGTCTTGGCGACTGTGACGTAGGTGGGAAGGCGTACAGAAGCCTTTCTGACCACGAGATAAGAAAGCGTTCACCGCTACCCGGGATGGCTGAGGTTGGTGGGAGCAGAAGCAGGTCAGCTGGGCAGTGGCTGGGCTGGCAAAGAGGTTCATCTGGGGGGTCCCCCAGAGCCAGAATAGCTTGCGGGCTACTCGGGGGTTTAGCTGCCATTCGTGCAGTTGCAGGACTCTGCTTAGCCTGTCCACAAGGACGCTGTCTTGGCCTGGCAGGTAGATCGCTCTCAGGAGCGTCCCCTGGCTGATTGCGTATGAGCAGTGGGCATAGTAGCCCATGCCTCCCTGTCTGTTCACGTAGAACATCACCACTTGGTTGTCCGCTGTATGAGCACCGGCCGGTGCTGGAGATGGTGGTGGAAGGTCATGAGTGCCAGGAATATGGCTCCAAGCTCCAAGAAACTGATCTATTGTTGGGTTTCGGCCCAGGACCAGATGCCCTGTGTGCGGAGGTTCCTGCAGTGGGCTCCCATGGTGAGAACCTGCTGAGGAGTGAGGGATTGGAAAGGTATGCCTGCCCACAGGTGTTGCATGGTCTGCCACCAGCAGAGCAACTCTGCCAGAGAGCGGGTCACGTCCTGGAGCAGCTGGTGGCCTGTGTCCAATGACACATGAGGCACCACTGAACCACCCTCATGTGAAGGCGGGCGTTCGGTGTGAAGTGTACTGTCGAGGCCATGTGGCCGAGCAGGCAGAGTATGCTGCGTGCCAACTCGGAGAGTCTGCCCTAGACTTTTGCGGCCAGGACCATGAGCTCTCCTATTGTTGGACAGGAAGGCCTTTGCCTGGAGGGTATCCGGGTGCGCCACAAGGAACTCCAAGCTCTGTGTTGGGGAGAAGTGGAACTTGGGGTGATTTATCATGAACCCCAGATATTGCAGGACAATGACGGTATGGCTTGTGGCCTGCTGCACCTCGGTGGCTGTATCCCCTCTGATGAGCCAGTTATCGGTAGGTAACCACGACTGCCAGGCACTTTGTGAAGAATCTGGGTGCGGAGGCGAGCCCGAAGAGTAGTACACCCTGTATTGGTAGTGGTCGCCCCCAACTATGAACCTGCGGTATTGTCTGTGTCTGGGATGGATGAGGATGTGGGGTATAGGCATCCTTTAGGTCCAAGGAGCATAGCCAGTCTTCCTGATGGAGGTATGGCAGCAAATGTTCCAAGGGAGAGCATCTTGAATTTCTTCTACACCAAGAACTTGTTTAGGGCTCTGAGGTCTAGAATGGGCCTTAGGCCTCCTGTCCTGTTGGAAACAGGATACTGGACTTGATGGACATTGGTCTGACCCAGAATGGCATATCTTATGTCCTTTTGGGGATGAGGAAATACCTGGAGTAGAACTCCCTGCCCAGTTACTGATGGGGCACTGGTTCCATAGCCATGTCCCGTGAGTTCCTGCAGTAGCAGGCCTAATGCAGGGGAATCCTGGGGGGGCTCTCCCGGAAAGAATGGATGGGGCATCTGGTCCAGGTGGAGGAGGTAACCCTCTCTGACAACCTGGAGTGCCCAGGTGTCGGTGGTGATGGTTGACTATTGGTGGGCAAAGTGAGCCAGATGTCCCCCTGTGGGCTGCTGATCTCCTGGAGGGGGAAGAGGCTATGCCCAGCAAGTCAAAGGCTCGGCCCAGGCTGGGGCTGGGGCCTTTCTGCTTGGGAGGTCTTTGTCCAGGTCCTCGAGGGCACTGCTGAGGGGTCTGTGGAGCCTAGTTCTGCTGGTAGCTGCGGAATCCCAGACCCTTCCTGGAGAAGGGCAGTTTCTTCCCGGGGGCCTTACGCTTGGGGCCCAAGGACGTTTTCTTTGAGAACTGGGTCCTTGTCACGTACTCAGCCTCGGGTTCTGCAGCTTTGTCTACCATGCCCTTGCCAAAGAGATTCTCTCCCAGGCAAGAGATGTCCAGGAGCTTTTCCTAGACCCCTGCTCAAGGTCGGAGGATTGGAGCCAAGCCTGTCTCCTGGCGCCTATACAGGTGCCAGCGACCTGGCCCATGGTCTCAAAGCCATCGTAGATGGCCCAGGTGATAAACTTCGAGCAGTCTGCGGCAGTTTTGGCCAGCGTCTCTAACCTCTGAAGGGGTTCCCCGGAGAGGCCGGTGGAGTAGCCCTTGTTCCTTCATTGTGTCCCTGAGGAACGTACCCATGTAGAGGAGGACCCAGCAGCCCAGCACGGAGCCCTGGCAGCATTTTTTGCTGAGACTCCCGAAGCACCGGGCCTCCCTGCCAGGGGACGTCGAGGAATGTGTCTTTGGGCTTTGAAGCAGATGAATGGCTGACTCGATCACCATGGAGTTGTGTGGTAATTGGCTCTGCAGAAGCTCGGGCTCAGGCAGACTTTATACATAAGGTTGAGCCAGCAACCGACTCTGGGTACTGTAGCTGGTGTCTCCCACATATGTAGGAGCAGCCTCTCAAGGATAGCCGGGACTAGCACCAATAGGGTCTCCTTCGGGACGCGGTGTGTAAGGGGGGAGTCGAATTGGAGGATCTCGAGATCCTCCGACCGAGGGTAGTCTGCTGGCATAGTGATGAAAGCTAGAGCTCTGGCCATGTCCGCATGAAGTCAAGGAAAGCTTTGTCTTCGGGCGGGGACTAACAACGGGCACCCAGACAGGATGGGTCTGATGGAAGGTCTCGATGCCTCCGGGTGTCCAGGGAAGTATCAACCTCCGATTCCCAGTCAGAGTTGTTGAGGTGGACTCGACAATTGACCGGACCGCAAATGTGACCTCCGTCGGTGATCAGCCCAGGCAAGGGAGCTCTAGGGGATCAACTCAATGCCAGGGGAAGTCCTTGAGGTCGAAATTCCAGTGTTTCTGACAGATGAACTGGCAGAGCTGGACAGCACTGTCTGCCGAGTGGCCAAGAAGGCAGAAAAGCAGCACTCCAGGGCCTCCATCCCGGATGGAGTCACAGCAATTGGCAAGGACACCGAGGGTATTGGGTCCGGCACAAGTGGAGGAGGAGAGTCCCTGATGGGGATGGCCAAGGGGACCTGGGGCAGATCGCTGAGGTCCATCGAGTTCTTCCGGGAAAGTTTTGACGGCCACTGCTGCTCCAACACCTCATCTTCCTTGGGGGGGCTCAGAGATCTTGCGCAGGACTTACCTACCTTACCTGAGTCTCATGAGGAGTCCCACAAGACTTTCTTCTTTGGGGACACCCGGTCAGAGGACTCGCAGCCCCGGCTGGTGACCACAAAGTCAATGTGCGGCCCTGGTGTCTCGGACTGGACCCTGGAAGGGGTTTCCGAGGCAGAGTATAATCAGAACATCTGGTTGTACTTCTTCTGCCTACTTTTGACTGCCTTGGGGGTCAGCCTCTTGCAAGACCCGCAAGTCTCCGGGTTGTAGTCAGGACCGAGACTACAGAGACAGCAGTTGTGTGTATCAGTGATAGAAAAATTATTGGAACACCAATCGCGCTTTTTAAAGCCACTGACCATCAGGGGAAAAAGAGCCCTGGCGAGGTCGAAGACCCAAAGAACTTCCAGTGGAAAAAGGGTATGAATCATGCTAAATGAAAAATTCATGGGCCCGAGGACATGGTGCCAAGGCAAGTGAACTCAGAGGCAGGAAAGGGTCTGACTGCAGCCGGAGAGAGAAAACATTACGCTGAGAAAAAAAAAATTCAACTTTTTCCAGGGGATTAGTCACACGCCTGTTGTGACCCACAGAGAAAAGGAGACTGAGCAAGATGTCACCCTTGGGTTGGAAGGGGACCATGCATGCATGGTGGCATCTCCCAAAGGCGTCAACATCACCCATATGTGAGGACTGACTTCCTGCTTGTTCCTGGAGAACAATTTAAATCCCTACTAGAACTTCTAAACAGAAATGCGTTCTCTCAACTGCAGGACAAAACAGCAAATCATTTACATAAAAGTAAGCTGTAGAAAGTTCAAATAATTATAAAAGGATCCTTTAGAGCCGGGGTCTCAAACACGCGGCCCGCATGCGGCCCGCGACGCCACGCTCACCTGATGATTATATTTTGAAATGCAGCGCCGGCAATCTCGTCTTCTAGACTGAGAGTCTACAAAGTCCTCTTCTCACGAGTCTGCCCTCAACCAATAGGAGACAGGGAGGAGGGGGAGGGGGGGCAGAAGCAGTCTGAGCAGCCAGCCCAATGCCACGAGGCACCACGCGCCCTCATCCATTCCCTGCCCTGCTGCAGTTAGTCGGCCTGTGCTTGTTCCAGTGTGCACAGCTCTCCGCGGACAGGTAAGGAGAAAGCAGTCTGCCCTGCCCCCGGAATTCCCCAATGTTAGCCAGCCCTGCCTCCATCAGTCCCTCTCCACTTCGGCTTTCAGAGCCGCGAAGGGAGAGCTTCTCCCTCGTGACTCTGTTAAGCTTGCCGGGGCAGATGGGAAATTTCCCATAAGCCCCAGCAGGCTTAACAGAGTCGCAAGGGAGGAACTCTCCCTTCGCGGTTCTAAGCCGAAGCGGAGAGGGACTGAGGCAGGGAGGGAAGCAGGCAGGGAGGGAGGGCTGGCTCTGCCGGGCAGGGGGGGCCCCGTGGGACATTCGATTTTGCCGCGGCAGCAGCCAGCTTCTTTTTTTTTTTTTCTTTTTTTTTTTTTTAAGTTTTAATTTTTCATGGGCAGATGGGGGGGGTTAGGGCTGGTAATGTGCTGTGGGCAGATGGGGGGGTTAGGGCTGGTAATGTGCTATGGGATGATGGGGGGGTAGGGCTGGTAATGTGCTGTGGGATGATGGGGGGTAGGGCTGGTAATGTGCTGTGGGATGATGGGGGGGGTTGGGCTGGTAATGTGCTGTGGGATGATGGGAGGTAGGGCTGTTAATGTGCTGTGGGATGATGGGGGGGGTTTAGGGCTGGTAATGTGCTGTGGGATGACTGGGGGGGTTAGGGCTGGTAATGGGCTGAGTGGAAGGGGGGCTTGAACTGCAAATGGATGATGGGGAGGGGGGCTTGGAATGGACATGGGCTGTGAGGGGAGGGAGCTAGGGTTGGAAATGGGCTGAGTGGGGGGAGCTAGGGTTGGAAATGGGCTGATGGCGGGCTAGGACTGGAAATGGACTGATGCAGGGACTAGAAAGGAGCGGATGCTGGATGGGGCTGGAACTAGAAGGGAGCTGATGTTGGGGGAGGATTAGAATGGGATGGAGCTGGGAAAGTGAAATGGAGAGGGGAAAAATATTTTGTGCGGGAAGGAAGACAAATCTACAATTGGTCAGGTATTGGGAGAGTAAGTGGGGATTGAGGATGGAGGGGTAATATTTGAGTGGATAAAATAGGAATGAGGAAAGAGCAAAAGGAGAAAGATTAGTATGTTAAAGTAGATGTAGAGAGAGAATGGAAAAAAAAACTAGAAGAGAGAAGAAAGGACAAATGGACAGCAGACGATGGAGAGTTAGCAGAAGACACGAAGAAACCATAAGAAAGTGGCTGGAACAATTGCAACTGAAAAAAAAATGCACAAAAGGTAGAAAAATCTCTTTTTATTTTGAATTTATTAACTGGAATATGTCAGCTCTGGGAAATGTGCATCGTTAACGTCTGCGCTTTGTTACTACAAGAGGAAATTAATTTATAGTTTTATTTCTACAGTGTTGTTGTACATTCCAAGTTTGGCTTTTGGGGTTCCCAATTTAATTATTGTCTTCCTGTTTCTAAATTGTGATTCCTTGTTTGATGGTGTATGTTCTGCATGTGTAACTGAGCTGAGGTATTCTGTTTATGTAATTCCTATTTGACATTGCTACTTGTTCTCTTTTCCCAGTAGGTCATGTATTGTTGTTCTCTGAAATGTATTGATTTAATATTTGCAGTGTTGCCTTTTGATAGGTAGGGTCTGGTACTTTGTGAGTCCTGGTAGTGCTGTTATGATATGGCGGGTTTGCTATGGGTTCTAAATGGGCAGTGTTTGTAGTAGTTCCTAATGTGCCTGGCAGTTGGCACTGGATTATAGTAATATAGAAATCTTTTAGTCTTTCTTTATCCATACACTCATTAAGAGGCATGTTTACTAAAAGTTAGTGTATGGTAACATTATGCAAATATTTATGCAAATGAGGCCCCTTATGCAAATGAGGCCCCGTGTCTTATGCGGCCCACGGGTTACTTTACAAGTCCTCATTTGGCCCTCAAAGCAATTTGAGTTTGAGACCCCTGCTTTAGATTATACAAACAGGCTAAAGTGAAACTAAATATATTGTAAGACACCAGTGCAATGAGAATTCTCTTATGTCCAAGGGCTTATACTATTGAAAGAGAGGGGGTGCTCCCAGATGCACCCTGCCAAGAAAACCAAATAATAACCACAACATGGGCAGCTATCTACAGGGTTGCAAGGAGTCAACATCAACTTGATAGCGTTTAACAATATAGCTTACAAAATTAATGATAAATAGCATCTCCTCTGAATCCTTTCTGAAATGGAAATAATATTTTTAACTTTCAAAAATTTCTTCCTAATTTAACCAAATCAGTTATATATATATTTATTTAACATTTCTTATATACCGACTTTCAGTGGTATCAAAGCAGTTTACATTGAACAAAAACAAGAATTACATGGAAAATGGTACAACTAACTGGGTAAAGGCAACTTAAATCGCAATGCGATTAACTATTTACATTTTAGCTGAAAGGCAGTAAAGCATAGTTACTCACCTGTAACAGGTGATCTCCGGGAACAGCAGGAATTTAGTCTTCACATATGGGTATCATCGGTACCAACGGAGCCTGCACGGGAACGCTCCCCAGCGTCCAATTAGAAAGCATTTGGGAGCATCCTACAGCGCCTGCGTGCTGCCTTCCCGCCTTTCCCAACTGCCTCTCTCCAGTTGAGTTTAAAGCTGAGACAAAGAGAGAGAGAGAGGGAATGAGAAAGAGATAGAGAGATGCAACTCCTAGGGGAGGTAGGTGGCTTGTGAAGACTAAATTCCTGCTGTTCCCGGAGATCACCTGTTACAGGTGAGTAACTATGCTATCTCCAGGAACAAGCAGGAATGTAGTCTTCACATATGGAGACTCCCTAGCTTTAGATGCCAGGGAAAGACCCCAGAAGTTGTGTGTCCCTGTGAAAGGACTCCACTTCCCCCCATGGATCTCTGGCATCCAACCAGGGATGGTGGGTAGGAGTTGATTAAGTATGGAACAGGTGTTGGAGAACAGCCTGACCAAACAAGGCATCCCGGCGGGAGTCCTTGTCCAAGCAGTAATGGGCTGTGAAGGTATGAACAGAGGCCCAAGTGGCTGCTCGACAGATGTCGTCGATAGACACAGAGTGCAGATGAGCCATTGAAGCTGCCATGGCTCTCACATTGTGAGCTGTGACATGGTCCTCTAGAGCAGGGGTTCTCAACCCTGTCCTCGGGACCCACCTAGCTAGTCGGGTTTTCAGGATAACCACAATGAATATGTATGAGAGAGATTTGCATACACTGCCTCCATTATATTACGGGTATTGTAGAGCACGATACCCGTACCGACGAAGTCAGTACCGGGGGGAATCGGTACCGGTGTATCGGTACCAGAAGGCATAGCATGACTGGGTGCCGGCAAAGCAGACGCCGATGTCGATGATGTTGGTACCGATACCGGTGCCGGTACCGGTTTAAGTGTCTGACGCGGTTCTGAGGCCGCAAGGAGAGCCACCAGACTGCGTTCAATAGCCAGGAACCTCTAGTCTATCGACGCTGCCGATGCCTGGGTATCGGTACCGGAGAAAGCAGCCGGTACCCCAGAGCATGGCACCAGTAGTTCTGCCGAGGTTGAGGCCTC
This sequence comes from Ichthyophis bannanicus, assembly GCA_033557465.1. NCBI lineage: Eukaryota > Metazoa > Chordata > Amphibia > Gymnophiona > Ichthyophiidae > Ichthyophis > Ichthyophis bannanicus. Next base: position 409,122,104 of record CM066036.1, on the reverse strand, counting down.
GAGAACATCCTGGAGCCCTGATAATGCTTTGGAAGCCAAAGCCTCCCGCCAGGGCAATTTTGCCGGTAAGCACCCTCAAGGGCAACGCCAGAGGCATCTCGATGCTTGGAAGGAGATCTACCCTTTGAGGACCGGCCAGACTTATGTTTAGTTACCCGAGATCCAAGGGAGGAAGACGAAGCCCTGGAAGACGTCGATGCCACAGAAGCTGCATCGGAGGGAAAAAGGGTGCTGAGCTTAGCAGCTTGGTTTTGTCGACCCCTCTTGGACATCATGGCACAAGCCATACACTCCGAGATGGAGTGGTCAGGACCTAAATATTTAAGACACCACTCATGGGTGTCGGTGACGGAGATGGTACCGCCACACTTGGTGCACTTTTTGAAACCTGAAGAGGGTTTTTCCATAGTGGAGGAAATTTTGGGCCTAAGGCCCAAAATGGCACTTGCACCTTAAAAAGAAAAGTTTGGAAAAATATACTATATTATTTTTTTATTTTTGTTTTTAAAAAGAAAGAAAGAAGAACTGGCGGTACCAGTATAGCGTCGAGGAAAGCAGACGCGACCACAAAAAGAAGGAGAATAAGGAAAAATTTTCTGCGGTGACAGGAACGACAACCTGCTGGCTCCGTGGAAAACGAAGAACTGGAGAGAGGCAGTTGGGAAAGACAGGAAGGCAGCACGCAGGTGCTGTGGGATGCTCCCAAAAGCTTTCTAATTAGACGCTGGGGAGCGTTCCCACGCAGGCTCCGTCGGTACGGACAATACACATATCTGAAGACTACATTTCTGCTTGTCCCTGGAGATAGTAGTTTTGAACTGATCATAACATTTATAGTGCAAGCATTTACAATAATCAAATGTATTATATTACATCTTGGAAATATATAGGCATAAAAAAAATATATAATAATATTAGTGTATCGTAGATTTAATATGGTCTTGTTTGGCGATGGGTAAGTAGTGGGGCTTGACAATATGTTTGGGACTAAAAGAGGATTTTGGTTATGTTGGGTATATTTTGTGCTGGTCTGCTAAGTTGCCAAAATGTTCAGAGAATAAGTGGGTTTTAATTTCCTAAAAGGAAAAAGGTGTTGGGCTTTATTGTTCATCATCAGAAAAGTGTACCACTGTGACAATTAAACAACTTACTAAGAATGCAAATCAAGCCATTTGCCACTAATGTGTATGCATTATCACAAAGATAAAGCACAGTTACTTACCTGTAAACAGGTGATCTCTGGGAACAGCAGGAATAAGTCTTCACATATCGGTATCATCGGTACCGACGGAGGCTGCGCGGGAACGCTCCCCAGCGTACAGTAAGAAAGCTTTTGGGAGCATCCCACAGCGCCTGCGCGCTGCCTTCCCGCCTCTCTCCAGTTCGAGTTTTAAAGCTGAGACAAAGAGAGAGAGAGGAAAGGAAAGATAGATAGAGAGATACAACTCCTAGGGGAGGTGGGTGGGTTGTGAAGACTTATTCCTGCTGTTCCCAGAGATCACCTGTTACAGATAAGTAACAGTGCTATCTCCAGGAACAAGCAAGAATGAGTCTTCATATATGGGGACTCCCTAGCTGCAGATGCCAGGGAGAGACCCCATGGTTGTGTGCCCTTGCAGAGGGCTCCACTTCCCCCCCATGGATCTCTGGCATCCAACCAGGGTAGGTGGGTAGGAGTTGATTAGGAATGGAACAGGTGTTTGAGGATAGCCTGACCAAACGAGGCATCCCGGCGGGAGTCCTTGTCCAAACAGTAATGGGCTGTGAAGGTATGAACCGAGGCCCAGGTGGCCGCTCGACAGATTTGGTCGATGGACACAGAGTTTAGATGAGCCATTGAGGCTGCCATGGCTCTCACATTGTGAGCTGTGACATGGCCCTCCAGAGAAATGCTCTTACTCTGGTAGGCGAAAGAAATACACTGAGCAATCCAGTTGGACAGTGTTCTCTTAGAGACTGGAAGTCCTAAATGGGAAGGATCAAAAGCAACAAAGAGTTGAGAAGACTTTCTATTTTGCTGTGTTCTTTGTAAGTAGAAAGCAAGAGCTCTCTTACAATCCAAGGTATGAAGATTCCTCTCTGAATTTGATGCATGATGTCCTGGAAAAAAGACAGGTAAATATACCTCCTGCTTCAGATGAAAAGGCGAGACCACTTTAGGCATAAAGTGTGGATTGGTCCTGAGGACTACCTTATCATGATGGAACCTTGTATAAGGTGGATTAGCCACCAAAGCTTGCAACTCACTGATGCAGCGTGCTGAGGTGACTGCAATGAGAAAAACAACTTTCCAAGAAAGAAATTTCAAGGAGGTGGTGGCTAAAGGTTCAAAGGGTGGCTTCATAAGCTGGCCAAGAACCAGGTTTAGGTCCCATGCCACTGGAGGTGGTCTAATGGGATGTTTAGTTAAAAGAAGGCCTCTCATGAATCTTACTTTAAGAGGGTGAGAGGAAATAGGTTGTCCATTGAGAGGCTTGAGGGACGCTGCAATAGCACTCAAATGGACTCTTACTGAATTTGTTTTCAGGCCTGCATGGGATAGATGCAGGAGATACTCTAGTAGAGAATTCAAAGGTATTGCAAGAGGGTTTAGACCCTTCTCTGAACACCAAATGGTGAATCTTTTCCATTTGAAAGCATAGGAACGTCTAGTAGAAGGCATCCTAGAGGCATGAATAACATGAATAACATGAATAACTCCGATCTGTCCTATCATACACACATTTCTCACATTACTAAAACATCCTTTTTCTTCCTTCGTCAGCTCCGCTCTGTTCGTCCCTTTCTCTCCCCCTCTGCACTCACTACCTTGGTGCTTTCCCTGGTTATGTCCCGTGTGGATTTTTCCAACTCACTTTTCATTGGTCTCCCCAAATCCCAACTGAATCGCTTGCAACGCATCCAAAATACTGCAGCACGCCTCCTTACGCACACCTCTCTCCGCGATCATATTACACCTCAGCTATTTCATCTTCATTGGTTGCCTGTCCCCTTCCGCACCACTTTCAAACTATTAACTCTGGTCCATAAAGCCTTCCATGACAGCACCCCCCAGTACCTATCAGATCTCCTCTACTTTCATTCTCCCAGATACACCCCTCGCTCTTTTCACCTCAACCGTCTCACTTTGCCTTCCCCCTCCCGTGCTCATCTACAATCCACTCGTTCCTCTGCCTTTTTTTTTGCTGGCCCCGCCCTTTGGAATTCTCTCCCTTCCTCCCTCCGTTTAGAACCCCAATACAATGTCTTTAAGCAAAATCTCAAGACCCACCTGTTTTCCCTAGCGTTTAATCTTCCCTCTCCTTTTGTGTGACTCTACTATCCTCTCTCCTCCTCCTTCTGACGCTCCCCCATGTTGTTCTGTCTCGTCCTGCCTCCTCTCTTCTACTATCCTTTTTAAAAAAAAAAATTGTACATTTCTTTTCCTTCTCGTTGGCCTTGGCCTTCTTTTACCAAAATTGTTTTAATTGTACACCGCCTTGGTTATTTCAGAAAGGCGGTTTTTATCAAATAAACAAACATAAACATAAACATAAACATCTCTGACTTGTTGAGAGAGATGAAAATCTTGAAGGTCTAGGCCCTCAGCAACCAAGCCCTGAGATGGAGCGACTGGGGGTTTGGGTGCCACAATGTTCCCTGCTATGTGGTGCTATGAGGATTATGGTCCCTCGATCTCTCTGAAGCTTGAATAGTGCTTTGGGAATTAGGGGAATTGGTGGAAAGGCATAAAGGAAGTCTTGACCCCAGTGAAGGAGGAAGTCTTGACCCCAGTGAACGAGGAAGGCATCCTTGGCCTGAACTCCCTGACACGGAATTCTGGAACAGAACCGGGGAAGTTTGGCATTTCACGGACTTGCAAAGAGGTCTATGTCCGGGGTTCCCCAAATTCGAAAAATCCTGGCTACCTGGTCCATGTGGAGGGACCACTCGTGTGGGAGCAGAACTCGACTGAGTCTGTCTGCCCAAGAGTTTTGAATACCTGAAAGATATACTGCCAGAAGATGGATGTGATGCACTCTGGTGAAGGCCCAGAGTCGCAAAGCTTCGTTGCAAAGCGACAGAGAGCCAGTCCCTCCCTGCTTGTTTACATAGAACATGGCTACTTGATTGTCCGTATGGATGAGGACTGTCCTGTAGCTGAGCAGGGAATGGAACACTCTGAGAGCTAAGAATATTGCTCTGAGTTCCAATAGATTGATATGCAGAGAAGTCTCCTGTGGAGACCAGATGCCCTGGGTGGAGAGATCTTGCAGATGAGCTCCCCAACACTTTGGAGAAGCATCTGTTGTGAGAGTTGCTTGGGGTAGCGGTTGCTGAAAAGGGGACCCCAGCAACAGGTTTTGAGAGGACTTCCACCACTGGAGAGACCAAAATAGACGACTGGATTTGCTATTTTGTCTGACAGGCAACCTGATGCCTGAGTCCATTGGGTAGACAAAGTCCATTGAGCTGCCCTCATGTGAAGGCGAGCATATGGAACCACATGCACGGTGGATGCCATGTGGCCTAATAGTTGTAACATCTCTCGAACAGTTAATTGGGACTTTAACTGAATCTGGGAGGCTAACTGCACCAGACGTAGGCAACGGGCCTGAGGAAGATAGGCCCTTGCAGTTGTGGTATCCAGGAAGGCCCCTATGAATTCCAGAGACTGAGTAGGGGTGATATTGGATTTTGGGATGTTTATTACTAGTCCCAAATACTGAAGGATACGCATTGTGCAGGTTAGACAAGTCTGGGCCTCTGACTGGGATGGGGCTCGAATGAGCCAGTCGTCCAGATATGGGAATACGAATATTCCTAGAGTGCGGAGAAAATGCAGCTACTACTGCCATGCATTTCGTGAACACCCTTGGTGCAGAGGCCAGAACGAAAGGAAGCAACCTGTATTGGTAGTGCTTTCCTTGAAAAAGGAACCGAAGGAACCTTCTGTGTGTTGGATGGATGAGGACAAGAGTGTACGCATCCTTGAGATCTAGAGAACAAAGCCAGTCCTGACTCTGAAGGTATGGAAGCAGAGCCCCTAGAGAAATCATTTTGAATTTCTCCTTGAATAGAAACTTGTTCAATTCTCTGAGATCTAATATGGGTCTGTAGCCCCCTGTTTTCTTTGGGATAAGAAAATAAGGGGAGTAGAACCCTGAGCCCTGTTGAAGAAGAGGTACTTCTTCTATTGCCCCTTGGGCAAGAAGGGTAGCAATCTCCTGACCTCGAAGGTTGAGGAGAGATGTTGGAGCATTGAACTGTTTCACCATGGTGTGAGGAGGAAGGTTTAAGAAGTGAAGCTTGTATCCTTCCTTTATAATGGAGAGGGTCCATTGCTCTACTGTGATTTGCTCCCATCTGGGAGCAAAATAAGTCAACCTTCCTGGAATGGTGAGGGGCTCTGGGTTTCCCAGAGCTAGAAAGGCTAAGTTCTCTAGTTGCAAGTCAAAGGCCCTGAGGAGGTTGAGGCTGCTGGGCTGTGGTAGGCCTGGCAGCCTTGGACTTGGCCTGTTTAGGTGGTTGCTGACGCTTTGCAGCAAAACGACCTGCAGAAGATGTCTGAACAATCTTTTCTTAACAGGGGCAGAGGTAGACTTTGAAAGTCGATCCAAAGCAGAGTTCTCAGCATCCATCTGAGTGGCCTTTGCTTGCCAATCCCTGCCAAAGAGGTTTTCACCTGTACAAGGAAGGTTTCCCAACTCGTCTTGGACCCAGAGTTCCAAATCAGAGGCTTGTAACCAAGCAATTCTGCGTGCACCTATGGCAATAGCCGTGGCTCTGCTTACACACTCAAAAGAGTCAAAGGCTGCACAGTTGGAGAATTTGGAAACATCTTGAGCATTTTTGAGCCAAGTGAGAAATTACTGCCTTTTATCTTCTGAAATAAAAGGAGCTAAAGTCTGCAGATGATCTGTGACTTTTTAGAAACATCCCCATATAGAGACTATAGGAGTTGATTCTGGCAGCAAGCATATTGGCCTGGAAAATCCTTCGGCCAAAAGCATCTAGAGTCCTACATTCACGTCCTGAAGGGTTAGATGAGTGTCTCTTTGCACTCTTTATTTTCTTCATAGCAGACTCAACCACAATAGAGTGGTGAGTAAGCTGAGTCTTATGAAAACCAGGACAGGGAGGGACACGGTACATGGTGTCTAACCTGCGAGAATGAGGAGAGGTGGTGAGAGGAGTCTCCCACATGCCCAACATGAGATCATAGAGGATCTCATGAATAGGTAGGGTAGCTGCTTCCTTAGGAGCCTTAGGATATTGCTAAATATCTAATTGCTTGGCTCTAGGCTCTGACTCAGAGGCCACTGTGATGGAGAGGCCTCTAGCCACTTCCCTAATGAAGTCTTGAAAAGACAAGTCCTCTGGAGGAGACATTCTTCGTTTTGGAGAATCAGACTCCTGAGGAAGAAGCACCGGTGCATCGACAGAAGCCTCCGACTCATCAAAGTCTTCTGAGGAATCAAAGTATCGCCTGTCTGGATGCTCCTGTAAAGCCCGATATGCGTACCGAGTGGGATCGACATCGGGAGTAAGCGGTACCGGTTCGGTACCGATGGCAATCATAGGACAGGGTACCGTTGCAGCCGACACTGAAGCCGATGTCAATGCAATCAGTACCGGCACCGGGACCGGCGCCGATGCCGGAGTCGGGACCGGCAACGGGGTTTGTTGCGGTGCCGAAGGCGTCAAAGCCTGCATAAACGCCGTAAGGGTGCGCTGCAAGGACAGAATTTTCTGATCCATCGACGCCACCAGAGTCTGGATGTCGGTACCAGTGGAGGCCACCGGTACCCCAGAACACGGCAACAGGTGATCGGTCGAGGCCGAGCCGTCGATGTCAACCTGTGACCCCATAGATAATGCTTTGGAAGCCGGAACATCCCGCCAGGGTAATTTTGCCGGAGCGGAATCCTCGAGGGCAAGCCCGGAGGCATCTCGATGCTTAGAGGGAGATTTGCCTTCAAGGACCGGCTAGATTTATGTTTGGTTACCTGAGATCCATGGGAGGAAGAAGCAGCCCTGGAAGACGTCGATGCCACCGAGGCTGCATCAGAGGGAAACACGGTACTGAGCTTGGATGCTCGGTTCTGCCGACCCCTTTTAGACATCATGGTGCAGGACACACAATCCGTGATGGAATGGTCAGGACCCAGTACCGCCATATTTTGTGCACTTTTTGAACCTGGAAGCGGGCTTCTCCATGAGGAGAAAATATTTAGGCCTAAGGCCCAAACTAAAAATGCACAGCTGAAAGAATAAGGTTTTTTTTTGAAGAAGAAGAAAGAGAAGAAAAGACCGGCGGTACCGGTCTGACGTCGAAGGCAGACGCGACACACAAAAATAAAGAAAAAAATAAAGAACTTCTGCGGTGACAGGAACACAACTTGCTGGCTCCGCGGAAAAGAAGAACTGGAGAGAGGCGGTTAGGAAAGGCGGGAAGGCAGCGCGCAGGCGCTGTGGGATGCTCCCAAAAGTTTTCTTACTGGACGCTGGGGAGCGTTCCCGCGCAGGCTCCGTCGGTACCGACGATACCCATATGCGAAGACTCATTCCTGCTTGTTCCTGGAGATTCAAATTATTTTTAGAGTCAAGCCTTCAATGAGGCCTATAATGTTTTAACCGGGATTCCATGCCCTCTAATGTTTCTTCCAAGAGCTGCAGAAGAGAAAAAGTGTCTCCCACCACAATTGGCTCAATGTAAGCTTAAGACACATGATGCAGGAAAGAGTAATTACTCACCTGTAAGAGGTGTTCTCCAGGGACAGCAGGAATCAGTCCTCAATTATAGGTGACATTGGCACAGATAGAGCCCGCGCGGAACAATTCCCCAGCTTTCAAAGAAAGTCTTTGGAATTGCTGCCACGCATGCGTAGTCCTCTTCCCGCCCAAGGGTGCCATCTTGTTCAGTCAGGTCCCTTAGCTCGAGCCCTACTAAGCAGATGGCAAGGAAAGGATAAAAATCCAGCAACTCATCAGGGGAGGTGGGAGGGTAGTGAGGACCGATTCCTGCTGCCCTTGGAGAACACCTGTTACAGGTGAGTAACTATGCTTTCTCCAGGAACAAGCAGGAAGTCAGTCCTCACTTATGGGACTCCCCAGCTACAGGCTACCAAACCTGAAACCAAAAAACACCTCCGCGAGGTCGTGAGCAGAAGCTGATGCCCGCAGGAGCCCGTGCCTCAGGTCCTTGAGGCATAGCCCTCAGTAAACCATAAGAAGAGTTGGAGGGCAGGAGTTGCTTATACCCTTAACAGATTACAGAGTACAGCCTGGCCGAAGGCGCCGTCCTGACTGGACTCCCTCTCCAGGCAGTAGTGTGCAGCGAAGGTGTTCACTGAAGACCAGGTCACCGCCCAACAGATGTCCAGCAGAAGCACTGAACGCAGCGAGGCCACCAAAGCTGCCTTGGCTCGGACACCATGTGCGGTGACTCGTTGATCCAAAGGGGCACCCGCTTTCGTATGGGCGAAGGCGATGCAGTCCGTCACCCAAATAGAGAGGGTGCGTTTAGTGACTGCCTGCCCTAGTCGATTGGGATCGTAAGTCACGAAGAGTCAGCCAGATTTGTGATGAGCCTGGGTGCGCTGCAGATAGAAGGCAACAGCCCTCTTGCAGTCGAAGAGTATGCAAAGCCACCGACATCTGGTCGGCATAGGGTCTCAGGAAGAAGGTCGGTAAGACTATCTCCTGATTGAGATAGAAATCCGAGACGACGATTGGCAGGAATTTGGGGTAGGTACGGAGGACCACCCTATTCCTATAGAATCTAGTATAAAGGAGCTTCAGCCATGAGAGCCTGGAGCTCACTGACTCAGCGGGCCGAGGTTAGAGCCACCAGGAAGACCACCTTCCAGGATAGGTGCCTAAGCAAACACATCGCCATCAGCTCGAAGGGCAAACGCGTAAGCTCCATGAGCACTACGTTCAGGTCCCAGTCCACCGGAGGTGACCGGATGGGAGGCTTGGAGAGCAAGAGACCCCGCATAAAGCAGGAGACCAAGGGCTGCCCCGAGAGGGGTTTCCCTCAATGGGGAGGTGATTCGCTGAGATGGCGCTCAGGTGCACCTTGACAGAGTGACTTCAGGCCTTCCTTCGAGAGATGGAGGAGGTACTGAAGGACCCACCAAGTGGAGCAAGAGAATGGGTCAATCTGGACTCAGAGCACCAGATCGAGAAGCGTCGCCACTTGAAGGCATAGGCTCGTCTAGTCAAGGTTTTCCTTGATGCGAGAAGGACCTCCTCAGGGAGGTCCAGCAGGGCTAGGGAGACCCATTCAGCCACCAGTCCGGGAGGGATAACAAGGCCAGGTTTGGGTGTAGTACCCGCCCATCTTCCTACGTTAGCAGGCCCAGGGCACAGCCCAGGGGGACTGGAAGCTCCGATGACAGCCGGAGCAGGAGCGGGAACGGGAACCATGGCTGTCAAGGTCAGGAGGGTACTACGAGGATCATCGACGCCCGTTCCCGCTGGGCTTTGTGGAGGGTCCTTGCAATGAGAAGAGTGGGAGGGAACCCATAAAGCAGGCCAGAAGGCCAGCTCAGAAGGAACGCATCCGGGCTTTTCCTGCTCAAGTGCGGTACTGGGCCACAAAAGCGGGGAAGCTGTGCATTTGATGGGCTGGCAAATAGGTCCATGGTCGGAGATCCCCACCGATGGAACAGCCAGCCCGCCACCCCCGGGTCCAGCCACCATTCGTGAGGATGGAAGATCCTGCTGAGAGTTTGTCCGCGAGGAAGATTGCTCTAAAGGTCATCCCCCAATGGAAGGCGAAGGAGCAGAGGAGGGCCGCTTCCCGGCTGAGGGGGTATGATCCTGTGCACCCTTCTTTGTTGATGTAGGACACTGCCACTCGGTTGTCGGTCTGCACGAGCACCGATTTCTGCCCGAGGTGATCCTCGAAGGCCCTTAGGGCCCACCGAACCGCCCAGAGCTCGAGCAAATTTATTTGCTATTGAGACTCCTCGGGAAACCATTGTCTCTGCGTGCACAATGCACCGCAGTGAGCTCCCCACACCAGCAGGGAGGCATCCGTTGTCAGCACTAGCTCGTGCTGCGGTGCCTGGAAGGGCAACCCCTGGAGAAGGTTGCGGGGGGGGGGTGGTCCTGCCACCAGTCCAGGGACAGGCGGAGATTGTGAGAGATCCGGATGGGGTCCCTGAGGTGGCCGATGGACAGACTCCACTGGGCGCTGAGGCTCCACTGGGCCGTCCACAGGGAATCACATGGATGGTATAGGCCATGTACCCCAGGAGGCACAGCATAGTCTGGGCCATCACTCGAAGGGTGCTCTGGACCTGGGCTGCCAGGGCTCTGAGGCGGTCGGCGAAATCCGCTGGCAGAAAAGCAGTCGCTTGCCGAGTGTCAAGGCGTGCACCGATGAATTCTAGGACCTGCACTGGTTCGAGGTGGGACTTGGGATAGTTGACCAAGAAGCTCAGACGCACGAGCAAGAGGATCGTGTGTGATGCTGCCAGGCAGGTTTCCTCGACAGAGGATCCCGTGACGAGCCAGTCATCAAGGTAGGGGGAGACTGGTATGCCCTGTCACCTGAGAGAGGCGGTGACTGCAGAGAGGCACTTCGTGAAGACCTGCAGGGCAGACGCAAGGCCGAAGGCGAGCACCCTGTACTGGAAGTGCTCCCCCCGCACCCTGAAGCACAGGTACTGCCTGTGCTGGGGGTGAATCAGAATATCGGCATAAGTGTCTTTTAAATCTAAGGAGCATAGCCAGTCGCCTTGCCAGAGGAAGGGCAGCAGAACACCAAGGGATAACATCTTCAACATTTCCTGCACCTAGAACTTGTTTACTTTTCAGAGGTCGAGGATGGGCCGCAGAGGTCGAGGATGGGCTGCAGACCCCCCATCTTTTTCAGGACGAGGAAGTACCGGGAATAAAAGCCCCGACCTCGGAGGTGCACCGGCACTTTCGACAGCCGATTGGGCGAGGAGGTTGACTAGTTCCCGCTGCAGGAAGACATGATGCACGGGGAGTCGAGGAGGCTCCGCCGGGAAGAAGGGAGGGAGAAGCCTGTCAAAGCGGAGGAGATAGCAGTCTCGGATTACCTGGAGGACCCAGGTGTCCGAGGTGAGGGAAGCCCACTGAGAGGCAAAGAAGGACAGGCGTCCCCCCACCGGATGCTGTGTTGCTGGGGGGGGGTGTGAGAGGCTATATGGGTGGTGTCAAAACCCCTGCGAGGGTTAAGGCGGTGCTGGGGTTTGGGCCTTGGGCCCTTTTGGCTTGCGGGGACCCTGGGGCCCAGGCTTCCCTTGCGCCACAGTTGTCAGCATGGGAGTGGGCAGGTACGGTGGGTAGCCCCGGTAGGGCAGGCCCTTCCTTGGAAAGAAAGGCTTTTTAGTTTGTTGTTTTCTTTCGAGGGAGGGTGGAGGTCTTGCATAAGAGACGGGTTCGTCCTCGATTGGTTTGCCGAACAGCTGCTCACCGAAGCAGGGTACGTCCAGGAGCTTCTCCTGTACCCATTGCTCCAAAACCGAAGATTGGAGCCATGCCTGGTGATGAGCCCCCAATGCCAGCGACCGCCACTCAAGTTGAGGACTCGAAGCCATCGTAGGCGGCACAGGAGATGTACTTTGAGCACTCTGCGATGGACTGTAATAGGGCCTGGAATCTATTGAGGGGTTTGCCCTCAAGGCCTGCAGAGAAACCGCCGAGTTCCTTGGAAAGGTCGCGCAAGAACATGCCCGTATATAGCTGGTATGCCTGAATACAGCAGAAAAGCATGGACCCCTGGGTAGGTTTTGCGGCCTAGAGCATTGAGGGCTCTCAACTCCCTGCCCAGAGGAACCAAAGAATGTGACTTCGGGCTCTTTTGTTTCCTCGTGGCTGATTCCACCACCATGGATGTGTGAGGAAGCTGGGTTTTTCTAAACCCAGGGCCGCGCTGGACCTTGTACACAGCATCGAGGCACTTACTCACGATAGGAACCAAGGCAAGTAACTCCCACATGCGGAGTAGCAGCCTGGACAGGAAGGGAGGAACCGGGACAGTAAGAGATTCCTGAGGTGGGGACTCATTAAGAATGTCAAGCTCTTCAGCTCGACGGTCCTCCTCAGCCTGGGTGACCAGATTGAGAGCCCGTGCCATATCCCGGACAAACACCAGGAAGGAAGTGTCCTCCGGTGGCGAGCAACGCTGAAATGCGGGTGGGGAGGGGTCTGACGGAAGGTCCCGATGGGTACACGTTTCCGGAGAGGTATCCTCATCAGACTCCCAGTCCGAGAAGTCGAATGAGAAATCCGATCCCGGTTGGTCGCCCCGTCCTGCAGCCAAGGACCGCTTGGAGCCAGAAGCCCTGGAGGATCTCACCCCCGAGGAACGGGAAGGCGAGCGAGACCGGCGCTAAGGACCCTCACAAGGCCCATGGCTCTCAGGGGTTTCCTGGGCAGATTTCGGTATCCCACATGAGGAAACCTTGATCTCTAGGCGCGGGCCAGCAAAGCTGATTGTGAGCGCCTCCTGGGATGCAATAAAGCACAGTTACTTACCTGTAACAGGTGATCTCTGGGAACAGCAGGAATAAGTCTTCACATATGGGTAAGTCGGTACCGACGGAGCCTGCACGGGAACGCTCCCCAGCTTCCCAAAAAGGAAAGCTTTTGGGAGCATCCCACAGCGCCTGCGCGCTGCCTTCCCGCCTTTCCTAACCAACTCTCCTCAGTTCGAGTTTAAAGCTGAGACAATAGAGAGAGAGAGGAAAGGAAAGATAGAAAAGAGATACAACTCCTAGGGGAGGTGGGTGGGTTGTGAAGACTTATTCCTGCTGTTCCCAGAGATCACCTGTTACAGGTAAGTAACTGTGCTATCTCCAGGAACAAGCAGGAATGAGTCTTCACATATGGGGACTCTATAGCTGAGATGCCTGGGAGATCCCCAAGGATATGAGACCCTGAAAGGGGTCTGCGTCCTCCTATGGATCTCAGGCATCCATCCAGGGAAGGAGGGCAGGAGTTGTTTAAGAATGGAACAGGTGTCTGAGGACTGCTTGACCAAACAAGGCATCCCGGCGGGAATCCTTGTCCAAGCAGTAATGGGCTGTGAAGGTATGAACAGAGGCCCAGGTGGCTGCTCGACAGATCTGGTCGATGGACACAGAATTTAGATGAGCCATAGAGGTGGCCATGGCCCTCACATTATGAGCTGTGACATGGCTCTCCAGAGAAAGGTTCTTACTCTGGTAGGCGAAAGAAATACACTGAGCAATCCAATTGGACAGTGTTCTCTTAGAGACTGGAAGTCCCAAATGAGATGGATCAAAAGCAACAAAAAGCTGGGAAGACTTTCTATGTTGCTGTGTCCTATGTAAGTAAAAAGCAAGAGCTCTTTTACAATCCAGAGTATGAAGATTCCTCTCTGCACTGGATGCATGAGGAGCTGGAAAAAAAGACAGGTAGATATACCTCTTGATTAAGATGAAAAGGTGAGACCACTTTAGGCATAAAATGTGGATTTGTCCTAAGGACTACCTTGTCATGATGGAACCTTGTATAAGGTGGATTAGTCACTAAGTCCTGCAGTTCACTGATGCGGCGAGCAGAAGTGACTGCAATGAGGAAAATAACCTTCCAGGAAAGAAATTTCAAGGAGGTAGTGGCTAAGGGTTCAAAAGGTGGCTTCATAAGCTGACCAAGAACCAAATTTAAGTCCCATGCTACCGGAGGAGGCCTAATGGGAGGTTTAGTTAAAGTTAGGCCTCTCATGAATCTTGAAATAAAAGGATGAGAGGAGATAGGTTGTCCATTGATGGGCTTAAGGGATGCTGCAAGAGCACTCAAATGGACTCTTACTGAATTTGTTTTAAGTCCTGCATTGGAGAGATGCAGGAGATAGTCTAACAAAGAAATTAACGGTAGTGCTAGAGGGTCAAGACCCTTTTCAGCACACCAAATGGAAAATCTTTTCCACTTAAAAGCATAGGAACGCCTGGTGGAAGGTTTCCTGGAAACATGGAGGATATCCTTCACCTGCTGAGAAAGATTCAAGTCTTGAAGGTCTAGGCCTTCAGTAACCAAGCTCTGAGGTGAAGGGACTTGGGGTTTGGGTGCCACAAAGTCCCTTCCTCCTGAGACAGGAGGTCTGGAGCAGCTCCCAAGTCCAGGGAGGGGGCTTGGGAGAGATGTAGAAGTAGAGGGTACCACACTTGGCGTGGCCAGCGTGGAGCTAAGAACATAAGAACATAAGAAATGCCATACTGGGTCAGACCGAGGTCCATCAAGCCCAGTATCCTGTTTCCAACAGTGGCCAATCTAGGTCATACGTACCTAGCAGTTTCCCCAAAAGACACAGGTTCTGCAGTGCTTGTACTAGGTCAAGCATTGATATCCTGGGTCCCTTTTTAATAGTGGTTTATGGACCTTTCCTCCAGGAACTTGTCCAAACCTTTTTTAAACCCAGCTATACTAACAGCCCTTACTACATCCTCCGGTAACAGATTCCAGAGTTTGATTACACGTTGAGTGAAGAAATATTTTCTCTTATTTGTCTTAAATAGTTTACCCCGTAGCTTCATTACATGTCCCCTAGTCCTTCTATATACTGATAGCGTAAACAATTGATCCACGTTTATCCGTTCCACTCCATTCATTAATTTATAGACCTCTATCATATCTCCCCTCAGCCGTCTCTTTTCCAGGTTAAAAAGCCCTAACCTTTTTAGCCTCTCTTCATAGGAGTAGCCTTCCATCCCCTTCACCAATTTGGTGGCTCTTCTCTGTACTTTTTCTAATAACTCTATGTCCTTTTTAAGATACGGTGACCAGAATTGTACACAATATTCAAGGTGCGGTCGTACCATGGAGCGATACAGAGGCATTATAATATCCTTTGTTTTATTCTCCATCCCTTTCCTTATGATACCTAGCATTCTATTTGCTTTCTTGGCCGCCACTGCACACTGGGCGGAGGGTTTTAACATGTTATCCACGATGATTCCTAAATCTTTTTCCTGGGTGGTGGTTTCTAATGTGGAGCCTTGCATCATGTAACTATAGTGTGGGTTGTTCTTTCCTAGGTGCATAACTTTGCACTTGTCCACATTAAATTTCATCTGCCATTTGGATGCCCAGTCTTCCAATTTATCCAGATCTTCCTGCAGTTTTCCACAATCCTTTTGGGTTTTAACAACTTTAAACAGTTTTGTGTCATCTGCAAATTTGATAACCTCACTAGTTATTCCCTTTTCCAGGTCATTTATGAATATGTCAAAAAGTAGCGGACCCAGTACAGATCCCTGGGGTACTCCACTATTCACCTTTTTCCATTGGGAATATTGACCATTTAGCCCTACCCTCTGCTTTCTATCTTTTAACCAGTTCCCGATCCACAATATTACACTGCCTCCTATCCCATGACTTTTTAGCTTTGCCAAAAGTCTCTGATGGGGGACCTTGTCAAAAGCTTTCTGAAAGTCCAGATACACTATATCAACCGACTCACCTTTGTCTACCTGTTTATGCACACCTTCAAAAAAACAGATCAGATTAGTAAGACAAGATCTTCCTTGTCTAAAGCCATGTTGGCTGTCTCCCATTAGGCCATGACTATCTACATGCTGTGTAATTTTGTTCTTTATGATGGTTTCTACCATTTTCCCTGGTACTGACGTCAGGCTCACCGGTCTGTAATTTCCCGGGTCACCCCTGGAACCCTTTTTAAAAATTGGTGTTACGTTGGCGACCCTCCAATCTTCAGGTATTACAGATGATTTTAATGAAAGTTCACAGATTACCAATAGCAGGTCTGCAATCTCATATTTCAGTTCTTTCAACACTCTGGGATGTATACCATCCGGTCCAGGTGATTTGCTACTATTCAGTTTATCAAATAGTTGTAATATATCTTCCCGGTGTAGCGATATTTCTCTCAATTCCTCTGCAGTATCACCTTTAAATACCACTTCAGTCTTGGGTAACATCCCTACATCTTCCTCAGTAAAGACCGAAGCAAAGAATTCATTCAGTCTCTCTGCTATAGCCTTGTCTCCTCTTACTGCCCCTTTTACCCCTCTATCATCTAACGGTCCAATTGACTCTCTCACAGGCCTTTTGCTACGAATGTACTTGAAAAAGTCTTTATTTCGTGTTTTTGCTTCCGTAGCAAGTTTCTTCTCAAATTCCCGCTTTGCCTGCCTTATCAATGCTTTGCATTTAACTTGCCAGTGCTTGTGCTGTTTCCAGTTTTCATCATTTGGCTCTTTTTCCATTTCCTGAAGGTTGCTCTTTTGGCAGCAACAGCCTCTCTGACCTCACCTTTAAACCATGCTGGCAGTTTTTTGGACTTTCTTCCACTTTTCTTAATGCGTGGAATACAGCTGGTCTGGGCTTCGAGGATAGTATTTTTAAATAACACCCAAGCTTGCTGTAAGTCTTTAACCTTTGGAACCGCTCCTTTTAGTTTTTTCCGAACTATATTCCTCATTCTATCATAGTCTCCCTTTTGAAAGTTAAAAGGTAGTACTGTGGATTCCTTTACTATCTGTCCTCCACTGATTAAATCAAACATGATCATACTATGATCACTATTGCCAAGTGGTTCCAACACCCTTATTTCTTGCACCAGATCTGGCGTTCCACTAAGGACTAGGTCCAGTATGGCTTCCCCTCTGGTCGGTTCATGAATCAGCTGCTCCAAGAAGCAGTCATTTATTTCATCTAGAAACTTTATCTCGTTAGCTTGTCCTGCTGTGACACTGTCCCAGTCGATACCGGGGTAATTGAAATCACCCATTATTACTACTCTGTTGTGGCTTTTGTTAGCTTCCTTGATTTCTTTGAGCATTTCATCATCCATTTGTTCATTCTGGCCAGGCGGTCGATAGTATACTCCCACTGCCATCACCTTCCCCTTCATAAATGGAATTTCAATCCATAGAGATTCTACAGCAAATTTTGTTCCCTGCAAAACTTTAATCCTTTCTGACTCAATGCCCTCTCTAACATAGAGCGCAACCCCTCCACCAATTTGTTCAGCTCTATCATTACGATATAGTTTGTATCCAGGTATCACAGTGTCCCACTGGTTATCCTCCTTCCACCATGTCTCTGAGAGTGCAATCATATCTAACCTCTCATTTAGTGCTATATATTCTAATTCTCCCATCTTATTGTTTAGACTTCTAGCATTGGCATACAAGCATTTTAGAGACTGTATTTTATTAATATTAATCTGGCTATTGGTAGGCATGGGTAATTGGGAATCTTTATGCTCTGTCTGCTCCTTACTCAAGGGCATTTGGGCTACTATACTCCCTTTTGGAACCTCACTGCTTTTGGTAGTATCCTTCAAGGATACCTTTGTCCGAACCATGCGCTCTTGGGTGACTGTCGGCTTTCCCCTATTTTCTAGTTTAAAAGCTTCTCTATCTCTTTTTTAAAGGTTAATGCCAGCAGTCTGGTCCCATCCTGATTAAGGTGAAACCCATCCCTTCGGAAGAGCCCCCCCTTTCCCCAGAATGTTCCCCAGTTCCTAACAAATCCAAAACCCTCATCCTTGCACCATTGTCTCATCCACGCATTGAGACTCCGGAGCTCTGCCTGTCTTTTGGGTCCTGCACGTGGAACAGGAAGCATTTCGGAGAATGCTATCCTGGAAGTTCTGGATTTCAACTTCCTACCTAAAAGCTTAAATTTAGCCTCCAGAACTTCCCTACCACATTTTCCTATGTCATTGGTACCAACATGTATCAAGACAGCAGACTCCCCCCCAGCACTATCTATGATCCTATCTAGGCGGTGCGTGAGATCTGCTACCTTCGCACCAGGCAGGCATGTTACCAGGCGATCCTCACGTCCACCAGCCACCCAGCTATCTACATTCCTAATGATTGAATCACCAACTATAACAGCTGTCCTGACCCTCCCCTCATGGGGACATGGCCCTGGAGAAACGTCCTCGGTGCGAGAGGGTTTTACATCACCTGGAGGACAGGTCCTAGTTACAGGATCACTTCCTGCCACACCAGGGTGATGCTCTCCTGTCACGTGACCTCTCTCCTCCATGGCAACAGGGATGCTGCCAGACTGGAGGTGGGACTTCAGGACTATATCCCTGTAGGTCTCATCCATGTACTTCTCTGTCTTTCTTATGTCTTCCAGGTCTGCTACTCTAGCCTCTAGAGAACGGACTCATTCCCTGAGAGCAAAGAGCTCCCTGCACTTAGTGCATATGTAGGACCTCTCACCAACTGGGAGAAAATCATACATGTGACACTCAATGCAAAAGACCGGAGAACCCCCATCTCGTTGCTGGACCTCTGTCTGCATCTTAGTTTAAAGCTTGTGTTTAGGTCTTTTAAATTCGGTATATAATAAGGATTGGTGTAGATGCTTATACTAATAAAAGTGTATCTAATACCCCTAATACACCCTGTGTACCTGAAGCTTAATTAATCTCAGGTCCTCTGTGTATGACTGATTTGGATTAAGAGCTGCACCTGAGAGCAGCCCCTTTCCTCTAAGATGTGCAAGTACCTATAAAACTACAATTACCCCAGGGGTGGGTGGGTGCTGCGGAGGGAGGGAGGGAGATAAGTCCTATTAAAGAGGGCAGTTACAAGGTACCCTGTCCTGAACCCTCAGCAGGGGGATATGGGTACCACACAAAGCCCAGTTAGTTGAGAGAGGCAAGGTAAGTACAGCTGAGAAGGCTGAACTAGCACACCACTAAGACAAACAATAAATAATTAAACAAACAGCTAGAACTCACAGTAAGATGTCCCAGGAGGCAAATATCCACTCACTAGCAGAGCTCTTTAAAAGTACAGCCCTTCTCTGATCATATCCTTGATCCCTCTGGAGTTTGAACAGAGTCTTGGGAATCAAGGGAATGGGTGGAAAGGCATACAGGAAGCCCTGACCCCAATGAAGGAGGAAGACATCCTTGGCCTGAACCCCCTGACACGGAATTCTGGAACAGAACCGGGGAAGTCTGGCATTCCACGGACTTGCAAAGAGGTCTATGTCCGGGGTTCCCCATTCTTGAAAGATTCTGAGTACCTGATCCATGTGCAGGGACCATTCGTGTGGAAGCAGAACTCGACCGTCTGCCCAAGAGTTTTGGATTCCTGGGAGATATACTGCCAGGAGATGGATTTGATGCTCTCTGGCGAAGGCCCATAATCTTAGAGCTTCGTTGCAAAGCGACAGAGAGCCAGTTCCTCCTTGCTTGTTTATGTAAAACATGGCTACCTGATTGTCCGTATGAATAAGGACAGTCTTGTAGCTGAGGAGGGTATGAAAGACCTTGAGAGCTAGAAACACTGCTTGAAGTTCCAAGTGGTTGATATGAAGAAAGGTCTCCTGTGGGGACCAAGTGCCTTGGGTGGAGAGGTCTTGTAGATGAGCTCCCCAACCTGTTTGGGAGGCATCTGTTGTGAGGGTTGCTTGGGGCAACAACTGTTGGAAGGGGGACACCAGCAACAGATTTAGAGTGGACATCCACCATTGGAGAGACCAAAAGAGACGTTTGGAGGTTGCTATTTGGTCTGAGAGAGCTCCCGAAGCTTGAGTCCACTGAGTGGACAAAGTCCATTGAGCTGCTCTCATGTGTAGGCAAGCATAGGGTACCACATGTACTGTGGAAGCCATGTGGCCTAGCAGTTGTAGCATCTCCCTGGCAGTGAAGTGGCTCTTTGACTGAATCTGGGAGGCTAGCTGCACTAGAGGTTGGCAACGGGCCTGAGGAAGGGAGGCCCTTGCAGTGGTGGTATCCAACCAGGCCCCTATGAATTACAGGGACTGAGTAGGGATGAGCTGGGACTTTGGGAGATTTACTACCAGTCCCAGATACTGCAGAATGCGCCTTGTGCGGTCCAGGGAAATCTGGGCCTCTGACTGAGATGGAGCTCGGATGAGCCAGTCGTCCAGATATGGGAAGACAAATATTCCCAGAGTGTGTAGAAATGCAGCAACTATTGCCATGCATTTGGTGAACACTCTCGGAGCAGAGGCCAGACCAAAAGGAAGGACTCTGTATTGGTAATGTTTTCCCTGGAAAAGAAAACGTAGGAATTTTCTGTGAGATGGATGGATGAGAACATGTGTGTACGCATCCTTGAGATCTAGAGAACAAAGCCAATCCTGACTTTGAAGGTATGGAAGGAGAGTGCCCAGAGAAAGCATCTTGAACTTCTCCTTGCATAGAAATTTGTTCAATTCTCTGAGATCTAGAATGGGTCTGTATCCCCCTGTCTTCTTTGGAATGAGAAAATAGGGGGAGTAGAACCCTGACCCTTGTTGAAGAGGAACTTCTTCTATTGCCCCTTGGGCAAGAAGGGTAGTTATCTCCTGACCTAAAAGGTCGAGAAGAGATGTGGGAGAATTGAAGTGTCTCACCATGGTGTGGGGAGGAAGGTCTGAGAAATGAAGTTTGTAGTCCTCTCTTATGATGGAGAGGGTCCACTGCTCTGATGTGATTTGCTCCCATCTGGGAGCAAAAAGAGCTAACCTTCCTGGAATGGTGAGAGGTTCTGGTTGTGTTAAAGCCAGAAAGACTAAGTTCTCTAGGATCAAGTCAAAAACCTTGAGGGGGTTGGGACTGCTGGGTTACAGCAGCCCCTGTAGACTTAGGCCTGGCCTGCTTAGGTTGCTGACGCTTAGCGGTAAAGCGACCTGTAGAAGATTGTTGGCCAGAAGTGGAAGGAAACCTGCCCTTCTTGAAAAAAGACTTTTTAAAAGTCTTTTTCTTGGCAGGAATGGAGGTAGACCTTGAAAGTCTATCCAGAGCAGAATTCTCTGCATCCATTTGAGTGGCTTTAATTTGCCACTCTCTGCCAAACAGATTTTCACCTGTACAGGGCAGATTTCCTAAGCCATCTTGAACCCAGGGCTCTAAATCAGAAGCCTGGAGCCAAGCAATTCTGCGAGCAGCTATGGCAATGCCTGAGGCTCTACTGGCACCTTCAAAGGAGTCAAAGGCTGCCCTGTTTGAAAACTTGGAGATGTCTTGAGTATGCTTAAGCCACATGCGGAATTCTTCCCTTTTATCTTCTGGAATAAAAGGGAGGAAAGTGTGCAGCTTTTCTGCCACTTCTTTCAGAAACATACCCATATAAAAGGCTACATGAGTTGATTCTGGAAATAAGCATACTGGCCTGGAAGATTTTCCTACCAAAAGCATCCAAGGTCCTGCATTCTCTTCCTGGAGGAGCAGAAGAGTGTCTCTTTGTACTCTTTATTATCTTCATAGCTGACTGCACCACAATGGAATGGTGAGGAAGCTGAGTTTTCTGGAACCCAGGACAAGGAGGGACACGATACATAGTGTCCAACCTGCGAGAATGAGGAGAGAGAGTGAGAGGAGTCTCCCATAAATCAATCATGTGTTCATGAAGAATCTCATGAATTGGTAAGGTGACTGCCTCTTTAGGAGCCTTAGAGTATCCTAAAATATCTAATTTTTTTGCTCTAGGCTCTGATTCAGAGGTTACTGAAATAGATAGTCCTTTAGCTACTTCTCTTATGAAGTCTTGAAAGGACAAGTCCTCTGGAGGAGACATTCTTCTTTTTGGAGAAGAAGGCTCCTCAGGAAGGGCTATGGATACTTCAGGAGACTCATCTGATGTATCAGAATCATCAGAGGAATCGAAGTATCGCCTGTCAGGGTGCTCTTCTAATGCTCGATACGCGTATCGAGCGGTATCGACATCGGGCGTCCCCGGTACCGGATTGGTACCGAGAAGTAGCCCTGGACAAGAAACCGCAGCAGTCGGTATCCTGGTCGATGCAGTTGGTACCGGCATCGGCGCTAGTGCCGGTACCGGAGCAGATACAGACAACGGAGCTTGTTGCGGTACTGCCGGCGTCGCAGCTTGAATGAAGGCCGAAATAGCCTGCTGCATGGACAGAACATTCTGATCCATCGACACCATGAATGCCTGGAGATCGGTACCGGTAGATTGTGCCGGTACCCCAGAGCATTCTAACAGGTGATCGGTCGAGGCCGTGCCATCGATGTCAACCTGTAACCCCATAGGAGGAGCTTTGGAAGCCGGAGCTTCCCGCCGGGGTTGTTTGGCTGGTGCAGGATCCTCGAGGGCAAGCCCGGAGGCATCTCGATGCTTAGAGGGAGATCTACCCTTCGAGGACCTGCTAGGTTTATGTTTGGTTACCTGAGATCCTTCAGGAGAAGAAGACCTGGAAGATGTCGATGCTACTGCCGGTGCCTCAGCGGGAAAGAGCAC
The DNA here is from genome assembly GCA_033557465.1 of Ichthyophis bannanicus. NCBI lineage: Eukaryota > Metazoa > Chordata > Amphibia > Gymnophiona > Ichthyophiidae > Ichthyophis > Ichthyophis bannanicus. The sequence goes on along the minus strand of CM066036.1, from coordinate 409,099,914 downwards.
ATGGAGCTTAGCTGCTCGGTTCTGTAACCCCCGTTTAGACATTAGGGAGCAGGACGGACAATCCGGAATGGAGTGTTCAGGACCCAAACATTTAAGACACCATTCATGGGTATCTCTAACAGAAATAGTACCGCTACACTTAGTGCATTTTTTGAACCCGGAGGTTGGTTTTTCCATGAGGGAAATTTTCTTGTGGCCCCTGAGGCCTTAAGAAGAAAAATACACCAAGTGAGGAAAAAATATCGATATTTTTTTATTTATTTTTTTAAAGAAAGAAACAAAAGACCGGCGGTACCGGTCCGGAGTCGGGGAAGGCAGACACGCGACCAAAGAAATAAAATAAAATAAAGAACTTCTTCAGCGGTGACAGGGCTCGACCTGCTGGCTCCGCGGCAAAGAAGAACTGAGGAGAGTTGGTTAGGAAAGGCAGGAAGGCAGCGCGCAGGCGCTGTAGGATGCTCCCAAAAGCTTTCATTTTTGGGAAGCTGGGGAGCATTCCCGCGCAGGCTCCGTCGGTACCGACGTACCCATATGTGAAGACTCATTCCTGCTTGTTCCTGGAGATACGCAGAAACACTGTGTTCTAGTGCCAGAATGCGGGACTCCCACACAGGCGTGGGGCCCTGCGACACTGACACTGGGTTACCAGGTCGGGGGTCGAGGAGGAGAGGGAATCCTCGCTGGGACGGCCCTCAGGAGACCAGGCGCCATCACCAGAAGCCTCCATATCTGTACAAGCTACCTTGCGGGGCCACTATTTGTCAGACTCTCAGGAACGTCGACGGGGGCTAAGCAACTGAGCACAAGCGCGCTCACGCTTGTCGGGGGGCCCCCCCGACAGTGACTTCGAGGCCTTCTTTTTACATCGCTTCACTTCAGGGGACCCCTGATCGGAGTGCCACCTTGAGCGCGGGGCTGAGAAGGGGGATCCCACCGGAGGAGACGACCGAGGGCGCCACCGGGGATTCCGATACAGCCTTTCTGAAAACGTCTTCGAACTTCTGCTTACGAATGAGCAGGGCTTTGGAGGACATTTTCTTACAAAGCGAGCAGAGCTCCGGATCATTATCGGCCCTGAGACACCGCTGGCAGCAGTCATGGGTGTCCGTAAGCGACATGTCCTTAGAGCATCTATCGCATTTTTCGAATCTGGTGGCCATAGGAGCAAAAATGGCCCCCGCCAGGTCGAAGACCCATGCGGCCAGCGGTAGGGAGAAAAAAGGGCACGAAGCCCATGAAGGCAAAAATGCTCAATAAGGATAGAGCAGGGGAAGGATGGGTAGAGGACTGGTGCAACCGGAAAAGTAATAAGCCTAAGGCCGAAAAATAAAACACTTTTTCCGAGGGACGAGGACATGCATCCGAAGTGCTCAGCGGAAAAAGGGAGACTGAGCAAGATGGCACCCTTGGGCGGGAAGAGGACCACGCATGTGTGGCAGCAATTCCAAAGGCTTTCTTTGAAAACTGTGGAATTGCTCCGTGTGGGCTCCGTCGGCGCCGATGTCACCCATAAGTGAGGACAGACTTCCTGCTTGTTCCTGGAGAAGTTTGGGAAACCTCCCATTTGTCCTGTCATTCACATAGAATATTAGTGGAAGGGTAGAGCAGCAGGCTAGGACCCAGCTAAGCCAAGGTTCTTATCCCACTGACACTCCTTGTGGCCTTGGGTAAGTTACTTAACCCTCCATTGCCTCAGATACAAATTTAAGAGTGTACACCCCCCAGGAGATAGGAAAATGCCTTCTGTACCTGAATGTAACTTGCCTTGAACTACTACTGGAAAGGGGCAAGCTGATTACAAATTAATAAATTAGCCTACTGTACAAGTTATAAGCCATTAACTTAAAAGATAAATTACAAAAGTAGCACATTTCTGACCATTTTATCTTGACTAATTAGCTCAATTTCACAGGCCCATTCAGTTTCATAGAAGTGAAAGTGTAGTTACTCACTTGTAACAGGTAATCTCCAGGAACAGCAAGAATTATTAGTCTTCACATATTGGTGAACATCACCAACAGAGCCTGCACGGGAACGCTACCCAGTGTCCAATAGGAAAGCCTTTGGGAGCACTCCACTGTGCTTGTGTGCCTGCCTTCCTTTCCTTATGATACCTAGCATTCTATTTGCTCTCTTGGCCGTCAGCCCAGTGTGCAGCGGCGGCCAAGAGAGCAAATAGAATGCTAGGTATCATAAGGAAAGGAATAGAAAATAAAACAAAGGATATTATAATGCCTCTATATCGTTCCATGGTGAGACTGCACCTTGAATGTTGTGTGCAATTCTGGTTGCCGTATCTTAAAAAGGATATAGCGTTATTAGAAAAGGTTCAGAGAAGAGCCACCAAAATGATAAAGGGGATGGAAGGATACCCCTATGAAGAAAGGCTAAAAAGGTTAGGGCTCTTTAACCTGGAAAAGAGACGGCTGAGGGGAGATATGATAGAAGTCTATAAATTAATGAACGGAGTAGAACGGGTAAACGTAGATCGATTGTTTACGTTATCAAAATATAGAAAGAAATTTTTTTTTTACTCAACATGTAATCAAACTCTGAAATTTGTTACCGGAGGATGTAGTAAAGGCTGTTAGTGTAGCTGGGTTTAAAAAAGGTTTAGACAAGTTCCTGGAGGAAAAGTCCATAAACCATTATTAAAAAGGGACCCAGGTTATCAATGCTTGACCCAATACAAGCATTGTGGAACCTGTGTCTTTTGGGGAAACTGCTAGGTACATATGACCTAGATTGGCCACTGTTGGAAACAGGATACTGGGCTTGATGGACCTTGGTTTGACCCAGTATGGCATATCTTATGTTCTTATGTTCCAACTCCTCTCCTCAGTTGAATTTGTAGCTGAGAAGAAGAATAAAATAAAAAAACCCTACAACTCCTAGGGGAGGAGGGCGGGTTGTCAAGACTGATTCCTGCTGTTCCCAGAGATCACCTGTTACAGGTGACTAATTACACTATCTCCAGGAACAAACAGGAAGTCACTAGCTCCTTGGTATCAGTATGGTATGAGGGGCAGAGCAATGTGATCCCCGAGGTAAAAAACTTGCAGCCAAACAGTCTAGAAGAGTTGTGGGCCACATAGGACTCGATTCCAGGAGGCGATACTCCCCCAGTGATAGTCTGGTATCTTGTAGAAGTCCCAAAGACGTGCTGGAGTACAGCTTGGCCAAAGACGTGCTGGAGTACAGCTTGGCCAAAGACGTGCTGGAGTACAGCTTGGCCAAAGACGTGCTGGAGTACAGCTTGGCCAAAGACGTGCTGGAGTACAGCTTGGCCAAAGACGTGCTGGAGTACAGCTTGGCCAAAGACAGCATCCCAATGGGAGCCTCTGTCCAGATAGTAGTGTGCAAGAAAAGTGTGAATGGAGGATCAGGTAGGTATCTGGCAGGGGTCTCAATGGATAAATGAAGGGAGATTGACTACAGAGATTGTCATAGCCCACAAATTATGAGCAGTGACATGACCCTCCAAAGAGGCTCCTGCTTGTGCAAAGAAATGCAATCTGTTATTCGTCTAGATAGAGTACATTTCATTACCAGTAGACCAAGGTGACTAAGATCAAAGGAAATGAATAACAGAGGATCTTCTGTGACCTTTAGTTCTATCAAAGTAGTAGGCCAGCGCTCGCTTGCAGTCTAAAGGTGTGTAGAGTTGCTTCAGCCCGAGATGCATGTGGTTTAGGAAAGAAAATAGGGAGGATTAACGACTGGTTTAGATGGAAAGTGGAAACCACCTTTGGGAACAAGCGTGGATGGGTACAGAGAACCACCTTGTCATGGTGGAAAAGAGTATAGGGAGGATCCGCCACGAGAGCCTGCAGCTTTCTGATACGGCGAGCTGAAGTGAGGGCAATAAGGAAGATGACTTTCCAAGACAGAAACTTCAGTAAAGTGGTGGCTAAAGATTTGAAAGGTAACTTTAGAAATTGTGCCAGAACCACATTCAGATCCCAGGCCACTGGAGGCAGCTTAATGAGTGGCTTGGATAGCAGGAGACCCCGCATGAAGTGTGCTACTAAAGGGTATGAGGAGACAGGCAGTTCATCCACTTGTCTGCCACAGTGGCACTAAGGTGAATTTTCACTGAGCTGGTCTTAAGACCTGTTAAGGATAAGTGGAGGAGATATTGTAAAAAAAACTCCACCGGGCAAGAAAAGGGGTCAATATCCTTTGGGGAGCACCGGAGGGCAAACCTACGCCACTTGAAGGCATTAGATCACCTGGTGGAATCATTACATGATGCAAGGAGAACATCTTTGAACGCTTGTGGCAGGTTGAGGTCAGCGATCACTAGCCTTTCAGCAGCTATTCTGTCAGGCGTAGGGAGTGAAGAATGGGATGGGGGAGCATCCCGTGATCCTGAGAAAAGAGTTTGGGTGCACATCCCAGGCTGAGAGGTTGAGTTTACGCAAGGTGAAGAAGCAGAGGAAACAACGGTCAACAAGGCCAAAAAGGGGGCTATGAGAATCATCAAGTCTTGTTGGCCTCTAGCTTGAAAAGCGTTTTGGGTATCAAGGGGATGGGTGGGAATGCATGGAGCAGTCCTTGTCCCCACTGTAGAAGGAAAGTGTTTGGGGCCTGTCAGTCCAGCAATGGAACGCTGGAGCAGAAGAGTGGAAGTTGTGCGTTTTGTGGAATGACTAAAAGATCTATCAGTGGGGTTCCCAACATCTGGAAGATCCGAGCAGCTGTCTCCCGATACAAGGTCCAGGAGGTACACCGCTATGAGGTGAATACAATGAGAGAGGCAAAGAACCATAGGTGAATTGCTTCCTCGCAGAGGGAATGGGACTCCGTTCAACCCTGTTTGCTCATGTAGGCAACTTGGTTGTTCATCCTGACTAGAACAGGTTGCCCCGAAAGTTGGAGTTGAAAAACCCAAAGAGCATTTGCCAGTGCCCATAGTTCTAGCAGGTTGATCTGCAGGGCAGATGTGTGTCCATAGTCCCTGTGTGGTTAGGCATTCAGCACTTCCCAACCCAGCTTGGAAGCATCTGTCATCAAGGATGAGTAGGTTTGGTGGGAAACACCGCCACTGAAGGGACTTGATCAGCTGAGGAGTGATGTGGATCTTGTCTCCGAAACGACCCTTCGCTTGTGGCCATTGAGAAGACAGAGTCCACTGTGCTTCTCGCATGGGTAAGCGAGCATAGGAGACTACATAGACCGTGAAGGCCATGTGTCCTAAGAGTCGTAGCATCTCTTCAGCTGTTACTCTGCATTGCTTTTGTACCCCCTTTGCCAGCTTGATGAGGTGGGCACAGCGATCCTGTGGGAGGAAAGTTCAAGCCTGTTGAGTGTCTAAGAGTGCTCCGATGAACTCCAGTTGTTGGGTTGGAATGAGGTGAGACTTTGGGAAATTTAATGACAAAGCCCAGGTGCTGGAGCACCATGATGGTGCAATGAAGAAAGAGTCTTACTTCTTGACGGGATTCTCCCTTGATCAGCCAATTGTCTAAATAAAGACAGACAAATACTCCCAAGGTGCTTAGGTAGGCAGCGACTACTGCCATGCATTTTGTGAAGACACTTGGGGCAGAGCCTAGACCGAAGGGGAGAACCCGATATTGATAATGGTTTCCCTGAAAAATGAAATGCAGATACTGTATGTGTGAGGGATGGATCAGTAAATGTGTGTACGCAATCTTTTAGTTCCCTGGAGGTATGGTAGAACAGTTCCTAGGGAAATCATTTTGAATTTTTCTCAGACCATGAACTTGTTTAGGTCTCCGAGATCCAGATGGGCCTGAATCCTTCTGTTTTCTTTGGAATGAGAAAATATGGAGGAGTAGAAGCCTATTCTTTCTTGAGGAGGAGGAACTCTTTCTATGGCACCCTAGGAAACCAAGGTGGTCACCTCTTCTTTTAAGAGAGTGCTTTGAATGGTTGTGTGGGATAATCCCCTGTGAAGCTGGTGGAGGGTAAGGTTTCAAAGTGAAGCCGATAAACCCTTTGGACAATCTGGAGTGTCCATGCTCTGATGCTATGAGGAGCCACCTGTGGGCATAGTGACAAAGTCTACCTGCTACATGGAGGTGCTGGGAGCCATCCAGGGGCAGATTGGCGATGCTCTCTAGGAAGGAGTCAAAACCCAGGTGCAGGTTGTGCCTGTGCAGCTGGTTGGGGTTTAGGAGCCTTGGGCTTCTTGGGTTGGAGAGGGCCCTGCTGCCTCTACTGAGGCTGCTGAGTTTGATAGGCAGCAGAAGGCAGCTAAGGATAATATCTCTTCATCTTAGAACAGAAAGATTTCTTGGGAAGGGCCTTTCTTTTGGATGGGTCATCTGTTTTCCTGGAAATGCATTTTAGGGTGAGATCATGTCTCAATCACCCCTGCTTTTTCCCCTCCAATCTCTGCCAAAAAGGTCTTCTTCAGTACATGGGATATTGGCAAGCTTATCTTGGACCCATTGTTCAAGGTCTGATGCCTGCAACCAGGCCATCCTGCGAGCCTCAATGCAGACTGCTGAAGGTCTGCTGGTGGATTCAAAGACATTGAAAGACGACTTGATAAGAAACTTAAAAGTGTTTTGGCCCCATTTGATGAGTGTCTGGAAGGCACTCCTTTTATCCTCAGGAAGCATGGAGCAAAAGTCTCCAGATCCCTGGTGATGTCCTTCAGAAAACATGCCCATGTACAGAATATAAGAGTTAATTCTGGAGGCCAAAATGCAAGCTTGGAAGCATCGACGCCCTAAGGCATCAAGTGTACTTCAGTCTCTGCCAGATGGTGTGGAGAAATGTTTCTTTGAGCTCTTTATTCGACGCATTACCAATTCCACCACCATTGAGTGGTGGGGGAGCTGAGGTTTTTGGGAGTCTGGACAGTCTGGCATTCGGTACAAGGTATCGAGTCTCTTGCTGACAGGGGAAACTGTGAGCAGAGCCTCCCACATGCAGAGCATAAAATCCTGTAGGATACAATGCACCAGTAGTGTAGCCATTTCTTTGGGCATGGGAGGCTATTGGAGTATCTCTAATTCCTCTGCCCTCTGTTCCTTTTCTGAGGTTACTGTGATGGAGAGTCCCGCTGCCATGTCATGGATGAAGTACTAAAAGGACACCTCCTCTGGTGGTGATTCACGCCGTTCCTGAGGTAGCAATGGATCCAAAGGGATATCTGGAAGTTCTCGGGAATCGAGCGATCCTCCATCAGAATCTGAAGAAGCTGAATTAGAGTCCAGTAAGAAATCAAAGTACCAGCGGTCCTGGGTTCAACCTCGATGCTTCATGAATGTCAAGAAGTCGATGCCGATACTCGGAGGTATCGGAAAAGACAGCTATGGCGGTCTGAGTCTGTTGGATACCAGGGGCATAGACCGGCTCCAACAAAGGTATCAACCTCAGGGATTCCAACGATGTGGGTTCAAGGGCTGGCATCGGACCCGATATGCACGACTGTAGGCTCAGTGCTAAAACCTGCACTCCTGAAGCTCTTGATGTTATCGGTACTGAGGCTGCCAAACTCCTCTCGAGGGCCAGAATGTGCTGGTCTAAGAAGATGGCTGATGTCTGGGTACTCCACCCATGGGGCTTTGAGCCGCCGTCTCAGAACATGGAACTGGTAGCTCTCTGGAGTTTGATGCCTCAGGAGCATCCTGGTATCCCACCTGTGCTTTGAAAAAGACAGATCCTCCCACCGGGGCTGTTTGGCTGGTCGGTCTGCATCGGAAGCACCTCTAGGGAAGTTGCGGTGTTTGTGCTGGGACTTCTCTGGCCTTGCTATTGGTCTTCGATGTCAAAGGTTTGGGAATGGCCAGAGACTTAGACTTAATCTTATGTTTGGACTTTGAAGAAGTCTATGCCCTCGATGAGGTGGAAGCCACTGAGACAGAGTCCGAGGCGAACAATGACCCATACTGTCTGGTTTGTTTTGTGCCAACAAATGACAAAAAGAGGCCTCAAAGGAAAAAAACTCGGCAACCAAACATTTTAGACACCAGTCATGTTTATCAGTGACCATGATGGTACCGGCACACTTTGTATGCTTTTTAAAACCACTGACTGTTTTTTCCATGCCTTTAAAAATCTCTTTGAGATTGAAGAGAAGGCGATGGAGGCCTAGAGGCCTAGTCTAGCAGTGAAACCGCAATAAAAATGAAAAGTAAAGAAAAAGGGAAATTTGAAAAGAAAAAAAGAAGTAATTAGTCCTTACCTGCTAATTAGTGTTCCTGAAGGAACTTCAGTCCAGTCCCTTAACTTCTGGGTTGCGCAACCCTTCCAGCAGCTTGGAGGCTGAGCCCATCATCCTTTTGATGATGGTGGGGTATAAATACCCCTGGCACCACCCACTGGCACCAGTAATCTATTGTAAAAGCAGACTTAAAGGATAGATAATAAAGAACTTATAACCATTTGATAACTTGCCATAACTCACACGCACCCTAAACTAATAAAACTCTTTGTTTTTCTCTTTTTTTTTTTTTTTGCCAAGAGGTAAAGGAAAAAGGGAGGAGGAGGAGGAGGTTTCCCTGAGGCCGCGACGGCCCTCCGCCCCTTCCAGCTGAACCTCTTTTCGCGGACTGCCCCTAGAGGCGGGTCCCAGGCAAGAGAATTTGCTCCGTAACTAGACTTCGGTCCGCCATCTGAATCTACGTAAGTCGGGCGGGATCAGGGACTGGACTGAAGTTCCTTCAGGAACACTAATTAGCAGGTAAGGACTAATTACTTCTTCCTTATCATCACTTCAGTCCAGTCCCTTAACTTCTGGGATGTAACAGAGCAGTTTAAATCTGGGAGGGGTTCGTTATTCCGGACCGAAGCACTGCGCTGCCAAACCTGGCATCCGACGCCCCTTGGACATCCAACCTGTAATGCTTGGTGAAGGTATGGAGGGATGACCAGGTAGCCGCTCTGCAAATGTCCAGTGGCGGCACCAAACTATTTTCCGCCCAGGACGTGGCCTGCGCTCTAGTTGAAAGTGCTTTAAGCACTCCTGGAGCCTGCTTCCCTCTGAGGAGGTAAGCCGAGGCAATCGCCTCCCTGATCCACCTAGAGATGGAAGCCTTGGCCGCCGCTTCTCCCTTATGCGGCCCTCCAAACTGAACGAATAAGCGTTCTGACTTCCAGAAAGGCGCCGTGCGGGCGAGGTACCTCTTCAGCACTCTATGTACATCCAGGAGCCTAAGCTTTTCTCCGTCTCCCGATTGATCCCTTTCCGTGAAAGAGGGCAGAGATACCGCCTGGTTTACATGAAAAGGAGAGACGACCTTAGGTAAGAAAGACGGAACTGTACGCAAGACCACCTTATCCCTAAAGAAAGAGAGAAAGGGAGGTCGGGATGACAAGGCTTGAAGCTCTGAAACGCGTCTGGCCAAGCAAATTGCCACTAAAAATACCGTCTTTAGCGTCAAGTCCTTCAGAGAGGACTTCCCCAGCGGTTCGAACGGTTCACCAGAAAAGGCATTCAAGACTAGGTTGAGGTCCCAAGGGGGGATAACAGATCTTTGCTGGGGACGTAACCGTCTAACCGCTCTCAGAAACCTGCCAACATCTGAATGTACCCCTAGACATTTGCCCCTGACCTTCCCCCTATAGCAAAAGATAGCTGCCAGCTGGACTCGCAAGGAGCTAGGCGCTAGACCTTTCTCGAAAGCTGCCTGCAGGAACTCCAGGACCTCGGGGACTGATGCTGAGAGGGGCCTGATTCGACGTTCTAAACACCAGGCCTCAAAGATACGCCACACTCTCACGTAAGAAAGGCAGGTGGAGCGCTTGCGAGCGCTCAGCAAGGTTGAGATTACTGAGCCCGAGTACCCCCACTTCAAGAACCTCGCCCTTTCAATAGCCAGGCCGTAAGCGAGAACCGATGCACGTGGGGCATGAGTACCGGACCCTGACGCAAGAGGTCCTTCTTGCAGGGAAGTCGCCACGGCCGGTCTGCCGTCAATCTCACTAGATCTGCGTACCAAGGACGTCGAGGCCAATCCAGGGCTATGAGAATTACCAATCCTTGGTGGGCTTCTATTCGCCGTAGAACCCTCCCTATGAGCGCCCAAGGCGGGAACACATAGAGAAGGCCCTCCGACGGCCAGCTTTGGGCCAGGGCGTCCAAGCCCTCGGACATTCTTTCCTTTCTGCGACTGAAAAACCGGCTCGCCTTTGCCGACGTGTACCGGGCCATGAGATCCATGATTGGTGTCCCCCACCGGGCAACCACTCGATCGAACACTTCCTGCGCCAGCTCCCACTCTCCGTGGTCTATTCTGAACCTGCTGAGGTAATCAGCAGTTACGTTGTCTGTTCCGGCCACGTGCTGCGCCAGCAAATGCCTCTCAGCCCACTGCAGGAGGACATCTGCCTCCTTCTCCAAGGACAGGCTGCTCGTTCCGCCCTGACGGTTGATGTAAGCCACCGCGGTAGCATTGTCCGATAGGACGCGGACTGCCCTCTGGCGAACCAAGAGCTCGAGAGCCCGGAGAGCTAAGGTTACCGCCCTCAACTCCAGCCTGTTGATAGACCACTGAGACTCTCCCGGCATCCAGCGGCCCTGGGCGAATTGCCCCTCGCAGTGAGCGTCCCAGCCTGCTAGGCTTGCATCCGTCATCAGTTGAGTCCACTGAGGAGTCTCGAGTGGCATCCTGCAGCCCAGGTTCCTTGAGCTTGTCCACCACCGCAGAGACCTCCTGATCCGGGGAGGGCAGGGAATCCGCCTGGATAAGGGGTGATGTTGATGGGACCACTGTCGTAAAAGGGTACGCTGGAGAGGCTGCATATGAGCACGGGCCCAAGGAACTACTTCTATTGCCGCTGCCATGGTGCCCAGCAGCTGAAGGTAATGCCAGGCCGAGGGGCATCTTGTTAACAGAAAACGGGAAACGAGATTTCTCAGGTCGGATAACCTCTGCTTTGAGAGGAACACCCTTCCCCTTCTGGTGTCAAACCGAGCTCCAAGGTACTCGATCTCCTGATTGGGAAGAGCAGTTTAATTCCCAATCAGGAGATCGAGTACCTTGGAGCTCGGTTCGACACCAGAAGGGGAAGGGTGTTCCTCTCAAAGCAGAGGTTATCCGACCTGAGAAATCTCGTTTCCCGTTTTCTGTTAACAAGATGCCCCTCGGCCTGGTTATCCGACCTGAGATATCTCAATTAAACTGCTCTTCGCATGATTTATGACCCATCCCAACTTCTCGAGGAAATGCACGACCCTGGCGGTCGCTACTTGACTCTCCTCTTCTGACTTTGCTCGTATCAACCAATCGTCCAGGTAAGGATGGACTAGAATTCCTTCTTTCCGAAGAGCCGCGGCCACTACCACCATTACCTTGGTGAACGTCCTGGGAGCTGTCGCTAGCCCGAAGGGAAGGGCCTGGAACTGGAAATGGCCGCTTGGTACGGAAAATCTTAGGAACTGTTGATGAGACTCTCTGACCGGGATGTGTAAATATGCTTCCGTCAAGTCCAGGGATGTCAAGAACTCCCCCTGTCTAACGGCAGCAATCACCGACCTCAGGGTTTCCATGCGGAAGTGGGGAACTCTGAGACAGCGGTTGATTTGCTTTAGATCCAGAATAGGACGGAAAGAACCTTCCTTCTTTGGCACTACAAAATAAATGGAGTATAGACCGTATCCTCTTTGGTCTTGTGGGACCGGCAACACCACTCCCAGCGCTATGAGCCTCGAAAGGGTGGCTTCCACCGCCGCCTTCTTTTCTGGTGGGCCGCAGGGGGACAGAACGAATGCGGGGGTTACTCTTTGTGAACTCGAGAGCGTAACCCTCTCAGATCACCTCTAACACTCACTGATCGGATGTGACTCGGGACCAGGCGGGAAGGAACTGCCTTAAGCGACCTCCCACCGACAGCACTCCCTCCTGGACCCCCGATTTCTCACTGTGATTTTCTAGACGCCGAGGAGGAGGAGGAGGCTCCAAAACCTCTACCTGCCCCGCGAAACCCACGGAAGCTCTGACCCCTGGAGGGAAACGGCCCCTGGGAAAAGGGTTCGGTCTGGGCTGTCGGAATCTTCGGAAGTCCTTTGGCTGACTCCGCCCCGGCGCCGAAGGATGACCCAGCCTTGGTCTATCTTCGGGGAGCCTACCCCTCTTGGACTCACCCAGCTCCTTTACCAACTTATCCAGGTCTTCCCCAAACAATAGCTTCCCCTTGAAAGGAAGTCGACTCAGGCGAGCCTTAGAAGAGGCATCCGCCGCCCAGCTACGCAACCATAAGTACCTTCTGGCTGCCAAAACCGAGGCCATATTCTTCGCCAGACTTCTAATAAGATCATACTGGCTATCAGATAAGAAGGACGAACCGGACTCTAATTTGGCCGCCACCTCTTGGGAGTCGCCTGAAGGACTGTCAGCCAGTTGCAGCTGTTGGGACCATCTCAGACAAGCTCTAGCCACCCAAGCCCCCGAAACGGAGGCCTGTAAGGCAAGGGCACTAACATCAAAGGCTTGTTTTAGCAGGGTGTCCAGTCTTCTATCTTGACTGTCTCTCAGAGCCGCGCCGCCCTCGACCGGTATAGTCATCTTCTTCGTTACCGCCGAGACCGCCGCGTCCACCCTAGGCGATTTCAGGAGGTCCTTATCCGTTTCTGGCAATGGGTATAGACGAGACATCGCACGTACTCCCCTCAGGGTAGACTCCGGCTGGTTCCATTCCTCCTGAATCATCTGGCGAACCACTCTGTGCACTGGAAAAACTTTCTGAGATTTCCTTACAGCCTGGATCAGCGGATCCTCCAGAGCTTCTTCGTCTGTTGGAGCTTCCGAAGCCATATTGAGTACCTTTAGAGACTCACTTATTAACGCCGGGAGGTCCTCTCGCCTAAAAACCCTGACTATGCGGGATTGCTCCTCCTCCGGGATCTCACCCTCTTCAAGCTCCTCCCCTTCATCTACTCCTCCTTTTTCCAAAAGCTCCTCCTCAGGGAGGTCCCGAGGCGGAGACTCAACCTGGTCATTGGCCAATAGTCTAGCGCGCTTGGGGGGAGGCCCCGGCTCAAGGGATCTAGAGTTTCCTGGCCCAGCATCAATGCTGTCCCTCGGCGCTACTGGTTCTGCCGGACCCTGCTTGCGTAAGCAGTAGGCTTTGTGCAAAAGCAGAACAAATTCAGGTGAAAATTGACCCCAGTCTCCCACCGCCCCCGAGGAGAGGGAAGGAAGGGACTGGGAAGAGACTGGAGCAACTGAAGATGAAGGCGGGGGAGAATGGGAATCCCTTCCCCCTTCCGGAAGGTCCCCTGACCCCTGAGGAGCTTGCGACATGCTCAGGTGGATCTCCTGTTCCACGGAAGTGGCCTCTGCTGCACACCCCCTGCAGACCCCTGCTTCTGAGGCCATCCCTCTACGAATGCCGCACGAAGGACACCGCAGCTTGCCCGTCATACCTTTGAACCGGGCTACCCCCAGGCCCAAAGGAACTTAAAGTGAGCTAAAAACTAACAAAAAAGTAACAAAAAAGGCAACAAAATAAAGCGAAACAAAGTAAATGAATTGAAGCTAAAGGCTCCCAGCACTCCCCTCCCCCCTAGCTGTGAAAAGGCACGGCACCAAAAAGAACTCCAAAACGTCCGATTATACACTGAAATCAACAGCTGGAAAAGGAGGATTTAATTCCAATACTTGCGGTTTGAAGCACTGGCGCGTATCAGCAGCCACGAGGGAACCAGCCGTCCTCTGCAGGCTCCCACGTGGTAGGCTGCAGCCACGTGGAGGCCGGGCCTGCGGGTGGAGGATGAACGCCGGCAGAAGCTGCGGGCTCTCCGACCGGGAGGCAGAGGAGGATGACACTCTGCACCCGCTTTGCTCACCACAAGAACCTCAAGCGCCCAGCCGCCTCGGGGCTGTAGCGCGAGGCAGGGGACGCCACTGCAGAAAGAGTCGGAGCTGCCTCTAGCGCTCAGCCGCCTAGGGGGCTTCGGCGCGAGGCAGTCGCGGCCGTGGCAGACGATGGCTGGGAAACGGGCCGCGGTGTGCGCGGGAGGAGAGCTCTCCTGTCCTCACCGCTGCACGGGAAAACTCCTTCCTCCGGAGCCTCACTGGAGCCGAGTTGAAGACGGCAAAGAGGGGAGGGGAGGGAGGGGGGGGAAAGGAACAGGAGAATTAAAGGCACAAGCCTAGACTAAAACTTAAAGTAAAAGGGATAGTCTGAATTAAAGAAATTAAAGAAATTAAATTAAATTAAATTAATTAAATAAATCTTTAGCCAAGACCCCGTAAGCACTCTGGCTTACAGGAACCCTCCAGCTGCTTGGAGGCTGAGATTACTGGTGCCAGTGGGTGGTGCCAGGGGTATTTATACCCCACCATCATCAAAAGGATGATGGGCTCAGCCTCCAAGCTGCTGGAAGGGTTGCGCAACCCAGAAGTTAAGGGACTGGACTGAAGTGACGATAAGGAATGAAAGATTTATTGGGACCGGTGTCAGATTCGATGGAACTAGCGTCGATGGGAAGGCAGAAGCACGATGTTCCACAAAAAAAAGAGAAGTCTTTCGGCGGTGACAGGAAGAAGTGTCTTGCTGGCTCTGCAGAAAACAAAGAACTAAGGAGAGGAGTTGGGAAGGCAGGCATGCAGGTGCAGTGGAGTGTTCCCAAAGGCTTTCCTATCCAACGCTGGGGAGTGTTCTCGCGAAAAGCTCCATTGATGATGTTCACCCATATGGTGTAATTAGGTCTTACCTGCTAATTGCCTTTCCTTGAATCCCTCCAGTCCAGGCCAGGCGCATGGGCTGTGCCCCCCAACCAGCAGGTGGAGACTGAGCAACTCAAAGCTTGCTGATGTCACATACTAAGGGAGCTGTGCATCACCAGGGTGGCCAGTATAGGAGTACCAAAGCAGAGAGAAAAACTTCATACCTACTCTTACCCCTCCCCCCCAACCAACCTCTAGCCAAGTCTAAAACAGCTGGTTCCACCAGCCCCTATCAACCGAATCATGTACATTCTCCTTTTCTTTTCTTCCTTCCTTTTTTTTTTTTTTAAATTTGCATCATGTTTCCCTTGTGTGTAACACAGACTAGCGGCCCCAAAGGAGACCACCACCACCAGGGAGTCCCTGAGACTCCGAACCTCAATCCCTCAACAACAATGAGCAGAACAGACCAGACTAGTGCACTAGGGCAGGTTCTGGCTTGTACTGGAGGGATTTAAGGAAAGGCAATTAGCAGGTATGACCTAATTACACCTTCCATATCATCCCACCAGTCCAGGCCAGACGCATGAGATGTACCATAGCAGTGATCTCCTACCGGGTAGGGTGCGCGAAGCCGGCCTGTAGGACCCCAGCCTCAAAACACGCATCTTCCCTCGCTTGGAGATCTAAGCGGTAGCGCTTGGTGAAGGGATGCAGCAACAACCAGTTGGCCACCCTGCAAATCTCCCCAGGTGGCACCAAACCGCCTGTGCCCTTGTCGAGTGGGCCCACAACCCTGCCAGGACTGCCCTGCGGCACAACAGATAGGCAGAGGCAATTGCTTCTTTCAGCCAGCACGCAATGGACACCTTGGATGCCTCCTCCCCCGACAGTCTCCGCCAAACAGGACAGAAAGGTGATCCACTTTAGGTAGTGTCAAAGGGCCTGCTTGGTATCCAGTGGATGCAGCTGGGTCCCCTCTTCCGACAATGCCTCATTGTGAATCACTGGCAGTGGAGACAGGCCGGTTAATATGGAAGGCAGACACAACTTTGGGTAAGAAGGAAGGCACTGTTCTCAAAACCACCTTCTCCAGGTGAAACATGAGGAACAGCTCTCTGCACAAGAGGACCTGCAATTCAGAGACCCTCCAAGCTGAGTACACGGCAACCAAGAAAGCAGTCTTCAAAGTCAGGTCCTTGAGCGAGGCTTCCCTCAAGGGCTCATAGGGGGCTTCCATGAGGACCCCCAACACTACATTAAGGTCCCATGCCGGAACCACTGGTCGCGGAGGAGGGTAGACCATCACGGCTCTCGGGAAACGCGCAACTTCCGGATGGCTTGTAATTGAGACTCCTTTGATCCTTCCTCTGTAACACACCAGTGCTGCAACTTGGACCCGCAAGGATCCCAGCACCAGGCCCTTATCTAAACTATCATGCAGGAAGGACAGAAACCGAGGGGTGGAGGCCGCTAAGGCCCGTACCCCTTCTTTTCACACCAGTCCTCAAACACTCTCCACATTCTGACATAGGAAAGGCACATGGAGCGCTTGCGAGATTTGAGGAGCATGGCCACTACCCCAGGCAAGTAACCCCTCCTAGTCAGTCGCGCCCATTCAAGGGCCGTGCCATAAGCGAAAAGCATTCCACCTGAGGCATGCAAAGGTGTCCCTCACTCAGCAAACCGGGCATAGCTGGAAGCTGCCATGGCAAGTCCCCCAGAAGCCTGCCCATGTCTGCATACCATAGTCTCTGCAGCCAATTCGGATGACCCTGCCTCAGTGGCTCTCTATACTGTGCAGCAGCCTGCCTATCAACAGCCGGGGAGGGGGTGGAGGGGGAGGGAACACATAAAGGCGCCCTTCCTTTAACCACTGTTGAGCCAGGGCATCAAGCCCTTTAGACATTCTCTCTCTCTCCTCTGACTGAAGAAGCGGACCACCTTGGCATTGTCCGCCATTGCCATCACTGGTTGTCCCCAGCATCTGACAATCGCCTTAACACCTCGTCATCTAGGGCCCATTCTGCTGGATCTATTCTGCAGCAGTTGAGATAATCCATCTGGATGTTGTCCTTTCCAGCCACATGTGCCACCAAGAGTGCAGAGAGATGGCCTTCCGCCCACTGCAATAATGGAGTGGCTTCCTCCATCAGCGAGGAGCAGGACATGCCCCCCCTGGAGGTTGATGTAGGCTACCACCGTGGCATTGTCTGAGAAAACCCGTACCAGCTGCTGCTCCCGGAGGGGAGCAAAATGGAATAGGGCCCGCGAGATGGCTCTCAGCTCCAGCCGATAGACCATGACGCCTCCACAGGCATCCAGAGGCCCTGGGTGAATTGGCCCCGACAATGTGCTCCCCATCTGAGGCGGCAAGCGTCGGTAGTCACCGTTATCCATCGCGGAGACACGAGAGGGAGTCCCGCCGTCAGGGACTCTATCAAGGCCCGCCAGGAGAGGCTGCATCTGACCACTTCCGGGCATGGGAGATGTTGAGAGAGGGTCAGACTGTGGCAACCAACAGGACAGGAGAGTATGTTGCAGGGTACACACATATGAGCCCTCACCAAGGGCATCAACTCGATCATTGCTGCTATAGAGTCAAAGAGCTGCAGGTAGTGCCATGCTGTGGTGTGCTCCAGCTGAGCAAAGTGGCTGACCTGTTCCTGTAATTTGAAAACTCGCTCCAGCGGTAGAGACACTCGTCCCCTGGCCGCGTCAAAGCTCACCCCAAGGTACGTCAGCTGTCGGATGAGGTGAAGATGACTCTTCTCGAAGTTGACCACCCAGCCCAAGCTCTAGAGAAACTCCACCACTCTCGTAGTGGCCCACTCGCTCTCCTTGAATGACTTTGCCTGGATCAGCCAATCGTCAAGGTATGGGTGTTCCAGTACCCCTTCTCGCATCAGAGTGGCAACAACTACTACCATGACTTTTGTAAAGGTCTGTGGGGCCATGGCCAGGTCAAGGGGTAAGGCTTATAACTGAAAATGGCACATTGGGATTGCAAAAATGGAGGAAACAAACATCAATGCTCTCTTTGAATGGGAATATGCAGGTACGCCTCTGGCAGATCCAGGGAGGTCAGAACTCTCTGGCCCGCACTGCTGCATTCACTGACCTTAGCATTTCCATATGAAAAAACGGGTCCTCGCAATGCCCTATTCACATACTTAGGGTCCAGGATGGGGCAGAAGGAGCCCTCCTTTTTCAGGACCACGAACTATATGGAGTACCAACTGGATCCTTATTGGTCTGTGGTGACCACAGACCGCCTTCATCTGGAGAAGGATGGCGTGTCTCCGACTGCAGTTCTCTTCAGCCGGGACTTGCAGACGCACCACAAAGGCCTCCGGAACTGGGCGTGTCATCTCCAAGGCATACCCTTCTCGTATGGACTTCTAGAACCCACTCGTCCTGCATGATGTGAGCCCAGGTGGCAGCGAAGACCGGAGTCTCCCCCTGATCTCAGCCACCTTTTGGATCCACCTCGCTTCATTGCTGTTTTCGCAAAGGACCTGAGCCAAGGCAAGGAAGCCTCTATCGGAACCTCAGGCTCGAAAGGACGGACCTCCATGCGAGGAGAATGTCCTCTCTGGTAGGGTACAAAACAGGTCACTCTGAACCTCCGGAAGGCCCTAGACTGCCCCCAGGGAGTCAAGGAAATGTTGGCTCCTCTGGGAGCCGGGACCCCTTTGGTATCATCCAGATCTTTGACCAATTTCTCCAAGGCTTCTCCAAATAAACGTTTCCCTTTAAAAGGTAAACGAGAAAGCTGAACCTTGGTGGATATGTCCGCTGACCAATTAAGGAGCCAGAGCAAGTGGCGAGCTGCCGCTACCGGGATCACAGCGACAGTCCAGACCTGGTCATAGAAGACATCCACTAGGTAGGCCACTCCAACATGGCCGCTTCACCTCCGGCACCTTTGTCTGGGAGGGCCTGTGCCCAACGCAAACAGACCCTTGTCACTTAAGATCCGCAGATAGCCATCTGCAGGGAGATGGCATTGGCCTCAAAGGCCTGTTACAGCATCATCTCCAATCTCCAGTCCTGCGGGTTCCTGAGAGCCATCCTGCCGGTCTTCTTGGTCACTGCCATGACCAAGGCATCCACTTTAGGGAGCTTTAGGACTTCTCCTCAGGCGGCAGGGGATACAGACATGACAAGGTCCTCCTGCCTCTCAAGTTGGCCTCTGGGAGTTCCCACTCCGCACCAATCATCTGTTTGATGGTCCTGTGGACTGGGGAAAAAAATCATGCAGGGTGCAGATCCCTTGGAGTAGAGAATCCTCCAGAGAGGATTCCTCTACCTACCACATGACCTGTCTTTTAGGTTCAGGGCTCCTAAGGAGCCCAAAATGAGAGCAGGGAGTTCTTCCCTGTGAAAAGGTCTGATCACCGTAGGCTCGTCAGCAGCCTGATGGTTCTCCGCTTCCGACTCTGTCCCCCCAGGACTCTTCCCATTCCTCCAGGGGCTCTTCGGCTGCTCCCTCCAAAGCTACAGAGACAGTGGAAGGAGGACATGGGTAGCGGTCCCCGAGGGAACACAAGAGATTCACCTGTGAGGACCCCTCTCCTTTTCCTGGGGCAGGGAGCTCCAAGGTCCCTGCTCCCAAGGAACCTGCCATTGGAGGGGCAGCTTCCTAAGTTGCTGCGATGCTGTACTTCAAAGTAAAAAGCTTGATGAAGCCGCAGCAAAAATTCAGGCGAAAATGGCAGCCCCACGGGCAACAGGGGCTGATTTGGAACCAGCTGGAATTTCTTTGACTTCTTGGAAGCATCCCTCAAAAGCAGTACAAACTCCTTTCTTCCTTCCTGCCTCCCCGTTGGTCTACAGAGGTGGGAACCCCCCTCCACCATAGAGGCATGCGAAGAAGAGGAAGCAGGACATGACGAGGTCTCAGCAGGAAACTCCAGGGCTGCCGCCTGAGACGCACACAAGGCCTGCTTGGCTGACCTGCTCTCCTTCAGCAGAGACCAGCCAAAGAGACGGAATCCCTGTGTGTGCCACAGGCTGTGCACACTGGTTTGCTCGAGGACACGTTCTTGCCTAAAGAAAACTGAACTGTGCACTTTTCCGAACACGAGCCGCAAGGAAAAAAAAACAGCTCAAGGAGACACAACAAAACCGAAAGAAAGAGGCTCACACACACACATAGTATCAAAGCGGGAAACAGGCTCTGATAAGAAGGAAGGGACTCGGGACCCTCAAGTGTACACCTCTCCACTCCAGAGGCCATCACTGATCCAGGACAATTTGTGGCACTGGGGATATCCAATGAGCCCACTGAACTGGATAAAATCCCTGAAACAATGCTCCTGAAGCACACACACACACCTTTTTTTTTTTTTTTGTGTGGCAAGATTCAGTCAAATTATTATTATTATTTTTGATCTCACTCAATGCCACCAACTGGAAAACACCACCTCTGGATTTAGAGACTAGCTGCCCTTTGCCGGATCTAACCCTTCCCATGGCCTCTGTCACTGCCAGCTGGGGAGATCCTCCAGGACAGCACAGATGTGTCCCACACCTGCTGGAGACCGAGCAAATACTGGCCAGCCTCGTGATGCACAGCTCCCTTAGTATGTGACATAAGCAAGCTTTGAGTTGCTCAGTCTCGACCTGCTGGTTGGAAGGCACAACCCATGCATCTGGCCTGGACCGGAGGGATGATATGGAAGTGAAGACTGCATTCCTGCTTGTTCCTGGAGATACTAAATAAGGGTCCTTTATAGAGTGTAAATGAACTTTTCTATTAAAGTACACTCAACAAATATCAAAAGTAGTAGATAGTATGCCTTCTAACCTGCTGTTGTTGTTGTTGTTGTTGTTAAGTGCCATTGAGTCGGAGTCGACTCATGGCGACCCTCTGGATAGCTAACCTAAATTGTGTTCGGTCTTCAGTCAGGCAGCTCATTGTTGACAGACTGGTACCCGTAGCTGCTGTTATTGTATCGATCCATCTCATTGCTGGCCTCTCTCTTTTGCGTTGACCTTCTATCTTGCCAAGCATAATGTCTTTCTCTAATGATTTCTCTCTTCGCATGATGTGTCCAAAGTATGAAAGTCGAAGTCTTGTCATCTGAGCTTCTAAAGAAAGCTTAGGTTTGATCTCCTCTAGTACCGACTGGTTTGTTCTTCGGGCAGTCCATGATATACACAGTATTCGCCGCCAACACCATAATTCAAATAACCTGTATGTTCTCAATATTGCCTAAATTTACTAATGTGATTTTATAATATTACAATTTTTTTTTATTTTATCCACGCTGGGTCTCAGACTCAATAGTGCCGTAGCCAAACTGACAGGCTCACACACTTCTTTTGCATCAATGACCCTTATAATTATAATACCTCTGTATCGTTCCATGGTGAGACCGCACCTTGAATATTGTGTGCAATTCTGGTCGCCGTATCTTAAAAAGGATATAGCGATTTTAGAAAAGGTTCAGAGAAGAGTCACCAAAATGGTAAAGGGGATGGAAGGATACTCCTATGAAGAAAGGCTTAAAAGGTTAGGGCTCTTTAACCTGGAAAACAGACGGCTGAGGATAGATATGATAGAAGTCTTTAAATTAATGAACGGAGTGGAACGGGTAAACGTAGATCGATTGTTTACCTTATCAGAATATAGAAAGACTAGGGGACATGCAATGAAGCTACAGGGTAAACTATTTAAGACTAATAAAAGAAAATATTTTTTCACTCAACGTGTAATCAAACTCTGGAATTTGTTACCGGAGGATATAGTAAAGGCTGTTAGTGTAGCTGGGTTTAAAGAGTAATTAGTCCTTACCTGCTAATTAGTGTTCCTGAAGGAACTCCAGTCCAGTCCCTTTACTTTCGGGTTGCGCAACCCTTCCAGCAGCTTGGAGGCTGAGCCCATCATCGTTTTGATGATGGGGTGGTATAAATACCACTGGCACCACCCCTAGGCACCAGTAATCTGATGAAAAAGCAGTCCTGACAGGTACCCGCTTAAGAACTCATACCTATAACACGCGAAAAAAAGCAAAACCAAACAACTAAGGAACAAAAAACACTTTTTTTTTTTTCAAGGAAAAAAACAGTGGTAAGGGAGAGGAGGGAGGAAGGAAGGAAGGAGAAGGCTTACTGAGGCCGACCCAGCCTTTTACCTGTACCTCCCTAGCGTGTAGCCCCGCTGCTAGGGCTCCTCAGAACGGGATTCCCTGCTTTCACTCCGCTCCGCTCACTGACTTCGGTCCGTTATTCCATTCTGAGCACTAGAAACCGAACCTGGGCGGGATCAGGGACTGGACTGGAGTTCCTTCAGGAACACTAATTAGCAGGTAAGGACTAATTACTCTTTCCTTAGCAGAACTCCAGTCCAGTCCCTTTACTTTCGGGATGTAACAGAGCAGTTCAACCCTGGGCGGGGTCCGCCATCCCGGACCAAAGCACTGCATCCGCAAACCTGGTGTCCGCTTTTCTCTGGACATCGAGTCTGTAGTACTTGGAAAAGGTATGTAGCGAGGACCAGGTAGCCGCTTTACAAATGTCCAGCGGCGGAACCAAGCTACGCTCTGCCCAGGAGGCCGACTGCACCCGGGTTGAATGTGCGCGAAGACCTACTGGAACCAGCCTCCCTTTGAGGATGTAGGCGGAGGCAATAGTCTCCCTGATCCACCTAGAAATGGAAGCTTTGGCCGCTGCTTCCCCCTTGTGCGGCCCTCCAAATTGGACGAACAGCCGCTCGGACTTGTGGAACAACGCTGTGCGCGAAAGGTAGCGTCTCAGCACTCTATGTAAATCCAGGAGACGCAGCTTGGCACTCTCCCCTTCTTGCGCTTCTCCCGCGAAGGACGGGAGCGAAACTGTTTGGTTCATGTGAAAAGGAGAGGAGACCTTGGGCAGGAATGAAGGGACCGTCCGCAAGACTACCTTATCCTTGAAAAACGAAAGAAAGGGAGGTCGAGAAGATAGAGCTTGAAGCTCCGAGACACGTCTAGTCGAACAGATAGCTACCAAAAATACTGTCTTCAGGGTCAAGTCCTTTAGGGAGGAGCTCCTTGCTAGTTCGAAGGGCTCCCTGGTTAAGGAATCCAATACCAGGTTTAGGTCCCAAGGGGGGATAACTGATCTTTGCTGGGGCCGTAAGCGTTTGACCGCCCTCAGGAACCTACCCACATCAGCGTGGTCCCCTAGAGACTTCCCCCGGACCTTTCCCCTAT
This sequence comes from Ichthyophis bannanicus, assembly GCA_033557465.1. Taxonomy (NCBI): domain Eukaryota; kingdom Metazoa; phylum Chordata; class Amphibia; order Gymnophiona; family Ichthyophiidae; genus Ichthyophis; species Ichthyophis bannanicus. The sequence continues at coordinate 409,077,125 of CM066036.1, read as the reverse complement.
AACAAGAAATGGCTGCTAGCTGAACTCGCAACGAGCTGTGAGCTAAACCTTTCTCAAAGCCTGTTTGCAGGAATTCTAACACTTCCGGGACCGAGGCTTCCAAGGGTTTCTTCAGATGTTCCGCGCACCATGCCTCAAATATGCGCCAAACTCTGATATAGGAGAGGCAGGTTGAGCGTTTCCGTGCGTTCAGCAGGGTTGAAATTACCGAACTCGAGTAGCCTCGCTTCACGAGCCGCACCCTCTCAATAGCCAGGCCGTAAGCGAGAATCGATGCACGTGGGGCATGTGAACTGGACCCTGCCGTAGCAAATCCTTTCTGTCGGGGAGCCTCCAAGGGCGATGAGCCGTTAGTCTCACCAGGTCTGCATACCATGGGCGACGAGGCCAATCTGGAGCTATGAGAATTACAAGACCCTGGTGGGCCTCTATTCGCCTTAGAACCCTCCCTATGAGGGCCCAGGGCGGGAACACATACAGGAAACCTTCCAAAGGCCACTTCTGGACCAGGGCATCTAAGCCTTCTGACATCCTTTCCTTCCTTCGACTGAAAAACCGGCTTGCTTTGGATGTTTCGTAGCGCGCCATAAGGTCCATGATCAGCGCGCCCCCCACAGGGCTACCACTTGGTCGAACACATCCTGCGCCAGCTCCCACTCTTCGTGGTCTATCTTGTACCTGCTGAGGTAATCGGCCGTCACATTCTCTGTTCCAGCCACATGCTGCGTTGACAGGTCCAAGAGATGAGCTTCGGCACACTGCAAAAGGCTGTCTGCCTCCTTTTCCAGCGAGGGGCTGCTTGTTCCCTCTTGGCGGTTGATGTAGGCCACCGTGGTGACGTTGTCCGAAAGAACGCGGACTGCCCTTTGTCGAACCAAGAGCTCGAGAGTTCTGAGTGCCAATGCCACTGCCCTCAGCTCTAGTCTGTTGATGGACCACCGTGATTCCCTCGGGGTCCAGCTTCCCTGTGCGAACTGGCCCTCGCAATGCGCCCCCCAGCCTGCTAGACTTGCATCCGTCGTCAGCTGTATCCATTGGGGTGGCCCGAGAGGCATCCCGCAGCCTAGGTTCCTTGGGCACTTCCACCAGAGGAGAGTCCTCCTGACCCGAAGAGGATAGGGCAGTTGCATGGACAAGGGATGATGCCGAGGGGACCAACGCCGTAACAAGGCGCGTTGGAGGGGGGTCGCATATGAACCTTGGCCCACGGTACTACCTCTATCGCCGCCACCATGGTGCCCAACAGCTGTAGGTAATGCCAGGCGGTGGGGATCTGCCTTGATATGAAGAGAGAGACCAGGTTTCTCAGGTCTCATAATCTCTGTTTTGACAGGAAAACTCTTCCTCTCCTGGTGTCGAATCTTGCTCTGAGGTAATCGATCTCCTGCGAGGGAATTAATCTGCTCTTTGCATTTCCATTTGGCTGTCAAATAACAACCTTGCAATAAATTTGAAGAAGACTGAAGCACTTATTGTCACTAGAAACACCAACTTTAATCCCCCACCGTACATCACATGCAACAGTACTGAGATTCCAATTAAGGATGAAGTAAGATACCTCGGGGTAACCCTCGATAAGAAGCTAGACCTGCGATCTCACATAAAGAAAACTGTTAAAAGCGCTTATTACCGAATGAAAATAATTAGACGCCTCAAGCCTCTTATCTCTAATGAACACTTTCGTACAGTCTGCCAGGCACTTATTACCCCCATTCTGGATTTTTGCAACCCTATCTACAATGGGCTGTCAAAACATGCTCTCAAACCTCTTCAAATGGCACAGAATACAGCAGCCAGAATAATTAACGGTTCCACTAATCATGACCACATTACCCCCATCCTTAAAGATCTCCACTGGCTCCCTATAACCCTTCGCATAAAGTATAAGTTAATCATAAACATCTTCAAAATGAAGCACAACAGTTCTGCAACCAGCCTCCATGCCCTCTTATCCCGTGATACCAGCAACAGACCTAGAAGATTATCCACCTCAAACACCCTCAATACCCCAAGAAACTTCGCTAAATCACGCAAATGTACATCACAACGAGCAATTTCTTTGGCTGCCCCTTTGATTTGGAACTCTCTCCCCCATGATTTACGTGCAATTGATGTTTTAAGTGACTTTCATAAGCAATTAAAAACTTTACTTTTTATTGAGCACTATGGATCAACAAATGACTAAGATATCATCTATTGTATATATTTTATAAATAATCCACTATTTTGTTAACCCTTGTTATTTTTCCTACATTACCATATGTTGTCATGTCTATACTGTTTGTTTCCCTTGTTTATACCTTGTATTTCTTGTGACCGCTTTGATTGAAGGAAAAGGTGGTATAAAAAACTTGTTAAAAAAATAAATAAATGACCCAACCCAACTCCTCCAGGAATTCCACCACTCTGGCTGTAGCTGTACGACTCTCTGTTTCCGATTTTGCCCGAATCAGCCAATCGTCCAGATAGGGATGTACCAAAATTCCCTCCTTGCGAAGAGCCGCGGCCACCACTACCATTACCTTGGTGAACATCCTGGGGGCTGTTGCTAGGCCAAAGGGAAGGGCCTGGAACTGAAAATGGCCCCTCGGTACTGCAAATCTCAGGAACTGCTGATGAGATCTTCGGACCGGAATATGTAAGTATGCTTACGTCAAATCTAAGGATGTCAGGAACTCCCCTTGCCTTACCGCTGCAATGACTGATCTCAGGGTTTCCATTCGAAAATGAGAGACCGAGAGGCAGCGATTGACTTGCTTTAGGTCTAAAATTGGACAAAAGGATCCTTCTTTCTTTGGTACCACAAAATAGATCGAGTATCGACCGAAACCGTATTGGTCTCTCGGAACGGGCACCACCGCTCCCAGTGCGATCAGCCTTGGAAGAGTGTCCTCTATTGCTGCCCTCTTTTCTGGAGAGCCGCAGGGAGACTGAGTAAAGGCTGGGGGGACTTGATTTGTGAACTCGAGAGCGTACCCCTCTCGGATCACTTCCAGAACCCATCGATCCGATGTGACTCGGGCCCAGGCGGGAAGGAACTGCCTTAACCGACCCCCCACCAGCAGGCCTTTCTACTGGGCCCCCGATGTTTCATTGCGGTTTCCTAGGGCCTGAGGAGGAGGAGGGGCGCCAAAACCTCTTCCAGCCCCTCGGAAGCCTTGCCCTCTAGGAGGGAGGCGACCCTTAGGAAAAATGTTCAGTCTGGCCGACCGGAACCTACGAAAATCCCTAGGCTGACTGCGAGCCGGAACCATCGAGCGGCCTTGTTTAGGCCTATCTTCCGGGAGCCGACCTCCCTTAGACTCGCCCAGGTCTTTAACCAACTTGTCCAGGTCTTTACCAAATAGCAGCTTCCCCTTGAAAGGGAGGCGACTCAGGCGAGCTTTCGAGGAGGGGTCCGCCACCCAGTTGCGTAGCCACAAATATCTCCTGGCTGCTTCCACCGAGGCCATGTTCTTTGCTAGACTCCTAATAAGGTCGTACTGGCTATCTGCTAGAAAGGCGGAACCAGACTCTAACCGAGCAGCACTAGCCTGCGCGTCAGCAGCGGCACCGTCAGCTAGCTGAAGCTGTTGAGCCCACCTCAAACAGGCTCTTGCTACCCACGCTCATGAAACTGAGGCCTGCAGGGCGAGGGCACTAACATCAAAGGCTTGCTTTAGCAGTGTGTCCAACTTTCTATCCTGACTATCTCTAAGAGCTGCGCTGCCCTCGACCGGAATGGTCGTCTTCTTTGTCACCGCTGACACCGCCGCGTCTACCCTTGGGGACTTCAGCAGATCCTTGTCAGGCTCCGGTAAAGGGTACAAACGGAACATGGCCCGGACTCCCCTTAAACTTGACTCAGGTTGGTTCCACTCTTCCTGGATCATCTGGCGTACCACCCTGTGGACCGGAAATACTTTGAGATTTCCTAACGGCTTGGATCAAAGGATCCTCTAACGTTTCTTCCTTTGCAGGAATGTCCGAGGTCATGTTGAGCACCTTCAGTGATTCATTTATTAAAGCTGGAAGCTCCTCTCGTCGAAATACTCTAACTATTCGGGATTGCTCTTCCTCTGGGATTTCTCCCTCCTCAAGTTCTTCCTCTTCCTCCTCCACTTCTCTGTCTGATCCCTCCTCTTCCGGAGTGATTGGAGATAGAAACGTGAGGGGTTCCTCGCTCAATAGTCTTGAGCGCTTGGGAGGGGCTCCGGGGTCATGGGAGCTTGTCTTCCCTGGGCCGGCCCGGCCACCTTCCATCCCCACCGAAGGCTCCATGAGTCCTTGCTGGCGCATACAATAGGCTTTGTGCAATAGCAGGACAAATTCTGGAGAAAAGTGTTCCCAGCCTCCCTCCGCCCAGTTGGAAGCAGGGGGAAGGGACGGGGGGGGGGGGCGGTAAACCTGAGGTAGAAGGAGGAGGGGAGGAAGAAGAATCCCCTCCCCCTTCCCGGAGACCTTGAGACCCCTAAGAAGTCTGGTCCATGGTCAACTGGATTTCCTGCTCCACAGACGCTGCTTCTGCCGCACAACACCTGCAGATCCCGGTTTCCGAATCAGCAATTCTACGTGTGCCGCAGGACGGGCACCGTAATTTGCCCGTCATCCTCCCTCTTTTTTTTTTTTTGAACCCACCTAGAGGAAGCTCCAAGGCAAGCCTAAAAAGACCCTAGAAATTGACTTAAATCTAAATTAAAATAAATGAAAACAAATGAATGAAAAATAAATAACAGTAGTGCAAAGGAAAAAAAACTTCCAACGAGAAGGGAAGGGGGGGGGGACCTTCCACCAAGGATGAAAACGGCACTCTGTATGACCAAAAGGATAAAGCACAGTTACTTACCTGTAACATGTGATCTCTGGGAACAGCAGGAATAAGTCTTCACATATGGGTACGTCGGTACCGACGGAGCCTGCGCGGGAACGCTCCCCAGCTTCCCAAAAAGGAAAGCTTTTGGGAGCATCCCACAGCGCCTGCGCGCTGCCTTCCCGCCTTTCCTAACCAACTCTCCTCAGTTCGAGTTTAAAGCTGAGACAATAGAGAGAGAGAGGAAAGGAAAGATAGAAAAGAGATACAACTCCTAGGGGAGGTGGGAGGGTTATGAAGACTTATTCCTGCTGTTCCCAAAGATCACCTGTTACAGGTAAGTAACTGTGCTATCTCCAGGAACAAGCAGGAATGAGTCTTCACATATGGGGACTCCCTAGCTAAGATGCCTGGGAGATCCCCAAGGATATGAGACCCTGAAAGGGGTCTGCGTCCTCCTATGGATCTCAGGCATCCATCCAGGGAAGGAGGGCAGGAGTTGTTTAAGAATGGAATAGATGTCTGACGACGGCCTGACCAAACAAGGCATCCCGCGGGAGTCCTTGTCCAAGCAGTAATGGGCTGTGAAGGTATGAACCGAGGCCCAGGTGGCTGCTCGACAGATCTGGTCGATGGACACAGAATTTAGATGAGCCATAGAGGTGGCCATGGCCCTCACATTATGAGCTGTGACATGGCTCTCCAGAGAAAAGGTTCTTACTCTGGTAGGCGAAAGAAATACACTGAGCAATCCAATTGGACAGTGTTCTCTTAGAGACTGGAAGTCCCAAATGAGAAGGATCAAAAGCAACAAAAAGTTGGGAAGACTTTCGATGTTGCTGTGTCCTAAGTAAGTAAAAAGCAAGAGCTCTTTTACAATCCAGAGTATGAAGATTCCTCTCTGCACTGGATGCATGAGGAGCTGGAAAAAAGACAGGTAAATATACCTCTTGATTAAGATGAAAGGGTGAGACCACTTTAGGCATAAAGTGTGGATTTGTCCTAAGGACTACCTTATCACGATGGAACCTTGTATAAGGTGGATTAGCCACTAATGCCTGCAGTTCACTGATGCGGCGAGCTGAAGTAACTGCAATGAGGAAAATGACCTTCCATGAAAGAAATTTCAAGGAGGTAGTGGCTAAGGGTTCAAAAGGTGGCTTCATGAGCTGACCAAGAACCAAATTTAAGTCCCATGCCACCGGAGGAGGCCTTATGGGAGGTTTAGTTAAAGTTAGGCCTCTCATGAATCTTGCAAAGAGAGGATGAGAGGAAATAGGTTGTCCATTGATGGGCTTAAGGGATGCTGCAATAGCACTCAAAGGGACTCTTACTGAATTTGTTTTAAGGCCTGCATTGGAAAGATGCAGGAGATAGTCTAAAAGAGAATTTAAAGGTAGTGCTAGAGGGACAAGACCCTTTTCAGCACACCAAATGGAAAACCTTTTCCATTTAAAAGCATAAGAACGCCTGGTGGAAGGTTTTCTGGAAGCATGGAGGATATCCTTCACTTGTTGAGAAAGATTCCAGTCTTGAAGATCTAGGCCTTCAGTAACCAAGCTCTGAGGTGTAGGGACTTGGGGTTTGGGTGCCACAAAGTCCCTTCCTCCTGGGACAAAAGGTCTGGAGCAGCTCCCAAGTCCAGAGAGGGGGCTTGGGAGAGATGTAGAAGTAGAGGGTACCACACTTGGCGTAGCCAGCGTGGAGCTATGAGGATCATAGATCCTTGATCCCTCTAGAGTTTGAACAGAGTCTTGGGAATCAAGGGAATGGGTGGAAATGCATACAGGAAGCCCTGACCCCAATGGAGGAGGAAGGCATCCTTGGCCTGAACTCCCTGACACGGAATTCTGGAACAGAACCGGGGAAGTTTGGCATTCCACGGACCTGCAAAGAGGTCTATGTCCGGGGTTCCCCATTCTTGGAAGATTCTGAGTACCTGAACCATGTGCAGGGACCATTCGTGTGGAAGCAGAACTCGACTGAGTCTGTCTGCCCAAGAATTTTGGACTCCTGGGAGGTATACTGCCAGGAGATGGATTTGATGCTCTCTGGCGATGGCCCATAATCTTAAAGCTTCGTTGCAAAGCGACAGAGAGCCAGTTCCTCCTTGCTTGTTTATGTAAAACATGGCTACTTGATTGTCCGTATGAATGAGGACTGTCTTGTAGCTGAGGAGGGTATGAAAGACCTTGAGAGCTAGAAAAACTGCTCGAAGCTCCAAGTGGTTGATATGAAGGGAGGTCTCCTGTGGGGACCAAGTGCTTTGAGTGGAGAGGTCTTGTAGATGGGCTCCCCAACCTGTTTGGGAGGCATCTGTTGTGAGGGTTGCCTGGGGCAACAACTGTTGGAAGGGGGACCCCAGCAACAGATTTTGAGTGGACATCCACCATTGGAGAGACCAAAAAGAGACGTTTGGAGGTTGCTATTTGGTCTGAGAGAGCACCTGAAGCTTGAGTCCACTGGGTGGACAAAGTCCATTGAGCTGCTCTCATGTGTAGGCGAGCATAGGGTACCACATGCACTGTGGAAGCCATGTGGCCTAGCAGTTGTAGCATCTCCCGGGCAGTTAAGTGGGTCTTTGACTGAGTCTGGGAGGCTAACTGCACTAGACGTTGGCAACGGGCCTGAGGAAGGTAGGCCCTTGCAGTAGTGGTATCCAACCAGGCCCCTATGAATTCTAGGGACTGAGTAGGGGTGAGCTGAGACTTTGGGAGGTTTACCACAAGTCCCAGATACTGCAGAATGCGCCTTGTGCGGTCCAAGGAATTCTGGGCCTCTGACTGAGATGGAGCTCGAATGAGCCAGTCGTCCAGGTATGGGAAGACAAATATTCCCAGAGTTCGTAGAAATGCAGCAACTATTGCCATGCATTTGGTGAACACTCTTGGAGCAGAGGCCAGACCGAAAGGAAGAACTCTGTATTGGTAATGTTTTCCTTGGAAAAGAAACCGTAGGAATCTTCTGTGAGAGGGATGGACGAGGACATGGGTGTACGCATCCTTGAGATCTAGAGAACAAAGCCAATCCTGACTTTGAAGGTATGGAAGGAGAGTGCCCAGAGAAAGCATCTTGAACTCTCCTTGCATAGAAATTTGTTCAATTCTCTGAGATCTAAGATGGGTCTGTATCCCCCTGTCTTCTTTGGAATGAGAAAATAGGGGGAGTAGAACCCTGACCCTTGATGAAGAAGAGGAACTTCTTCTATTGCCCCTTGGGCAAGAAGGGTAGCTACCTCTTGACCTAGAAGGTCGAGAAGAGATGTGGGAGAATTGAAATGTCTCACCATGGTGTGGGGACGAAGGTCTGAAAAATGAAGCTTGTAGCCCTCTCTTATGATGGAGAGGGTCCACTGCTCTGATGTTATTTGCTCCCATCTGGGAGCAAAATGAGCCAACCTTCCTGGAATGGTGGGAGGCTCTGGCTGCTTTAGAGCCAGAAAGGCTAAGTTCTCTAGCATCAAGTCAAAAACCCTGAGGAGGTTGGGCCTGCTGAGTTGCAGCAGCCCCTGTAGGCTTAGGCCTGGCCTGTTTAGGTTGCTGACGTTTAGTGGCAAAGCAACCTGTAGAAGATTGTTGGCCAGAAGTAGAAGGAAATCTGCCCTTTTTAAAGAAAGACTTTTTAAAAGGCTTTTTCTTGGCAGGAATGGAGGTTGACTTTGAAAGTCTATCCAGAGCAGAGTTTTCTGCATCCATTTGAGTGGCTTTTATTTGCCATTCTTTGCCAAATAGGAAATCTTCAATGTACAGGTGAAAACCTAAGCCATCTTGAACCCGGGGCTCTAAATCAGAAGCCTGGAGCCAAGCAATTCTGCGAGCAGCTATGGCAATGCCTGAGGCTCTGCTGGCACCTTCAAAAGAGTCAAAGGCTGCCCCTGTTGGAAAACTTTGAAATGTGTTGGGTATGCTTAAGCCAAATGAGGAATTCCTCCCTTTTATCCTCTGGAAGAAAAGGGAGGAAAGTGTGCAGTTTTTGTGCAACTTCCTTTAGAAACATACCCATGTAAAGGCTATATGAGTTGATTCTGGCAATAAGCATACTGGCTTGGAAGATTTTCCTACCAAAGGCATCCAAGGTCCTGCATTCTCTTCCTGGAGGAGCAGAAGAGTGTCTCTTTGTACTCTTTATCCTCTTCATAGCTGCCTGCACCACAATGGAATGGTGAGGAAGCTGAGTTTTCTGAAATCCAGGACAAGGAGGGACACGATACATAGTGTCCAATCTACGAGAATTAGGAGAGAGAGTGAAAGGAGTCTCCCATAGATCAATCATGTGTTCATAAAGAATCTCATGAATTGGTAAGGTGACCGCCTCTTTAGGAGCTCTAGAATAGCCTAAAATATCCAATTTTTTAGCTCTAGGCTCTGATTCAGAAGTTACTGAAATAGAAAGTCCTTTAGCTACTTCTCTTATGAAGTCTTGAAAGGACAAGTCTTCTGGAGGAGACATTCTTCTTTTTGGAGAAGAAGGCTCTTCAGGAAGGGCTATGGATACTTCAGGAGACTCGTCTGATGTATCAGAATCATCAGAGGAATCGAAGTATCGCCTGTCAGGGTGCTCTTCCAACGCTCGATACGCATATCGAGCAGTATCAACATCGGGCGTCCCCGGTACCGGATCGGTACCGGTAAGTAGCCCTGGACAAGGAACCACTGCAGCCGGTATCCTGGTCGATGTCGATGCAGTCGGTACCGATGCTGGTGCCGGTACCGGAACCGATACCGAGAACGGAGTTTGTTTCGGTACCAGCGGTGTCGCAGCTTGAATGAAGGCCGTAATAGCCTGCTGCATGGACAGAACATTGTGATCCATCGACGCCATGAATGCCTGGAAGTCGGTACCGGGAGATTGTGCCGGTACCCCAGAGCAATCTAACAGGTGATCGGTCGAGGCCATGCCATCGATGTCAACCTGTAACCCCATAGGAGGAGCTTTGGAAGCCGGAGCTTCCCGCCGGGGTTGTTTTGCTGGCGCAGAATCCTCGAGGGCAAGCCCGGAGGCATCTCGATGCTTAGAGGGAGATCTACCCTTCGAGGACCTGCTAGGTTTATGTTTGGTTACCTGAGATCCATCAGGAGAAGAAGACCTGGAAGATGTCGACGCTACCGACGGTGCATCAGCGGGAAACAGCACATGGAGCTTGGCTGCTCGGTTCTGTAACCCCCGTTTAGACATTAGAGAGCAGGACGGACAATCCGGAATGGAGTGTTCAGGACCCAAACATTTAAGACACCATTCATGGGTATCTGTAACAGAAATAGTACCGCTACACTTAGTGTATTTTTTGAACCCGGAGGCTGGTTTTTCCATGAGGGAAATTTTCTTGTGGGCCCTGAGGCCTAAGAAGAAAAATACACCAGGTGAGAAAAAATATCAATTTTTTTTTTTTTTAAAGAAAGAAAGAAAGAAAAGACCAGCGGTACCGGTCCGGAGTCGGGGAAGGCAGACACACGACCAAAGAAATAAAATAAAATAAAGAACTTCTTCAGCGGTGACAGGAACACGACCTGCTGGCTCCGCAGCAAAGAAGAACTGAGGAGAGTTGGTTAGGAAAGGCGGGAAGGCAGCACGCAGGCGCTGTGGGATGCTCCCAAAAGCTTTCCTTTTTGGGAAGCTGGGGAGCGTTCCCGCGCAGGCTCCGTCGGTACCGACGTACCCATATGTGAAGACTCATTCCTGCTTGTTCCTGGAGATAAATAAATACTTTAAAACTACAAATTGACCAGATCCCTAATAAGGCAAACCCCTCTGTATACTTGCGATTTTGTTGCCCTGCTCTTCTGCGTGCCGCTCCTCACGCTGGATCCGGAGTCTCCTGATAGGCTCGTGGTAGGCCGCAGCCACGTGGAGTCAGGGCCTGCGGCTGGCGGAAGTGTCCTTGCCGCCGGGCCCCGGATTCCCCGACGTTGAGGAAGATAGTCTGCTCCCTCGATGCTGCCTCTAGCGCTCCGCGGAACAGAAACTGAAAGCGTGAGGCTGGGGAGCTTAAGTAAGCGGAGCGGAGCTGTCTCTAGCGCTCAGCCCACCATCGGGGCTTCAGCGCGAGACAATTGAGAGCGGAGGGAAGGCCGTGGAGGAGCCGGATGACCGCGCACGCGGGAGGAGAACCTCACAAATCTCCCCGCTGCCAAGGTAAACCCCCTCCTTGCAAAGGGCCCCGGGAAGAGGGCCGGAGGGGAGGGGGAGGAGGGGGAAGAGAGAAAGGTTGAAAATCTTCAGACAACCGCGGTTTTAAATTCCCGGGAGTAAAACGAACTCCCCAACTAAAGTAAAAGAAATTAACGAAAGTAAAGTAAAGAAAAAAGATATAAATAAGCAAACTAAACTCCAGTAAGCTCCTGGCTTACGGGAACCCTCCAGCTGCTTGGAGGCTGAGAATACTGGTGTCTAGGGGTGGTGCCAGTGCTATTTATACCACCCCATCATCAAAACGATGATGGGCTCAGCCTCCAAGCTGCTGGAAGGGTTGCGCAACCCGAAAGTAAAGGGAATGGACTGGAGTTCTGCTAAGGAAAAAAGGTTTAGACAAGTTCCTGGAGGAAAGGTCCATAAACCATTATTAAGAAGGGACCCAGGATATCAATGCTTGAACCAATACAAGCATTGTGGAACCTGTGTTCCTTGGGGAAACTGCTAGGTACATATGACCTAGATTGGCCACTGTTGGAAACAGAATACTGGGCTTGATGGACCTTGGTCTGACCCAGTATGGCATATCTTATGTTCTTATGACCCTTCGTCTTATGCGTGATTTTATATTTGTAATTATGAACATTTACTATGTAGTTGCACAAAAACAAAGCACTTTCATTTCATTTCATCCTTTTGCCGTGTGATAAATAAAACAATTCTTATCTTATCATGGTGTCGAGATGGCACAATCGAAAACTGTTTTTCCAAAACAATTTCTCCCCAACGCCGTCAAGAGGCAATGCCTACGCGTTTCACTACGTGTTTCTTCAGGGGTTCTCATTCAAACTGTTTGAAATTCGTGCCAATGTTTTGACATCAATCTATTGCGAAACAAAAATGACAATGTTAAATACCTCCAATTCTCATAATACCTACTCACCCAATTGTCATTGCTTATTTCAAAAAGTCTTGTTAACTCGTGCTATCTCCTCTTTTGGAACTAACCAAAATTACAGATGCTGCCCGCGTCCATCCTCAGAGAGAGACTACTCCATTACTCTCCAATGTGGTTCTTCTTGATAAAAGACGCCGCGCATGCGGTCTGAAACAGTCTGGGCTTTAACGGGAATCCACGTACAATGTGATGACATCAGCCCCCCCCAAAACAATACTAACTGGGGATCTCCCAAAACAGATTGTGTTGAAGACAGTACTCAGATGGATGAACAAAAACAATAAACTATTGTGGCTTACCACCAGGGATCAACTCATACAGGCTTTCCAATCTATAAAGCCATTCAAACCCCCCGGAAAAAATGTTGCAAACTATATTCTTTACCCTGATGATAAAATACATCAATCTCCTTGGTGATGAAACAAATGCTGCATTTTCCACATTTCCGGTGTCCTAACGGAACCCCTCCAGGAGTCGGTGTGGGACTAATGGTTCGTAATATCGAGGGGCTTAAATATTCTTTTAAATTTTTACCCCGTTGCCACACACATCTGATTTTCTTCTCCCGAAGTGCTACCATTTTCTCAATTTTTAAGATATCAAAGAAATTACTTGGATAAACAAGATTTTAAGAAGGCTTCACAACGGTTGATTGCCAATTTAGAAGAACGGGGTTACCCACCTCACATAATTCGCCAGGCATACAAGAGGACTCTTAACAACAATAGAGATTTGCTGTTACAAAGTAGGTTACATTTTATAGAATATGGTTTGCAACATTTTTCTACCTACGATTCTACCCATGTAGTTTATATTATACAATGTCCGTGTAATCTAGTGTATGTGGGGAAGACTAGTCGAGCGTTCAAGATCCGCATGGGGGAACACAGAAGCCGATTGAGGAATAAGGTCATTGAAGCCCCTATTGTGCAACATTGTCTTACGTCACAACATTCTTTTGAGGATCTTCAGTGTTTTTGCATAGATGTAGTAACTAGGGGACAATTGGGCAAGTCCTTAGACCAATGGCTCATCATTAAAGAGCAGAGATGGATTTTTGAGCTCAATTCGGTGGACCCGGGGGGTTTGAATGGCTTAATAGATTGGAAAGCCTGTATGAGTTGATCCCTGGTGGTAAGCCACAATAGTTTATTGTTTTTGTTCATACGAGTACTGTCTTCAACACAATCTGTTTTGGGAGATCCCCAGTTAGTATTGTTTTGGGGGGGCTGATGTCATCACGTTGTACGTGGATTCCCGTTAAAGCCCAGACTGATTGTTTCAGACCGCATGCGCGGCGTCTTTTATCAAGAAGAACCACATTGGAGAGTAATGGAGTAGTCTCTCTCTGAGGATGGACGCGGGCAGCATCTGTAATTTTGGTTAGTTCCAAAAGAGGAGATAGCACGAGTTAACAAGACTTTTTGAAATAAGCAATGACAATTTGGGGAGTAGGTATTATGAGAATTGGAGGTATTTAACATTGTCATTTTTGTTTCGCAATAGATTGATGTCAAAACATTGAAATTCGTGCCAAACAGTTTGAATGAGAACCCCTGAAGAAACGCGTAGTGAAACGCGTAGGCATTGCCTCTTGACGGCGTTGGGGAGAAATTGTTTTGGAAAAACAGTTTTCGATTGTGGCATCTCGACACCATGATAAGAATTGTTTTATTTATCACACGGCAAAAGGATGTAATGAAATGAAAGTGCTTTGTTTTTGTGCAACTACATAGTAAATGTTCATAATTACAAATATAAAATCACGCATAAGACGAAGGGTCGTTGATGCAAAAGAAGTGTGTGAGCCCGTCAGTTTGGCTACGGCACTATTGAGTCTGAGACCCAGCGTGGATAAAATTAAAAAATTGTAATATTATAAAATCACATTAGTAAATTAAGCAATATTGAGAACATACAGGTTAGAAGGCATACTATCTACTACTTTTGATATTTGTTGAGTGTACTTTAATAGAAATGTCCCTGGAGATAAGCAAAACATCAGCAAATGTAACTTTTTGCAATTATATTAAGCTATTGATCCCACATGAAAGAACTATTTAAAAAGTGAACAACCAAATCTATTGTTACATATCTATAACTGAGTTTCCAGAAGGCAGTTTTGAGTTAGGACTCCTTTGTGCAAATGCAGTAAATCAAAAGTCCTTGTAGGCTCCACCTCCCTGTTGTAGTTATGACCTGTGTCCTTCTTCTCTTGTTCAATGCATAATTATGTGATGCTATCTGACTTGTCACGATACCCCATACAAGCTCCAAAAATCTATCTGCAACATCGTCAATACATATTCCAATTACTTATTAATCATAAATCCTAATCAAACATGTAATCTAACAGCCAATAGAATGAAATATCTAGCTGAATCATACTCACTTAAAATTTCTATAAACCACATAATTAGAAAGTTGTACATCTACTATTATTATATTTGTCTTAATTATTTGTTTAGCAGCAAACACAAACCTTATGTCAATTCTCAACTAAATTTTCTTCTTTAAAACCACCCCTCCCCCCCCACACAAAGATACAGTACCTCTATACTAACATCATTTTCTTTAAAACCTTTTGTTTATTTTTACTTAACTCCATTCAGACAACATTTACAGATTAATCCAGGCTGGTCATCCCTCCACCCTAGGAAATCCACTGTGTGAATTTTTTTTAAGCTATGTATATAAAAATATTTGCTTTGACAAATTTAAAGCATCTCTCTCTATACACTGAGGGCCTTCATAAAAACGAAAAGGTGGTGTCCAGGAAGCAACGAGAGAGAAAATATTTTAAAAGCACTACAATTTTAAGTCTTTCACCCATCTTCCTTCTATATACTTGTCTCTGAAATAGTTCAAAAGTTTAACAGATCATCAACTGAAAACTACTCAATTGCTGTAAAAAGAAAAATCTGTTTTAAACTGGAACACACACTGGAATTAGCACAGGTTTTGAAGGGAGTCAAATTAGAGATTGGCCCATTTTATTCTGCTTTAACAAGAGAAATATTTTAAACCAGGCCTTGACAAATTTCATGTGGATTTAAGAACCAGGCCAAAATCTTAGGAGCCAGTGCTTGTGACCTCCTTGACCCCACCCTCCCTCCTGTTGTATCTCACACTGGCCTTATGTTCTCAAATCTCACGAGATCAGCACCAGAGTTCCTACACCATGTATCATCTTTAGATAATAGCAGCTATAACTTTAGATAGCAAGTGGCTGTGTGCCTGTCTGTGTATGGGATGTGGCAGTGGGTGCCTTTGTGCGAGTGCAGTACAGGGTTGACCGCATATGTATGTGTGCTGCAGAGATGAGGAGTCTATGTGGAGTGTGCAGAGGTCGGTTGCCCCTCTCTGTGTGTCAATGTGAGGATGCGTTTGTGTGCGGTGTGAAGGTGAGGTGCCTATGTGTGTGCCTCTATATCTATGTGGAGCTGGGGCACATGTCTGAGTCTGTAGTGAGGTGGTGGGTAATTATGCGTCTGTTTTGGGGGCAAAGGTGCCCTTTTGTGCTCTTATTGTCCCCGCCCCACCATCCATTCCCCCCCCCCCCCATCTTCCTCCCCTCTTTTAAGCTGCTGACCTTTTTAGGTTTTTACTGCCTCACTCCCCCTGTCTAGCTTTTATTTATTTAGTTTTAGAGTCCCTGATCGTCTCTTTTCTTCTGCCCACAGGGGATGGGATCCCCATGGGCAGTCTGCTGCCTGCAAGCCACGATCACAACATTTCCCCCGTTCTACCCATGGGGATCAGACATCTTGCTTTCGGGCCGTGATCCCAGGGACAAATTTTTGGTTGCCATGGCGACCTGACACCCGGGGGTTTGTCAAGCCCCATTTTAAACTATTATTTCAGAGACAAAGGGAAATGTTATGCTAAAGATAGATTTTACATACCTGATGATTTACTTTCCTTGAATCTTGCTAGACCAGTCCAGAGAAGTGGGATTATGCTCCCTTGACAGCAGGTGGAAGTAAACTTGAGCAATTTTCAGTGATGTCATCACCTGGTATATCCTCTAATGCAACATTGAAAAGCCAGTATGACACTTCCCAAGCAATAAGTAAGACTGAAAAACTCAGAAAAACTCAAACACATCATCAAATACAAACAACTTTGCCACAAATAGTGTGAGCAGGTACTGTATTTAGCTTTTTTACCACAATGCAATCGGTATCAAACCACAAGACTGACTAGGCCTTTAATGGCAGTCCAGCCCCCAGATCTGCAGAAAGTGTCTTCAAG
Source organism: Ichthyophis bannanicus (assembly GCA_033557465.1). Taxonomy (NCBI): domain Eukaryota; kingdom Metazoa; phylum Chordata; class Amphibia; order Gymnophiona; family Ichthyophiidae; genus Ichthyophis; species Ichthyophis bannanicus. Next base: position 409,060,995 of record CM066036.1, on the reverse strand, counting down.
GCATCGATATCAACAATGTGACCAAAAGGTAGCAGGCTTCCCAATCTGCAATAGGAGTCTTCAAGAGCGGTCCTAGACTGATCTAAGAGGATTTAAAAGTAAGTAAATTATCAGGTATGTAAAATTTATCCTTCCTTATCACCCTGCTAGACCAGTCCAGATGTGAGGGAATTACCTCCAGTTGCCAGGACCCAGGGTGGGAGGAAGACTACATGCTGAACAGAATATGCTGCTAAAGGAGCCATCTATACAACCCCTACAAGAATCCTGTAGGACTTCACAAAGGTGTTCAACGGGGGCCATGAACCCTTACAAATGTTCTCTGGGGACACCAGTGTAGACGCCACCTAGGAGGCTTGTGCTTCATGGAGTGACTCGCTCCTGCACGTGCTTACCTGGCAGAATATACACTGCCACGGCAACCTCCATAAGTCAGTGAGTAATAGAGAGTTTGACCTCTGCTTGTACTTTCCTCAAACCAAAAAAAAAAAAAAAAAGTACGAAAGAAGGACCAACTGGAGGTAGGAAAGAGCAACAGCCAGGAATCTGAGCAAACTCCTCCGCATATTCACAAGACACAGTGAAGGGTCCTTTTGAAGCTCCTTCTCTGAGAAGTAAGGAACAGCAGTATGGTCAAGAAGAAAAATGGGGAGGGGGCCAGCACCCTTAAAAGAGACATAGAAATTAAAGTCCAAAGAAACTGCAAAAAGAACAAAATGGTTCTCTGCAAGACTAGGGCTGCAGCATGGACACCACCTGGAAAATGCTAGAGCTCCCAGAAAGATAGTGTAAGGAACCTACCCTCAAGGGAGGCCTTACGCATGGGCCCAAAGAAGGGCCCTTTCAGAGCCCTCATTTTTCTCAGAGACCCTACTGAACCCAAACAGGACAGACAGATAGACAGAACTGCTTTGTTCGCAAAAAGGAGGTCAACGCTGGGGTATACCACTAAAGAATCCCTTGGAGGTAACTCCTGTAGAAAAGGACCACTGTGTGAACCAAAAGAATTCAGCGCCAAGCCCCAGTCCAGGATGGACTGCTAAAAAGTTACAAATTAAGTTATGGACAGAGGTCCACTGGGCCTTAAGCAGGGAGGCTACTACCATCCCCAGGCAGCCCTGAATGGAAAGCTTAGACACTTAAGGGCCAGGCTATAAGTGAGAAGGGACTTCCATTATCAGGAGTCGTCGTCATGTCTCTTATTATAGGCCCATCTCTTGAGGTACCAAGAGGGAGAGGTCACACCCTTGGATTGTGTCCATGAACACAGTCTGCAAGGACAATCTGGGTACCTAGGATAACTATTCCAAACAATGCTATGTATTCAGGAAGCAAACCTTCAACTTTAGGAACAAAAAGACCATAGCCACATAGCTGAAGCCACAGAGCTACTGGCAGGGGAAGGCTCCATCACAAGAGGGCTAGCCTCCACGCATGCACACAGCACTGTCCGAGAACCTAAGGTGGTTACAGTCAAGGCCTCTCAAGGACCTCAATCCACCAAAACTGAGACTCCTTATATGCAGCACTTCCCTCCAACTGGACAGTTATGCAATTAGCCACAGTAGTAAACACGACTCCCACCCCAGGTAGCCTGAAAGACTGATCGAGCTCACCTAGGGGCAGAGGGAACTGCCAAGACAGGATCTTAGGACCCTGGGAGCCCAGGCTCAGAAGTTTTTACAACAAATCTCCTTGTCGGCAGTATATCCAAGGCCCAAAATAATTAAAATAAAATAAATTCTATGTGCTGCTGCATAGGGTCAGGGAGAAGCATGAATGCAGTAGACCCCAGATCCCCCAGGTATAAAGGTGACCGACCTACCAAATCTCATGCAAAAGGTAGCTCCACAACCTGCAGAACTGCCAAAGCATTTGAAAGAGCATAAATAGAGTCCAGCAAAGAAAGGCAGATCATAAAGATCCTAACCGGCCCCTAGAAAAAAGCACCACCTCACCTTTCTCAAATCTACCATCCAGCAACAAAAACGTCACTTGAGATCTTCAGCCAAACCTTATAGAGAAAGGTTAGGCTCCCAGAAGAACGAAGGAGCACAAGGGCAAAGTGGGGGCTCCGACAAGAGTGCACATGGGTTCTGGGTCCCTAGAGGGGACATTCAGGCCTCCACAAAGAGGGTTGCTAAGCAGCTCGCCAATTGAACACAGCCTGAGAGCTATTTTAGAATCTGCAGTGCATGCTGGTAGGCAAAGTAGGATCCCAGGGCACCAGAAGGACCACCAGGCATACAGCTAGGGCCACCCTACCATGCTCTGCCTCCACTGGATCCAAGCCGCCTTCTGAAGAGGCTGCAGTGCTCACCAGCAGAAAAAGAAAAAGGAAAAGAGCAGCAGAGGCCACAGGCAGAACATTGGCACCAGGCCCCTATGCAGGGGTCCCAGGATGCCAGAAAAAAGGTTTCCCAGGCTTCGCAGTCATAATGGCGACAAAAAGCAGCAGCCACAGTAAAGATCGCTAGGACCGCAGACTGCATTGGGCAGCATGGCTGAAGCAATTAGTGGAAAAGGGGAAAAAAAAGAAACTATGGGGAAAAAAAAGTAGGACCATGTGCCTCACCTAGCACAAGCACTATCAATAAAAGCTAGCTTGAGGAAGCCATGGTAAAAAGAAAGAAAATTTGAAGTCATTCGATGAATGATCCTATCTTACATGCTCTGAAGCTGTCTTAGCAGAGGGAAAATCTGCACAAACTTCTTTTATGTAAAAGAACAAAACATGATTAGTACATGGTAACCACAAAACCCTTGGGTTTAAATCAAGATATAAAAATTTTACTATTTTTCTATGATGGGGGAGAACGTCTTCCCAAATGTCTGCTTTTCCACCATTTCCAGTTTTTGAGTGTTTCTAATGTGTAATCATATATTTACATATTTTTATTACACATTATTTGTAATTATTTATTATTTGTCATTACGTATTATTTTTGTTACTATTATGTTTTTATTTAAGGGACCATTTTACTAAAGATTAACTCATATTGATGAATGTTAACATTCATAGCATGTTGCGCCCATAGAAATAAAAGAGCCATTAAGTGGTTAATACCTATGTGCAAAAAATGTAAGTTTTAAATTTTTGTCTTTTATGTTTTCTTACCTTTCCTTTATATTATTTCTTTTTTAATGTATATATAATGTTACTTTTTTTGAGCCTGGATGAGATTCTGAAGTGCAATGTTGGTCCCTTAGTATTTTTTTACCGTTCTTGTTTTTAATTGTTTTTAGGATTCTTGTCATTTATATTGATCATTTTACTCTTACATTTTTTTTATTATGTATAATTGATTACAATTTTCTATTATTACTATAACTACAGTGGTGTGCAAAAGTCTGGAATCACTTGTAAATTTGACATTTTTTCAACTTCGTGACCTTAAATCTTAATTTCTTTTTCCTCCCAGTGGCTTTTTCTGTGTATCGCATGGTAAGTGATAGATTTGGCTATTAGGGCCAACTTTTAGTATTGGTTTGGCCCTTATTTTCTGAGTTTGTTCCCCATAGTTGTCCTGTTGATAGATTTTCTGTGAAAATCACGTAATGTATATCGTTGGCCAACGATATATTATTGTAAGTATGCTTTAAAATATTATGGACGCATGCCAGGTTTCCTTCAAATTAATGTATGTGGCCTTGAAAAAGGCCGTTTTTATGTGTCAGTGATGGCTCAGTATTTGATGGGCCACCCTTTGTTCTTGATCACCTGACTGCACCTTGTAAGCAGTCTGTGTGATCGAGAGTCACCCAAAATCTCTGCTTCCTACCTCTATTATTACTGTGAAAATGCGGTACCCAGAGACCATAGTTCATGCCCTCGAAGTCGAGAATTGGGTGAAAGGAACCTTCCTTTTGGGCACCACGAAATACATGAAGCATCGACTGCAGACATACTAGTCTCGCGGAACCAGTTCCATGGCTCTCAGCTGCAGGAGACAAGTCAAGGTCTCTCTTACTGCTGCTAACACCGCTGCACCCACTTTGGGCAATCAAAGGAGCTCATTCTTGCTCCAGCATTGGGTATAGGTGCGTCTTGGATTGCACCCCTTTAAGCCAAACCTCCGGCAGATCCCACTCATCCTGGATCATCTGTCCTACTACTCCATGTACTGGTAAGACTTTGTGATTTCTGTACCACCTGGAACAGCGGATCCTACAGCGCCTCTTCCTCTGCCGGGAGGTTAGCAGGCATATTCAGGGCCTTGAGGGTCTCCAAGGTACACATAGAATGTGAGCACTTTGGGGACGAGGAATTGTATCAGTACCCGCTTGTAGTGATTGTAAACCGCCCTGATGGCCTTCGGCATGGGCGGTATATCGAGAAATTGCATAAACATAAGCATAAAGATGAGTGCTGGTAGCTCCTCCCGGCAGAAAACCCGACCAATCTGGGCCTGATCCTCCTGTTCTGGGCTTTCTCCTTCTTCCAACTCCTCCTGCAGATCTAGCTCCATGTCAAGGTCTTCCCCATCCAGCCCCTTCGACAACGGCGATTGATGCCACTCCTCTAAGCCTCTAGCCCGCTTAGACACCACCGTTCCTGACTCGTGCTCTTTTGCATCTGACATCCTCTTAGCCCTGTGTTCTGGGGCTGAGGAGCCACATGGTAGGCAAAACGCCTTATCCAAAAATAAGACAAACTCCGGTGAGAACTCCCCCGGGAGCCCTACTGCTACCTGGGCTTGAGGGGTGGATGGTCCGGGCTTCATGCAGGGACCGGGAGCCGGATCCGTTGAAGGTAACAATGGCACCCCCAGGGTCTCTTGCAACTGGGAGGGACTCTCCTGCCTTATCTCATCCTAGAGGTCCTGCTCTCATGACAGCCTCTTGCGTGCAGTTTAGGCAGACGCCTGCCTCCGAGATCACACCACATCGGGGACCACATATCTTGAGGATTTTTAGATTGCGCTACAGTCTTGTATCTTAAAGATATAAAATGGACTTTGCCCTGATCCAATCAAATTGACACGTTCTCCGAGTAAAGTTTACGTTTTTATTCTAATATTTCAAATGGCTATAAGAGAGTACAGCTTCCCTTACAAGCAATATTACAGACTTAATAGGTACATAATCTGGGCTAAGAGAAAAGAGATGATCATGTCAGGCTACTCACTGACCATAGACAGATGGAAGGATTTCATTTGCATCCTATCCACTGACTATCTTTCAAATTACATACATTTCTTGTATGCTGGTACTTCCTGTTTTCCACAGAGCTGTAGCTGCTACAAACCTATATGCAGCACCTAATTTTATTTTTTTTTTACACTTATCTTTATTTCTGTCTCTGACTTTTTATCTGACCCTTCTCAGGAGAAAGTAACAATGTCTCAACCAACTGCCACTTACATCAACCTGACCAGGCACAACAGCACTCTGAAATCCACCCAGCAACAAACAATGGCCTATCTGATTAGGCTTTTCCTACATGTCTGCATCAAGTCATTGTGCACTGAATAGGTTTTGAGCTGTATAACAAGGAATGCTTAAGGATTAAGTGGGGTTCACACCCCTTAATGCCTTCCTATACCAGGCACTGCAGTCTGGCCGGCATGGTGGGAAGGGCTGGGGGCACTCCCCAGGAATGCCCTCAATCTGTACCCGGGTAGGTAAAAGGATCCCCAGCACAGTGCACCTCCACAGGCTCAGGTATAGAGCACTAGAGTACTTGAACTAAAATAAAATAAAATGAAACCAAACCAAAATCTAATTAACTGAAACTGAAATTAAAAAGAAACTGCAAATGGCCCCCTAGAAAGAGGCTGCTCTGTCCTGCTTTATTCTCCGGTGGCTGCCTCTCCCAGGCACCCAAAACACAGCAGGAGGTTAAACCCATGTGGGCCTGAATAAGAAGAAATTGCGCCTAAATGCAGCCGGGGGGAGTTTTCCACACCGCTGCAGGCTCCCAAACATGTGGCTTCAGGCCGCTGTTTGTCTCCTGATGTTCTGGCGATTGCTAGAGGCTTCTGCTGTCCTCCCCCCCCCCCCCCACTACTCTTACCTTGGAGCCTCTTTGCCACATGGCGTTTCTACCCCTCACACTCAGCCTTCCTTCCCGGCTTCAGCGCTGAGGGGGGCGACTCGGGGTTGCCAGCTTTCACTCCTGTCAAGCAACTGCAGCCCCTGCAGCAGCTCCTCACCCGATAACGGGTTCAGGAGCAGCCAGTCTCGGACTGAGGAAGGCCCCCATAGAACCCCCCCCCCCGAAATCCTGGGGGGAGAGAGGGATGAAGGAATATCCTCCACTCAGCCCTGTTGTCCCCCAGGTTCCTTCTGATTTTTTTTTTTTTTTTTTTTTTTACTTCTGCCTTTAAAAACAAAGAAACCTGCACCTTAACGGGAAATAAAAGCAGACTCAAACTAAACCTATCTCCTTAGTTGTCCCTTCAGTGAGTCCAGTACCCTGGCTCACAACCTCCTCCAGCTGCTTGGAGACTGAGCATACTGGGGCTGGTGGGCAGTGCCAGCTGCATATGTACACTAGTGTCATCAAAAAGATGACATGCTCAGTCTCCAAGCTTACACTACCCAGAGGTGCAGGACTGGACTGGAGGGACGATAAGGAACAACAACAATAACCACCACTCTAAAATTAGAAGCTTCCAGGATTGCCCTCAAGTGATGCACCAAATGCAGTATTTCCTGAGCATGAAATGGTGAAATAACTTAAATTTACCATTATGTATATTTAATTTCACTATGATATAGTATTATAACATACTGTTTTGTTTTGTATTTATATTGTAATGTATCGTTTTTGTTTTCCCATTCCCTCAGTATGTAAGCCTTTGTTGTCTTGTCAGCCACTTTGATTGAAGGATAAGGTGGTATACAAAACTGGTTAAATAAATAAATGAAAAGAAAACTGAGTGCCCAACACTACATTCAAATTTTGGATTTTATCTTTCACTGGAATCCATTACCATTCACAGAAATAGTTGAAGGAGGAAGATAACCTTTTTCATTGCACACTATCAAAACTTAAAATTAATTCTTAAACCATTGGCAGTCATCCATGTTACCATTTGATCAAAATGCTGCATAGATTTTTTTATAACACACCAACTTCAATAGAAAACTGTTCAAAAATCAAAATGTCATCTGCATAAGCCGCAGCTCACCCAATACCTTACACACAAAAGGGTTAAATATATATTAAATTGTGAAGCCTTTTGGGATTGAAACTCATGACCCTGCATCCAGAGACCAGAGATCTGCAGTCAATAAAACCCAAGTGTAGAACTCTTGAACAAGACAGCCAGAAGGAGAAGCTTGCTCCTTGGATGAGCTCATTCAACCAGCAAGAGATGTGTTTTATGAGACTCTGTATATAAGGAAGTCCAGCCAGACACACCTTTACTGGTTTAACAGTCTACAGTGGGCCTCTCCTGTGTCTACTGCTACCTTGCTCCACTTTTTTGCTTCAGTGGAACATTTCTTCTGCTACACCTGATTCCTTTTCTATGCCCGACTACTGCTATATCTATTTCCTGCTGTACGCTTGGTTTCTGCGCCATCCCTGACCATTATTTCATGTCTTGGTTTGTGTTCCAATCCTGACTACTTCTCCACACCTGGTTCCTACACCATATCTAGCCATTGCTCCATGTCTGCACTGGTTTGCCCTGCCCTAGGCCTAGCCTTTCCACCATGCTCCTGCCCAGATTAGGCGCTAACAGTTTGAACCAGCCCACACTCAGGGGCTAGGTCAGAATGAAGTCAGCCACAGAGACTCTGAGAAACCTCACTGAGGCCTTGAAAACTGTGCAGGCTCAGTCCAGGATTTTCATCACAGACTGGATGCTCTCTAACCTTCTGGATCAGAGCAAAAATGACTACCCCAGCCCTGGAATTGCAGACACTCTTTCCAGAGAAGTTTGATGGCATCCAGGGAGAACTATGGGGTTTCATACACCTGTGCAAGTTGTGGTTTTGACTTCATCTGTCCATATACCAGTCAAAATAAGCATTAACATCAGCTGATTCACCAAGAAAGCCCTGGCATGGACATCTCCCTTGTTGAAATAGAACAGTACCATCCTGAACAACCTGGAACACTTTTTGGCTGCTCTTTGCCAGGCTTTTTGAGCATTGCATTGAGACTTGTTGGCGGAGAATAAGATGACTCTCCGCCAGAGCCATGAACAGGTACAGAGTATTCTACAGAGTTCTGGAATTGAGCAAATGGGCTTTACTGGAATGAGCCAGCCCTCTGCACACATTTCTGATGGTGCACTGCTTTTCCAATTAAAGATGAGTTGGCCTTATGGACTTGCTAGCTCATCTGGAGAGTTATTCACTATGGGGGTCATTCCTGAACATGAATAAGGGGCTTGTATGGGCAGCGAGGACATTTATGTGCCAGAAACATTCCCGATTGTATTCTGAACCACTGCTGACATGCACGTCCATAGCACTAACACGGGGATCTCAGAATGTGTCCAGAAGGGGTGGGACGGGGCGTGGTCAGCCGCGAAGACATATAAAGCGTATTCAGGAAAGGTCCTTGTATGCATTGTTTTCCAGAAATGTCCACATTATTTCTACTGAAACGTGGAATCAGGCCAGGACTTAGAAAACATTCTGCTCTTTTCTGCAATGCGTGCAGATGCGTCCAGAATTGTTGCAAAAGTATATGTGGAACTGGTGTGACTGCAGTCTGGAAAAACAGAAAATGCAGTTTGAAGGTACAGAGAGCAGAGGTGAGGGAATGTTAGAAGGTATAGACACATTAATAAACACCCTTACAGAAATATTAGGAAGAGCAATAGTGTTTAATCTCCAGGAACAAGCAGGAATGTAGTCCTCACATATGAGTATTGTCGGTACCGATGGAGCCTGCACGGGAACGCTCCCCAGCATCCAATAAGAACGCTTTCGGGAGCATCCCTCAGCACATGCGCGCTGCCTTCCCGCCTTTCCAACTGTCCCTCTTCAGTTCTTCGTTTTCCGTAGAGCCGACAGGATCTATTCCCTGTCACCGTAGAAAATTACATCTTTAAACTTCTTTCTGTGATCGCGTTTGCCTACTGCACGACGCCTACCAGTACCGCCGGTTCTTTTCTTTTCCTTCTCTAAAAAAAAAAATATATATATCTTTCAGTGTTTCTTTCAGAAACTTTCCTTTTTGGTGCTAGGCGCCATTTTGGGCACTAGGCCCCCATTTTCCTGAATCATGGAAAAACCAACTAGTGGTTTTAAGAAATGTACTAAGTGTGGCGGTACCATTTCCGTCACTGACACCCATGATTGGTGTCTAAAATGTTTAGGACCTGATCATTCTCCAACAGAATGTCTCTCCTGCATGGGGATGACCAAAAGAGGAAGACAGAACCGGGCCGCAAAGCTCGGGACCCTCTTTTCTTCAGATGCCAGATCCATTGCATTGACATCGTCAAGGGCCTCTTCTTCCTCCCATGGATCTCAGGTAACTAAACATAAGACCCGGTCCTCAAAGGGTAGCTCTCCTGCTAAGCATCGAGAGGCCATTGGCATTGCCCTTGAGGGAACCACACCGGCAAAACAGCCCCGGTGGGAGGCTTCGGCTTCCAAAGCATCGATGGGGCTTCAGGATGTTCGAGGCCTCAACCTCGCAAGAACTACCTGTGCCATGCTCAGGGGTTCCGGCCATCCTTACCGGTACGACACCCAGGCATCGGCAGCGTCGATAGACCAGAGGTTCCTCGCTATCGAGCGCAGTATCACAGCTCTTCTCTCGGCTGCGGTACCAGTGGTCCCAAGAGCACCGGTGCAGACATCGACACCGATGCCGGTACCGACGGTGCCGGCCCCAGTGGGAACTCTTCCTATGCCATCTCTGGCTGGAGGGGATAAAGTGGTACCGGGTCACCTCGGTACCGGGATCGTGCTTTGCAAGAGCATCGGGATCAGGAATACTTTGATTCCTCCGATTCCGAAGACTCTGACAATTCTGCTGGCACCAGAGGGTTTCTCCTAGAAGATCCCTCTTCTCCCCAACGCAGAATGTCACCTACAGAGGACATGTCTTTTCAGGATTTCATCCGTAATATGACCAAAGGTCTTTCAATCACAGTAGCTCCTGAAGAAGAACCCAGAGCAAAGGAATTGGAAATCCTCCAACATCCTAAAAGCTCCCAAGGAGGCAGCTACTCTGCCTATCCATGAAATTCTGCATAGCTTGATGCTCAGAATGTGGGAGACACCTCTGACCACTTCTCCTCACTCTAGGAGACTTGATACTATGTAACTCATTCCACCATGTCCTGGTTTTCAGAAAACCCAGCTGCCACACCATTCAATGGTAGTGGAATCAGCCATGTGTAGGATGAAAAGTGCAAAGAGACATGCATCCAATCCTCCAGGTCGTAAATGCAGGACTCTGGATGCTTTTGGACGCAGAACTTTTCAAGCTTCCATGCTTTCAGCTAGGATCAGGTCATACATCCTATATATGGGAATGAATGTTCCTTAAGGAAGTCACAGGAGACTTGGAACTTATGAGCCCTTTTCTCCCAGATGATAAGAGACAAGATTTTCTTGCTCTAGTTAAGCATGCTCAAAACGTCTCCAAGTTTGTCAATCGTGCAGCTTTTGACTGCTTTGAATGCATCAGCAGAACTTCTGCTATTGCCATTGGTGCACGACGAATTGCCTGGCTACAGGCATCAGACTTGGAGACTTGGGTACAGGACAAATTAGGCAACATTCCTTGCATGGGGGAGAATCTCCTCGGCAAGAACTGGCAGGAAAAGGCTAATGAGTTAGATGCTGACAATTCTACCTTAGATAGATTGTCAAAGTCTACAGCCACTCCAGCCAAAAGGAAGCCTTATAAAAAACCCTCTTTTAGCAAAAAGAGGAAGTTTTATCCTTCCTATACCCAGCAGAGTCAGACTTCAGGTCAGGTTACCCAAAAGGGACAACCAGTCTGACAAGGTGATTGTTGGTGACAACGCGGTTCCAAGCTGCAATGAGTGACTCAATCAGCTCACACTTTGATGCCGGATGCCTCTTGGATATTTCCAAGGCCACCTTGTGCGACAGGTTCTCGACTGGACTCAGATCTGGAGACTGGGCAGGCCAGTCAATTGACTTGATGTTGTTCCGCTGCTTCCAGCTGATCACCTGTCTGGAGCGATGGCAGGGTGCATTGTCATCTTGGAACAGGAACTGGCCAGGAAACAGCTGGTGTGCTGATGGCACCATGCACTTTTGCAGTATGGTGATGTACTTGGCCCCAATGACCATTCCATCAACAATGTGAAGATGTCCACGCCACTGGCAGCCCCAGACCATGACCTTCAAAGGATGCTTCACAGTGAGGTTGAGACACTCAGGCTTGAATTCCTCTCCAGGAAATCTCCTCACATAGGTGTGGGCCTGGTTACCAAACAGGCAGAAGGTGCTTTCATCGCTGAATAGCACCTTTTCCCACATTTCAGTCGACCAGGTTAAGTGCTTTCTTGCCCACATGATCCAGTTGCGCCTTTGTATGTCAATCATCAGTGGCTTATTCCATGCTTTGCAGCCCCGGAGACCAAACTGCAGGCACCGGCGACGAACTGTTGATGAGCTGACACTGACCCTACTCTTGTCTGACCACTCTCGAAGTAGCTGAGCAGAGGTCAACTTGCGATTAGTCAGTGAAATGCGTCATAGTGCGCAGTCCTGGCGTGATGTTGATGCACATGGACGACCTGAACGAGGCTTGTCCACCACTGAACCCATTTTCTTTCTTCTTCTGTACAATCTTAACAGCAGCGCTCTGACTGCAGCCAACTTTCCTGGCTATCTGACGGCTTGAAAATCCTTCCTCGCTCATAAAGGACACATGAACACGCTCCTACAACGTCAGGGTCCGAGTCATCTTCATGGTCGATCCAAAAAGCGCATGAAATTCAAAAATTCCGCGTGTTTTTATAGCTGCACTGTTGGCTAGATATCTGCATTGTGATTGGTCAGAAATAACGTGTGCATATTGGATAATCTCGATCCAGTTTTGATGCAGGATCCACAAAAATCGCAGCTCTCTCTCAGTGTCTGTAAAGTATTTAAATTGAAAGCAAGGAATGCAAAAAAGTCAACTCTAATAGCCAAATGTATCCCTTTTAACATGGTAGAAAGATGAATATGCTGGGCTAATGCAAAATTTAAAGAAAACGTTAGAAAGTACAAAAAACACAAAACTCACAAGTGATTCCGGACTTTTGCACACTGTATTATTCTGATGTTTTATATGTATATGTAATTTTTGCCTTTACATTATTGTCCATAATTAAAATATAATTTCTCTTTCTAGGCTCAACAAAATCGGAGATTACCGATTCCAAATAACCCCACTTCCAGAGCCGCGCCCTTTCAATAGCCAGGCCGTAAGCGAGAATCAATCCACGTGAGGCATCCGAACCGGACCCTGACTCATCAGATCCCTTCTGCAGGGAAGCCGCCAAGGCCGGTCGGCAATAAACATCACCAGGTCCGCATACCAGGGGCGGCGAGGCCAATCCGGAGCTATGAGGATTACCAAACCTTGGTGAGCCTTCACCCGCTGAAGAACCTTTCCGATGAGAGCCCATGGGGGAACACATACAGGAGACCCTCCGAAGGCCACCTCTGGGCCAGAGCATCTAAGCCTTCGGACATCCTTTCCTTCCTTCGACTGAAAAATCGGCTTACCTTGGCGGAAGCATACCGTGCCATGAGATCCATGACTGGTGGGCCCCAAAGGGCTACTATCTGGTCGAAGACCTCCCACTCCAGCTCCCACTCCCCGTGGTCTATCTTGAACCTGCTGAGGTAATAGGCCGTAATGCTGTCCGTGCCGGCCACGTGCTGGGCTGAAAAAGCCTCCAACCGGACCTCAGCCCACTGGAATAGGCCGTCCGCTTCCTTCTCCAAGGTGGAACTGCTTGTGCCGCCCTGGCGGTTGATGTAAGCCACCGCGGTGACATTGTCGGAGAGGACGCGAATTGCTCTTCGTAGAACTAAGGACTCGAGTGCCCTGAGAGCTAGGGCTACCGCCTGTAATTCCAGTCTGTTGATGGACCACTGGGATTCCAACGACATCCAGCGACCCTGGACAAACTGGTCCTCGCAGTGAGCTCCCCAGCCTGTTAGACTGGCATCCGTTGTCAGCAGCAACCACTGCGGGGGTTCGAGAGGCATCCCGCAATCCAGATTCCTTGGGCACCACCACCACTGGAGGGCCTTCTTGGTTCGAGGAGCGCAGGGCAGTCGCATGGACAAAGGGTGATGTTGATGGGACCAACGATGCAACAGGGCCCGCTGCAGGGGCCACATGTGAGCCCTGGCCCACGGTACTACCTCTATTGCTGCAGCCATGGTTCCCAGCAATTGAAGGTAATGCCACGCCGTAGGGCTTCGCCTGCTCAGAAATAGCGTGACTAGGATCCTTAGGTCCCTTGACCTCTTCTTGGACAGAAACACCCTTCCTCTGCTGGTGTCGAACCTCGCTCCGAGATACTCGAGCTCCTGGGAGGGCATCAAGTGGAGGAGTGGCCTAGTGGTTGGGGCAAGGTACTTCAGGCTGGAAGGTCGGGGGTTCAAATCCCACTAGAGAACAGCAACCTTGGGCCAGAAGGACTGGGGTTTCTAGTCCCACAGGTGCTCCTTGTGGTCTTGGGCAAGCCACTTAACCCTCCATAGCCCATGTTCCCTGTAAAATAGTTATCTCCAAGTTATAATGCCCTGTTCAATGTAATTTCAGTTTGTTCAATGTAAACCGCACTGATGCAGAATAGCGCAGTATATAAAAGAGAATGTAAATAAATAAAATAAATAAATAAATAAATAAATCAACCTGCTCTTTGCCCGATTGATGACCCACCCTAACTCTTCCAGAACTTCTACCACTCCGGCAGTGGCCGAGCGACTTTCCTCTTCTGACTGCCCATATCAGCCCATCATCCAGATAGGGATGTACCAGTATTGCCTCTCTTCTCAGGGCCGCAGCCACCACCACCATCACCTTGGTAAAAGTCTGAAGAGCCGTAGCTAGACCGAAGGGCAGAGCCTGGAATTGAAAATGACCTCTTGGCACCGCGAATCTCAGGAACTGTTGATGGGACTTTTGGACCGGGATATGTAAATAAGCTTTCGTCAAATCCAATGAAGTCAGGAACTCCCCGCTCCTTACGGCCACGATGACCGACCTTAGGGTTTCCATCCGGAAATGAGGCACTTTGAGACAGCGATTGACTTGCTTTAGATACAGGATCGGGCGATAGGAACCTTCCTTCTTTGGTACCACAAAATAAATCGAGTATCGACCGGAACCGCATTGGTCTGGCGGAACAGGAACCACAGCTCCGAGCGCTATGAGCTGTGAAAGAGTGGCCTCTATCGCCGCCCTCTTTACCGGAGAACCGCAGGGAGACTGAATAAAGGCTGGAAGTATTTGCTTTGCAAATTCGAGAGCATAACCCCCTCGGATCACCTCCAGGACCCATTGATCGGACGTGAGCCGGGACCATGCGGGAAGAAACTGCCTTAAACAGCCCCCCACCGACAGGCCGCCCTTCTGGACCCCCGGTTTGTCATTGAGGTTTTCTAGGTCCCGCGGAGGAGGAGGAGGTCCCAAAGCCTCTCCCTGCCCCCCGAAACCCTCTGAAGTTTTGACCCCTCGAAGGGAAATGGCCCCTAGGAAAAGTGTTCGATCTGGCTGGACGAAATCTCCTAGGATCCCTTGGCTGATTGCGCACCGGAGCTAGAGAACGAACTTGTTTTGGTCTGTCCTCCGGGAGTCTGCTTCCCTTAGATTCGCCAAGGTCTTTTACCAACTTATCTAGGTCTTCGCCAAATAGTAGCTTCCCCTTAAAGGGAAGACGACTCAGGCGCACCTTTGAGGAGGCATCTGCTGCCCAATTACGTAGCCATAAATATCGCCTAGCTGCTACCACAGAGGCCATGTTCTTAGCTAGGCTCCTGATGAGGTCATACTGGCTATCTGCCAGGTAGGCAGCCCCGGACTCCAACCTAGCTGAAATAGATTGGGCGTCCCCTAAGGTACCCTCCGCTAGTTGAAGTTGCTGGGACCACCTCAAACAGGCCCGAGCCACCCAAGCCCCCGAAACCAAGGCCTGAAAGGCAAGAGCACTAACATCAAAGGCTTGCTTCAGCAGCGTGTCCAAATTTCTATCCTGAGAGTCCCTCAAAGCCACGCTACCCTCGAACGGGATAGTCGTCTTCTTTGTCACTGCAGATACCGCTGCATCCACCCTGGGCGACCTCAGCAGTTCTTTATTCGGTTCTGGCAAAGGGTATAGCCGTGACATAGAACGCACTCCCCTCAAACTTGATTCTGGTTGATCCCATTCCTCCTGGATCATCTGACGCACCACCCTGTGAACAGGAAAGACCTTTTGAGACCTCCTCACGGCTTGGATTAAAGGATCTTCCAACGCTTCCTCCTCTGCTGGAGCGTCCGAAGTCACATTGAGTACCTCGAGGGTCTCATTAATCAGCGCCGGGAGCTCCTCTCGCTGAAAAACTCGCACTGCGGGATTGATCCTCCTCTGGAATCTCTCCCTCTTCAAGCTCCTCCCCATCCTCACCTAAATCCTTGTCCGAGACTTCCTCTTCCGGAGTATCCTGCGAGAAGGACGTGAGAGGCTCCTCACTCGCCAGCCTTGCGCGCTTGAGAGGGACACCTGAGTCCTGGGAGCTTGTCTTCCATGGTATGGTCCCCTCACTTTCCTTCGCCGCGCTCGACTCACCTGCTTCAAGCCCCTGCTTGCGCAAACAATAGGCCTTGTGCAGCAAAAGAACAAATTCGGGAGAGAAGGGGTCCCCGGCACCCTCCTCCTCAACTGCAGTGGAGGGGGGGGGGGGGAAGAGAAGAGACAGGCAAAACCTGGGTAGAAGGTGGGGGGGGATGGGAGAACCTTACCCCCTTCAAAGGGTCCCCTGACCCCTGAGTAGTTTGGGACATGGACAATTGAATACCTTGTTCTGCCAAAGCAGCCTCTGCAGCACAACCCCTGCAGATTCCTGATTTGGAGTCAATACCCCTACGAGTGCCACAGGACATGCACCGTGATTTGCCAGTCATGTCCACTTCAAAGGCAAGTTTTCTGCCTGAATAAATATGCAACTTTACAATAATATACTTTCAAAGATGCACCCAATCCAAACGGGAATAAAGAGTGGCCTCCAAGTAGTAAACACAATTGTGCCCCCACCACCCCCCAAACTATTAACTAACCCAGCAAAGGAAATTAATGTAAGAAATTTAGAAATAAATTAAATTAAAGGCAAGAATCCAATTAGGATGAAAATCAGTCACTAAATTGCTCCCCAGTACTTGCGTTTTGTTGTTCCTACACAGCGTGATGCTCCGCGGAAGTCAGAAGCACTCCGGAGGCTCACACGTGGTAGGCCGCAGCCACGTGGAGTCCTAACCGGCGGTCGGCGGCTCTGCTCTCGCCGCCAAACAAATTCACACTGCCGAAACCTGATCGGCGGTGGAATCGGGCTCTGGAGCAGATTTTAAACCCCCGAGGCTCCCAGTGCTGATACGCGAAGTCGGAGGATGTGGGGGAGCCACGCGTTGCTGCCTCAAGCGCTCAGCCACCGGAGGGCTTCGGCGCGAGGCAGGGCAGGCCTATGAGCAGGTCTGCGGGGAACCGACCGACCTGGAAGGAGAGAGGAGCCTTCGCGATCCTCCTCGTTGCTGCCGGTAAAACCTCCTCCTCTGGGCTGGGAGCTTGGCAACGGACAGGGGGGGGGGGGGGGAGATAAGAAAATTTAAAGGTGCAGTAAAGCTAATGGGGATACCCAAATCAAACGCAAGAAAGTAAAGCTAAATAAATAAATTAAAAATTAAATTAACAGGGAAATTAAACAGAAGACTTCAGTAAGCTCTTGGCTTACAGAACCCTCCAGCTGCTTGGAGGCTGAGAATACTGGGATCTGTGGGTGGTGCCAGTGGTATTTATACCGCACCATCCTCAAAAAGGATGGGCTCAGCCTCCAAGCTGCTGGAAGGGTTGCGCAACCCAGAAGTAAAGGGACTGAACTGGCGTGACGATAAGGAACATTGCTTTTAATGGGGGGGAGACAGATTTTCAAAGCCATTTAAACAGCTTGAAAACCTGCAAACTGCTTAAATGGTGCTCAATGGGATATTCATCAGCACTAATGCATTTAGTGCTACTAAATATCCCCAGATGCCACCACTCAAGATCCCAAAACTAGTCAACTAGTGTCAGGGCAGTCTGGGGGTGAAGCAGAGGCAGCACCCAGGGATAATCAGCTAGCGGTAATATTCTGCCACTAGCCAGTTATTGCAAAGTGGCAGGAGTTCTGAAAGGCTCTTTTAAGTTTTGCTGCTTTAGCTAACTGGGCAGCAGCTGAATATCGCCGCTGCCCAGTTAGCTGCGGCGCTATCCGACCAACACGGATATTCAATGCCGGTGGCCATATATGGCCCCAGCACTGACTATCCATGTTCAGAGTTCAGCGGCAGTAGCTAGCCATCACCACTGAATATCCCCCCCCCCCCCATTTTAAAATTGACCATTATTACTTTTTAGATTAGTCTTCAAAAAGTTTGGACTGTGACCTATTGCCATTATACCTATTATTGACGGCCCTTTGTGGGTAAGAATAATCATATCCCTGAAAGATTTTTTAGGGCCATGGAGAGTGTACTTTCCCTTTTCCTCTAGGGCCCATTACTTGGTCAACATTAAGTCATCTTTGGGGCCATAGTTATATGAAGCAAAAAAGGAAGTTGCCTTGGGTACAGCTATAAAGGATCACTGATATGCTGCTGACAAAGTTTTCAATGGGCTTGGTGGGAGGGCAAGGGGGGAGAAAGGTCACTGCCTTCTGTTGGCACTGTCTAATAGCATGTTAAGGGCCCAATTTAAGCAGCTCTCTTTTACTATAGAAAATGGAAAAACAGTAAATCAGGCCTTAGAAAAGGAGCTGCGATGTACCTTTTAGGGGATGGGGGGGGGGGGCCACTATAACAGAGGTCTCGGCAGCATGCTCCTAAGTATTTAAACTGGCTCCTAGATTTCAAAAAAAGTTGTTAAGGCATGAATTTAAAAAAAGAGAACAAAACTGTGGGAACTTGGAGTTGGAAGAAATAAGAGTTTTGCCTGAATATATCAGGACAGTGTATATGAATTTGGCAACAGGACTAACAGGCTGATGGCTAGGACACTGAAAAGAAAGGTAGCGTTAACAAATGTGCAAAAGATAAAGGGGGTGGGGGATAGAATGTACTAGGCATATAAGGATATAGGAGGCCAGTTTTTGTGGTACTTCAAAAAAAAATTGTATGGGAAAGAGGGGCTAGGGACCATTGAAGAAATTAATATGTATCTGGAGGGAATCAAGTTGCCCAAAGTGACGGAGGGGGTAAGGGATGCATTAGGAAGGCCCATTTCGGAAATGTAAATGGAGGTGGAAGTGGAATGGTTTACTGGGGAGCTGCCAACAGATAAAACCTCAGGGTTGGATGGGTTTGTATTGAGAGGGGGGTTATAAAAAATTTAAAGGATGAGCTGGTGGGAAAACATCTCTCTGTATAATAGCTTGGCATAAGGGGAAGTCCTTACCAGGGACCATGGTGGGGGGCAGGAATCACAGTGCTACCTAAACTTGGCAGAGATCTAATGGTCTGTGGATCATATAGACCCATTTCATTGCTCAGTGAGGATGCAAAGATCTGGGTATGGGTATTAGCAAATAGGTTGGCGAGGATCTTACTGCATTTGATACATCAAGATCAAACAGGATTTATCCCAGGGCAGCAGGCAGCTGATAATATTAAAAAGGACACTGTAATTGGGACGTCACCGGGAGCATGGCTGCTTGAACAATGAGCTCTGTGTCAGGCAAGCACTAAATTGGCAATAAGAGCCACTCGCTCCCCCTCTTATGCAGCCATGGAAACGGAGAAAAGGTTCATGAAAACTCGGGGCAGATGTTGCCATGCAAAACGTTTGATAAATTTAAATTAGTGAACAACCTGAAGCTGTGCGCCATGGGTGCAGGACTGCAGGAGTTGCATGCAGACAAAATGGCGGTGGGGAGCTGTGACACTGAAAACAAGGAAAGTGATTCCAATGCGGGCAGAGTGGAGTCCATCACCTGCGGCGAGCTCAGGAGTTGGTTTCTGGAGCTTAAGCATGATCTCAGACAGGAGCTGGATGCGGTGAAAACGGAGTTATTGGGCACTGTAGCAGTCTTACAGCAGGAAGTTGAAGATATGGCAAAGAAGCTGGTGAAGCTCAATTAAAGGGCCTATGAGCAGGCCTTGAACATATTTCTGGGTGTGTGCGCGTGTGCTGCAGAGCTCAGTAGCTTCTGTTTGTGCGGTGCCGAGGTGAAGTTCCTGTGTGTATGCGCATGCATGTGTATGCAGTATAGAGCTGGGGTACGTCTCTCCTAAGGAAGCAGGGTGCTTGTGTGTATATTCTTGGGGGAGGGGCATGCACCTATAGGCAAATGGACATTGAGCCCTTTTGTCCCCATGCATTCATCCCTTTAACCTCTCTGTTCCCCCTCCAAACTCTCCCCTCCCCCCTTGTACTCCCATCATTCTCTTTCCATTTTTTTAGTTTCTTATCTTTTAAAATTGAAATTCCCTCCCACCCCATCTAACTTCTTTTCTTTTTTTTTTCTTTTTTCTTTTTTAATGCAGGCCCTGACAGGCTTAGATCCCACGAGCAGCCTGCTTCCCCTCTTGTTCTGCCCACGGGGATCCGATCTCCCGCAGGCAGAAGAGAAGGGAAAGGCTGCCATTGCAACCCAGATGCTAGCTGTCTGCCAGCAGAGATTTCATCATTCGAGGAGAAAACAGATGGATTGCGTTGGATGCGTGTTACAGGAGAAGTGAAAAGACTGACGATATCATCTATTGGCCAAGTGGGCGAGGAAGAGAAACCGTAGATGAGTGCTGGTGATCGTCACCCAGCCTGACTAACTGGAACTAGTGAGAGCAACAAGGCTGTTCCTTAAACGTTCTTTGCTTCTACCTCTCAGTAGTGGGTGACCTTGCATGGTCAGCTTCCGAGGGAGTGATTGCAAGTCTGGCTTGTGATTTGTAATGTGCTTGTGGAGGGATGGGGGTGATGGGTATGTGAGTGGCCAATAACGGTGAGTTATTTGGGGGCCTTTAAGGCAAGCATTTCCTTCATGATCACTCAGGTGGCATGTATTCAGGGGAAAAGGAGTGGGGGGGGGCAGGTTGATTCACAAGGACGGTGGGAATTGAGGTATGGGAGTAATGAATGGATCAACATTGAATTTGATGTCTTTTAATGTGAAAGGCTTAAATTCACCCTACAAGTGTAAGATGTTGCTTAAGAAATTAGGGAGGGCCAAAATTGGCATAGGAATGGTGCAAGAAACACCTTCAGAAAGGAGACAAAGGACTTATAAATAATAAGTGCTATCCTGGGAGATGTTTTGCTTCCAATTCCAAAAAGATGAAGGTGGGAGGGGAGTATTCTTTTTGAGCAACATCTGGGTGTGCAAGTTGAGAACATGATGATATGGGATGTTGAGGGGCAGTATATCGGAGTGGAGAAGTAGCCTAATGGTTAAGAACACTGGCTTGGGAATCCAGAGACCAGGGTTCAATTCCCACTAGCACTCCTTGTGGCCTCGGGCAAGTAACTTAACCCTCAGAAAAATCCAAGTTATCAATGTCCCTGTTTAATGTACATTACCAAGTTTAAGTTTCAATGTAAATCGCTTTGATTGAAATGATAAAGCATTATATAAAACCTGTTAAGTAAATAAACATATAAATGATTAAAACTAAGATAGCCCAGGAGGAATTTATTTTGATCAATGTGTATGCCCTGAAGAGGGGCAGGGGGAATTTTTTTGTAGAGGTTTGGGCTCAGGAGGACCTTTTTGGTGAGAGGGAGGCACTTTAATATGACCCTAGAACCATGTATTGATAGCACACAACGTGTGGAGATAGGAGAAAGATGAAAGCTTATGAAACCATGGGACTTGCGAAAGCTACATCTCTGGGGATGGAAATACATCATTTTCTCGAATCCTCATAAATCTTATTCACAAATTATTTTATGGTTCCCAAATCAGTTCTTGCGACTGTGGAGGGGATGGAGATTGACGTCAGCCATGTGCCTTGAGGCCGATGGAATCTAATGATGGCTGCAGATTCAGGCAATTGAACGACAGCTTCCTGAGAGATCCTTGCATAGTCCAGGAGGCGAAGGGTTACTGTTGGGGCTACTTTCAGATAAATGAAGAGGGGGAGAGTTTGGTGTGGGGAGTTTGGGATGCGGTGATCAGGGGCAAACTAGTGAAATGGGAGGGGGGGACGAAAGAAGCAGGATAGGGAAAGGAAAGTGGAAGAGCTGCAGACTGAAATTGGAGGCTGCAAAAGCTGGATTACTGCCAACAGCGTTCACAGAATCAGTGCAAGCTGAAAGGGAGATTTTGAGTGGAGCTTATGGATAGGGTCGAATGGGACCTTATGCAGGTGCAGACCTATTATGAGCAGGGTAATAAAGCAGAGTACATGCTAGCATACAAGCTTCGCTAGAAGTGTGAAAGGGGTCAGGTGGGAATTATCAAGGGGAAACAAAGGGAACTCTTACAGAAAGGGGGGATCTGCAGGACAGATTCCGGGATTACTATGCAGGGCTTTATCAAGCGATGGAGGAGGTCAAGAGAAGAGATATTGACAGTTATTTGGACTCTGTGCTGCTCTGTAAATTAGCAACAGATGCTAGAGAAGGATATTGAAGAGGGTGAGATTAGGGAAGTAATCACAACCTTGAAGAACAAGAAGTCTCTGTGCCTGGATGGCTTTACAGCCAAATTCTATAAAATTGTTTGTGGATGTGCTGGTGGGCCCTCTATTGAACCATTTTAACACAGTCAAGAGGGGGGGTGTCAATTGTCTGAAACTATGGGGTGGGCATGAATTTTGATTATACCAAAGGAGGGCATGATCACACTGAGCGTGGGGGCTATTGCCAGATCTCCTTGCTTAACTTAGATGTTAATGTATTGGACCAGCGCCTCAATAGGGCAATTAGGACCCTGATTCATGCTTGGCTAACAGGCAGCAGACAACGTGGACAAGATTTTGAATCTAATTCGAGTGGCCCAACAAAGGGAGGTGTGTTCTCATCTTTTATCCACAGATGCAGAGAAGGCCTTTGATTGGGTTAGTTGGGAACTCATGTTTCACACCCTAAGGAAAATGGGCTTCGGTCTGGCTTCTCTCGCATGGTGAGAGCCATGTACACAATGCCTAAGGCCTGTGTTAAAGTTAAATGGGCTATACTCTGAGATTTTCCTGCTGGGGAGAGAAACGCAACAGGGGTGTCATAAGAACATAAATGCCATATTAGGTCAGATCAAGGTCCATCAAGCCCAGTATCCTGTTTCCAACAGTGGCCAATCCAGGTCACAAGTACCTGTCAGATTCTCAAAAAGGTACACAGGTTCCACAATGCTCATCCCAGGGTAAGCAGTAGATTTCCCAAGTCCTCTTTAATAATGGTTTATGGATCTTTCCTCCAGGAACTTGTCCAAACCTTTTTTTTAAACTCAGCTACACTAACAGCTTTTACTACATCCTCCGGTAACAAATTCCAGAGTTTGATTACACGTTGAGGGAATATTTTCTCTTATTAGTCTTAAATGGGTTACACTGTAGCTTCATTGAGTGTCCCTGTGTCCCTCTACTTTCTGATGGCATAAAAACAACCAACTTACGTTTACCTGTTTCACTCCATTCATGAAATTTATAGACCTCTTATGATATCTCCTTTGTTTCCCTTACTATTTGCCTTGGCCATTGGGTCTCTAGCTGCCCAGATTAGGATGAGCAAGGACATACAGGGGATTGGGGGGAGGGGGAAGGGAAGGATTACCATATTACACTCTTTGCAGATGATCTCCTGTTCAGTTTAGGACGGTCACGTCTTCTTACCGTTGATTGGAAATTTCAGGACTTTGGCAGGTTGGCGGATTTAAAATCAATATGCAAAAATATCAGAAGTGCTCCCTCTCAAAATGCCTTCAGAACTGGAGGGCAGTCTTTGGGGGGACATTCCCCTTTTAAGTGGTCTAAAAGGGGGAGTGAAATACCTGGGGGTACAGCTCCCATTTGATCTGGGAGGCCATTGTGGAATCTGTGTGCCTTTTTGGGAATCTGCCAGGTCCTTGTGACCTGGATTGGCCACTGTTGGAAACAGGATTCTGGGCTTGATGGACCTTGGCCTGACCCAGTATAGCATTTCTTATGTTCTTATAAGGCAGGGAGATGCATGGGTTTCAGTTGTCCTAGTTGGGGAGTATAACAACCATCAAGATGGTGGTGATCACCTGGCAATTCCAGTGGGTACCTCCCAGATGTTACAGCATAAACGTTTTTGCTACATCTGGAAGGGCCGTCCATCTAGGATGGCAAGAAAGACCTTGAGCCTGAGTAAATTCCAGGGGGCCTGGGTGTGCTTCAATAATACTATACTGCGGCTTCTATGGGAGTGGACCGGAGGCCCTGATAAGCAGTGGACTGATATTGAATAGGCACCCTTAGGGGGTCCCTCTTGGGGGATTGGGTCTCGCTAGGTTTTGAAATCACCGCAGAAGATCCCGCTAACTCTTCCACGAGACCCTCTTGCAGAGGGACAAGAGGCGACTCAGCCCGAGTCCCCTCCAGTCCCTCCGGAAGCTCCACAGGCTCTTTAAGATCCATCTGCTGCTCCACCGAGGACGACAGGGAGGCACAGCCATGGCACACCCCCGACTCAGCCACCGTGCCCCACAGATTACACACTGGGGGCGACCCGCCATAAGTGTAACCAGCTCAACAGCTCTTAGCCAACAGCACTGACAATCTGTGCTGTTCTCTTGGTTTTTTCTCCCTGTCTTATTTTTTTATATTTTTATTTTTTTATTTTTTTTTATTGAAAACTGAAAGCACAGCTAGCTGAAAGAACAGAAGAAACTACAAGCTACCAACTACAGGGTCTGAACACCTGACGAACAGCCCGGGCTGCAGCCTCCCCGAGGAAGAATCCCCCCCCCCTTCTCTCAGCGACCGGCCCTGAGCCTCGACTGAAATAAAGGAACGAAAGAAATCCACGGAGGGAAAACAAAAGGAAATCGCATCCCCAAAAGAAAGGGCCCAAAGAAAACCGAAGACTTCCTACCTGCTTCAAGTCCAGCGACGCTGAGCAGCCACGCGGTTTCCCGTGCTGCTTAAAATGGCCGCCGGGAGCATATATTGAAAAGGGCGCCAAACGCAACAGCGCGCTGTCACTGACCCGGGGCTGCCTCTGTCATCGCCGCAGCCTGCCGCCGGTGAAAGGCTGACCGGGCAGGTCTGCGGGATCCCCGTCTGCGCTCCGGAGCCGCGTGCACAGCCTGGAACGCAGAAGAACTGAAAAAAACAAAAAACACAACGTGCCTGCAGGCACAGAGACGCGCGATACCGAAAGCAGCAGGCTCGTCGGTCGTTCAGCGCACAGCACGGTCAAAGAGGGCTCTCCCCCGTAAAGTCCGGGGGGAGAGAGACTCCTGCCGCCAAGGATCAAGTCCTACCCTTGCACACTGCACCGGTGGATCTGGTAACAGACAGAGGCAAGCAAGCTAAGTAATCTGGCTCTCCGGGTCTACCGACTTTTTTTTTTTTTTGTGCGCTTAATAAGAAAACCTTCCCTCCAGACAAAATAAACAAACCAACCAAATAAATTAATTACACTAGGCGGAACCTAACTCTCCTTATCTGTTCCTCCAGTGAGCCCTCTCACGGGCTCACAAAGTCCTCCTGCTGCAAGGAGACTAGTAACACTGGAAGGAGAGGTGGAGATCAGCAGGCTATATCCAGTGATGTCATCATTCTGACATACCAGTCTCCAGCTGCAGGAGGAGGTTGACAACCCAGAAGTAGAGGACTGAACTGGAGGAACGATAAGGAACAGCAAGAATACAGGTCAATGGAGAGTATACTGAGGAATTTGCACTAGAGAGAGGAACACGACAAGGTTGCCCATTATTATCCTTGTAATTCACTTTGTCAGTGGAGCCACTGGCCTATCAACTACGAAGAATGGGGATATAGGCGGTATATGAGAAAAGGGAGGAACAAAGTGCCCTGTTTGCTGATGATCTGTAGTTGTAAGTCAAACACCCAGGTCTAATGTTACCGATAATAATGAAATAAATGAGTAAATTTGAGAAAGTAGCAGAATTTAAGGTGAATGTGGAGAAAATGGAATTATTAAACATAACCATGGGGGGGGGGAAGGGGTGTAGACTGTAAGCAGCTTTCCTTTTTAGGCATATTAGACACTTGGGGATACACATTAGTAATGATCTTTAAAAAATTATATGAACAGAATTATAAGAAATTACTTATAGATATTGAGAGGGACCTGGATAGGTAGCACAAGGGCTACTTCTCGGTGGAGAAGAATAGCTGTGATCAAGATGAACGTGAGGCCACGATTACTGTTCTGTTTTCAGTCACAGTAGAGGTACCAAAGATGGTGCTGCTAAAGTTACAGAGAATATAGAAGTTTATTCAGGGCAAAAGGAAACTTAGAGAAGTATTTTGTATAGAAAAGAGGAGGGGGAGGGGAGTTGGCTATGCCAAATTTTCAAAGGTATTATTAGGCAGCACAATTAAAACGTATACAGGTTTATTCCGTTCCAGATGTACAGCCCCCTCTGTACGTCTGGTATGAGTTGGACGAACAGAGGGGATCGCAATTCTGATCCCATGGGGCACGTCTAAATCCGCAGGATCAAAATCGCCAACAGTCATGTACGGGCAGGCCGGGACTGCGATTCCGTCTGGCCTGCACATACATGACCTGCCCGACTAACTCAGTCAGGGCTTTTAAATGGAGCCATGGCGCTATGGCATCAGATTGCCATGGCACCGTGGTTCCATTTAAAAGCCAGAATGCTGGCCGCCAGACAAAAGTGCTCATTCCCCATAGCCTGACCCCCGATCTGGCCTCCTAAGGCCAGGGTCGGGCTGCGGGGAATGTCCTCCTGCCCACCCTGCCCCATCTGCGCCCTGGCAGAACAAAAAAAAAAAAAAAAAGCACGTCCAGGGAAGTTATTCCACCTCAGAGGTGGAATAACTTCCCCGCATATGTCGCCGGCCCTGTACGTCCAGGGCTGGCGATTGCCCAGATTCTGCCCCCATCTAACTTCCCCACACAACCGACAGGGAAGGTAGACGAGGGCAGAGAATGCACGAATAGCGGTATGGAATCGTGGCACAGAATTGGGCCCATAGAGGATTGGGAGGTGGAAGAAAACAAAGCAGCCACAAAAGGTAGAACAAGGAGAACTAGCGGGGATTAAGTTAGGGAAGGGAAAAAAAAAAGTTACTAATCCATTTACCAGGCATCTACTGGAAATATGGAAGGAAGTGTTAAAACTGAACGGTCTGGAGAAGAAAGTGGTTTTTTAATACAATTGTGGGTTTGGATGAGGAATTTATGAGGGTGGAGGGAGAGGAGGGTATTTAGTAAATGAGTAGAAAAGTGGTTGGAAATTTACAGCAGTTTGTGGGTGGGAAGCAAAATGTTTTGCAGAACTACAAGAGAAATCCAAAAATCGCCTACATTTAAAGTGTATGTTCTGCAGGTCCAACATTATCTGAAGGGGAACAGGGGGTGAAGGGAGGGGAAGTGAATACCTATAGGATTTGTGGGGTCATTACAGGGGTTGAAAGGGGCAATAGCAAAATTCTATAGGTATTTGTGGAGGGGACCACATGACAAGTTCATGTTGGATTGGGAAAAGGATGTAGGTGAAGAATGGACTCCTAAGGGGTGGAAAATAATCTTTAAAAGGGTTGACAAAAGTCTCCCTAAGTACTCTTATAAAGGAAAATGCATATAAGAAATTGTATAGGTGATATTCTACTTTCACTGGTGTATAATATGTTCCCTGGTACATCGGATAAATGTTGGAGGAGATGATTTGAAGTACAGTATTTATGAAATCCCCTTTTTCTCCATGAGACTACACACTCAGCTAAGGCTTTCAAACTTTATCATTGCCTGTCTTTTGATAAACTCTACCTGTTGCATATACGTTTTTAGGGATCTTGAGCCTGCCTGCATTCCTTGCATAGCCTTTAAATCAGATATCTGAGCGTGCCCTCAGTTCACAGTTGGCCAGGGATACTTGTGATATATAGCTACTTGGAACAGAAATATACACTGCTTTTAGACTTGCGGCTAAACCTGGTCTTCTACTTAGGTCTCCTACTTAATTTTGCAAGTAGGGGCATAATTTTAAGGTTACAGGGACCTTTGCTTAGTAGACTGATATACATAGCAGCCAGCTGAGTCAGAATGTTGTGTATTCAATGCAATAACTGTGGTGCTTTCATTCCAAGAAGAATCATTTGGATCCTAAAAGCTTGCCCTATATGCCTCAAGTTAGCTGCTATGTATAAAGAATTGATTCTACTGAGGGAAGAATTAGCTGCAATTAAAACACACTTCCCTCTAGGTTACAAACTGAACAAACTCCACCACCACTTACACAAAGAATCAAACAGCCCACGAACAAATGGATCACAGTGAGCTCTGGTAGGTTGCGTCCTGTAACACAGAGACACCCTACATATCAAGTGATATACCTGCATAATGCCTTCTCTGCCTTGGAAAATGAGGGTGCCCAATCAATTGAAACTGACATGCCCTTCAATGACAGACTCAATGCCAAATCTACTGATAATGTACCAAATAGGAAGGAAAAAAAAATCACAAAACAGAAAACTACTACTCATTGGAGATTCCATCATCAGAAGCACCAACCCGGGAACACAGCTCAAAGGAGAGAGGATGGTCAAATGCCTCCCAGGCTCTTCAGCCAGCAGGAATACAAACCAAATTGTTGGTACAGTTAGTGCAGAAAGTGAGCACTCCAAAACTGATATTGTCATCCACTTGGGTACAAATGACCTGGCTAGAAACAGTGCCTCTGCAGTTCAAAGGGACTTCCAGACTCTGGGAGAGAAACTCAAGCCCATTGCTAACACTATAGCATTCTCAGAAGTTCTATCTGTTCATGGTAAGAGGGCAGAAAAGTTTAATACATGGATCCAAACCTGGTGCAAACAAAACGAATTTAGATATATAGGTGACTGGAGAAACATATGGATCAACAAGAGACTATACTGTACTGATGGACTACATCTCTCCGCCACAGGGAAAAAGGATCCTAACTGAAAAATTCAGGCATTATGTGGACAGGCATTTAAACCAGAGAAAGGGGGTTACGGATGGAGAAGGACAAGTTCAGTACATCACTCCCAGCAAAAAAAACCACAACATTGGAAACAGTCATACACTTGAACACATCAATGGCAAGCTGGAAGGGGTGTGTAGAATAAAACCCATGCAAAAGGCAGGCAAGCCATTCAACAAATGCTGGAAAGCAATGAGTACAAATGCACGAAGCCTAGCCAAAGTTCCTGATCTGGAAGCCCTAATGATGGAAATGGACTTGGACATTGTGGCCATTACAGAAACATGGTTTAACGAGTCACATGAATGGGATATAGTCATAACTGGCTATAATCTATTTAGAAGAGATAGAGAGGGTAGAAAAGGAGGAGGCACATCCTTGTATGTCAAAAGCAATATTAAAGCCGCTGAAATGCAGGGGACATGGGGACAAGAAGGACTGTGTTGTATTGTGTCTGGATTGTGTCTGGATTGAAGGACTGTGTTGGACTGTGTCTGGATTGTGTTGGAAAGAAGAGATGGCACTGTCATCCATACTGGTGTGGTCTACAGGCCTCCAACTCAAACCAAAGAAATGGATAGTGAATTGATTGTTGATATTGCAAAAGATAGCCATGAAGGGGGAAATGATCATATTATGTGACTTTAATCTACCCGATGTGGATTGGAGTGTTCCTTCTGCAAATCTGGAAAGAAGTAAAAAAAATTGTGGATGCCTTCCAAGATGTGTTACTTAAACAAATGGTGATAGAACAGACCAGGGAGAGCTCCATGCTGGATTTAGTGCTCACCAACAGAAATAGCGTGTCAAATATCCAGATGGGTGCCAATGTGAGCAGCAGCGATCACATGGTATGGTTTGAGACAAAGCCAAGGTGGAATCCAATCACAGCAAACTCAAAGTCTTAGACTTCAAAAATGCTGACTTCAGTAAAATGGCCAAGTACCTGAAGGAGGAGTTGGGCAGGGTGAGAAGTGTTAAGGGAAGTGGAATTGCAATGGGCTAAATCAAATAAAGCAATAAAAGGTGCAACAGATACATATGTAGGGAAAGTAAATAAAAACAAGAGGAAAAGGAAACCTATTTGGTTCTCCAAAGAAGTGGCTGCACAAATAAAAGGCAAAAACCACAGTTTTCACAAATTCAGAAGCTCGCAAACAGAGGAACACAGAAAAGAATACAAGATCAAACTAAAAGAGACAAAAAGAGAAATAAGGATAGGGAAATCAAAGGCAGAAGAAAAGATGGCTAAAGATGTGATATGTGGCGACATGACTTTTTTCAGGTATATTCGGGAGAGGAGGAAAATCAGAGGTGGAATTGCAGGACTCAAAAGTGTTGGGAATGGATTCGTGGAAAGTGACATTGAAAAAGCGACAATGCTAAACAAATACTTCTGCTGTTTTCACTAGAGAAAATCCTGGAGAAGGACCACCTGTGATTGACAAATATACAAATGAGAATGGAGTAGATAGATACCACACCATTCACAAAAGATGATGTGTTAGAACAGCTTGCAAAACTGAAAGTGGACAAGTCTATGGGACCAGTTGGGATACACCCCAGGATACTGAAAGAGCTCAGAAGTTCTTACAGGGCCTTTAAAGGATGTTTTTAATAAGGATGGGACAGACAAGGGCGTGCTTCCATAGAAAGGGAAAGATACCCGAAGCGAGACTGGAATTAAAGATGGAGAGTACAAAAGGAAGGAGGGCAAGGGATGGTTCCGTGATCCAAGGGGAAGGGACAGGGTCAGAGGGAAATGTAGTCTTATGGGATGAATTGATAACCTTGAGTAGGGTGGTGGCAGTGACGGGCTGGAAGGAAGACCAAAGTTGAGGGAAGGTAGGGGTGGGTAGGGAGGGGGAGGATAGTGGTGAAGGCACCAAGCCAAGGGAGGGGAGGGAAGATGAAACTTCTCTTTCAGGGGGATGGAGAGGAGGAAACTTGGAACGGTGCACAGCAATCTTCTTAGAGAAATAGCTGGCAAGACAAGAGGGGTCTGGCAGACGGGGGTGGGCTGAGAGTGCTGAGCTGTCGGTGACCTCTGAAAGAAAGCGAAACACTTAAAAACGTTGCCTGGAGGAATTTGAGGCAGATGAAATAATGGTGGTGTAATAGGTCTTTTTAGCTAAGAAGATTTGGGCTTTGTAGTGGCAGCAGGAAAGACAGAAGCGAAGGAGGTTAGTGGGGGTAGGTTGACGCCACCAGCACCAGTCCCAGTACATCATTCACCTTTCCCCATGGAGAAACTGACCATCTAATCCTACTCTCAGTCCCCAATAGTGTATTTGTCATGTTAAAATCGCATTAAATAACAAAAAGAGAGAAAAGAAAATGAGGCAATACCTTTCTGTTAGGCCCAACAATACTTTTTTTTAACTAGCATTTGGAGGCCAAAATCTTCTTTTGCTCATACTGTTTATCTAAATTTATTTCTCGCCTATCAAAATGTCTAAGCAAATTTTACATACATAATCAAAAGTAGTAATACAACATACAATGAAACAAATGTATCTTAAAAATACAACATGACATAAAACAGATAAGTAAAGTAATAAACAAGATGCCTCAGTCTGCTAGCGATAGATTTGATTACAAAAGCCTACTGTTCTGACCTAAGGAACATTTTGGCCTCCAAAAGTTAGAAAAAAAATGTATCGTTGGCCCAATGAAAAGCTATCACTTTTTCTTTTTTTTACAGTCCATAATTGGACATTGCCTCCTATCCCATTGCTTTTTAAATTTCCTCAGGAGCCTTTCATTTGAGATTTTGTGAAACGCTTTCTGAAAATCCAGATACACTATATCAACTGGTTGACTCTTAGCCACATGTTTATTCAAATCTTCCCAAAAAATGTAGCAGACTGGTGACAAGACTTCCCTGGCTAAATCCATGTTGGCTTTCTCCCATTAGACAGTCATGCCATTTATATTCAATGATTTTGTTCTTTATAGTAGCTCCCATCTGTACCTTTATTAAAAATGTTAATATACTGCCTTTCGAACAGACTACCATTTGGCCCAGTACTGACATTACGTTCACAGGTCTGAGTTTTCCAGATCACCCTGGAACCCTTTTTAAAAAAATGACATTACACTGGCCACTCTCCAATCTTCAGGTACCATGGACAACTATATTGATAAGAATAATTTGTAAACTTCTCTTCTGGGTTTAGTTGCAGAGCTTCAGTGTTTCCCCAAAATATATACTGCGTTTTAAATTAAATGCAACAAATTTTAATTCTACATTATGTAGACTGAACAGATGAAGCATCCTATTTCTTAATTACTCTGAACTCCACACCCATGGGGCCCTTTTACTAAAGGGTTGGTAAGGGTCTGCACTTACTGCGCAATGACAGCAAAAACTAAAAGTGCAGCAAAAGTACAACAGTTGTGCACTATCTGGAGCATATCCCCAGCAGTTAATGCACCAAACTGTACCCTAACACATGGCAGCAGCATGGCTGGTACACCTAATACTGCCCACAGAGGCACTGTTGAGTGCACTCATGCTAACTGCCACAGTAGCAATGTGCTCTCTATGCCCACACTTTGCCCCTAATCCACCCATTCCCCGCCCCATCGCATGATGGGCAATTTGCATGCATTTTAGAACATGGTACCTGACAAGTCCATGCGGTATAGTTACCAAAGCCTGCACACTCATGGATACCAAACATTAAAGCACGCATTAACCATACATTTCACTTCAGTAAAAAGGGCCACCAAGTCCTTCTGTCCCTTCTCAAGGAGGCAGCTGTTTGGGATGAATATCATTAAACACATCTAGCCCAATATTTAGCAGTGGCTAGCCACTGGCCTTTAAATCCAGATATTCAATGCCAAGGCCATATCCAGGCAAGAAGCTAACTAGGCAGCAGCAATATTCAGACACTGCCTGGTTAGTTTCCATAGCAAAAGTAAGTCCAGTCTTTGCTGCGCCTTTCTTTCGCTGCATAGCCATAACCGGACAGCGGCTCAATATCGCCACTGCCGGGTTATGGCCAGGTGCCGCCCCCAGAACGCCCCATGTTAACCAGTTACCAACAGGACATGCAGTGGTGGCACTCATGGATATTCAGCATCATGGCTGACTATTCCAGATAAAGGGAGTAGCAGGTATGCTAACTATATTACTTCGATTGAATATCAGGCCCATCATTCTCACTTGTGGGATTATTTTGGCACTCATATTTGGTACCTCCATCAACTATGCAATTCTACATTCCAGTTTTGTTTAGTCGACTTTATAACAAAAAAGAGAACTAAGATGTTTGCTGGCTGCATTTGTCCATCTTTCTAATAATTATTTTGTTTTATATCTTTTCAGTACCAGATTCTCAAACAGGTCAGGGGATACATGAGAACGGATAGAGGTGGTCTTTTTCCAATCAGTACATGCCCCAAAAAACATGTTCTTTTAGTTCTAGGTAGAACTTGTAGAAACACAGAAAAATGATGGCAGGTAAAGACCATACAGCCTATCCAGTCTGCTTATAATCCTTGTCTCTCCTACCTTATTGGGAGACTATTCCATGCATCTACCGCTTTTTCCATAAAGAAATATTTCCACAAATTACTCAAGTCTATTGTGCCCCTCCATCCACCATTGTACAGCTTTATTTCAATTAAAAGAGACTCTCCTATGCATTTATGTCTCCTATGACTTACCAATTACCCCCGCCGCTTATTCAGCAAATACTCCTGTTTGTGTGTGTGTGTGTACGTACGTACGTACATACATACATACACACACCCCACAACATTTTGGGGGTGGGATTCCTGGAACAAGAACTGCCTGAAGTTCAAGCAGGGTTTAGGAAAGGACAAGGAATGAGAGACAGAGATGCGAGATGGATCTCTGAAAAGACAAAAGAATACTAAAATGATATCTATGTGTGTTTTATTGACTACAGCAACACCTTTGATTGTGTATTTCATGAGAAACTCTGAACAACATTAAGCAGCATGGATATACCAGAATATCTAATAGAACTATTGCTTCTTGATCAACGTAAAAGGTTGCGCATAAGAACTAACAAAACAAGGAAAAACAGAATGGTTTAAAATCAGCTAAGGGGTACGAAAAGACTGCAAACCTTCTCCATACCTGTTCAATTTATATGCAAAACAAATCAGAGATGCAAGACTGTAGGAAGACAACCAAGGTGTGACGGCTGGGAGAAAACTCAACAACCTTCGCTATGCTAGATACCACCACATTAATGGCTGAAAGCGAAGACGTATCTGAAAAACATTTGCTTATCAAAATCAAGGCAAAGTCTTAAAATGGGCCTTTATCTTAGTATGAAGATAGCGATCCTGACCACTAACAAAAATCAATAATTTAATCCTCAATGAAGAAGAAATAGAAAAGTAGAGAACTTTAACCTGCTTGATCAATAAAGAAAACGACAAGCAGTCAAGAAATCTGAAGATGCCTTGCCCTTGAGATAACAGCTTTGAAGGAGCTAAACAAGATTCTGAAGTGCATAAAAAGATTCAACTTGTCTAAGCCATGGTTTTTTCAATAATGTCATTATGGATGTGAAAGATGGGACAGTGAAGAAGAAAAACAGGAGGAAAACTGATGACTTCAAATTATGGTGCTGGCGAAGAATACTGTGTAAACCATGGACTGCAAGAAGAAAAAACGAATTGGTACCAGAAGAGATCAAAACTAAGCTTTCTTTAGAAGCTCAGACGACAAGACTAACTTTCATACTTTCATATGAAGAGAGATCATTCGAGAAAGACAGACATTCTCCTTGCCAAGGTTGAAGATCAGCAGAGAAGAGGAAGGCCAGCAATACAATGGATCAATACAATAACAGCAGCTATGGATGCCACTTTATCAACCATTAGTCACCTAACTGAACACCAAACATCCAACACAGTTTAGTACAACTATCCAGAGAGTTGCTCTAAGTCAGCATCGACTCAATGGCATTTAACACCACCAATGGTGTTATGCAAACCAACAAGTATATACACACAAATATAAAATCTGGGAGATATGACTCCCAAGAATAGATGAAATTATATATTACATGAGTTTCCGGTACTGTCAGATCTATTTTCTGTGCACTTTTACCTTCCTGCATCTCTAGAAGCTGTTCTGAGATTGTGACAACATTGACAAATATTGGATTAGATCATAAAAGGAGAAATTAGGCCTTACCTGCTAATTGTCTTTCCTTGAGTTCTCTCCGGGCCAGTCCAGGTTACAGTTGGGTAGTCAATCCCTTCCAGCAGCTGAGGACTGAATGCTGAAACTTTTAGTGGCAGGTGTTATAGCTCCCCCTGGCTTCAGGAAACCAGTTACCTATTGTCAAAGCAGCAGACCAAAATAACAAAACCCCTAATAATGAACTACTGGAACCAAACTGAGAAGTCCCGAAAAACAACAAAAACTGCGGAGTACGCCCTATACTGTAAAGAAGCGTACCCCTTGAAAAAATCTGTTGGTTGTTTTTTTTTTTGTTTTTGTTTTTTTTATCTTTTTAACCTGCTATGTTTCCAGAATTCCTAATATCCTCTTCCAGCCACAAAGGCCCTAGCTGTAAGCACGAATCTGTGCAACGGTAAGACGAGAAGGCAACGTAAAATACTGAGGTGCTTGCAGACAAAATGGGAGGGACCTGGACTGGCCCGGAGAGAACTCAAGGAAAGACAATTAGCAGGTAAGGCCTAATTTCTCCCTCTTCGTCTCTCCGGGCCAGTCCAGGTTACAGTTGGGCAGTACCAAAGCAGTACCTAAACTGGGGAGGGTCCTGCAAGCCCCGCTAAAATAGCCAAGGCCCCAACCTTAGCATCTGCGCGAGCCTGCACATCCAACCTATAGTGCTTCGTGAAAGTATGGAGAGATGACCAGGACGTCGCCCGACAGATATCTGCGGGCGGAATCAAGGCAAACTCTGCCCAAGAAGTAGCTTGGGCTCTCGTCGAATGAGCTCTAAGCTCCTTAGGAGGAGTCTTGCCCCTGGCCTCATAAGCTGCCGCGATCGCCCGTTTCACCCAACGAGCGATAGACGCCTTGGTAGCTGCCTGACCCTTACGAGGGCCACCAAACAGAACGAACAAGCGATCCGACTTCCGAAAGGAGCGCGTCCTCCAAAGATACTTCCGCAAAACCCGTCCTAAATCTAAGCTTCGAAGAGCGCGATCCACCTTCCCGCCCCCTCGCGAGCGAAAAGTAGGAAGAGAAACCGTCTGATTCATGTGAAAATCGGAAACCACCTTCGGCAAGAACGAGGGAACCGGTCGCAGAACTACCTTGTCCTCCGAAAAGTGCAGGTACGGCTCTCTGCAAGACAGCGCCTGCAAATCCGAAACAATTCGAGCCAAACACAAGGCCACTAGGAAGGCCGTTTTACAAAAAAGCTCTCAGAGACTGTCACTGTCAGTCAACTCAAAGGGCGGGCCCGTCAAGGCCTCCAGAACCAGATTTAAGTCCCACGGAGGCACCACGAGACGTAAGGGTGGACGGATATTCCTAGCCACCCTGAGAAAGCGTTGAACATCCGGGTGCGAAGAGAGGGAAGACCCATTCACCCAACCTCTGAAACAGGTTAGAGCCGCGAGATGAACCTTGAGCGTACTTAGGGCTAGACCCCTTTCTAGTCCCCCCTGAAGAAATGCTAAAACCTCCAGTAAGCCCGCAGCGCCAGGCCGCAAGCCCCAATCTCTAGAACAGGCCTCAAAAATGCGCCATACTCGAACATAGGCTAGTGACGTCGAAGGCCGCCGAGACTTCAACATAGTAGCGATTACAGCCGCCGAGTATCCTCTCCGTCGCAACCGCTCCCTCTGAAGAGCCAAGCCGTAAGCAAGAACCGATCCACTTGCGGCATCAAGATTGGACCTTGACTCAAGAGGTTGACCCTCGAAGGGAACCTCCAAGGCGGAGCTACGAGAAGGCGAACCAGATCCGCATACCAGGGTCGTCGTGGCCAATCCGGAGCAATGAGAATCACTGTGCCGCTGTAAGCCGAAATCCTCTGAATGACCCGACCTATCAACGGCCAAGGAGGAAACACAAAGAAGTTTCCCCGCCGGCCAGGGCTGCACCAGACCGTCTAGACCTTCCGACATGTGCTCCCTTCGCCTGCTGAAAAACCGCGACGCCTTGGCACTGGCCAGCGTTGCCATGAGATCCAGGACTGGCTGACCCCACTGCACGGTAATAGCGTG
This sequence comes from Ichthyophis bannanicus, assembly GCA_033557465.1. Classification (NCBI taxonomy): domain Eukaryota; kingdom Metazoa; phylum Chordata; class Amphibia; order Gymnophiona; family Ichthyophiidae; genus Ichthyophis; species Ichthyophis bannanicus. The sequence continues at coordinate 409,024,548 of CM066036.1, read as the reverse complement.
AAACACCGCCCAGTTCAGCTCCCACTCTCCGGGATCCAGGCGATGACGGCTGATATAATCGGCTTGAACGTTGTCCTTTCCCGCTACGTGAGCCGCCGAAAGTGCCACAAGATGCAATTCTGCTCACTGAAGCAACAGCTGACTTTCCTGCAGCAAGGGCGCACTGTCCGTGCCCCCTGCTTGTTGATGTAGGACACCGTTACTAAATTGTCGGAAAACACTCGTACAGCTTGACCTTCGAGGAGATCTGAGAAATGCAGAAGCGCGAAACGCACCGCTCGCAGCTCCAACAGATTGATCGACCAATTGCTCTCCTCCGCCGACTAGTTGCCTTGCGCCACCCGAGTCCGACAATGAGCTCCCCAACCGGACAGGCTGGCATCCGTAGTGACCAAGATCCACTCCGGATCCTCTAGCGGAACTCCAGCCTGAAGGTGGGCAGAAAGTTGCCACCACTGCAGACCGAGTTTGACGTCCTCCGGACACACATTTTTGCGACAGGGGATGCACCTGTGGAGACCACCTCGAGATCAAGGCGTGTTGCAGCGGCCGCATGTGAGCTCTGGCCCAAGGTACCAGATCCAAGGCCGCGGCCATCGCACCCAACAACTGCAAGTACCTCCACACTGTTGGAGTCGCCAACCCAAGGAATGCGTCGACCTGGGCTATCAGTTTCCGGACCCTGTCCGGCGGAAGAACCACCGTTCCGCTCTGCGTGTCGAACAAGGCCCCGAGGTAAACCAAACGCTGAACCGGAAGCAACTGACTCTTTGCTTGGTTGACGACCCAACCGAGGTGTTCCAGGAAGTGCACTACTCGGGCCGTTGCTGCGGCTGATTCCTGCCGAGACCCTGCCCGTATGAGCCAATCGTCCAGGTAGGGAAGCACCTGAATTCCCTCCTTGCGAAGAGCTGCCGCTACCACCACCATCACCTTGGTGAAGACACGAGGCGCGGTTGCCAGACCAAAGGGTAACGCCCGAAATTGAAAATGACCCAGAGGAACTGCAAAGCGTAGAAACCGTTGGTGTTCCGGACATATGGGAATGTGCAAAGAGGCTTCCGTCAAATCTATGGAGGTGAGCCATTCTCCGGGCTTTACTGCCCGAATGACTGACCGCAGAGTCTCCATACGAAAATGCGGAACCCGCAGGGAACGGTTCACCAGCTTGAGATCTAAAATAGGTCAAAACGAGCCTTCCTTCTTGGGCACCACAAAGTAAATCGAGTACCGACCTATGCCGCACTGGTCTAAAGGCACGGGCACCACAGCCCGTAGCCGCAACAACCGCTGAAGCGTGCTGTTGATCGCCTGACTTTTCCATCGAGGACCGCAGGGGGACAACACAAAGGCATCCGCCAGAGGAGAGGCAAACTCTAGAGCATACCCTTCGCGGATGATCTCTAGCACCCAGAGATCGGAAGTTATGTTGGCCCAGACGGAGAGAAACTCCTGCAAACGTCCCCCTATGGGAACCTCCGCCTGGACCAGCATCCCTTCATTGAGGCTTCTTGGAGGAGGTTTGCTGGGCATTGAAAAAACCCCTGCCAAACCCTCTGGCTCCACGAAAGGACTGCCCCCTGGAGGAAAAGCGACCCCTCTGATAAGGGACAAAGCGAGAGCCACGGAACCTATGAATGTCCCGGCCGAGACCCCTTTGCGTCGGAGTAGATTTAGCTGACCTGGGCCGATCCTCAGGAAGACGTCCGCCCTTAGAATCGCCCAAATCTTTCACAATCTTTTCCAATGCTTCCCCAAAAAGCAGCTTGCCCTTATATGGAAGCTTACTGAGGCGTGACTTAGAAGGCACGTCCGCTGTCCAGTTCAGTAACCACAGAAACCTCCTAGCCGCAATCAGCGACACCATGGATTTCGCTGATATCCTAATCAAATCATAGAAAGCGTCCGTGAGATAAGCCGCCGCCGCCGACTCCAGTTTCGCCCCTTCTGGGGATGGATCCTCCAACTTTACCGTAGACTGCTCTCCTTGAATCCAACGGATAGAGGCTCGGGATACATATGCTCCGCAAACCGAAGCTTGCAAGGCTAGTGCACTAGCGTCAAAGGCTTGTTTTAACAGCACTTCTAACTTACGATTCTGAAGATCCTTAAGGGCTGCCCCCCCCTTCTACCGGGATCGTGGTTTTCTTAGTGACCACCGACACTAGCGCGTCCACTTTAGGCATCCGCAGTAACTCCTTCTCCTCTTGAGGAACCGGGTAAAGTCGGGCAATGGTACGCCCACCTCTTAAGCTAGCCTCTGGGCATTCCCATTCTGATTCAATCATTTGTTTAATTACCCTGTGCATAGGGAAACACCGCTGCTCAGGTTTAAACTCTTGTAATAAAGGATCCTCCAAAGGCTCCTGTTGCAGCGCAGGAGACACAATATTTAAGGCAGCCAGGGACTGAAGAATCAAAGCCCCCAGCTCCTCCTTACGAAAGACCCTGAAAACATTGGGGTCCTCCCTGGGCCCCAGCTCCCCTTCCTCCAAATCTAAGGGCCAGGAATCCAACCCCCCTTCAGACAAAATTTCACCTTCTTCAGGCATAAGCGGATCGGAGAGCTGAGGACCTGATGCCCCCGAAGAGAAATCTCCCCCCGGGCACTGCGCCGAGGTCCCTTCCCCCGGATCTGAGAGGATAGGGTCACCGCAAGATAAACCTGCAGGAGGCTTAGGAAACTGGCTTTCAGCAAGTTGAGACATTTTTAACAGATAGGCTTTATGCATGGCTAGAATAAAATCAGGAGAAAAAAAGAGAGTCCAAGGGACCTGGAGCTCCAGGAGCCGGAGACTTGTCTATCTCCTGTACCACAGAGGTTTTGGAGGACTTAGATTTCTTTTTCCCAGAACGTGGCAACGGCGCAGGAGAGGCCGCAGCCTCTGCAGACACTATGGCTGCCGTTCCTGCCTTAGGCAGAGACCCCTGAGGCTTCTCTCCAGCCCTATCCCCCGAGCCAGAGCTCTCCATTATGGGCTAAATGTCGCAGAAACAGCAAACCAAAGAAATTAGTAAAACACACGAAGAGCTAGCAAGGGAAAAACTGAAACGCTGTAGCTCTCCGCTGAAAACACCACACAAAAAGTAAAAAATGGCGCGCGCGGGCTTTCCCGCCGGCAAAAAACGCTACAGGCAACAAAACTGACCGGCGAGAGAAAGAAGGCGAAAAATCTGAAATGCACATAAGACAATGAAATTGAATACCTGAACTCAGGAGACTGAACTGATGACTCTAGAAACTCGCTGCTAGCGAGACTGAGACGTTGGACACTGCAGCGGGAAGAGGATACCGGGGCTCCCGGCGCCTAAGTCCCCCGCTGAAGAACGGATCCTGCGGAAAACAGGCTCTGCCTCCAAAACAGCTATAAATCACAAGTATAGCCGAGGATCAACGTTCTGAATTTGTCTGTGTGCCATCAACGGATTTCCCCTAATAAGGGAGTCCCGTTCGCTGAAGTGCCCTGCTAGGACCAGCGATGAAGCCTCTTACTTCAAAAACCAATCAGTCTGCATCCAGTAGCATGCTCTTATTATTGTGCTCTATTACGTTTCTATCACTAACACAGATGTAAAATGCGGGTCTTCTGGGAGCCTGCCAGAGAAACATCCTTCACAGCTGCTGAGGACTGAAGACTGGTTTCCTGAAGCCAGGGGGAGCTATAACACCTGCCAGTAAAAGTTTCAGCATTCAGTCCTCAGCTGCTGGAAGGGATTGACTACCCAACTGTAACCTGGACTGGCCCGGAGAGACAAAGAGGAATATATATATTTATATACACTAAATAAAATGATAAATTAACCGAAATGTCTCCTTTAGGATCAGTCCAGTAGCAATGCTTTGCATTACAATACATAAGAACCCAAATTTGATTTCTGGACCAGAACTTTGCTCCATGTACCAGCTGGGGATGCCAGGGAGGCAGGATTCATAACGCCTGTGTGGAGAAAAGCATCAGATATCATTTAACAGAGATACCATGCAGACCAGAGTCATGGATGATAATTCTATGTTCTAAGGGCAGCTTGCATGACTCATTGCCAATCTAAAGGGGAGGAGGAAGATACCTTGTATAGTTCTACATGAAAGTGCAGGGGGCTGGTTCCCAGCTCTGACACTGATGAAGCTAGAAAAACAAAAATGCAGGAGAAAAACTACAGGATAAAAAGAATACCACTTTTTAACTTCTTAAGCATTAACACCTCAGATCAGACATTGTATTTCTGTTTTGGTACTCTTACTTTCAGAATTGAGTAACAGATTCAGGAAGAAGACTACAGGTGAAATTCTGGCACATATCAATATCTTGAGCACCAAATTCAAATAGTAGTACCAATACTAAAAATACCATAACACACTGGAGTGCATGTTCAAAAGCCAGACTAGTCCACAGCAATATCCTCTCCAAACTGCACATGTGCACAACGTTAAGCCCTTCTGTACGCAGGAGCTGTTTATCCACCAAGACTAGGAATTAGATGCCTTCCAATTTCACTTCCTGGTTGCATGCAGCCAATCAGTGAAGACTGATTAATTTATACAGCCCATCTGCCTCCTGCAGTCAAACTTTATTCCTGCACCTCACCTCTTGCAGTTCTGATGCCAATAGAGGGCAGCAAAGGTAAGATCGTTCTCCTTCCTGCTCATGCCTACAACCAATCAACTCAGTCCTCACTCCTGTGGCTGTCTTGGGTTGGCATTCATGCTCCTAGTTCTTCTCCTCTCTCTGTTGCCAGTGCCTCCTGCTACCAGGCAGGAAAGAATTGATGGTGGCATGTGTAATGATGGGCAAGAGGAAATACATGTATGATAAATTCTGAGGAACAGAGTGTGAAAGGACAGTGGGGACAGATGCTGAAAAAAGAGCAAAAAAGCACTCTGATACAGGATGGGGAAGGAAGTGGAAGTAACAGGACAAGGAGACAGGGAGAACAGATGGCAAAAAAGCAGGAAGGCAGAGGCTGAGCAAGAAGAGGAAAGACAAGCAGAGAAATGGCGGCAAGGGCTAAAAGGTGTGGCAGGAAGGCTAGAGAGGCACTATGTGAAGATTGAGCAACAAGAGAAAGATGTGGAGACGGCAAAATGGAACGGAGTGTGGGGTAAGTGAGGGTGTTGAAATTTTTCAGAAAGGCTAAGGAAAAATGAAGAGGCGCCCAGGAGAGAATGAGAGAGAAAGGAAGAGATAAAGAGCTTTGGTTCCTGGTCACAACATACAATAGGAAAAGCAAGCTGCGGAAAAGGTTAAAATCACAATAAGGGAACCCCTAACTTACAAAATTACGTACATGCTCAACAGTAGTACACACACATACACAATCTTTTAGAAAGACAGAAAATATTATGGTGGAGATTGAATGGCAAGAGCCTCCCACACCAAGTGCAAACATCATACTGTAAATAAACTTGGAAGGAACACTAACCATAAAAAGTCTCCTTCCAACCACCAAGGGTTCTTTTATTAATGCACCATAAGTATTCTTCTCAAGTCACTTCATTGGCTCCCTATGTATTTTCTCATCCAGTTCAAACTTCTCCTACTGACCTATAAAAATGCATTCACTCTGCAACTCCTCACTACCTTTCTTCTCTTATCTCTCCTTACAACCCCTCTCGGGAACTCCACTCTTCTGGCAAACTGCTTCTATCTACTCTTCTACTGCTAACGCCAGACTTCGCTCCTTTTACCTTGCTGTACCTTACTCCTGGAACAAACTACCTGTGTCTGTATGCCAGGCACCTTCTCTGACCCTTTTCAAATCCAGGCTGAAAACTCACCTCTTTGCTGCTGCTTTTGGATCTCGACTCACCTTATCTCCTTTTTTCTTTTCCTTTCCCCCTTGTTTTATCCCTGTCTACACTTTCTGTGTTGTCTGTCTTGACTAGATTGTAAGCTCTGATGAGCAGAGACTGTCTCTTACATGTCTGTGCAGCGCTACGTACATCTTGAAGCGCTATACAAAATATAAGTATTAGCAAAAAGAGCCCTGAAGCACTAGATCTGTGCTCCTTGTACCATGAATAAAATAAAAGTCACACTTTTCAGTACGAGACTTTAAAATTAAAACCAACATTTAAAAGTAAAAATTAACATTCAAGGCTGATATTTAAAAGAATAACTATGGATTATGCTAAGACAAACATCACTTTATTTAGCCAACGAAAGTCTTATCTTACTAATCAGTTATATTTTTTGAAGGTGTGAATAAACAGGTAGGCAAAGAGGAGCAGGTTGATATAGGTTATCTGGATTTTCAGAAAGCCATTGACAAGGTCCCTCATGAGAGACACTTGGCCAAATCAAAAAGTCATGGGATTAGAGGCAGTGAGTGGGGCTATATGGACAATTTTCTCAATGGTGAATAGTAGAGTACCCCAGGGAGCAGAGCCATACCAAGCCATAAATGTACCCTGTGTGACTTATGCATCAAGCGCGCACGCCCTCCCCCCCTCCAGTTTCTCCTTTGCCCCCTTCCCAGAATCTCCTCATCTTACCTCCATGTTTCCATCCAACTCCCCACCCGGCCTGCCTTACCCCGCCGCTTTTAGGGTTCCCGTGGCGGCGGCGGCAGCAGCAGCAGCCCTCCAATTGAAAAAGAAAAAAAAAAAAAAACATGCAGGTCTCTCCGACTCTGTACCTGCATGCTGGCCTGATGCCCCTCCTTTGATGTATGCTCAAGTCAGAGGAGGGAGGAACCAGAGCAGCCATTCAAACACGGAGCTGCAAAGACCCACATTTGAATGGCTAGTCTGGTCCCTCCCTCCTCTAAATGTGAGCATACATCAGAAGAGGGGGATCTGGTCAGCATGCAAGTGAGGAGTCAGAGACCGGTGTGTTTTTTTGTTTTTCAATTGAAGGTCCTACCGCTTCCAAGAGAACTCTAAAAGCAGCGGAGGGGCAAGGGCAGGCAGGGTGGGGGGAAGCAAAGACCGGCATCCCCAAATGCGTCTGTTTTTTTGCACCCTGTGCGGCTGCACTGCTCAGAAAGAGCTAGGTACAGTGCTGCCAGGGATCTATGCTGGGCCTGCTGCTTTTTAACAAATTCATAAATGACCTGGAAATGGGAACAAGTGAGATGATCAAATTTGCAGAGGACACAAAATTATTCAAAGTTGTTAAAACACAAGAGGATTGTGAAAAATTGTAAGAGGACCTTGATAATTTGGAAGACTGGACATACAAATGGCAGATGAAATTTAACGTGGACAAGTGCAAAATTATGCGCCTAGGAAAGAACAACCCAAACTATGGTTACACTATGCAAGGTACCACCCAGGAAAAAGATTTAAGCATCATCAACGGATAATACATTGAAACCCTCTGCCCAGTGTGCAGCAGGGCCAAAAAAACAAATAGAATGCTAGGAATATTAAGGAAAGGAATGGAGAATAAAACAAAGGATATTATAATGCCTTTGTACTGTTCCATGGTGCAGCCACACCTTGATTATTATGTGCAATTCTGGTTGCCATATCTTAAAAAGGAAACAGCAGAATTAGAAAAGGTAGAGAAGAGCAACAAAAATGGTAAAAGGAATAGAAAGATACCCCTATGAGGAGGAGATTAAAAGTTTAGCGCTCTTCAACTTGGAAAAAAAGAGACTGCTGGGGGGGGAGGGGAATATAACAGAAGTTTATAAATTAAGGAATGGAGTGGAACAGGTAAACATAGACAGGTTGTATACGCCATCAAAAAGTAGAAAGACTAGAGGACACGCAATGAAGCTACAAGGCAACCCATTTAAGACTAATAAGAGAAAATATTTTTTCACTCAATGCCTAATCAAACTCTGGAATTTGTTACCAGAGGATGTGGTAAAAGCAGTTAGTGTAGCTGGGTTTAAAAAAGGTTTGAACAAGTTTCTGGAGGAAAGTTCCATAAACCATTATTAAAAAGAGGACCCGGGAAATCTGCTGCTTGCCCCGGGATGAGCATTGTGCAACATTTGTGCCTTTTTGGAAACCCAACGAGTACGTGTGACCTGGACTGGCCACTGCTGGAAACAGGATACCGGGCTTGATCTGACCCAGTAAGACATTTCTTCTGTTCTTATGAACACATGGCCAACATTATGTTGACTATTCCTATACATACATTCAGGTAAAGTGGGACGGGTAAACGGAGATCAGTTATTTACACCATCAAAAACTAGAAAGACTAGAGGACACCCAATGAAGCTACTATTCAACCCATTTAAAACTACTACTTGAAAGGTGTGAGCTAAATACAAATAAATAAATAAATAACCTCATATTTCTATTTGCCTGGTGGCTTACTTATCAGCAGGTTCAGAGTTTCAGTACATCAATCAGAATGTTCAGAAACATCAATTTAAAAACATCTGATAAAGAAATCTAACAAAATTAATAAAGCTATTTCTGGAACATCTTGAACAGTTAATATTGTTGTTACTAAGTCCAGAAAATCAAAAGATTCCTGGCCTTAAAAGGGAATGAATATATTCAACTTACAAAAAAAGCTCCACAGTGAACAAGCACTTCAAATACTTAAGAGTGCAAACTGTAGTAAGACATGTGATCCTGGGCCAAAGGATAGCATGAGGATCTGGATTCAATAACTCTCCTTTCTGATCCAAGCTTAAGAAGACTTACAAATTAAGAGACGACTGATGAGTCCCTGCATCAAAGGTCTTGCTACTTATATGGTACCGGAGGAGATGGAAAGTTAATCGACTTACAAAATGTCACAAGGAGCATCAGCCCCAATTCTAACCGCTATACTCCTCCCTAGGATAAACATACATAGTTTTCTAACAAAACTATTTCCTTAGAAAATCGTAAGTAAAATAAAGTTTTGAAAGCTAAGGGATTAGTCAATCCTGCTAGAAGGAAATGAATATGGTTAAAAGCCTTATTACATCTTTCCAAAGAATGAGTGGAATGGGTGATTGAAAAGAATGTCTCTCTCCCACTGCCTAAGCTAAAGACTGATTCCCCCTTCCCCTACTGGTATCCCCTATAAGGTCTGATGCCCGAGGACAGTGAGTGAGGCCTGAAGTATACCGGTAAAACCTCTAACACCCCCGTCGACTAGCCCAGTTTCTGGCAACCAACTGTCCCCCGGCCACTTTCTCTTCCATATCGTTCTCACTCCGATTGTGATTTGTGAGCCTTCCTCTACACCACCAGGAAACCTATCTACACCCCACTTCTTACCTATTCCTCAGGACTTGCCAATATCCAGGAAAGCTCTTCTGCCTGCGGCTACCAGGCTTTTAGACCAGCTTTAATGCCCCTTGCTTGCGTATTTCTCTGTCTTTCCCCACCCTGTCAAGGTGCGAATAGACCGTTGGAGAAAAGAATAATTACTATAATCTCCCAATGTTCTCTGCTATTTCTTTCACTAGCAGACGGCCACCATCTTACATTAGGGGGATACTACTTGCCCAGTAGTCTACGCATGCGCACATGGAGCTAGGGGGCGCGAGGGATGCACACGCCAGGCTAGGTGTAATGGGAGTTGTAGTCCAGTGTCTAAGATGAGACACGTAGGCACAGCGGACTAAATAGAAATCGGAGGTGCTCCCACTAATTATATTTAGTAACAATTGCTTAACCAAAAATTGGTTGGAAAGTTTGGTATAACACAGTGCATACAAGAAAGAATGCCGGGTAGTATGGCATTTAGGGGCATCAGAACCGGAAGAGAATACGGATGGGATTTGTAGTTCGGCGAACCTCCTTATTCTTATGCAACGGTTCCCTAGACTACAAATCCCGACAGGTAGTGTTCTAAGGGATTTTAAGAAGGAGGGTGGGGGTCTGGGGGAGGATACGACGTTTTATAGGTGTTTTTGTGAATGGCTCAAAGTTATAGCATCTCGTATGTTATGTTTTTGTTAGAAAACATGAAATATACCATTGTTATCAAGGACACAGCAAAAAGGAAATAGAAATATGATGCAAAAAAGGACTAAGAATTGATTTTTCCCACAGGCTATGGTTTAGCCGGTTCAGGATAGAATGACGTTGATTGTTTCCCTTTTTTTTAGACTGAAATAGCCTTCCGGTTGGCGGCAAATTGAGGTAAGTGGAAAGTGAAGTGCTGCGATTGTTTGTATGAGGCCGAATATGAAAGAAGTATGTTATCGAGGACATGCATTTGTAAGTATTTATACGGCTTTGTAAATATTTAGAGGAAGATGGTCATGGCATAAATAGAGTGTGAATGGAAAGGAAAAAGTAGGATTAAAAGCGGGATGCACCGTAATGTTTCAGGGGAAAAATGCTTTGGATCGGAGCTTTTGAACCGTACCTCTCAATGAAAGAAAGTGGAAGAAGCTACTGAATAACAGTTACAGCAATTTCTTTTTAAAAATGTATTGCTTCATTTTTTATGCCATTTGGTAGGCAGTCAACTAAGACTTCAGCTTCAGTAGGACAGCAAAGAACAGTTACATTCAAACCAAGTAATAGATCTGACAGCCACACGACTCAAAGAGCCATCAACAAATTCTTTTATTCGCAGGAGAGCAGTTACACAAATAGGTACAAGTAAAATTTAATATTTAGAAGTATTTTGCCCAATTATATATTTTTAACAAGCTTGTTGTGGGAGGATCATGATTGTTGAGATTAATTATCAAAATCTTGGGGAGGCAGACCGAGACTTAAGGCTGTAAGTTTGCCTAGAGCACTCAAAATCCTAGCACCAGTGGTGGGTTTTTTTTTTAAGAATTAATAAAGGTGCACCATTAGATGATAGAGGGTAATAGAGGGGTAAAAGGGACACTAAGAGGGCACAAGTCCATAGCGGAGAGACTGACTGAATTCTTTACTGAGGAAAATGCAGAAATGTTACCCATGACTGAAATGGTATTTAAAGGAGTTGCTGCCGAAGAATTGAAAGAAATATTGATACACCAGGAAGATGTATTACAACTATTTGATTAAACTGAAGAGTAGCAAATCACCTGGGCTGGATGGTATACATCCAAGGGTGTTGAAAGAACTGAAATATGAGATTACAGACCTACTATTAGTAATCTGTGAGCTATCATTTAAAATAACCTGTAATACCTGAAGATTGGAGGATGGCCAATGTGATGCCAGTTTTTAAAAAGGGTTCCAGGGGTGACTCGAAACTACAGACCGGTGAGTCGGTACCGGGAAAAATGGTAGAAACCATCATAAAGAACAAAACTACTGAACATGTATATAGTCATGGTTTAATGGGAGACGGCTAGCATGGCTTTAGCCAAGGAAGGTCTTGTCTTACTAATCTGTTATGATGTTTTTTAAGGTGTGAATAAACAGGTAGACAAAGGTGAGTCAGTTCGTATAGTGTATCTGGACTTTCAGAAAGCCTTTGACAAGGTCCCTCATGAAAGCCTTTTGGCAAGGTCCCTCATGAAAGACTTTTGGCAAAATTAAAAAGTCATGGGATTAGGAGGTGGGGTACTATTGTGGATCAGGAACTCTTTAAAAGATAGAAAGTAGAGAGTAGGGCTAAATGGCCAATTTTCCCAATGGAGAAAGGTGAATAGTGGAGTACCCCAGAGATCTGTGCTGGGTCCACTGCTTTTTAACATATTCATAAATGACCAGGAAATGGAATAACGATTGGGGTTATCAAATTTGCAGATGACACAAAACTATTTGAAGTTGTTAAAACCCATGAGGATTGTGGAAAATTGCAAGAGGACCTTGATAAATTGGAAGACTGGGCATCCAAATGGCAGATGAAATTTAATGTGGACCAGTGCAAAGTTATGCACCTAGGAAAGAACAACCCAAACTATGGTTACACAATGGAAGGTTCCACATTAGGAACCACCACCCAGGAAAAAGATTTAGGCGTCATCGTGGATAACATGTTAAATCCCTCCGTCCAGTGTGCAGCGGCGGCCAAGAGAGCAAACAGAATGCTAGATATAAGGAAAGGCATGGAGAATAAAACAATATTATAATGCCTCTGTTTCGCTCCATGGTGCGACCGCACCTTGAATACTGTGTGCAGTTCTCATCGCCATATCTTAAAAAGGATATAGCATTATTAGAAAAGGTACAGAGAGAGCTTCGTGGCAAGATCCAAGATGGCGGCTCAGTGAGTGCACGCTCCTGACGGCTTTTACTGATGGGACGAAAGAGAAAGGGGAAGCAGAGTATGCAGCCCCAGGCCTCTCCGGTGACCTCGACTCCAGTGAGTGGTCCTTTGAATTAGTTTGTATTGCGATGTCAGGAGCCTTTGCAGCCTCAACCGGGAGTTGGTAGCTCAGCTGGTAGATCGCAGGGGCTGGGCAACCAGGCGTCTCCCTCGAGCAGTGATCTTACGCCCTCTAAGCAAATACGCCCAGAAATGTCTCGGCGGGTGGTGGAGGCCATGGTGTCCCCGGTGTTGGGAGTTTCTGAGGCTTCGTTGGGGCCACACCTGTCTAGCGAGTTGGAGGGAGTGGACTCTTCGATGGATCAGCGGGCTATTGCTGGTGAGGTTGAAAACTTGGTGGCGGCGGTCAATGTAGATGCCGAGATCCCTCAACAACTCCCTGAGGTTGGTGAAGTTTTACCGGCTGAACAATCCAGGTCTACTGTTTTCCTTTTCTCTGCCAAGACCTGCACAGTTTACTCTTGAGTGTATATGGACTGCTATTAACCAACTGGGACAAACTTTTCTTATGCAAACAAACGGAATTCAACTGGAAATGGCATCAAATTTGGCTAGAATCGATCAATTCGAGCAGGAGGTCTCTGGGATTAAAGTCAAGCTTGAAGAGACTATCGAAAAAACTAAACGGATGGAAACTTTGTCTGATCTTTTTATTAAGGATTCTAACCAGGCGAAAGCCCGGTTGGAACAGTTAGAAAATTTTTCTAGATTGGCAAATTTGCGCTTGGTAAATTTTCCTGTTACCAAATATTTCAGCGAAAGAAATGTTTAAATTGTATCTTCTTGAAGTACTGGGGGTTTCTTCAGATGCATGCCCTCCTATTGTTAGAATTTATCTCCCTACAGCGCGGAAGGCCTCGGCCTCTGAGGCAGTGGTGGGTCAGGAACAATTTGATGTTTTTGAGTGTTTCTGCTTTATTAGAAACTTCTGAATCGTTGTTGGTTAAGAAAGCGACCTGTTTAGTTACTTTTGTTTTAATATCAGACCGAGAATGGCTGCTTAGGTTATTCTTTCGTAAAAGGAATGCATTGTTTAAGGGTTGTTCGGTTCGAGCTCTTCCAGATCTAGCTCGGGAAACCCGTCGGCGTAGGTCTGAATTTTTGATCCTGCGACCGCGGGTTCTCCAGCTGGGGGGTTTATTCTTTTTAAAACTTCCTTGTAAATGCTTGATGAAACTTCATGGGAATTCCTATGTCTTTTTGTTTCCTTCACAATTGCTTTCCTTTTTGAATTCTCAGGGCTCTTTTGGGGGGGAATGAGCAAGTACTCTTGTTGCAGTATTTAAATTGGCTGCTTTGTTGCTCTTGTTTCCTTTCTTTTCTTTAATTTCATTTTCCTGTTCATTTTGGATCTGTGCTTTTGTGGGCTAGTGTGGGGTTTTGCTTGTGATTGTTAAATACCTTTGATTATTCTGTATTGTGTGTGTTTTTTTGGAAGCATCCCCTTTTGCCATTGCAAGATTGTTTATGCTTGTAATTTTTGTTAAAGTTAATAAAATATAAATTTAAAAAAAAAAAAGAAAAGGTACAGAGAAGAGCCACCAAAATGGTAAAGGGGATGGGAAGATACCCCTATGAAGAGAGGCTAAAAAGATTAGGGCTCTTCAATCTAGAAAAGAGATGGCTGAAGGGAGATATGATAGAGGTCTGTAAATTAATGAATGGAGTGGAACAGGTAAACGTAGATCGATTTTTTTTTTACGCCATCAAAATATAGAAAGACTAGGGGACATGCAATTAAGCTACATGGTAACCTATTTAAGACTAATAAAATAAAATTATTTTTTTATTCAATGTGTAATCAAACTCTGGAATTCATTACCGGAGGATGTATTAAAAGCTGTTAGTGTAGCCTGTTTTAAGGCAGGTTTGGACATGTTTCTAGAGGAAAGGTCAATAAACCATTATTAAAGTGGACCCAGAATATCCACTGTTTGACCCAATACAAGCATTGTGGAACCTGTGTCTTTTGGGGAAATTGCTAGGCACTTGGGACCTAGATTGGCCACTGTTGGAAACAGGATACTAGGCTTGATAGACTTTGGTCTGACCCAGTATGGCATATCTTATGTTCTTATGATATTGGAGACTTACTGTATCAGTGGCGGGATTTTGCAGAGACTGTGAAATGGAGTCCCGGTCAGTGGAGGCCAATTTGGGCGAAGACAGGCCGGACCGGTCCCCTACTGCTACCGCTGAAGGGGAAACAGGAGGGGCTTCGGCAGCACAAAGGGCAGCAAAGTCGAGCGTGGAGATAAGGGAGCCTTTTCCTGTAAGGGCAAAGGCAAGAAGGCAACAAAAGTAAAGAACTCTGAGGACCAGATGGTGTCAAGTGCACAGGGGCCTTATCACCGGAGTTTGTGCTCCTGCTACATAAAGCATTTTGTTTAAAGCAGAGTACTACCGAACAAGACGGCTGCTCCGAAGAGTGCAGCTAAGTGCTCCGGAATCAGGTTTGCTACTTGAAGGAGTGGATGAGGAACCTGGCCCTAGGAAGCGACGGACAGAGGCAAGCTCCTGGGACAAAGTCCCACTGGAGGCTGAAGAGATGAAAGAAAATGATCACCTAGAGAAAGGCAAGATCCCACAGGCGATTCTCGTGTTATCCGCAGAGAGGAATTAGTGGCTTTGATAGTTCAAGACTTTAGCCCAGTGTGCTATCATATGGAGGTGCCTGAGGAGGAGGAACGTCTGGAGGATCCGCTCTTCCAGGCCATTCGGGTGACACAGAAGGTGTTCCCTCTTCATAGGCTTGTGAGGTGTATGATTCAGGAAAAATGGGATGTGCCAGAAAGGCCGCTGAGGTGTATGTGCACAATAGTTCGGCTGTACCCTCTCCCAGATCGCGACAGGGAACTCTTTTGCGCTCCTAAGGTTGATGCGGAAGTCTCGGCGGTGAAGAAGAAAACAATTCCTGTAGAGGGTAGTGCAGCCCTAAAGGATGACCAGGACTGGAAGCTGGAGATGCTGTTGAAGCAGGCATTTGACACTTATGCCTTGTCCCTGCAAGATTTGGTGTGTGGAGCCTTTGTGGCCCGGGCCTGTCTCCTGTGGGCTCAAGGAGCCGGACAGGAATCGGAAGCACAACAGAAGCGTCTGCCAGAATTAGCGAAACTGGAGTCAGGGGTGACTTATCTGGTGGATACCTTCTAAGACTTGTCCAAGGGTATGGCCTCTGTAGCATCAGCAAGGCGTTACTTATGGCTCCGTAACTGGGTGGCAGATGTATCCTCCAAGTCAAGGCTCAGTAAACTTCCGTTCAGGGATAAGTTCCTATTCGGAGAAGAACTAGAGAAATTAGTCAAGGACCTAGGAGAGACTAAAGGAGGATGTTTGCTGGAGGATAAGCAGAAGTTGGCCGGTCATCAGCCCCCGCAAGAGGTCAGCCCGGAGATTCCGGTCAACGAAGTTCATGCCATACCAGAGGGGGCATTTCCCAACAAGGGGGCCATCCTTTCAAGGGTTCGGGAAGAGGTTTCTACTCTTCGGCCTCTGCAGCACCCAAGAAGCAGCATTGATGTGAGGGCAGGCCAGGCGGACCGAGTTCCTAAAGGAGGTCTGCTACGGGACTTTTACAACACCAGTGGGTGCTAGAGGCCATCAGGGAAGGATATGCCCTGGAATTCGCCTGGCCCCTCTGAGACGCCTTTATCAATTCCCCATGCAAGGCTCAAGAGAAGCGGAAGGCCGTAGAGGAAACCCTGCAGCAGTTACTAGAGTTGCAGGGGGTGGTTGAGTACCCCAAAGCCAACATGGGTGTGGTCGATATGCAATCTACTTCGGGGTGCCAAAGTAGGAGGGTATGTTTCAACCAATCCTGGACCTTAAGTATGTTAATCGGACCTTGTGGGTTAACATAAGTGAACATAAGATATGCCATACTGGGTCAGACCAAGATCCATCAAGCCCAGTATCCTATTTCCAACAGTGGCCAATCTAGGTCATACGTACCTAGCAGCTTTCCCCAAAAGACACAGGTTCCGCAATGCTTGTATTGGGCCAAGCATTGATATCCTGGGTCCCTTCTTAATAATGGTTTATGGACTTTTCCTCCAGGAACTTGTCCCAACCTTTTTTTAAACCCAGCTACACTAACAGCCTTTACTACATCAGTTTTTCTATCAATAAATGAGGTGCTCTGGTCTAGTCAGGTGGAAGGGGATTTACAGGAGACTGGAGACTCTGCGATCCATTATAGTGGTGGTGCGCGAAAGGGAATTTTTAATGTCCTTAGACTTTATGGAAGCGTAGCTTCAAATTCCGATGATAATGGAGCATCAGCAATTTCTCAGATTTGCAGTACCAGGTGAACATTTTCAATTTCAGGCCTTGCCCTTCGGCCTGGCGACCGTGCCGCAGACTTTCACCAAGGTCATGGTGGTAGTGGTAGCTGTTTGGAGACTGAGATACTGAGGTATATAGACAAGACCTACAGGGGCATAGTAGTGAAGTCCCACCTCCAGCCTCTGCTTCCATGGAGAGAGGTTATGTGAAAGGAGAGCATCACCTTGGTGTGGCAGGAAGTGATTCTATAGCTAGGACACATCCTCTGGGTGATGTAAAACCCTCTCGAACCTAGGAGGTTTCTCCAGGGACATGTGCCTATGAAGGAAGGATTAGGACAGCCATTTATAGTTGTCAATTCGATCATTAGGCATGTATATAGCTTCCTGATGTGACGGTAGACCTCATTTGCCACCTAGATAAGGTTTTAGATAATGCTGGGGAGTAGCCTGCTGTCTTAGTACTTGTTGGTACTAGTGACATAGGAAAGTGAGGGAGGGCGGTTCTGGAAGCCAAATTTAGGATTTTAATTAGGAAATTGTTACCCTGGAAGTTCTGGACTTCATTCTCTGAAATGTTTCCTTTTCTACCTGCAGCCCCAAAAGGCAGGCAGAGCTTCAGAGTGTCAATGAGACAATGATGCAAGGAAGAGGGATTTGGATTTGTTAAGAAGTAGGTAAGATTCTGGGGAAGGGGTGGGGGGGCTTTTCCAACAGGATGGGCTCCACATTAACTGGAGTGGAACCAGGCTGCTGGCATTAACCTTTAAAAAGGCGATAGAGCAGCTTTTAAACTAGATAATAGAGGAAAGTCGTCTCCCAAGAGTGCTTAGTTCGGAATGATGTAATCTTGCAGGATACTAGCAAAAGAGGGAAGTTAGGGCATCCTGACAGAGGTTCCAATAAAGGTAAAAGTAACCCAGATGCCTTTAAATAAAGAGCAGGCAGAGATGAAAGATTAAAAATTACCCCATCAACTGATAACCAGTTTGGTAATACTCATAATTTTGTAAATTGGCGGTTCCCCTATTGTGATTTTTAACTTTTTTCCCCAGTTTGCCTTTCCTACCGTATGTTGCCACTAGGGACCCAAGCTGTTTTTCTCTTCCTTTCTCTCTCATTATCTCCTCAGCCTCTCCTCATTTTTTCTTAGCTTTTCTGAAAATATTTAAGAGCCTTACTTACCCCACACCCTATTCCATTTCCTCTCTTTTTTTTTTTTTTTTTTTTTTTTAGTCTCCTCCACATCTTTCTCTTGTTGCTCAGTCTTCACAGTATCCCTCATCCCTGTAGTGCCTTCCTAGCCTTCCCGTTACATTTTAGTTCTTGCTTCCATTTTTATGCTTCTTTCCTTTTCTTGCTCAGCCTTTGCCATCTGTCTTCCTTGTCTCCACTTCCATCCCATATCGGAGTGCTTTTTTGCACTTCTTTTTTTTGTTTTTGTTTTAAGCATCTGTCCCCACTGTCCTTACACATATGATAAATTCTGAGGAACAGAGTGTGAATATTCCCTTGTTCATCATCACACATGCCACCAATGATTCTTTTCTGCCTGGTAGCAGGAGGTACTGGCAACAGTGAGGAGCAGAGCTAGAAGCATGAATTCCATCCCAAGATGGCCACAGGAGTGAGGACTGAACTGATTGGTTGTAGGCATGAGCAGAAAGTAGAGTGATCTTCTTCTTTTGTCATGAAGTTTCCATTTGTTTTGAGACATCCTGGCTTCCGATCTACTGAAAAAAAAAGTATAATCATGAAACTTTGGCCAGTCACATTCAAACATTCGACATGATATTGTTGTTTTTAGTTTAAAAAGTAGGGGAAATGGAGGAAATGACGTCACCCAGCTAGACGGCAGCTCGAAGACGGTGCTCAGTCGTTGATGATAAAGAAACCTGCATAAAAGTGGCCCCAGTAAAGTGGTGAACATTGAAAGCTGAGTCCAGAGCCATATGAGAGGTGCGGAGATGTCAGCGCCGAGGAAAAGCTCCACAGATCTGAAAAACTTTGCTTTTAAGGCCGCAAGCGGGAGTGCCGCAGGGAAAGCCAAAATGGCGGCGGCGAGTGCGAAGAACGTGGAGGAGGCAAGTGGGACCGCGGAGGTAGGGGGTCCCCGCGATACCGAACTGGAGGCTTTCAAAGGAGAGCTGAAGGGCTGGTTTACGGCTCTCAGGCAAGATCTAGCTCACTTTAAGGCCGAGGCCCAGAATTGGATGGCAGAGTTGAAAGAGGATGTGAAGGAGGTGGGCCAGAGGCTGGTGGACGTGGAAAATAAGGTGGAGGAACAAGAAGGCGCTCTTCGAAGTTTGCAAGGCAAGCTGGATGGTGCAATGGGCGAACAGGAGGAGATCTGGGCCAAGTTGGAAGATCTAGAGAACAGGTCTAGAAGATCCAATGTGCGAATTCGTGGCATACCGGAAAGCAAAGAGAAAGAGGACTGTGCAAAGGTGGTGGTGCAGATAAGCAAACAGATCCTGGAGCAAGCTGGGGTAGACGGGTCCGGCTTGTGTTGGACATTAGATCGGGCGCATCGTGCTCTGGGCCCAAAGCAGGATGGCAGATCGCGGGACATTATTGCATGTTTTCATGAGTATACCACGAAAGCTTTGGTGATGTCAGCAGCATGCAAGCTCACAGACGTGCGCTGGGAAAACCACAAAATTGAGATCTATGCCGACCTCTCAGCTATTACTATGAGAAAGCGGAGAGCTTTAAGTGGATTAACAAGACGGCTGCGGGAGGAGAACATTAGATACAAATGGACCTTCCCTTTTGGCCTGATGTTTAGTGTGGAGGGGGTTTCTTCCCACATTCGGTCGGTAGAGGAAGCCACGGAAGCCATGAAACAGGCCAGCTGGATAGAAAGCACGAGTTCTATGAGCCCTCCAAAAGAGCAGCAACGGGAGGAGGAAGGTCGCTGGGGGAGAAGAGACTGCAGAAGCCGAAGAAGACCGTGGCTATCGAGGGAGAGCACAGATGACCTTGTGACTTTTCTCTTAGATATACATCTGCTTTCTTTGCTGTTTGATGTGGGTTAAATCTGGTGGGGGCAAGGAGCATGGGAGTGAGTCTAATATGATGTTATGCAGGTGCGAGGTGTATGGGTAATGTTTATATGCTGTTGGGGTTGATGTCATGCCTTTATAGAATTGGGAAGAGGGGTGGAGGGGGAGGGAGGGAGGGGGCTACGAAGGGGGAGGGTCGGGGACAGGGTAGAAGGGGGGAATCCATCCTGCCATAAGTCAGTCATTTACTTGTTCACCAGCAATTGCAGACCATGGCTAAGTTACGAGTATTAACATTGAATGTTAGGGGGCTGAATTCCCCGATAAAAAAGACAGCGGATGTTTAAGGAACTTGCTAGGCTCCGAGGAGATGTTATTTTTATTCAAGAAACCCATTTAAAAAGAGGGGATGAGTGGAGGGTGCGCCACAAGAAGTTCCCAGGACAGTGGTTCGCTTCCAATAAAGTAGATTTGAAGAAGGGGGGAGTGGGGATCTTAATAAATGAGAAAATACAATACACAATGGGGGACATATACCGGGATAGAGAGGGGCATTTCCTTCTCCTCAAGCTCAAAATTCAGGAAAAATTGTTCACCCTAGTGAATGTATATGGTCCCAATTCAGCCCAAGGAAGGTTTTATGAAGGATTAACTACCACTGTGGAAAGGTTTGCGGAGGGGGAAGTGATCATGGGGGGGGGATTTTAATTTGACCGTTAATCCCCCAACTGGACAACTCCAAGGGAGGTTGTGCTGGCAATGCAAAGGATAGGCGGAGGCTCAAGTTGATGAGTAAGACTCTGGGAATTAGAGATACCTGGCGGGAGTTGAGAGGTCGGAGACGGGAGTATACATTCTATTCCCCAGTACACACTTCATTTTCAAGGATAGATATGGTATGGGTTTCTGATACTCTGCTAGCTGAGGTGGAAAATTATGGAATTGGGGAGAGGACGTGGACGGACCATGCGCCAGTCTCGATAGATGTGGTGGTAGGGTCTGAACAGAAGCCCCAGAGCAGATGGATGCTGAATGAGTCCCTATTGGAGAACCCAGAAACATGACAAAAAGTGGCTGCAGCTATAACGACTTATCTGGAATTGAATGACAGGGATGATTGTAGGGTAGAGACCCTGTGGGAGTGTTTGAAGGTAGTTGTGCGGGGGGAGTTAATTTCACTTGGAACGTATGTGAAACGCACTAAGGAGGAAAGGAAAGCTTCCCTAAGACTTAGGATCAGAGAGGGGGAAGGGTGCTATCAGAGGGGAGAGATCGATGAAGGGGGGTTACAGGAGCTACGGGAAGCGAAAAGGGAGTTGGGGGAAATAGAACTGGGGGAGATCAAATTTGCCCAGGATCAACTGAAGCAAACCTTCTTTGAACTCGGCAATAAGCCTACCAAATGGTTGGCTTATCGGCTGAAACGGCGTCAAAGGTGGAATTTTATAACCAAGATTCGCGATGTGGGGGGGAGAGAGGTAAGGAAGGGGGAACAGATTAGAGAACAATTTGTGCAATTTTATCAGCACTTATAAGGCGGAGGAGTCCGGGTCGCAGGCGGAGCGCGCTCACTATTTACAAATGAAGTTGCCTAAGTTATCCGAGGCTGAAGCAGAGTTACTAGCGAGGCCTATTACAGCGGCAGAGGTCGGGGCAGTGATTAGGTCATTACCAGCACACAAAGCACCAGGGTTGGATGGGTACACTAATAAACTTTATAAAACCTTCCAGGAGGAGCTGAGTGGTATTTTGGCCTGGCTTTATAACTCCTTCCGGGATGGGGGATGGCTCCCTGAAACATTACGTACGGCTGGTATTACACTGCTACCAAAGGAGGGGAAGGATCCTACTTTATGTAGCTCCTATAGACCTATTTCGCTGCTGGGGTCAGATTTTAAAATTTTCACCAAAATCTTGGCTAGTAGATTATTACCCTTTATGCCCCGTTTGGTACATGAAAATCAGGGAGGTTTTGTGCCAGGTCGGCAAACAGCCGATAACATTCGGAAAGTGCTGAATACGATCTGGAAGGGAAAGACAGCGGGAACACAAATGGTCCTATTGACCATAGATGCGGAAAAAGCTTTTGACCGCGTGTCCTGGCCCTATCTGATGCAGGTGCTGGAACTAATGGGTTTAGGAGGGGCGTATCTAAATTGGGTTAAGGCCATTTACTCTAACCCTATGGCACGGATCTGTGTTAACGGGGATTCTCTACAGCATTTGAATTGGGGAGAGGGACACATCAGGGCTGTCCACTCTCGCCCCTTTTATTTGTTTTATCAATGGAACCCCTGGGCCAGTTGGTGAGGGAATGCCCGGCAGTAAAGGGGGTCCAGGGGAAAACATGTGAGAGTAAAATCTCATTGTTGCAGACGACCTGCTCTTTTTGTTGACAGAGCCCCATCACTCGGTAGAGGCGCTTTATAGGATCTTATTGGAATTTGGCAGACATTCGGGATTTAAGATTAACGCTACAAAGTCTGAGATCTTGAATATCTCCACAGATATCCACACCCAACAACTTTTGCAGAAGAGGTTGCCATTTAAATGGGCCAAGCAGAGGGTGAAATATCTGGGGATATACTTAATGGCCAATGAATGGGATTTAGGGAGGGTGAATTTTAGCATGATGGAACAAAAGATGCGGAGAGAACTGGAATTTTGGGAAAGTAAAAAACTATCCTGGCTAGGGAGGATTTCAGCCATCAAGATGGTGGCTTTGCCCCAGTGGTTGTACTTGTTCCGAGCGCTTCCTGTGGGGATGCCCTGAAACTTGGTGGGGAAGATACAGCGGCTCATTATGAAGTTTATTGGAGGAGGGAAAAGTAATCGAGTTGCATGGCTGTTGCTTACCAAGAGTAGGCGCGAAGGGGGGATGGCCATTCCTGACGTGAACAGATACATGGAAGCGGCCCGATTAAGTGCAATAGTGGATTGGGGTGCAATAGTGGATTAAGTGCAATAGTGGATTGGGGAGGACGGGAAGGAGTGGGTATGTATGGAGGCGCAAGATCTAACGGAAGGGAAGTTATCTGATTGGATTTGGCTGCCTCGAGGGATGCAAACAAGGGTGCGAGACTGCAACCCTTATATTCAGAGAACTCTGCACCTCTGGCATCGCTGGAAAAGGAAGTGGTTAGGTGCAGGTGGAGTGTCTAGATTGATACCTATAATTGATAATCTGGACTTCCCACCAGCGTTGGGTCATAGTGATTTTACGAAATGGGCTCAGAAGGGGTTAACTCATATAGGACAATTATTAGAGGGTAAGGAGATCAAGGCCTTCCCTTACCAGCAGATATGTCATTACCTGAAACATAAGATCCTGCCGACTTACAGAGGGATCCAACGGATATTGAAAGAATATTCTTGATGGGGCAAAAGAAAAAATTACTGACTAAATTATACAACATGATGGAAGAGGAGGGGAGTCAGAGCCCATTCCAAAAAGCCTGGGAACACGATTTGGGGATTAAGTGGGAGGAGGAGGAGTGGGATAGTATCTTTCAAAATAGATATAAAGGTGTATTAGCCGCAAGTTTTATTGAAAATAACTATAAAATATTGTATAGATGGCATTTCACACCCGAGAAATTACATGTCATGTTTCCGGGGCAGACTGATAGGTGTTGGCAGGAGTGTGGGGAAAGGGACATTTTTACATATCTGGTGGTCCTGTAAAGCTGTTTATACACGGTGGGAAGAGGTGTTTGGATTGTTGAGTGCTATATTGTGGAAAATGATAGAGCTAAACCCTGTGGTGGCCTTTTTGGGGTTGAGGCCGGAGAATCTCACCCACGCAGAAAGTCTTTTTGTTAATGTGGTGTGTGTGACTTTTCGAATGCTGATTGCCCGGAGTTGGCGGCAGATGAACCTGCCTACTCTGAGGGAATATGTGTCGTCCCTTGACTCCACTTATTTACTTAGTAAGGCAACTGCCATTAAGAACAACGGCTCCAAATTGTTCCTACGAGTATGGGAGAAATATTTGTGCTGGAAAATAACTAGATTGTAGAGACACATGGGTGACTGTACAAGTGGTAGGATGGGGGGAGGGGACGGGTTGGGGGGGAGAGGGGGCTTGTTGGCTTATAAATGGAACTGTTGTTGATGCGGATGAATATCTGATTTTGTACTGTTATAAAGTATAAATAAAAATAAAATAAAATAAAAATAAAGTAGGTGAAATAGGAAAAGCCAAAGACTTATCAGCAACATCTCATATAAACAAAATGCAACCTCTGAAATGCTTATATGCAAAGCTAAATAAAAGGTTAGATCTAATTGGCATCTCAGAGAAATAATGGAAGGAGGAACACTGCTGCACCCTGACTGGCATCAGGCGAGGGAGCAGGAAGGCAAACCCCTCCCCACTCACTGGCCCAAGGCCAATCAGGGGCGAAGAAAGAACTTTAAATTTGTGGCTCCATCGGGCGTGCCCATGCCTGGCGAGAGCCCTTTGGTGTGGCCCTTGGCGGGGACCCAAGGAGGAAACAAATACACGCAACGATTGAATGCCTTATGTAAGTTCTCCACAGTATCCTTATTCTTGCCTACATTACAGTTTATTGTGCTACTTATTACAGCATTCTTACTGCTATAATCTTCAACGCAATACATATTAGTGCTTTGTACCTTGTGCAATCTAGTAACTCGTAGCATTACTTTGTACCCAAATTATACACTGATATATTGTATACCTTGTAACCTCAATACTACGTAGACACTTTGAAACAGCTCTTACCCTATCTTCCAAGGTAAAATGTCAACAAAAACAGTTCTCCTAATCATACTTTTATTATGGCTCTGTCAAAAAATCTAATGCCGTATCCCATCTCAAGCAACAATTTATTTTTATTCATGCACTTGATATACCGCCCAGGCATGGGCGTCAGGACGGTGGTACAAAATATCAATACAGACTGCAGGTTAAGACAAGAGAGAAAAGTGCGCCAATATACAGCAGGATAGAGACAGGCAAAGAAACAGAACGACAGACACAGTCTCTGGATGTACGGGGGGGGAGAGGCCTAAGCCAGAGGGGGGGCTCTAGCCAAGGGAGATGGGGACGGGGGAATCAGGGAGGGAAAGGTCAAAAGCTGGATAGAAAAGATGTGTTTTGAGCATGCCTTTGAAACAGGGAAAAGACAGCTTAGTGCGGAGGGAGGGAGTTCCAAAGGGCGGGGCCTAGAAAGAAGGCGGCGTGGCGGGTAAGTTCAAGGTGGACATGTGTTGGGGAGGGAAGGCATAGACAATTACCGTGGGCTGAACGGAGGAGGCAGGGGGTGGGTTGGACGTGAATGAGGTTGGCAAGATACTGGGGAGTGTCAGTATGAAGGACTTTGTGAGTGAATATGAGTAACTTGTAGACCAACCTGAACCTAATCGGGAGCCAGTGGAAGTGGATGAGCAGAGAAGTAATGTGGTCGGTTGAAGAGGAGTGGGTGAGAAGATGGGCTGCTGTGTTTTGGATAAGTTGCAGGCAGTGGAGCTGGTATTGAGGGAGGCTGGCAAAAATAATGTTGCAATAGTTGAGGCTGGAGATGACAAGGGATAATACAAGGGTAACAAGGGAGGAAGGGGAGAGAAGAGGGTGGGCAGCACGGATTTGTCATAAAGAGAGCGGCAGACAAGCAAGGAAATATGGTGATGGAAAAAGAGGGAGGAGTCCAGCGTGACCCCAGATAGTGGAGTGTAGGGACAAGAGGGACCGGGGTAGCAGAGAGGGTGGGGAAAGGGAGGGAGGGGGGCACCGAAAGAGAACCATAGAGCCGTGGACTTAGTGGGATTAACATGGAGAAAGCTGTCCTGAAGCCAGGAGACAACATGGGAAAGACAGGTATTGAGGGCAGTGAGATCAGGGCGAAGAGTCCTTATGATGCAAGAGGAGGATATCATCATCATAATAGTACCCGGAAATCCTAGACTGCTGAATAATGAGAGCAAGGGGTGCGAGGAAGACGTTAAAAAGAAGAGGAGCAAGCATGGAACCCTGGGAGCACCACAGTGAAGGGGGTGTGGTGGGGAGGAGGTGAGAGCGGTCTGAACGGAAAAGGTGCGAGATGAGAGAGAAAAGAATGAAGCCAATGGAGAATGGTACCACGAATCCTGAGGTCAGAGAAACGAGTAAGGAGGGTGCGGTGGTCAATGAGGTCAAAAGCTGAGGACAGATCCAGGAAAACGGCGAGGGAGAGGTCACCATGCTCGTGGGATTGGTGGACTGCGTTCAGGAATGCAAGAAGAATGGATTCGGTGCTATGACCGGACTTAAAACCAGATTGGCGGGGGTGAAGTGAGAGAGTAGCATCGAGGTGAGCAGAGAGCTGTGAAAAGACGAGTTTTTCTATCGGACTTTGGAAAGGAAGGGTAGGTTAGAGACTGGATGCCAGTTGGCCAGGGCGGAGGGGTCAAGAAAGGGCTTCTTCAGGATAGGCCGGATAAGGGCATGATTCCAGGCAGGGAGAAAGAGGCCAGAGGAGAGGCTAGAATTTAGCATATGGAGGATGTAGGGTAATGGTGCAAGGGAAGGGTTCAACAGCCAGGCAGAGGGCAGGGGGTCAAGTGGACAGGTGGCTTTGTGGGAGAAAGCAACAGCCTTGGCAAGTTCAGTAGTAGTGACAGGATGGAAGGTGTGCCAGGTGTGAGGAAAAATTTGGGGAGGGGAGAGAGGGGGACAGCGAGAAGGGGAGGGGGGCAGGACCGGAAGGAATCACGGAGAAGCTGTACCTTCCCAGAGAAGGAGGATACCAGGTCAGTGGAGACTGGGGTAACAGAAAGGAGGGTGGGGAGGATAGTAGAGGTGGTGGATGCTGAGAGGGAGCGAAGGACCTGATAGAGCTGTCTAGAGGAGAAGGAGGAGAAAGTTATGAGATTAGAGTAGTAGGACTGCTTAGCTGAATGTATCATGGAACGGTACAATTGTTAGCATTGACGGAAGGAGACCAGAGAGACAGGAGTAGAATGCTTGCGCCAGACCCGCTCAGGGTAACGGAGATAGGAATGCTGGAGGTATAGACCCAGATGGTACCAGGAGTGATGAGTGCAGGGACTCAAGGGAGGGGCAGGACGGAGAGGAGCCAATGTCGCAGAGAATGGAGGCCCAGGAGTCAACCTGTTTATCCACTGAGAGGGTGTGGAAATCGGATGGAAGAATGGAGTCAGCAGGGGGAAACAGCTGCAGGGTGTGTGGGGTAATGCAACGCCTTGGTCTCGAGGAAGATAGGTTACAGGTGGCGGGCAGGGACCTTAGGGGGGGAGAGGCGGTGAAAACAGGCAGTGATGGTCAGACCAAGGGAGCATAAGAAGCGATATGTGGGAGGGAATAAAGGGTGTAGCAGCCGGAGTAAGAATAAGGTTGAGAGTGTGTCCTGCAACATGTGTAGGACAGAGCACCTGCTGGAGGAGGGACAGGTCATCCGAGAGAGAGAGGAGAGCCCTATTCCCCTGGCGAGTGGTAGAGTCATAATGAACATTAAAATTGTCCAAGATGACAAGATGTGGGGACACAAGGGAGGCCTCTGAGAGGGTAAGCCAAAGTGCATCCTACAGATCCGGGTGGAGAGAGGGAGGGGCGTAGAGGAGAAGGAAATAGACAGACAGGGGGCGAGGAACAGAAGGGACTCTGGATAGTGAGGCAAGGGGGAGACCTTAGTAACAGGGAGAGAGGAACGGTAGATGACCACCACACCCCCACTGCCCCTGTTGAGGCGTGGGGTGTGGAGGGCGGAGAATCCAGGGGGAGGCAACAGTTCAGAAGGTCGTCCTCTCCCTCACAAAGTCAGGACACCATGAGGAACAGGGCAACCAGGGAGTGCTGAACCATCAGGTCATGAATGAGGTGTGTCTTGGACCAGAGGGAGTGGCAATTGAGCAAGGCAAAGGAGAAAAGGACCAGCAGGGCAGCAAGGGGCTGGGCAGAGGCAGCAGGCTGAGCTGGCAGGCAGGGCAAGAGGTTAAAGGGGGTTGTGGGCAGAGGGCCCTGAGAGGGGGAGATGACGAGAAGGGGGGGCAGTGACCCCAATAAACAGGGATAGTAGCCATGGTAACTGGGAACAGGTACAATACAATCAAATGCAAAAGCCAGCTGAAGGGAGAGAGAGGCAGAGCAAAGGAGGCATTGAGAGACAGATATGGCTGAGCAAAAAGAGAGAATAAGAGACTCTGGCACCCGGGGTCCCTGTCGTCGCCCAAGGAGCACATCCTGCTCCTTGGGTGCGCTCTTTCGGCACGCACCCGCCCGCAGCACGAAACACCACAGGCAGTCTGAAGAAATAGCGTGCAGTACCTGGACGGAGATGCGACTGCGTTCACGTGGTGGCATCACTTCCGGGAGATGGGGCCAATCGGGGCAGGCACAGGAAGGACAGTACGGTCCTGGAGATACAACAAAACAGCAGGTAATAGCATTTTAGACAAAGGGATGTTTATTCATCCACCACACCCCTCCAACCCCACTACTCTATACTTAATCAGCTCATACAAATAAAAACTCAACCAAGACAATACCTTCCCAAGCTCCACCTAAACTAGCACTCTGAACCATTAGCTCTTTTTTTTTGTGCCGTCAAGTCAGTGCTAATTCCTGGCGACCCAGCTACCACTGGGTTTTCTTGGCAATGTATCACTGGAAGTAGATTGCCAGACCTTTTTCTTCTGAGGCAGTGGAGGGTAAAGTGACTTACCCAAGGTCACAAGGAGTGTCAATGGAAATCGAACCCTTGGCAATTGCTCTAACCCAGGGGTCTCAAACACGCGGCCCGCGGGCCGCATGCGGCCCGCGAGAGACCTTTGTGCGGCCCGCGATGCAAGGGGGAAAAAAAAAAACACCCCGGCTTCTGCTGCTGCTGCCGCCGCTGCCGTGGCCGGCAATAGCAGCAATATCGCAAGTCCCGCGGGCTCCGCTCCGCTCCGCTCCCCCCCCCCTCCCTCCCCCTTCTTCCTTCCTGCTTGCCTGCCAGTTCTCCGCTTCGGCTTCGCCTTTCAGAGCCGCGAAGGGAGAGCTTCTCCCTCGCGACTCTGTTCAGCCCGCTGGGGCAGATGGGAAAGGTCCCATCTGCCCCAGCGGGCTGAACAGAGTCACGAGGGAGAAGCTCTCCCTTCGCGGCTCTGAAAGCCAAAGCCGAAGCGGAGAACTGGCTGGCAGGCAAGCAGGAAGGAAGGGAAGGGAGGGGGGGAGGGGGGGAGGGGGGGGGACGGAGCCCGCGGGACTTGCGATATTGCTGCTATTGCCGGCCACGGCAGCGGCGGCAGCAGCAGCTGTTTTTTTTTTTTAAGTTTAATTTTCCCGGGGGGGGGGGCAGGACTTGATGGGGGGGGGAGCAGGACGATGTGGGGGGGGGGAGCAGGACGATGTGGGGGGGGGGGAGCAGGACTTGATGTGTGGCTGGGGGGGTAGTACTGAAAATGGGGTGATGGGGGTTAGGACTGGTAATGGACAGATGGGGGTTAGGACTGGAGGTGGTCTGATTGGGGGGCTAAGACTGAAATGGGGTTATGGGGGGGCTAAGAATGAAGATAGGGCGATGGAAGGGTTAGGCCTGGAAGTGGGCTGTTGGGGGGCTTAGGACCGATAATGGGCTAGGGGGGGCTAGAACTGCAAATGGACTGGGGGGGGTGCTATGACTGGAAATGGGCCGAGTAGAAGGGGGAGCTTGAACTGCAAATAGCTGATGGGGACAGGGTCTTGGAATGGTAATGGGCTGAGTGGAAGGGGGCTTGGAATGGAAATGGGCTGTGAGGGGAGGGAGCTAGGACTGGAAATGGGCTGATGATGCGGGGACTAGAAGGGAGCGGATGCTGGGTGGGGCAGGAGCTAGAAGGGAGTTGATGTTGGGGGACGATTAGAATGGGATGGGGCTGGGAGAGTGAAATGGAGAGGGGAAATATATTTTGTGTGGGAGGGAAGAAAAATCTACAATTGGCCGGGTATTGGGAGAGTAAGTGGGGATTGAGGATGGAGGGGTAAAATTTGAGTGGATGAAATAGGAATGAGGAAAGAGCAAAAGGAGAATGATTAGTATGTTAAAGCAGATGTAGAGAGAATGGAAAAAAACTAGGAAAGAAGAAAGGACAAATGGACAGCAGACGATGGAGAGTTAGCAGAAGACACAAAGAAACCAGAAGAAAGTGAATGGAACAATTGCAACTGAAAAAAAATGCACAAAAGGTAGAAAAATATCTCTTTATTTTGAATTTATTAACTGAAATATGTCAGCTCTTGGAAATGTGCATCTTTAACGTCTGCACTTTATTTAATACAAGAGGAAATCAATGTATAGTTTTATTTCTACAGTGTTGTACATTCTAAGTTTGGCTTTTGGGGTTCCCAGTTTAATTGTCTTCCTGTTTCTAAATTGTGATTCCTTGTTTGGTGATGGTGTATGTTCTGCATGTGTAACTGAGCTGAGGTATTCTGTTTATGTAATTCCTATTTGACATTGCCACTTGTTCTCTTTCCCGAGTAGGTCATGTATTGTTATTCTCTGAAATGTGTTGATTTAATATTTGCAGTGTTGCCTTTTGATAGTTAGGGTATGGTGCTTTGTGAGTCCTGGTAGTGCTGTTAGGACACGGCAGGTTTGCTATGGGTTCTAAATGAGCAGTGTTTCTAGTAGTTCCTAATGTGCCTGGCGGTTGGCACTGGTTTATAGTAATGTAGAAATCTTTTAGTCTTTCTTTATCCATACACTCATTAAGAGGCATGTTTACTAAAAGTTAGTGTATGGTAACATTATGCAAATATTTATGCAAATGATGCCCTTATGCAAATGAGGCCTGCGTCTTGTGCGGCCCCCGGGTTACTCTACAAGTCCTCATTTGGCCCTCAAAGCAATTTGAGTTTGAGACCCCTGCTCTAACCACTAGGCGGCTACTCCACTCCGAACCATTAATATGGTACCTAATAAATGCTGGATCTATAAAGAAGAAAATCCCTATCATACAAGACCAAATAAATGATGCAAAATCAGACGGCATATATCTAACAAACATGGATCTATGACACAGATACTGTACTCTTCAATCAACTACAATCGACAGGTTACAACATTTACCACTGCTCAAGACAGTACAAAAAAGGAGGTGGCTTAATTATCCTATGCAAAACCTCTGTGCTCAACAGTGCACCTCATCAAGTACCAAGAGTTTAGATATCCTAGCAATCACCACAAGAACTTACAATTTCACCTATATATAGATCACCCTCTTGAAATCAATACACTGGATAGCATAATTGAAATATCATGCTCTGCATCACCTCCAGGCAAAGAACACATCATACTGGGTGACTTTAATCTCTCGTCCATACACACTTCACTGAGCTCGACCTTCCTTCAAGCAATGGAAGACATTGGCTACAATCAACTATTTAATACAGCAACACATGCAAAAGGAAACACTTGATCTCATCTTCTATCCCACTAACTGGTCACCAAGTAGAAATATATTTATTAAAAGCATACAGCCTGTTCCATGGTCGGATCACGTCCTCATATGCTTCAGTACCAAGTCAGACCTCCATTAAACAGTTAGCAACCATGTAACAGCACGCAATCGATTCATAAAGCTTGACTAAGATAAATTCATCAAGAAAATAACTCCAGATCTCTCATGTAACAGTGACAACATCAACTTCCTCACCGAAACTTGGAACAGAACACTAAGTGCAGCATCTGTAAATGTAAACCATCAAAACAACCAAACAAAAAAACTCAGAACTTCCCAACCCTGGTATTCCCCAACCTTAAAACATACAAAAAGAGTCTTAAGAAAATGGAGAGCTTCCAAATCGGAAGACATTAAAAATGTATCGTCAAAGTATATTGGATGCAAAAAAAGATTACTACTTGAAGCTCCTCTCAAAATCCCTTAACCGCCAAGAGAACTGTTTTACATAATTAATAACTCAACAAAAAAAAGACCCCAAGTGATCCATCAACCTGCAACATAATTGCTCAACAGCTTGCAAATCATTTCATGGAAAAATCTAAAGGCAATTCGACATCTACATCCAATGGTCCCACACCATACTGCCCTGGAACCTGGATTTCATTTTCATCTATAACAAAGGAGCAGATCAAACACTACATCAAATATTTGAATACTATCACCTCAATTCTAGACCAATGCCCAGTCAGTTGGATGAAAGCCATAAACTCAATACTAACACAATTCATCCTAAAAATCGTCAACCTCTCACTAGCCCAAGGACGTCTACCTAACGTACAAAAAAGGCATCCATCTGCCCAGTCATGAAACTAAACACTCCAATATCTTGCCCCTCTTCGTTCAGACCAATATCTAGCCTACCCTTCGTATCCAAAATTATTGAAAAATCGGTACAGGTACAACTTCAAGATTTCATTGATTTTGTAATGCTCCACTATACCCTCATCAATATGGTTTTAGCGTAAATCATGGAGTCGCAGCGCTACTCACTTCCCTCCTGGATTTGGTCATACAATGAATCGACATCATCCAAAATGCCTTCATCCTTATTTTCCTGGATATATTTTCCGCATTAGACTCTGTCAACCACAACACCTTAATCAGCCACCTAAAACACCTGGGCATAGGTGGGTACAACCTTACAATGGTTTCATGACTACCTGTCTAACCATACACAACAAGACTACTACAGAAATACTCTATCCAACACTTTCACCCAACAACAAGCTGTCCCCCAGGGATCTGCATGATCTGCACTTCTGTTTTAATATATGCCTACAACCCATCTGCAATATCATACAATCACATAACGTCAACTACAGAATTTATGCAGAGGACATAATGCTTTTCACAACTTTTGACACGAGAAATCCTAACTTTACAAAAATCACCAGCTGCTTCAACAATGTTTCCGAATGGCTTAACTTTGTCAACTTCAGTTAACTTGAAGAAAACAGAAGCACTCGTCACTAGGAATAACATTTTCAACCCTCCCAGCCTGCTACATGTAAACAATGCCTCACTTGAAATAAAGGAAATAAAATACCTTGGGATACATCTTTATCTTTTATATTTATCTTTATTTACGGATTTAATATACCGCTCTTTACCGGTGGCATCAGAGCGGTGTACAATAATAAAAATACAAGCTGCAGAAGCAGGAAAGGAACGCCATTATGTAAAGAACAGGACAGGAGGAGAAAGGAAAGGCTATAGGTAGTACATCAAAAGAGGAACAAAATCAGGTAACAATAACATACAGTTGGTACTATCGTGGGGGAGGGGAAAGGGAGACAGGTGGGGGGAGGGAGACCAAAAGCGGTGCAAAAAAGGTGAGTCTTCAGCCTGGACTTGATCAAAACCTGGACTTTACCAAACGCATCCACATGACTACCCGCACAATTTACAACAAAACTAGAATGATTCAACATCTGAGACCTCCACTCACCCAAGGACTTTCGCACCATAGCCCAAGCACTTACAACCCCCATTACAACTACATTACAACTTCTCGTTCTTCCAATAGCCTCTCTAAATAGCCCAAAATACAGTTGCCCTCACAATCATGAAAGCTGATAAAGTCAGACCACATAACACCCATCCTGTTTCAGCGCCATTGGCTCCCAATAATTCAGAGAATCAAATTCAAGGCTCTCATGATCATTTTCAAAACGATAAACATTGCACCAACATATCTCAGCACACTAATAAATATGCAACAACACACAAGAATAAAAAGAGAGCCTAAAAGCATGCTATCCACCCCTAATAGGGCAGGAAAACGAAACCAGTCTACAACCAATAGAGCATTCTCCCTCTATGCCCCTACCCTATAGAACAGTCTTCCAAATTCACTAAGAGAAATCAAAGATTTAACTCAGTTCAGGAAGCAACTCAAAACATTTATCTTTACGGATTACTACCAATGTGCGCAGTCACCAAAGACCTCTTCCGCCTCCATATCAAACATAATCACAATATCAGACACCTCCAGTCCCATACTCTTGACACACCCAACTCTAAATCACCGCTCAAACCACTTTATGTTCAATTCGCCTGTAAATAGTTCAATATTACTTTGTTAAATATTTTTGAAATTTGATTCGTGGTTGTTTGTACAATTGTTCCTTGTAAACTATTCTACATTCTTTGTTTTATTGTAACCTGTCTTGTGCAGTAGTTAAAATGTTATATTTAAACCGCTTTGATTACCATGACAAAGTGGTATATAAAAATAAACAAAACCCATGGGACACTTTGATACCTGGGTACAAACTATATACCAATGATAAGGTAGATCAAATTGGTAGAGGGGTTGCACTATGTTAGAGAGGGCATGGGGTCAAACAGGATAAAGGTTCTGGAGGAAATAAAATACACTGTAATAATAGAAAAATAACGACAGAAAAAGACCCCATGGCCTATCTAGTCTGTCCTTCCATATCAACAACTACAACAGTCCCCCTTTTTCCTTTAGAGATCCTCTGTGTTTGTCCCATGCTTTTTTGAATTCGGATACCTTCCTCATCTCTACCACCTCCACTGGGAGACTATTTCATGGACCCACCACTCTTTTCCGTAAAGAAATATTTCCGCATATTGCTCCTGAATCTATCCCCTTTCACCCTCATCCCATGTCCCCTCATAGTAGAACTTGCTTTCGATCGAAAGAGGCTCTCCCACTGTGCATTTCTGCCATGGTGGTACTTAAACGTCTCAATCATATCACCTCTATCCCGCCTTTCCTCTAAGGTGTACATATTAAGTTTGTCCTCATATGCTTTTAAAATGGTTAGTGGTCTTCATTATAGTAGCCACCCTCTGTACTAACTCCATCCTGTTGATAGCCTATTGAAGGTGCGGTCTCCAGAATTGCACACAATTACTACAAATGAGGTTGCACCAAATACTTATACAGAGGCACTTTCACCTCCTTTTTTTCTGCTAGCCATTCCTCTCCCTATGCACCCAAGCATACTTCTAGCTTTTGCTGTTGCCTTTTCTACCTGTTTAGCTACTTTAAGATCATCAGACACAACCACATCGAGGTCCCACTCTTCTTTAGTGGACAAAAGTACTTCATCCCTTATACTATATTGCTCCTTTGGATTGCTGCAGCCCAAATGTATGACCGTGCATTTTTTAACATTAAATCCCAGCTGCCAAATTCTAGACCATCCTTCAAGCTTAGCTAGAACCCTCCTCATGTTATCTACACCTTCCTGGGTGTCTATTCTTGCAGATTTTGGTATCATCCGCAAAGAGGCAAACCTTACCCGACAGCCCTTCTGTTATATCACTAACAAAGATGTTAAAAAGAATCTGACCAAGGACAGATCCCTGAGGCACACCACTGGTAACTTCCTTCTCAGAGTGAGCTCCATTTACCTGTATCCTTTGTCGCCTCCCACTCAACCAATTTCTAACCCAAGCAGTAACTTTAGGGTCCATCCCTAGGGTGTTCAGTCTGTTTATAAGTCGCCTGTGAGGAACAGTGTCAAAGGCTTTACTGAAATCTAAATACATCACATCTAGGGCTCTCCCTGGTCACCCAGTCAAAGAAATCAATCAGATTTGTCTGAAAAGACCTACCTCTGGTGAATCCATGCTGCCTCGGATCCTGTAATCCACTGGACTCCAGAAACCTTACAATTTTCTTTCAGCAGCGTTTCCAATAACTTACTCACCACCAAAGATAAACTAACTGGCCTGTAGTTTTCAACCACATCCTTACTTCCGCTTTTGTTTAAAGGGACCACATGAACTTCTCCTTTGGCACCACTCCCGACTCCAACGAGGCATTGAAAAGGTCAGTCAGTGGAGCTTCTAGAATGTCCCCAAGTTCCCTCAGTATTTATTTATTTAACAGTTTTTATGTACCGCCTTATCGTTAAATCAAAGCAGTTTACATCAAACTCACATGTTTACAGAGAACTCATGAAACTTTTAGTTACATTTAACTTATGAAGGAGCTAAAGTGGGGAGGAAGGGGGAGGAGAAACATGCAGATGGAAGTAATAAAGCATAACGTATGTACAAAGAATATATATACAATGATGTAACTTGAATGGGTTTATCTATTCCAGAGTTAGATGGGGTCAATTGTATTCAGGTTAGGTGAGTTCATTGTAATGATCTGTAAAGAGGAAGGTTTTTAGCTGCTTTCTAAAATCCTTCATGTCTGTGGTGGATCTCAGCTTCACAGGTAGAGAGTTCCAGATCATAGGTGCCGCAAGCGAGAATGGTCTCTTGGTGGTTGAATCATTTTGCTTTTTTTGTAGGCACAGGGAGTAGGGATGGTGTTTGTTGTGCTTTGTCTCATTGGCCTCTCATTGTGATTCTAGGGTGTATCCCATCCGGTCCCATCGCTTTGTCTACTTTTTAAGTTTAGCTAATTTCTCACAAACACAGTCTTCTGAAAATTGTTCAAGATGCCCCTCACTTCTGTTCCTGTTTGTGGGTGTTTTCTGAGGGTCCTGTTCCTGGTACTTCATCTGTGAACACAGAACAGAAATATTTTAAGCAATTCTGCTTTATCCTCATCAGCTTCTGCATATTCCTCCCCTTCACCCTTGAGTCTGACAATACCACTTTTGCCCTTCCTCTTCTCACCAACATATCTGAAAAATGTCTTGTCGTCCCCCCCCCCCCCCCTTTTTATTGCATTGGCTATTTCCTCCTCTTTTTGAATCTTTGCTTTCCTAACTACTTTGCTAGCTTCCCTTAAGTTTTTCCAAATATAGATGCCTATCGTCCTCTCTCTGTGATCTCTTGTATTTCATGAAGGCCTCCCTCTTTTTCTTTACCTTTTGGATGGAATTTCCATGTAAAAATGGGGATGGCAGTGGCCGTGGGGTGTACTATCATCCGCCTGGCTAGAATGAACAGATGGATGATGAAATGCTAAAAGAAAGCTAACAAAGGTTCTCCGTGGACAAGCAGAATGTAAGTCCTTATGTATAGGTGACATTTCCAATG
This sequence comes from Ichthyophis bannanicus, assembly GCA_033557465.1. NCBI lineage: Eukaryota > Metazoa > Chordata > Amphibia > Gymnophiona > Ichthyophiidae > Ichthyophis > Ichthyophis bannanicus. The sequence continues at coordinate 408,988,209 of CM066036.1, read as the reverse complement.
GAGCCCCATGTGGGAATGCTCCACCGCTTTAGGAGGCCCCTGCCATCATGGTGCTATCTTCCTGTCCCATGGACGTTATTTTGGTCTTTCACCGGTAAACACTGTTTTGTGGGGGGGGGGGGGGGGTTGTTTTCTCCCTTCAGGGGCCTTCCTGTCAAGTTTCATGTTAGTGCCTGCCATTGGTTGCATCAATTCTGTTGGTTGCAGTTTCTTCATCAGTTTGGCACTTTTTGGTAAATTTTTCATTTTCTCCTTTGTTTTCCCTGTGGCCTGATCAGGCCTGTGATCACCATTGAGCCATTTGATTTAGCCATGGCCATTTTCCTGGACATGTCCCAGAAATCGGCCAGCATGTTCAAGATGTGCACCAAGTATGTCGGGACCATGTCTGTCACCAATAGGCACAATTGGTGCCTCCACTGCTTGGGTCCTGATCACCAGTCATCTTACAATTTGTGTATGCAGATGACAAGGAGAGCCCTAAGGGGTCGAGAGAAACAGAGTGAATCCCTCTTTGGCCAGAAGTTTGATTCGGCGTCTTCAGTACCACCAGATGTCTCAATGCCTTCCCAGGCATCTGCTGATGGTGTGTTGACATCAAGACATTCTCGGACTCAATTGGAGCCTAGCACCCACAGTGCCCCAGAGCATCGGCCACCTGGAATTGGGAGAGGATTTGCCCTCATCGACATCGAATGGGGATAGCACCAAGCGAAGGCCCAGGTGCCTCGGCATCGGAGCCCTTCAAAAGTATAACATCGAGAGTGATGGGTGTGAGAAAATGACTCAACCTCTAAGGTTTCAGAGGGGCACCAACTGGTTCACGACAGCTGAGGCCATACTGATACCCCCACATGGATGCCGGAGACATTGGTCGAAGCTGCTCAGGCCCCGAGGCCTTTGGAATCAGCAGCCATGGAGGAGCACCTCCTTCAAGCACTCTGTCCACATAGCATCATTGCTGGAGAAATAGCTGGCTGGTGCCTTGGCGCCCGCAGCATCATCATTTGAGCATTGTGCAGCCAATCCTCAAGATGAACAATCTGCCTGCGGAGGCATCAAAGAGATCCAATGTTGGTTCCTGGCAAGGACATCTCCTTGAAGTGTTTCTGCTTCCAATACCCCAGTGAAACCTCTGAAGCCTTCGATGTATCATCAATCCCATAGAAACTCACACTCTTTTCACCCCCCCCCCCCCCCCCCCGAGGCAGAAGGGAGCTCTGGGAGGAGTCTTGGAGGTACTTTTGACTTCCTTTCCTAGACTGACTCTGACTCTGATGACTGGGTGACCAACGTGGAATTGGAGAACTTGCCCTCTCCTCTGAAGGATATGTCCTTCCAGGGTTTCATGAGGGATATGGCAAAAGCCATCCCATTTTCATTGGAGACAGGGGATGAACCCAGGGCAGAAGAGTTGTAGATCCTCCCAATATTCTTCTGCCCCTAAGGAAGCAGTTTCTGTGCCTGTACACTGCATTTTACAGCAGCTACAAATGAGGATGTGGGAGAAATCCTTCACTGTACCACTGGTCGGTAGGAGGCTGGTCTCTTTATACAGAGTTCAAAAAGCTCCTGGGTTTGAGAAGTCTCTGCTCCCACACCACTTCCTGGTGGTAATCTGCCCTTAAGAGGATTAAGACCACCAAAACTCATTTCTTGACACCTCTGGGTAGGGAGGCTCAGACGTTGGACTCCTTTGGAAGGAGGTGCTTCCTAAGCTCCATCCTTGTGGCTTGAGTATATGCTTATCAGTTCTACATGAGCATGTTCTTGAAGGACGTCGTGCGTGATCTCACCGACCTGGGCCAGTTCTTTCTCCCAGAGAAATCGGAGTGCTATCGTGTCCTAGTGGGCCACAGCTAGGATTGCTCAAAGTTCCTGGTCCGGGTGACCTACAATGCCTTTGAAACTGTGTCTAGAATGGTGGCAGTGGGCATTGAAGACCACAGGCTCACCTAGCTTAAATCTTCTGACCTGAAACAGTTGGTGCAATATAAGCTTGCAGACGTGCCATGCTAGGAAGAGAAGCTCTTCGGAGAGCAGGTGGAGGAAAAGGCGGGCCATCATAGAGAAGTAGCAGGCCACCCTCACCAGGCTTTTGAGACACACTCTGAACCAGCTGCCTATCGCAAGAGGTATCAAAGTTGGACACAAAAGATGATTTACTACCCGCACAGGTATATTCCTGGTCCTCAAACCACCCAACAGAAAACGCAGGGTCCTCGCACGCAATGTTGAAAAGCCTCAAAAGGCCCAGCCTGCCCCACAACCAAAGCAGAGAGCAGGGTTTTGACTGTTTTTTTTTTTTTTTCTGTAGCATAGGCAATTTGCGAGTGCCCACAGAGGGGAGCCCTCCACTGGAGGGAAGGCTCTCTTTTTGCCCACAGGTGGCCCCTTATAACTTTGGGCTCATGGGTGCTTCAGATAGTCCAAAGCAGCTATATATTGCACTTTGCAGATTTGCCGCCACATTGCTCCCCAAGGGTTTATCCCCTCGACCCTCTGCATCTAGACCTACTTTGGGCAGGAAATCTCCACCATGCTTGCTCGTCTTGCCATTGAGCCTGTGCCACAGAACCAGATCAGACGGGGATGTTACTTGGGTACTTTCTGGTCCCCAAAAAGACGGAGTTCTGGCTCATTCTAGTGTGAGAGAAGTTCAAGATGGTATCTCAAGGTACCCTGCTCCCTTATCTTTAGAAAGATGATTGGCTATGCTCCCTGGATCTAAAGGACACATATACCCACATACCGATCCATTCTGCTCACAGGAGATATCTCAGATTTGTGTTGGCAGAGCAGCATTTTCACTACTGGGTTCTACCTTTCAGGCTGGCCTCAGTGCCTTGTGGTGGTAGCAGCCTATCTCAGAACACTAGGGGCCCAATATTGAACTGCCCAGATCTTTGAAGGACTATGCGCCAACAGGCGCATAGCCCCCTTCCTACTGACCTCCAAACCAGATATTCAATGCCAAGGCACCAGCATTGAATATCTGATCACTGCCAAAGCCGGTAGCTGCTGAAGCTAGCTGTGCAGCAGCGTTATTGGCTGCTGCCCAGTTAACGATCAGTGCCTCGCTTATCTTATAAGGTGGCAATTGCTAACTGGGCAACAGCCAATAACACTGCTGCAGGGTTAGCGCCAGTCTCTGCCTCTGCCCTGCCCCAGACTGCCCCAACATATCCCGCTGCTGTGTAAGTGCCATTTTAAATATCCCCAGCTAAGACATTTACACGGTTTATTGGGCTTTAAACTGTGTAAATGCCTTTTGAATATCGGACCCTAGGCATCTTTGTCTTCCCTTTTATCTGAACAACTGGCCTATAGAAAGCACCACTCCAGACAGTCCAGCAGTCAACACTGTTAAGCATTCAGGTGCTAGAGCTGTTGGGGTTTGTAGTCAATTACCCAAAGTCCCACCTTCAGCCCACCCAACAACTTGAGTTCAAAGGGGCTCTCCTCTACATGACTCAAGCGAAGGCCTTCTTTCTGCTAGACCAACTGTAGAAAATACCCATGCGGAATCGTGGGATGCTTGGCCACATGGCCTCTACTGTACACTTCACACTCATGGCTTGTCTTTCGATGAGACAGGCTTCATAGATACTTAGGACTCGGTGGAATCAGGCCACCAGCCGCCTTCATTATCGGGTGACTGTAACTGACCCTCTCATCCAGTCCCTGCACTGGTGATTGGACCATCAGAATCTGTTCAGGGGCCTCCTCTTTCACAGGGCATCACTTCAGAGAACATTGACAGCAGATGCATCCAAACTAAGTTGGGGAGCGCATCTGGAGTGCCTTCACACCCAAGCGTCTGGTCCGAACAGGAGAGCCTGCATCAGATCATTTTTTTTGAATTGAGAGCTTTCAGGGCTTTCTGAGACTTGGAGCTAAGAGTTAGGGAAGCAGAATACCCTGGGTTGCATCCTCCAGCTGCACGCGTGGACACTAGACAGGGGCGTGGTGGCCCACATCTTTCAAAAGTGGGGTATCCCCTCGCATTAGACCTGTTTGCCACCCAACAAAAAGCCCAAGTGGATCAGTTCTGCTCTAGACTCACCTCACACAGCAGGCTGGCGCCGAATGCTTGCCTGCTATACGCACATCCTTTCATATCTCTCATAGCAAACACCCTGCTGAAACTCCAGCCAGACAGGAGTACAAAGATACTCATTGCACCGTATTGGCCCAGACATCCATGGTTTCCCCTTCTGCTTCAACTTTCCCAGTGGGAACCTTTGAGGTTGGGCTCTGCCCTATGCTTCATCCCTCAGGAAGAAGGGAGGATGCTCCTTCCCAGTGTCTGGGCCTTTGCCTTAACTACGTAGATGTTGAGAGGCTATTCCTGTCTGAGTTTAACCTGCCTGATGGAATCACAGATGTTCTGTTGGCCTCTAGGAGGGTCTCTTCAAGAAGGTCATGTGCATTCAAGTGGAAAATATTTGCTTTCTGGTGCAGGGAACAGGTGTTGGATCCCTTTTTAATTGCCCCACTGACAGACTACTCGAGTACTTCTTACATTTCTTGGAGTCAGGTCTCAAGTCCAACTCTGTCAGGGTTCACCTCTGCGCGATTGAGGCATACCATTGCAGAATAGAAGAAAAGTCCATCTCAGCTCAGCATCTAATGGTTTGCTTCAGAGAGGATGACTACACTCAAAGCCCAGCTCTAATTCTGTCTTATGAAGTACTTGACATGGAAAGTCTTGTTTCTGGTGGCGGCTATGTCAGCACACTAGGTAAGTGAGCTCCAGGCCCCAGTTGCTCCTTTGCCGTATACCATGTTCCATCATAATTGATTCCTTCCAAAGGTGGTATCCACTTTCCATCTTAATCAGTCATTCTGCCAACTTTCTTCCTAAGACTTCACACCCACAGAAGGGTGGATTGCAAATGAGCCTGAGCCTTCTACTTAGAGCAGACAGAGGCCCACCGAACGTCCATCCAGCTGTTCATTTCTTTTGACCCCAGCAAGCTAGGGGCTGCCGTTTCCAAACACACTTTATTTGGCTGGCAGACTGCATCTCTTTCATTTATGTCTAGGCTGGCCTGAACCTTGATGACCAAGTCACAGCTCACAATGTCAGAGCCATGGCTGCGTCAGTGGCCATCTTGCAGTCGGTCTCCGTGGAAGAGATCTGCAGGGTTGCAACGTGGTCTTCTGTTCACATGTTCACATCTCGCTACTGTCTGGATGGGGATTCCTAATATGACAGCAGCTTTGGCCAGTTGGTACTCCGGCATCTGTTTGGGGTTTAGAATCCAACTCCATCCCACCAAGGCCCTATTGTCCGCCCAGGCTACCAAAAATAAAGAAAATTTAAAAATGAAAACAAATGGTGAAGAAGATGAATCAGATGGGTTCCCTTTTGCCAACTACTGCTTCTGTACATAGTTGACTTTCCAGTTCTTAGTTCAATTTTGCCACGTGTGGTTTCTCACCTCCTTGGTTTTCAGTAGTCTGTAGCTTGGGAGTTCCCATATGTGAGAAATTACTTTCTACTTGTCCATGGAGAAGTAGTTACTCACCTGTAGCAGGTGTTCTCGGTGGACAGTAAGAATAAGTCCTCGCAACCCTCCCACCTCCCTGAAGATTTGTATTCAGACTGGAGAAGATGGCACTGTCGAGGTAGGTGGGACGACAAGTGCTTGGGCGCAGTGGAGCCTCCCAAAAGCTTTCAATAGAAGCTGGGGAACGTTCCTGTGTGGGGCTGTCAGAAATATCACCCATACATGAGGACTTATTCCTGTTGTCCATGGATAGCAGCTGCTACAGGTAAATAACTACCCTTTGCAATATAGTAATAAAGGGTGATGTCTTTATCTTTCTCTATTGATGTACTTGATTGACCGCACCTTCGAGACATCAGGACGTGCCCAATGGCTATGGGCAGAAATGGAAAAGAACTACAATTCATTGACAGCAGAGCACACAGTCAAACAGAGAGAACAAACAGAAGAGAGGGAGAGCAAAGAAGGGTCAGGAAAGAGTATCATCAATGTCAGGAGACATGACCTTCCCTCCACTGACCCCTGAAGTTATTAAACGGAGCAGAAGAGATGCGTCTTGAGGAGAGCCTTGAATTTAGGAAACAGAGGGCAAAGGGGAGTGAGTTCCACAGGGCAGGTCCTAGAAAGAAAAAACTAAGTAACGGGTCTGTTCCATGGAAGCATGTGCTGGGGAGGGTGGTGTAATCGATTTACATGTACAGACCAGAGACTGCGGGGCACAGAGTGGAACTGCAGGACATCAGCCAGATACTGCGGAGTGTGTTTGTGAATCGCCCTGTTGAGTCAGAATCTGGAGTTTATAGGTAATGCAGTGTGAAACAGGTAACCAATGTAAATCGATGAGATGAGGTGTGATGTCACTGTAGCAGATAACGTGGCAGAGAGTTCTTGCAGCGGTGTTCTGAATCATCTGAAGACCATTAAGCTGTTATTGGGGGAGGACTGCAAAAAATAAAAGTACAAGGGGTCTGAGGGGTACTGAGGCGTCCATCTGCCGACCAGACTTGATGTCCAGAGAGGTGTGCTGTCTGCCTGGTGCCAAGATCCAAGATGTTACGGAGAGTTTGCCGAGACTCATCAAGCCCACTGACTATTACCCAATGTTGCTAATCCATGTTGGAACAAATGATACTGCCAGGTATACCTCGGAACGTATCAAAAGTGACTTCATGGCAGTGGACAGAGGGTGAAGCAGGTAGGTGCACAGGTGGTGTTCTCTTCAATCCTCCCTGTTGAGGGTAAAGGCCAAGGCAGAGAGGCTCGCATCCTGGAGATGAATGCATGGCTGCGTGGATGGTGTCTTCAAGAGCGTTTTGGTTTCCTAGACTATGGGATGCTGTTCCAAGGGATGCAGAGCAGAGATGGCATCCATCTGTCCAAGAAAGGTCAACACATCTTTGGTAGTAGACTGGCTAATCTACTGAAGAGGGCTTTAAACTAGATTCGTTGGGGATGGGTGAAGAAAGCCCCTAGGTAAGTGAAAGCCCCCAGGTAGGTGATACATTAAATACCTTTATGGAAATGGGTAACAGGGGTAACACATGGAAAGCAGTGTGTATTAATGCCCGTAGCATGGGAAATAAGATCCCTGAAGTTGAAGCTTTGGTGGGAGTGGCTGACTTGGATTTAGTGGCAGTTACAGAAACATGGTTCACAGAAAACCATGACTGGGATGTAACTATACCTGGCTATACTTTATTCAGAAAGGACAGGGTAGGAAGAAGGGGAGGAGGAGTGGCATTATATGTAAAAACTACTATTAAAGCTTTGGAATTACAGAGCTTAAAAGGGAGAGAGGAGGCATTGTGGGTTAAACTAGAAAGAGGGAAAGAGAAATCTATTTGCATTGGAGTGATATACAGACCTCCCTCACAAGAGGAAGAGGTGGACAGAGTTAATTGAAGACATACGCAGCATTGCTAGGAAAGGGGAAGTGCTACTGCTAGGAGATTTCAATATGCCAGATGTTGATTGGCACATTCCTGCTGCAGTATCATCTAGAAGTAAGGAGATCCTGGATTCTCTACAGGGAGAACTATTCAGGCAATTGGTAACAGACCCCACACGTGAAGGGGCCATACTGGACTTGGTGCTTACCAATGGTGAAAGTGTTTCTGATGTTGTAGTGGGAGATCATTTTGCATCCAGTGACCACCAGATGGTGTGGTTCAGTATTAGGACTAGGGCTGTTAGAATCCATTCCAAGGTGAAGATCTTAGACTTTAGGAAGACTAACTTTGCGAAGATGGGCCAATACCTCAGGGAGTCGTTAGTGGGATGGGAACAGCTGGGGGATGTAGAAAAACAGTGGGCAAAACTGAAAGGGGGTATTTTAAAGGCAACCAATCTTTTTGTTAAAATGGTAAATAAAGGCAAAAGGAAAAGGAGACCGCTATGGTTTTCGAAGGAAGTAGCTGAAAAAGTGAAGAAAAAGAGGGAGGCCTTCATGAAATACAAGAGATCACAGAGAGAGGAAGACAGGCATCTGTATTTGGAAAAACATAGAGAAGCTAGCAAAGTAGTCAAGAAGGCAAAGATTCAAAAGGAGGAGGAAATAGCCAATGCAATAAAATGGGGGGATAAGACATTTTTCAGATATATTAGTGAGAAGAGGAAGGGCAAAAGTGGTATTGTCAGACTCAAGGGTGCAGGGGGGGAATATGTAGAAGCTGATAAGGATAAAGCGGAATTGCTTAACAAATACTTTTGTTCTGTGTTCACAGATGAAGAACCAGGAGCAGGACCTCAGAAAACACCCACAAATAAGAACAGAAGCGAGGGACATCTTGAACAATTTTCAGAAGACTGTGTTCGTGAGAAACTAGCTCAACTTAAAGTAGACAAAGCGATGGGACCGGATGTGATACACCCTAGAATACTGAGGGAACTTGGGGACGTTCTAGCAACTCCACTGACTGACCTTTTCAATGCCTCGTTGGAGTCGGGAGTGGTGCCAAAGGACTGGAGAGAGGCTCATGTGGTGCCTTTACACAAAAGCGGTAGTAAGGATGTGGTTGAAAACTACAGGCCGGTTAGTTTAACTTCGGTGGTGAGTAAATTATTGGAAACGCTGCTGAAAGAGAAAATAGTGAGGTTTCTGGAGTCCGGCGGATTACAGGATCCGAGGCAGCATGGATTCACCAGAGGCAGGTCTTGTCAGACAAATCTGATCGATTTCTTTGACTGGGTGACCAGGGAGTTGGACCGAGGGAGAGCTCTAGATGTGGTGTATTTAGATTTCAGTAAAGCCTTTGACACTGTTCCTCACAGGCGACTTATAAACAAACTGAGCACCCTAGGGATGGACCCTAAAGTTACTGCTTGGGTTAGAAATTGGTTGGGTGGGAGGCGACAAAGAGTACAAGTAAATGGAGCTCACTCTGAGGAGAAGGATGTTACCAGTGGTGTGCCCCAGCGATCTGTCCTTGGTCCGATTCTTTTTAACATCTTTGTTAGTGATATAGCGGAAGGGCTGTCGGGTAAGGTTTGCCTCTTTGCGGATGATACCAAAATTTGTAATAGAGTAGACACCCAGGAAGGTGTAGATAACATGAGGAGGGATCTAGCTAAGCTTGAAGAATGGTCTTGAATTTGGCAGCTGGGATTTAATGTTAAAAAATGTAAGGTCATGCATTTGGGCTGCAGCAATCCAAGGGAGCAATACAGTATAGGAGGTGAAGTACTTTTGTCCACTAAAGAAGAGCGGGACCTAGGCGTGGTTCTGTCTGATGATCTTAAAGTAGCTAAACAGGTAGAAAAGGCGACGGCAAAAGCTAGAAGGATGCTTGGGTGCATACGGAGAGGAATGGCTAGCAGAAAAAAGGAGGTGATAATGCCTCTGTATAAGTCTTTGGTGCGACCTCATTTGGAGTATGGTGTGCAATTCTGGAGACCGCACCTTCAAAAGGATGTGAACAGGATGGAGTCTGTGCAGAGGGTTGCTACTAAAATGATTAATGGGCTTCATTATAAAGCATATGAGGACAGACTTAAGGATCTTAATATGTACACCTTAGAGGAAAGACAGGATAGAGGTGATATGATTGAGATGTTTAAATACCTCTGTGGCATAAATGTTCAGGGAGAGAGCCTCTTTCAATTGAAAGCAAGTTCTGCGACGAGGGGACATGGGATGAGGGTGAAGGGAGATAGATTCAGGAGTGATATGCGGAAATATTTCTTTACAGAAAGAGTAGTGGATCCGTGGAATAGTCTCCCAGTGGAGGTGGTAGAGATGAGGACAGTAACTGAATTCAAAAAAGCATGGGACCAACACAGAGGATCTCTAAAGGTAGAAAGTGGACTGTTGTAGTTGTTGTTATGGAAGGACAGACTAGATGGGCCTTGTGGTCTTTTTCTGTCATCATGTTTCTATGTTTCTATGATCAGGGAAAGCAAAAGAGTATGAGAAGGCAGGGACAGCACTACACTAACAGCACGGATCTGCCGAAGACAAGTAAGAACAACAGGCGAGAGTAGAGATGTGATAATGGAAGGATAAGTCCGGGTCCAGTGTTACCCCAAGATAGCGGAAAGATGAAACAAGTGGGATTGGTGCATCAAGAAAGGTGAGGGAAAGTGTGGGGGGGTGGGAATTACTGAGGGGAAAACCACATTGCCAAGGTTTTGGAGGGGTTGAGATGGAGAAGGTTCACAGACAGCCAGTTTGCAACATGGGACAGACAGGTATTGAAGGACAAGAGGTCTGGGCTGACAGGGGATGTGTGCTGGACCAAGAGGATGTCTTCAGCTTAGTAGTAAGCCGGAATACCCAGCTGCTGCACCAGGAGAGTGAGGGGAGCCAAAAAAATATTTAAAGAGTAGTGGTGTGAGAATGGAGCCTTGGGGGACCCCACAGTGCAAGGGTAAAGGGTCAGAGGTACAGGAGTCGGAGAACAGAGAAGGAACATGCGTAGAGGAAGGAGTGGAACCAGTGAAGTACAGTACCCCAGAGATCTGCATCCCTAAGGCAAGAAAGAAGAATAGAATGGTCAATGAGATAGAAGGCAGCTGAGAGATCCAAGGAGATGTCACTCAGATCGTGAGCAGTGTGAAGCTCATTAAGGAGGGACAAAAGGATAGTCTCGGTGCTGTGATGTGGGTGTAGAAAATGGGTGTTGGGATGAAAGCTGAGCACAGACTGCTTTTTCAAGGATCTTGGAGATGAAGGGGAGATTGGAAACCGGGCGGTAGTGAGCGGGAACACTAGGGTCAAGGGAGGACTGTTTGTTTATAGAGGGGATGACCAACACATTTCCAGGGCTGTAAAGATGCCGGAAGACAGGCAAGAAGTGAGCATGGGAAGGAGGGCAAGGGATGGGTTTTAGAATCCAGTGTGAGGGAATTTGATCGAGGGAATTGGTCGTTTTTCTGAGTGGTAGAGATCTCAGTGGAGAGAATGGGCTGAAAAGACCAGGATTGGGCATGACATAGGCATAGATGGGGAAGAAGGTGGTGATGGGGGAGGAGGGGACATGAGTGGGACGAGGGTATCTGAATTAAGAGGCGCGAAGTGGGTGGCCATGAGGGACTGGAGGTCATTACTGGAGTACTGCAGGTGGGGGAAAGATGCAGGGAGGAGAGGGACTTGAGGGTTCAGTACAGTTGATGGGAGGAGTTAGAGTAGAGGAAATGAGATTAGAATAGTAGGAACACTTGGCATCTAGGATGAGTGAGCAGTAATGTTGATGGCACGAGTTGAAGTGCTGAAGGGATTTGGGGGTTGGGGCTTTCCTCCATAGATGTTGAGCGTGGCAGAGTTGTGAGTGCTGTAGCCGGAGACCGGGATAGTACCAGGGGTGATTGGGGGAGAGACAGGACAAGCTGGGGTGCAGAGGGGCGAGAAGGTCAAGGGAAGAAGAGAGGCAGGAATTTCAGAGGGAAGCTTGTTGGTCGGCTGGGAGTGAGGAGAAGTCTGGGGGAAAGAGCTATTCTGCCGAGGGGAAATGTTGAAGAGTAGATGATGTGATGCAACGAGATTGGTGAGATGGACAAGCCAGGGATGGAGAATGACGCCTGGAGGTTTGGTCCCCATGAAAAGGCAGAAGCTGCGCTGTGAAATTTAATACAGAAGTGGTCAGTCCAAGGTAGAGGTTTGGTAGTAGTGTACATAGGGGGAGTCTGATGGAGTAATAAGGAGGTCGAGTGTATGTTGGGTAAGGTGAGTAGGCGAGGTGATATGCTGGCGAAGGCTGAGATCCTGAAGGAAAGAAAGAAAGGAGCGGTCATGAGCTGAGGTAGGGGAGCAGTAGTGGATATTAAAATCGCTGAGAAGGAGCAGATATGGAAACTGCAGGGAGGCCTCAGAAATAGTGGGAAGGAGAGCGTCCCATATGTGAGGACACATAGAGGAGGAGAAAATAAGTGAGGGGGGGGGGACGCATGCAGACAGAAGAAGGGATTCAGGGTAATGAAGGACAGGCGATGACAACTGGATAATAGGCAAGACAGAGCATAGCAGGGCAGCCACTCCGCCCCCCCCCAGCCCGCCCTTGATGGTGAATGGACACAGCCAAGAAGCCAGGGGGAAGACAGCAGGCGAGAAGAGGGTCTTCACCTTTCCTCAACCATGTCTCTGTCAGAAAGAAAAGGTCTAGATGAGATTGCGGAAGGTGGTCCTGGATCAGAACCGCCTTACTCCTAAGAGATCTGTAGTTTTATAAGACCTGCATGAAGTGCCTGATCACTAGGCGGTACTGGGGGTTCAGGGGGGCAATGCAAAGGCAGGGGCCGGCAAATTATAAGATTGGAAGGAACTCAACAGAGGTAACCAGGAGGCATGAGCAAACAGGAGAGAAGGCACCGCCCCCAGAGGGGAGGGATGGCAGATATATCCACAGATAGGCCATGGAGGGCTAGCGCAAACAAAAATGACAGGGCTAAGGGTAGAAGTGCAAAGACCAACCTTTGAGGATCCTTATCGGAGAACGTACCAAACGATGCACTGCTGCTAAGGGTTACATGATATAGGTCTCAGGAGTCACCCCAAGGAGCTTGCCCAAGGAGCAGAGGGCAGTCCTAAATAGCTGGGTGGGTGCGTCGTGATACCTGGTAGAATGCGGTCACATGCCCGTGACCACGTCACTTCCGCTGTGAAGGAGGAGTCTGAATGCAGAGCTGGGAGACAGGACCTACAACTGGGGAAAGAAAACGTAGTAGGACAGACAGCAATAGCAATCACAATGAAGGATACACAGCAGTAGATTCGAGAGGACATGCTAGGGAGATTTTATTTTGCAGGTGAAATAAATGACTGCTTCATGGAGGAGTGGTTCATGAATTACCACAAGGGGAAGCTATTTTAGACTTTGTTTGTTAGCGGAACACAGGATCTGGTGTGAGAGAGAATTGTGTTGGGGCCACTTGGCAATAATGATTATAACATCACATTTGATTTAATAAATGGAGGAAAGACAGCAAGGATATCCCCAGCACTACTTTTAACTTTCAAAAGGGAGACTAAGAGGAAAATAGTTAAGAAGAAAATAAAAGGAGCCAGCTGCAAAGGTTAAAGGTTTATATCAAGTATGGGTGTTTAGTATTTTAAAATACTATCTTGGAAGTTCAAATCAGATGAATTCCATGCTTTAAGAAAGATGGAAGGAAGGCCAAACAACTGCCAGTATGGTTTAAAGGTGGGGTCACTGATGCTGTTGTAGCCAAAAAAGCATCTTTCATGAAATGGGAAAAGGAGCCAAATGACACAAATGGGGAAACAACATAAGCACTGGCAAGATAGATGTAAGGCATTGATAAGGCAGGCAGAGAGAATTTGAAAAGAAGCTTGCCATGGAAGCAAAAACGCATAATAACTTTTTCAAGTACCAAAAAAAAAAAAATAAACCTGTGAGTCAGTTGGACCATTAGATGATAGAGGACAAGGCCATAGTGGAGACTGAATGAATTCTTTGCTTTGGTCTTTACTGAAGAAACTGTAGGGAAGGTCCCCCTGCCTGAAATGGTATTTAAAAGTGATGTATCAGAGGAGGAAGTGATGTCATCACTAGTATGGCTGCATAATACTTCGGCTCCATGGCCAGGTGAAGACAATTACCTGCATTAAAGTAGATTTCGGGCCCCAAAAAGATAAGCGGTGAGAGTACCGGACACGGAACCCCCCCCCAAGTGGATGGTACCGTGAAAAGTATCCCCAGATCTTAAAGCCTTCGCATTCGAAAGCAGGAGCGAAGCAGCGGCTGGGAAAACTAAAATGGTGGCTAACTGTGCTTCCAATGGAGAAAAAAAGCGCCATACATCGGAGGCCCGAAATGATTCACTCGGTGAGGTCCAGCAACTAAGAGGACCTAAAAGAATGGTTTTCCACCCTACAACAGGACATTTTAAATTTGAAACAGGAAGTACAAAACTGGGTGGAGGATTTGCGGGAAGATCTTGGGTCAATGTGTCGAGGGCACAGAGATTAAGCTGGATGAATGGGCTAATCAATCGCAAGAAAATGGCAAACTCCAGGGTATGCAGGAGGAACTTGCAGCAAAGCTGGAAGACCTAGAAAATAGGTCCCAAAGAGCCAATCTGCACATAAGGGGGCTGTCTGAGGCTGAAGATAAGGAGGGCTGTAAGAAAATAATGGAAAGCGTATGTCGAGTGGTAGTGCAAGCTGCAGGACTAATGGAGTCCAGTTTTGTGTGTTAAAATTAAAAGGGCCCCGCAGAGAAGGGAGACCACAGACATAATTGCTTGTTTTCATGAGTTCTCCAAAGAAGCTATTCTTAACTGTGGCACAGAAAAGGGAGAAGATAAGCTGCAATGGACAGGACATTGAAATCTATGGAGACCTATCGCCAACTACATTGCAGAGACGCCGGGCCTTTAGAGCGATTACACTGAGGCTCTGGGAGGAGAAGGTGAGGTATCGCTGGCTCTTCCCAGCAGGAATACAATTTTCAATTGAAGGAAAAACTGCTACAGCAAAATCCCCGGAGACAGCCATTAAAGCAATGCAAGCTGCAGGATGGGCAAGGTTGCCAAGCAGAGAAGGATAAGCCACCATGAGACCTTTGGAGAGCAAGTGCATGGTGGAGTGGTCCCGGGTCTCTGGAGGAGAAAAAAGATTGCGCAAACAGAAGCTAGCGGAGAGAGAGACTGCGAGTTAAATATAAAGGATAGATGGACTGTTTACAGGCTGTGTGGGATGGTTATTTTTTCAGTTTGTTTTGTTTTTTCTTTTCTTTAAGAGTTCATGACCCGGGAGGGTATTAAGGATACGGGCTGATACGAGTAAGAGAAGTAAGGAAAAAAGAGGCACATGGGAAAGTTAAGGAATAAAAGGGCAAATGGGAAAGGATGATATGGCCTCACAAAGGGTTAATGGATAGGGTGGAGTTGGGTTAGGGTGCCATTGGTGGAGGTAAGGGCACTGTTAGGGGTGTATGACACAAAAGAGAAGGGGGCGAGGGATCACAATAGGGTATAGGCAGGGATAGTATTGCATGAAAAAGAATTTAAGAAAAGCTGAATATAAATGGAGGAAACATAAAAACACAATTACAAAAGAATCATACCTCACGCTACTTAACAAGTATAAAGACGCTATAAACAATGCCAAGAAAAATTACCACGCCTCCATCATAAACAACGCAATAAATAGACCTAGAGAACTTTTCTCAATAGTCCAAAAGTTGACTAATAATAATCACAATTCTAGCAATGAAATCACAGACATAACCCCACAGACACTGGCAAATTACTACATGAACAAGACAAAGTACCATCCCCTACTACCTAAACCGGTAGATACTTCTCAAATACCTAACTCAAACGAATGGTCTGTATTTCAACCCTTAACCAAGGTAGAGCTCAAATCCATCATCACAAACATAAATACTACAACCTCACTACTTGACCCATGTCCAGTAACCTGGATAAAGAACTCTCTATCTGTACTATCTCAGTTTATCCTCCCAATAATAAACCTCTCCCTAAAAAACGGATACCTACCCTCTACACTAAAACACGCACAGATCCGCCCAATCCTAAAAAACACTACCCTCGACAAATCATCACCTAACTCTTACAGACCCATATCGAGTATTCCGTTCATGGCCAAATTAATTGAAAAAACCGTACAAATTCAAACACAAGAGTTCATAGATAGCTCAGCCCCACTTGATGACCAGCAATACGGGTTTCGCCCTAGACACGGAGTAGAATCACTCCTAACTGTGCTAATCGACACACTTGTGAGGGGAATAGACAACCCAAACAAGCATTCTTACTCATATTCATTGATGTTTCTTCAGCCTTCGACAGCGTTCACCATTCAACAATGATTAATAAACTTAAACAAATAGGTATAAAATCCACTGTTCTAAAATGGTTTACTTCTTATCTAACAGACCGATCTCAAACGGTACAAATCGGAAATCTCACATCAAATACATACAAACAAGAACTAGGCCTTCCACAAGGCTCAGCACTGTCCGCGTTACTTATTAACATATATTTAAAACACATATGCAAAATATTTAAAAAATTCAATGTCCTCTATCACCTGTACGCGGATGACATAATGATGTATGTCCCATTCAAAATCCCAAATATCCCTATACAACTCATTAACGACTGCCTCACTGAAATCAACACCTGGTTAAATGAAAACAATCTGTACATCAATCACTCAAAAACAGAAGCCCTAATAGTAACTAAATGCACAACATTCATTCCCCCCTCTCATATTACATTGCAAAATAATATCACACTAAAATCTGAAATACGCTACCTAGGTGTTATTCTGGACAAACATCTCAGCATGGACACCCATGTAAGAAATATAGCAAAAAAAGTTTACTTTAAACTAAAAATATTAAAGCAACTCCACCCACTAATGCACCTACAGGATTTTCAACGCGTCATACAAGCAATCATAACCCCACATTTTGATTTCGCAAATCAAATCCTACTTGGCGTAACTAAGGAAGCCATAAAAAAACTTCAATTAGCACAAAATGCCGCAGCAAGGACCATTACGAAGGCCCCACCTTTCCACACATAACCCCAATTTTAGAATATCTACACTGGCTCCCGATTCAAAGCCGTATTGAATACAAAACTATCTTAACTACCTACAAAGCTATAACAAAAACAGCACCCCTGTCCATAAATAACCTCATCAAAATAGAACCTACACATAATCTCCAAAGGAGAGACCAATTAAATAAATTAACACCACCAAAAGAATTCATTAGAGCCAATAAATCCACAAACAAGAAAGCCTTCTCACATGCAGCCCCCATCCTGTGGAACACAATCCCAATAGAATTAAGACAACTACCTGATATAATGGAGTTCAGAAAAAAACTCAAAACACACTTATTTACAAAGCATTATGGATCTATGACCAGCTCATCTCTCACCCCCCAGCTAGATAAAGGATAATCCGACACCAGGTAATACACTATTTCAACAAAAGAATGAAGCGCTGTAACCTAAGACGAAGTGATTAAGAAAAATGTAAAACAAAAATATGTGTATAGTTAATTGTACATAGTTCACTATTGTTAATTGCTATTTGTTAACTGTAATTACCTAACTTTAAACTTGTTATATGTAAAAACAGATCACCCTGTTTATTGTTGTTATATGGAAACCGCACCTGATCAAATGGAAGGAGCGGTATATAAATAACCTGTTAAATTAAATTAAATTATGAGATAAAGGGAGAAATGGGCCGTGACAACACTCCTTGTAAGAACTGGGAGTAGTGAGGAATGCAATGGGGCGTAAGGGGTTGGGGGTGAGGGAAAGAGGGAGAGGGGGGGACGTGATGAAGGGCAAAAGGAGGACCCAGCACCAAGTCACTAGGGATAGGGATAATCAAGAGCAATGGGGGAGCTTAATATATTAACATTGAATGTGAGTGGATTGAATGCGCCAAGAAAGCGGCAGTTAATGTTTAAAGAGTTAGAGGTTGGGATCTGATATAAGTTTTATATAGGAGACGCATCTCCGTGCTATGGATGAGAAGCTAGTGAGTAGCCCAAGGTTTCCAAGCAGGTTTTTTTGCCTCAAACAGAATTGAGAAGAAAAAAGGTGGGGGGGGGGGGTCGCGATTCTGGTGTCTGAGGGTGCAATTCCAAACCCTGGAGGTAAAAAGAGATAGAGAAGGGAGATACCTGATGGTTAAAATAATAATGGGCGGTCAAAAAGTCACCCTCATTAATATATATGCTCCTAATAAAGATCAATGGGAGTTTTATAAGTGATTAAAAGGGATGGTATTGGAGTTTTTCAGAAGGCTCTATTATAGCGGGGGGGGGGGGGGTGATTTTAATCCGATATTGGATCCAGAAATTGATTCATCCAGGAGAACGAGTTCTGCTTCAGGGAAAGCCAGACATGCCATGAACGATTTGATAAGTATGGGGGTAGTGGACCTCCTGGAGGAACTTGCACAGAAGGAAGCGGAACTACTCCATGAATCTTACTCACGTGTATATATGCTTTGGGTAGATAAAGAACTCTGTGGGAAGGCTAAGGATAGTGGAATTGGGGAGTTGCTTTGGACGGATCATGCCCCCGTATGGGGAACCTTGAAAGGTCTAGGGGAGAACAGACATAGCAGTTGGTGGCGGTTAAATGATTCCCTATTAGATGAGAAGGGAACAACGTGCCAGATAACAAAGGAGATTAGGGACTATCTAAAACTTAATGATGTTGAGGGTTGTCCACCAGGTCTTTTGTGGGAGGGGCTCCAAGCGGTGATCCGGGGAAAGCTGATTTCCGTGGGGACTTATAAAAATAGACGACAAGAGTACATAATCTTGAGTACCCTCACTTGGTTTGCAGCTTGTCGTGCTGTGAGGGCTTGTGTGCATCAGTGATGCTGAGAGCTAAGCTATCGGTAGTTTAACTACTGGCAGGGTCTCCCAAGATGGACAGGTCTCAGTGGAGGTGCCAGACCAAGACAAACCACCCATCTGGGCAGCAGCAGAATGGGATAGTGTTGACGGCGGAGGATAACCTTTCTGTGACAGCGGCAACAACACTAAACTTAAACTGGCCGGAAGAAAGGCCCGGCTGTCTACTTCTGTATCTTGCCATGAAAACCCAATGGATAGTCGCAACAAAACAAATTGCAGAGAGATCATTAGAGAAAGAAGGTCAATGCAAAAGAGGAAGGCCAGCAATGAGATGGATCGATACAATAACAGCAGCTATGGGTACCAGTCTGTCAACAATGAGCTGCCTGACTGAACACGGAACACAATTTACGATAGCTATCCAGAGGGTTGCCATGAGTCGACACAGACTCGATGGCACTTAACAACAACAATCATCTCAGGTAAGCGAAAAGAGTTAAAAAGAATTGGAAGATTTATATAAACAGAATAAATTGGATAGGGAGGGGATTAAAAAATTGGGTAGGGTGTGCCAGGAACTTTAGGAAATTCAGTTGGAAGAAACTAAGAGGGCCCTGGAAATTCTACTTTTGAATTCAGTAATAAAGCCAGCCGATTGTTAGCCCATCAATTGAAAAAAACGGCAAAATAGAAATCTGGTCCTAAAGGTTAAGGATAAAACAGGGGACCTTAAGAGGGGGAATAAGGCAATCAGTGAACAGTTTGTGGAGAATTACAGGGAGCTGTACACACCTGAGACAGAGGTCCCGTATCACAAATAGAGCAGTACCTGGAGGGGGTTCATTTGCCCCATCTCCTGGAGTTTGAAAAGATGAAGCTTTCCCATCCAATTTAAGTACAGGAAGCGCTACAGGTGATTAAGGGCCTTCTGCCAGGCAAAGCCCCAGAATTAGATGGATTTTCTAATAGGTTTTACAAGATGTTTGGGGGACATCATAGCGGAACCCGACCCGGATGTTTAATTCCTTTACGGATCAGGGGGAGATGTCAGAAACTGAGGGTAGTGGGCATTACGATTTTACCTAAAGAAGGGAAAGACCCCTCCCAATGTGTCTCATACTGTCCAATTTCTCTTTTAGGGTCAGACCTCAAATTATTCACCAGAATCCTGGCAAATAGGCTCCTTAGAGTAATGCAAAGCTTGGTATACCCATATCAATCGGGTAGGCAAGCCTCTGATAATATAAGGAAAGTACTTAATCTCATCTGGAAATACAAGAAGGAGGAGGAGATGATATTGCTAGCGATAGATGCAGAGAAGGCCTTTGACTGTGTCTATTGTCTGCTCCTATTCCAAACCCTACAGAGCATGGGGATAGGGGTTGACTTCCTTAAGTGGGTTAAGATCCTCTATAAGAAACCAATGGCACGTATTAAAGTAAATGGAGGGTATACAGAAGCCTTCAAGCTTTTTAGAAGAACTCGACAGGGGTTCCCTCCTGTCACCATTACTTTTTTGTTTTAGCTATGGAGCCCCTAGCACAGAAGATATGGAAAAATAGATATATTAAAGGAGTGCATATGGGGCAAAGGAGCACAAGTTGTCCCTTTTTGCAGATGATGTGCTCTTATCTTTGACACATCCTAGGGAATCACTAAGGGAGGTGGTAAAAATTGTGGAGGAATATGGGCAGGTGGCGTGGTTTAAGATGAATGCTACCAAGTCTGAAATCTTGGACGTTTCCCTAACGGGGAAGTGCAGATTTGACATTTAATGCAAACAGCTATTCAAGTGGGCTAAGGGGAACATTAGGTACTTGGGGGTTAATATTACTCCATCAGTGGAGGAGGAGTTCAAGGTGAATTACCCTCCTCAGTGGGAAAGCATTAAGGCGGAATTGGGAAAGTGGCACAGGGAACGGTTCAGCTGGTTAGGGCGGATAGAGGGGGTCAAAATGATGGTACTACACAAATTATTCAATTTGTTTACTACCCTGCCCATACAGGTTCCTAGGTGCTTTTTGAAAGAGATTCAGGCAAGAATAATAAAGTATATTTGGGGAGGGAAAATGCTTAGAATTGCCCAGTCTATTTTAGGGAGAGGTAAAACACGGGGTGGACTCAGGTGCCACGGGGTGGACTCAGGTGCCAGGCTGAGAGCAGCATTGGAATGGTGGCTGAAGGGGGAAAAAGAATGAGTTGATATAGAGGACTTATTTGAAGATGATGTAAATCTTGGGGGAAGATTATGGGTACCTGAAGGATGTGGTGCGGGAGAGGGGGTATTGGGGAACACTTTTATAGGCTTGACAATAAGGATATGAAAGAAATGGAGGGTTCGCCTGGATACTCTAAACTTGCACCAATTGTAGATAATTGGGATTTCCTGCCGGGGATGAGTAAAAGTTCCTTTGAAAATTGGTATAATAAAGGACTTCAATGGGTGGGCCAATGCTGGGAGAACAGAAAGGTTTTACTAGATTGAGGGAGGCGTATGGGTTAGAAGACCTAGATTATTTCCCATACATGCAGCTATGACACTATTTAGTGACAAAAATGGGACGAGGATTAAAGACACCAGAGTCGGCGATAGAAAAATTATTCTCGAAGGGGGAGGTTAAGGGAGCGAGGAAAGGAGAGTAAGGATTGGTATCAGTCAATGGGAAGAAGATACTGGGATTTCATGGGACGAAAGTGGCTGGGAGCGGATTTATAGATCTATGTAACTTGATGGAGCAAAACTACAAAATGCTTTACAGATGGTATCTGATGCCAGAAAGGATAGGTTGGCAAAACAAGCTGGGGGGGATGGGTTGCTGGCAGGAATGCGGAGGGCAGGGCACCTTTATACACATGTGGTGGACATGCGAGAGGATACAGCCTCTATGGCAACAGATATTCAGGTGGGTTGGTGAGATGGTGGGGTATCAAGTGGCTAAAAGACCAGAGGTGGCCCTTCTGAATCTCCCAGTGGACACGAGGGATTGGGGGGATTCAATGTGGATTAGGGTGGTATGTCTGGCGGGTAGACTGGCTATAGCTAGAGCATGGAAACAAGTACACCCACCGTCTCTGGAGGTTCGAACAAGGGTACAGCATATATATTTAATGTATAAATTGACTGCACTGAAGCATCATAGGCTGCATATATTTTGAAAGAGTTGGGAGCAAATTTGAGTTACATACAGGGAATTAATACAGTTGCTGAGTGTTGATTTGCAATCTCAATGGGTGCTCTAAAGAGGGATACCAGTTGGATGCTGATAATGGAAAATAAGTTATGTCTATATATACTATCAGGGACTTGTATGTGCTTTAACAGAGAGTGAGGAGTTGGGTTGTTTGTGGCAATGGTTTGCTTTGAAAATCAATAAAAATCAAATTGAAGAAAAATAAGATGTATCAAAAGAATTGAAGCAAATCTAGATAAATCGGGAAGATGTATTACAACTACTGTATTTGATAAACTGAAGAGTAGCAAATCACCTGGACCAGATGGTATACACCCCAGGGTGCTGAAAGAACTGAACTATGAGATTGCAGACCTGCTATTAGTAATCTGTGAACTATTATTAATTATCTGTAGCACCTGAAGATTGGAGAATTGATAGTGTAGCGCCAGTTTTTAAAAGGATTCCAGGGGTGATCCAGGAAACTACAGACAGATGAGCTTGGCATTAGTACTTAGCAAATGTAGAAACCATTATGAAGTTTAAAATGATTAAACATATAGATAGCCATGATTTTATGGGTTAAAGCTAACATGGATTTACCCAACACATGTCTTGTCTTACTAATCTGTTACTTTTTTTGAAGGGGTGAAACAGGTAGATAACGGTGAGCCAGTTTATATAGTGTATCTGGATTTTCAGAAAGCATTTGACAAGGTCCCTCATGAGAGACTCTTCATGAAATTAAAAAGTTATGGGATACTGAGGATCAGGAACTGGTTAAATGATAGAAAACAGAGTAGGGTTAAATGACTGATTTTGCTAAGTGGAGAAAGGTGAATAGTGAAGTACCCTGTGCTGGCCTGCTGCTTTTTAACATATTCATAAATGACTTGGAAATGGGAACAAGTGAGATGGACAAATTTTGCAGATGACAAAAACATTATTCAAAGTTCTTAAAACAAAGCGGATTGTGAAAAATTGGAAGATGACCTTGTTAAATTAAGACTGGGCGTCCAAATGGCTGATGAAATTTATTGTGGGCACGTGCAAAGTTATACACTTGGGGAAGAACAACCCAAACTACAGTTAACATGATGCAAGGCTCCACATTAGGAAGTACCACTCAGGAAAAGGATCTGGGCATCATCAAGGATAATATGTTGAAACACTCTGACCATTGTGTTAGTGTAGCTGGGTTTAAAAAAAGGTTTGGACAAGTTCCTGGAGGAAAGGTCCATAAACCATTTTTAAGAAGGGACCCAGGATATCGATGCTTGAACCAATACAAGCATTGTGGAACCTGTGTCTTTTGGGGAAACTGCTAGGTACGTATGACCTAGATTGGCCACTGTTGGAAACAGGATACTGGACTTGATGGACCTTGGTCTGACCCAGTATGGCATATCTTATGTTCTTATGTAATGTGCAGCAGTGGCCAAGAAAGCAAATAGAATGATAAGAATCATAAGGAAAGGAATGGAGAATAAAACCACAGATTTTATAATGCTTCTGTATTGTTCCCTGGTGCGACTGCACATTTAATATTGCGTGCAATTCTGGCCACAGTATCTTAAAAAAGGATATAGCAGAACTAGAAAAGGTACAGAGAAGAGCCACCAAACTGGTAAAGAGGATGGGAGGATACCCCTATGAGGAAAGGCTTAAAAACTTAGGGCAGTGGTTCACAGCCCAGTAATCGGGTAGCCCCAGGCCAGTCAGGTTTTCAGGATATCCACAATGAATATGCATGAAATAGATCTGCATGCACTGCTTCCATTGTATGCAGATCTATCTCATGCATATTCATTGTGGATACCCTGAAAAACCTGACTGGCCTTGGGGGTACCCGAGGACTGGGTGGGGGAATCATTGGTTTAGGGCTCTTCAACTTAGCAAAAAGATGGCTGACAAAAAGATTGCTGCTGAGACTAGAGGGAGTTCTCTTGTTCAGCCTGGGTTCCTCGGTAGCCCAGAGCTAGGGAGTCACCCATATGTGAGGACTGACTTCCTGCTTGGTCCTGGAGAAAGAGTAGTTACTCACCTTTAACAGGTGTTCTCCAGGAGCAGCAGGAATCGGTCCTCACAATCCTCCCTCCTCCCCTGGGAGTTGCAGTTGTACATAGTTTATTTTTACTTTTTTGTGTGCTGTTTTTAGCTATGTCATTTGACTGAGCAAGATGGCACCTTTGGGCAGGAGGGGGACCGCGCATGCGTGCCTGCATTCCCAGGGGCTTTCATGGAGGGCTGGGGAGGTGCTCCACGGGGAGACATGCAATGAAGCTATAATGTAGCACTTTTAAGGCTATTAGGAGAAAGTATGTTTTCATTCAACGTGTAATCAAACTCTGGAATTCGTTACCGGAGGATATAGTAAAGGCTGTTAGTGTAGCTGGGTTTAAGAAAGGTTTGTACAAGTTGCTGGAAGGAAAGTACATAAAACATTTTTTAAAGAGGATTATGGCAATCCACTGTTTATGCCTGGGATAAGCAGCTTGGAATCTGTGTACCTTTTTAGGAACCTGACAGGTACTTGTGACCTGGATTGGCCACTTGGAAACAGGATACTGGGCTTGATGGACCCTTGGTCTGACTTAGTATGGCATATCTTAAATTAAAATTGTGGTAAGAACATTAGAACATATGTTAAAGTCCTTTGGAAGTTAACCATAAACTACTTCTCAAAACTTTTAATAAAGTAGGTTGTGAAACCAGGGTTCTGATCCCATTTTTGCTGACACATTGTGTGATCTTGGACAAATCACTTTACCTACCATTGTCTCAGGTACAATTTAAACTGCTTGTGTACCCAAATATAACTTGTCTTAAGCTCATAATTGGAAAAGTTAAATAGTAAGTCTAAAAACGGCTAACAGGGCATTCAGATTTTGTGCCCCAAGATGCTGGAATGCTCTACCATCTAACGTTTGCGCTATCACTGACCTAGCCCAGTTCAGGAAAGCACTCAAATATCACCTGTTCCTCAAGTACTACCCAGTCAGCAATACGCCTAACGCACGCCACCAATTAAAGTAGCTACACCATCCTTACTAGACAGCCTCATCAGCGTTCTCAGTGTGATATCTGAGATCATTGAGCTTTGCCATGACGCCTGTATGTAGATAGTACATGTAAATAGTCCCCCTATGTTATCCAAGTTTGTACACCTGTTCTCTGTAAAAACAGAACAGCTTGTTGTTCTGGTCTTTTTGTTTCATGTAAACCGCACTGATGTCGAATAGTGCGGTATATAAGAGATTGTAATAAATAAATAAAAACACAAATCTATTTCAAATCTTACTGCAGGACTCAATAAATCCCAGGTCGACATGGTATCTAGAAATTTTCTTCTAGTGCCTGAGATTTTCTTGGCCTTGTAAACAACCACTGCTGAGCAGGAGCTTCTTCATTCCTGCACCACATGGCTTTATGCGAGTGTGAACTGCACAGTGCAGGAACTCTCGCATTGGTCTCGCAAGACTTGAAAACTTAAGACCAGCACAGACGTTCCTGTACTACATGGCTGAAACACACAGCCACATGATGTAGGGAGGAAGAAGCTCCTGCTCCAGTAGAGGATACAGCAGTAGCCACAATAGGGAGGAGGCAGTCTTGCTTACAGGTAAGGCAGTGGTGCTTTGGGGAGGCAGGGGGCTGACTTGTAGGAAGGGACGGAGTCTGGGGAACTGACTGGCTAGCTAGGGAGGGGTGGGGGCTAATTGGCTGACAAGAGTAGGGACTCTGGGGGCTGACTGGCACACAGGAGCAGAGGTAATGGATGGGGAGGACTGACTGGTACACAGGTAGAGCTACGGGCTGGGGGAACTGACTGTTTTACTGAGGTAGAGGTTGACTGACTAGCAGAGGAGGGACTGCCTGGCTTGCAGTGGTGGGGGAGTGGGTGGAGCTTGCTGGGTGTGGCCGGCTGGTTGGTTGGATAGTGAGGGCCGTCTGGGTAGGGACTCGCAGGGTGATGGATTGATTTTTAGAAGAGGAAGGAGACTAACTGCAGAGTATTGGGGGAGGGTAAGACCAAATAGGTGATGACAAGGTTTGGAGAGGGGGTAGCAGCTGGGTGTGTATTTTTAACAATGGCGTACAGGTGTACATCAAGGTTCTGAGTTACTAAGCTTTTCTTTTCCCTTGGACATGGCATGGGGAAACCTTAGTAAATCATGCCCTGAAGGAACTGTAATACACCTCTGTAGAGATCTTCTCAAAATATTCTCTTTCCCCCCCCAATCCCCCCTTCTCCTTATCTTCAGTGGAGATTGTGGGGGCTGTCTCAGCCACTGGCTCTTATATTGCCACAAATTTTGGCAAGACCTGTCATACTATTGCCTTCTCTATGGAAAACTATATTTAAGAACGTCTTACGTTATTACAGGTAGAATTATTAATTTTGTGAACTTATTGTCCTTCCAGTCCAGTCCAAACTGCTGGTTTGTGTCCCAGTTCCAGCAGATGAAGACTGAGCCTACTGTCTTATGAGGGGGTGATCCCTCTCTCTTGTACTGTGAAATCACAAAAGTCAGTAGGCTTAGTCTCCAGCAGGTGGAAGGAGCATAGTGCAATTTGAGCAACACGGAAGGGGCAATTCTGCATTTAGGGTTTTGTTTTGTTTTTAATACAAACCTTAATTGGCAGACTCTTGTGTGGCTTAATAGATAGAGGAGCTTTAAGGGAAAGTGAGCTCAGCAAGATTTTGCCTCGGATTGATTGGCTGCAGCTGTTCCCCTCACAGGGAGCCAGACCGTTCAGTTGGCTGTGCTCCCAGAGGGTCAGGGGGCGGAAGAGACTCATTGAGTTGGGCCTGTCAGTTCCTGTGCAAGTGTTGGGGCAAACTGGTCGAGGCTCCAGAGAGTGCACTGTCACCTTAAGCCAGCCCAAAGAGTTCCATCTCGGGCGGTTGGAACAGGCAGGCAGATGCATAGCAGAACACTCCATCAAAGACTTGGTAAGCTGGGACAGATGTTTAGAGCAAGGGAGGTTTCTTGGGGGCTCTGCTTGCTCAGTATATTTGCAATGGTGTCTGTGTTCCAGCAGGCCTTTCACTCTTCATTCTTCCAGGCCTGGGGCCACCATGCCAAAGGCAATCTGTGCAGCATATGGCAGTCGGAGAGCCTGCCTCTCCAATGCTGGGTTTTGCTGGAACTGCGAGACGGAAGATTATGCTGCCAGTGAGGGGCTCGGGGGCGGATTCTTCATCTGAAAGTGGTGTAGAGCAGGATCCTGTGTTGTCTCAAGAAGCCTCTGAGTCTTTCTCAGTCATGGTTTTGGCAGGAACACTGGCTATTTTGTGCCCTCCAGCAGCTGGATTAGGACATGGAGGGGGAAGGGAGGATTTGACTCCTTTTCCTCCACCAAGAGCTACTAGCCACATGGCTACTTGATCATGGTCCTCGGGCTCTAGGCAAGAGTTGACTGGGGGTCTTTTCCCCAGAATTTTTTACTCATGCACAAGGCCTTTGCTTAAAAGGTTCTTCAAGGGAGCCGGTAGTAGCTTTCTCTGCTGGGGGGGGGCAGACAATAACCAGGAGGACTTGATGCTGGATGATAGCTCATAGGGTCAGGTATTTCTCCCACAGGAGCAGGCGCTGGAGATAAGAGCAGATTCAGCAATTCCTGTAGAAACTAGCTCAGTCGGCTCGGTCGTACCTTCAGGTGTTTGTGTCAGTGGCAGCAACGCTCGATCTTGTCATGTGCTCGGGCCCACATGAGGCCACTGCAGAGATCTCTGCTGTTGTGGTGGTCCCCGCAACATCATGCGTTTGCCAAATACCATTCAACACCTTCAGAGGTCCGTGTCAGTCTACAGTGGTGGCTAGAGTCGCTGAGCCTATTAGTGGATCTGCCCCTAGAACCCCCAGACTGGGGCAATGGTGATGACCAATGCCAGTCTGTCTGGCTGGGGGGCACATTGCCTAGCCCAGGTGGCACAAGGCCACTGGTTGGACGAACAGAGCCAAGGGTCTATCAACCGTCTGGCAATGTGAGCTGTGTTTCTGGCGTTCCAGGCCTACCAGCTGCTGATCTGGCAGAGGGTGGTGCATGTGTTCTGACAATACCACAGTGGTAGCATACATCAATTGCCAGGGCGGCACAGGCAGCACAATTCTGGCGGAGGAGATCATCCCACTATTTTGGTGGTAGACAATCTCCTAACATGGTCGGTGGCAGGGAAGGGGAAAGTCCAAGCGGACTTCCTCAGTCACCAGTGGTTAGATCGGGGGGGGGGGGGGGGGGGGTGTACCTTGGAGGAGTCGGTGCTCCAAGCGATAATGAGGCAATGGGGGACAATGCCAAAGTACCTTGCTGCTTCAGTCAATGGCGAGAGTGAATGTCTGAGGGCCTTGATGCCCTGGCCGACTCAAGGGCTTCTCTGTCTTCCCTTCGTGGCAGCTCATAGACAGAATGATTCAGCGAATAGAGATGCACTGTGGCGCAGTGATTCTTGTGGTACCAGACTGGCCGCAGAGACCCTGGTATGCAGACCTGACCCACCTAGTGGGGAGGGGGCCTTGACGAATGCCGGCACATCCCGATCTTTTGTCACAAGGTCCTGGCTTTTCCCCCAGCCCCCTCGATCTTTCCGACTGATTTTGCTGCTCGTTCTACTGATGATCAGGCCGCCCTTTGGAATTCTCTCAACTAAATCAATGGATGATCTGGCGCCTCTTTGTCCAGTTTCTCAAATCTCCCGGATGCCCTCATCGCCCTGGTATCATCCTGCTCTACGTCTCTTGCGTTCCCAGTTGCGTCAGGTCCAACGCCATTGGTCCCGGCATCCCTCTCCGGAGCTGCATCTTCATTTTAAACAATTGTCGTCTGAGTACTGCTCTGCCGTGAAATCTGCTAAGCTTACCTTTTATACGGCCGAGATTTCAGCAGCAGCCAGTTCTTCCCGGCAACTTTTTACTATCCTGCGGAAGCTGTCATCTACCAGTTCTAAGAGCTCACGGGTTATTAACGCCCCGGATCCCCAGTCTCTTGCCACTTTCTTCTCGGATAAGGTATTAACCTTGCGTTCCTCTTTCTCTGCTCCCTCCCTCCCTCCCCCCCTTTCTCCTCCTTCTTCAGCCGTGTCTGCTACTTCCCCTCCTGCTCTTCTTCCTGACTATCTACCATCAGCTTCCACTTCAGGTGACCTCGTCTTCGCCCACACGTGGTCATCCTTTCGCCCTGTTCTCTCCGCAGAGGTATTAATGTCATTATCCAAGTCTAGGAGAACTACTTGTATTTTGGACCCCATTCCTTCCCGTTGGCTCTCTGAGCCTTCCTTGCAATTGGTACCGTTCATTACTACCATTATCAACTCCAGCTTCTCCTCAGGCCATTTTCCGGTGTCTTGGAAATCTGCGGTCCTTCACCCCCTATTGAAACAACCTTCCCTGGATCCATCCATTCTTTCCCATTGGCGCCCGGTGTCCAACCTTCCCTTCCTTGCTAAACTCCTGGAGTGCTGTGCTTTCGATCAATTGAGCTCACATGTCGAATCCACCAACTCACTTCACCCACGACAAGCTGGTTTCCGTCGGGGTCATAGCACCGAAACTGTCCTTCTTGCACTGCTGAATGAATTACATGTCACTCACGACCGTGGTGATGTTACCCTCCTTGTGTCCCTTGATTTGTCTGCAGCCTTCGACTTGATTGACCACCGTACCCTTTTGTCCCGGTTATCAGACATTTGGCCTCCGAGGTACTGTCTGGCATTGGTTTCGTTCTTTCCTTTCATCTCGTTCTTTTTCTGTACACGTTAATGGCCAGTCCTCCACTATCCTTCCTCTCACCTTTGGTGTGCCGCAGGGTTCTGTTCTCTCCCCCTTACTATTTAATATTTTCCTCTCCCCACTACCTCTAATCATTCAGCAGTATCCCGTTTCATCGTACATCTATGCGGATGACATTATTCTTCTTTTCCATACCTCACCATCATCTCCAGATATCTCCCAGTTTAATCTCTGCCTTGCTCATATTGCTTCCTGGCTTTCAGAGAATTTTCTCCATCTTAACCCATCGAAGTCCTCAGCAATGTGGGTATCTTTGAGTGGTCTGTGCCCCACACTTGCTCCCTCTATCGGAACGACTTGTATTCCCCTTACATCTTCTTTCCGTTACTTGGGTGTTCTAGATCCCTCTCTCTCTCCTTTCACGAGCATATCTCTTCGATCTCCCGCCGCTCCTTTGCTGCTCTGCGGCAAATCAGGGACGTCCGCTCTGTGCTGCCATCTAGTTCCTTAGTCACGTACTCGCTCTGGTCATCAGTAGACTAGATTATTGTAATGTTTTTCTGGCCAGTCTTCCAAATTATCAACTTCAAAGATTGCAACGTATCCAAAATACAGCAGCACGTCTAGTCACATTTTCCAGTTGATTCGATCATATCACCCCTATTCTCCTCCGGTTACACTGGTTGCCCCTTTGCTATCGCTTTCATTATAAATTTTTGATTTTGACTCCTCGGGCTCTCTACACTTGCAACCCCCTTTATTTAGCAGATTGTATTTCTTTACATTCTCCCCATCGTCAACTTCGTTCAATCCATGCCAACCGGTTATCCCTACCCTCACCTTCCCGAGCCCATTTGGAGCAGACACGTCATTCAGCTTTTTTCTTCCTTGGACCTTTATTATGGAATGTTACCAGCTCCCCTCAGGTTAGAACCATCATATCCTCAGTTTAAATCACTACTTAAGACTCATCTGTTTCAGAAAGCATTTGACCTTTCCCCTGAGGCCCCTCCCTGATTAGGTCTGTCTGTGTCTTTTGTCCTGTCATAAGCCTCTATTTGCCTTCCCTTTGTCTACAGTTTGTGTTGCCCAGTTGGGCTGTGTCTTTATTATGATTTGATAAGAGTGTGCGGTGTCTCTATTTTATCCTGTTTCCTCCTGTCCTGTTTATTATTGGCGTTCCTTTTCTTGTTTGCAGTGCCTAACCTGTCTTTTTATTGTACACCACTTAATATTTCTACAATAGCGGTTTATCAAATGTTAAATAAAGATAAAGATATCCTCATGCCACAAGTGGATCAATTCTTACTTACGGCCTGGCTCTTAAAAGGGCAAGGCTAAAGCAGAGAGTCTACTCCGCGCAGATGATTGAAATGTTGCTGCGGGCTCAAAATGGACCGACTCTCTAATGTACATTCGGTTCTGGTGTCTGAAGACTGGTGCACAGGATAGGGAGTTGTGGGACAGTGGACGAGAGCACCCCAAGTTCTCACTTTACTGCAAGATGTCAAAAAGGGTTTGGCTCTCAACTCCTTGAAGGTGCAGGTGGCGTCATTAGCCTGCTATTGGTGATGCATACACGGAGTTTCCCTGGCAGCCCCGTTTTTTATGTGGCTCTCTTCTTGCGGGTGGTAAAGAAGTTTTTGTCCACCTGTGCACACAGTGGTTCCGGCCTGGGATCTCAACTTTATCTTTATCTGCATTGGCTAAGGAACCGTTTGAGCCCTTGAGGATGGCAACCCTCAAGGACCTTACCTTGAAGGTGGTGGTCCTTGTGGCGATTTGCTCAGCTAGGCACATCTTGGAGTTGCAGGCCTTGTCCTGTTGGAAGCTGTTCCTGCTGATGTCAGATGAGAGAGTGATGGTGCGTACCATGCTGTCGTTTTTGCCTAAAGTGGTTTCTCTGTTTCATGTGAACCAGGCGGTTGTTCTGCCAGCACCGCCAGAAGCAGTGGATCGACAGTTGCATAAGCTGGAGGTCTGTAACTGCCTCTTTATTTTGTTTTGAAGGTCCTCAGCAAGGGGAGGCTGCATTGAAAGCATTTATTGCTCACTGGATAAAGGAGGCGATTGGTTCCAGCGTATCTTCTCTGCAAGTGCCTGCTCCCCACAGGCTTTTGGGCACATTCTACTAGGGTGCAGGCATCTTCCTGGGCAGTCTCTTCCCTCCGGTGGAGATTTGTGGGGCAGCTACATGGTCGTTGCACACCTTTGTGCGCCATTATTGTTTGGGCGTGCAGGAGGATGCACTGATTTTACAGTCCGGCATCACGGGTCTCCCCCCCCCCCCCGCCCCTTTCATGAATATTGCTCTGATATGTCCCAGGAGTCTGAACTGGACTAGAGGGATGATTTAGAAGGTGAAATTAGACCTTAACTGCTAATTTTCTTTCATTGAGTCCCTCCAGTCCAGGCCAGATCCTGCCCTTAAAGAGTTTATGGGCGAGACTTGCCTGGGGAGAGTTTTTTTTTCGTGTAATGCCCAGTGGCCCTATTGGGCATGAGTCAATACTGGGCAAATGGTTATCCTGGTAGGGGGTCTAGATGTGTAGCAGACTGTCCTTTGGGAGGAGCATACATAATTGGAGTTAGGTTTTTTTCTGTTCTGCTTTACCATATGATACTGTCTTATGAGGGGGTGGTCCCTCTCTCTTATACTGTGACATTACAAAAGTCAGCAGGCTCAGTCTCTATCTGCTGGAACTGGGACACTATCCAGGAGTCTGGACTGGGCTGGAGGGACTCGAGGAAGGAAAATTAGCAGGTAAGGTCTAATTTCACCTTCCATCAGAAAAGGAAGTGACATCGGAACTCTGAATGGCGGCTTAAACAGAGCTGCTCCTCCTCCCTACGTTTACTGCAGTAGTTACATGATTATTAGAGAATTATGAGAAGCCCTGAATGTATTTTTGAACACTAAATATATTTTTAAGCTATGTGTGTGTGTTATATTTTTGAATTTGTGTAAACTGCTTAGGATTATAGATATTATTTATTGATATTATTAGACTTTGTATATTAATATAATATACCTCCTTTGCTGTTAATTCCAGGTGGACCAGAACACAGAGTGCTGCATAAGATTAAAATCGGACCAAAAAAAGGATGACTGAGGCCACTGCAGCTGGTGAACATCAAGGCTACTTGACAGGCATCCCAAGAGTAGGAGAGGAGAGTAGAACAGGAGAAGCCTGGGTACTTCGTTGGGACATTAAAAAAAAATGCTGTGGTCCCTCATTAGCATAAGAAATGCCATTCTAGGTCAGACCAAGGTCCATCAAGCCCAGTATCCTGTTTCCAACATTGGTCAAACCAGATCACAAGTACCTAACAGGTTCCCAGAAAGGTACATAGATTCCACAATGCTTGTCCCGAGGTAAGCAGTGGATGTCCCGGGTCCTCTTTAATAAAGGTTTATGGGCCTTTCCTTCAGGAACTTGTCCAAACCCTTTTTTTAAACCCAGCTACACTAACAACTTTTACAACATCCTTCAGTAACGAATTCCAGAGTTTGATTATGCGTTGAGTGAAAAAATATTTTCTTATTAGTCTTAAAATCTATGTAAACAAATCTTGGAGGACAACTGTAATCTTCAAGACTCAGCTTGAGAGAGCGCACAGAATTCTGAAGTCTTCCCTGAACTATTTATTTATTTAACATTTTTTATATACCGCCTTTCAGATTCTCAAGGTGGTTTACATGGAACAGAACTTGTTTACATAAACATTTCATTAGAATTATGTACAAAGCTATTAACAATAAGCCCAGGAGCATAATAGTACAGTTCCTAAGATACTCTGACAAAGATTAGTGTTTCAGAAAACCAGCTGAAGAATCAGGACTCTGAGGTGTATCAGGATACTTCTGCGTTTACATGGACTAAGAGAGATGAAGCTGGTAGCAGAAGTACTGAACAAGTAGAACATGAAGTACAGAAAACACACCAATACTCTGTATTATAACCTGAAAGTATCCTGCAGTCTATCCACAACGACGGGAGGGATCCCGGCGCAAGATCTAAATTCATTGATTGTTAATGTTTCTGGCAAGGAAATACCGAGGGAGCAGTTACAAGTGTTGAGCAGGGGATTATCATTTGTTCCAACTTTGTAACATGATGCTTTTCAATTTAGGGTGGATTTAGAACAGTTCTTTAGAAAGCTACATTTGAAAATATTTTTTGGGACACAGATGGAAATGACTGCTCCAACCTTTCAGCATGACCGGGTTCCATTGCCCCTCAAATCGAATTGGTCCCTGCCGGGCCCTATTCCTTCGGCGCTGTTGCTCTATAGGGATTTAATCATCAAAGACATACAACAAATTGAAACATCTCAATGGGGATACCGACATCATCTAAGTCGCAATGAACGGCAGGTGATACAAGAACGCATCACACAAACATACTCAATAAGACCCTCAACAGGGCCAGGGAGCTTTTCGCACTCGTCAAATTGCTCACCAAGACTCAGCAGGACAACAATACCAGCGGTTCCATAACTGCCCAACGGCTAGCAGATCATTATGCCAACAAACTTAGTCCCACGGCACCTGCCCTCATCGCTCCAAACATGGACTCGGCTAACTCCCTTCAAAAATGCAACACCCAGGGAAAACCTGTCCAGGACAGAAAATGGTCAACCTTCCTGAGAGTGGATGTCCAGCAGATTAAAGACATCATTACCAGCCTAAAAACCACTACCTCCTCTTGACCCCTGTCCAGCCTCCTGGATCAAGGCAACCAAGCAAGACTTGGCACAGCACATCTCTCACATAGTGAACCTCTCACTACTGCAAGGACTCATGCCATCACTTCTCAAGAAGTCACTCATTCGACCTATTTTGAAAAACAAGGCACTCAACAAGGACAACCCAACCTCATACCGCCCAATCTCAAGCATATCCTTCCTTGCCAAGATTATTGAAAAGGTGGTTCAGCAGCAGCTACAGGACCACATCGACGACACAAACGCCCTTGATGTGCATCAATACGGGTTTCAGCAACATCACGGCGTAGAAACCTTCATGTTAGCCCTATTGGACAACCTACTCAAAGGCCTGGAATACAAGAGCAAGATGTATATGCTCATAATCATAGATATATCGGCAGCCTTCGACTCAGTGCATCACCCCACATTACTAGAGCGACTCGAGTCCATGGGCATTTCAGGAACCCCACTAAAATGGTTCTCCTCTTACATAACAAACAGAATGCAGCAGGTCCAGTTCAACAATGATAAAGCAACCCCCTTCCCGCAAACCCAAGGCATTCCACAAGGCTCTGCCCTCTCCTCCCTCCGATTCAACCTATACCTTCAACCTGTATGCAAGATTTTCCAGGACCATGACATCAACTACCATATCTACGCTGATGACCTAATGCTTTACACAC
The DNA here is from genome assembly GCA_033557465.1 of Ichthyophis bannanicus. Classification (NCBI taxonomy): domain Eukaryota; kingdom Metazoa; phylum Chordata; class Amphibia; order Gymnophiona; family Ichthyophiidae; genus Ichthyophis; species Ichthyophis bannanicus. The sequence continues at coordinate 408,953,579 of CM066036.1, read as the reverse complement.
AACTAGACGTAAATAGCCCAAACCTCAGCAACCTTGAAAAATGCTTACTCGAGCTTCAAATCTGGCTTCAATGCAATAATATGGCCATTAACCACAAGAAAACAGAAGCCATGTGTATCTCCAAAAAACCGGGATTCGTGCCCCCGGCAACGATCACCATGAACAATAACAATTACAACATCAAAACAGAGATAAAATACCTAGGAGTGATGCTGGACAGCAACCTAAATATGGACAAGCATCTTCGAATTACAAACCGGGCTATATTCCACAAATTAAGAGTCTTGCAGCCCCTACGTAGCATACTCGATCATGCCAACTTCAGATCTGTCGCGCAAGCCCTCATCATTCCACACCTGGACTATTGCAATGCCATACTGCAAGGCCTACCAAGAAAAACCATAAATATTCTGCAAATGGCTCAAAATGTTGCTGCCAGAATCATTATGCAAAAAAGGCTCTCTGACCACATTACACCAGTCCTAATTGAGCTACATTGGCTCCCCGCATTCAATACAAGTTATTAGTCACTACATTCAAACTCATCCAGAATGTAGCGCCCTCGCATCTCAATAGCCTACTATCCAATCTACCCAACAACAGAAGCAGAAGAACAACAAACCTAAATACCCTCTGTCTCCCGAAGTCCTTCAGAAAGGTTAATGCATGTACCAGTAACAGGGCCTTCTCATTTATAGCTCCAGCACTCTGGAACCGGTTGCCAAGTGAACTGCGTGCGATCTGTGATTTAAAAGACTTCAGAAAAAAACTTAAAACGCACCTCTTCCAATCACATTTCAATTTAACCGCATGAAAATCATTCAGGCATGTGTAAATTTGTTTATAATGATCCTATGTGAAGTCTTAACAGTCAGGCTTGTGTAAATATGTATATAAGTACCTTGTGTGAAGTCCTAACCTCAATCAATTGTAAATCTGTAACCCTTTTGATGTGTGCTACCCTCCTCCCTAATCGCATTGTACATACCCCTAATTACTGGCCGGTACAACCAACCTTACCTTGTATAGCAACTGCTGCTGATCACTGGAAGCAGCGGGATACAAATTGTACGCAAATAAAATAAAATAAATAAATTAAAAAAACCTCCGATCTCGGTCAGACATAGTGATCAGGAGAGACGATAAGGGAGGCGGCATAGTCATATGGAGCCGTGAACAGTATTGCAAGGAGGTTCAACACCAATTATCGGATCTTAAAGTTTATAGGATCTTGGAGACTAACCCTACAATTACCCTTCAAGAACAAATTAAACATATCACTACAGAAGCCTTAGAGGCTAAAATTATTACTAAAAAAGAGAGGCAGTATTTGAATTTACTGGATCCCAGTTTAGCTAAATTTTATTTGGTCCCTAAGATCCACAAAGATCTCAATAATCCCCCAGGGAGACCTATCATGTCCACCCGTAGTTCACTGTTAGAACCTCTGTCTGTCTTTTTGGATTCCTTTTTGAGACCATTATTAATTACGATCCCTTCGTACATAAAAGATACGACTCATTTTTTACAAATTTTGCAGGATAATATACAGTTAGCAATCGTTCCTAATTTAATTCTAGTAACTCTTGATGTAGTATCGTTATACACGGTCATCCCTCAACCGCAAGCACATTCGGTAGCTATGGCAGCACTTCAAGATCAAGGTGATCTCTCGGAACAGCAATTACAATTTTTATCAGAAGTGGCAACTCTAGTGTTATTTCAGAATTTCTTTGTTTTTGAAAATATTCTTTACCATCAAGTATCTGGTGTAGCGATGGGGGCGACATGCGGCCCCCTCTATCGCTAACCTATACATGCAGAATTTTGAGAGGGAATGGTTAAACTCCCCCTACAAACATAAGTTGCGCCTTTGGCGCAGATATATAGATGACATCTTCGTTTTATGGCAGGGCACAGAAGAAGAACTTCATCAGTTTCACAATTGGATTAATGAAGTGGACATGAACATTAAATTTACTTTGAACCACCATTTGGATCAAATCACTTTCTTGGATGTTTTGGTTATGAAAACCTCACGGGGATGGGACACTTCTGTGTTTAGGAAATCATCGGACAAAAATGCCTTTTTACATTACACGAGTGCACACCAACCACAGTTACGAGATAGTCTGCCAGTATCGCAATTTATTCGTTATAGGCGAAACTGCACTGATATCCAAGAGTTTAAAAGGCAATCGCAAATTTTGAAGTCCAACTTTTCTCAAAGAGGGTATCCCTCCACAGTAATTAATAAAGCCTATAAACGGGCTTTATTCACTAATAGAGATCTATTGTTACATCCTCCTGAAAAGACAAACTCTGATGGTGGGGATCCGCAGATAAATTTAATAACATCCTTTTCTCCATTTAGTTTTCAGCTTAAACGAAGCCTGAAGCGTCATTTGAACGTTTTGCATAGTATTAGAGGGTTGGAAGATCTTCGGGTACGTTGTGTCTGGAAACGTCAAAGGAATTTTAAAGAAATTTTGAGTCCTGCCGTTTTACGACCGTTACATCCCACCACTATGTTCCCTAAGACAGGCCATATGTTCCCTAAGACAGGCCACTTCAAATGTGGGGACTGCAATGTTTGCGCCATTACTCAAGAATTATCTGATTTCAGCCACAGAGGCACAAGATATGAGCTTAAGTTTTACTACATGCACCTCCACTCATGTAGTGTATTGTATACGCTGTCCATGTAACTTACTGTACGTGGGAAAAACTAACCGACAGTTTAAAACACGCATGAATGAACATAAGAGCAAATTAAAGTGCTGTAGGCATGAAGCGCCCATTGTAGAACACTGTCTGGAGTTTCATCACGCTTATACAGAATTACGTTGTTTCTGCATTGAGCAATTATTAGCCCCACGCCATGGAAGATCACAGGAAAAGGCTTTACTCTACAGCGAACAGCGATGGATTTATAATTTACACACTATGGCCCCTGAGGGGTTAAATGCACGAATAGAGTGGGAGGTCTGTTTCTAATTATATCAAGATTATGGAAGTCCCATCATTGGGATTCTATTTAATCTTGCCCGCATGCGCGGCGTTTTTCAGCCGTTGGTGAAAGCAAGCTTCTGGGGAGCTGTACTGATTATGACATGGGTACAAGTTTATCTGCCTTCTTTATAGTTCCTCTGTTATAACATCAAAAGTTTTCCATTGAACATTGTTAATGAAAGTATGCATCTAACAGACATTTTTCTTCGTAGTGCTTATGAATTTCCCCTGATGAAACCGTATAGGTGAAACGCATTGTTTTAGCGCGCTTCATAGCGTCGGGAAAGACATGCCAGAAGTCGGACGCCTCTAAGCTAAGCATTACTTTTTTATTAAAAACTTACATTTGGCTTATATTATAAAAAATGAATGGCTAGTGGCTTTATAGAGGGTCATTGATGTGTGAAGGACTACATCTCAATTTGACTATGCTTGAATAGTCATTGGTTGCCCGTTTCTTCTGAGACCTCTCTTGCCACTTTAGAAACTATTTTTTAAATACTATATAAAAACGGCAAGTCAGCCAAAGACTGCAGGATACTTTCAGGTTATAATACAGAGTATTGGTGTGTTTTCAGTAGTTCTGCTCTGGAATAAGAGACCAAGATTTATTATTGTGAACCACGAACATGAAGTACAAACAAATATTTCTTTTCAGTATCTGCTATAGACTGAGAGGGAAAGCTTCAAGGCCAGCTAACTGGGAGCGGTCCTGGACGGTGTTAAAAAAAAAAACCTGAATTTTAAACCACATGACCCCCCCCCTCCCCCGCACACTCCAGCCCCAGTGACTCAAAGCAAGTTTCACTAATGACAAAAGATTCCAGACAGAAGCAAGCAACTGAAGTAGAGCTCCCAGGATTAAAATGATTGAAAGCAAGGGGTAATTTTTGGGTTATCCAGTAAGGACTTTTCTCCAGGACCAAGCAGGAAGTCAGTCCTCACATATGGGTGTCATCGGCGCCGATGAAGCCCCAGCGGAGCATTTCCCCAGCTTTCTATGAAAGCCTTTGGGAATGCAGGCACGCATGCGCGGTTCCCTTCCCGCCTAAAGGTGCCATCTTACCTCAGTCTCTTTTTTTCCGTGAAGCCCACCGGACGTGTGTCCTGTTCTCCCAGTTAAAATTAGATTTTTTTGGCGATTTTCGCTATTTTTTTCTCCCGGTTTGACGCCGGTTCCCCTCCCGCCGGGTTCGGTACACTGGTATCGAGTCCGATTCTTCTTTTTCAGTTTTTGCCTTTCGTGGCTGGCGTTTGTGCCCTTTTTTTCCATTTTTCACTGGAAGGCCGGTCCTTTGACCTCGCGGGGACTCTTTTCCCCCGATGGCTTCCAGCGGTTTTAAAAAGTGTGATCGGTGTAAGAAACTGATGTCTCTCACCGACACACACGACTGCTGCCTTCGGTGCCTCGGCCCCGACCACAACCCTAAGTCGTGCGGGCCCTGTGGGAAGATGTCTTCCAAGGCACTCCGAAGTCGCCAACAGCAAAAAGAGAGGCTTTTCTCGGACTCAGCCTCCGGCCGGGCCCAGACCTCAGCCTCCGGCCGGGCCCAGACCTTGTCTGAGGCCTCGACATCTCGGGATTCCGATCCTGAGCGCCGTCGAAGCTCCTCGGACAGGGGGTCCCCCGACCGGGAACGCAAGAGGAAGAAGCGGCTTGCAAGGGCGACGGAGGAGGAGGTCCCTGGCTCCTCGAGGGCCAGGTCTAAGACCCCCGACCGTCGCCCTAGGCCCGTGGAACACGAGAAGCCTGCAAAAGTTCCTCACGTGGAGCCGGAGTCTGCTGGACACGTAAGCCCCGTAGTCCTCGAGGACTCTCCTCCCAGGGAGCCGACGTCGGGCCCGGCACCACCGGGGCCCGAGTCGGTGGCTGCTGCGTCTCCCGAGCTGAGTCTCAGGATGACAGCCTTGGAGAGCAGATTGTCTGTCTGCCTTCATGGAGCAGCAGCGGGCACTGATGGCCAGCCTGTCTGGTGCGTCTGCCCTGACCACCAGGACATCGACTTTGAAGTCGACCCCGGAGACCGAGCCGATACTCGAGTCCATCGTGGCTCGGAGTCAACCTCGGTCGCGGTCTCCCTCGACCTCCCGTTCGGGACCAAGGGCGTCGACGCCGGTGCCGAGGGCATCGGGGCAGGTGCTCCAGGGCCCTGCGGGGCCGGACCCTGACACCTCCTCGAACGAGTCAGCTTGGGAGACGGAGGACGAGGAGTCTCCTGATACCTTCAAGACTCGGTGCATCCCTTCAGACTCACCGCAGTCTGAGCCCCAGAGTAGGCCTCCACCGGAGGACACTCGGTTCTCGGAGTTCTTCCGGGATATGGCCGCTGCCTTGGCTATTCTGGTGGACCCCGAGGAGGAGCTGAGGAGCTCGAGGCCCTACAGTATGACTCTCCTCCGAAGGAGGCCTTTACTGTGCCGGTTCCTCCGATGCTGGAACGGCTCCTCTTCCGTATGTGGGAGGCACCGACCTCGGCGCCGGTTCTAAGCAAGCGAGTCGATTCGATCTATCGACTCCGGAAGAGCCCTGGTTTTCGAAAGGCACAGCTACCACACCATGCTATGGTTGTGGAATCGGCCATGCATCGTCTGAAGAGCCAGAAGATGCACTCCGCGGTGCCCCCTGGCAGGGAGGCCCGGAACCTCGATGGCGTCGGTAGAAAGTGCTTCCAGGGTTTGATGCTTGCTTGCAGTGTCCAGTCCTACCAGCTGTACATGGGCATGTACTTGCGCGATCTGGCCAAGGAATTGGCCGGGTTCTCTGCTGGTCTCTCCGGGGAACCCTTGCAGAGATTTAAGTCCTTGTCCTCGGGGATTCGGGACTGCTCGAAGTTCATGTCCCGCGCCGCCTACGATGGCTTCGAGGCTTCGGCCCAAGTTGCGGCAGCCGGCATCGCGGCTCGATGCCAGGCATGGCTGCAGTCATCGGACCTCGAGCCATGGGTTCAGGACAAGTTGGTCGATGTCCCTTGCTGAGGTGAAAACCTTTTTGGCAAGCCCATGACCGAGAAGGCCGCTCAGCTCAAAACTGAGCACCTCACACGGACAAGGCTGTCGAGGAAGACCTCTGCCCCTTCTCATAAAAAGAAGGGCTCGGATAAAAAGCCCTTTTACCCGAGGAAGGGCACTGCCTACAAACAGTACCCTCAATATCAGGCTGCCCAAGGGTCAGCAAGCCAAGGGCCAAGGTAATGGGCCCCGTAGGCAGAGGACCCCCAAGCCTCAGGCCCCTGCTACCACTCAGCAGGGTGGGGGGTTTTGACTCCTTGAGCGTAGCCTCTCCTCCACTGCTCTCCCAACCCTGCACAGGAGGTTGCCTCGCCCTCTTTGCCCACCATTGGCCCCTCATCACCGGGGACAGTTGGGTGCTGGAGATAGTCCACAAGGGCTATGCCCTCCATTTTCACCAACTGCTTCCACCATATTTTCCAGGGGAACCTCCAAGGCTTCCCCTGCATACAGACCACCTTTTACAAGAGCTTCATGGTCTGTTGGTGGACAGGGCGGTGGAGCCTGTGCCTCCCCACTTGCAAGGTCACGGTTTCTACTCCAGGTATTTCCTGGTGCCCAAAAGAACCGGGGGCCTTCGACCCATTCTGGACCTCAGGAACCTCAACAAGTTCCTGGTGAAGGAGAAGTTCAAGATGCTTACTCTTGGAACACTTCTGCCCTACCTCCAGCAGGGAGATTGGCTATGCTCCTTATATCTAAAGGATGCGTACGCTCACATCCTCATTCATCCAGACCACAGAAAGTACCTCAGGTTCATTGTGGGAGGAAACCATTATCAGTACAGAGTGCTGCCTTTCGGCCTCACCTCCGCCCCCAGAGTCTTTACAAAGTGCCTAGCAGTGGTGGCGGCCTACTTGAGAAATCAGGGAATCTTTGTCTTCCCCTATCTGGACGACTGGCTCATCAGGGGTCAGACGTGCCAGGAGGCCAAACAAGCCACCCTCAGGACTATTGCTCTTCTTTCTACAAAGTCTGGGGTTTGTCATAAACTTCGCAAAGTCCACTTTGCTCCCTTCCCAGAACTTGGAGTTCATAGGGGCAAGGCTGGACTCTCTGCTGGCAAAGGCTTTCTTGCCAGTAGACAGGGCCCAAAGGTTGATGGCCTTGGCAAATCAGTTTCTCAGTAGGTCCCTGGTCTCCTCCAGACTCTGCCTGAGACTTCTAGGCCACATGGCTTCAACAGTACATGTGACCCCCAATGCCAGGCTCCATATGAGACCTGCACAGTGGTGCCTTCGGTCTCAGTGGTCACAGGCCGCCGGCAGCCTCAAAGACAGGATAAGGGTGTCCAGACAATTTCTGAACTCCCTCAACTGGTGGCTGCACCCACCCAATCTTCTGAAGGGAGTGCCTTTTCAAATTCCAGGGTACACAGTAGTGCTGACCACGGACACCTCCCTGCAAGGCTGGGGAGCTCATTGTCTGGGCAAGTGCACCCAGGGCCTGTGGTCTCCCTGGGAAGCTGCACAGCAGATCAATCTACTCGAACTCCGAGCTATTCGGTTAGCACTCAAAGCTTTCACTCCTACCCTGGCTCACCAGTCTGTCCTGATTCAGACAGACAACCAAGTTGCCATGTTTTATGTGAACAAACAGCGCGGCACTGGGTCCAGGATCCTTTGTCGGGAAGCTCAGGACCTTTTGTTCTTTTGCCCTCAAGCACAACATGCTCCTCAGGGCTGTGTACCTTCCAGGCCAGGACAACTACCTGGCAGACAGATTAAGCAGAATACTGCAGCCCCACGAGTGGCAGCTGCATCCTTCAGTAGCTCAGAACATCTTCCTGAAATGGGGTCTCCCTTTGATGGATCTCTTTGCCAGCCCCATGAACAAGCAGCTGCCAAAGTTCTGCTCCAGGCAACCGCATCCTCTGCGGATAGCAGCGGATTCTTTTCTGATATCCTGGTCTCAGGGCCTCCTGTATGCGTTTCCTCCCACGCCCTTGGTGGCCCGAACTCTCTTCAAGATTCTTCAGGACAAGGCCTCGGTCCTGCTGGTGGCTCCCCGGTGGCCGAGACAGCCTTGGTTTCCTCTTCTGCTTCAACTGGCGGTGGATCCTCCACTACCTCTGGGGTTGCAACCCGACCTTCTCTCACAGGAGCAGTGTTCCCTTCTGCACCCCAGTCTCAAAGCTCTCAATTTGATGGCCTGGAGGCTGCAAGGGTAGTCTTGGCTCCCTGGGGCCTGCCTCAGGATGTTAAGGAGGTTGTCCTAGCCTCTAGGAAACAGTCCACTAGAAAGACCTATGCTCTCAAATGGAAAAGGTTTTCTGTGTGGTGTCAGCTACGTACAGTTGATCCTTTCTCCTGTACTGTGCCAGTAGCCCTTCAATACTTACTACTGCACTTGTCAAATCAAGGCCTTAAATCCAATTCTGTTCGGGTCCACCTCTCAGCTCTAGCAGCTCACCACTCTTTGGTGGAGGGCCATTCTCTGTCTGGTCACCCCTTGGTGTCCCGCTTTCTTAGGGGCTTGCTTTTGCTCAAGCCTCCCATCCGTCCTCCTGCCCCTGAGTGGGAGCTGAATGTGGTCTTGCAGCAGCTGACTCGCCCACCCTTTGAGCCAATGGCTACTTGCCCTCTATGCTTCCTGTCCTGGAAGACACTCTTCTTGGTAGCCCTTACCTCGGCTAGGCGAGTGAGTGAGCTTCAGGCCCTGGTCTGTGATAGGCCTTACACTCGCTTTTATAGGAACAGGGTAGTCCTTAGGATTCATCCAAAGTTCCTCCCAAAGGTTGTCTCCTCTTTCCACTTCAACCAGGAGGTGGTTCTTCCAACATTCTTCCCTAGGCCTCATGCAAGCCAGGCTGAAGCAGTCCTGCATACCCTGGATTGTAGGAGGGCCTTATCCTTCTACCTTGACCGTACGCAGGGGCATAGAAGGGCTACTCAGCTCTTTGTCTCCTTTGACCCCAATAAGTTGGGGTTGGCTGTGTCCAAGCGTACCTTGTCCATCTGGGTGGCTGACTGTATCACCTGGGCTTATAAGGCGGCTGACCTTCCTTTGCAGGGTCGGGTTACGGCCCACCGAGTCAGGGCAATGGCTGCCTCAGTGGCTCATCTCCGCTCTGTGCCCTTGGTAGACATCTGCAGGGCTGCAACTTTGTCTTCAAGCCAGACTTTTGCGGCCCATTCCTGCCTGGAGAGGGAGTCCCGTAGGGACAGTGCTTTTGGCCAAGCTGTACTCCGGAATCTCTTTGAGGTTTAGGCAACTCCTGCCCTCTGTTGGGCTACCGGTGGAGGTTGTGTCCTTGAAATGCCTTTCTTTGCTGCTGAGACTAGAGGGAGTTCTCTTGTTCAGCCTGGGTTCCTCGGTAGCCCAGAGCTAGGGAGTCACCCATATGTGAGGACTGACTTCCTGCTTGGCCCTGTTCTTAGCTATGTCATTTGACTGAGGTAAGATGGCACCTTTTAGGCGGGAAGGGAACTGCGCATGCGTGCCTGCATTCCCAAAGGCTTTCATAGAAAGCTGGGGAAATGCTCCGCTGGGGCTTCATCGGCGCCGATGACACCCATATGTGAGGACTGATTCCTGCTGCTCCTGGAGAACACCTGTTACAGGTGAGTAACTACTCTTTCCAGATCTTGCATGCGCAACCCAGGAAAAAAGGAAATTTTCTGGTCATGAGGCAAGAGACCCTAGTTTTAACTGCTGCCTTTGTATTCGTGTGTCTCCTGTAAATGGTTAAGTGTGTTTTTGTGGGTTTTTTAATGTTAAGTATGTTTGTTTTTGTTCAAACAAGTAAGATCTTTCCTCATCGTTCCTCCAGTCCATTCCAGTATGTGTGGACTATCTCCCTCCATCAGCAGCTGGAGACTGAGCATGTCAGATTTCTGGTGTCACAGTAGAAGAGCTCCCTCTTTAAGCTCCAGAAACCAGTATCTTGGTCCTCAGCAGGTGGATTGGAGCTTCATGTGGCTTGACTCCACTGAAAGGATTTTGGCCTTTGATTTGAACAAAAAAAAAAAAACAGGCCAGATCCCAAAAGAGTATTAGGCTGACAAGCCTCTTTGTTTTGGGGCTGGGAAGTGCTATGTACAGAGCTATTTACTGGTGAGGCTTGGCAGGTGGCAGGGCCTGCCTTTTTGGGCACCAGGACCCTTGGGTGGGTTAGATGCAGCCCAGGGGTCAACACCTGGTGGTCCGGGTTTCCCCCCCCCCCCAGCCGGACAGTCCAGCATTCTGGTGTTAACATTTATCTGGCTTTCCTCTTCTGTTAACATCTTTTACTATTTTGAAGACTCTTTTTTAAAATCAAAGAAGGTGGAAGTTTGATCTGAGATGAAAGTGTGCTGACAGGCTTTCAGTGGCAGCGAACTTTACTGGCTTTATCCAGATACACTATGGGTTTCCTGTCACTTCGGGGGGGCTCCATGGTTGGTGTGTGGTGGTTTTCTCGTGTGTCTTCCTCAACAGGCCATCTGATTTCTGGCCACGAATTTCTGTATGTTGCTGGCTCCCTCCTGTGCTGCATGTGGGGGGGAGCTGTGGTTTAGCGAGTGAAGGCATTTGCAGGCTGTGCCTGCGGCAGGGAAGGTCCATGGAGGGGTTTACGGTCACCAGCAGGATAGAATCTTAATTGGGGCTTTCAGGACTGGAGGCCTCCCTCAATGCGCAGCCTGCAGTTTTGGTGGGAATGTAGCCATTTCATCTACAGCAACCATTTTAACCGCGAGCAAAAAGACATAGCACGAGCAACATTTTTTAGTTCAGCACCAAGCATAGTGGAAGCAGCTAATTCTAACCTGCATAACATTGGTTTTTCTCCCTATTTATTTATTTATTTTTGGTTGTGCACAAAATTTATTGTTTAAAGCAAAGGTTGAGGAACACTGTGGATATTCCAGTTCTTTCCCTTCCTTCAGTGGATCAACTGACACTGCAGGAGGGGCACCCTGAAGTCAGGAAAAACTCAGTGCAAGAAAAATCAGTTTAATTCCTGGATGGTCCAGACTTCTCATTCACAAAACTTGGATGATCCTCTGGAAGGCTCATCTGACCTATGGGGGGAGATGGCTGAATCTGAATTGGAGGTGCATGAGACCCCTTAGGGAAAAGACTCAAATGTCATTCGTGTTTTTCACCATGAGGAGCGGCTGCCTTTGATTGGTAACTTGCTGACGGTGCTCAACATTATTCCGGCTCCGCTGATGGCAGAGGAACCCTTGGAGTATCCCCTGTTACAAAGGTTCCAGCGTTCACAAGCCTCTTATCCTGTCCACAGTCATCAAGAAAATGAGGTGGCATGGAAGGTTCCTGAAGCCAGCTTGAAGGGGGTTGAGCCATGAGCTGGCTGTACCCTATCCCTCAGGAGGAAAAAAAGCTCCTTAAAATGGCAAAGGCGGATGCCCTAGTCTTGGCTGTAACCAAAAAGACCACAATTCCTGTGGAAGGCAGAGCAACATTGAGGGACATACAGGACTGTAAGCTGGAAACCTTTTTAAAGCAAGCATTTAACCCTAGCATGCTGACCCTTCAAGCCTCCATCTGTGGAGCTTATGATACCAGAGCCTCCATCCGCTGGATGCAAAGCTTGTCAGCAGTTGATTTGGATTCTCAGCTAGCAGGGCCAGAGGTGGCTAAATTGGAGTCTGTCTTGGCTTATCTGGCAACAAACTGGTCGGTGGATGTTTCTTTAAAGAGTAGGCGCGGCAAGCTTCTCTTTAAAGGCAGATTGCTTTTTGGGGAAGCGCTGGACAAACGTTTAAGGATCTGGGTGACTCTAAGGGAGCCAGGTTGCCAGAAGATTGTTCCAAGGAGCTGAAGAAAGGCAATGTTCCCAGAGGACAGTCTCGAAACTATAGGAATCTTTCACTCTGCATATTTTGTTCCCTTCCAGTGAGGCCACTATTCTCCCAAAGATCAGCCCTTTTGAGACTACAGAGTATCAAATAGGGGCTGCTACTTCTCCCCTTCGGCTCATCCCAAGAAGTCCCAGTGGGGCAAGGCAGTAATTGCGCCTGGGCTGCAATTACTACCGACCAGTGGGTCCTTGAGGTCATCCAGGATGGGTATGCGCTGGAGTTTGCACTCCCCCTCTCTGAGGCTTTTGTGCAGTTGCCCTGCAAAGCACCTTCAAAGCTTCAAGCTGTGCAGGACACATTACAACACTTGCTGAACCTCGAGGCTGTAGCCAGTCAGGCACAACCAGCGTGGCTTAGGTCGATACTCCATCTACTTTGTGGTTCCCAAAAAGAACGGTGCCTTCTGTCCCATCTTGAACCTCAAGTATGTAAACTGTCCTGTGGGTTCCACATGGACACCCTACACTTGGTTATTGTGGCAGTCTGGAAAGGGGAGTTCGTTTCAGCGTTGGATCTCACAGAAGCATACCTTCACATTCCAATTTGCCCAGACCATCAGCAGTATCTGAGGTTTGCCGTGCCAATGGGACATTTATCAATTTCAAGCATTGCTGTTTGGTTTGGCTACAGCCTCTTGGACCTTTACCAAAATCATGATGGTGGCAGCCGCCCTGAGATAAGAGGACGTCCTGGTGCACTCTTATCTAGACGATTGGCTGATGAGGGTGAAATTGTAAACTGAGAGTGTGATCGCTACCCGCGGGTAGTGGATTTTCTCTAGAGCCTAGGTTAGGTGGTCAGCTTGGCTAAGAGCAAGCTCGACCTGGCCCAAGTTCTCATGTATCTGGGAGCCCAATTCGATACCAAGGCTGGGTTTGTCTTTCTGCCAGTCGAGAGGGCGCAGAAGATTCAATCCCAAGTACTGAATTTCCTCAGCATAGGGGTGCCCTCGCTGTGGTGCTATCTTTAGCTCCTGGGCTCCATGGCGGCAGCTTTGGACTTTGTGTCTTGGGCATGGGCACGGGCACACATGAGGTCACTACAATGCATGCTGTTCTCTCATTGGTCCCTGCAGCACCATCTGCTGTCAATGAAGTTGGTCTATCCACTTCACACAAGAGCCAGTCTTTCTTGGTGGCTGCAACCGGAGCACCTGGCAGCAGGAATGCCACTAGAGCCACCAAACTGGAGTCTGGTGACCACAGATGCTAGCCTCATGGGATGGGGAGTGCATTGCGAGACAAGTGACACAGGAGCTCTGGACTGCAAAAGAGGGCCCTTGGGCCATCAATTGGCTGGAGATGAGAGCGGTCTTTCTCGCTCTTCAGTTCTGCCATCATTTGATTCACTGGCGGGCAGTTTGATGTATGTCATTGTCTGAGCAGACTCAAGTCATCAGAGAGGCACAGGCAGTACAATGTTGGTGGAAGAGATTCACCCCCTTCTGCTCTGGGTGGAAGAGAATCTCAAGGCGCTCTCGATGGCTCACATGGCAGACAAAGAAAGCCTTCAAATGGACTATCTCAGTCATCACTGGTTGGACCTGGGAGAATGGGAGCTAAATGTGGCAGTGTTTCGCAATATCGCCTGGTGGTGGGGCATGCCTATCATGGACCTAATGGTCTCCAGTATCCAAAACCAAGGCGAGCCGGTTCATCAGCTGGCGCTGGGAGCACATGTCCAAAGGGCCCATAGAGGATCTGCTATATGTGTTTCCTCCATGGCCCCTTATAGGGTTGCTTCAACATATAGAAGACCACCCCAGTCAAGTGATTCTGATTGCTCCAGACTGGCCTCGCAGACCATGGTATGCCGATCTTCTCTGACTGTTAATAGTGAGTCCGTGGCGTCTCCTGAACAGGATCAACCTGCTTTTGCAGGGGCTAATTCTGATGCCACAGGATTTTTCAGATCCCCCAGAAGGCAGCATCAAATATATCAAAAGATTTTCAAATCAACGATTTTTTGGAACAGGAATCAGCAAGGAAGAAACCCTATTGGAAGGATGCCTCCTCCACATTGATAGTTTTGGGGCAGAGGGAGAGGCAGATGTTCGGAGACTTATCAACAAATATCATTAGAGACTCAAGATATCCCTATTTTTAACCTTTTTCTGAAGTTCAGCTTTCACAATTTGAATGTGGTTTATTAAAGAAAGGATTGTCTCTTGTTCCTTCTGCTCCCTATGATGACTTTCAGACTAGGATAGATCTTCACAGATTTAGTAGAAAACTACAAATTACAAACTTATCCTTTTGACAAGCCAAGGGTAGTCTCTGACCCATCAATTATTAGGGATAAGTCACATCGGGTAACCCCGGGGCCTGTGGACCCCATTATAAGACATTTTTGAAATGTGTCTTACGTGATGTTGAAACTTTGTCAAACCAAAGATCTTGTTTTCTTTCCAATCTTAAACAGGAGGGAAAGACAGGCTATCCGATCTCTCTCCGTTCATAAGGATTTGGTTATCAAACCTGCCAACAAAGGTGGTGGTGGTGGTGGTGTCGTCATGGATCAGAAATATTATGTGGGAGAAGTTACTAGACAATTGCATAATGCCTGTGTCTACCTTTCACTTATATCTGATCCTACAGCGACTATCCAAGCTGACATTAATAACCTTCTATCCCTTAGTTTCAATGCCGTTACATTACCTCACGGGAATGCCCTTTTTACAAGTCACCCACCCTAGAACACCTATGATCTATATCCTACCTAAAGTGCATAAATCTGACTGTGCCTCCAGGTAGGCCAATTGTGTCTGGGAAAGGTTCCATTTTGGAACCCTTGTCAAAATTTATTGATATTTTTCTCTGCCTCTTTATTCCTTTGATCCCGACCTATATGCGAGATTCAGCGGATATTATCAGCTTCTTAGACACTTTCGATGGAGATACATCAAATGTCGTTCTTGTTATCTTAGATATAGAATCTTTATAAACAAACATTCCTCAGGATGCGGCAATAGAAGTTGTGCACAAATACCTTAATTTGTGCACAGGTCCTATCAGAGTGCCGACTGAGTTTCTAGTTGAGCTGGCAAGAAAAGCTTTGCTATGTAACTATTTTGTCTTTGGGATTGCTTCTGTCAACAGATTAAGAATACGGCAATGGAGGCGGCTATGCCCCCCGGCATAGCTAATTTATATGTAGCAGAGAGTGATTTTCTTCATCTTTCTTCCTCTCCCTTTGCAGATAATGTTATTACATGGAAACGCTACATTGATGATATTTTCATTTTATGGAGAGTAGATGTGTCAAGTTTTCTCAGTTTATTGAATGGTTGAACATTTGTGACTAATCTTAAATTTCAAATGAAATTTAATGAGGCCCAGATACCTTTTCTTGATATTCTTATGAAATCTCCCTATAGTTTTTGTACAACTATCTATAGAACACCGACCGATAGGAATAAGCTGCTGTGAAATGACAGCTTTCGTAATAACTGTGAAATTGGAAGATTTTTCTTGAGACTGCTTTTACAGCTTCGTAGGCTCTGCAGCAATTTAAATTCGATCTGCAATCAAAAGATATGGCTTCACGGTTCAGGGAACATGGATACCCTGTTCTGTATTAAGGGCTTTCATAGGGCTCGTATATCGGACAGGCAAGAATGGTTAAAGGTGAAAAGTAAAAAGGTTCATGATGATTGCATCTGCACCCAGTGTCTTTCAAGTTTGTCTGCAAATAGAGCCAAGATCATGTGGCGACATTGGCATATCCTTCAGACATTACCATGCTTTCAGAATCAAAGATTGACAATTGCCTATGTTAGAGGGAAGAATCTCAGGGGCAAGTTGCTTTCTGCTTACCTACTGAACCCCTTGATCTTAGTCGGGCCACAAGAAATGTGGAAAGTGTTCAGTTTGTCCGAATGGAGTTAGCCCTTGATATTTTCATACATTCAAAAACGGGCAAACGATATAAACTACATCATACCTCTGAATACAATTCTCAGTTTGTCATCTACGTTGTTTTCTGTCCCTGTGGGATGCTGTACATCGGAAAAGTAGAAGAACGGTTAAGGTTTGCATACAAGAACTTTTGAGCTGTCTGAAACACAAGGTTGTCAAGGCTCCTCTCCATGACCACTGGTACAATATGGACATAGAGTAAGGGATTGTCCTTTTTTGTGCTGACGACTATTCATCCGTACCACAGGGAGGAGATATTGATACTATATTTTTGCGAGAACAATGCTAAATTTTTGAGCTGGCGACAGTACATCCTGATGGCCTGAATAAAGAGATTGAATATCAAGTTTTATTCTGTCCATTTTTGAACTGCAGGTTATTCGTCCGCCACTATAGGGAGGAAGTAAAGATACATTACTGCAAGAAAAATAGCGCTTGATTTTTGGATTGGCAACAGTAACATCAGAAGGTTTTTTTAGGTCTTTTTTGAGTCCTTTATTCCTTCCCTCCCTTTCTCCCTCTTTCCTCTTTCCCCTTCCCTCTTCTCCCTCCCATCTCCCTTTCTTCCTTCTCCTTCCCCCTTACCATACCCCCCTCTTCTCCCTTCTATTCTTTTCCCTCCCCCCTTTCCCTTTTCCTACCTCCCTTCTGGATCTTGTTTTATACGTCTTTTGATTTTGGTACTTTTCTAGAAGTGTTCTATTTTATTTTAAGGGGGTTCCTTTGGGGTATTATGTCTTTTTTAGGATAACAATATATGAGTAGTATTACTCAGATGTACTTTTATATTTTTGTTTGTCTCTATATTGGTTTATTTTGGTAGTATCTTCTAAATAAAATGCTTGTTAGAGCTTTGCACATGTAGACAGTAGTATCCTTTGAATAAGATGCCTTTCACAGTTTTGTTCATATGAGCAAGTGCATCCATGTTATCGGTTTCACTCTGGTGTAAGGCTCCCTGATATTTATTTTTTGTTGTTTCTTATTTAGATGTGTATTCTATTCTATTTAAGAAGGTGGGATTTGCACTCTGAGCTTTTCAACGCAACAGAAATTGCTACACAGTGATAGTGTTTTTTCATGTAACTAATGATTGCTCCTAAAAAGAGTGGAATAGTCGTATAAAGGGATGGTTCTTCTCCTTTTTCTTTTTAATCCATAAGTAGTTTTAACAATGGAAATTTTTGGGGTAGCTCCCTTTTATTTAGGTTTGTCTGTTTTTTGTGTAATGAGCACGGCTCAGTTATTGTCATTTTTAAAGGGACAGTGGATTTGTTTGACATAACATTTTCTAGTACTGTGTCTAGATTTATTTATCTTTGGTTCTTCTAGGAGCACTCACTTGCTAATCTACGTATGAATTAGTGCACAGGTCTTAAGCGAGGTCATGTGCTCACTTGCTAATTTACATATGCATTAGTGCAAAGTCTTAAGGGAGGTCATGTGCTCTAATTTTTTTACTTTCATTTTCTCAGTAGATGCCGAAGGTAAAAGCCAATCTTTGCTAGTTCTGGAGCTTTATTGTGCTAGGATTTTTGTACAGCTGTAACAATCTTTATTTTATTCTCCGGGAACAAGCAGGAAGTCATTCCTCACATATGGGTGACGTCGGCGCCGATGGAGCCCTCGTGCAGAGCAAATCCCCAGCTTTCAAAGAAAGCCTTTGGGAATTGCATTGCGCATGCACGGTCCCCTTCCCGCCCAAGGGTGCCATCTTGCTCAGTCTTCTTTTTTCCATGGAGCCCTCGGGACGTTGTCCCACTGTCCCCATGGAAAAAGTTGAAAAATTCAGTTTGATTTCTTTCCTTTTGTCGACACCGGTTCCTCTTCCCGCCTGCGGCTCGATACAGCAGTATCGGGTCCGGTTTGATTTTTTGTTTTTTGTCCTTCGTGACTGGCGTTTTGCACCCTTTTTCCTTTTCACTGGGAGCCCAGGTCTTTGACCTCGCAGGGGCCCTTTTTCCCCCCATGGCTGCCCGCGGGCTCAAGAAGTGCGATCGATGCGTCAAACTAATGTCCCTCACCGATACGCACAACTGCTGTCTCCGGTGCCTCGGGCCCGACCACGACCCAATGGTCTGCGGTCTGTGTAGGAAGATGTCCTCTAAGGCCCTGAAGAGCCGCCAGCAACAGCATGATAAGATTTTTTCTGAATCTGTTCCTCCGCAGGCCTGGACCTCGTCTGAGGCCTCCACATCTCGGGGGGAGCACTCTGAGCCTGAGCTGCTTAGAGGTTCCTCAGAGAGGGGGTCCCCCTTGAGGGAGCACAGGAGAAAGAAAAAAACCCCAGAAGGCGGTGTTGTTGGATGGCTCTGAACGGCCTCGAGCGCCAGCCAGGATCTTCAGAGGCGGAGTGCCCAGCAAAGATGCCTCAACATGATGCGGATCAGCCAAGGCAGGTAACTACGGTCCTCTATTTATTTATTTATTTATTTATTTCAACTTCTTATATACCGCACTCTTTGACATCAGCGCGGTTTACAAATAACAGAAAGGAACCAGAACAACAGGCTGTTTGGTATTACATATAACAGGAGTATCAACTTGGATAACATGGGAGAACTATTTACATGGAGTATATAATCTATTAGCTAGATAGCATTAAGGACGCCTCTCATTAAGGACGCCTCTCCGGGGGAACTGGCGTCGGGCCCAAGGCTCAGTTGACGCGCAGAGGGAAGGAAGACGCCGACACATGCGCATATGAAGAAAAAGAGAGGAAGTGGGCGGGGCCAATCATGGGCGGGATTAAAAACAAAAAGGATAAGCCGTGCTGTGTAAATCCTGGCATAAAAGTTATGTCAACATAAGCAACGTGGAATGTATAAAGTATTAAACGCAAAACAAATATTTTTAAAAAATGCGCATGTGTCGGCGTCTTCCTTCCCTCTGCGCGTCAACTGAGCCTTGACGGCAGTCTTCTGAGGTATGTTTACTCTCTTGTCTTTTATTAGTTTTTTGCCTGGATGCTCGGTTTTATTTTGAAATTTTATATATTTCTGTTTGTAGGTTTCTTCATCCATTATTTTGTGCACACAGCACTTTACCGAAGTTCTCCTCCACACACACGCCCCCTCTTTGTTGCTTTTCTTTGCAAATATACAATTCCTGATGTCCACGGCAAGCCGCATGCAATAGATTTTTGATTCGAGGGGTTTAAGTTGCTGTGCTACTACACTGGGATAGCCATACCATTTTAACACTTGGTTTTAACATGGGGTCATTTTAATTTTACTATAACTTTTTTCTGAAATATGTCTGTTAAGATCCTTGTAAGAAGCATCGTTTTGCAACGTGGTTTCTGCTCCCTTGATATGCGATGGCCAGTTAAACTGCATTACCCTAGAGTGGTTTGATCACCCTCTTTGTTTTTATTGTCTCCATGGACTTACTCCGTATCGTTTTTTAGTACTTTCTCCTCCTCTCCCCTCCCCTTCCCCCTCCCCCCCTTCCCCCTTTATAGCTATTTCATGACTGTGCTAGATGTGTTGATAATTTAATTGCTTGCGTATCCTGTCCTTTTCCTCCTCTCTCTACTTTTCTTGGTTTGTTAATTTGATCTAATTGAGTATGCAATGTTTTGATGTATGGTTTTATCTATTCTATTATATTTTTGTGAATAATTTTTATGTTTTTTTAGCATTAGCATATATTTTAAGTGTCTGCACAAACAGTGTGAAGTGCAATTTGGTTTATACATCACAGCAGAGGTTAGTATTTCAGTTTTGCTTCAAGCACATTCTCATCAGGTCCCGAGCACTACTGTTCCTCCCTTGTTAAATTTGTTAATTATGTAAATGTATGATGTGTTATTTTTTTATTTTTTAACTCTGTTTTTATGTTTCAGTTTTATTTAACACATATTTATTGTTTCAACAATTGTGTTTTAATAACATGGTTTTAATCTTGGCTTGTTGTTTCCTTACCATTTTTGATGTTTTATATGTTTGTTTTTAGTTTGTTTGGCTGGCTAGCCCCTGACGAAGGGTACGAAACACGGCCTGTGTCGGGCGGCCGTTGGTTTAATAAAGGACTCTGTCTTTCCTTGTTGTTCACGCCTGTGACTGTTTCTTTGTGTTCAGCGTGAGTTGTGCTGCTTTGGTGTTGCACCCCTCTCCACATAGGGGACAGGCAGTACACAGGAGGCAGGCTGGCCCTGTATGCCCACAGGTAGGTAGCAGTTGCCACCGATGTCTGTCTGGGTCTTGCAGATAGTCCAGGAGGGCTATTTACTGCATCTGACCCAGGTACCCACCCTCTTACTTCCCAGGAGAGCCCCTCAGGTCTCCCCTTCACCAGGACCTTCTTCTGAAGGAGTTGGTGGGTCTGCTCCAGGATCAGGCGGTAGAAATGGTGCCCCACCACCTGCAGGGCAGGGACTTCTACTCCAGGTACTTTCTGATACCAAAAAGGACAGGAGGCCTCAGACCAATCCTCGACCTATGCAACTTAAACAAATTCCTGGTGAGGGAGAAGTTCAAGATGCTCTCCCTTGGAATATTGCTGCCTTACCTCCACCAGGGTGATTGGCTATGCTCCTTAGACCTAAAAGATGCATATACACACATCCTAATACACCCAGACCACAGGCAGTATCTATGCTTTCTGGTGGGGGGTCAGCACTACCAGTACAGTGTGCTCCCTTTTGGCCTGGCCTCAGCCCCCAGGGTGTTTACAAAATGCCTGGCCGTGGTGGCCACTTTTCTCGGACTCCAAGGGATTTTTATCTTCCCCTACCTAGACGACTGGCTCATCAGAACCACTTCAGCCAGCGAGGCCCACCAGGCCACATCTCGCACCATTCAAGTGCTGCAGCATCTGGGGTTTGTAGTCAATTACCCCAAATCCAGCCTGACTCCAACTCAACAGCTAGAGTTCATTGGGGCCAGACTCGACACTCATCAGGCAAAGGCCTACCTGCCTGCAGACAGGGCACGCAGGCTTCTGGCTCTGGCACATCAGGTGAGTTGCAGATCCAAGGTGTCAGTAAGGTATTTTCTGGGCCTTCTTGGGCACATGGCTTCTACGGTTCATGTAACACCAGATGCTCGCCTCCACATGTGAGAACCGCTCAATGGTGCCTCAGAGACCAGTGGTCACAGGCCTCAGGTTGCCTCAGAGACAAGATCACAGTTTCCAGGTGACTGGTACAGTCCCTGGGCTGGTGGCGTCAGCCACTCCACTTGGAGGCAGGGATGCCTTTCCAGGCTCCTCTGCACACGAGGATTCTGACCACAGATGTGTCCCTGATGGACTGGGGGACCATTGCCAGGGGTTCTCTACCCAGGGAATGTGGTCCCCAGAAGAGAGGGCACAGCAGATCAACTTCTTAGAGCTCCGTGCCATCCTCCTGGCTTTGGGCGCTTTCTGGCAAGTCCTGGCTCACGAGCCTATTTTGATACAGACAGACATCCAGGTAGCCATGTTCTGTCAGGCATGTCCAACAGGTAGATCGCGGAGGGGTCAGAGGTAGATCGCCAGCCCCACTTGGCTGCATCTCTCCAGCAGCTCGCCTCGTCTCTAGGAGAGAGCTCGTGCCGGCAGGTCGTCTGCCGAGGGCTTGCTGCCGCTGCTGATCCTTTGCCTGTCTTTTCCCTGCCTGCGGGAATCTTGCCTGCGGGTGTATTGGGGGCGCTGCTTGTTTTCATGCCAATAGCTTGTGAGTACCCCAGGGGGCTGCCGCCCACGCCCTGCGATGAGATGCCACCTGGTGTCATGCCTGGTCTCCTGCCTCTCAGAATCACCCATTTCTGCCCCAGCCCCAACACCCCTTAGAAATGTGTTATATACCGGGTGATATCCATTCCCCCGGGCTTTACCCGAATACACTTACTGTATTAGTTGTGTTGTGTGCTGGTTGTTGGTCGCTTTTATAGTTCACTTTCATTAAACGTCTTCAGGCAGACACAACAAAGTTTATTTATTTTATTTATTTTTATTTATTTAGCATTTTTCTATACCGCGCTCTTCAACATCAGTGCGGTTCACAAATAACGTAAATGTCCAGTGTGGGGGGGGGGGGGCTACATTGGGCTTACAGTAGAACAGGGAATTTAAACTTGGTGAACAGCTAAAACTATATACATATTGGTACAAGAACTCAATATATCTATGCACAGTATTTACAGGTCGCCGAGATGTGTAGAAACAAGGTCAGTCAGGGGGGGTTACCGGGGGAGGGTGGGTTAAGGGATCAGAGAGGGTGAGTGGTGTGTCTACTCTGTGGGTGTTGGGCAGGGTTGAAATGTGGCTACGTGATGTCGTCTGAGTTGGCAAAGTGTCAAGAATTTGGTGATTTTTGGCAGGCTTTTCCAATTTTGTTCTAACTTGCCTATGCCTTGCCTTCGAATTGGTTCAAACCACTGTGACTTTTGCTTGCCTCTGTAATTTTATTTTGCCTAGCCTTTGCGTTGATTCTACACTGTGTGCAGAATTTATTAAATCACGTGTGGTGGTATTTGAACTTGTTTGGCGGTATTTGATTTTATCTGGTTTGCTGGACAGTTGTTTGAGTTTTTTTGATGACTGTTTGGTGGTATTTGATTATTGGTGCCAGTATGAATTTTTATTTTTGCGTTTAGAACTGCATGTGTGGTTTTGGCATCTCCAGTCCTTGTATTGCACATCATCCAGAGGTCTTCAGTTCCTGTTGATCTTTAATACTTTGGGAAGGTGACAGTTTTGGACCGGATTCAGCCAGTGTTTATACTAACTTAGCAGATTTGGACTTCTTACATCCAGCTACCCCAGTATAACGAAGATGAGTGTTCCAAAGAAGAGAGAAACCTTCCACTTTCATGATGAATGGAAAATGGGCTATTTCTTCATCATGGTGAAAGACAAGTGTTGTCTAATTTGTAATGCCCTAGTATCCTTGCCCAGAAAGGGTAATCTGGAACATCATTATAAGGCCCTGCATAGCAATAAGTTTGATGCTGATATTCCACCCAAAAGTGAAATTCGTAAACTGAAGCTCAAAAGAACTTAAATCGAAATTGGCTACTCAGCAACAGTTGATGGCGAAGCCAAGGTCACATTCGGTCAATGCAACCATAGCATCCTTCAAGGTCAGCAACCTGATCGCAAAGAAATGCAAACCTTTCACTGAAGGGGCATTTGTGAAAGATTTTTTTCCTGAAGCAGCTGACAATCTTTTTTGAAGGATTTAAAAATAAGAAAGAGATCATAGCTGCTATTCAAGATGTACAATTGTCAAGAAACACTGTCGTGCGGCAAATAGAAAAGATGTGTGGAGATACGACTGAACAATTGTTGGAGGATGTTTCAAATTGTGTTGCTTTCTCACTCCAACTGGATGAATCTACAGACATAAGAGACATAGCCCAGTTACTAGTCTTTATCCGGATGTTTTTTTTGAAGACTTGAGTGTTAAGAACTACTTGGAATGATTTCGTTCTTTAAAAGGGAGAACTACCGGTCAGGAAATATTCAGTTCTTTCCATTCTTTTGTGACAAAGTGTAATCTTCCATTGCATAGACTTGTTTTCCATCACTACTGATGGAGCAAGAGCAATGACATGTGAGGTTAATGGTTTCATAGCCCTCTGTAGACAGCATGATGACTTCCCAGATTTCCTTTCTTACCACTGCATCATTCACTAGCAAGTTTTGGCAGGCAAGAGACTCGATACAAAGACGGTCATGGACCTCGCTTTCAAAATTGTAAATTCAATTCATGGAAGATCACTTCACTTCAAAGACGGCTTTTCGATGTTACTCTTGATGAAGGGACAGCGGAAATCATTTTGCACACAGATGTAAGGTGGCTAAGTTGGCACAAATTTCTGCAAAGATTTCGTGATTTGCTGAATGAAATAAGAAGTTTTTTTTAAGGAGAGGGGAGATGACCAAGCAGAGTTGGAAGATGAGGCGTGGTTATGTGATCTGGTATTTCTCGCTGACTTTACAGGCGAACTAAGTGATACGAACCTTGAACTACAAGGTAAAAACAAATGCATTGGCGAGATGAGTACAGTTTCATCCTACAAGAGCAAATTTTGAGCTAATGATGACTGACCTTGCAAACAACACTTTTGATCCTTTTCCTAATATACAGGACCATATGGGACAATATCCAAATTTTGTTTTTCAGAACAAGAAGTATCTGACAGAAATCTGTTCTGTTATCCAGGAATTCAAAAATAGATTATGTGACTTCCAAAAAATTGACACAGTTGTGGAGTACTTGTCGTCATACCTGTTCAAAGTAGATGTGGACATTAAAGAAACTGCAGCTGCTATCAGTAAAAATGACTCATTGAACAATCCATCTCTTGAAAACAAAATATTAACCCTTAAAAATGACATTTTTTTCAAGACCCGTGCTGAGCAAGAATCATTTTGGAAGCTAGTTCCTAGAGACAAATTTCCCAACTTGAGAAGATGCAGTGAAGCTGTACACTCCTGTTTCGGTTCAACTTATTTGTGTGAATCTGCGTTTTCCCATCTGAAAATGACAAGAGTACACAACATTCCAACATGACAACATTCCAACATTCCCTGAGACTGGCCCTCCCGCAATATTCACCCAACTTCAAAAAGCTGGTGGATGAAATGCAGGCTCAGGCGTCTCACTAATGAGCAAAAGCGAAATATTAAAGATTGTGCAAGATCAGCCTACTCAACCTAAATTTAACGCAAATTACTCAAAATTTTAAGAAAAAATGTACTTTCCATTTCCCCTCGCAGTTCTTACTGGATCTTCGTCTCTGTTTTGTTTTTGATTAATTTTGCTTAACAGCTGATCACATCCAAGTAAATGACTGACAGGTTCATTAAAAATGCGGGGGGGGAATCCTCCAACTTTGTTGTTGTTAAGTGCTGTCGAGTCGGAGTCGACTCATGGCGACCCTCTGGATAGCTATCTTAAACTGTGTTCGTTCTTCAGTCAGGCGGCTCATTGTTGACAGACTGGTACCCGTAGCTGCTGTTATTGTATCGATCCATCTCATTGCTGGCCTTCCTCTTTTGCGTTGACCTTCTATCTTGCCAAGCATGATGTCTTTCTCTAATGATCTCTCTTCGCATGACGTGTCCAAAGTATGAAAGTCGAAGTCTTGTCATCTGAGCTTCTAAAGAAAGCTTAGGTTTGATCTCCTCTAGTACTGACTGGTTTGTTCTTCGGGCAGTCCATGGTATACACAGTATTCGCCGCCAGCACCATAATTCAAAGGCATCAATTTTCTTCCTGTCTGTCTTTTTCACTGTCCAGCTTTCACATCCATATGATGTTATTGAAAATACCATGGCTTGAAGAAGTCGAATCTTTGTATGGAGAGAAACATCTCTGCTCTTGAGAATCTTATCTAGGTCTTTCATAGCCATTCTGCCAAGAGCAATGCGTCGTTTGATTTCTTGACTGCTTGTTGCTTCTTTATTGATAGTTGATCCAAGTAGGTTAAAGTTGTTCACAATTTCAATTTCTTCTCCTTCAATGATGAACCTGTTGATTATGCCAGTTGTCATGATCTTTGTCTTCTTTACATTAAGGTGCAGGCCCATTTTGAGACTATGTTCTTTGATTGTGAGAAGCAAATGTTTCAGATCATCTTCACTTTCAGCCAGTAATGTAGTATCATCAGCATAGCGAAGGTTGTTGAGTCTTCCACCAATCTTCACACCTCTGTTAACTTCATACAATCCTGCTTCTCTGATGATTTGTTCTGCATATAAATAAAACAGGTAGGGGAAAGTATGCAGACTTGTCTTACACCTTTGCTTATTTTAAACCATTCTGTTTCTCCTTGTTCCGTTGGAACTGTTGCTTCTTGATCAATGTACAAATTGCGCAAGAGAACGATCGGGTGTTCTGGTATACCCATGCTGCTTAATGTGGCCCAGAGTTTCTCATGGTTTACACAGTCAAAAGCCTTGCTATAGTCAATAAAGCACAAATAGATATCCTTTTGGTATTCTTTAGTCTTTTCAAGGATCCATCTCACATCCGCAATGATGTCTCTCGTTCCTCGCCCTTTCCTGAACCCTGCTTGCACTTCAGGTAGTTCTTGTTCCAGGTATGGTTGTAGTCTCTTTTGAATAATCTTCAGTAGAATCTTGCTGGCATGTGGGATCAGAGCGATTGTGCTATAATTTCCACAGTCAGTTGGATCACCTTTCTTTAGTATTGGTATAAACACAGATCTTTTCCTGTCATTTGGCCATGATGTTGTCTTCCATATTTCTTGGCAGAGCCTTGTAGGTATGGTAACAGCTGCATCAGATTGATGCAATACTTCTATAGGAATGCCATCAATGCCTGGTGCTTTGTTCTTTGATAAGGCTTTCAATGCTGCTTCAACTTCTTCTTTCATCACCAATGATTCCCGATCATAAAGTACAGGTTGAAACGGCTGTTGATCCACTTGATCTTTATCATATAAAAATTCTGTATATTCCTTCCACCTTTTCTTGATCTTCTCAGCATCATTCAACATAGGACCTTGAGCATCTTGTAACATTCCAATTCGAGGCTGGAACTTTTTCTTTAACTCTCGTAGCTTTAGGAAAGCCAATCTTGTTCTTCCTCTGATAGTTTCTGCTTGTATTTCCTTGCATGCGTTGTTGTAGTACTTTTCCTTGTCCTGTCTTGCTGCACATTGGAAATCTCGGAGTTCTGCGATTGTCTTTCTTTCTCCTCTGGCTTTAGCTTCTCTGCGTTTCTGGACAATTTTCAGAGTTTCTTCCGTCATCCATTTTGGCCGTTTTTGCTTTTTCACCTTTTGTAGAGACTTCTCGCTTTCTTCCAACACAACCTTCTTGATGTCATTCCATAACTCTTCCGGAGCTCTGTCATTTGTATCTAAAACAGCAAATCAATTTTGCAGGCAGTCTTTAAATTCCAGTGGTATATTCTCAAGGTCATATTTTGCTGCATTCATGAGTGGTTTGCTCTTTTTCAACTTTAGCTTGAGTTTGCATACTAGTAGTTGATAATCTGTACCACAGTCAGCTCCAGGTTTTGTCTTTGTTGATGTTATAGAGCTTTTCCATCGTTGACTTTCACAGATGTAGTCAATTTTGATTTTTATACAATCCATTGGGTGAAGTCCATGTGTACAGTCGCTGCTTGTGTTGCTGGAAGAAGGTGTTTGAGATGAATAGATCATTGGTCTTGCAGAATTCTATCAGTCTTTCTCCAGCTTCATTTCTGTTGCCAAGTCCATATTTTCCAACTACTTTGCCTTCTTTGTTGCCAACTTTTGCATTCCAGTCACCCATGACTATCAGGATATCCTGTTTGCATGTTCTGTCAATTTCAGCTTGTACTTGTTCATAGAACTCTTCAATTTCATTCTCTTCTGCAGCTGTTGTTGGGGCATATACTTGAATTATAGTTGTGTTGATAGGCAATCCTCGTAGACAAATAGAGATTAAGCGTTCGCTGACTGCATTGTATTTCATTACAGTTCTTGCAAGTTTCTTCTTTATTATAAATGCAACACCATTTCTTCTTTGTCTTTCATTTCCAGCATAGTAGACCATGTGATCATCTGATGCAAAGTGCCCGATGCCAGTCCATTTCAGTTCGCTGACACCCAACAGATCAATTTGTACACTTTCCATTTCATTCTTGACCACCTCCAACTTCCCTTGGTTCATGCTTCGTACGTTCCATGTTCCAATGTGTAAGACATCTTTACAGCTTCTCTCATTTCATGCGCAGCTACATCAGCAGTCAGACTTCCCGAGGGCTTTGATCCAACCACATCATAAATGCTGTCTTTACTCTGAAAAGTCTTCAGCTCTTCCCCAGTAGCTAGTTGAGTGCCTTCCGACCTGGGGGTCTCATCTTCCAGCACTACAGCACAATTTGTTTTGTTGTAACTATCCATTGGGTTTTCATGGCAAGATACAGAAGTAGATTGCCGGGCCTTTCTTCCGCACAGTTTAAGTTTGGTGGTGTTGCCGTTGTCACAAAAATGTGATCCTCCGCCGTCAACACTATCCCATTCTGCTGCTGCCCAGATGGGTGGTTTGTCTTGGTCTGGCACCTCAGCTGGGACCTGTCCATCTTGGGAGACCCTGCCAGTAGTTAAACTACCGATAGTTTAGCTCTCAGCATCACTGATGCACGCAAGCCCTCACAGCACGACAAGCTGCAAATCAAGTGAGTTGTTGGGTTAAAATTTAATTTGAAACTTTAATTTTTATGGTGGTAGATCACTGGCACTTTTGGCCGGAAAAGGTAGATCATGACCTGTTCGAAATTGGACATGCCTGTTCTATGTGAACAAGCAAGGGGGCATGGGGTCCTGCCTTTTGTGTCAGGAAACCCTAGATCTGTGCTCATTTGCAGCCCAGCATCTCCGGGCCGTCTACCTGCCAGGTCAGGAAAACTGCTTGGCAGACGGATTCAGCAGGATCCTTCAGCCCCACGAGTGGCAGCTGGACCGGAGGATAGTTCACTGGCTGTTCCAGACCTGGGGAAGGCCAGTGATGGACTTGTTTGCGAGCCCGGCAAACCACCAATTGCCCAGGTTCTACTCCAGGCAGCACCACCCATATAGGGTGGCCACCAATGCCTTTCTGATATGGTCAGTGGGCCTCCTATATGCGTTTCCTCAGACACCTCTGGTGGCCAAAACTCTTTTCAAGATCCTCCAGGACAAGGCCTCAGTCATTCTGGTAGCACGGAGGTGGTAGAGACAACCCTGGTTTCCACTTCTTCAGCTGGCAGTGGAAGCCCCCATTCACCTGGGGTCTTCCCTGAACCTTCTGTCCCAGGAGGGGGGCACCCTCCTGCATCCCAACCTCAGGTCCCTCAACCTGATGGCATGGCTGCTGAAAGTGTATTACTCGCTCCACTTCTCCTGAAAGAGGTCGAGGAGGTCTTGCTGGCCTCTAGGAGGCCCTCGACCAGACAGACCTACTCCTTGAAGTGGTAGAGGTTTGTACTGTGGTGCGAGGGGCAGGGTGCCAACCCCTTCTCCTGTCAGGGTGGGGTGGTTCTCAAGTATCTTCTCCACCTTTCGGACTTGGGCCTCAAGTCCAATTCCGTCAGGGTGCACCTTAGTGTCCTTGCAGCAAACCATTTCCCGGTGGAGGAGAAGCCCCTCTCCACCCATTCCTTGGTTTCCTGGTTCTTGAGAGGCTTGTTTCTTTTGAAGCCTCCAGTTTGCCCCCCCCGGCGACTGAATGGGATCTCAGTGTAGTTCTGGGGCAGCTTACTCTGCCGCTTTTTGAGCCAATGGCGACCTGCCATCTATGCCACCTCTCTTGGAAGGTGGTGTTCTTGGTGGCACTCACGTCATCTAGACGGTGAGTGAGCTGCAGTCCCTTGTGTCCGACAGGCCTTACACCAGGTTCTATAGGAACAGGGTGGTGCTTCACACACACCCCACGTTCCTTCCAAAGGTGGTCCCCTCGTTCCACCTCAATCAGGAGGTAGTTCTGCCTGTCTTTTCCCAGGCCGCATGCCAGTAGGGCAGAGACAGTACTGCATACCCTGGACTGTAAGAGGGTGTTGGCCTTCTATATTCAGCACACGAAGGGCTTCTCAGCTCTTTGTATCCTATGACCCCAGTAAGTTGGGGATGGCCATCTCCAAATATACACTGTCCACCTGGGTAGCGGACTGTATTGCCTGGGCATTGCAGGGTCATGTCACAGCCCATCGGGTCAGGGCCATGGCGGCATCAGTGGCTCATTTCCACTCTGTTCCGCTAGCAGATATCTGCTGGGCCGCTACCTGGTCTTCGGGTCAGACTTTTGCAACCCATTACTGCCTGGATAGGGAGTCCCGACAGGACAGTGTCTTTGGCCAGGCTGTACTCCGTAACCTTTTCGATGTCTAGGGAACTCCTGCTCTCCGAGCCTTCTGTGCTCAGGCTACCGGAGTGCTATTCTTTCAGTTAGATTCCTATTGTGACTACTGGCAGCTCTCGTAGAGGGAGCCTATTTTTTCAGCTGTGGGTTCTCGTAGCCTATAGCTAGGGAGTCTCATAAGTGAGGACTGACTTCCTGCTTGTTCCCAGAGAAAGCATAGTTACTCAACTGTAACAGGCATTCTCTGGGGACAGCAGGAATCGGTCATCACGACCTTCCCTCCGCCTCTTGGAGTTGCAGTCCTATTATTTTTATCTTTTTTTTTTTTTTGCCTTCTTTTGGCTATGTCATTTGACTGAGCAAGATGGCACCCTTGGGCGGGAAGGGGACCGCGCATGCTTGATGCAATTCCCAAAGGCTCTCTTTGAAAGCTGGGGATTTGCTCCGCACGAGGGCTCAGTCGGTGCTGACGTCACCCATATGTGAGGACAGATTCCGGCTGTCCCCGGAGAACACCTGTTACAGGTGAGTAACTACACTTTGTGTTTACTTTTTCTGGCCGTTAGTTATGTGCTTTTTATGAATTATAGACAGTGTGGCCTTTTTATGCCTTGTTATTTAGAACACAAGTTTTTCTAAACTGTTTTTACTGTTGTAATAAGGCTATATAATAGGGGTATGAATTAAAGAGTGTATTCGCAATATATGTATAAGTGAGGAGATGTAGGTCTTTTTTTATTCCACTCTTGTATTGCTCTGTTCCTGCCTTTGTCTGACAATTACTTAGTCAGCTGATTACGAGTATTATGTGTTACATTTTTTTTCATTTGCAGTCATACCTGAGAAGCACTGGTTGAGCTTTCAGCTACTGGTAGGACTGCAATAGCTTATTTCCTCTTTCACTCTCCTCCTCCCTTCTTTGTAAAAGTTTTAAGCTCAGTTAGCAGTTGTGGATTATTTGTTTGTGTCTAAGTTGTTTAGCTAACATTAGTCGTCTTGTTGTTTTTATGTTTATGTAAAGATCATGAAGCAAGTTAGCTGCAGAATTGTGTTATTGTCTCTAGCAATTGTGCTGCCTCATATGCACCTTTTAGGTTACATATATATGTTTTTCCAGTCAGTTGGCCATGATGTTGTCTTCCATATTTCTCCAAGACGAAGCAGGAAGTCAGTCTTCACATATGGGTGACGTCGGCACCGACGGAGCCCCTATGCGGAGCATTTCCCCAGCTTTCATAGAAAGCCTTTGGGAATGCAGCGCTCATGCGTGGTCCCCTTCCCGCACAAGGGTGCCATCTTGCTCAGTCTTCTTTTTTTCCGCGGAGCCCGACGGATGTATATTCGTTTCACCCGAGGAAGTTGATTTTCTCTGCGTTAACCTGTTTTTCTTTGGTTTGACGCATGTTTCCCTTTCCCGCCTGGGCCCAATACGTTGGTATCGAGCCCAGATCTCTTTTTCGTTTTTTGTCCTTAGTGACTAGCGTTCGCGCCATTTTTTCTTTTTTCACTGGCAGCCCTGTCTTTTGACCTTGCAGGGGCCCTTTTTTCCCCCGATGGCTGCTAACGGGTTTAAAAAATGTGATCGGTGTAAGAAACTTATGTCTCTCACCGGGACACATGACTGCTGCCTCCGGTGCCTCAGACCCGATCATGACCCGATCTGTGGTCCGTGTGGGGAAAATGTCCTCTAAGGCGTTAAGGAGTCGGCAGCACCAAAGGGAAAGAATCTTCTCTGACTCCGCGTCAGGTAGGGCCGGACCTCGTCAGAGGCCTCGACATCTCGGGACTCCGGCCCCGAGCAGCGTCGAGGCTCCTCTGAAAGGGGGTCTCCCTCTCAGGAGCATCGTAAGAAGAAAAAACCCGCGAGGGTGGCGTCGGTGGACGCACTTGGCTCCTCGAGGGCCAAGTCGCATAGCCCCGAGCGCCGTCCCGGATCTTCGGAGTCGGAAAGGCCTGCAAAACAACCTCGTGTGGAGATGGAGTCCCCGGGTTACGTGAGTACTGTTGTCCTCGTGGACTCACCTCCAGGGGAGCTGACATCGGGCCGGGGACTGAGTCGGGGGCTGCTGAGTCTCCTGAGCTCGGACTCATGTTGACGGCCTTGGAGAGCAGCTTGGCTGCCTTCGTGGAACAGCAGCAGGCACTGATCGCCGTTCTCACCGGTGCATCTGCCCCGACCACCGGGACGTCGACATCCAAGTCGACCCCGGAGGCCGAGCTGATCCTAGAGTCCATGCGAGCTTGAGTCGATCCTTGGCCAAGGTTCCCCTCAGCCTCCTGTTCGGGACCGAGGTCGTCGACGCCGGTACCCTTGGCGTCAGGGTGGATGGCATCGATGTCTGCCCGACCGGAGCCGCTCGATTCCTCCTCTGAGGAGTCCGGCTGGGAGACAGAGGATGAGGAGTCACCCGACACCTTTTGGACTCGGTGTGTTCCTTCGGACTCGCCCGAGTCCGAGCCTTGGAGAGGGTCGTCCCCCCCCCCCCCCCCCCCGGAGGATACCCGGTTCTCGGATTTCATGCGGGACATGGCCAAGGCTTTGCCATTCCCCGCGGATCCTGAGGAGGAGCTCGAGGCCCTACAGTATGACTCTCCTCCAAAGGAGGCCTTTCCTGTTCCGGTTCCTCCAATGCTGGAACGGTTGCTCTTCCGCATGTGGGAGGCGCAGGCATCGATGCCGGTTTTAAGCAAGCGGGTCGATTCCATCTATCGAGTCCGCAAGAGCCCTGGGTTCCAAAAGGCACAATTACCGCACCACTCCATGGTTGTGGAATCGGCCATGCATCGTCTGAAGATGCACTCCTTGGTGCCTCCCGGCCGGGAGGCCCAGAACCTGGATGCCCTCGGTAAGAAGTGCTTCCAGGGCTCTATGCTTGCTTGCCGTGTCCAGACCTACCAGCTGTACATGGGCATGTACCTTCGAGACCTGGCAAAGGAGATTGCCGGGTTCTCTGCTGGTCTCTCCGAGGAACCTTTATAGAGGTTCAATGCTCTGTCCTCGGGTATTCGTGAGTGCTCGAAGTTTATATCTCGAGCAGCCTATGATGGCTTCAAGGCTTCAGCCCGAGTAGTCGCGGCCGGCATCAGTGCACGCCGTCAGGCTTGGCTACAGTCATCGGACCTCTAGTCATGGCTGCAGGACAAGTTGGTCGATGTCCCCTGCCGAGGTGAAAACCTCTTTGGCAAGCCCATGGCTGACAAGGCTGCCGAACTTCAGACCGAGACTCTTACCCGGACAAGGCTGTCCAGAAAAACCTCTGCCCCTTCTCAGAAGAAGGGCTCGGGGGGAAAAAAGACCTTTTACCCGAGGAAGTCATCTGCCTATAAACAGTACCCTCATTATCAGGACTCTGTAGCTCCCCAACAGGGTCAGCAGGCCAAGGGGCAGGGTCATGGGCCCTGTAGGCAGAAGGCCCCCAAGCCTCCTACTCCGGCTCCTGCTCAGCAGGGAGGGGGATTTTGACTGCATTGGCATAGCCTTTTCTCCTCAGCTGGCCCCCATCAGCACTGAAGGCAGGCTGGCCCTGTGCGCCCACAGGTGGTCAGCCGTCACAAGGGATACCTGGGTTCTAAGTATAGTCCAGAAGGGCTATCTCCTCCATTTCCACCAGGTACCCCCCTCCCATTTTCCAGGGGAGCCTCCCAGACTCCCTCTGCACAAGGACTTACTCCTGCAGGAGTTGGCAAGTCTTCTGAAGGAATAGGCAGTGGAACCGGTGCCCCACCACCTGAGAGGTCACGGCTTCTATTCCAGGTACTTCCTGGTACCAAAGAGAACAGGAGGCCTCCAACCCATCCTAGACTTGCGAAACCTTAACAAGTTCCTGGAGAGGGAAAGTTCAAGATGCTTACCCTTGGAATCCTGCTGCCCTACCTCCAGCAGGGAGATTGGCTATGCTCCTTAGATCTAAAGGATGCTTATACTCAAATCCTTATTCATCCAGACCACAGACAATATCTCAGATTTGTAGTGGGAGGGAACCATTAGCAGTACAGAGTACTGCCTTTTGGCCTTACATCAGCCCCCAGGGTATTCACCAAGTGCCTGGCGGTGGTTGCGGCCTACCTCAGGGTTCAAGGCCTCTTTGTCTTTCCATATCTGGACGATTGGCTCATCAAGAGTCAATCCCCGCAAGAGGCCAATCAAGCCACCCTTCGCACTGTCGCTCTGCTTCAGCACCTGGGGTTTGTCATAAACTTCGCAAAGTCCAGTTTGCATCCCTCCCAGAACATGGAGTTCATAGGAGCTTGACTGGACACCTTTCAGGCAAAGGCCTTTCTACCAGTGGACAGGGCCCACAGATTGATGGCTCTAGCCAGGGTATTCCACAGCAAGTCTCTGGTCTCCGCCAGACAATTCCTGAGGCTCTTAGGCCACGTGGCATCCACAGTCCATGTGACTCCAAATGACCGTCTACACATAAGACCAGCTCAGTGGGGCCTCAGGACTCAGTGGCACCAGGCCACAGGAAGCCTTACGGACAAAGTAAGGGTGTCCAGCCTACTACAGTCTTCTCTGCAAAGCTGGCTTCATCTGCCGAATCTAGTGCAAGGGGTGCCTTTTCAGGCACCTCCACACTCTCAGGTGCTGACAGCCGATGCTTCTCTTCAAGGTTGGGGTGCACATTGCCAAGGGGCATGTACTCAAGGCCTGTGGACTCCTTGGGAGGCCGCACAGCAGATCAATCTCTTAGAACTGAGAGCTATCCGCTTAGCCCTGAGAACTTTCTCTCATCTCACCAGTCTGTCTTGGTTCAGACGGACAATCAAGTGGCTATGTTCTTTGTGAACAAACAAGGGGGCACAGGGTCCCACCTTCTTTGTCAGGAAGCGCAGAAGCTGTGCTCCTGGGCAGTTGATCATGGCATTCTTCTCAAAGCAGTCTACCTCCCAGGTTAGGAGAGTTATCCGGTGGACAGATTTGAGCAGGATTCTGCAGCCGCACGAATGGCAGTTGAACCCTTTAGTGGTTCAACAGATCTTCCTGAGATGGGGTCTTCCAACCATAGATCTCTTTGCCAGTCCTCTGAACCGTCAACTACCCAGGTTCTGTTCCAGACAACCTTATCCTCTCGGAGTAACAGCGGATGCGTTTCTCATTCCATGGTCTACAGGCCTACTATATGCGTTTCTTCCCACGCCTCTAGTGTCCAAGACACTGTTCAAGGTGACCCGGGACAAGGCCTCAGTGATTCTGGTGGCCCCCAGGTGGCCAAGGCAACCCTGGTTCCCACTCTGTTGCAACTGGCGGTGGACACTCCTCTTCCTCTGGGGATGCAACCCGATCTCCTGTCTCAGGAGCAGGGATCCCTCTTGCACCCCAATCTCCAGTCCCTCAATTTGATGGCCTGGCTGCTGAAAGGGTAGTCCTAGCGCCTTTACTATTGCCTAGGGAAGTGGAGGACGTAGTCTTGGCTTCTAGGAGGCAGTCCACCAGAAAGTCTTATGCCCTTAAGTGGCGTAGATTCTCTACCTGGTGTACTCAACACAACGAGAATCCCTTCTCATGCCTGGTACCAGTGGTGCTGCAGTATTTGCTTCACCTGTCCAACCTAGGCCTTAAGTCCAATTCTGTTAGAGCTCATCTTCAGCACACCACTCACAGGTGGAGGGTCAGTCTCTTTCCAGTCATCCTTTGGTAGCTCACTTCCTCAGAGGCCTGCTTTTGCTTAAGCCTCCAGTGCGTCCACCTGCCACTGAATGGGATTTAAATGTGGTCTTGCAACGGCTTACTTGCTCTCCGTTTGAACCTATGGCTACTTGCCCTCTGCGTTTTCTGTCCTGGAAAACGCTATTTCTGGTAGTCCTTACCTCAGCAAGGCGAGTGAGTGAGCTTCAGGCCCTAGTCTCAGAAGCACCTTATACTAGGTTCTATAGGAACAGGGTAGGCTTACGGACTCATCCTAAGTTCCTTCCAAAGGTTGTCTCCTCCTTCCACCTCAATCAGGAGGTGGTTCTTCCGACTTTCTTTCCCAGGCCTCATGTTAGCCGGGCTGAGATGGTCTTGCATACCCTGGACTGTAGGAGGGCGTTGTCCTTCTACCTTGACCCGTACGCAGGATCACCGGAGGGCGGTTCAGCTCTTTGTCTCTTATGACCCCAATAAGTTGGGGTTGGCTGTCTCCAAGCATACTTTGTCCATATGGGTAGCTGACTGCATCGCCTGGGCTTACAGGGCAGCTGGCCTCTCGTTGCAGGGTCGAGTTACGGCTCACCGTGTCGGGGTGAAGGCTGCATCAGTGGCTCATCTCCACTCTGTTCCGTTGGCAGACATCTGCCGGGCCGCTACTTGGTCTTCAAGCCAGACTTTTGCGGCCCACTATTGCCTTGAGAGGGAGTCCCGCAGGGACAGTGCTTTCGGGCAAGCGGTACTCCATAATCTCTTTGGGGTCTAGGCAACTCCTACCCTCCGGCCCTGGTGTTGGGCTACCTTTCGGGGGCGTTATCAGAGAAGATTCTGTTCTTGCATGCTGAGGCTCTAGAGGGAGCTCAATTTTTCAGTTTGGGGCCTCTGGTAGCCCTGAGCTAGAGAGTCCCATATGTGAGGACTGACTTTCTGCTTGGTCCTGGAGAAAGAGTAGTTACTCACCTGTAACAGGTGTTCTCCAGGAGCAACAGGAATCAGTCCTCACAACCCTCCCTCCTCCCCTTGGAGTTGCAGTCATATGATTTATTTTTGCTGTCTTTTAGCTATGTCATCAGATTGAGCAAGATGGCACCCTTGGGCAGGAAGGGGACCGCGCGTGTGCACTGCATTCCCAAAGGCTTTCTATGAAAGCTGGGGAAATGCTCCGCACAGGGGCTCCATCGGCGCCAACGTCACCCATATGTGAGGACTGATTCCTGCTGCTCCTGGAGAACACCTGTTACAGGTGAGTAACTACTCTTTCTTGGCAGAGTCTTGTAAGTATGGTAACAGCTGCATCAGATTGCTACAATACTTCTATGGGAATGCTATCAGTGCCTGGTGCTTTGTTCTTTGATAAAGCTTTCAATGCTGCTTCAACTTCTTTCATCACCAATGGTTCCCGATCATAAGGTACAGATTGAAACGGCTGTTGGTGCACTTGATCTTTATCATAAAAAAACTCTGTATATTCCCAACATCATGGCCAACTGACTGGAAAAGATCTGTGTTTATACCAATACTAAAGAAAGGTGATCCAACTGACTGTGGAAATTATCGCACAATCTCTCTGATCCCACATGCCAGCAAGATTCTGCTGAAGATTATTCAAAAGAGACTACAACCATACCTGGAACAAGAACTACCTGAAGTGCAAGCAGGGTTCAGGAAAGGGCGAGGAACGAGAGACATCATCATTGCAGATGTGAGATGGATCCTTGAAAAGACTAAAGAATACCAAAAGGATATCTATTTGTGCTTTATCCACTATAGCAAGGCTTTTGACTGAGTAAACCATGAGAAACTCTGGGCCACATTAAGAAGCATGGGTATACCAGAACACCTTGCGCAATCTGTACATTGATCAAGAAGCAACAGTTCAAACAGAACAAGGAGAAACAGAATGGTTTAAAATAAGCAAAGGTGTAAGACAAGGCTGCATACTTTCCCCCTACCTGTTTAATTTATATGCAGAACAAATCATCAGAGAAGCAGGTTTGTATGAAGACAACAGAGGTGTGAAGATTGGTGGAAGACTCATCAACAACCTTCCCTATGCTGATACTACTACATTACTGGCTGAAAGTGAAGATGATCTGAAACATTTGCTTCTCACAATCAAAAAAGTCTCAAAATGGGCCTGCACCTTAATGTAAAGAAGACAAAGATCATGACAACTGGCATAATCAACAGGTTCATGGTTGAAGGAGAGGAAATTGAAATTGTGAACAACTTTAACCTACTTGGATCAACTATCAATAAAGAAGCAACAAGCAGTCAAGAAATCAGACGACGCATTGCTCTTGGCAGAATGGCTATGAAAGACCTAGATAAGATTCTCAAGAGCAGAGATGTCTCTCTCCATACAAAGATTCGACTTGTTCAAGCCATGGTATTTTCAATAACATATGGATGTGAAAGCTGGACAGTGAAAAAGACAGACAGGAAGAAAATTGATGCCTTTCAATTATGGTGCTGGTGGCGAATACTGTGTATACCATGGACTGCCCGAAGAACAAACCAGTCGGTACTAGAGGAGATCTAACCTCAGCTTTCTTTAGAAGCTTAGATGACAAGACTTCGACTTTC
Organism: Ichthyophis bannanicus; assembly: GCA_033557465.1. Lineage (NCBI taxonomy): Eukaryota > Metazoa > Chordata > Amphibia > Gymnophiona > Ichthyophiidae > Ichthyophis > Ichthyophis bannanicus. Next base: position 408,915,834 of record CM066036.1, on the reverse strand, counting down.
ATACTTTGGACACATCATGCGAAGAGAGAGATCATTAGAGAGAGACGACATACTTGGCAAGATAGAAGGTCAACGCAAAAGAGGAAGGCTAGCAATGAGATGGATCGATACAATAACAGCAGCTACGGGTACCAGTCTGTCAACAATGAGCTGCCTGACTGAATACCGAACACAATTTAGGATAGCTATCCAGAGGGTTGCCATAAGTTGACTCCGACTCGACAGCATGTAACAACACACACATATGTTTTGTTTTATAGGTTTATAGGTTTTTGTTACAATGTCCTGACTGCCATTGGAGTATATTTGCAGTTGAATCTTAATTGGTATTGTATGTTTCTTTTGTATTTTATTTTTGTTTACTGTACAGTTTGGAGAAAATTATTGTATTTCTAATGTTCATATGTTTGTTTTTTGACCCCTGATGCAGGCTGACAGCCGAAGCTTGGCCAAGTCTGGTCTGTACTTTTGAAGGTTTACGAAATAAAAGGTTTTTTTTTTAAGAGGTGTGACCGTGTCTTCCCTGTGCTGTTCTGGTGACTCCTGTGATTTCTGCGGAGGGTGGTGGTTGTTGCTGCTGTTCTTCCCCTGGTGTTCACTTTTTTTACAAGCAGCTGGCAAAGTGAAGTCCTATATTAGAGACACCACATTTCATGACAATGCTGGAAAGCATACACAATATTGCACCTGGGCTGATGCTGGTAATCATGGATGTAACGGCCCTTTACACAAATATAAATCAAGATCCTCATTGAAACACAGAAACAGAAACATGATGACAGAAAAAGACCACATGGCCTATCTAGTCTGTCCTTCCATATCAACAACTACAGTCATGGTTTTCTGTGAACCATGTTTCTGTAACTGCCACTAAATCCAAGTCAGCCACTCCCACCAAAGCTTCAACATCAGGGGTCTTATTTCCCATGCTACGGGCATTTATACACACTGCTTTCCATATGTTACCCCTGTTACCCATTTCCATAAAGGTATTTAATGTATCACCTACCTGGGGGCTTTCACTTACCTGGAGGCTTTCTTCACCTATCCCCAACGAATCTAGTTTAAAGCCCTCTTCAGTAGATTAGCCAGTCTACTACCAAAGATGCGTTGACCTTTCTTGGACAGATGGATGCCATCTCTGCTCTGCAACCCTTGGAACAGCATCCCATGGTCTAGGAAACCAAAACGCTCTGGATGACACCATCCATGCATTCATCTCCAGGATGCGAGCCTCTCTGCCTTGGCCTTTACCCTCAACAGGGAGGATTGAAGAGAACACCACCTGTGCACCTAACTGTTTCACCCTCTGTCCCAGAGCCATGAAGTCACTTTTGATACGTTCCGAGGTATACCTGGCAGTATCATTTGTTCCAACATGGATTAGCAACATTGGGTAATAGTCAGTGGGCTTGATGAGTCTCGGCAAACTCTCCGTAACATCTTGGATTTTGGCACCAGGCAGACAGCATACCTCTCTGGACATCAAGTCTGGTTGGCAGATGGATGCCTCAGCACCCCTCAGAAGAGAGTCTCCAACCACCACTACCCTTCGTTTCCTTCTGGTCACTGATTCTGCAACTTTGGGGTACTTGAACTCTGGTTCTTCCCTTTCCAGGGATGCTTTCACCTCCTCCACTTCCAGGGCTGCATAATGGTTCTTCAATTCAAGGGCTGGAGAAGTTGGATTGGTGATTTTGCAGGCCCTGGTGACTTGTGTCCAACCATCGACATTCTGTTGGCACCCATCTTCTCCTGTGCTGGAGAGCTTGGTTGCTGCAAGAAGCATCTTATCAATGTACTTCTCACTGTCTTGAATGCTCCTCAGCCTCGCCACCTCCTCTCTGAGTTCCTCCACTTGTTTCCTCAGAGCTTCAGCATGCAGGCACCCTGCACATGGAACTGGTCCTTCAACTGGCATTAGGACCTCTGTCTGGACCGAGGTAGAAGCTGTAACGGGGGGCAACAGCTTTAGCAATACGATTTTTCCCAGCCATTGTTCTGTTCGTGGAGTTTAGGTATCAGTTAAAGCAAAAGAGAGAGATCTACCAAGTACCAGCCGGTTTCCCAGCTGTCCTTTCAGAGAAAAAACAGTTAAATCTCTTTAATTATATTCAAAATGTGCTGGTCCAATTCTCTGTGATTTGTTAAAGGGGGAGGTGCCCTATAAAGCAAGACTGCTCACTAGGGGTGGGTGGGAGCCGGGGTGGGTAGGGAGGGAACTAACACCTGATTAGGTGTTAGCAGTTTCCAAACCTGAGGAGGTTACTAGAGTTCAGCAACCTACTGTGCTCAAGGAAAGTTCCCCTAAAGCACCAAAAAGAAAGTAACCTTGCTTTAAAAAAATATACAAAAAACCCTTTTAAGAGCTCCCAGTCAGAGAGCTAGCAATGTAATATAATAAAAACAAACAAACCCTCAAATCCTTAGTTTGTTGATCTGTAGAGCCCTGGTTAGGAAAGCCTCGTGTATTGATGCTCCCTGCCTGTTTATCAAAGCAATTTCTACTCCTGATTTTGTTGGGGTTAGTCTTGGAGAAAAATTATTTTATGTATAATCTTCTTTTTTTTTTTTTTTTTTTCAGACATTTGGCTTAGCCATGGAGACAACTGTAGCTCCTTCCATGGTGACCCTATATATGGCTCCTATGGAAGAAACATTTGTATACATGTCTCCAGGGTATCGGCATGCCCTATTAGAGAAGAAGTTTCTGGATGATGATGTGTTTTTATTTGGAGTGGCTTTAGGGATCACATGTATGATTTTCTCCCAGTTGGTGAGAGGTCTTACGTGTGCACTAGGTGCAAGGAGCTCTTTGCTCTCAGGGAACGAGTCCATTCTCTAGAGGCTAGAGTAGCAGACTTGGAAAACATAAGAAAGACAGAGAGGTACATAGATGAGACCTACAGGGATTTAATCCTGAAGTCCCACCACCAGTCTGGCAGCATCCCTGTTGCCATTTAGGAGAGAGGTCACGTGACAGGAGAGCATCACCCTGGTGTGGCAGGAAGTGATCCTGTAACTATGACCTGTCCTCCAGGTGATGTAAAACCCTCTCGCACCGAGGAAGTTTCTCCAGGGCCATGTGCCCATGAGGGAAGGGTTAGGACAGCCATTATAGTTGGTGATTTGATCATTAGGCATGTAGATAGCTGGGTGGCTGGTGGACGTGAGGATCGCCTGGTATCATGCCTGCCTGGTGCGAAGGTAGCAGACCTCATGCGCCACCTAGATAAGGTCTTAGATAGTGCTGGGGAGGAGTCTGCTGTCTTGGTACATGTCGGTACCAATGACATAGGAAAATGTGGTAGGGAGGTTCTGGAGGCTAAATTTAGGCTTTTAGGTAGGAAGTTGAAATCCAGAACTTCCAGGGTAGCGTTCTCTGAAATGCTTCCCGTTCCACGCGCAGGACCCAAAAGGCAGGCAGAGCTCCGGAGTCTCAATGCACGGATGAGACGATGGTTCAGAGATGAGGGGTTTGGATTTGTTAGGAACTGGGGAACATTCTGGGGAAAGGAGGGGCTCTTCCGAATGGATGGGCTTCACCTTAACCGGGATGGAACCAGGCTGCTGGCATTAACCTTTTAAAAGGAGAGAGAGCAGCTTTTTAACTAGATAATTCCTATTCCTCGTGTATTACCCGGATGACAGCACCTCAAATGCTTCATCAGCAAACTAGCCAAGTCAAATGAATGTTTAGCCAGCAAGCTTTGTGTAGTTGTAAATAGCTACCCATGTTTTTTCTCCAAGTTCTGTTTCCTGTTAATTGTAAACATAGATCAACTGTTTTGAAATGTGTACTTTAAATGGTTCTATGTAAACCGCACTGATGGAAACCGCATTCTCTTATATACCACACTATTGTGTGGTATATAAGAGAATGTAAATAAATAAATAAATAAGGGAAAGCCGACAGTCGCCCAAGAGCAGATGGTTTGGAAGAATGTTTCCTTGAAGGATACTACCAAAAGCAGAGAGGTTCCAAAAAAAAGAGTTAAGTAGCCTAAATGCCCTCGAGTATGGAGCAGACAGAGCTTAAAGATCCCAAATTACCCATGTCTACCAATAGCCAAATTAATATGAATAAAATACAGTCTCTAAAATGCTTGTATGCAAATGCTAGAAGTCTAAAAAATAAGATGGGAGAGTTAGAAAATATAGCACTAAAGGAGAGGTTAGATATGATTGGAATATCAGAGACATGGTGGAAGGAGGACAACCAGTGGGACACTGTGATACCTGGGTACAAAACATATCGTAATCATAAAGCTGATCAAATTGGTGTTGGGGTTGCCCTCTATGTTAGAGAGGGCATTGAGTCAGAAAGATTTAAGTTTTGCAGGAAACAAAATTTGCTGTAGAATCTCTATGAATTGAAATTCCATGTAAAAAGGGGAAGGCGATGGCAGTGGGGGTGTACTATCGACCGCCTGGCCAGAATGAACAAATGGATGATGAAATGCTCAAAGAAATCAAGGAAGCTAACTAACAAAAGTTACAGCGCAGTAATAATAATGGGTGATTTCAATTACCCTGGTATTGACTGGGTCAATGTCACGGCAGGACATGCTAGGGAGATAAAGTTCCTAGATGAAATAAATGACTGCTTCTTAGACCTAGTCCTTAGTGGAACACCAGATCTAGTGCAAGAGAGAAGGTTGTTGGGGCCACTTGGCATTAGTGATCATAGCATGATCGCATTTGATTTAATTAGTGGAGGAGGGATAGTAAGGAAATCCACAGTACTACCTTTTAACTTTCGAAAGGGAGACTATGATAAAATGAGGAAAATAGTTAAGAAAAAACCAAAAGGAGCAGTTGCAAAGGTTAAAAACTTACATCAAGCTTGGGTGGTGTTGAAAAATACTATCTTGGAAGCCCAGACCAGCTGTATTCCACGCTTTAAGAAACGTGGGAGGAAGTCCAAAAAACTGCCAGTATGGTTTAAAGGTGAGGTCAGAGAGGCTGTTGCCAAAAAAGCATCTTTCAGGAAATGGAAAAAAGAGCCAAATGACAAAACCTGGAAACAGCACAAGCACTGGCAAGTTAAATGCAAGGCATTGATAAGGCAGGCAAAGGGAGAATTTGAGAAGAAGCTTGCTGCGGAAGCAAAAACACGAAATGACTTTTTTTCAAGTACATTCGTAGCAAAAAACCTGTGAGAGTCAGTTGGTCCATTAGATGATAGAGGGGTTAAAGGGGCACTAAGAGGCGACAAGGCGATAGCGGAGAGACTGAATGAATTCTTTGCTTCGGTCTTTACTGAGGAAAATGTAGGGATGTTACCCATGACTGAAGTGGTATTTAAAGGTGCGGAAGAATTGAAAGAAATATCGATACATCGGGAAGATGTATTACAACTATTAGATAAACTGAAGAGTAGCAAATCACCTGGGCCGGATGGTATACACCCAAGGGTGTTGAAAGAACTGAAATATGAGATTTCAGACCTGCTATTAGTAATCTGTGAACTTTCATTAAAATCATCTGTAATACCTGAAGATTGGAGGATCGCCAATGTAACACCAATTTTTAAAAAGGGTTCCAGGGGTGATCTGGGAAACTACAGACCAGTGAGCCTGACGTCAGTACCGTGAAAAATGGTAGAAACCATCATAAAGAATAAAATTACTCAGCATGTAGATAGTCATGACCTAATGGGAGACAGCCAACATGGCTTTAGACAAGGAAGATCTTGTCTTACCAGTCTGTTTATGTTTTTTTGAAGGTGTGAATAAACAGGTGGACAAAGGTGAGTCGGTTCATATAGTGTATCTGGACTTTCAGAAAGCCTTTGACAAGGTCCCTCATCAGAGACTTTTGGCAAAACTAAAGAGTCATGGGATAGGAGGCAGTGTACTACTGTGGATCATGAACTGGTTAAAAGTTAGAAAGCAGAGGGTAGGGCTAAATGGCTAATTTTCCCAGTGGAGAAAGATGAATAGTGGTGTACCCTAGGGATCTGTGCTGGGTCCGCTGCTTTTTGACATATTCATAAATGACCTGGAAGGTGGAATAACGAGGTTATCAAATTTGCAGATGACACAAAACTATTTAAAGTTGTTAAAACCTAAGAGGATTGTGGAAAATTGCAAGAGGATCTTGATAAATTGGAAGACTGGGCATCAAAATGGCAGATGAAATTTAATGTGGACAAGTGCAGAGTTATGCACCTAGGGAAGAACAACCCAAACTATGGTTAAACGATGCAAGGTTCCATATTAGGAACCACCACCCAGGAAAAAGATTTAGGCGTCATTGTGGATACCATGTTAAAACCCTCGGCCCAGTGTGCAGCGGCGGCCAAGAGAGCAAATAGAATGCTAGGTATCATAAGGAAAGGAATGGAAAATAAAGCAAAAGATATTATAATGCCTCTATATTGTTCCATGGTGAGACCGCACCTTGAATATTGTGTGCAATTCTGGTCGCTGTATCTTAAAAAGGATATAGTGATTTTAGAAAAGGTTCAGAGAAGGGCCACCAAAATGGTAAAGGGGATGGAAGGATACTCCTATGAAGAAAGGCTAAAAAGGTTAGGGCTCTTTAATCTGGAAAAGAGACAGCTGAGAGGAGATATGATAGTCTAGAAATTAATGAACGGAGTGGAACGGGTAAACATAGATCGATTGTTTACGTTATCAGAATATAGAAAGACTAGGGGACATACAATGAAGCTACAGGGTAAACTATTTAAGACTAATAAAAGAAAATATTTTTTCACTCGATGTGTAATCAAACTCTGGAATTTGTTACCGGAGGATGTAGTAAAGGCTGTTAGTGTAGCTGGGTTTAAAAAAGGTTTGGAAAAGTTCCTGGAGGAAAGGTCCATAAACCATTATTAAGAAGGGACCCAGGATATCAATGCTTGACCCAGTACAAGCATTGTGGAACCTGTGTCTTTTGGGGAAACTGCTAGGTACATTAGACCTAGATTGGCCACTGTTGGAAACAGGATACTGGGCTTGATGGACCTTGGTCTGACCCAGTATGGCATATCTTATGTTCTTATGATTAGTTGGATCAATATAGCCTTTACTGCTAAAATTGACACGTTCTCAGTTGAGTTTTTGGACATCGTGATATTTAAGCAAGAAGAGAGGTTGGCTACTACCTTCATATTGTAAACCTGTCGAAAAAAATAACCTTTTGCACTAACATAGCCACCACCCTGGTCCACTGAAGAGGTGTTTGTCTTATGGTCCGTTTCTTCTGAAATGAATATTGTGTACATCGCTGGATGATTTTAAGTTTCATGCTAGAGAGTTGAGTGATTGTTTAGCTACTTGTGGCTACCCCTGTTATGTTATATCTAAAGTGTATTAATGCGCTCTAAATACACACCAGGAATGACTACTTTTCTACTCCTGTTTTTTCTTTGAACTTGACTGTTTCTCCCTCTTTGCATAGTGATGATCAATTTGTGGGTGTTCTCCCATTTATGGACAATAATGCTGATGTGACATCGTTATTGAAAAAACATTGACATGTGGTCCAGTTACATGACTCTTTTTGGAAAGATCTAATGATAGCTTATAATAGAGGACAGAACATCTGGGATCTTGTGGTCCAAATATCTGACATGTGTAGGCAACTTCCACTAGTGAATTCTAGTTTTGGACATTTCCCGTGTGTGAGCTGCCTATTTTGTGATCAATCAATGACAGGCTTTGGGGGGGGGGGGTTTGTTTGTTTTTAATTAAGATTTTTACCAATTGTACATCATACAAAACGCAAGAAAATAAAGAAACTAGCTTAAACATCATATGGTATATTAGGAATAGGGAAAGAAAATCCCATCAACAATTGCTAACCCACAGCATGGGAAGAAGGTCTACTGGGTCGAGAGACAAAATACATACATTGGCAACCCAGCCCTCTCAACAACAAAAGAAGAAAAGGAAGTTAAATAACAGGAAGCAGGCTAACTGCCAACCATAGGACCTAACTGCTATCTAATAAGGCAACTAGTTGTAACGGATCAGTATATACATAGTTAACAACATTATTAAACAAAACCAAGCATTTACATGGAAAGCAAAGTAAGAGGGTGTTGTCCATCGTCCGTCCTTCTGTCCCCCCCCCCCTGCTGCCAAAACAAGTGACTTTAGCTGCAGGAAGGACCTCCTCCGCACCTGAGTAATACGCAAAATATCCGGAAATATTTTAGAAAAATAGAGCTATAGAATTGACATCTAATCCATCTCTGTGCCAAAAGAAACAATTAGGGTGGTAAGGGTGGAAATCACATCAACTGAGGTCTCTAAAATCTCCATCAGATTAAAAGAGCTAGACACCACCTGTGTCTAGCACACTGGATGGGAAGAAATATAATACAATTTAGAAATCCTGATTTTTTTCTGGTTCAGAAATGAACAAAACCTCTATATGATATTTGTGAAATAGTATTCAAGGAGAAAACAAACAATCGAGACTGAAGAAATTTTAAGAAATCTCAGATTTCGAGCTCTCTAAGCATTCTCTAATATTTCTATTTGCTTATACATATAAGTATCCTTTAAGCCCAGAAGACTCAGCAGACTGGAGAGTCCCAATTTGACCATCTAGCCTTCTAATAAGTCGCTGAGCAACTTTAGAGAGAGTCAGCTATTTGAGATTTCTCAACCACCTGTTCAGAGAAAGAAACTGTTTGTTCCATGAAACTTTTCAAAGAAGATAGTTTTCAGTACCTCCCGCCAAAGGTACATGAGCATCACTTCAGAGGCAGAGACATCAAACAGTGTTGAAGATACAGTAGGTTTCATGAGAGCCACAAGCTGTAGCGAAGGCACAGCAGAAGGAACCTATAGCGGGACCAAGGCATTATCCAAAGCCTTTCCAGTGCCCGTAAGGGAGAAACACTTCCATCCATTGCAGTCAGAGAGCCTGGATTAAGCGGCAGGGTCCTCACTCTAGGACTTAAGTACTCTCCTAATGGCTCTGAAGAGGAAGAAACAGATTGAACCGCATTAGATGCAGATTTTAACTGCACGTGCCTATCCATAGGTCCACATGTAACCTTAGGCGTAGACACCTCAGTTACTGCCGTCTTCCTTTCAGCTTGATCTTTTTTTTCCCGGATCCATGGGGCATCTCCTGCCATGTTCATGGCTCTTTCAGGCCCCGAAGAGGCACCAAAGGTGAAAGGCCCCTTTGGTCTCCCACCCCTTCAGCAAGTGCTGCCTGCTGTTAAATAGCATCCTCTAGGTTGCCCAAAAATGACACAATGAGTGGGAATCCCCTCCAACGAAGCATCCCACCATGCGAGGAAAAGCTGTCGGGTAGACGCTGCCGCAGTCCCACAAGCACACCCAGAGCACCAGCTTCCAATGACTGATTTGAATGGATTAATACTACTACCATGAATACACACCATGCCCACTGGCACACTACCTGTGGCTCTGATTTTGTTGTCTATATGTTGATATGCTCATGTGAACTGAAATATATTGGCCGCACTACGAGCTCTATCAAACCCCATTTGGCAGAACATGCATCTAGAGTGCATAATCAGACCATGACAGCACCAATTGTTGCTCATTGCGTTCAGTTTGTGCACACGCTTTTGGACAGTTTCATTGGAGAGTCATTGATCATGTCCACCTGAACCTTAAGGGGGGTGGGGTGATCGTATCTGACCAAGTGTTATATTGTTTTAATGTAAACCGTGCTGATGACAAATAGTGCGGTATATAAGAAAAGTTAAATAAATAAATCGTGTGGCCCACCTCCAACTTCTGGAGCAAGGTTGGATTTTTACACTTCAGACCATTACCCCTCAGGGATCAAATCTGGAACTGATTGGCATAGTATTCTGCCCACTACAATCACAACATTTTAATTGTTTAGATCGTTGGTTGCTAGATTTAGTAGGCGGAGTTTGGGTCACCTGTTTGAGATCAGATGCCTTGCTGTTTGTAAGAAGAGTGTCCTAAAAGCAATCATATGGGACTGATTGTGATATTTGTGTATGTGAGGAGTGACTATATCCTTATTTTGGATACCGTACATTTCTGTTCCTGATGCAGAACTCTGATAATAAAAATTTATTCGGGTTTGAAACACAGTACTGTGTCAGAGGATTGTGTCATCTGCTATGATGTGAAGCTCCTTGGAAGGCTCCATTCACGCTCAAGCTAATTTTTTTTTTTTTTTTTTTTAAGCTACATTTTTCTTACTAAAAAGCATACAATTAAAATATAAAATTGATTAAAAGAAGGTTTGTTACATTGAGGGATAGTCTTCCTTATTACAAATAGTCCAAAAAAAAAAGTGTACTACTTTTTTTTTTTTCTTTGGGGTTTGCTTTATTAGTAGTTAAGTGCCGTCGAGTCGGAGTCGACTCATGGCGACCCTCTGGATGGCTATCCTAAATTGTGTTCGGTCTTCAGTCAGGCGGCTCATTGTTGACAGACTGGTACCCGTCCAGCACTACAGCACAATTTGTTTTGTTGTAACTATCCATTGGGTTTTCATGGCAAGATACAGAAGTAGATTGCCGGGCCTTTCTTCCGCGCAGTTTGTTTAGTGGTGTTGCCATTGTCACAGAAATGTGATCCTCCGCCGTCAGCACTATCCCATTCTGCTGCTGCCCAGATGGGTGGTTTGTCTTGGTCTGGCATCTCAGCTGAGACCTGTCCATCTTGGGAGACCCTGCCAGTAATTAAACTACCGATAGTTTTAGCTCTCAGCATCACTGATGCACACAAGCCCTCACAGCACGACAAGCTGCAAACCAAGTGAGGGACCCGACTTTAATTTTGGATTCTTGCTTAGTCAGTGCATTTGGTATCAAGAACATGGCTGGAGCATTCAATAGCGGCTCATTCTGGTATCTGTGCACTGCCAGGAAGAGCTGTTATTTTGAGCAACAGCTCCCCTCCCAAGGTTGAGAACTGGCATGGAGATCCTTTCTGGAGGCCAAGTGATGCCACCAGTTGTGCTTCCTGAGCATGGAGTCCTCACGAGCTTTCTTAGGGGGTCCTAGAGATTTGAACTCTCCCTGGTGCGGTTTCCTCCTGTGTGTTTTTTTTGTTTTGTTTTTAATAGTCTTGCCACAGGCATTCTGTGACTTGCAGAGGCCCATGAGCTCTACATTGGAGGGGCAGGGCCAGTGGGGGGGGGCGGCATGGATCCTTCTTATTTTGCTTCTCTGCATCCTAGCCCAGGAGTCTCGTGACTCTGGCCCAGAAAAAGCCTAGGCTCTCCAGAGAAGAGTTGATGGCTCTGGAGGGACTAGGTTCCATAGTCTTCCCTTTGGGCAAGCTGGTAGGGGAAGATCTGAAAGTGGGCAGTCCAGGAGGTAGTCTGGGGCCTGAAGAGGATGAGTTATTCTCAATGGAGGGACAGGTCTAGTCAAGACAATACAACAACTGGGGACTAGGATATATCTAGGGGAATGGTAAGGAAACACATAAGATGTGAACCGTGTTGCGGGTTCAAGTTCCTAATTGATGGCAACAATTATTACCTGTACATACACCCCTTGTTATATTGTGAAGCCAGTGCAGACCATCTGTGCTGGACGGTTATGTTTTAATGTAAACCGCGTTGATGCAGAAGAACGCGGTATATAAGAAAGTTAAATAAAATAATAAAATAAATAACAACACAGGGATCCTCCTTCGGCCCTTGTCTTCTTAACTCTGGTCCTGGTGCAAGTGAGAAGAAATAAAAACACATCACAGTAACACAACATCAAAGCCTGCTAAAGCTTTAGGAAGGCAATCATAGGACTGCAAACTTGAGTGGTCACCTGTAACACCCTCTTTGCTGTCTGCAGCACTGTCTTTTATTTACAAAAACTGCCACATAAAACAAAAATGTATAATTTATTTGAGCATCATGATTTGCCTTGATCTAAACACGTTTCTACTTCTCACACTGTTAGCACAAACAATTGACCGTGTCTATTCAGGCCAAGCTTTTCTGCAATCATAGACTTCTTACTTTTTGCATGGTTGCTCTACAGGATATAACCTTGACATCTTCACAATTACTCATACACATCCTCTGTAACACTAACAGCACATTCAAAGTTGCACACAGAATCTTTCCTCTTAGTCCCTCTCCACAAACCAAGAGGCTTAAGGGGATTAGGATTCAAAAGCAATCTCAGAGGTAAGCTTTTAGCCTGGATTTGAACAAGGTCACAGATAGAGCTTGACATAGTGACTCAGGTAGTTTGTTCCAGACATAAGGAGCAGCAAGGTAGAAAGATTAAAGTCTGGAGTTGGAAGTGGAAAATGGCACAGATAGAGGGATCTGTCAGAAGAGCAGAGATCCTGAGTAGGGGTGTAGGGAGAGATAAAAGGAAAGATAATGAGGAGCAGCCAAATGAAGGCACTTCTAGTTCAGTAGTAGAGATTTCAACTGGATGTGGAAACAGGGAGCCAATGAAGTGACTTGAGAAGAGGGGTGATATGAACATGGCAATACTGGCAGAAAATTAGCCATGCAGCTAAGTTTTGAACAGACTGGGGAGAAGTGATTCAGAAAAAGACCAGCGAAGAGGAGGTTGCGATCTAGATGGGAAGTGAATAGATAATGGATAAGGGTCATGGAGTGGAGGAGTAACCTAGTGGTTAGAGCAACTGCCTCATACCCAGAAGATCAAGGGCTTAATTCCCACTGGCACTCCTTGTGACCTTGGGAAAGTCACTTTGCCAGCCTTTTCTTCCAAGGCAATGGAGGGTAATCTACTTCCAGTGATACATTGCCAAGAAAGCCCAGAGGTAGCTGGGTCGCTATGAGTCAACAGTGACTTGATGGCACTTTAAAAAAAAAAAAAAGGGTCTTGATAGTGTGTTCAGAAAGGAAGAGACATTTTGCAAGTGTTATAGCTAAAACTTATTTCTTTCACCAGAAACAAGTAGAAATATAGTCTTCACATATGGGTGACATCAGTACAGATGGAGCCTGCGCAGGAACACTCCCCAGTGTCCAATAGGAAAAAGCTTTAGGGGACACTCCACTGCACCTGCATGGCTGCCTTCCCAACTCCCTCTCTCCAGTTCTTCTTTTTCTGCGGAGCAAGCAGGAAACAAATCCCGTCATCGCAGAAATTTCTTTTGTGTAGTTAGTGTCTGCCTTCCCATCAATGCCAGCACCGTCTTGACACCGCTGGTTCCCTTCTTTAACTATTTAAAAAAAAAAAAAACTTAAGGCGTATTGATGCCATCTTAGACCTTAAGCCTACCATACTGTCCACTGACGGTATGGAGAAATAGAGTAGTGATTTCAAAAAATGTTCCAGTTATGGCAATACATCTCAGCTACTGACGCACATGACTGGTGCTTGAAATGTTTCAGGGCTGACCACCAGCCATCAGAATGTTCCCTTTGTGAAAAGATGACAGAGAGGCCTGCCGAACCGAGCCTCTAAATTTCGGATGCGGTTTCTTTGGCATCGATATCAAGAGACTCATCCTCCTCCCATGGATCTCAGGTATCGAAAATGCCCAAACACAAGTCTTCATCAAAGGCAGAAAATTCCTCCAGAGGTAGATCTCGTTCTCAGCATTGAGATGTCTTGGGCATTGCCCCGGAGGTGTATCAGACTGCCAAACAGCCCCAGCGGTAGGACCTGCCCTCCAGAGCCATCGAGGGGCCCCAGGAAGCTCCTGAGGCCTCGACCTCAGGAGAGCTACTGGTGCCATGCACTGGGATGGTGGCGCAAGTATCCATCACCGACACCCAGGCATTGGCAACCTCAATAGACCAGCATATACAGGCCATTGGGCTGTCAATACCGGTACAGGCACTGATGTCAGCACTGGTGCATGGTGCGTCGGGATACATGGCACTATCACTGCCACCCATGCCTTCCCTCGAGTCCATTGCCAAAACCAAGGCTTGACCCAAATGGTTCCCTGAACACGATACAAACACCCATCAGTATTGGCACAGCGGAGGGCGAATACCATCCCCACAGATATTTTGAGTCCTCCGTTTCAACTCTCCTGTTTCGGATACGGAGTCACTCACCTCCCAGGAGCCCTGATACTTGCCTTTGGACACCTCCCCACCTCCAGAGCGATGTATGTCACCTCCCCATCTCCAGAGTGACACATTCCACCTCCTGAGGACATGTCCTTCCAGGAATTCATTTGAGACCTAGCTAGGGGTCTCTCCATAACAGTGACATCCAAGAAAGAGCCCAGGGCAGAGGAATTGAAGATCCTCCAATACCCAACAGCTCCCAAGGAGGCGGCCACCCTGCCATTGCACTGCATGCTCCATGATCCATCACCTAGAGCCCAATAACACCCACTGATACCAGTCCCAGATAAATCTAGGGTATATCAACAACTCACCAAGTGTGATATTCATTCCCATAGTGGGCTGGTTTCCCTATGTATCTTCTGTATATATGATTCCATGTAGTATGTTTTGTAAATAGTTACCCCGGTTATCCAAGTTATTTATACCCTGTTACCTGTAAACTCATACGTGTTAAATGTACTGAGCATTTTGTTCCATGTGAACCGCGCTGATGCTGAATAGTGCGGTATATAAGAGACTGTAAATAAATAAATAAATAAATAAATGATCTGATGCTCCAGATGTGGGAGACTCCCCTCACAATCTCACCTTATACTAGACGCCTTGATACCAGGTGTTGAGTACTGGAGTGTCATGGCTTCCCCACCATTCAAACTCATTGCCTACCTGGTGGGTTAGAGGAATCGAGAACCCTCGATGCCTTTGGGCGTTGATGTTTCCAGGCTTCCAAGCTTTCAGCCAGGATTAACTCCCATATACGTTACATGGGTCTCCAGGGACTTCGAAGCCATGGCCCCTCTTCTCCCAGATAAGACAGACTATCTTGCTCTTGTCCAACATACCCAAAATGTATCAAAGTTTGTCAATTGGGCAACCTTCAATGCATTTGAATGCACAAGCAGACCCACAGCAATATGCATCAGTGCACACAGGATTGCATGGCTTCAGGCCTCAGATCTTGAACAGTGGGTTCAAGATAAGCTGGGCAACATACCCTGCACAGGGGAAAATCTCTTTAGCAAAGACTGGCAGAATAAAGCTGCTCAGTTAGTCAGAGAATACCACTCTAAACAGGTTGTCCAGAACAACAGCTAACCCTGCTAGAAACAAAGACAGCTGCAAAGGTGGCTTTCTTCAATAATAATAAGAAATTCTACTCTTATCCTCTTGCTTCTCAGTACCAGGCTCAAGGTCCTCAGAAAAGGAAGCAGCCTCCTAAACAACAAAGGAAACTGCAGGTGGCTAAACCTCAAACCAGCTCCACAGCCACAGTCTGCCTGTTTTTTGACTCTTTCCTAGAGAACATTGCCACCCTATCTCTGGAGGACCCCCCATCCTCCCCACATAGCAGGCATACTGTGTCACTACGTCCTAAGATGGCACCTTATCACCTCAGAGCAGTAGATACTAACCATAATCCAGGGGTTACAGACTTCATCTGCAAACTCTGCCCCCCTCAACAATCGTAGGGGAATATCACACACTACCCCCACTCACTGCCCTCCTACAGGATGAGGTGTCTTACCTTCTGTCTCAGGCTGCTATAGAAGAAGTCCCCACATACCAAAAGGAAATGAGCTTTTACTCTCTGTACTTTCATACCAATGAAGATGGGTGGGTACAGGCCCATCCTGGACCTCGGAAACCTTAACAAGTTTCTGCTCCACAAGAAGTTCAAAATGATCTCTCTCGGGACTCTTCTTCCCTACCTCCAGAGTCAGGACTGGCTCTGTTCTCTAGATCTAAAGGAAGCATACACACATATACTCATCCACCCAGGACACAGGATATAATATATTCTCCAGGACCAAGCAGGAAGTCAGTCCTCACATATGGGTGACGTCGGCACCGACGGAGCCCTCACGGAGCAATTTCCCCAGCTTTCAAAGAAAGCCTTTGGGAATTGCAGCGCGCATGCGCGGTCCCCTTCCCGCCCAAGGGTGCCATCTTGCTCAGTCTTCTTTTTTCTGCGGAGCCCTACAGACGCTGTTTGTATTCACCGCTGAAAAAGTTGATTTTCTTTCTTATTATTTATTCTTTTTCAGTTCGACGCCGGATTCTTTTTCCCGCCCGGACCCGCTACACCGGTATCGGGTCCGTTTCTTTATTTTTCGGTTTTTTGTCCTTCGTGACAAGCGTTTGCGCCAATTTTTTTCCTTTTCACTGGCAGCCCTGTCTTTTGACCTCGCAGGGGCCCTTTTTCCCTCGATGGCTGCCAGCGGGTTTAAAAAGTGTGATCGCTGTAAGAAACTCATGTCTCTTACCGACACACACGACTGCTGCCTCCGCTGCCTTGGACCCGATCATGACCCGATGATCTGTGGTCCGTGTGGCAAAATGTCCTCAAAAGCGTTGAGTCGGCAGCATCAGCGAGAACGAATCTTCTCTGACTCCACGTCCGGCCGGGCCCGGACCTCGTCAGAGGCTTCGACGTCCCGGGACTCCGGTCCTGAGCATCGTCGGAGTTCCTCTGAGCGGGGGTCTCCTACCCGGGAACATCATAGGAAGAAAAAACCCGCGAGGGCGGCGTCGGCGGACGCTCCTGGTTCCTTGAGGGCCAGGTCGCATAGCCCCGACAGCCGTCCCGGGTCCTCTGAGTCGGAGAGGCCTTCGAAACATCCTCGTCTCGAGATGGAGTCGCCTGGACACGTGAGTACTGTGGTCCTCGTGGACTCGCCTCCGAAGGAGCTGACGTCGGGCCCGACGCCGTCGGAGCCCGAGTCAGGGGCTGCTGGGTCTCCTGAGCTTGGACTCAGGTTGACGGCCTTGGAGAGCAGTTTAGCTGCCTTCATGGACCAGCAGCGGGCATTGATCGCTGGCCTTGCCAATGCGTCTGCCCCGGCCACCGGGACGTCGACATCCAAGTCGACCCCGGAGACCGAGCCGATCCTCGAGTCCATCCGAGCTCGAGTCGATCCTCGGTCGCGGTCTCCCTCTGCCTCCCGTTTGGGACCGAGGGTGTCGGAGCAGAGGGCATCGGTGCCCGCCCGACCGGAGCCACTCGAATCCTCCTCCGCGGAGTCCGACTGGGAATCGGAGGACGAAGAGTCCCCTGGTAGTTTTCGGACTCTGTGTGTCCCCTCAGACTCGCCCGAGTCCGAACCTCGGAGGCGGTCCCCCCCGGAGGACACACGGTTCTCGGATTTCGTGCGGGATATGGCCAAGGCCTTGGCATTCCCCGCGGATCCCGAGGAGGAGCCTCGAGCCGAGGAGCTCGATGCCCTCCAATATGATTCTCCCCCGAAGGAGGCCTTTACTGTACCGGTTCCTCCGATGCTGGAACGACTTCTCTTCCGCATGTGGGAGAACCCGGCGTCGGCGCCGGTGTTAAGCAAGTGGGTCGATTCCATTTATCGAGTCCGCAAGAGCCCCGGCTTCCAAAAGGCACAACTACCGCACCATTCCATGGTGGTGGAATCGGCCATGCATAGACTCAAGAGTCAAAAAATGCACTCCTCGGTGCCTCCCGGCAAGGAGGCCCAGAGCCTGGATGCCCTCGGTAGAAAGTGTTTCCAGGGCTCTATGCTTGCTTGTCGAGTCCAGATCTACCAGCTCTATATGGGCATGTATCTCCGGGATCTGGCAAAGGAAATTGCCGGGTTCTCAGCTGTTCTCTCCGAGGAACCTTTGCAGAGGTTCCAAGCCTTGTCCACTGGGATTCGAGAGTGCTCGAAGTTTATCTCTCGAGCAGCCTACGATGGCTTTGAAGCATCGGCTCGAGTAGCCGGAGCTGGCATCGGTGCCCGCCGACAGGCTTGGCTTCAGTCATCCGACCTCGAGCCATGGGTCCAGGACAAGTTGGTCGATGTCCCCTGCAGAGGTGAAAACCTCTTTGGCAAACCCATGGCTGAAAAGGCTGCACAAATCGAGACCGAGACTCTGACCAGAACTAGGCTGTCCAGAAAAACCTCTGCCCCTTCTCAGAAGAAGAAGGGCTCGGGGAAAAAGCCCTTTTACCCGAGGAAGGCGGCTGCCTATAAATACTACCCTCAGTATCAGGCCTCAGCAGCTCCCCAAAAGGGTCAGCAGGCCAAGGGACGGGGTAATGGGTCCCGTAGGCAGCAAGCCCCCAAGTCCACTACACCGGCCCCTGCTCAGCAGGGTGGGGGTTTTTGACTCCATCAGCATAGCCTCTTCCCCCTCAGCTGGTTTCCCTGAGCACAGGAGGCCGGCTGGTCCACTTTGCCCACAGGTGGTCAGCCATCACATCAGATACCTGGGTACTTCATATAGTTCAGAAGGGCTATCTTCTACACTTTCACCAGGTACCTCCCTCCTACTTTCCAGGGGAGCCTCCAAGACTCCCTCTGCACAGGGACTTACTCCTTCAGGAGTTGGCAAGTCTTCTTCAGGAACTGGCTGTGGAACCGGTGCCCCACCACCTGAGAGGTCACGGCTTTTATTCCAGGTACTTTCTGATACCAAAAAGAACAGGAGGCCTCAGACCCATCCTGGACTTGCGAAACCTCAACAATTTCCTGGCAAGGGAAAAGTTCAAGATGCTTTCTCTTGGAATCCTACTGCCCTACCTCCAGCGGGGAGACTGGCTATGCTCCTTACATCTAAAGGATGCCTATACTCACATCCTTATTCATCCAGACCACAGACAATATCTCAGATTTGTTGTGGGAGGAAATCATTACCAGTACAGAGTCCTGCCCTTTGGCCTATCCTCCGCCCACGGGTTTTCACCAAATGCCTGGCAGTGGTGGCGGCCTATCTAAGACTTCAAGGCCTTTTTGTGTTTCCATACCTGGACGACTGGCTCATCCGGGCCCAGTCTTCCCAAGAGGCCACTCAAGCCACTCATCGCACTGTGTCTCTGCTCCAGCACTTGGGCTTTGTCATAAACTTCGCAAAGTCCACTTTGCTCCCCTCTCAAGATCTCAAATTCATCGGCGCAAGGTTAAGCACACTTCAGGCGTGGGCCTTCCTGACTCTGGACAGGGCCCACAGGCTCATGAATCTCGCCAGCCACTTTCGAAGCAATTCCCTCGTCTCTGCCAGGCAATTTCTGAGACTGCTCGGCCATATGGCTTCCACGGTCCATGTGACCCCCAATGCCCGCCTGAACATGCGACCTGCCCAGTGGTGCCTTCGCACTCAATGGCATCAGGCCACGGGGAGCCTGACGGACTCAGTACAAGTCTCGGACCTGCTGGTCTCTTCTCTGCGGTGGTGGCTTCATCTGCCAAACCTAGTACTGGGAGTGGATTTTCAATCTCCTCCTCCTTCTCAGGTACTAACAACCGATGCTTCTCTCCTGGGATGGGGAGCACATTGCCAAGGGACATGTACTCAAGGCCTCTGGACTCCTTGGGAGTCTGCGCAACAGATAAACTTCCTGGAGCTCAGAGCCATCCGCCTAGCTCTGAGAGCCTTCTCCCACCTCACTTCTCACCAGTCTGTACTGGTCCAGACGGACAATCAAGTAGCAATGTTCTACGTGAACAAACAGGAGGCACAGGCTCCTTCCTTCTCTGTCAGGAGGCACGCCGGCTGTGCTCTTGGGCAGTCGGCCACGGCATACTCCTCAAAGCGGTCTATCTCCCAGGTCAAGAAAATTACCTGGCAGACAAACTAAGCAGGATCCTCCAACCACACAAGTGGAGATTGGATCCATTAGTGGTTCAGCAGATCTTTCTCAAGTGGGGACTCCCCACCTTGGATCTGTTTGCCAGTCCTCTGAACCGGCAACTACCCAGATTCTGCTCTCGACAACCGCATCCTCTCAGAGTAGCGCCGGATGCTTTTCTGATTCCATGGTCCACAGGCCTCTTGTATGCCTTTCCTCCCATGCCGCTGGTGTCTCGAACGCTCTTCAAGGTTCTCAGAGACAAAGCCTCAATGATCCTAGTGGCTCCCCGGTGGCCGAGACAACCTTGGTTCCCGCTTCTAATGCAGCTGGCGGTGGACACTCCTCTTCCTCTGGGGTTTCAACCCGATCTCCTGTCACAGGATCAGGGGACTCTCCTACACCCCAACCTCCGGTCCCTTCATCTGATGGCCTGGCTGCTGAAAGGGTAGTCCTTGCTCCCCCTCCTACTGCCTCAGGAGGTGGAAGAGGTCGTCTTGGCCTCCAGGCGGCCCTCCACCCGGAAGTCCTACGCTCTTAAGTGGCATCGCTTCTCCGTGTGGTGTGCTCAGCAGTCTGAGAATCCCTTCTCCTGCTTGGTGGCGGTGGTCTTGCAATATTTGCTTTACCTCTCCAATCTGGGCTTTAAGTCCAACTCTGTCAGAGTCCACCTCAGTGCTCTCTCTGCACATCACGCACTGGTAGATAGCAGGCCTCTTTCCAACCACCCTTTGGTGGCTCGTTTTCTTCAAGGCCTCCTTCTGCTTAAGCCTCCTTTGCGTCCACCAGCCCCTGAATGGGATCTGAATGTGGTCTTGCATCGGATTACCTGTCCGCCCTTTGAACCTATGGCTACCTGCCCTCTTCGTTTTCTTTCTTGGAAAATCTTGTTCTTGGTAGCCTTTACCTCTGCTAGGCGTGTTAGTGAACTGCAGGCCCTAGTGTCTGATCCTCCTTACACTAGGTTCTACAGGAATAGGGTGGTCTTACGGACTCACCCTAAGTTTCTTCCAAAAGTGGTTTCTCCTTTTCATCTCAACCAGGAGGTGGTTCTTCCGACCTTCTTTCCCAGGCCGCCCTCCAGCCAGGCTGATATGGTCCTGCATACCCTGGACTGTAGAAGGTCCTTATCCTCCTACCTTGACCGTACGCGGGAGCATAGGAGGGCTGTTCAGCTCTTCGTTTCTTTTGACCCCAATAACTTGGGGCTCCCTGTCTCCAAGCGTACCTTGTCCATCTGGGTAGCTGACTGTATCGCCTGGGCTTATGGGGCAGCCGGCCTCTCGTTGGAGGGTCGAGTCACGGCTCAAAGTGTTAGGGCGAAGGCTGCGTCAGTGGCACACCTCCGCTCTGTTCCGTTGGCAGACATCTGCCGGGCCGCTACTTGGTCTTCAAGCCAGACTTTTGCGGCCCATTACTGCCTGGAGAGGGAGTCCCGCAGGGACAGTGCTTTCGGTCAGGCAGTCCTCCATAATCTCTTTGAGGTTTAGGCAACTCCTACCCTCCGGCCCTGGTGTTGGGCTACCAGTCGGGGGCGTTTTCAGAGAAGATTCCTTCCTTCTGTTCTGCTGAGCTAGAGGGAGATCATTTTGTGCTTGAGGTCTCCGGTAGCCTTAAGCTTGGGAGTCCCATATGTGAGGACTGACTTCCTGCTTGGTCCTGGAGAAAGAGTAGTTACTCACCTGTAACAGGTGTTCTCCAGGAGCAGCAGGAATCAGTCCTCACAACCCTCCCTCCTCCCCTTGGAGTTGCAGTCCTATCATTTCGTTTTTGCTAATTGTTTTGCTGTCTTTTAGCTATGTCATCTGACTGAGCAAGATGGCACCCTTGGACAGGAAGGGGACTGCGCATGCGCGCTGCAATTCCCAAAGGCTTTCTTTGAAAGCTGGGGAAATTGCTCCGCGAGGGCTCCGTTGGCGCCGACGTCACCCATATGTGAGGACTGATTTCTGCTGCTCCTGGAGAACACCTGTTACAGGTGAGTAACTACTCTTTCCCTGAAAGATGAAGTGTAGATATTTTCAATACAAGGTCCTTCCTTTCGGACTCTCTTCTGCTCCAAGAGTCTTCACAAAGTGCATGGCAGTTGTAGCTGCATATCTAAGATCTCTGGGGATATTTGTCTTCCCTTACTTAGACGAGTGGCTCATAAGAGCACACACCTCCCAAGAGGCTCAGCTCTCCTTGAATCGTATCATCGCAGTACTACAACACTTGGGATTTGTCATAAACTTCCCAAACTCCCAGCCCACTCCAACTCAGACTAGAGTTCATCGGAACTTTATTGGACACACAACAGTCCAGGGTGTTTCTGCACACGGTGTTGTGCCCGTCTCATCGAGCTAGTGTCCCAAGCGCTACTACAAGACCATCTGACGGCCTGAGAAATGCTGCAGCTTCTGTGGCACATGGTCTCAACAGTACATGTCATCCCATATGCCTGCCTACATATGTGGACAGCCCAGTGGACCCTTGCCTCCCAATCGATGCAGGTTTCAGGCCACATCAGAGATGGGATCCAAGTCACTGTCCCTCTCACCACATCTCTCCAATGGTGGCGTTCTCATCGGGTCACCTTTTCAGATGCCTCCACATCAATGCACACTGACGACTGATGCCTCCAAACTGGGTTGGGGAGCTCAATTGGGCACTCTCTCTACACAAGGCCTCTGGACAATGCAGGAGTCACAGCTCCAGATCAGTCTCCTGGAGCCCTGTGCTATCTCAAATGCCCTCAGGGTGTTTCAAGATCACCTCAGGGCGCAAAGGGGTCCTAGTCAGGACAGACAATCAGCCATGTTTTATGTGAACAAACAAGGCGGAACAGGCTCTTGGCCCCCTTGCCATTTCTCATCAAATATACCTCCAAGCAGTATACCTCCCAGGGGAGCTCAGTGTCTTAGCAGACAAGCTGAGTCTGATCTTTCTTCCCCACGAATAGTCCCTCTATCTGAACGTCCTACATCTTTGAGACCTGGGGAACGCCAGACAGAGAGAGACGTAGATCTCTTTGCCACACCACAGAATGCCAAGCTTTCCTGCTTCTGCACCAGGACTCCGATGTCCAGCAAGCAGCAGATGGATGCCTTCCACCTGCATTGGGGTCAGGGTTTCCTTTATGCTTTCCCTCCCATACCCCTCAAGACGCTTTTCAAGCTACAGGCCAACAAGGGTTCCATGATTCTCATAGGATCATAGATAGTGCTGGGGGGGAGTCTGCTGTCTTGGTACATGTTGGTACCAATGACATAGGAAAATGTGGTAGGGAAGTTCTGGAGGCTAAATTTAAGCTTTTAGGTAGGAAGTTGAAATCCAGAACTTCCAGGATAGCGTTCTCCGAAATGCTTCCTGTTCCACGTGCAGGACCCAAAAGACAGGCAGAGCTCCGGAGTCTCAATGCGTGGATGAGACAATGGTGCAAGGATGAGGGTTTTGGATTTGTTAGGAACTGGGGAACATTCTGGGGAAAGGGGGGGCTCTTCCGAAGGGATGGGCTTCACCTTAATCAGGATGGGACCAGACTGCTGGCATTAACCTTTAAAAAAGAGATAGAGAAGCTTTTAAACTAGAAAATAGGGGAAAGCCGACAGTCACCCAGGAGCGCACGGTTCGGACAAAGGTATCCTTGAAGGATACTACCAAAAGCAGTGAGGTTCCAAAAGGGAGTATAGTAGCCCAAATGCCCTTGAGTAAGGAGCAGACAGAGCATAAAGATTCCCAATTACCCATGCCTACCAATAGCCAGATTAATATTAATAAAATACAGTCTCTAAAATGCTTGTATGCCAATGCTAGAAGTCTAAACAATAAGATGGGAGAATTAGAATATATAGCATTAAATGAGAGGTTAGATATGATTGCACTCTCAGAGACATGGTGGAAGGAGGATAACCAGTGGGACACTGTGATACCTGGATACAAACTATATCGTAATGATAGAGCTGAACAAATTGGTGGAGGGGTTGCGCTCTATGTTAGAGAGGGCATTGAGTCAGAAAGGATTAAAGTTTTGCAGGGAACAAAATATGCTGTAGAATCTCTATGGATTGAAATTCCATTTATGAAGGGGAAGGTGATGGCAGTGGGAGTATACTATCGACCACCTGGCCAGAATGAACAAATGGATGATGAAATGCTCAAAGAAATCAAGGAAGCTAACAAAAGCCACAACAGAGTAGTAATAATGGGTGATTTCAATTACCCCGGTATCGACTGGGACAGTGTCACAGCAGGACAAGCTAAAGAGATAAAGTTTCTAGATGAAATAAATGACTGCTTCTTGGAGCAGCTGGTTCATGAACCGACCAGAGGGGAAGCCATACTGGACCTAGTCCTTAGTGGAACGCCAGATCTGGTGCAAGAAATAAGGGTGTTGGGACCACTTGGCAATAGTGATCATAGTATGATCATGTTTGATTTAATCAGTGGAGGACAGATAGTAAAGGAATCCACAGTACTACCTTTTAACTTTCAAAAGGGTGACTATGATAGAATGAGGAATATAGTTCGGAAAAAACTAAAAGGAGCGGTTCCAAAGGTTAAAGACTTACAGCAAGCTTGGGTGTTATTTAAAAATACTATCCTCGAAGCCCAGACCAGCTGTATTCCACGCATTAAGAAAAGTGGAAGAAAGTCCAAAAAACTGCCAGCATGGTTTAAAGGTGAGGTCAGAGAGGCTGTTGCTGCCAAAAGAGCAACCTTCAGAAAATGGAAAAAAGAGCCAAATGATGAAAACTGGAAACAGCACAAGCACTGGCAAGTTAAATGCAAAGCATTGATAAGGCAGGCAAAGCGGGAATTTGAGAAGAAACTTGCTACGGAAGCAAAAACACGAAATAAAGACTTTTTCAAGTACATTCGTAGCAAAAGGCCTGTGAGAGAGTCAATTGGACCATTAGATGATAGAGGGGTAAAAGGGGCAGTAAGAGGAGACAAGGCTATAGCAGAGAGACTGAATGAATTCTTTGCTTCGGTCTTTACTGAGGAAGATGTAGGGGTGTTACCCAAGACTGAAGTGGTATTTAAAGGTGATACTGCAGAGGAATTGAGAGAAATATCGCTACACCGGGAAGATATATTACAACTATTTGATAAACTGAATAGTAGCAAATCACCTGGACCGGATGGTATACATCCCAGAGTGTTGAAAGAACTGAAATATGAGATTGCAGACCTGTTATTGGTAATCTGTGAACTTTCATTAAAATCATCTGTAATACCTGAAGATTGGAGGGTCGCCAACGTAACACCAATTTTTAAAAAGGGTTCCAGGGGTGACCCGGGAAATTACAGACCGGTGAGCCTGACGTCAGTACCAGGGAAAATGGTAGAAGCCATCATAAAGAACAAAATTACACAGCATGTAGATAGTCATGGCCTAATGGGAGACAGCCAACATGGCTTTAGACAAGGAAGATCTTGTCTTACTAATCTGATCTGTTTTTTTGAAGGTGTGCATAAACAGGTAGACAAAGGTGAGTCGGTTGATATAGTGTATCTGGACTTTCAGAAAGCTTTTGACAAGGTCCCCCATCAGAGACTTTTGGCGAAGCTAAAAAGTCATGGGATAGGAGGCAGTGTACTATTGTGGATCGGGAACTGGTTAAAAGATAGAAAGCAGAGGGTAGGGCTAAATGGCCAATATTCCCAATGGAAAAAGGTGAATAGTGGAGTACCCCAGGGATCTGTACTGGGTCCGCTACTTTTTGACATATTCATAAATGACCTGGAAAAGGGAATAACTAGTGAGGTAATCAAATTTGCAGATGACACAAAACTGTTTAAAGTTGTTAAAACCCAAGAGGATTGTGGAAAACTGCAGGAGGATCTGGATAAATTGGAAGACTGGGCATCCAAATGGCAGATGAAATTTAATGTGGACAAGTGCAAAGTTATGCACCTAGGAAAGAACAACCCACACTATAGTTACAAGAGGCAAGGCTCCACATTAGAAACCACCACCCAGGAAAAAGATTTAGGAGTCATCGTGGATAACATGTTAAAACCCTCCGCCCAGTGTGCAGCGGCGGCCAAGAAAGCAAATAGAATGCTAGGTATCATAAGGAAAGGGATGGAGAATAAAACAAAGGATATTATAATGCCTCTGTATCGCTCCATGGTACGACCGCACCTTGAATATTGTGTGCAATTCTGGTCACCGTATCTTAAAAAGGACATAGAGTTATTAGAAAAAGTACAGAGAAGAGCCACCAAATTGGTGAAGGGGATGGAAGGCTACTCCTATGAAGAGAGGCTAAAAAGGTTAGGGCTCTTTAACCTAGAAAAGAGGCGGCTGAGGGGAGATATGATAGAGGTGTATAAATTAATGAATGGAGTGGAACGGATATAAGTGGATAAATTGTTTACGCTATCAGAATATAGAAGGACTAGGGGGCATGTAATGAAGCTACAGGGTAAACTATTTAAGACAAATAGGAGAAAATATTTCTTCTCTCAACGTGTAATCAAACTCTGGAATCTGTTACCGGAGGATGTAGTAAGGGCTGTTAGTATAGCTGGGTTTAAAAAAGGTTTGGACAAGTTCCTGGAGGAAAGGTCCATAAACCACTATTAAAAAGGGACCCAGGATATCAATGCTTGGCCTAGTACAAGCACTGCAGAACCTGTGTCTTTTGGGGAAACTGCTAGGTACGTATGACCTAGATTGGCCACTTGGAAACAGGATACTGGGCTTGATGGACCTCGGTCTGACCCAGTATGGCATTTCTTATGTTCTTATAGCCCCTCACTGGCCACGCCAACCTTGGTTCCCTCTGCTGCTACGTCTGACTCAGCCTCTACAATTGGTATCTGTGCCTGATCTCCTCTCCCAGGAAGACGGGACTCTGCTCCATCCCAATCCCATCATCAGGGCATCCAGGTCAGGAATTTTGTTGCCTATACTGTGAGCATTTGTGCTCATTGTTTTCCAGCAGTTTTTGGTTGGCTTGCTTCTATTTTGTGGGAGTCTCTGGCTCTTCTTCCCTTTGCTACTTATGCATGAGATAAGATGTCTCTTTATTTTTGCCATTATAGTTTATAGTTACTGTAATGCTTTTGCTGGGGGTGACATCCTGAATTTGTTTTCCATCTGTCTAAATGCCTGTCTACATATTGTCTGAATTTTTCACTTAAGATCTTTTTCCTGCTACAAAAAGATGTAGTCCACAGTCTAGCTGCTGAGAGCATAGCATTACAAGATTTTAACCTTACACAAGAGGTTAAGGAGATCCTGTTGGCTTCCAAGAAGCCATCCACCAGATGTTCCCATGCTTTCAAGTGGCATAGATTCTCTGTCCGTCTGGTGTTCCAAGAAGGATCTCAATCCCTTCTCTGTTCGCGTGGAGGCACTCCTCCAGTATCTCTTCCACCTGTCCTCAACAGGTCTCAAGACCAACTCGGTGAAAGTTCACCTCTGTGCCATTGTAACCTCTCATTGGGCTTAGGAGAATAATAAGAACATAAGAAATGCCATACTGGGTCAGACCAAGGTCCATCAAGCCCAGTATCCTGTTTCCAATAGTGGCCCATCCAGGTCACAAGTACCTGGCAGGTACCCAAAGTCTATATATAGAATAACCACAAAATTGCAAATAAATCAGTCAATAACACAATGCAGTTATCAAAATTACATCAAAAAAATACTCATACATAAACACTAAAAAAAAAATTCATGTTACAAAACTGATACAATACCATGTTTAATTATTTTTTAAATTGCTATTTATTACATTTATATTGGTAAATAATATATCTTCAATCAACACAAGACACAAATGACAGTCATTTATACAACAATAAATATAATCCCATACACTTTTAAACAAAGCACTATTAATCAATGTTAGATGTTCCAAAACATATCATTCGAGGATTTTTACATTCAAATATAATATTCAATATTCAGTCAGTTACATATTGTACCAAGGGTATTACACAACCCATATTCAAAAAAATCTTGTAACGTGTGAATATCTCCTCATTAGGCGATTTGGATATATTGTCCATCGTCTTGTGGATATATCATCAATCCTCTTTTATATTCAATAACTACATTGTAGACAATTTGACTGGATCGTCCAATAAGAAGATACCGTCTTGAGGAGAATGAGGGGATGTAGTTATTGAAATATAAAAGAGGATTGATGATATATCCACAAGACGATTGTATTGGGTCAAGCACTGATATCCTGGGTCCCTTTTTAATAATGGTTTATGGACCTTTCCTCCAAGAACTTGTCCAAACCTTTTTTAAACCCAGCTACACTAAAAGCTTTTACTACATCCTCCAGTAACAAATTCCAGAGTTTGATTACACGTTGAGTGAAAAAATATTTTCTCTTATTTGTCTTAAATAGTTTACCCTGTAGCTTCATTGCATGTCACCCTAGTCTTTCTATATTCTGATAATGTAAACAATCAATCTATGTTTACCCGTTCCACTCCATTCATTAATTTATAAACTTCTGTCATATCTCCCCTCAGCCATCTCTTTTCCAGATTGAAGAGCCCTAACATTTTTCGCCTCTACTCATAGGAGTAGGCTTCCATCCCCTTTACCATTTTGGTGGCTCTTCTCTGTACAGTTTCTAATAACACTATATCCTTTTTAAGATACGGTGACCAGAATTGCACACAATATTCAAGGTGTGGTCGCACCATGGAACAATACAGAGGCATTATAATATCCTTTGTTTTATTTTCCATTCCTTTCCTTATGAGGCCTAGCATTCTATTTGCTCTCTTGGCCGCTGCTGCACACTGAGCGGAGGGTTTTAACATGTTATCCACGATGACGCCTAAATCTTTTTCCTGGGTGGTGGTTCCCAATGTGGAACCTTGCATCGTGTAACCATAGTTTGGGTTGTTCTTTCCTAGGTGCATAACTTTGCACTTGTCCACATTAAATTTCATCTGCCATTTGGATACCCAGTCTTCCAATTTATCAAGATCCTCTTGCAATTTTCCACAATCCTCTTGGGTTTTAACAACTTTAAATAGTTTTGTGTCATCTGCAAATTTGATAACCTCGCTCATTATTTCCTTTTCCAGGTCATTTATGAATATGTCAAAAAGCAGCGGACCCAGCACAGATCCCTGGGATGCTCTACTATTCACCTTTTTTCCATTGGGAAAATTAGCCATTTAGCCCTAACGTCTGCTTTCTATCTTTTAACCAGTTGCTGATCCACAATAGTACACTGCCTCCTATTCCATGACTTTTTAGTTTTGCCAAACGTCTCTGATAAGGGACCTTGTCAAAGGCTTTCTGAACGTCCAGATACACTATATCAACCGACTCACCTTTGTCCACCTGTTTATTCACACCTTCAAAAAAACATAACAGATTAGTAAGACAAGATCTTCCTTGTCTAAAGCCATGTTGGCTGTCTCCCATAGGCCATGACTATCTACATGCTAAGTAATTTTGTTCTTTATGATGGTTTCTACCAACATGGCTTTAGACAAGGAAAATCTTGTCTTACTAATCTGTTATGTTTTTTTGAAAGTGTGAATAAACAGGTGGACAAAGGTGAGTCGGTTGATACAGTGTATCTGGACTTTCAGAAAGCCTTTGACAAGGTCCCTCATCAGATACTTTTGGCAAAACTAAAGAGTCATGGGATAGGAGGCAGTGTACTACTGTGGATCAGGTACTGGTTAAAAGATAGAAAGCAGAGGGTTGGGCTAAATGGCCAATTTTCCCAATGGAGAAAGGTGAATAGGGGTGTACCCCAGGGATCTGTGCTGGGTCCGCTGCTTTTTGACATATTCATAAATGACCTGGAAAGTGGAATAACGAGTGAAGTTGTCAAATTTGCAGATGACACAAAACTATTTAAAGTTGTTAAAACACAAGAGGATTGTGGAAAATTGCAAGAGGATCTTGATAAATTGGAAGACTTGGCTTCAAAATGGCAGATGAAATTTAATGTGGACAAGTGCAAAGTTATGCACCTAGGGAAGAACAACCCAAACTATGATTACACGATGCAAAGTTCCACATTGGGAACCACAACCCAGGAAAAATATTTAGGCGTCATTGTGGATAACATGTTAAAACCCTCAGCCCAGTGTGCAGCGGAAGCCAAGAGAGCAAATAGAATGCTAGGTATCATAAGGAAAGGAATGGAAAATAAAGCAAAAGATATTATAATGCCTCTATACCATTCCATGGTGAGACCGCACCTTGAATATTGTGTGCAATTAAAAAGGATATAGCGTTATTAGAAAAGGTTCAGAGAAGAGCCACCAAAATGGTAAAGGGGATGGAAGGATACTCCTATGAAGAAAGGCTAAAAAGGTTAGGGCTCTTTAACCTGGAAAAGAGACGGCTGAGGGGAGATATGATAGAAGTCTATAAATTAATGAACAGGTAAACGTAGATTGATTGTTTACGTTATCAGAATATAGAAAGACTAGGGGACATGCAATGAAGCTACAGGGTAAACTATTTAAGACTAATAAAAGAAAATATTTCTTCACTCAACGTGTAATCAAACTCTGGAATTTGTTACCGGAGGATGTAGTTAAGGCTGATAGTGTAGCTGGGTTTAAAAAAGGTTTGGACAAGTTCCTGGAGGAAAGGTCCATAAACCATTATTAAGAAGGGACCCAGGATATCAATGCTTGACCCAGTACAAGCATTGCGGAACCTGTGTCCTTTGGGGAAACTGCTAGGTACATACGAGGGGGTACCCAAAAAAAACAGGAATAACATTGCCGTGGGCGGAGCTTGTGTAGTACGCACTTCTGCCGCTAGGCGTGTATAGTGCAACTCATTGTCAGTTCAGTGCCGCCTGTGTTGTCGACCTGGCTTGTTCAGTTCATCTGCAGTGATTGTTTTTGCTAGCGCTGTTTTGTTCTTGTTTCTTTTTTTATGATGACAAGTTTAAGTGAACAATGTGCAGCTGTGAAATTTTGTTTTCTACTCTGTAAAAATGCTGCTGAAACTGTTTTAATGTTGAAAACAGCTTATCAAGATGACGCTATGGGAAAAAGTCAAGTGTACCAGTGGTTTGCTCGGTTTAAAAATGGCGACATGTCGATTGATGACAAACCTCGTTCTGGGCGTCCATCAACTGCCTGAATCGACGAAAATATTGAAAAAATTAGAGAACTTGTGCTCACAGACCGTCGACAGACAATTGATCAACTGTCAGAGATTAGTGGGTTATCTTGGAGCTCGGTTCAGCAAATTTTAACGGAAGATTTGGGAATGAAAAGGGTTGCTGCCACGTTTGTTCCTCGGGTTCTGACTGACAATCAAAAGGAACATCGAGTTGAAACATGTCGTGTTTTGAAACAGCTTGAAACTGATCCAGATTTTCTGTCAAAGGTCATTACAGGTGATGAGTCATGGTGCTATGGTTACGACCCAGAAACAAAGCAACAGTCAAGCCAATGGAAGACGTCATCGTCAGCCCGTCCAAAAAAATGTCGTCAAGTCAAATCAAACATCAAAACAATGCTGATTTGCTTTTTTGATGCCAAGGGGGTAGTTCATTCAGAGTTTGTTCCCCCAGGTCAGACCGTCAATCAAACTTTTTATTTGGAAGTTTTAAGAAGATTGCGCAACAGTGTTCGTCAAAAAAGACCCGATTTGTGGCAGACAGGAGACTGGTTCTTCCACCACGACAACGCACCTGCACACACAGCCATCTCTGTTAGACAGTTTTTGGCTAAAAATGGCATGGTTCCACTGCCCCACGCACCTTACTCGCCTGACCTGGCTCCGTGCGACTTTTTCTTATTTCCATGCATGAAAAGGGGCATGAAAGGACACCGATTTGACAACATTGAAGAAGTCAAGAAAAAAAGGAGGGAGGAGCTGTCAGCCGTTTCTAAAGATGACTACAAAAAATGTTTTGAACAGTGGAAGCACCGGTGGGACAAATGTATCAGTTGTAATGGAGAGTATTTTGAAGGGGATAAGGTTGTTTTGTAAAGAATTTGAAATAAATAGCTTTTAAAAAATAATTCCTGATTTTTTTTTGGGTACCCCCTCGTATGACCTAGATTGGCCACTGTTGGAAACAGGATACTGGGCTTGATAGACCTTGGTCTGACCCAGTATGGCATATCTTATGTTCTACCATTTTTCCCAGTACCGATGTCGGGCTCACTGGTCTCTAGTTTCCCGGATCACTCCTTTTTAAAAATTAGCGTTACATTGGCGATCCTCCAGTCTTCAGGTATTACAGATGATTTTAATGAAAGTTCACAGATTACTAATAACAGGTCTGCAATCTCATATTTCAGTTCTTTCAACACCCTTGGATGTATACCGTCCGGTCCAGGTGATTTGCTACTATTCAGTTTACCAAATAGTTGAAATACATCTTCCCAGTGTAGCGATATTTCTTTCAATTCCTCTGCAGTATCACTTTTAAATACCTCTTCAGTCATGGGTAACATCCCTAAATCTTCCTCAGTAAAGACCGAAGCAAAGAATTCATTCAGTCTCTCTGCTATAGCCTTGTCCCCTCTTACTGCCCCTTTTTACCCCTCTATCATCTAATGGTCCAATTGACTCTCTCACAGGTTTTTTGCTACGAATGTACTTGAAAAAGTCTTTATTACGCGTTTTTGCTTCCGTAGCAAGTTTCTTCTCAAATTCTCGCTTTGCCTGCCTTATCAATTCCTTGTATTTAACTTGCCAGTGCTTGTGCTGTTTCCCGTTTTCGTCATTTGGCTCTTTTTTCCATTTCCTGAAAGATGCTTTTTTGGCAACAACAACCTCTCTAACCTCACCTTTAAACCATGGTGGCAGTTTTATGGACTTCTTCCACTTTTCTTAATGTGTGGAATACAGCTGGTCTGGGCTTCCAAGATAGTAGTATTTTTAAACAACCAAGCTTGATGTACAGTAAGTCTTTAACCTTTGCAACTGCTCCTTTTAGTTTTTTTCTTAACTATTTTCCTCATTTTATCAGTCTCCCTTTTGAAAGTTAAAAGGTAGTACTGTGGATTTCCTTACCATTCCTCCTCTACTAATTAAGTCAAACGCGATCATGCTATGATCACTATTGCCAAGTGGCCCCAACACCCTTATCTCTTGCACCAGATCTGGTGTTCCACTAAGGGCTAGGTCCAGTATGGCTTCCCTTCTGGTCGGTTCATGAACCAGCTGCTCCAAGAAGCATTTATTTTATCTAGGAACTTTATCTCCCTAGCATGTCCTGCCGTGGCACTGACCCAGTTGATACCGGGGTAATTGAAATCGCCCATTATTACTACTGTGCTGTAACGTTTGTTAGCTTCCTTGATTTCTTTGAGCATTTCCTCATCCATTTGTTCATTCTGGTCAGGCAGTCGATAGTACACCCCCACTGCCATTGCCTTCCCTTTCTTACATGGAATTTCAATCCATAGAGATTCTACAGCAAATTTTGTTTCCTGTGAAACTTTAATCCTTTCTTACTCAATGCTCTCTCTAACATAGAGTGTAACCCTTCCACCAATTTGATCAGTTCTATCATTACGATATAGTTTGTACCCAGGTATCAGTGTCCCACTGGTTGTCCTTCCACCATGTCTCTGAGATTCCAATCATATCTAACCTCTCATTTAGTGCTATATATTCTAACTCTCCCATTTTATTTTTTAGACTTCTAGTATTTGCATACAAGCATTTTAGAGACTGTATTTTATTCATATTAATCTGGCTATTGGTAGGCATGGGTTGGCATCTTTAAGCTCTGTCTGCGCCATATTAATGGGCATTTGGTCTATTTTACTCTTTTTTTGGAACCTCTCAGAAATTCTTTTATTAAAGAAAGCAGATGATCTGCCAGTATCTTCAGCAGCAATTTTAGATCTACATTGAGCAGAGATATGGGCTGCTAAGACCCAGGTTGGAACGGATCCCTACCTGGCTTCGGTATAACTGTAATCACAAGGGTGTAGTTTGACTGCTTTGTTTGGGGGGGGGGGGCAAAGGGTGGGGTGAAAGATTTGTATGTTAATTTGCATATTCATTATGGCCATCTTTAAGAAAAATATTAGATGAATAGATAGCTGGTATATCAAATAAGTGAGGGGTGAGTTAGCACCCCCAAGATACTCAGAGGGAGCAGAGATGGTTTTTCAGTTGCTTTGCCAAAAAAAGGAAAGCAACATAGTCTAGGAATGTATAATTTAAAAGCAGCAAACATTGTAGCTGTTAATTATTTAGCCTGGCATTTTAAAATAAAAATAAAAAAATACTGACACCTGTAAATATATATTCTGCAAAAAACAATGGAGATGTAAGGTGCTCACACTCCAAGGGACAAAAAGAAAGAAACTGCTGTGGTTCTCTAACACCTAAATAAATTATAACTAATTTTATTTTGGAATTGGAAATTGAATGGTGGTTCTCTTTTCTTTTTGAACATCTATTTTACATCCGACACCCCTCCCCTCTATGGTTATATTCAACATTATTTTAGTTTAAGACTATAATGTTGAGTATATCTGTGGAAATATTAGGGCAAGGAAAGTGTAGTGTTTGTATCATTGCTGTGGTTTGATTTGATTGCCATCTGTGGGATTTTGCATTGGGATATTCCTGAGCATGTCATTCCGAGGGGCGCGCTTTGCTCCCTATTCCAGGGGCCGTTCCGCTTTTCGCGGACAGTCCTTTCGAGGGGCCAGAGGTTTCGGCAGATCGTACTTCAGTGCGTCTCAGCCCTCAGTTAAAAAGCCGCAATGAAGGTGTGTTGGTCCAGGTGTCGGTACCTGTAGGAGGGCGCCTACAGGACTTTCTGGCAGCCTGGACCGCAATCACTGCAGACAAGTGGGTGTTAGAGATAATTCAGAAGGGATATGCGCTGGACTTCGCCAGTCCTTTGCCACCCGCCTTTGTAATGTCTCCCTGTGCGCCCGGTTTGAAGTGGCAGGCCATCTCAGACACGCTTTTTCGCCTCCTGCAGCTACGGGCGATAGTTCCGGTCCCTCGAGACCATTTAGGTTGCGGTCGATACTCGATCTATTTCGTAGTTCCCAAAAAGGAAGGTTCTTTTCGGCCCGTGCTGGATCTCAAAGGCATCAACCGTACTTTGCGGGTTCCTCATTTTCGCATGGAAACGTTGCGTACCGTGATTCGGGTGGTACGTCCGGGAGAGTTTCTCTCGTCCATAGATCTCACGGAAGCCTATCTTCACATTCCCATCAGACAGTCTCATCAACGATTTTTGCGTTTTGCCCTTCCCATGGGTCACTTCCAGTTTCGAGCGTTGCCGTTCAGACTCGCTACGGCTCCGCGGACTTTCACGAAGCTTATGGTGGTATTTGCAGCGGCGCTGCGAAAGGAAGGTATCCGTGTTCATCCATATCTCGACGATTGGTTGATCAGGGCCGATTCTCATTTGGCCTCAGTGACGACGACAGCTCGAGTTGTGCAGCTTCTGGAGCAACTTGGTTGGGTACTCAATCCCGCCAAAAGTCAATTGCAGCCAGTGAGGCAACTGACTTATCTCGGGGCCTTATTCGACACGGATCGAGGGGCGGTCTTTTTACCCGAGCTCCGAGTGCACAAGCTTTTGCAACAGGTGCAAGCATTTTTGAGACTGTCGGCTCCGTCGGCATGGACGTACTTACAGCTCTTAGGCTCCATGGCGGCAGCGTTGGATCTTGTTCCGTGGGCCAAGGCTCACATGCGACCCTTACAACAAGCGTTGCTTTCCCGATGGTCGCCGCAGCTTCACCCTCTCTCGCAGCGCCTGGTCTGCCCGGAACATGTGCGTCACAGTCTAGACTGGTGGTTAGTTCAGGCACATCTGAGAGCGGGAATTCCCTTACAGGAGCCGTCATGGGTATTAGTCACCACGGACGCCAGTCTCTCGGGCTGGGGGGAGCATTGTCAGTCGCAAATCGCTCAGGGATCTTGGTCCCCGGAGGAGAGCTCTTGGTCGATCAACCGACTAGAGCTTCGCGCGGCTCGACTTGCCCTGCAGCATTTCGCGAACTTGTTCAAAGGGACTGCGGTCCAGATATTTTCAGACAACGCAGTGACGGTTGCATATATCAATCGACAGGGGGGGACCAAGAGTCTCTCCCTCATCGCCGAATGTCAGGAATTGATGGCTTGGGCAGAGAGCCATCTTCTAGCGTTGTCAGCGGCGCACGTGGCTGGCAAAGAAAACGTGCAGGCCGATTATCTCAGTCGCAGTGTGCTCGATCCCGGAGAGTGGGAGTTGAATGTGGCGATTTTTCACGACCTCACCTTGCGTTGGGGACAGCCAGTGATGGATCTTATGGCTACTTGCAGCAACGCCAAGGCAAGCCGTTTTTTCAGCAGGCGCAGGGAGCGCATGTCAGAGGGTCTCGATTCTCTGGTTCAGCCATGGTCACGGGACGCTCTCTTGTATGTTTTCCCTCCTTGGCCGATGTTGAGTCGAGTTATACAGCGCGTAGCGGGACACCGGGGTACAGTGATTCTCATTGCGCCGGATTGGCCTCGGCGTCCCTGGTATGCCGATCTGGTTCGGCTCCTGATAGCTTCGCCTTGGCGTCTTCCGGTCCACGTCAATCTGTTGCATCAGGGACCGGTGCTAATGCCGCAGGTGGATCGCTTCTTACTTACGGCTTGGCTCTTGAGAGGGCTCGCTTAAGACGCAAGGGTTACGCGAGTTCAGTTGTGGACACCTTACTTCAGTCTAAGAGGCCAGGGACTTCTCTGGCGTATGTACGGGTGTGGTGACTTTTCGAAGCTTGGTGTGGACAGAGCAATGTTATTCCTCTGTCTTCTACCTTACCCCAGTTGCTTTTGTTTCTCCAGAGCGGGTTAGAGAAAGGTTTAGCGCTTAGTACCCTTAAGGTTCATGTGGCAGCGCTCGCCTGTTTTCGAGGGTCCGTGCACAATCACCGTCTTTCGACACACCCGGATGTACAACGATTTTTTAGAGCGGCAAAAATTATCCGTCCGCCTGTGCGTCAAATCGTGCCACCTTGGGATTTGAATGTAGTTTTGGAGGCATTTTCACGGTTGCCGTTAGCATACCTGTCCTCGCGGGATCTCCGTGAGTGTTCCTGGAAAACCGCATTTTTGGTGGCCTTATGTTCAGCGCGACGCATTTCGGAGTTACAGGCCTTGTCTTGCCAGGAACCTTATCTTCAATTTCTACCGGAACGGGTTTTGCTGCGGACGGTGCCTTCTTTTTTGTTAATCAATCAGTGGCCTTGCCCGTTTTTTCAGATTTATCAGATTCTCCAATGGACCGTGCTCTCCGAAAATTGGATCTTGGGCGTGTTTTAAAAGCGTACCTTAGGGTCTCGAAACCTTTTCGGAAAACCGACCGGCTGTTTGTCCAGTATGCTGGTCCCAATAAAGGTCAGGCGGCGTTGAAGTCCACGATTGCTCGTTGGGTTCGCTGCGCTATTGTGGCGGCTTACAATGCCAGAGGGCGATCTCCGCCGGTTGGGCTGAAAGCTCATTCCACTCGAGCTCAAGCGGCTTCCTGGGCGGAATTTGCTTTTGTTCCTCCAGTGGATATCTGCAGAGCAGTGACGTGGTCTTCTTTGCATACGTTTACGAAGCATTACCGTTTGGATGTTCAAGCCAGGGAGGATGCGAAGGTGGGGGCGTCGGCTCTTATTGCAGGGCTGGCGGGTCCCTCCCGGTTTTAGGTACTGCTTTGGTACTGCCCTACCTTTCCCTGGACTGGCCCGGAGAAGCGATAAGGAAGATGAAATTAGGGCTTACCTGCTAATTGTCTTTCCTTGAGCTTTCTCCGGGCCAGTCCAGGGTCCCACCCTTTTCGTATGTTGGATGCCTCTGCGTAAGCGTAAGAATAATAGCTGTATCGTGTTCGTACAAGAGGGGAGGCTGGGGCTTCTATGCTTCTTCCTCGAAGGAAGCCGATTCTACTTTTAAATTGCTATAATTGAAAAAAAACAACAAAAAAACCAAAGTGAGACAAGCACTATTTTAATGCTTCCTCGTTCCACTGGACTATAGAGGATTATCAGTTTTATCGAGTTAACCTTGGGTTTTCAGTTCTTTTCTAGTTAGCTGCTTTGTCAGAAGGAGACTGACTGGTTATCCTCAGGAGGAGTGGCTTCACCTCTCAAGAAAACTTGAAGTCTTCAGTCCTCAGCTGCTAAAGGGGATTGACAACCCTGGACTGGCCCGGAGAAAGCTCAAGGAAAGACAATTAGCAGGTAAGCCCTAATTTCATCTTTTTGCATGCAACAACCACAAACATCCTTAAAGGCTTGCCTCTATAGAGCCACTATGGCAGAATAATCCTGAAAAATTAATATCTTTTTACCTTTGTGCTCTGCTGATCGCTCTTGCCTCACTGCATGGAGCACAGTTTCCTTCAAAAATCCAGTGATTACAACTTGGGGCCTATGGTCCCCTTCATGCCACGGTCCCAACCTACGTATCTGCTCAATTTTCAAGACACCTACAGTAGTTTCTAGCTAAAGAGTGAGAGGTATCCCAGTCTCCAAAAAGCCTCAGAGCTCCAGATCTTTTACAGTTCCTTATCATTCCTCCAGTTTAGTCCTCCACCTCTGCATCTTGGAGACTGGGCATGTCAAACTCGTGACATCACTGGATGTAGCCTGCTGGAAACTCCCATCAGCCTCAGTGTGTCCAGTCTCCATGCAGCAGGAGGACGTAGTGAGCCTAGGTGCTGGACTCACTAGAGAAACGAATAAGGAGCAAGTTAGTTAGGGCTTAAAGTTCTTAAATTTTTCATTCTATGTTGGTTCTGGTCCCTTTAATTTGCCTTACTTTCCAGAGGGTGATATATCTTTAAAAAAAAAAAATAATAATAAGAGCATTAAGGAGGAAACGGGGGTTTTACTTTTCCCTGCCAGACCAAGACGTGTCTCCTTTCTTGATCGGATCTCTGCCCCTTGAAGGCACAGGGGAAAGCTCCGGTGTCGGCGCACTTGCAGGCTGGCTCCCGCAGAGCGGCAGCTCGCAGCTCCGGGTCCTGCGCCATAGAGCGTGGCCGGCTACAGCTGAGGCCCTTGCTGCGGAGCGTGGAGCGACGCCGCAGCTTGCAGGGTCTTCGGGTCCTCATCCAAGTTGTTCTGGCGTCTATTCCAGTCCATCCGGAGGCGTCCAGGGAGCTCCTCAGCAGGGGGTGAGTTTGTGCGCCAAAAGCTTTCCTCATGAGCCGTGGCCATTTTGAACACATGGTTTTCGCTGCGTGTCAGCCTAGCACGGCGGCGGCGGCAATGGTCCAGAGTACCGCCGCGGGGTTGGGCAGATAGCCGCAAAGCATTTTAGCTACTTAGGGTAGTTAGCTTTATTTAGTTTATTATTGCATGCACTTTACTTTGATTTCATTGCATATTGGGTTGTTTGGTTTACTTTTTTCAGTTTAAGTCAGCGGTCTCCTTGGGGTCAAGTCTTGGGGGGAGTTGGCTCAAGCTTTTAGGGGTCCCTGAGAAGATAGTGGTCCTTTATTCATTTTCACTTGAAAAAAAAAAAGGGAACAATATATCTACTTATACTTTCAGAGGGGCTGCAAAGCGGAGGACAGCTCATGTCAGCATACCCGCAGTGTGTCGTCTGCGGCACCCATAGAGGCACGGTTGCGGATACCGGCATCTGTATCTGCCACTGTGGAGCAGCAGATGGAGAATTCCCTTGTCCCCGCGTCTCAGGGGTCCACAGTGAGGACGGAGGGGGAGGCGTGGTTGCCGGTCCCCTCCACGTCTGGCCCGGAGGCTTCGTCAGGGGACCCTAGTGCGTGTCCAGGTCTAGGCTGCAGTCCGCAGCTGGGGGATTTTTGCTCTGACTTCATGTTGATCATGCATCAGGCGTTCTGTCTAAGACGCCAAGGTAAGTTGCTGGGACCATTACCTCTCCCCTCGACTGTTCTGCAGTCCGGAGGAGACAGAGTTGGAGATGGAGGCAGATATGGAAGAGGGGGAGATCCCGGAACCTGAGGATCAGGCAAGCATCATTCGAGTGTTCCGGAAGTTGATGGTTCTTATTACGGAGTCCCTGCAGATGCTCAAGCTGGCTACGGCGCAGCCGACCAAGAAAGAGGATGGGGAAGATCCTATCATTCAGGCGGTGTGTCAGACGCAGGTGGTATTCCCTGTCCACAAGGTGGTGGATCGGATGAGCCAAGATGAGTGGAATCAACCCGAAGCGGGGCTCAGAGGGCTAAGGACTATGTACAGACTCTATCCCCTGGCAGATAAGGACAAAGAAAAATTCCGATGTCCGAGAATTGATGCAGCGGTCTCAGCGGTTACTAAGAAAAACACTTCCGGTGGAAGGTAGCGCAGCTTTAAAGAATACACAGGATAGGAAGGTGGATGGGTTGTTGAAACAATCCTGTGAAGCTAATGCGGTGTCCTTGCAGGCTTCCATCTGCGGAGCTTGGGTGGCGAGAGCCTGCCTCCGGTGGGCTCAGCACTTATAGCAGTCTGCTTCTTTGGAGCAGGACAGTGTAAGGGAGCTGGAGCGGTTAGAATCGGGGTCAGCGTATTTGGCGGATGTACACTACGACCTGATCAGAGCTTTAGCAAATAGTATGGTGTCGGTGGCCGCCTGGAGATCCCTGTGGCTACGAAATTGGTCGGCCAATGGTTCCTCCAAGTCCCGACTCAGTAAGCTTCCGTTTAAAGGGAAGCTGTTGTTTGAAGAAGACCTTTACAAGCTGGTTAAGGATTTAGGGGAGTCCAAAGATGGAAGACTTCTGGAGGATAAGCCCAAGCAAGGGAAATTCCCGACAGCCTTTCGAGGTCAATCTAGAGATTTCAGAAGATTTCGAACTTCTCATTTGGGGGGTTTCCAAAGGGGAAGATTTGCTTCTCAGGCCCAAGGGTTTCGGGGGGTTTCACGGAGCAAGTAGAGGATTTGCAGCGGCATCCGCTGGAGCCGCTCGAAAGCCACAATGAAAGGAGGTGGTCCCGGCAGAAAGTCAACCAATCGGAGGTCAGCTTTGGGGATTCCTTTCTGCCTGGACCCAAATAACGTCCGATCAGTGGGTGCTGGAGATCATTTGTGAAGGTTATGCGCTGGATTTGGCAAAGCTGGTACTGGACTCTTTCGTGCTGTCGCCCTGCAGAGCATTTCAGACAAAGACCCTGGCAATATGGCAAACTCTGGACCGGCTCTTGCAGCTGGGAGCAGTCGTGCCTATGCTGGTGGCGGAGTACGGCGTGGGGTGGTACTCCATTTATTTCATGGTGCCAAAGAAAGACTGGTCCCTTCGTCCAATCCTGGATATCAAAGGGGTAAATCACTGTCTCGGAGTACCACACTTCCGAATGGAAATGCTACGGTCCGTCATTGTGGCAGTACGTCAGGGGGAGTATCTGACATCTCTCGATCTTACAGAGGCGTATCTACATGTCCCGATCAGAGCTTCTCATCAAAAGTTCTTGCTGTTCACGCTCCCTTGGGCATTACCAGTTCCAAGCATTGCCCTTCGGTCTCGCGACAGCTCCATGGATTTTCACCAAGATCATGGTAGTGGTGGCGGCGGCCCTTCAGAAGGAATTTATTTATTTATTTACATTCTCTTATATACCGCGCTATTGCGCATCAGTGCGGTTTACATAGAACATCAAAACTTACACATTTCTGTAGCTGTGTTTACAATGAACCGGTACATGAACTTGGGTCAAACCTGGGTAACTATTTACATATTGGGTAACTATTTACATCTTGACAAACTAATATAGAGGATTCATGGTACTGTGTCGGCTAGCTAGTTGCTGGGGCTGTGGTGGTACATTCTTCAGGGTAATACAAGACTAAGTCAGGGATTGCCCGGATGCTAGGTGGGAGGGTGTTCCAGCATTTTGGTGCACAGAATTTGAAAGCTCTGTTTACTGTTGCCTGGGTGGACTGGATTATCTCTTTCGGGATTATTAGTGTGTTGACCGCTGCTGCTCTTCTGGATCTGGTAGGGGGGTTGCTCTTTATGAGCTTTGTTAGGGATGAGGAGGAGAGCCCATTGATGGCTTTGAAAGTCAGCAGAAAGGTTTTGAATGTGAGCCTGCCTTGAATGGGGAGCCAGTGAAGCTGTTTCAGGGTGGGCGTTATGTGGTCCCTCCTGGATGTTCCCTGAAGAACTCTTGCTGCTGAGTTCATCGCGAGCTGTAGCGGGTGCAGAGTGGACTTAGGGAGACCCTGAAGTATGGCATTTGCATAGTCAAAATGCGGTATGATCAGTGCTTGATAGGTTGTCTGGAAGTCATCTGGTTCAAGCAGGAAGCGTAGATGCCGGAGAGATCAGAGCTTAGGGTATACTGCTCTTGCTATATTACTTATGTGCGTCTTCATGTCTAGTCGCTGGTCTAAGGTGACTCCGAGGTATCTAATAGAGGGTTTGGTTAGAAGTTCAGCTTCCTTGACCTTCAGGTATGGTGGTGTGATGAAGTTTGGATTTCTTGTGATGAATAGGACCTCTGTTTTCTTATGTTGAATTCGAAGATTTTGGTTTTGGAGCCAGATGGATACGGCATTGAAACAGTCTGTCAGTGGGGAGAGGTCTGGGTTGTCTGTCGAGAATGGCATATAAAGGAGGACATCATCAGCGTATACTAAGCAGTTCACCTTGAAAGACCGTATGATGTCACATATTGGCTGCATGTATATGTTGAACATCCAGCGCAGAGAGGGAAGAGCCCTGTGGGACGCCTTGATTCTGGTGGAATGGTTGTGATGTTGAGGTCCCTGATCGTATGTGCTGCCATCTATCCGAGAGATACGACTTACACCATTCAAGTGCTGTGTCACATATTTCCTTCTCCATGAGACATCGCAGGAGGAGCTCGTGGCTTACTGAATCAAAAGCAGCTGCTATGTCCATGAACATGAGAACGCACCCTTGACGGATGTTGTCAATTCCAGGAAAGGGGTCTTGGTTCATCCCTACCTCAATGATTGGTTGATTCGAATGAAGTCCAAGGCCAAGAGCGAGCGAGCTACAGAAAAGATGGAGAACTTTCTGCAGGGTCTTGGCTGGGTAGTCAATCCGGCCAAGAGTCTCTTCGTTCCGTCTCAGGTCCTCGAGTATCTGGGAGTACAGTTAGACACTTGGAAAGGGGCGGTATTTCTGACGGAGCGGAGAGCTCAAGCACTCAAGGGGGTCAGGCAGTCCCTTCGGTGGTGGCTGCTATCCATGCCTCTGCGAGCGGGAATGCCTGTGGAACAGCCAGAGTGGATTCCGCTATTAACGGACGCAAGTCTGGCAGGGTGGGGATTACATTGCAGAGAGGACTTCACGCAAGGCGTCTGGTCGAAGGAAGAGAGCAGATGGTCTATCAACTGGCTAGAGCTGAGAGCTGTGTTTCTGGCCCTGCAAAGCTTCGAGTCCACAGTGATGGGGCAAGTGATGCGAGTACTGTCCGACAATGCCGCGACGGTGGCCTACATAAATCAGCAGGGTGGTACCGGAAGCGCGGCCATGGAGGAAGAGGCTGAAGGTCTGTTCTCTTGGATAGAGTCTCGTTTGCAAGCAATATTGGCGGCCCACATTGCAGGAAAGGACAGCGTGATGGCGGATTTTCTCAGAAGAGTCCGAGTAGATGCCGGAGAATGGGAGTTGCATCCGGACGTGTTCGCGCAAATAGTTCACCAGTGGGGAACACCGATCATGGACCTGATGGCAACCTTCCAGTCAGCAAAATCCAGTCGGCTCTTCAGCAGACGACGGGAGACCATGTCAGAAGGGATCGACGCCTTGATATAGCCTTGGCCGTCGACAGGGCTCCTCTGTCTTCCCACCGTGGGCGCTCATCAGACGCGTGTTTCAGCAAATCGAAGCGCATCAGGGACGAGTGCTATTAG
Organism: Ichthyophis bannanicus; assembly: GCA_033557465.1. Lineage (NCBI taxonomy): Eukaryota > Metazoa > Chordata > Amphibia > Gymnophiona > Ichthyophiidae > Ichthyophis > Ichthyophis bannanicus. The sequence goes on along the minus strand of CM066036.1, from coordinate 408,872,497 downwards.
TGGCTCCAGACTGGCCCAGGCGCCCATGGTACGCGGATCTCGTGAGGTTACTCAACGGGGTTCCGTGGAGATTCCCGACTTCACAGGGGCTGTTGATGCAGGGTCCGCTTCAAATGCCTCGGGTGGATCGGTTCTCGTTTACGGCCTGGCCATTGAAAGGGCGAGGCTAAAAAAGGTTACTCCAGATCGGTTATTGCAACATTGCTTCAGGCACGGAAGTGGTCGACATCGTTGGCTTATGTGCACATCTAGCATGTCTTTGAAGACTGGTGCTAGAGACATCAAGTCCACGCCGCTTCAGCGTCCGTACCTTTGGTATTAAGCTTTCTGCAGGACAGCTTCGAGAAAGGGCTGGCCGCCAGTTCTCTGAAGGTTCAATTAGCAGCCTTATCATGTTATAGGGGTAAGGTTCAAGGAGTGTCACTAGGGGCTCACGTCGATGTGGTACGTTTTTCTTAAAGCGGTTACCAGAATGCGACCACCTCATAGGATTTCGGTTCCTCCGTGGGACCTCAACTTGGTTTTAGGGGTACTCGTAAAGGAGCCTTTTGAGCCCTTAAGCGACGTGTCCGTCAAGGATTTGACTTTAAAAACGGTGTTTTTGGTAGCCATTTGTTCGGTGTGGTGCATTTCGGAGTTGCAGGCCCTTTCATGTAGAGAGCCTTTTTTGTGCTTTTCCAAAGAAAAGCTGGTTCTTCGGCCAGTTCCATCCTTTTTGCCAAAGGTGTCCATTTCATTTAAATCAGACAGTTTCTTTGCCAGTCTTACAATCAGAGGTAGGACACGTCTCCGATTGAGGTTTGTGTCGCTTGGACATCAAGAGTGTGTTGCAATGATATTTGGTGATATCCGAATCTCTCCGCAAGTCGGATCATCTCTTTGTGGTGTTCGGGGGCCCAAGGAAAGGGGAGGCGGTAGCGAAAACCTCCATTTCCAGATGGATTAAGGAAGCGATTGTCTCCGCCTATATCTTACAGGGTCGTTCTGTGCCGGTGGGTCTGAGAGCGCATTCCACTAGGGCGCAAGCGGCTTCCTGGGCAGAACACAGTCTGGTTCTGCTGGTGGAGATTTGTAGAGCAGCTACCTGGTCCTCTCTTCATACCTTCAGTAAACACTACTGCATTGATGTACTAGCGGCGGGTGATGCCAGTTTCGGGTTGGCGGTGTTGCGTGCTGGCTGGAAGGGTCCCTCCCATTAGTACTGCTCTGTTACATCCCAGAGGTGAAGGACTAAACTGGAGGAACGATAAGGAAATTTGAAATTACACTTACTTGGTAATTGTAGTTCCTTGAGTGAATCCAGTGTAGTCCTCATTCCTGCCCAGGGACTGGTTTTGTTAACAGGGCAAATTCGAGGGAGCGAAATACAGAATTTAAAGGTGGATGATGCTTTTGAGGTGATTTGCTGTCATCTTCATTCTTCCTTCTTCGACCTATCTCTCCTTCCTTTCCAAGTCTCTGGTTCGGCAGGGAGGAGGGGGTCAAAGAGTAAACCTCACCCTTCTCTGTAAGGGAGAGGTTTGTGATTGGATAACTTATCGGTTATACCATTCAGTTGGGTTAGGTTTATCTTTAAAATATTAGCTACTTGTTTGTTGCTCTTTTGAGTCTGCTTTGTCAATAGTTCACTGGGGCTGATGGGAGATTCCAGCAGGCTACATCCAGTGATGTCACGAGTTTGACATGCCCAGTCTCCAAGCTGCAGGAGGAGGTGCACTACCCCGAGGTGGAGGACTAAACTGGATTCACTCAAGGAGCTACAATTACCAGGTAAGTGTAATTTCAATTATCTACAGTTCCAGCAACTTTCACAGACTTCTGTTCTCTAAGTCATCCAGTTTTTCACTTTGGTTGGTGAGTGCTGTGTCTGTCTGCCATATACCCAACTCCAGCTCAGTAATACACTGCTCAGCATCCACAATTTGCGAGTTAAACTCTGTAAACGCTTAAACGGCCTTTTCAATTTGCTCTGCCAGATCATTAAATTGTTCCTCCAGGGCCTTCACCACTGCCCCAGAAACCTCATCCACAGACCAGGCAGCAGGCTCCGCACATGGGCTCACCGGTCCCGCCTCTGCCATTTTCATTTTGCCTGGCCTGCCTTTCTCCTTTCTCCTTTTTTTTTTTTTTTTTTGTCTGTTTTGGATACCATCAGCACAATATTCAGCCCCAGCAATAAGGAGTGTTAGAGCACCTTCCTACCGCAAATGTTGAGAAAGAAAGAGAGAAAAAAGTAAGGTGTGTATTTTATAAATAGACATTTGGGTTGGGGAGGCCCAAGAACAGAGGAAAATATGTCTTCCTCTGTTCACCACATCACCTGACCTCCAGAGAATTCAGATTATCATTTATCCACATAAATAACATAATTATTTAATTAAACTAAGAGGTACATGAGATAAGAATTGTACTTGGATGATGAAAGAAATTTTGGAGTGAATTCTTGGACAAAGTAAATTCTCTGACTTAGAAGGGTGGACTAAGAGGTGTAGAGACCTCAGTTCTGAAGCATTCTGGAGATTACAGGGGGGAAAGCTTGTATAGTTCCCTCCTTTTTCCTACCTAATTCCCAATCTCTTACTAGGAGGGAAGGATCCCTCTGCCCAAGAAATTGCTCAGCTGCCACCCGATAGACTCAAAGGGCTGAGATCACGAGAGAGGTTGAGGCTAAAAAGAGTGAATAGCACTGAGCCTGGGTAAAGCAGGGATGCAATCTCTGGGGATGGCCATACCTTCTGTGGTGGAAAACCAGCAGCGACCCCCTCCAATCAGGAAGTGACTGAGTCAGAGCTTGGAAGTGGTGACCCCCCCCCCCATTGGGAAGTTGTGGAAGTGGAACTCGGGAGTGGTGAACCCTCCAACTGGGAGGCGGCTTGGCAGTGGAGGGCAAAGCTCAGGAGCAGTGACCCCTCCAATCGGTAGGTAGTTTGACAGTAAAGGTGGAACCCGGAAGCAGGTCTCTACCCAGAGCAGGGAGCTCCACAGCAGTGTCCAGCCAGTCCAGGCCTAGCATAACAGATATCCCCAGGACCCCCAGCAGCCACTGGTTCAATTGCAGCTTGGCACATGGGTGAGACCTGTGGGGGAAAGGGGGAGGGAGGATAGCAGGAGATAAGATTTAATATCGCTCTTTTTCTCTCTATGTACCCAGTCCCTTGCTGCACTGCTGTTGGGTACCCGGTGAGACTGACATTTATTGAAAATGGGGTACACAGATTTTTCTATTCAGCAGCTGCAATGGAGAAATATATAAATGGCAAATCAATTGGAGGAAAGGCCACGATCATCAGAATGCTGGAGCCCAAACAGAAGAGAAATCTACACCATGTCGATTAGAGGTTCTTCAACAAGGGATGAGGATCAGCATGCGCGGCTAGAACAGGGAGGAGAGGCACAATAACCTAGAGGTAGAAGGAGGCAGCTGAATACTCAGTGGATGGAGGGGTGAAATATTTAAGGAAGAACATCTTTGGCGGTTGGACATATCAAAGAAGGAACAGGAAAAACTGGTCAAGTTTGGGGAGGTTGGGAAGAACCTCAAACTGGTTACCAAGGACATAGTCCTCAGGAAGTACATATGAAGGGTACAGAGGAATATGAAAATCAAGGAAGATAGGTATGTGAGGGAGGAAGGGAGCTCAAATAATAGAGACATTTCAAGATTGGACATCTGGTCCTATCAAAATAAAGAAGAGGGTGGGGAAGGTTTAGAAAAATATAACACTGATGTATAGTTGAGCTTGGATTATAATAAGTTTGTTTGTTTTTCAAAGATGTTGCTCAGAGGTTTGTGCCCTATAGGAATATAAGGTGGTGGGAATGTGGTGGCTGAAAGGGGTGACAGAAGATTACGGGTAGTCAATGGGGATATAAAATTGCATCTCTAAATATCCAGGGAATAAACCATCCTGCCAAAAGAGAAAGGGTTTTAGATCTATTGAACCGCTCCCAAGTAGATGTAGCCCTGCTTCAAGAGAGACACCTAACAAGATTGGAACATGAAAAGCTGAAGATCAGGGGATATGAGCAGGTGTACTATTTGCCATTTAACTAAAAAAAAAAAAGGAGATAGCTATACTAATCCACAAATGTACCCTGTTTGTACTTTATAATACAGGAGGGGACATACAGGGTCAGGTAGTGTGGATAACAGGGCGATTAGAGCAATTTGAGCTTTCCATAATCAACATCTATGCCCCTAATGGCAACAGAAGCTCCTTTAAACAATGGGTGGAAACTTTTGCGAAGGAGGCCAAGGGGGGATTGCTTGGCTGGGGGGGGGGGGATATGAACAACATGCTGGGGGAATTGGACAGGTCTAACTATAACAGAAAACTCCACAAGTGGGAGGGGAAGGAACTTAGAGAATGGTATAAAAATATGGGACCTGGTAGATCTTTGGAAGGTGCAGAACAAAAATAGCAGGGAATATACATTTTGCTCACCCAAAGCAGAAACACTCCGGCTTGGACTATTTGTTTAGTTGCCTATGCAGGCTATGGTCGGTTTGGTGAAATGGCAATCACACCCATAGCGCTGGCTGATCATGGGATGGTAGTGGGGCATTGGAGCCGGTAGGGATTTAAGGGGCAGAAAGATTCGGCAGGTTGGCGGACCAGTGTCACCCTCCTATGGAAAGCAGCAGTGGCTGACCACCTCCGGAATGAATGGAAAAAATATTTGATAGATAACGATAATGGGGAAATATCAGAGGGAGTGCTGTGGGATGAAGGGAAAGCTTTCCTTCAAGGGTCCTAATACAAATTGCATCTAGGGGAAAAAAAAAGAACGTGAGAGACAGAAGAATCAACTGCTCCACCAAATAGAAACCCTGTAGCTGGCCCATAGTAAGACTGATAAGAATGTATTGAAACAACTAACAGTGGTAAGAGCACAATTAGATGCTTTAGAATCAGAGTGTATGACCCAAATACTAGGGAGAACTAAACACAATTATATGGATAAAGGGAATAAGGCAGGGTGTTTACTCGCTGTCAACTGAGAAAGCAGCAAATAGACCGCAGAGTAGCAGAAGTGCAGGGGGAAGCGGGAATGCACTTCAAAAGGCATATGTCAAGTAGTCGTGAGTTCTATCAACATTTATATATAGCAGAATCTCTGGTGTCCTAGGAGTACCTCATGTCCTACCTCGCCTTCTTGAAACTCCCAGCACTAAAGGCCTCAGAAGCAGAATGCCTTGGCTGACCGGTGAACCCAGAGGCGGTAAGGGTGGCTATAAATTTACTTCCAAAGAGCAAGGCAGCAGGGAAGGACAGGTATCTGGTGAAATTTTACCAGGAGTTGTGGGATGTGGTGCCCCCTTATTAGCGTGGACTTTTTCTAAGGCCTTGCAGGATGACCTCCTCAGAGTTGCTGGAAATGGCAAACATAATTGTGCTCCCCAAAGAAGGAAAACCCAAGGACCAATGTGGAAGCTATTGGCCCATTGTGCTGATAAATTGCAGTGCAAACTTCGCAAAGGTCTTGGCGCGTAGGCTAGAAGTGACTTTTTCTAAACTGATTCACCCTGACCAATTGGGGTTTGTCAAGGGTAGACTCATTTCAGACAACGGCAGGAGAGCAGTAGATTTGCTACAGATAATAAAAAGCCAGAGGACCTTGGCGCTATGCTTGGCATTAGATGCCAAGAAGGCTTTTGATCAGGTTGAATGGGGGTATCTTTTTGTGGTGTTGGAGAAATTCAGTATAGGAAAAAGTCTTCATACAGGGGATCAGAGCTCTTTTTATTGATCTCCAAGGGCAAAAGTTCTGGTTAATGGTGAGAGCTCGGAAAGATTTGAGTTACATTGAGGAATTTGATGGGGATGCCCCCTGTCTCCTATACTTTTTGTGCTAATCATAGAGGCCTTTGTAGCACAGATTAGATCTAACCCCAATATATGCCCAATAATAGTTGGTAAGAGTCGGCACAAAATTCTACTTTATGCTGATGATACAATGGTCTTTATGACAAACCCAAAGAAATGATTATCAGAATTTTTGCAGGAGAGAACTCCACGAAAGAGAGTCTCTGAATTTAAAATAAACATAGGTAAAACTGAAGCCATGAACTTGGGTGGCTTGTCAAAGGGATTTTCAGTGGGCAGAACATAAAATTAAGTACTTGGATCTACATTAGCAGGGATCCCGATGATCTGTTGACTAAATTATAGTAACTTGTCCAATTTAGTGTGGGGAATGCTTAAGAAATGGGTAGAATTCCATTTGAGCTGGATGGGGAGGGCGGCTGCGCTCATAGTGAGCATTATTCCAAAGTTTATTTTCCTTTTCTCACTTGCTAATACCACTTCAGCCCAAGTATATGCAGAACTGGGAACAAAGACTGGTGAAATTTGTGTGGGGAGGAAAGAAAGCAAGAATAGGCACAGCAAGAGATTCAAGACTATGCGAATAGGGAGGGATTAAATTCCTGATTCTTGGTTTATACTACTGTAAGGTGGTACTTGGAGCCCTACACGTATACCACTTACGACTGCAAGATGCGGTGGACATAGAGCATCAATGGGTAGTGCCACGTTCAATGCTTGAATGGGTGGGCAGAGGGGAGAGAAGTTCTGCTGCACCCAATGCTGACCCCCTGGAGTAGGTTGGTTTGGGCGTATACCAAAAGTAAGCTCCTCACTTCCCTCCAAATGGACTAGGATTAATGACTATAACCCTATCTCAGGACCAGAGTTTGAGGGACTGATAAAGGACTTGAGTGTTAGGGGAATCTGTAGCTTTTCAGATTTGATTAAGGAGGGAAGGTGTACAACACAAAGTGAATTAGAAGTAAAGTTGAAAAGGAGGATCCTTTATTTTCAATATTTTCAACTCCATTATTTTTTGATTTGGAAAGGGGTGGTGGAGCAGTTGACCAAAAGGTCCTCATGGCTCGACAATTGTATCTCTAAAGGAATTGGGATGAAAGGAATGTTTTCCAAATTGTACAAGGGTCTCCAGACAGCGGGGAGTACAGTGCCGATGGGGGGTGGGTATGTATGGCACCAATGGCTACACAAGGAACTTACGGATGAGGAATGGAAACAAATAAATCTGGGGGTACATAAGACTACACTAGTGATTTCATGGCACCAGACACAACTGCAGATAATTCATCGTTCCTATATAACCCCCAGCTCCTGTTTCATAGTCAGTGGGTGAGCTCTGCATTATGTTGGCAGGGGTGTGGAGGTCTTGGCAACTTTTTCCATATTTGGTGGAAGTGTCCAAAGATCCAACAATATTGGTTTAAGCTCACCCAAGAGATAGGCAAGGTTATAGGGGAATGTGTCAAGCCTGAGGCAGGAAAATGTCTCTTGGGACTCCCTAAAGATAATCATGACCAGAACCATAAACATACACTACAAGCAAAACTATTGTTGATGGGGAGGGTACCTTGGCATGGAAATGGAAGGCTCCAGAGTAGATGATTGGTGGACAAAAGTGAGGGAGGTGAAGTTCAAAAAAGCTACATATGATTTATATGGGAAGAAAGATAGATGTCACAGAATATGGGAGCCCTGGGTGTTGCAATGCCATGACATAGATGAGTAGGTCTGGGCACCTTAAATAGTGGCATAATTTGGCCACTGGATTGCAAAGGACGGGAACGAATGACATAGAAGTTAAGGATCATACAAAAGAGCAGATGATGTAGTTATGGTTAATGACAACCTTAGGGAAATAAATGACCTATACACGTTCTGTAAAAAAAAATTAAAACACACCTCTTTACAATCCACTTTGGTACCCAAGCAGATGACAATACACCAGACATTAGTGCATTTTAACTCCGCTTCCACACATAGCAATAAACTGTTTTTGTTGAGATCTCGCCGTTCATAAGTTCAGCTATCTCATTCCTATGACTTCACTTCATTGTAATCTCCAGGAACAAGCAGGAATGTAGTCTTCACATATGGGTATCGTTGGTACCGAAGGAGCCCGTGCGGGATCGCTCCCCAGCATCCAAAAGGAAAGCTTTTGGGAGCATCCCACAGTGCATGCGTGCTGCCTTCCCGCCTCACTGCCTCTCACTTCAGTTCTTCTTTTTCCGCAGAGCCAACAGGACGTCTCTCCTGTCACCGCAGAAAACGTTTTATTCTTTCTTGGGTTTTTTTGTGGTCGCATCTGCCTTCATTCGACGCCTACCGGTACCGCCAGTTCTCTTTTCTTATTTTCTTTATAAAAAAACAAAACAAACTTCTTTTCTTCGGTGCCTCACCCCTCCTGGGGTTAGGCGCCATTTTGGGCACTAGGCCCAAAAATCTCCAGACATGGAGAAGCCAACTAGTGGTTTTAAAAAATGTTCAAACTGTGGCGGTACTATTTCCGTCACAGACACCCACGAATGGTGTCTCAAATGTTTAGGTCCTGAACATTGTCCAGCGGAGTGCTTCTCCTGTAGAAAGATGACCAAAAGGGGCCTGCATAACAGAGCTGCAAAGGCCGGTTCTCTTTTCACTGTCGATACGATGTCAGTTGCATCAATGTCCTCCAGGGCTTCATCTTCCTCTCGTGGATCTCAGGTAACTAAACAAAAGTCTGTAAAGACTAGCCGGTCCTTGAAGGGTAAATCTCCTGCAAAGCATCGAGATGCCACTGGTACTACCCTCAAGGAAAGTACACTGGCAAAATTGCCCCGGCGGGAGTCTTCGGTCTCCAAAGCACAAACGGGGTCTCAGAATGTTCCAGAGGCCTCCACCTCTGCAGAACTTCTGTTGCCATGTTCTGGGGTCGTAGCCGCTTCCACCGGTACCGACCAGGCATCAACATTAGCAATGGATAAGAGAATCCTTGCTATTGAACGCAGTCTAGCGTCCCTCTTAGCTGCCTCGGTACCGCTAAGACCGCTACAGACGGTTCAATTGAGCTCAGTACCGACACCGGTGCCAGCTCCAGTGGCACCCACTCAGGTGGGATAGCTTCCTCCCATGCTGAGCCTTGAGAGTTTCTCCGGCATCGAGGGGTTGGAACCGAAACGCCACGGTAGTGATATTCATCGATACCAGCATCGATCGATGCAAAGCTCTGATGAGTCTTCCGATTCCAATGACTCTGCTGATACAAGAGCAGTACTGTTGAAGGATCCATCTCCTTCTCCTGAGCGCAGAATGTCTCCTCCAGAAAACATGTCTCCTCCAGAAAACATGTCTCTTCAGGACTTCATACGTGATGTAGCTAAAGGGCTTTCAATCACGGTTACTCCTGAGAAGGAACCTAGGGCAGAACTAAGAATTCTGCAATACCCTATGGCTCCTAAAGAGGCAGCGATGCTGCCCATTCATCAGATCCTTCAAGATCTTATGTTCAGAATGTGGGAAACTCCCTTAACGGTGTCACCGCATTCTCGACGCCTCAATACCATGTACCGAGTCCCACCTTCCCCAGGGTTTCAGAAGACTCAGTTACCACACCATTCCATGGTAGTGGAATCAGCCATGCGGAGAATAAAGAGTGCTGAAACGCATTCTTCCAACCCGTCAGGCCATGAATCGAGGACACTCGATGCCTTTGGGCGTCGATGCTTTCAATCCTCCATGATAGCAGCTAGGATTAGCTCATATTCCCTTTACATGGGAATGTTTCTAGAGGAGAGGTTACAGCGGATCTGGAACGCATCAGCCCTCTTCTTCCTGAAGATAAATGGGTTCAGTACCTCACTCTGCTCAAGCATGCTCAAAATGTCTCTAAATTTGTGAACCTTGCAGCTTTTGATTGCTTTGAAGCTATTAGCAGAACCTCTGCTATTGCTATCGGAGCACGGTGCATTGCCTGGCTCCAAGCATCAGATCTAGAGGAGTAGTGGGTGCAAGAGAAGTTAGGAAACATTCCTTGCACAGGTGAAAACTTATTTGGTATTGAATCTGACAATACCACCATGAATAGACTATCAGTCTACGGCCAACCCATCAAGCTAAAAAAACAGGCAAGAAGGTTTTTCTTTAACAAAACGAAAAAAATCTTACCATTCTTATTCCCATCCAATTCACTGTCCAGTTCATGCTCCCCAGAAAGGGCAGCAATCTAGACAACAAAGAAAGCCGCAAGCTCAGAGCTCAACCGGCTCAGCAAGTACAGCCTCCGCAGGGGCTTTGACTTTTACCTAGAGAACTTAACCATTTTGCCTCTGAAGGGTCCAGAGCCCTTGACCATTCCGGGCAGATTATGCTATTTTGCCAAAAGATGGCAACAAATAACATCAGAAAACTGGACTGTGTCCATTGTAGGACAGGGGTACAAGCTTCACTTTCTCAGCATGCCCCCATCTACAGTCATAAAACAATTCAATTCTCAAGGCCCTGTCCCCGACATTCTGTGTCAGGAGGTCTCTTCACTTCTTGCTCAAGGAGCAATAGAAGAGGTACCCATATCCCAACAGGGGAGGGGGTTCTACTCCCCCTATTTTCTTATCCCAAAGAAGACAGGGGGATACAGACCTATCCTGGACCTCAAGGAATTGAACAAATATCTGTTCTGAGAAAAGTTCAAGATGATCTCCCTCGGAACACTTTTACCATACCTTCAGAATCAGGATTGGTTATGTTCTCTCGATCTAAGAGATGCGTACATGCATATCCTCATCCATGTAAATCACAGGAAGTACCTTCGATTTCTCTTTCAAGGAAACCACTTCCAATAGAGAGCCCTTCCATTTGGGCTGGCCTCTGCCCCAAGAGTCTTCACAAAATGCATAGCTGTAGTAGCAGCATTCCTGAGAACTCTGGGGATATTCATCTTCCCCTACTTAGACAACTGGCTCATCAGAGCACCAACAGCTCCACAAACAGAATGAGCGGTTTCTCGTGCCATGAGAATTCTCCAATATTTGGGTCTGGTAATCAACCACCCAAAGTCTCACCTCGCACCTTCTCAATCCCTAGAGTTCATAGGGGCTCGCTTAGACACGCAGCAATCAAAGGCATTCCTGCCACAACCGTGCTGTCTACGAATAATAGATTTGGTTTCCCAAGCAGTAAAGAAAACCCTCCTAACTGCTCAGGAAATGCTTCAACTGCTGGGGCATATGGCATCCACTGTACATGTGGTCCCTTATGCCCGCCTACACATGCGAGCGGCTCAGTGGACCCTCTCTTTGCAGTGGACGCAAGCCACAGGTCGCTTAACGGACAAAATCAAGAATTCGAGACACATCTTATTTTGTCCCTACAGTGGTGGCAGTCCCTCGAAAACCTCCTAGTAGGTTCCCCCTTCCAGCAACCACTGCCCCAAATCACCCTGATGACAGATGCATCCAAGCTGGGTTGGGGAGCCCACTTGCACGATCTTTCCACCCAGGGTCTCTGGACCTCACAAGAGGCCTCTCTTCAAATAAACCTCTTGGAGCTAAGAGCCATTTACAATGCTATAATAGCATTTCAGGCTCAGTGCAGTTAAGATTGTCGGTTTGGACCAGAACTATCACGTTGCCATGTTTTACATAAACAAACAAGGCGGAACGGGCTCTCTGTCGCTATGCAACGAAGCTTTGCGACTATGGGCCCTCGCCAGAGAGCTCCAAATTCACCTTCTAGCGGTATACCTTCCAGGCATTCAAAACTTGTGGGCAGACAAGCTCAGTCGAATACTGTTGCCACACGAGTGGTTTCTCCAGTCAGACCAACTGGCTCGAGTGTTCCAAACCTGGGGAACACCATATATAGACCTCTTTGCAAGTCCACAGAATGCCAAACGTCCCCGGTTCTGTTCCAGAATTCCGGCTCAGTACTGTCTAGCAAACAATGCTTTCCAGCTCCATTGGGGTCAGGACTTCCTCTATGCCTTCCCACCCTTTCCCCTAATTCCCAAAACTCTTTTCAAGCTTCAGAGAGACAGGGGTTATATGATTCTCATAGCTCCCCATTGGCCAAGGCAATCATGGTACCCTCTGCTTCTATGTCTCTCTCAAGCAACTCCTCTAGAGTTGGGATATGCTCCAGATCTCCTTTCTCAGGAGAACGGGAAGCTTCTGCATCCCAATCCTCAGTCCCTGCACCTCTGGGCCTGGCTGCTGAAGGCATAGAATGGTTAGATATCCACCTCTCTCAGCAAGTGAAGGATATCCTTCAGGCTTCGAGAAAACGTTCCACAAGGCGTTCCTACGCTTTCAAATGGAAAAGGTTTTCTATATGGTGTTCAAAAAAGGGGCTTAACCCCATTTCCATGCCCAAGGAGTCACTTTTGGAGTATCTCCTCCATCTTTCAAATTCTGGTCTTAAGACAAATTCAGTGCGAGTCCATCTTGGTGTTATTGCGGCTTTTCACAAGCCCCAAGATGGACAACCAATCTCTTCTCATGCACTTGTGTCAAGATTCATGAGAGGTCTACTTTTGACAAAGCCCCCCATAAAGCCACCACTGGTGGCATGGGACCTGAATCTTGTTCTTGGGCAGCTTATGAAGCCGCCTCTTGAACTTTTAGCCACTACAACTTTAAAATTCCTTTCCTGGAAGGTCATTTTCCTAATTGCCATAACTTCTGCTAGGCGCATTAGTGAACTGCAAGCTTTAGTGGCTGACCCTCCTTATACAAGATTCCACCATGATAAAGTAGTTCTCAGGACTCATCCACATTTTATGCCAAAGGTGGTTTTGTCTTTTCATTTAAACCAGTCAGTTTACCTTCCTGTATTCTTCCCTAGGCCTCATGCCTCCAGTGCAGAAAGGAACCTTCATATCTTAGATTGTAAAAGAGCTTTAGTCTTTTACCTTCAAAGAACTGAACAACATAGGAAGTCTTCTCAACTCTTTGTTTCTTTTGATTCTAATCATTTGGGGCTTCCAGTTTCCAAACGAACCCTATCTAAGTGGATTGCAAACTGCATATCCTTCACTTACGATAGTAAAGGTCTTTCCCTCGAGGGCCATGTTACAGCTCATAATGTCAGAGCAATGGCAGCCTCGGTTGCTAATCTCCGCTCTGTGTCTATAGATGATATCTGTAGAGTGGCTACTTGGACTTCGGTACATACCTTCACAGCCCACTACTGTCTGGACAAGGACTCTCGTTTGGCCAGGCTGTCCTACAGCATCTCTTTCAGACTTAATGCAACTCCTACCCTCCATCCTGGTAGGATGCCAGCGATCCATGGGAGGAAGTATGACCCTGTTCACATGGGTTCACAGCTCGCTGGGGTCATTCCTCTGGCATCTTTCAGCTGGGGAGTCCCCATATGTGAAGACTACATTCCTGCTTGTTCCTGGAGATAGTGTAGTTACTCACCTATAACAGGTGATCTCCAGGAACAGCAGGAATTAAGTCTTCACAACCCACCCACCTCCCCTAGTAGTTTCTCTCTCTCTCTATCTCTCTCCTTGGTTCAGCTTTAAACTCAACTTAAGTGAGAGAGGCAGGGAGGTGGGAAGGCAGCATGCATGCGCTGTGGGATGCTCCCAAAAGCTTTCCTTTTGGATGCTGGGGTGGGTTCCGTCGGTACCGACGATACCCATATGTGAAGACTTAATTCCTGCTGTTCCCGGAGATCACCTGTTACAGGTGAGTAACTATGCTTTCTCTATCATTGTATATAGTTTTACATTGTATCATGTTTCCAATTCAGTGTATTCTGTTCTATTGTATATAGTTTATATAGTTCCATGTAACCGAATGTGTACCTGTTCTTCCTGTACTATTCATACTGTTGTTAATTGTAAACTGCGCTTGATCCTTTGGAAAACGCGGTATAGAAATTTTTAAATAAATGAATTAAATAAATAAATAATGATGTTATTAATGCAGTTTTAGTTACATTACTAACTATCATGATAATTGGTGGGTAGCATGGTTACTGTTAAGGATTGAATATACTATGGTAAATGGAGATATATTGAGAGGTGGAAGACTAATGTTATGTAAACAGTGGTCTATGATTTATCCATAATCTAAAGAAGTTGTAACGTGGGTTTTGATACCTCTTTGCTTGAATAAAGAGTATAATTTAAAAAAAAAAGAAATTGTCATCTAGGGAAAGGATCTAGGCATGATTGTTGGCAATATGTTGAAATTTTTTGTTCGGTGTGCGAGAGCAACCCAAAGCCAACGGAATGTTAGGCATCATTAAGAAAAGGAGCAGAGAATAAAATAAAGGATATCATAATGCTTTGTATCACTCTATAGTGTGACCTTGAGTATTATATGCATTTCTGGTCTCCATGTCTCAAAAAAGATATAGTGGGTTATTTAGAAGTCCTTTCTATATTTTAAATGTGGATGTGGTTCAAAATACATGGAAGCTGTACCCATGTCTAAAATGCCACTTTAGAAAAGCAGCACCATGCACTGTTCCATACTGGGCATGTCAATCCCTGCCAGAGATGTAATAAGGGTATTACTGGGTGTAGCCTTGGTGGTACGTGCAGCTGCACAGCCATGGCATATTTCACTTTTGCCAGAGATGTGCAGGGTGGATTTTTTTAAACATGCCAATCTACAATTGCTGTAAATCAAGAATAAAGATGGGACTTTGTTGTCTTTTGGGGTTTGCCTGTGGTACTGATGACAGGAGCAGGTTTGCTCCCAATAGTAGCATAAATTAGAAACAAAGCAACACTGCATCTTCAAGGCCTTCCATAACCAATCAGCTGATCATCTACACACCCTAATCTAGAAAGTCCGAGACAACAGACCAGGAAGACATGTCATTCAAGACATACTTGCACTTGTAATACCAACTCACAAAGAAAAAAAGCAAACAAGCAATATGTAGCAGACCCTTCTCACTATATGCCCCATCAATCTGGATTACACGCAGACAACTTAAGATCCATCAATGAAATAGCTGAACTCTGCAGAAGACTGAAAACAAATCTCTTTTTAGAATACTTCAGAACAGACGCCTAACGAAGCTCACCATGGCAATGAAACTAACTACCCAGAAAAGTCTTCACCCACTTCTATAGTGAGTGATCTCACACACTCGCCTAAAAATTCCCCTATCATCCCTCCCACATATGATTCCCAAAATCCCCTAACCACCTCTTCTCAAACATTCCTAATTTATTTAACAATTGCAACTAGCCAAGTATGAAGATTAATTTATCTATCCTGCTGTTAATGTTGTACCCCTGTAACCTGTTAACTAAGTTATTGAATCCTGATAACCTTTAAACAAAGTTATTGAAGCCAGTAATGCTCAAGTTATGTTCACTGTAAATTCACAGAATTATATGTTGTAAACTACTTTGACAATATGAAAATCATATAGAAGAGATGTGTGATAGAGTCTATAGAATGTTACCTGCCCCTCTCCAATGGGATTATCAACAGTCCCCTTTAAGAGAGGCTGCAGCCCAGAGTTCAGGGTTGGGAGGGCGTGGCTCCCAGGGAGAAGTTAAGAATCCAACAAGCTGCAGAAAGGTGAGAGGCTTATAGAGCCTGAAGTCCTTCCAAGCAAGCCATGCAAAGGAGTTCTGAGGTAAGAACTTTAACTGGGGCTGGGAGGAAGTAAAACTACTTTTGTTTTCACTGAACTGCTGTCTGTTCTGGGTTTTGCTTTGCAGAAGTTTAACAAGCTGGGACAGAATAAAATCTGCTTTTGTTTTCCTTGAACTGCTGCCTGCTCTGTGTTGTAAAGAAAATCCCTTCCTATTGCATGCCACACTACCACAAGATGTTAAATAAATGGTCTGACTTGTCGCTGTCTGCCTAGGTGTCTTTTGATCTACTGTTTGTTCCTCTGCAGTATATCCTGTGTTCTTCTCCAATGTATTGACTTCCCATTTCCAAGATCACTGTAGATTCCCACTCTCCCCTCCAGATGTGTCAATTCCAAATACCCTACCCTGCCACATTTAGTGGCCCATGATCTATCTGTCTCCCTTTTGCCCAGTTCCCTGCTGCCTGTCTGTGTGTGACCCAGTGTTCCTTGTAGCCTCTGCTTCTCTGTGTGAGTCCCTGCTGCCTGTGTAGGTGTAAGTGCATATACAGTGCTGTAGGTGTTGGTGGTGGGAGGAAGGAGCCATGAATGTGATAAAAACATTGGTTGCACTGGCCTTACTTCATGAGGTCCATAGGGAGCACAAGAGAGATCCTAAGAGGTACCCATATCAGAGCGTCTACAGACCCAGGACCCAATTTCTGGACCTCATTGATGAGCAGTGCCTTTCACGTTCTGTTTTGACAAGACAGCTATCCACCATCTTTGCCAGGTGCTAAAGTTCAATGCCCATATTAAACACATCACCAGAGTAGTATACCACTGCATCAAAATTCTGAGAAACATCAGACCTCTACTGGATCAGAAGGATTTTAGAAACGTCTGCCAAGCACTCATCACTCCCATCTTCGACTATGCTAGCATTAGCGGGGCCTACCAAAATCATCATTACATACTCTATAACTTGTCCAGAATGTAGCAGCCAGATTCATCACGGGCAGTACCAGTCACGATCACATAACATCCATCTTGAAGCAACTACACTGGCTTTCCATCCACAGCAGAGTGAAATACAAAGTGGCACTCACAACTTTCAGGACAATCCTACAGATATCGGCTCATATCCGTCACTCACTACTAGACAAATCCCAATGCCAGAGATCTTGCAGAAACGCAAACCACACACTCCTTGCAGTGTCTAAAACAATCACCTGCACCAGTGCCTCCACATCCAATAAAGCGTACTGCTTTTATGCAGCAATCATCTGGAACACACTTCCCCAGGACTCTGCTCCCTCTCAGACACTGGAGACTTTTGCCGAAAGTTAAAGAGACTGCTTTTCCTGGAATACTTTGGCACAAACACATGACCACCACTCAACAGTCCCTCTCACATTTATACCCATACTACTTGACCTTGACACACATCACTATCCAACCTGGTCCCCATCAACCATGTGCCATACCCACCACACAAACATATGAACAAACACTGCAAATAACAACCTACAATTATGTCCCCTGATGCTGCTTCCTTTGCACAAATCATCCTGTACAGTTCCTTGTTTAAAATATCCTATTATGTTGCACAGTTCACTACATTAAAAGTGTTCCAGAGTTTTAGTGTATTGTGTAGTTTACATTTAACAACATTTTCCATGTAAAGTTCAGTTTTCTATTCCAATTGTTCCATGTAAACCGCAGTGACTAGTGGATACGGCGGTATAAAAGAGTTGATAAAGTTACACTGCAGTTCTGATTCTCTGTGTGATGCCCTTTACCGTAATGGCCAGCACAAATGGGAACACCACTTAGAACAGTAATTCTCCAGGACCAAGCAGGAAGTCAGTCCTCACATATGGGTGACGGCGTCGATGGAGCCCTCATGCGGAGCAATTCCCCAGCTTTCAAAGAAAGCCTTTGGGAATGCAGCGCGCATGTGCAGTCCCCTTCCCGCCCAAGGGTGCCATCTTGCTCAGTCTTCTTTTTCCCGCAGAGCCTGACAGACGTGGGTCCTAGTCACCCAGTTAAAAGTAGATTTTTCCTTCAAAGATTTGTAGCTTTTTGCTGGTTCGATGCCGGTTTCCCTTCCCACCTGGGCACGGTACACCGGTATCGAGCCCAGATCTGTTTTTTCGGTTTTTGTCCTTCGAGACTAGCGTTCGCGCTCTTTTTCTTTTTCACTGGCAGTCCGGTCGTTTGACCTTTCAGTGGCCCCTTTTTCCCCCGATGGCTGCCAGCGGGTTCAAGAAGTGTGATCGGTGCAAGAAACTGATGTCTCACCGACACACACGACTGCTGCCTTGGGCCCAATCATGACCCGATGATCTGTGGCCCGTGTGGCAAAATGTCCTCGAAGGCGTTGAGGAGCCGTCAGCATCAGCAAGACAGGATCTTCTCTGACTCCGCGTCCGGCCAGGCCGGGACTTCGTCAGAGGCCTCGACGTCTCGGGAGTCCGACCCCGAGCATCGTCATGGCTCCGCTGAGCAGGGGTCTCCCTCACGGGAACACAAAAGTAAGAAGAAACCCGTGAGGGTGGCGTCGGTGGACGCTCTTGGTCCCTCGAGGGCCAGGTCGCATAGCCCCAACCGCCGTCCTGGGTCATCGGAGACGGAGCGGCCTGCTAAATTGCCTGGTGTGGAGCCGGAGTCCCCGAGTCACGTGAGTGCTGTAGTCCTTGTGGACTCTCCTCCGGGGGAGCCAACGTTGGCCCCAACACCATCGGGGGCCGAGTCGGGGGCTGCTGAGTCTCCTGAGCTCGGACTCAGGTTGACGGCCTTGGAGAGCAGCTTGGCTGCCTTCATGGAACAGCAGCGGGTGCTGATCGCCGATCTGACCGGTGCATCTGCCCCAACCACCGGGACCTCGACGTCTAAGTTGACCCCGGAGGCCGAGCCGATCCTCGAGTCCATGTGGTTTCGGGTCGATCCTTGGCCAAGGTCTCCCTCGGCCTCCCGTGCGGGGCTGAGGTCGTCGACGCCGGTACCCTCAGCATCGGGGCGGATGGCATCTGTGCCTGCCCACCCGGCCGGCCAGAGCCGCTCGATTCCTCCTTGGAAGGGTCGGGGTGGGAGACGGAGGACAAAGAGTCCCCAGACACTTTTCAGACCCGGTGCGTCCCATCGGACTCACTGGAGTCCGAACCTCGGAGAAGGTCCCCCCCCCGGAGGATACCCCATTCTCGGACTTCGTGAGGGATATGGCCAAGGCCTTGGCCTTCCCTGCGGATCCCAAGGAGGAGCCTCGAGCCAAAGAGCTTTGAGGCCCTCCAGTATGACTCTCCCCCGAGGGAGGCCTTTACTGTACCGGTTCCTCCAATGCTGGAACGGCTGCTCTTCCGCATGTGGGAGGCACCAGCCTCGGTGCCGGTTCTCAGCAAATGGGTCGATTCCATTTATCGAGTCCGTAAGAGCCCTGGGTTCCAGAAGGCACAGCTACCGCACCACTCCATGGTTGTGGAATCGGCCATGCATCGTCTGAAGAGCCAGAAGATGCACTCCTTGGTGTCCCCCCGGCCCGGAGGCCCAGAACCTGGATACCCTCAGTAGAAAGTGTTTCCAGGGCTCTGTTGTCATGCCGTGTCCAGACTTACCAGCTGTACATGGGCATGTACCTTCGAGACCTGGCAAAGGAGATTGCCGGGTTCTCTGCTGGCCTCTCCGAGGAACCTTTGCAGAGGTTCAAGGCTTTGTCATCGGGGATTCGAGAGTGCTCGAAGTTTATATCTCGAGCAGCTTATGATGGCTTTGAGGCTTCGGGCCAAGTAGCAGCGGCCGGCATCGGTGCACGCTGTCAGGCCTGGCTACAGTCATCAGACCTCGAGCCATGGGTCCAGGATAAGTTGGTCGATGTCCCTTGCCGAGGTGAAAACCTCTTTGGCAAACCCATAGCTGAAAAGGCTGCAGAAATCGAGACTGAGACTCTCACCAGGACAAGGCTGTCCAGGAAGACGTCTGCCCCTTCTCAGAAGAAGAAGGGCTCGGGGGAAAAAGCCCTTTTACCCGAGGAAGGCCTCTGCCTACAAATTCTACCCTCATTTCCAGGCCTCTACAGCTTCCCAACAGGGTCAGCAGGCCAAGGGGCAGGGACATGGGCCCCGTAGCCAGAAAACCCCCAAGCTGCCAGCTCCGGCTCCTGCACAGCAGGGAGCGGGGTTTTGACTCCCACTGCATAGCCTCTCCCCCACAGCTGGCTCCACTCAGCACAGGAGGCCGGCTGACTCTGTACGCCCACAGATGGTCAGCTGTAACAGGGGATATCTGGGTACTGAGCATAGTCCAACAGGGCTACATGCTCCACTTCAACCAGTTACCCCCCTCCTATTTTCCAGGGGAGCCTCCAAGACTCCCTCTGCACAGGAACCTTTTCCTTCAGGAATTGGCAAGTCTTCTACAGGAGCAGGCGGTGGAACCGGTGCTCACACCTGATAGGACGAGGCTTCTATTCCAGGTACTTTCTGGTACCAAAAAGGACAGGAGGCCTCAGGCCCATCCTAGACTTGTGAAATCTCAACAAGTTCCTGGAGAGGGAAAAGTTCAAGATACTTACCCTTGGAATACTGCTGCCCTACCTCCAGCAGGGAGATTGGCTATGCTCCTTAGACCTAAAGGATACTTATACTCACATCCTCATTCATCCAGACCACAGACAATATCTCAGATTTGTAGTGGGAGGAAAGCATTTTCAGTACAGGGTACTTCCATTTGGCCTAACCTCCGCACCCAGGGTTTTCACAAAATGCCTGGCGGTGGTGACGGCCTATCAAAGAAACCAGGGCATCTTTGTCTTTCCATACCTGGACGACTGGCTCATCAGGGGTCAGTCTCCACAGGAGGCCAGACAGGCCACTGTTCGCACTGTCTCTTTTCTCCAGCACCTGGGCTTCGTCATAAACTTTGCAAAGTCCACTTTGCTCACCTCACAGGACATAGAGTTCATAGGGGAAAGGTTGGATACATAACAAGCAATGACTTATTTGCCCGAGAACAGGGCTCACAGACTGATGGCTCTGGCCCAGCAGTTTTGCAGTGGATCTCTGGTCTCTGCCAGACATTTCCTGAGGCTTTTGGGCCACATGGTGTCTACGGTCCATGTAACCCCAAATGCTCATCTGCATATGTGGCCTGCTCAATGGTGCCTCAGAGCTCAGTGGATACAGGCCACAGGAGACTTAAGGGACAGAGTAAGAGTTCTGAACTGTTAGCGGCCTCCCTGTAATGGTGGCTTCAACTCCCGTACCTGATCAAAGGGGTGCCTTTCCAGGCACCACCACACATACGACCGATGCTTCTCTTCAAGGATGGGGTGCACATTGCCAGGAGGCATGCACTCAGGGCCTCTGGTCCCCTTCGGAGGCCACACAGCAGATCAATCTGTTGGAGTTGTGAGCTATTCGACTGGCTCTGCAGACTTTCTCTCATGTCCTCTCTCACCAGTCTGTCTTGATTCAGACAGACAACCAAGTAGCAATGTTCTAAGTGAACAAACAAGGGGGCACAGGGTCCAGGCTTCTGTGTCAGGAAGCGCAGGCCCTATGCGCCTTTGCAGTCAAGCAAGGCATGTTTCTCAAGGCAGTCTACCTGCCCAAGAGAATTACCTGGCAGACAGGTTGAGCAGGATTCTACAGCCTCATGAATGGCATTTGAATCCCCTGGTAGTCCAGCAGATCTTCCTAAAATGGGGTCTTCCAACCATTGATCTCTTTGCCAGTCCACTGAACCGTCAGCTGCCCAGGTTCTGTTCCAGACAACTGCATCCTCTGCGAATAGCAGCAGATGCCTTCCTAATCTCTTGGTCTATGGGCCTCTTTGTATGCGTTTCCTCCAACGCCTCTAGTGGCCCGAACCCTATTCAAGGTTCTTCAGGACAGGGCCTCGGTGATTCTCGTAGCCCCCAGATGGCTGAGGCAACCATGGTTTCCACTCCTTCTGCAATTGGCAGTGGACACTCTCCTCCCTCTGGGGGTGCAACCCGATCTCCTGTCTCAGGATCAGGGGTCTCTCCTGCACCCCAACCTCCAGTCCCTCCATTTGATGGCCTGGCTGCTGAAAGGGTAGTTCTAGCCCCCTTACTTCTCCCTAAGGAAGTGGAGGAGGTGGTTTTGGCCTCTAGGAGACAATCCACCCGGAAATCTTATGCTCTCAAGTGGCGTAGGTTCTCCACCTGGTATGCTCAGTGCCAAGAGGATCCATTTTCGTGCCTGGTACCAGTGGTGCTACAATATCTGCTTCACCTGTCGGACCTAGGCCTTAAATCCAACTCTGTTCGGGTCCACCTCAGTGCTCTGTCAGCACACCACTCGCCGGTGGAAGACCAGTCTCTGTCGGTCCACCCCTTAGTGGCCCGCTTCCTCAGAGGTCTGCTTTTGCTCAAGCCTCCGATTCATCCATCAGCCCCTGAATGGGATTTGAATGTGGTCTTGCAACAACTTACTCGCCCACCGTTTGAGCCGAAGGCTACCTATCATTTACGCTTCCTTTCTTGGAAGGCATTGTTCTTGGTGGCTCTTACCTCGGCCAGGCGTGTGAGTGAACTACAGGCTCTGGTTTCTGATAGACCTGTACACTCGGTTCTATAAGAACAGGGTGGTCTTATAGACTCATCCTAAGTTCCTTCCAAAGGTTGTCTCCTCTTTCCACCTCAATCAGGAGGTGGTTCTTCCGACCTTGTTTCCCAGGCCGCATGCCAGCCGAGCTGAAATGGTCTTGCATACCCTGGCATACCCTTGTAGGAGGGCGTTGTCTTTCTACATTGACCGTACGCAGGGACATCTGAGGGCTGTTCAGCTCTTCATATCTTTTGACCCTAATAAGCTGGGGTCACCTGTCTCCAAGCGTACCCTATCCATTTGGGTAGCAGACTGTATCGCCTGGGCGTACAGGGCAGCCGGCCTCTCCTTGCAGGGTCGATTCACGGCCCACCGTGTCAGGGCAAAGGCTGCGTCAGTAGCTCATCTCCGCTCTGTTCCGTTGGCAAACATCTGCCGGGCTGCTACTTGGTCTTCAAGCCAGACTTTTGCGGCCCATTACTGCCTTGAAAGGGAGTCCCGCAGGGACAGTGCTTTCAGACAGGCGGTACTCTGTAATCTCTTTGAGGTTTAGGCAACTCCGACCCTTGTGTTGGGCTACCGTTCGGGGGCATTCTCAGAGAAGATTCTTATCTCGCATGCTGAGGCTCTAGAGGGAGCTTATTGTTCAGCTTTGGGTTCTCGGTAGCCTAGAGCTGGGGAGTCCCATATGTGAGGACTGACTTCCTGCTTGGTCCTGGATAAAGAGTAGTTACTCACCTGTAACAGGTGTTCTCCAGGAACAGCAGGAATCGGTCCTCACAACCCTCCCTCCTCCCCTTGGTGTTGCAGTCATATGATTTATTTTTTCTGTTTTGCTGTCTTTTAGCTGTGTCATCACAGCTTGGGCGGAAAGGGGACCACGCATGCGTGCTGTATTCCCAAAGGCTTTCTTTGAAAGCTGGGGAATTGCTCTGCACGAGGGTTCTGTCAACGCCGACGTCACCCATATGTGAGGACTGATTCCTGCTGCTCCTGGAGAACACCTGTTACAGGTGAGTAACTACTCTTTCTCCTCCTTCAAAAAGTGAGTCACCTCTCTAAGATCTCTCCTTTTTTTTTGTAGCATCATTGCAGATAAGTCTTGATAAATCTTGAGTTTACAGCCTTTCCTTGAATAAAGGCTCACTTTCCTGGCCTTATCAAGCACTTCTTTCACTGTAAAATCTGCCAGGCATGTTACAATGTCCTAAGGCAAATTTTCATGCAGATTCCCAAACTTTGGTAGGCATTATCAATCCGAAAATCTCATTTCTCTCCTCCTTCACCACTATATATTTCAAACAGTTCCCCACAAATGTCTCGCACCATCTGCTTGCAATATTTGTTTCCTTTTTGAGAATGCCTTGAAAACGGAGACCCCCCCCCCCCCTTAGCGATTTTCTAAATACTCGAATGTGTTCTTTATTGCTGTTTCTTCCAGACCTGCTAGTTCTCATAGTTCCTCAATTCCATTCTCACATACAGTGCCTTGCGAAAGTATTCATCCCCTCGGTGTTTGTCCTGTTTTGTCGTTTTGCAACCTGGAATTAAAATGGAGTTTTGGGGGTTAGCACTATCTGATATGCACAACATGCCTATGTCTTTGAAGGTGCAAAATTTTCTTTATTGTGACAACAATAATTAAGACAAAAAAAAAACTGAAATCAGGAGTGTGCATATGTATTTACCCCCAAAGTCAATATGTTGTAGAGCCACCTTTTGCTGCAATTACAGCTGCAAGTCTCTTTGGGTATGTCTCTATAAGCTTAGTACATCTAGCCACTGGGATTTTCACCCATTCCCCAAGGCAAAACTGCTTCAACTCCTTCAAGTTGCGCTGGTGTACAGCAATCTTCAAGTCATGCCACAGATTCTCATTTGGATTGAGGTCTGGGCTTTGACTAGACCATTCCAAAACATTTAAATGTTTCCCTTTAAACCAGCTTTAGAAGTATGTTTAAGGTCATTGTCCTCCTGGAAGGTGAACCTTCATCCCAGTCTCAAAACTCTGGCAGACTGAAACAGGTTTTCCTCAAGAATTGCCCTGTATTTAGTACCATCCATCATTCCTTTAATCCTGACCAGTTTTAATGTTCTTGCCAATGAAAAACATCCCCACAGCATGATACAGCCACCACCACCATGTTTCATTGTGGGAATGGTGTTCTTGGGGTGATGGGAAGTGTTGGGTTTGCGCCACACATGGCATTTCCCATGATGGACAAAAAGTTAAATTTTCATCTGACCAGAGAACCTTCTTCCATGTGTTTGGGGGACTCCGCCATATGCTGTTGTGAAAACTCCAAACATGTTTTCTTATTTCTTTCTTTAAGCAATGACTTTTTTATGTCCACTCTTCCATAAAGCCCCACTCTGCGGAGTATATGGCTTAAAGTGGTCCTATGGACAGATACTCCCATCTCCGCTGTGGATCTTTGCAGCTCCTTCAGTGTTATACTGTATTTGTAGCATCTCTGATTAATTCCCTCTTTGCCCGGTCTGTGAGTTTTGGTGGGTGGCCTTCTCTTGTCAGGTTTGTACTGGTGCCATATTCTTTCCATTTTGTTATAATGGATTTAATGGTGCTCTGTGGGATATTCAGAATTTTGAAAAAAATTTTTATAACCCAACCCTGATCTGTACTTCTCCACAACCGTATCTGTGACCTGTTTAGAGTGCTCCTTGGTCTTCATGTTTCTTGCTTAGTGGTGTTGCAGAGTCAGGGGCCTTTCAAAACAGGCATCATGTGACTGATTGCACACAGGTGGACCCTAATCAACTACTTATGTGACTTCTGAGGTTAATTGATTGGACCAGATCTTATTTAGGGGTTTCATAGCAAAAGGGATGAATACATATGCACTCACAACTTTTCAGTTTTTACTTCTTTTTTTTTATATATACAAGGTATTTTATTGTCATTCCACTTCACCAATTTGGATTATATTATTAGGTCCATTACCTAACATCCAAATGAACCTCCATTTTCATTCTGGATTGTACGAAATGTGAAAAAAACAGGACAATGACCAAGGGGCTGAATTCCTTAGCAAGGCACCGTATTTCCATCATCTTTCCTCCTGTCTTTGGCCCAACTCCATCAGCTCTGCTTTCAAGGCCTCTGCCACCTCTTTGATTTTAAAATGCATGTTTCTTTAATTCAGCCCTCTACATGCTTATGATGTTTTTCATAAGATTGGAGTTAGACCCACTCGAGGTGTCCCCCGCCTTCCATCTCAGACTCCAAACTTTTGGCAGCCAACTTGGCTCCCATCTTGTCAGCTTGCCTCTCACTCTTCGCTTTCCCCATATACGTCTACTTCTCTAATTTCCTTTTTTGAGGACATTAGTAATTTCTACAGACCTCCTCACTTTATTTTGCATCAGGCATATAATCCGAAGATTTTAGCACTCAATTTGTCACTAATACCTAATATCCACTAGTAATATTGAGAACATGGACATACTTATTTTTGAAACAGCACACTCTTTTGGTCTTTTATACAGACCACCTTCCACAGATACAAATTCTTTAACCTCCATATTAGATATCATATGTTCCCTCAACACAAGAAAAAAACAATTAGTAATCATTGGAGACTTAAACCTCCCTTCAACAACACCAACACACTCCAAAACATTCATGGAAACCATGTCAGAACTCGACTTTGAGCAAATCATTGATTTCCCGACTCACATTAAAGGGAACACCCATGACCTTATTTTTCTTCAACGATCTCCAGATTATAGTCTCAATACTTCTCATCCACATCCTATACCTATCCCATGGTCAGACCATCATCTAATTAAATTCAATCTCCCACATTATAACAAGATCTCAACAGCAGCCTAAACAAAGACAAACTACAATGTTCAGAAAATTTGACAAGGAAATATTTTTAGAACAGATAATACCTCAGATTCCTATAACAGTATCTGACTTAAATACCAGTATTGCTAACTGGAATGACACTATAAAAAAGCAGCTTTACTTCCACACACTCAAACAAACAAATTTAGAACTACACAGAGTGACTCCCAACCCTGGCACACACAAGAAATAAGACAAATAAAGAGAGAACTTAGAAAGATTGAAAAAAGATGGAGAAAATCTAACTCACTCAATGACTGAAATTTATACAATGAGAAACTAGACTATTATAGGAAAACAATAAATGAATCAAAAAAATCCTTTCACACAAAATTACTGACAAATTCTCTCAACCGCCCTAGAGAATTATTTGAAATAGTTAAAAAAGTATCAAACTCTCATAATAAAGATAGCACCCTCATTAATCCACAAACTCTTGCCGACTATTACATCGCTAAGCTTTCACCACTATCAAATCTTCCAATACCACTTAATCATTCCCAATTGAAACCTGAACAGGAATGGTACAAATTCCATACTGTAACACTGAAAGAACTTGATAAGGTGATCTCAAGTATCAACACAACCACCTCTAGCCTTGATCCATGCCCAGTTAGCTGGATCAAAAATACCAAATCATTTCTTGCACCTTCAATTCTAAATATAACAAATTTTTCACTCACACATGATACTATGCCTACCATCTTAAAAAGGGCATCGATTAAGCCTATTCTGAAAAACACAGAACTAGATAATCTTGATCCATCTTCGTATAGGCCTATCTCTAGCCTACCATTTATGGCAAAGATCATAGAAAAAATAGTGTATAATCAATTACAGGATCACATTGAGCTTCATGCTCCCCTAGATACACATCAATATGGTTTCAGGCCTCACCTTAGTGTGGAAACACTACTTGCAGTAATCTTTGATGATATCCTAAAATACATTGACAAACCAAAGCAAGCAGTACTACTTATATTTCTAGATATATCTGCTGCTTTTGATTTGATTAATCACCACATCCTCATTGAAAGACTCAATACTTGGTACTGTACTTGCATGGTTCCAATCATATCTAACTGATCGTTCACAACAAGTCAAAATAGGAAATCATACATCCAAAACTTACACTCAAAAGCAGGGAATCCCACAAGGTTCAACTTTATCAGCACTACTATTTAACATATATTTGCAACCTATTTGCCACATCATTCAACAGTTCAAAATAAAATATGCAATTTATGCTGATGATGTTATGATTTACCTTCCTATGGACATTGACTCTCTGGACTTCTCTAATATTAAATCATGCTTCATTAAAATGACACAATGGCTAATTGACCACAATCTAAATATTAACATTAAGAAAACAGAAGCATTATTTGTTTCTAGAAATCAAAAATTTACTCCCCCAACAGAAATAAAAATTGATAACACAAGTATTTGCATAAAAGAAGAAATAAGATAACTTGGAGTTATTATAGACAGAACATTAAGCCTATCAACGCACCTTAGGAACACAACAAACACAATATACAATAAACTATGATATCTTAAAAATCTAAAACCTTTATTATCACACCAGCACTTCAGGTCAGTCCTACAAGCATTGATCCTGCCTGACTTAGACTTCAGTAACATTATCCTCCAAGGTATTCCAAAACATGCTCTTCAACAACTAAAAATAGCACAACATATTGCTGCAAGAATGCTTATAAATGCAAGTCCAACTGAACACATAACCCCAATATTGTTCAAACTTCACTGGTTACCCATCCAAAGCAGGATAAAATATAAGATTATCATAACAACTTTTAAACTGATGAGATATAGCTCCATCTTATCTAACTGGCCTACTAACAATTCATTCAAGTAACAAACAGCGAGACAAAGAAACCTGAACACTCTACTTATTCCGAGCAGCTTCATAAAACTCAATAAAACTACAACAAATAGAGCATTCAGCTTTAATGCCCCATTAATATGGAATGTTCTTCCAGACAAGCTCAGAAATATCACAGACCTTACAACCTTTAGAAAAGATCTTAAAACCCACATTTTTAAGGAGTACTTTGGCAACTTAATACCTAATGATGAAACATTTCCCACTTAAACACATGTATACTCATACTCATCAAAACTCAATTTACTTTTTCCTTTCTCCCTCTCCAATCTACACAATTCCCATTCCTTCTCGTGGTTTAAGATAGTTATTCCAATTAACCTCCACATTGACAACTCTAGCGAGATACGATTATTATTACCTGAACCAGATAGGATGAAAAGACATATATAAATTTTGTACATATTGTAAATATGTTTATGTTTGAAACTATTTAACTCTCTAATCAGCATTTACTCAACTTAGTAATTCAAAACTACTTAATCTATTATGTAAAATTCTATAACACTTCCCTTTGTTCACTGTAATGTTAACTGTTTAGAATATGTTACAATGTAATATTTCAAGTTTTGTTCCATGTAAACCGCTTTGATTTTGCTGAAAAGCGGTATATAAACCGTTCAATAAATAAAATAAATAAATAAATAATCCCGACGGAGCTACTGACTTATGCTACTATACCTGAAGATGATGTTGCTTCCTTCGAAACGCCTAGGATCTCTACCAGGTGCTGTATTAGAAAACTTTCTAAATTTAGAAACATGACAACAGAAAAAGACCACATGGCCTATCTAGTCTGTCCTTCCATATCAACCACTACAACAGTCCCCTTTCTTGCTTTAAAGACCCTCTGTGTTTGTCCCATGCGTCTTTGAATTCAGATACTGTTCTCATCTCTACCACCTCCCCTGGAAGACTATTCCATGGATCCACCACTCTTTCCGTAAAGAAATATTTCTGCATATCACTCCTGAATCTGTCCCCTTTCACCCTCATCTCATGTCCCCTTGTAGCAGAGCCTGCTTTCAATCGAAAGAGACTCTCCTCCTGTGCATTTATGCCACGGAGGTATTTAAATGTCTCAATCATATCACCTCTATCCTGCCTTTCCTCTAAAGTGTACATATTAAGATTCTTAAGTCTGTCCTTATATGCTTTATAATGAAGACCACTAACCATTTTAATAGCCACCCTCTGTACGGACTGCAGCTTGTTTATATCCTTTTAAGGTGTGGTCTCCAGAACTGCACACAATACTCCAAATTAGGTCGCACCTCCAAATGAGGAACTATCACCTCCTTTCTTCTGCTGGCCATTCCTCTCCCAAGTATCCTTCTAGCTTTTGCTGTCGCCTTTTCTACCTGCTTGCCTACTTTAAGATCATCAGACACAAGCACGCCTAGGTCCCGCTCTTCGTTAGTGGGCAAAAACTACTTCACCCTCTATACTATATTGCTCCCTTGGATTGTTGGAACCCAAATGCATGACCTTGCATTTTTAACATTAAATCTCAGCTGCCAAATTCTAGACCATTCTTCAAGTTTAGCTAGATCTCTCCTCATATTATCTATACTTTCCTGGGTGTCTACTCTATTGCAGATTTTGGTATCATCTGCAAAGAGGCAAACCTTACCCGACAGCCCTTTTGCTATATCACTAACAAAGATATTAAAAAGAATCGGACCAAGGACATATCCCTGGGGCACACCACTGATAACCTCCTTCTCCTCAGACTGAGCTCCATTTACCTGTACCCTTTGTTGCCTCCCACTCAACCAATTGCTAACCCAAGCAGTAACTTTAGGGTCCCTCCCTAGGATGTTCAGTTTGTTTATAAGTCGCCTGTGAGGAATGGTGTCAAAGGCTTTACTGAAATCTAAATAAACCACATCTAGGGCTCTCCCTCGGTCCAACTCCCTGGTCACCCAGCCAAAGAAATCAATCAGATTTGTCTGACAAGACCTGCCTCTGGTGAATCCATGCTACCTCTGATCCTGTAATCCACTGGACTCCAGAAACCTCACTATTTTCTCTTTCAGCAGCGCTTCCAATAATTTACTTACCACCGAAGTTAAACTAACCCGCCAGTAGTTTTCAACCACATCCTTACTTCCGCTTTTGTGTAAAGGGACCACATATGCCTCTCTCCAGTCCTTTGGCATCACTCCTGACTCCAACAAGGCATTGAAAAGGTTAGTCAGTGGAGCTGCTAGAATGCCCCCATTTTCCTTCAGTATTCTAGGGTGTATCCCATCTGGTCCCATTGCTTTGTCTACTTTAAGTTTAGCTAGTTTCTCATGAACAGAGTCTTCTGAAAATTGTTCAAGATGCCCCTCACCTCTGTTCCTGTTTGTGGATGTTTTCTGAGGTCCTGCTCCTGGTTCTTCATCTGTGAACACAACAGAAATATTTGTTAAGCAATTCTGCTTTATCCTCATCAGCTTCTACATATTCCTCCCCTTCACCCTTGAATCTGACAATATAACTTTTGCCCTTACTCTTCTCACTAACATATCTGAAAAATGTCATCCCCCCCCCCCCCCCCCCCATTTAACTGCATTGGCTATTTCCTCCTCTTTTTGAATCTTTGCTTTCCTGACCACTTTGCTAGCTTCTCTAAGTTTTTCCAAATATAGATGCCTGTCTTCCTCTCTCCGTGATCTCTTGTATTTTATGAAGGCCTTGTAAGATTTGGTCAGGTTACTCTCCTGTAGGTCCTGGGTTCATTTTACTTCACAGAGGCAGTGGGGCTTGTAATAAAACAACCAAACAGGTGTGGCTTGGAGAAAGGTTTTTTATGTAGAAATAGGCTTAATACATAGGTATTGAACAGAGGTATATAGTGATTGTTACAGAGCTGTTTCAGTGTGCATCAATGAATCTGTGTATGCATGTGCATGTGTGAAGTGTGAGAGAGAGATAGGCCAGAACATGTGGGTCAGAGCCTCATGGCAAGGGAGGGAGAGAGAGAGAGAGCGGGGGAGGGATGAAGGGAATTGATTATCAGAGCCTCCTGTCCTTCATGTCCGATGAATGGTGGAAGAGAGAGAGGTAAGAACATGTGGGTCAGAGCCTCATGGCAAGGTGTAGTGGAAGAGAGAGAGAGAGAGCGGGGGAGGGGTGAAGGGAATTGATTATCAGAGCCTCCTGTCCTTCATGTCCAATGAATGGTGGAAGAGAGAGAGGAAGTGTTTCTGTCCTTTATAGTGAATTGAATCCTCTCCAGCACTTCCCCTTGAGGTCTGCTAGCCACTCCCTTTAAGGTCTGCCATTCTTGATTTAGCAAGGAGGGGCATCAGACAGGCCTTGGAGACTGAAATCACCAGGGGGTCAGAGTTAATCTCATCTTGTAAACTGTCCTATTACTTTTGGAGACTGAAATCACCAGAGTCCAAAGCTGCATGAAATGTATGCTGACATCTCCCACACCTTTTTTATTTTTACTTATTATTTGTGCCTGTAAATGGTGGAAGCAAGCCTGTGGTACCTGTCCCAGCTGCCATTACATGATAGTAGGCAGCTTGTCTAATACCTCCTGTATTAAATACCTTGCTATGTCCAGCAAGTCCCCTGTCCTGCACAGTACTGTCTCTAGTGTTCTAGAGATAAACAAGTCTCCTTATGAGTCCAAACCTTGTATCTTAGGTAGAGCAGCCACTACTGTGGGGGGGAACCCAATATGCTACCTCTGTGCCCGTCTTAGAGAGAGTGAACAGTGCATAAGGTCTGCAGGAATTTTTGAGGAGGCTAAAGCCAAAAGGTACCAGGATGCTATGAGTGAGGATAGGAAGCAATACTAGACTGCAGCTGACTGGTATTCAGTGTAATAGGAAATGCCAAATTAGCAGGCCAAATTAGCCTGGATGTAGGGGTGGATGCTGGAGAAGTTCAGTGTAACTACCTTAAAATGTTGTTGATGTTCTATAGGACATGCTTACAGCACAGGAAAATTACGATAATGCATAGCAATATTTGTACAGCAGTTAAAATAATAATAGGGTGAATAAAAACATTAAAGACATGATCAGCAGTAGGTGAGTAACCAAATAACAATTCCCACACAGACACATGAGCATCTTGTAGCAAGTGTCCAACAATTTGTTGAATGTGTCCATTCTCATAAGCAATGGTGTGATTCACTTCAGTGGATGTTGTTTTAAGGTGATCAATATAGGCATGGAGTTCTGTAAAGTTGAGCAGTTTATGTAGTGTCTCTTCTCCCATGCCAAGTGGTAAGGGATGCACAGCATATGAGATAAAGTCTGGAATGTCCATAGAGTCATTGGTAACCAGCGGTGTGGAATAAGTTGTCCCATTAATGGTGAGGGAGACCAGTGGTGTATGACTGCACCAGGTATTGTTTGGTAAATAGTTTGAACTGTACAACAAAGTGTTCTTAGGAAGGCGAATGTCATGCATTCTGGGAGCAATCGAAAAAGAAACATTCTGGGGAAAGAACAGATGAAAACAAAAGTGTCCAGCTCCAAGGTAATACAAACTGTGAGGTAGTCAGGGAATATGAGAGCTTAACAGTCAGGGAGCAAGAGGA
The DNA here is from genome assembly GCA_033557465.1 of Ichthyophis bannanicus. Lineage (NCBI taxonomy): Eukaryota > Metazoa > Chordata > Amphibia > Gymnophiona > Ichthyophiidae > Ichthyophis > Ichthyophis bannanicus. The sequence continues at coordinate 408,840,246 of CM066036.1, read as the reverse complement.
GGAATTGTTCCAGCAGGAGGTGTCAGCCTCTTTAAACTGGTGAGGTTGACACTTGAACTGAAATGTAGTCTGCTCACACAAACTGGGGTCCATCGGCTTGAATGAAGTCCAGGTGTCGTCCAGTGGCTGCACCCATGTGAGATGGTCCACAGGATACATAAGCATATTATCAAACTGCACCCCAATATTAACAATAGGATAAATAACTGTGTGTTGTCCTGACCATGGGATCAAAGTACAGATAGAGCAGCCTTGTGGTGAACAAATGGGAACACTAACTGTCCACCTATCAAGGTGAGCTATAGCAAATTCCGGTATTTTGGTACTAGCCATATGAATGAGAGATGGTGGCCAGTGTCCTAACTTAGCAGTGATCAGAATTTCCTTTAGTATAGTAATAAGCTCGATCTGTACTTGATCACAGGCAAGAGCCCAGGAAATATTCTTTCCCAATCTATATTCTGCATGTGCTAAGGTAACAATTTTCTGTTCTATAATGGGAGATATAAGAGCAAAGGTATCTACAGCTACATTGGACAGTTTAGAGGAAGCTTCATTAATAATATGTTGTGAGGTAAAACCATCAGCAGCATGCTGAGCAGTGGATCCCATTTTATTATGGAGCACCTCTATATCAATTATATTAAGGGCACCCAGTGCAGTCCCTGTGCCACCTAAAATTGTATCAATTAATTCACGCTTGTGTCGAAATTGCTTGGCTCGGAGTGTTACTGACTGCATATCAAACCAAGTATTGAGCATTTGTATGTGGTTGGCAACAAACAGAGCAATTTGGATATTTGTGAGTAACTAGAAACAATTTGGGAAATAGATGCCAAGTAAGAAAATGGTATTTCACATCATATAAAACATCGTGTGGTGCATCATATTTAATCTGAAAGGGATGTCCTTCCTGAAATGGGTGGATATCAGAAAGGTAGAGTACAGGAGGAGCAGAAGTGGTGGGAGGGGTGGGATGTGTAGGTAAACAAGATACATCCAAAAGGAATGAAGTCTCAGTGATGTGCTGTTGATCACTCACAACCCATGTATAAGTTATTTTCCAGGTACCTCTGTCCTGACAGGAAATATTGTACAAAATCAAAGCAGGAGGACCTAGAAAGTAACGTTCTGGGCGTGCCCTCAATTCTTGTGTCCTTTCTAGAGAAGTGGAAACTGGTGGCTCCCACTGTACTTGAGTGATGTTTAATGAATAGAACACTGGCTTGTCCTGTACCGAACAGAAACTCAGGATGACCAGATCCTTTCCTTCCGGGAAAGGTAGGGGTATTTCTTGGTAGCGATACACTCCACCTGTGGAGTTAGCCCAGCCAATCGTGCATATTCCTCCACGAGGCCAAGAATGCTCAGCGGCATAAAAACCGCCATTTTGAGCGCAGCGTGAGTGAGGCAGTAACATCGGGGGTGAGAGCAGGAGCTCCCCCTTCCTCCACGAGGCCAAGAATGCTCAGCGGCATAAAAACCGCCGTTTTGAGCGCAGCGGGAGTGAGGCAGTAACATCGGGGGTGAGAGCAGGAGCTCCCCCTTCCTCCACGAGGCCAAGAATGCTCAGCGGCATAAAAACCGCCGTTTTGAGCGCAGCGGGAGTGAGGCAGTAACATCGGGGGTGAGAGCAGGAGCTCCCCCTTCCTCCACGAGGCCAAGAATGCTCAGCGGCATAAAAACCGCCGTTTTGAGCGCAGCGGGAGTGAGGCAGTAACATCGGGGGTGAGAGCAGGAGCTCCTCCTTCCTCCACGAGGCCAAGAATGCTCAGCGGCATAAAAACCGCCGTTTTGAGCGCAGCGGGAGTGAGGCAGTAACATCGGGGGTGAGAGCAGGAGCTCCCCCTTCCTCCACGAGGCCAAGAATGCTCAGCGGCATAAAAACCGCCGTTTTGAGCGCAGCGGGAGTGAGGCAGTAACATCGGGGGTGAGAGCAGGAGCTCCCCCTTCCTCCACGAGGCCAAGAATGCTCAGCAGCATAAAAACCGCCGTTTTGAGCGCAGCGGGAGTGAGGCAGTAACATCGGGGGTGAGAGCAGGAGCTCCCCCTTCCTCCACAAGGCCAAGAATGCTCAGCGGCATAAAAACCGCCATTTTCAGGGCGCGCCCGCGCCTTGCGGGCTCGCGCCTGAGGGCTTCGCCAGAGGGCCCTTTGGCGTGGCCCTTAGGCGTTGGTCCGTGGCGTAAGTCTTTGAAGTGGTTCCCTACTGTTATGGCCTTTGAATGAGGTGCGCTGGCTGGGACTGTTTTCACCCTTTCCAGATCGTATGCAATAGAATGTAGCCCATGTTGCAACTTATTTTGTATAGTTATGTTTTGTATGTACTGTAATATATTCCCTGTGTTATGTATTCCCTTTTATTACCGCTTTGATTTTATGAAAAGTGGTATATGTTGCACTCACCTCTGTTTAACCTTGTATTGTATTGTTTGTTTTGTTACCGCTTTGATTGAATGAAAAAGCGGGATATAAATCTGTTTAAATAAATAAATAAATAAATATTCGGATGATAGTTCCTGTAATGAGACTTGAGTAGAAGAGAGCAGATACAAGAACAACAGGAAACCAAGACATAATAAAAGCTAACTTGTTTCACTCTACTAGGGAGTAAACTAATGCTCCCTACTTATACTATGTAACAACAAAACAAAACAAAAAAAAAAATAATTTCTACTACTTATTTACATAACTATTAAACACATGTACAGCAGGAGTAACTAGTTACCGTCCTCAAGCAACTTTTGTTCAGAAAGCAGCTGTCCGTGCTGTCTTCAGGTGGTATCTGAAAACAAAGACTGATAAAACACGTATTACCCATATGGTTTTAACTGGGTGATGTGTTTCCAGTACTGCTGGTTGTCAGGCATTAGGATCTGGTATAGGCTTGGGCCTAAGGTATCAGTAACTAAGTATGGTCCTTCCCACTTTGCAGTTCCAAAGGGGAGGTTTGGTCTAGGTCTCAGAATCATCACTTTACTCCCAACCTTGAGGGGTCTTAAATCAGAACCTTTTGCATGTACCTCCTGCAAATAATCTCTAGCTTTTCTGTGTTAGCTAGCACAGAGGTCTGAATTTCTTTTAGATGTTCTTGCAGGGATTTCATCCACTCATTGGTGAGAATTACCGTCTGGTCCTCTGGAAGAAAAGGACTCAGCATATTTTCCCACCGTTGCATTGGCCTTCCCATTAAGGCTTCATAGGGTGCAAAACCTGTGGATTTACAGACATTAGCTCTGATACGCATAAGGACTAAAGGGAGCACCAGATCCCAATTTTTCCTGGTCAGATTAAGCATAGGGCTGAGGTGGACCTTAATTGTTTGATTCATTCTTTCTACCTGCCCTGCTGCCTGTGGATGGTACGGAATGTGGAGTTGTTGTTCTATGCCTAGTGTGACATAGTGAGTCCTTCTAGCCCTGTGGAAACTCCCAAAAACCAGGTAAAAAGTGCAGGGCTGCAATATAAACAAAAGCACATGGCTACTGGTTGTCAGGGAAACCAAGCCCTAGAGAGAGAAACACGCCCCTGCTACCAGTTTAACAGAGAGTTACAAAGTAATTCAGAACACCTGCTAGGGGCGGAGTCAGGCCCTACCCGAGAAAGCTGACTCATAAAGAGGTCCCAGTAGGTAGAGAGGGAGAAGGGAGAGAGAGGGGAGAAGAGAGAGAGAGAGGGGAGAAGAGAGAGACGAGGACAGAGTCAGAGAGAGAGAGGGAGGAGGAAAGCCAGAGTGAACGACGGAGTGAAAGAGAGAGTGAACAAGAGGAGAGATGAGCAGAGTCCCCTTGGAGGAAGGAAAGCCAGCTTCCAGTAAGGAGGTGGACTGAGTCTCTAGCTGAGGAAAGGTCAGAGGCTCTGGGTCAAAGATACAGCAGGAGCCGACCAAGTCAGCAGAAATACTCTCTGGATTATAAACAGAAGGAAAAGCCAGGAAGGCAGCTGAATTCGGCTTTGCACAAGTCAGGTGGGGAACTGACAACTATCTATAAGCCACGGAGAAAACCTTCCACAACCCGGTCCCAAGGTAAGCCTAAGGGCTGGAATCATAATAATCTCTGTGAGTTTATTGACCCGGAAGGTTGGGGCTACAGTGGGAAGGACTATAATGGGAGTACTTGTTTTAAACAGTACTTAAATCCCGAGCTTGTCACAAAGCCTAGGGTTGGAGAAAAGGGCGCGGCTCCAGAGGAAACGTGGCAAACAATTCCTACCCCAGAGGTGGAATTTATGGAAACAGAACCATCCTATGTAAATACTCCTATGGAGGAAATGGACTGTACGATTTCACTGGCTGAGGAGATAATATCTCTATGTTAAAGTTGTGCTATTAAGAAAATACAGACTTACTGTGAGAAAGGAATAGAGCTGGAAGAAACATTACTGTGGTGTTTAATTTGCTGGAAGGAAAGGTTTAACGCTGACTGAAGCTATTTAAGTTGGATATCTTATTTTGTCCTTTCTCTGCCAAAAGTGCAAGATATTTGTGTTACCTTTATTCCTTGTGAAGTCCACCCCGGGAGGGGAAATAAATCCTTTTGCTTTAAACACTTGAGTCACACTACCCTTCATTGAACTCTTAAAGAAACTACATTTCCCTACAAGCACTGCTTCAGGAAATAGTGGAACATTGGTTCAGGAAGGAACTTAACCTCCTTAAACCCTACTTGCCTACATGGTATCAACAAGGGGGGAGGATCACAATGGCGTAGTAGTACGGATTTTACCTGGATTGAAGGACACCTGGAGGGACAAGAGTCCAGCAGCAGCGAGTGGCTGATATCCAGGAACAGGAGGTTCTGGCGCTCGACTGACTACCGGTCAGAAAAGGAGTTACTTTTCTCAGTGCCTGACTCTGCACTGAGCTCAGGTAATTGTAGCTGGGCATAAGTGCGGAGGGATAACCAGAGAAAAGGTAGTGCACGGTAGTAGTGCACAGGGTGGAAAAAAAAAAAAAAAGGAGAAATTTTTTTTTTTGTTTGTTTTTGGGCCACACTTGGGTCTTGTTTTGTGTGTTTTTCCCAGGTACCTGAAGAGCTAAAATGGAGCCACAGGAAATGCTAAGATGGATGTCTCTGCAGTGGGACAAACAATTGGAAATGACTCGTCGAGTCCAGGACCAAGCCATGGCTGCCATTCAGGAACAGCAGAAGCCATTAAGGGAGCTCATGGAACTGTTAGTAAAGCAGCAGCAAGAGCCAGCAAGAGACTCACCTGAGTATACCCGTGGGGTAGGACTACCTGGTAGAGATATCTTTATGCTGGGACAGCTGTCCCCTACAGATAATGTTGACAACTATGTGGACGCCTTCGAACGTCTTGCAGAGGCCATAAAGCTGCCTAAGGAGCAGTGGGCCATAAGGTGTTCCATGTCTCTATCCGGCCAAGCCTTGTCAGCCTATAAGTCAATGCCTGCTACCTTAACAACTGACTATGATGCTATTAAAAATGTTGTGAGGGATAGGCTCGGGCTGACCCCTTCATTCTATAGGCGCCAATTTAGGGAGGCCAAGTTGAGGCCCGGAGAAACCCCTAAAGCCCTATACTATAGTATAGAATGAAAGGTTTAGCCTGGAAGTGGGTAAAACCAGAGCAGAGAAATGTTGAATCCATAATGGATGAGCTGATACTAGAACAGTATTTAGAAGCTGTGCCAGCAGAAATAAAAACCTTCCTCATGTTACAAGATTGTAAAACCTCAGAGGAAGCGGCTAGCATGACGGAGTGATATTTTGAGGCTGAATTTGCCAAAGCCCCAAAATCAAGCATTCCGGGTGCAGCAAAGGCTGGTAATAAGGATAGAAGTTTACAAAGTAAACTGCCTTATGAGAATGTGGATTTTTCCAATATGAGAGGAAAATGTTTTAAATGCGGGAGCATAGAGCATTTTCAAAGGGACTGTAGTTTACGGAGAGCGTTGATGGCCGGTATAGGAAAGAAAGTCCGGTCAGGGTTTTTGCTCCCAGTACAAGTGGAGGGTATAGAGGCCCAAGCACTGCTTGACTCTGGTGCTGACCAGAGCATGGTCTCCCAACGGCTCTGGGAGGCCATACAATCCCAGTCAGCACCAGGGCAAGCCGTAGGGCGGGTGAAGATAAGATGTATACATGGGGCATCGTACCATTACCCCTTATATGAGATGAGTATAAGAGGGTTGGGAACAGAGGGGAAGATATTGATGGCGGTGGTCCCCCGCCTTCCACAGAGCGTCGTCCTGGGCAGGGATTGGCCACCCTTTAGCCAAGGGCTCGAGGAAGGTCTTGCTACAGATCTGAATGTAACATCCGGCCCTTGTACAGCCACCCCTGTGGAAGTAGAAAGGAAGTCCCAGGATCTGCCTAGATTAGAGGCCATCGCGATCAAAGTCCCTAGTCCCCTATTAGGTAAACCAGGTAAAAGTAGCCCACAACACTCACCAAGGGAAAAGAACATAACTACAGAGAAACCAAGATTCATACTCCAGTATTGCAAGGTTTTAGCTCAGGCCAGGGGTCCGCAGCGAGCTTCAGAAGCCGCTGCTGGATACGACTTATTTAGTGCGGAGGATAGGGTAATACCCAGGGGAGGGAAGGCCCTAATAAGCACAGGGGTTAAGGTCCAAATCCCGCCAGGATGCTATGGGAGGATAGCACCCAGGTCAGGCCTGGCAGCCAAATATTTTATAGACATCGGGGCTGGGGTAATTGACCCCGATTATCGTGGAGAAGTAAAAGTATTAATGTTCAACTTCAGTCAGGAAGAGTTCCAGGTGAAGTCCGGTGACAGAATCGCTCAAATGATCTGTGAACGCGTAGGTTTCCCCGAAGTTGTAGAAGTAGCCTCATTAGCCCCCACAGGGAGAGGAGGAAAAGGATTCGGGTCTACTGGAGTAGGGGAATTAAAAGGGTTGACCGCTGTCACCGAAGAACAAAAGGAGGACGATTTTGGTCCACAGCCTGCCGATTGGAGGGAAACTCCAGGGCCACGTATAGGGGCCGAGTTGTCGGTACAACAGCAGCAGGAACTCAGAAGGGTATTAGATAGGTTTTCGGACGTCCTGACGACGCTCCCAGGGGAAACCAAGATCGTTGCCCATGAAATTATTACGGTACCAGGAAGAATAATTAGGCAACGTCCCTATAGGCTACCGGAAGCAAGAAAAAAAGAAATGATAGAACAGGTAAGGGACATGCTCAAAATGGGCATTATAGAAGAGTCCAGAAGCCCCTGGTCAAGCCCTATTGTATTAGTGCCCAAACCAGATAGAAGCCTTCGCTTCTGTATAGATTTTAGACAGATAAATAACATTTCTGATTTTGATGCCTATCCCATGCCTCGAATCGAGGATTTATTAGATAAACTAGGCCAGGCTAAGTATTTGACCACATTGGACCTAACAAAAGGTTACTGGCAAATACCGCTCACCCAGGCCTCCAAACCCAAGACAGCCTTTACTACCCCAATAGGGTTATTTCAGTTTAGGCGCATGCCTTTCGGACTCCACAGGGCAGCGGCCACATGTCAAAGGTTAGTAGATCAAATCTTGCGGCCCCACCATGAGTACGCCTGGGCGTATATGGACGACATCGTCATCCACAGTACCACGTGGGCTCAGCACTTGCCCAGAGTAGAGGCAGTTCTGAGTGCCCTGAGGAAAGCGGGTCTCACTGTAAATCCCGGAAAGTGTCTTTTCGCCGGTACAAAAGTAAAATACTTAGGCCACATGGTGGGAGGAGGGGTGGTGGAGCCCTTGGCCAGCAAGGTTGAAAGTGTGAAGAGGGTCGGGCCTGTATCATACCTCGTAGAAAACAGTAAGGGTCGGCGCCAAACCTACCATATAAACGTTTTAAAACCCTGGAAAGAAACAAAAGCACATGGCTACTGGTTGTCAGGGAAACCAAGCCCGAGAGAGAGAAACACACCCCTGCTACCAGTTTAACAGATAGTTACAAGGTAATTCAGAACACCTGCTAGGGGGCGGAGTCAGGCCCTACCCGAGAAAGCTGACTCATAAAGAGGTCCCAGTAGGTAGAGAGGGAGAAGAGAGAGAGAGGGGAGAAGAGAGAGACGAAGACGAGGACAGAGTCAGAGAGAGAGAGAGGAGGAAAGCCAGAGTGAACGACGGAGTGAAAGAGAGAGTGAACAAGAGGAAAGACGAACAGAGTCCCCTTGGAGGAAGGAAAGCCAGCTTCCAGTAAGGAGGTGGACTGAGTCTCTAGCTGAGGAAAGGTCAGAGGCTCTGGGTCAAAGATACAGCAGGAGCCGACCAAGTCAGCAGAAATACTCTCTGGATTATAAACAGAAGGAAAAGCCAGGAAGGCAGCTGAATTCGGCTTTGCACAAGTCAGGTGGGGAACTGACAACTATCTATGAGCCACGGAGAAAACCTTCCACAACCCGGTCCCAAGGTAAGCCTAAGGGCTGGAATCATAATCACTGTGAGTTTATTGACCCGGAAGGTTGGGGCTACAGTGGGAAGGACTATAATGGGAGTACTTGTTTTAAACAGTACTTAAATCCTGAGCTTGTCACAAAGCCTAGGGTTGGAGAAAAGGGTGCGGCTCCAGAGGAAACGTGGCAAACAATTCCTACCCCAGAGGTGGAATTTATGGAAACAGAACCATCCTATGTAAATACTCCTATGGAGGAAATGGACTGTACGATTTCACTGGCTGAAGAGATAATATCTCTATGTTAAAGTTGTGCTATTAAGAAAATACAGACTTACTGTGAGAAAGGAATAGAGCTGGAAGAAACATTACTGTGGTGTTTAATTTGCTGGAAGGAAAGGTTTAACGCTGACTGAAGCTATTTAAGTTGGATATCTTATTTTGTCCTTTCTCTGCCAAAAGTGCAAGATATTTGTGTTACCTTTATTCCTTGTGAAGTCCACCCCGGGAGGGGAAATAAATCCTTTTGCTTTAAACACTTGAGTCACACTACCCTTCATTGAACTCTTAAAGAAACTACATTTCCCTACAAGCACTGCTTCAGGAAATAGTGGAACATTGGTTCAGGAAGGAACTTAACCTCCTTAAACCCTACTTGCCTACATGGTATCAACAAGGGGGGAGGATCACACTAGAAAATCAAACAATTCCTTGATGAGCTGAGAAACAAATGCAGGACCATTATCAGAATCAATAGTCTTGGGAATGCCCCAGCGTGTAAAAAATTGCATAGTTAGGATTTCTGCAGTGGTTCGAGCAGTTTGATCTGGGACAGGGAATGCTTCTACCCAGTGAGAAAAGGAATCAACAACAGTCAGTAAAAATCTATTCTTCCTAGCAGTCAATGGGAGAGGGCCCACATGATCTATTTGCAATCTCTCAAATGGGCCACGAGGAGGTGCTCTCATTAACTGTCCCCTTCTCTTTTTAGGTTGCCTCCCAAATGAAGCACAGATTACACAGGAGGAAACATGATCCTGTATATCATGTTTCATTTCTGGCCACCATATCAATCTATTGAGGATAGTCTGCATTTCTTCTGCTTTAGGGTGTCCCATAGGACCTGCACCATGAACCCAATGCATCCATTCTTTACCTCGAGCTCTAGGGATAGCTATAACCAAGCCTTCCTCTCTTTTTGCACATAGAATGTCTTTCTCTATAGCGAGTGTGAGAAAGGGTGTGTGCTGATATAGGTTATCTGGGGCGTCCTGCACAAGCTTCCTTAAATTGGAAAGCTCAGGGTCCTTTGTCTGCAGTGCTACAAAGTAATCTGGTGGTATTATCTGATCGTAATCTGTGGAACGTGTAGCAATAGCAACCATGCGTGTCTGCTCATACCAGGGCCATATGAGGCCTACATGGCATGCTTCCTTGGCTAGTGAGTCTGCTAATGTGTTTCCTTTCACTAAAGGGCCTTTCTTCCTATGTGCCTTTACTTTAACTAAATGTACTCTCTGAAACCTCTCACTCAGTTCTTGTGCCATAGTCCACAGTGATTCATTTTTCACTGTGGACCCATCTGTAGATTTAAATTTATTTGCCAGCCACCAGGGTAACAGGGCAATGGCACTTTTAAAGACATAATCAGAATCTAAAATGATTTATATCTCTGGGTGTGAATCCTGATATTGTTGCATACAAGCTACAAAAGCAGCCAGCTCACAGTACTGTGCTGACGCTGACCCACAGGAATACTGTCTTTGCAGTACCACTTGGTTATTTGGGTCCAATTGTACAATTGCAAAACCTGCTAGTCGCCTGCCTCCTTCACATTGGCTACTACCATCAATATATACTGTAGGAAGAAAAGGTGAAATTTTGTCTAGTCCTAGTTCCCTAAAGATCATGTGATTAGGGGCACTGGGTGAGGACTGACAGTCATGAGGTTGCCCCTCCAGCAAGATTCCAGCCACTTGCACGTTAGGTTCTTTCAACAATTCAAACTTTACATTCTGTGCTTGCAACATGAGAGTCCACTGGACTATTCTCTCAGTCCTAATCTTGCTACATGCTAACTTTCCTTCTACAATGAATTTGAGGGGGGTGTGATGGCTGCATATGTATGTGGTTTGAGCACCAATAATGTATGTAAATTTCTGCATAGCAGCATAGGAAGCCAGTACATGTTTTTCACAGTTTCCCATTTTGAGTTCAGGAGAAGTGAGAACTCTGGAACAGAAAGCGATAGGGCGATCTACTCCTCCTAAGCGTTGTGTTAGAGCTGCACCTATACTGTTCTCTCCAACTACAGGGTACAGGAAAAAATGTTGTGTGTGATCTGGGTGTGCAAGAACAGGAGCAGAAGTCAGAATGTGTTTTAATTTAGTTACAGTGTCTGTATGTCCTTCCTCCCAAACATAACTTTTACTTTTTAGCAGGGAGTAAAGTGGAGCTGCCACTTCAGCATAATTGTGCATGAAGTCACGACAGAAACCAGTGAACCCTAGAAATGACTGGAGTGATTTCTGATCTGTAGGAAGTGGAAGTTTCTGTATCAGCTCTATCCTCTGAGAATCTACAGATTTACCGTCCTGGCCAATAGTAACCCCTAAAAAGGAAACCTGTGATTTGCAGAGTTGAGCCTTGGCAGGATTAACCTTAAGACCAGCTTGTAAGAGGGCTTTTAAAACTTCTCTTACATGATTCCAGTGTACGGCTTCATTCTCAGACTGAATCAGAATGTCATCTACATACTGAATTATATTATCTCTGCAAGACAATAGTGATAGGGCTTCCTGCATGTATTTATGAAATATTGATGGGGAATCCTTATATCCCTGTGGGAGTACAGTCCATGCATATTGTTTATTCAGCCACTGAAAGGCTGTTTTGTACTGGCACTCAAGGGCCAGGGGCAGACTCCAAAACCCATTGGATATGTCTAAAACAGAGAAAAATTTACATTTGGGATTCAGTTTAGAGATCAATTCAGGGTATGAGGCTACCACGGGCACTACAGATTTTGAAACTTGATTCAGGGCACGGAAGTCCATAGTGAGCCTGAAGGAACCCCCCCGGTTAAACTATCGGCCAGGCTGGTGAATTGCATGTGGAAGAAATAGGTCTAATCAGACCCCTCTCCTCCAGTATCTTCACAATTTTAGTCACTGGTTCTATAGCCTGATGAGGTACTGGGTATTGTTTCTGTGGTGGAGGATCCTCACCTTCCAACAGTATTTCTGTGTGCATTTTCCCACAATCTAACTTGTCTTGAGCCCAGACTGGAATATCAGCCACTTCTGAGGGAATTACACACAGATCATACTGCTGAGCTGCCTTGGTGCACTGCTAACTGCATGGGAATGACTTCATGCACTAAAGTTTTAGAAGCACTTGAAGTTCCTGAATACTGCCACAATTTAAGATTAGCCATATCCACCACCAAATTTAACTGGTTGAGAACATCAATTCCAATTATTTCTTTTGGTGTGTTCACTATAGTGGAGGCAGTGGTTTCCAACATTTCCTTATTTTGTTCACTGTGCACAGGGATACCCCATTTAACTGTGATAGCCACACATTTGGAAGCTGTGTCATTAATTCCTTGACTTTCATAAATTTCCATATTTTTCTGATCTGCAGTGGGAGAAGCTCTGTTAGTAAAACTAATTCCAGCCCCTGTGTCAATCAAAGCTAGTTTATCCTGACCCCCTATTCTGCTGATAACATTGGGGCGTGCACAAGTGTCCAGTATCAAGGGTGTTACAAGCCTTAAATTGTGTTCTGGGCCTGTATCCATTTCATCATCCAGAGGCTCTGGAATTGAGTCCTCTGCTGAGATAAAGGAGGCAGGCTGGGCTATGAAGGCTTGAGACATTTTGATATCTGAACCCAGAAGGTCAGGACACCCCTATGCCCTAGCCTTGTGTTTGTCCTGAGTTGCTTGTAAATCCTGTTTTAATTTATCTATTTCTATCTGCAGTATATGTTTGTCTTGTTCCCATTTAGTTTTCTCCTTTTCTAGCCCATCTCTCTGTGCTTTGAGCTCCTGAAAAGGAATGTAACCTGAGGAGTTTCTAAAAGTACCTCTGCCATGTGCTCTCCAAGGTGTGTGTCCTCTGTCTGTGTTTCTTGTGTACTGAGAGGATCCCTCGGCTTGCCACTTAGGTGTGTGTCCTCTGTCTGTGTTTCTTATGTACTGAGAGGATTCCTTGGCTTGCCACTTCCGTGCTTCTGATACTGTTATTACCTGCGAGGGCTGGGTCTTCCAAACAGACCTAATTTTGAGCATTAAAGTATCAAAAGGGGTTGCTTCAAGGTCTTCAGAAAATAACAGAAGGTGTTTTGTAATCTCAGGGGATAGCAATTCTAATAAAAATTCCTTATGCATGCTCTCCCCATAATCTTCTGCCTTGGGCCAGGACTCCTGCTCATTAAGAACTGCTTTTAAAATCCAGGCTCTATATGCAAACTGTTTCAGTGTATCATTTGGTAGAGGTGAAATAATTTTAAATACTTGCATTGGGGAACAGTGAAATGGTTTCTCAGTACCCCTTTTAACCAACTGGTATGGGTGAGTGAGAGAGCCAGAGCCAGATGCATAAGTCTATCAAAGTCTGATTGTTTTCTTCTGTATTTCCCTAGACCCCAGTGAATCAGAATATCAATCGCCCATTTACACCACTGATTTACATTAAGAGGCATAGTGCCAATTTTCTCAACTATTTTTTCTATATCTCTATCTTTTAAATTGTCCTGCAGCATTACTTTAACTGGTGCTCTGAGTTCAGTACTGGGTGCTGTAGGGTATAGTAGTAGCACAAAAAATAAGTTAGACTCTCTGTTGTCTAGGGGAATATGGCTACTATCCCAGCTCAAAGTTCTGTGAGTTATTCTGGCAATGAGCCACGAAAGAATTCTGGTCTGCAGATATATATTAGACTTTATTATAGGCAACCAAATAGAAAAATATACATACACATATATAGCTAATTAGAAACATGAGGTAAAAAGTTGTTATGGTACAGATGTACACTTGGACAACGTAATAAATCAGATTAGTAACCAGACGTCACTGATTCGCTCTGCACTGAGGAAAAGCAAGAAATATATTGCTAACCCCTTTGCCCATCCAGGAGAGGAGAGATAAGCCAGTACCTTAGCTCCGTCGGCACTCAGAAGCAGCTTCTAGCTAGGAGGTAGCTGTTAGCTACTGCAGGCTCCAGCCACGTCACAGGCGAGCCGCAGTAAGTCCGAACCGGAGGTATCTGTGAAAGTCTTATCTCAGACCTGTGGAGGACGGCCTAGCCCACACGTAGGGGCCGTCTGGCGGAAGGCTCAGGGCGCAGGAATCAGGTACGCAGTGCACAGCAGCAGGACCGGTGCAGAAGTCTGTATGTCCAGGTGGGAAAAAGCCCCAACTCTCTCTTACTCTCCAACTTATAACTAACTAAAGTTTCCAGCGCAGAATGCAGAATTCTGTGTGAGAATCCTCCGTCATAGGTCCAATGGTTGGTGGGCACCAGGCAGTCTGAGGTGTTCTCAGCGAATCAGGAGGTAGATGATGAGCAGCTTCTTGCAAACAAAGGAGCCATGGTAAAAAGTCAGGTAGAAGCAACAGTATGTAACTTCTGGGCATGTACAAGTGTCCAAGGCCAGCCACGGACAATAGCCTCTGTATGCATGCTTAGAAACGCTGATCCAGCAGTTGCTTGAAGGACAGGCTTATAGCTGAACACAGCAAAAGTGAAGTGAAGAATCCATCTTGTTTTGTGCAGTTTGGTTCATTTTGGTTCAGGCCTGAGTTGCTGAGCAGGCCGGAGATTTGCATGTAGAATTGCAGGGGTACCAGCCCTACATCTCCCCCCCCCTTGTAAGATGGAGGATGCTACAAGGGAGTACACTCCATCGTACAAAGCCTAACTAGCAGTACTACCGTGCAGGTCAGAACCAAATGACAAATGATTGACTAATGCAGGAGAAGTGGATAATACTGCAAGCACAATATGCATGAAAGCAATACTGCATGAGGAATAATACAGTGAATACACTCAAGCAATAAAAGAAGTCAAAATAAAATGACATTGATACAGTCAAGTCAATTCAAACAAAATAACGCATGGTAACTTCAAACTCAAGAGTATATATATATATCCAAACCAAAAATGCATATCAGTAATGCAATATAATGTGTTAGTATAACACCAAGGTGAATACTCAAAAGTAATGAGAAGCCATGTGTAACTGTGTTAGTAAAATGAACACGTGCTATCTATGAAAAAAAACTCAATTAAGAGTAATGAATAACTTTCAAAGAAAATGGTGACACTTATTCAAAAGTGTGACGTTCCAGCAAATCCTGCAGACGCATGGCAGGCAGCAGATGTGCAGGATGCATAGAGCGACGAAGAGCACGAATCTGTCTCTGTTGATACAAAGAGATAAGAAACTGGAGCACCAACAGAAAGAAAAGACCAGGAACTATGACATGTGACATAAAATCAGTTTGTAAAATGTCCACATCTCGTGAATCAAAGTTATAATCTGCAATGGCAAGGTCGGCCTGGTCAATGGACAGTTCAACTGTGTGAGAGTCCTTATAGTCCAAAAGATAGGTCAAGGCTGCAGTGAAGTCAATCTCATGACCTCGAAACACATCCAATATCTGGAGCTCTGTCGAAACAGGGTCAGCATCAAGATAAAACAAGGAAACTCCACCAACATTAACAATGGAGTTCTTGGGAACATCAATCAAGCAAACATTGCAGGGTAGAGGAACTCTATTATGAATGTCATATTTATTCATGGTGACCAGGAGTTCACTCAAAGGGGTACTAACCAGCCAAACATTGTTGACAACAGCAACTTTCGTCTCTGAAAAGTCATCGTACTTGGTCATGGTAACTTTACATTGTTCTTTCACATTGTCAGCAGACAACCCACAAAGAGCCGTAGAAGTGTCCTTCAGGAAAGGTTTACCAGGACACAACCAATGAATGTCTTTAGAGCGTTGGCACATGCCAAGATTAGGCACCACGTATATTAGTGATGTGTGCAACAGACGATTCAAAATGTTTCTGTAAAACATGTTGGGGATCTAGGGACACAAAGACTTTCTGTGTGACAGTCTGGGACTGTGTAATCAGGAAACCAGGCGCATCCTGTAGCACGACACCAGAAAGAGGGCCAGGCTCAATCAATCTGGCAACCTCGGATCCCGCTAACATCAAAATCAGGAACAGGACCCTCAAAGTTCGGGACTCCATCTGTAAAAGAAAACAAACAGGCTATCCTGCCTTAAGGTTAGAATCAACCACTTCAGCAAGAGGTTCTTCAGGAAGGAACTTACTGGGATGACACGGTCTAAGCTGATTAATGTGGACCCATTTAAGGGAGCCTTCCCTCTCAATACTGGACTTCATTCGAATTTGATAAGCAACAGGGGAGGCTTTATCCACAATAGGAAATGGACCGTTCCAGCTAGGTAGAAATTTACAGTCTTTGACCTTATTCTTACCAAAATTGTAGTAGAATACCTTATCGCCAATCTGGTATTCTTTAGAGGTAGTCCTCAAATCATAGTAGGCCTTCCTACCCCTAGCAGCAGTGTCCAAATTCTTTTGGGCAAAGGCAAAGGCACTTTGCAAGTGTTGTCTTAAATGGGCAACATATTCATGAGCAGTTGTAGCAGCAGCGAGAGTCACATCATTAGTCCTGTAAAGAAGATGAAGGGGTAAAACCATGTCCCTACCTGTCATCATCTCAAAAGGGGACACACCAGTAGCACGATGACGTGTGGCTCTGATAGCCATCAGGACCAAGGGCAGTTTGATGTCCCAGTCCTTCCCAGAGGAAGAAACATACTTTTTCAAGATACTGATGATAGTTTTGTTTGCTCTCTCCACTTGTCCAGAGGATTGCGGACGATAAGCAATGTGGACTTTGGCCTTCACACCTAGTACCTTCCACAGATGCTTAATGACTTGTCCCGTGAAGTGGGAACCCTGGTCGGATTCCACTCGCATGGGGAGGCCCCACCTGCTGAAAACATGGTTTAACAACAAAGTGGCCGTGGTCTCGGCGATACAGTTGGGTGCTGGGATGCACTCGACCCACTTAGTAAATAAGCAGGTAACTGTCAACATATATTTGTTGCCTCGAGAGGATCGGGGCACGGGGCCGATCCAATCAATCTGGAGATCAGACCAAGGCATGGTCAGACCTCTGTTTCTCAAAGGTGCTCTATGAGAAGGAGCTGCAGGTTGAAATCTGCAACAGGTCAGACAACCTTTAGTATACAATTGTACATCTTGGTACATGTGGGGCCAGTAGGCCACTTGTTTCAACGTTTCATAGGTTATTCGGTCACCTCTATGACTGACACAAGGTTCATCATGCGCGTGCTGTAACATGACTCCTCGGAAGGCCCGAGGTACCACCCATTGCACAATACCATGCTTACTCGTCCGTATCAACAGATCTTTCTGGAGATGGAACATGTCCTTGGAGATGTAGAGGATCCTCAGTTCCTCATCGTCCTGACAATCCTCCAGAGTTAATGGGTGTTCCTGGGGGTTCTGCAGAAAAAGGTAGAAACGTCCAAGAGTAGGATCTTGTTTCTGGGCTTGCACGAGGTCGAGATCTGTGCTCTCGCCACACCATTGAACCACAGGGGGCATGGTGGATAATTGAGCTTGTCGCCGGGTAACCGCCATCACCTTTTGAAGCCCATTGGTCTCGGGAGCCTCCAACTGCCAGAGGTCTCCAGAGACAGCACCCTCCTTGGCAAGCTGATCAGCTAGATCATTTCCAATCTTGTCAGGGTTATCAACACGGGAGTGACCTTTCACTTTCTTCCAGTAGATGGTCATGTCATTTTCATGAGCTACCTTGTCCAAGGCCAGAATCAATCCGGCATGTTTGACAGGTTTCCCTTTGGAATTCAGCATATTGTTAGATTTCCAAATGGGTAAGTGGGAAACAAAATTTTGTCGGACGTAGTCTGAATCAGTACAGATGGTTAGAGTGTGAACCCCTCCCTGAGCAGCGGACTGGAGAGCTGCCAGGGCTGCAGCTAGCTCTGCATACTGATTAGTCTTGGTACCCAGACGGTACTTGAAGGGTTCACAAGGGTGGTTCTGGTTCCAAACTACACCTATACCTGCTACCAGTTCATGGTCAGGCTCTCGACGGTAAGCACAACCGTCCACATACACCTTGGGGTAGCCTTTACAGAGGTTCTCATCATAAGGACGATGACGAGAAGGCTCAGGCGTACATGACTCCCTTTCGGTGTCTAAATTACCCACTAAAGGTTCTCTGGCAGTGCAATCGTGCAATTCAGCCAGGCCCTGTGCGGCGGCAGCCTTGCGGTTTTGAGCATACCTGACCTCCAGGGGCCAGCCCTGAAGTGCTAAGGTCCAGGAGACAATGCGACTGTTTGACACTTGTCCCGATTTAATCCGATCACTGCCTAGGAACTTGATGGGTTGGTGATGAGTCTCAACAACCAACCTCTCACCTTGGATATAACTGCGGAAATATTGGAGGGCCCAGACTGTGGACAACAAGGATTTCTCACAGAGTATTTCTTCTCCACTTCCGTTAAAGCTTTGCTGGCATAGGCAATAACTTTCCTATCTGTGTCATGCATCTGGTACAGAACAGCACTCATAGAGTGATCAGTGAAACCTAGTTCCACGAAGAATTCTCTGCCACTCTCTGGATAGGCAAATCAGGGAGCTCGACTCAAAGCTGCCTTCAGCTCTTCTAGAGCTGCCTCTTGGTCGGGATTCCATACCCAAGGTTCATCTCTTTTGAGGAGTTTGACCAGGGGTCGGGAAATCTCCGCATATTGATCCACAAATTGGCGTGAATAATTGCAAATGCCCAAGAATGAGCGCAGCTCACTCACGTTGGTCGGACGTTTGAGTTGTTGCAAGGCCGCAATTCTCTTCCTTTGAGGCCGCAGTCCCTCAGCAGAAACTTCGTAACCCAAATAATTGAGAGATTTCTGGCACCATTGGCCCTTTGACAAGGACAGCTTTGCTCCCGCAGCTTTCAGTTGCTGGAAAACATGCTCTATTTCTTGCAAATGGTCAGTGAAACCGGCGCTCTTCACCAGAATGTCGTCTACATAGACGAGGGTGCCTCTAGTCTCAGCATCAGGCAAAGCCTGTCAGACGGCTGCCTGGGTGAGAATCTTCACACTCTTGGCAAGTGCATATTTCTATATGATTTGCAAGGTATTGTGGGCAATGTAGTTCATTCACACCAGACACAGCTGCTGACAATAATTTAGTTGTGCTCTTGGGTAAAGCCAATAAGATATTTATTTATGGGGTTATTTCTCCCAACACAGATATGCTTGGTAGCACATAAATTAGGTAACTTGCTTTCAGTGTTAACTTGGAAAAACAAAGTCAAAATCAGGAAAACAACAAATGAAAAGCTACAAAGCAAGAAACAAACTGTTCTTTTCACTCTCCTAGCTCACAAGCAATTAGGTAAGGCTTAATTGCTAGCAGTCACCAGCTGAAACCCCTTAGCTGGCTTGCCTTCCACTGTGTGGGTCAAATCCTGCTTCAGGAGCTTTTCTGAGTAGATTAAAGAACAAATTTGTATTTCTTTGTGATGGTTGCTGTACTTTATAACAGAAAGTTACCAACGGAGTTTAGATAGAGAGCAGTCCATATAAATAGGATCTTCATCTGCAATCATACCGCGATCGTGAACAAGCATAGGTTCAATATCAGGGATTGACACAGATGAATCTCTCAATGGAGCACTTTCAGGAGAATACTTGTTTCCCTGCTGTCTTTCAAGGTTATAGCTAGGGCATAGATCAGTGTTCATACCTGAGCTTCCATTGCTGCTAGAGTTCCTCTCTATATAGCCTGGCCAGTATGTAGTCCAGTTCTTATGTCCAGCCTTCCAATCCAAATCCCTGGACACTGGATCTCTCTTCACATACCTTCTGGCACAGGTCTTAGGGTCCCTTCCACGTGCAGCCGTCTCCCTCACAGGTAGCCTCTGGTGATTCCTAATAGCTCTGCAGCACCATTCCTCTGGCCTTCCCCAGTCCAATGGTGTATGCTGGCCCTTGGAATACCTCCCAGTATACGTACTGCTTTGGACTCTTCTAGACCTCTCAAAGGCTTTTCTCTTCCTTCTTCCAAAGGCTCTCTTTCCCTCTCTGTCCGTCCGGTTTGGCTTCTGCTTCTGATGATCCTTCAGATGAAACTGATGATCAAACTCCAGCTGATTCTCAGGATACTGAGGACAATTCTCTGGATATCCAAGGTGATCATGAAGATGGTCATCTGTAGAATAAACTCTACTCTTATTCTGCTTAGATGAGTGATCCTCCCTAACACAGCGCAGCTGTGCTGAATCAGGCCTTGCCCTTTGAGATGAGTGTTCCATCCTAGCACAGCGCAGCTGTGCTGAATCAAGCCCTGCCCTTTGCAATGAGTGCTTGGGATTACCTCATAGCCCTTTTGATTGAACACACGTTTTCTCACTTCAGCTCCTCTCATGGCTGTTGGAAACCTGGTGCATTCTGGGACTGGTAGTCTTTTATGGCAAAATTCTGTTTTCTCATTTCTACCAGCACTGACAGGTTGCTTGTTCAGAGACACTTCACCTTTTCTATAGCCCCTTCCTGAGCTATGATAAGCTTCCTTATCACAAGCCTTATGCAGGAAAATATTGAAGTCTGCTGGGGCATTCAAATAACCAAACGGTGTCCGATTCCAAGTATATTGTCGCCTACCAAAGGTAAAAGCCAGCTTATGCTGATCTTCTGGATGGACAGGTATAGTCCAAAATCCTGAGGCCAAATCCAGACTTGTAAAGTACCTTGCACCCTTAATGGTGGCTAAGTTCTGTTCCAGATGTGCCATAGGCCATCTGGATAGAGGTACCTTTTTATTAAGCTGGCGATAGTCCAAAGCTAAGCGCCAGCTAGAGTCCTTCTTGATGACAGGCCACAGTGGGGCATTGTAAGTACTGTTGCATTGACGTATAATTCCCTTTTGTTCCAGGGAATTAATGATTTCCTGAACAGATTCATAGGAGGCCAATGGGATTTTATACTGCCTCACAAAGACAGGTTTACTGTTTGGATCCGTAGGAATACGGGTGACATGTAGGTCGGTGAGACCACAGTCATAAGTGTCAGTGGCAAACAGGTCCTTGTGATGGTACAGCAGTGCTTTTAATTGGGCCTTTTCTGACTCATCAGTGCAGGCGTCTGCTTCAGCAAGTTTTCCCGCAACCATTTCATCAAATCCCAGAACAGGTTTATTTGAGGGTATTTCAACCTTCTCCTCAATCTCATCTTGGAGAGAGGAGACCTGGATGGCTTGGACAGCATGGGGCTCCCCCCCCTGGTGGGTGAGGGAACTAACAGCCTCATCAAGTTTACTTGACAAAATCAGATGGTCAGACTCGAGGTCCACCTGTGAGGTCACAGCACTATGTGGCCAGACAAACTGTAAGGTGAGGAGGCCTCGGGGTGAGGATCGAACACACGCAGGGGTTCCCCCCCCCATCACAGATGTTCCAGGAAACAGGGGCTTCCCCAATAATCTGTAGACTCAATTCCACACTTGGGAACGATTCTCCCACTAGGAATCCCAGGGGTTCGCCTTTCACAAGGTGAATGCGATCTGGGTTTGGATTGGTGAGCAATAAGTGTAAGGAGGGAGCTGTGGCCTCCATGCAGGGTATGGGACCCATGGCTAGGCCCAGCTCCTCAAAACGGGAATTTGGACTGAAGAAGACCAAGTTGTCTGAGACCACATGTCCTCGGGTCACCTGTATCGGCAGGGGACAATCCTGTACCCTCCCAGGTATGTGGGTGTCTTCTGCACCGACCACTTCACAGACTTGAGGGATAGTCTGACCAGCCCGTAGGGATGGGCGGGCACCAGAGAAATCCACTGGATCTCCTTCCATCCTACTCCAGAGGATGTTGTTCACAAAATCCACATAAGTTCCCAGTCGAACAAGGCAATCTGAGCCTAAGGAGAGGGGCACCTCAAGTCCTCTGATGATTGAGAAGGTGTGCCGAAAACCTTTGACCCCAACTTGCAAGGAGAGATTGCAGTAGCCCATTAATGTCTTGAGCCCTTCCCCAGGCACTTGGAATGAAGTCTTCGCTCCCATTACCCAATCAAGGGTAAGCTGTTGTTTGAGCCAATAGAAAAGAGCCTCACTGATGAGGGAGTGGTCACAGTGGGGTAATAGGTAGGCCCTTTCCTTTTGGGACATGCCCACCTGCACATATATAAAGGGACCTTTCTCAGCCGAGAATATGTCCGTCAGTCTCCTAGGGTGATCTAGGCAGGGATGGGATGGAGGAGGGGTTTGCACCTCACAACCTTCCACAGGTTCCTTCAGGAATATCTGCAGGCAGTCAGTATCAAGGACAATGTTAGCTACTGAACCCACTGCAATGGAAACCACGTCGCTGATGCCCTGATCCTCATCTCCAGCCCTTTCATACTGGAGCTGAAGGATTTGGGGATCAGCTGACCTCTGGAAATTAATCCTGATGGACTTGTTTGTGCGTTCCACCAAACAAGGACCACTGACTCTGCTGTCATGTTTTACCCTAGCATAAGGTATGGGATGTGTGACCTGTGTCCAGATCACTTCCTGGACGTAGTCCAGAATGGGGCGTAACCGTTTCAGGAGCTCATTGCCAATCAAGAATTCTTCCCCAGGGCACTTAGTAATGATTACAGGATGTTTCACCTGTAATTTTCCAATTTGGAGGTTAAGCCAGACCTGCCCCATAGACTCTATGGGCTGATTCCCATAAGCTGCGAGTGACAAATCACTGGGTGTGACGTGTAGGGTCCTCTGACTCCCCAAGGAAGCAGTGAGTCTATCAAAGAGACTCAAGGTAATCAGGGTAGCCTCAGAGGCTGAATCTATCAGGCCCTCACAGAGAAAAGCCTGATGAATTGTAACAGGAACAGTATACCTCTGTCCTTTTGGCTTGAGTTTACCCAGAAAGTACTTGTGCTTCCTGATGGTGTCAAAGGCTGGACCCTCGCTGTCCATGGCAGGACTGTCACTCTGTGTACATGGGGTGGCATCTCCAGCTGGCTGCACCTGTGCAATAGTGACCTGTGGGACAGAAACAAAGTCGGTTAGTCATTCAGTCACATTAGAAGGGGAAGAGGAGTCAACCAGTTCCTCCTCTGGCTTCTGAGGCTTTGCTCATGGCTTAGGAGGCACACTACTGGCAGGAGCCGCCTGTGAGGAGCTGAATGCAATGGTAGCCTTCATCATATCTGTCAGCTCGCTTATTCTCTTCTCCAGCTCCAGGTATTTGTCAAAACCGGGCTTTCTCTTCCAGTTCCGGTTCTGTGGAGTGAAACGCTGATTCCCAGAGCGCTGCTTAGACCCAGATGACTGGTTATTCTGGGGTGGCCTGGGATGATTCTGTGGAGCAGAAGGAGAAGAGTTATTTTCTAACGAAAGAGTGGATTTTACAGCACTAACACACTGTTTTGGCTCTCTGGCTTTGCTGGGAGCCCGGACTGTGCTGCCAGTATTGGTTGCTCTCCTGTTGGGATCAGCTTCCCAAATCCACTCAGCATGTTCTATCACACGTGACAGGGGTTCGTGACGCTTGTCAGACATATAAGGTTTAATAGATGGAAGGAGCAACTGACAGAAAAGATTACGAAACTCCTGATGGTGTTCTATCGTTTCCCAAGAAGGGTCACTCTGGAAGAAAGTCTGCCTAAGTCTGTAAGCAAACTCTCGGGGCGTTTCATTTTCCCTATGAGTCATACTAAATGCTGCCTGCTTTGCAGCAATATCATCAGGGTATGGCCCATAATGTTTCTTTAGTGCCTGTTCAAAAATGACAATGTCCTTCTTTTCATCGTCTGCCATGGCCCGAATAAATTGCTGACAAGGCACATCAAAAGACCATGGAAGATACAAAACCATGTCCTCCCCCCTGGTAATGTTCAGTGCCCGAAAGGCATCTTTGACTGCAGCTAAATGTTCATTTATGGTGGCACGACCAGTTTTTTCAAAAGGGGTAACCATGCTCCGCAGGGTCTTGATGATTTGCAATTGTGCGACAGAAGCACCTTCATTTATTTTCCCTTGCAGGACACGGGGACATAGAGGATTTTGCATCCCTTCAGCTCCCTCTGGTGGTCGCTGCTGGTACAGTTTGCCATCACTAGGGAGACTTCCCACCCCCCTCCACCGCTCCCTGGATGGGGAGGGGTCGAGAGTAGGGTGTTTCACTCCGCCCTGTTTCTCTCCTGTGCTCATGCGCTGATGGGAGAGAACTGACTCTGTTCTTGAAAAGCTGCCGTTCTACACTGGGCAGGGTTTCCAGTGGCAAACTGCCGTCATCTACCCTCTGGTACTTCGAGAAGCCCAGAGGGATCAAATTATCCCTGTACTCTGTCTCGTTACTATGAGAGGTGGACACACAAGCCAAATCAAAACAATCAGCTTGCTGGATTTCTAGGTTAACTCTCTGTATGTCCTGCCCACATTCCTGACGTGCAACAGCTAGCTTTCTTTGGAGACTAGCCGTGCGCTGTCTTACTGCAATCAGAGCAGTCTCTATCTCATTTAACTGAGCCATCAGAGCACTCTCTCGCTGCTCATAAAGAGCAGCGAAATCCGTTAGTCTCCTGGTCTGGGCGGCTAGTTCAGAGCTACACACTGTCAGAAATTGCAATTCTGTTTGATCCAGAGCATTCCGATTCCTGAAAGCAGAAACCTGATCCAACCAGCCCTCTGTGTGAACCATCGTAAATCAATAGCTGAGATTGTCTGTAAAAACAAACACAGGGCACTGCTAGAATTACTCTAATGCAGAGGTCCTGTAATGTGGGTTCCAAAGCCGTCTCACAGACAATGCTCTCTGGCCACAAAAACCTCAGCATAAACAGCTGCGTTGACCACAATAGGACAATGCAGAAATATTACACAAATTCTGAGAGGCGTGGCACATTCAGAAATACTCATCCCGGACGAGCCCCCATATGTAGGGTATAGTAGTAGCACAAAAAATAAGTTAGACTCTCTGTTGTCTAGGGGAATATGGCTACTATCCCAGCCCAAAGTTCTGTGAGTTATTCTGGCAATGAGCCACGAAAGAATTCTGGTCTGCAGATATATATATTAGACTTTATTATAGGCAACCAAATAGAAAAATATACATACACATATATAGCTAATTAGAAACATGAGGTAAAAAGTTGTTATGGTACAGATGTACACTTGGACAACGTAATAAATCAGATTAGTAACCAGACGTCACTGATTCGCTCTGCACTGAGGAAAAGCAAGAAATATATTGCTAACCCCTTTGCCCATCCAGGAGAGGAGAGATAAGCCAGTACCTTAGCTCCGTCGGCACTCAGAAGCAGCTTCTAGCTAGGAGGTAGCTGTTAGCTACTGCAGGCTCCAGCCACGTCACAGGCGAGCCGCAGTAAGTCCGAACCGGAGGTATCTGTGAAAGTCTTATCTCAGACCTGTGGAGGACGGCCTAGCCCACACGTAGGGGCCGTCTGGCAGAAGGCTCAGGGTGCAGGAATCAGGTACGCAGTGCACAGCAGCAGGACCGGTGCAGAAGTCTGTATGTCCAGGTGGGAAAAAGCCCCAACTCTCTCTTACTCTCCAACTTACAACTAACTAAAGTTTCCAGCGCAGAATGCAGAATTCTGTGTGAGAATCCTCCGTCATAGGTCCGATGATTGGTGGGCACCAGGCAGTCTGAGGTGTTCTCAGCGAATCAGGAGGTAGATGATGAGCAGCTTCTTGCAAACAAAGGAGCCATGGTAAAAAGTCAGGCAGAAGCAACAGTATGTAACTTCTGGGCATGTACAAGTGTCCAAGGCCAGCCACGGACAATAGCCTCTGTATGCATGCTTAGAAACGCTGATCCAGCAGTTGCTTGAAGGACAGGCTTATAGCTGAACACAGCAAAAGTGAAGTGAAGAATCCATCTTGTTTTGTGCAGTTTGGTTCATTTTGGTTCAGGCCTGAGTTGCTGAGCAGGCCGGAGATTTGCATGTAGAATTGCAGGGGTACCAGCCCTACAGTGCCATGTCTAAGTCATCTGAATTATCCTCCTGACAGAGATCCTGATTATTGCTGGGTTCTGGCTGAGATAAACTATCATGAATTTCTTCATGTGATTCATCTGTATTCTTCCCATTCCTAAGTCCAACTATGCATACTTTAGTATTCTTTTGTTTGTCAGTAGCTTGTATGCATTGCTCATAGGGTGTGTCATAAGGGGCTGAGGGAGAAGTAGGCGTTTACTTATTTTTTTGTCTTTCAGATGCCAATTGATCCTTAACGTGACTCAATTCAAGTTTAAGTGCTTCTAATTGCTCACTAACAGTTATAAAAGTATTTGTGGCTTGTATCACTTGAGTTCTTTGTATAGAGATGCAAATTTGTGCCTCCTCAAGGTCTTTGGTCAATTGGGTACACTGAGAAGTCAGTTCAGTATTGTCCTTTTTCATGCTAATGAGTCCCCTGCACATGCCTTGGATAAAAAGGCATTTTCTTTTATTTGTTTTCTTTTTGAATTCTTGATCATGGTTTAACATTTGTCTTTGAATATTATACCATGATGACTCAGGGAATTCACCTTCAAAGGGACCCCCTTTCCTCTTACAGTATGAAATTACCATTTCTTTAAGTTCTTTAAAATCAAAGGCTTCCATATTTGATACTGCAGAAAGGCTGTAGTTGGACTATCTCAAATGTGTAACCTTAGAAGGAGGAATGCTCACTTTTATGAAGAAGTGAGACTTAGAATTATAGTTGGAATGGTATAAATTTTATGGGTGTTCAGTAAAGAGTACTGGCATACAGGCCACGCCTTAAAATTATACCTGAATAAAAAGTGTTTATCACCTTTTTAACAGGGCGGAAGTTTAGGGTGAAGTTATAGTAAGAAGGGTGTTAGGAGATTAACAGAATTGTTGTATCAATTGCAGCCAGCTTTAAGCCTGCTCTCACTAAGATAGTTACTGACAGGAGACAGAGAAATAAAAGTTAAAAGGGACAGGAGGTAATAGCTTTATCAGGAAAGATGTATATTGTATTCAATGAGGGACTGTTTACCTGTGTACCACTTCCAAACTAAATCTGGACTATCCGACAGTGGAAGGGGGGAAGGAGGTAAACCCCTTTCGGGCTTTGACTAAGGAGTTGTGGATGAAGTCGCGGCTTCTTCTGTTTGGGGGGAAACGTTACCCGAGCGGTATGCATATTATGGGGGTTCACGAGTTCGGCCCGGGAAGGAGGGCAGAGTCTATCGCGAATGGTGGGAGAAGGGGCTGCGCTTAATGGGGCAGTTGATGCATCCGTCGGGGCGAGTGAAAAGTTGGAGGGAACTGCAACTTGAATTTGGCTTGAATGATGGTGGTTTTTTTGCGCACCTACAAGTATCCTCCTTTGTGAGCCAACGGCGAGTAAGGGATGATTTGCGGGGGGTGTCCACGGTGGTGGAGAAGCTACTGCAGAAAGGGGGGCGGAAGGGGGCTATAGCTCAATTGTATAAGGTGTTGATTCAACAAGGGGGGGGGCGGATCGGATTCGCGGGGAAGTGGAGTGGGAGCAGGCTATCGGGGGGGAGTGGGATCAGGCGCGTTGGCGTGGAATTTATGTGTGGACTAAGCGGGTGGCCCCGAGTACGCTTCACTTGGAGAGTAGCCTTAAGATCCGGTACCAAGCATATTGGACACCGTGGAAAATGCGGACATTTTGCGAGGCAGGAGGGGGGAAGTGCTGGAGGGGCTGTGGGGGACGGGGGGATTTGTATCATCTACTGTGGGGGTGCCCTGCGGTGCGGAGTCTGTGGCAAGAGTGGGAAGACATCATCCGGGAAGTGACGGGAGTTCCTATAGTACTAACCCCGGCTATGGCATTGTTGAATGAATTGGGGGGAATGGGGGAGTGGGGGTTACAGCTGATGGTCGGGTATTGTGTGGCAGCGGTGCGGGGGGCGCTTCTGGCGGGGTGGAGATGTACGGATGTCCCAACTCGAAGAGGGATACTTGCTCGTTTGAGTGGAGTGAGAGATATGTGTGAAATAGTGGCATTTCAGAGGCATACAGTGCAGAACTTTAGGAGTCTATGGATGGGCTTTGATGGGTGGTTGTGGAAAGGGCGGGGGGGGAAGGGGGGGACGGCAGGGGGGGGGGCGAATGAGGGGGAGGGGAGGGGAGGCGGGGGTTTATATGAGCGTACTGAAGGGCGGGGGGAGGGATAATAGGGGGGGGTTGGGGTAGTGGGTCTAGATGTTGGATGATTCGAGTTTCTTAGGCTCGGGTTGGCTGGGGGGGGGGCGGGGGTGGGTTGGGGGGGATGGGGCTGGGTTGATGTGATTTAAATTATTGTTTTATGAGGGTTGGCAAGGTTCTGTAACTCATCTGTCAGCACTCCTCAATATTTCTCTGCAAATGTACTCTTTCTTATCAGTAACTTTAAAACACATCTTTTCTGTATTTTTCCATTTCTTAATTCTGCAATTCTGCTTATCTAAGCTAATTCAATATTTCTACTGAGTTCTTTCTTACAATAGCAGCATATTGGGGGGATGTGCAATCCTATATGCCTCTCCACAGGCCTCATTTACAGGTCAAGCTAGCCATGCTGGCCTGCCTATGTCAGACACCGTGGGTCACAGGCCTGCACCTGCCACAAGGGGGGTGATGTTTGGTAGCCTCCAGGTATTGTGGTTTGATGTTGAGTGTAATATACTCTTTGTGGTTGTTTCTTCAGTGTGTGAGTTGTTAACTTGCTGAAATATCAATAAAATCTTCAAGTTAAAAAAAAAAAATCTGGACTATCTCTCTGTCTTTTCTTAGCAGCTCAAATAATATAGCAAGCCTATACATCATAATAAGACAATTGCAAGTCACTCTGTGTGATGTCTTTAAAATTCTAAATGCTTACAGAGCCTTTTTGACAATAAAAATCTCACCTTGTCTTGTAGCAGCAAAGCGCAGACAAACCAATGATACCAGGAGTCTGTTCAGAAGGTCCAAATCATTTATTTGTGCACAAGTCTCAAGCAAGGCAATTTCAAAATGGCTGAGCAAAGTTTTCAAGCATTACAACAACTTTTATAGACTTCTGTTCCATTCTAGGTATAGAAAAACATTTCATTGGTCCCGGTACTCTCCCGTACCTCCCGTAGCCCTTCTATTGGTCCCGGTACTGATAAGTTTCTCCAATTATGTTCCTTCTGTGGGCTTCTGTGGGCATGACACCTGCCTGCCCCCCTTCTAGTCCCAATTACAATGGTCAGTTCATCAACTTGTTACTTTCACACTTTCAAGGTTATGGGACCATTTGTGCGTGCAGATGAGCAAGGTTCTGTAACTCATCTGTCAGCACTCCTCAATATTTCTCTGCAAATGTACTTTTTCTTATCAGTAACTTTAAAACACATCTTTTCTGTATTTTTCCATTTCTTAATTCTGCAATTCTGCTTATCTAAGCTAATTCAATATTTCTACTGAGTTCTTTCTTTCAATAGCAGCATATTGGGGGATGTGCAATCCTATATGCCTCTCCACAGGCCTCATTTACAGGTCAAGCTAGCCATGCTGGCCTGCCTATGTCAGACACCGTGGGTCACAGGCCTGCACCTGCCACATTCCCCCCTTTGATTAATCTCACCCTATTACTTAATAAGGTGTGAGAATTAAATCACTTTCTAGAAAATTCACATCCTGATTAAAGGATTCTTACTAGTTCCACTAGGGCTGGCTTTGTATAAAGCCATTATTCTAGTTGCGGTCTTCCGCTCTACTGTACTATCAATAGCACTATGAAGGGAACGCATACAACATGGGATTAAACATGGTAAGCAGAGGACAACAGCAACAAGGATTAGTACTAAGATAACGAAAGTCTTGAATCCTCCCAGCCAAGAGAAAAGGTTAGCAAACCAATTAGGAAATTTCAATGCGTGCCAAGTCTGTACTGGCACATAAGCATGTCTTTGCATATCTTTAGCAATTTCTTCAACTACTTGACCTTTATCATCTATTTTCAAACAGCAATTAGTTAAATTCAGTTTACCACATACTCCTCCTTCAGCTGCTAGCAAATAATCAAGGGCTAAGCGATTCTGGTATATGGCAGTGCGCATTTGAGTACTTTGTCTAGCTAAGAGCGTGAGAGCATGACTAGTTTCATTGGTTATTATTTCAACTACTGCTTGTAAGCGAATAATACGATTGATCATATAAATTGGGGTACGATAACCATACATACCATCATCATTCCAAGTGGCAGGTCCATAATACTCAATAATTCTTTCTGGTGGCCAATCATCACCTCGCCACTTCTCCCACTTGCCTATCTGTAAGGCCTCTCTTTTCTGTCTAGATGCTCCTTTGTGTTTGTGGGTAGTATATACAGGGTACCCTAATTGTTCTCCATGTTCAGTGTTTAACAGGAAGAAAGAAGGTCTGATGGTTCCTAAGACACATGCTCCTCCCCATTGTGGTGGGAGTTGCGCATATGCTCGGTTTCCACAGATCCAATATAGGCCAGGTGGGGCTTGCCAGGCTTGGACTTTGGCAAGGTTAGTCCATAGACCTGCAAGTTCAGGAAATCTAGCTAATGGGTTAGGAGGTTCAGGATGTCTGATTCCTGACCACCATGCTGTCTTTTTGGTCGTGGCATTATAGTATTTCTGGCTAAGACAGACCAGCTGTCCTACCTTTTGGGTGAACTGGGGTCCAGTTCTGGCAAAGCAAAGACGTCCAACGATTGAGTGCGCTAACACCCATTCACTGGTTGTCTTGTGTAATTCAGTCTGATTGTAAATCATGGAATAATTCAATTCTTGGGCTTCCCAGGGCCATTGGTCTCCCATTTGGGTTCCGCCACAGAAATAACAATCTGTGATCTTAAGACTAGATACTACTGCTCCGGCTAATTCTAGAAACAAATTCTGTGAAGGGTGAGGGATCTCAAACTTATTTACATGCATAGCTTCATAAAAGGTATTATGAATATGATATTTAGATGACTTGTGGGCTTGGGTATTCAATCTAATATACACAATGGTCCCTGGATCTGTTCCTCCTCCAGCAATACGTAAACCAAACTTATATCCTTGTTTCCATGCATGGGGGTTATGTACACGCAAATGTAAGGGGTTACAAGCATCTTTCTGACATTTATCATTTGTGGTTGGCTTGGTTAGAGTAGCCATTCGTTTATCTATTTTCTCATCAGTTATACCAGTGTTCCAGGTAGCATAGAAAACACATTCCCAATACGGGCAATAGTAGTCTGCTGCTGTAGCAGTACTATACCCTGATCCTGTTTTACCTGTACACTTCCACCAATTTGTGGCACTTTCTGGACACATATACTTATGGTCATTTCGATACGCTTTCTCCCATGTACCACAGGTGGACTGACTATCTCTATTAATAGCATTACATGCATCAAAATTCAAAACAGCAGGTTTAGTAATGTCCTTAAGTGGTGGTGTAGCAGCTAATATAGGTCCATCTGCATCCTTCCATCTTATTTCCAACGTGTAATAAGATGGATTCTGATGCGGATTATAGCATGCTTTAATTTTGCCATGAGTGCAAACATTTAGTTCAGTGGTGTTATAGATACACCGAGTTATTGTTCCCTTGCAGGTATAGTAAGAATGGTAAAGCAAAGTCTGAGTTACTTTCAATCCAGTTCTAGTAGAAGTAATGCAAGCAGTGCATGGAGGTAGAGCATAAGTCTGTTCAAAACCTCCGAAGAAGGCAACCAAGGCAAAGCAGAAGCAAAGATACATGTTGATGTTGATTGGAGTTCTTCTGAATCCTCAGCTTGCTGATCTTGATCACGACGGTCTATTATTCTTCGTCCCGTTTGCTAATGAAGCAATTTAACGGGTGCTGAGTGTTGATTGAAGATCCTCAAGATGTCCAGCATACATTAACCAACTTAGCAATTCAGTTGGCTTGTGAAGTCTGGCTTAGTCAGTGTAGTCTCAAAGTAGTGTGTCAGATCACACACACAAATTGGGTTCGTTGAAACAAAACTGTTGCTGCATGGAAAACAGCAATCCTCTTCGAAAGACTTGGCTACTGCAAAGCACTTGTGATGAAGTGTCTATGCTGCTGGTTGCCGTCTCAAAGTAACTCGCAAGGGTACATCAGGGTGCTGCTCTGCTGTCCACCGCTCTGGTTCAGGATCGGCGGCGGGCTTGACTCTGCTGTGGTGGATCCAGGCGTCGATCTCGGCTACCTTTACTGCAGTTGGGGTAGACAGGATGACGGTGTACGGTCCCTTCCAATGGGGTTCCAACGGTATCTTCTTCCAATCTTTGATCCACACCGAAGTTCCAGGCTGGTAGGGATGCAAGGGTTCCGTCAAGTTGATAGGCAACTGGTCTTGGATCCACGTATGGAGAGTCTGCAGAACAAAACTAAGAGCTAGGAGTTCTTGTCTGGTTACTTCTGAACCAATCTGGGCTAGATTTCCTTTGACTCCCTGCACTATTGGTGGGGGTTTACCATACAAAACTTCAAAAGGGGAAAATCCTGTTGACTTTACAGGGGCTGAGCGTATTCTAAGTAAAGCTATGGGGAGCACTTGGGGCCATTTCAAGTGTGTCTCCTGACAAAGCTTAGACATTTGGGCTTTCAAAGTACGATTCATTCGCTCAACTTTCCCTGAACTCTGGGGTCTGTATGCAGTGTGGAGCTTCCACTGTATCTGCAAAGCTTTTGCTAACTGCTGTGTAACTTGGGAGACAAATGAGGGTCCATTGTCTGACCCTATTACTGCTGGAATTCCAAATCTGGGGACAATCTCTCTCATTAAGGCTTTGGTAACCTCTCGGGCTTTCTCAGTTCTGGTTGGGAATGCTTCTACCCACCCAGAGAAAGTACAAACTAATACTAGTAGGTAATGGTATCCATTGGCTTTTGGCATTTCGGTGAAATCAACTTGGAGGTTGTGCATGGGGGTCACACCTCTTGACTGAACTCGGGGTGCTGTAATAAGGCCTTGCTTGGCATTATTCTTGGCACAGGTTTGACATTGTCGTGCTACTGAGGCTGATATGGTTGTCATCAGAGGGATGTAGAAATGTGGTCTGAGTGCTTTTTCCATAGCACTCTTTCCATAGTGGGTGGCTTCATGGAAAGCTTTAACAAAGGATGGTCCTAATAGTTCTGGAATTACTATTCTTCCCGGAGGTTGACTGCCCTCTTCTGGTGGCAGCTCAATCCATCCGTCTTTCAATACTCCATTTTCTTTGTCACAATAGTAATCCAATTCTTTGGTGGTATATCGTGGGGTCCATAGATTCAAGGGTACTGGAAACAATGCTGCTTGCATTGGCATAGCTTGTGGGGCAATCTGTCCTGTCATAGCTGCTTGTCGTGCTGAGGCATCTGCAAATCTATTTCCTCGAGCAACTTCTCCTTTCCCTGCTTGATGTCCTCTACAATGCATGACAGCTACACGTGTTGGGGCCCAGACTGAATCAAGTAACATCAATATCTCGGGACCATATTTGACTGATTTTCCTCCGGATGTGATGAGTCCTCTTTCTTTGTAGAGAGCTCCATGGGCATGCAAGGTAGTGAAGGCATATTTGGAATCTGTATATACATTTAGCACAAGTTTTTCTCCTAACAACAATGCTCTGGTGAGTGCTATCAATTCGGCTTTCTGGGCTGATGTGCCTGATGCTAGAGCTGATGATTCAACTACTTCGTGTTGAGTGACGACTGCATATCCGGCACAGCGTCGTCCGTCAAGGATGAGACTGCTCCCATCAACATAATAGATCTGGTCAGGATTGTCTATGGGCACATCTGTTAGGTCAGGTCGACTAGAGAACACAGTTTCCATGACTTCGATGCAGTCATGTTCTGGGAGTTCTTCACTGATGGGTATCAAGGTAGCTGGGTTCAAGGCATGGCTCACTTCAAGTTGTATCTGTGGGTTTTCACATAACATGCTCTGGTACTTCAACATTCGGGAATTGGTGAGCCAATAATTTGCTTTCTGTTCCATAAGGGCAAGGACTGCATGTGGCACAGTGACTCGTATATTCTGTCCTAGTGTGAGTTTGTCTGCTTCACTCACTAGTAGCGCTGTAGCTGCAACTGCTCTCAAGCAGGGTGGCCATCCTTTGGCCACAGGGTCCAATTGTTTCGATAGGTAGGCTACAGGTCGTTCCCAATTTCCTAATTTCTGAGTCAACATGCCTAAGGCATTTCCCTGTGCTTCATGTACAAACAAGTGGAAAGGTTTGTGGACATCTGGTAGTCCAAGTGCTGGTGATGACATCAATTCTTCTTTTAACTTCTGGAAGGCTGTATCCTGCTCAAGTCCCCACTCCAGTGGTGACTTCTCTTCTCCTTTTGTGGCTTCATACAGTGGTTTGGCAATTTGGGCAAAGTTGGGTATCCAGATTCGGCAATATCCTGCCGCTCCCAGAAAGGCTCTGACTTGCTTTCTGGTTGTTGGAGTTGGAATTCTACATACTGCTTCTTTTCTTTCTCTGCCTAATCTTCTGCTTCCTTGGGTAATACGAAAACCCAAGTATTTCACTTCTGTTTGACATAGTTGTGCTTTGGCTCTGGAAACTTTATATCCAGCTTCATTTAGTAACTGCAAGAGATCTTGGGTGGCTAATATACATTCTTTTTCTGATACGGCAGCTATCAACAGATCATCCACGTACTGGAGAAGTACTCTCTTCCCCGGGGCTACTGGATAGCTTGAAAGGTCTTGATTTAGTGCAGCACTAAAGATGGTAGGTGAATTCTTGAATCCTTGGGGTAATCTTGTCCAGGTAAGTTGGCCCCCTCTTCCAGAGATGGGGTCCTGCCATTCAAATGCAAACAATATTTGGCTTACAGGGGCTAATCTTATGCAAAAGAATGCATCTTTTAAATCCAGTACAGTGAAATGGGTAGCTTCAGCAGGTATCAGTCCTAGAAGAGTGTAAGGATTGGGCACAACTGGATGTATAGTTTCAACTGCATCATTTACTCTTCTCAAATCTTGCACTGGGCGATAATCATCTGTCTCAGGTTTCTTTACTGGCAAAAGTGGGGTGTTCCATGGGATTGACATACTTTTAGTAGGCCATACTCAAGCAATCTCTGTAGGTGGCGATGAATGCCTTCAATTGCGGCTCTTGGGAGAGGGTACTGTTTGACGTGCACTGGGGTAGCACTAGGCTTGAGGGTTACAATCACTGGTGCTATATGCTTGGCTAGGCCTGGGGGACTGCCTTCTGCCCATACTTCAAGTGGTGCATGAATGTTCTTTAAAGTTTGTTCAAAATAGGTATCTTGAATCGAATCATCAATGTAGTATCTCCATTCTTCTTCTCGGGGTACTGTCAGCAGCATTACTCCTGCTGGTTTGGCTTGAGAATTCACTGTCATTTGCATTTCTCCTTGTTCGGAGAAAGATATCTGTGCTTGAAGCTTGGCTAGCATATCTCGTCCCAGTAATGGTACTGGACATTCGGGCATGTAAAGGAATTGATGAGTTACTTGCTGTCCTCCTAGACTGCATATTCGGTTTTGAAGAAAAGACTTTGTGGCTTTGGCACCAGTTGCTCCTATAATGGTGACTGCTTTCTTGGTGAATGGGGCTATCTTTTTGTCTATTACTGAATGTTCTGCTCCAGTATCAACCATAAAGTTCATAAATTGGTCTCCTATTTGTATTTCGACCATAGGCTCCTGGAGACCTAAAGCAAACTTGGAGCCCGGTCTGTCCTAATCCACGTCATCCTCATCATGGGCTTGTGTGGCCAATGCTTGAATGGCTCCTCCTCCCCTCTCTCTCTGGAATTGTTCTCGATTGGCTCCTCCTCGGCCTCGGGGACGGCCTCGTCTTTCTTCTCGCCACTGATGATCGTTGTCGTCATCTTGCTGGGCGTCTTCGAGTTGCGGGCACGTATCTCTCCAATGTCCTTCCTCTTTGCAATAGGCGCATTGGTTCACGCCTAGTCTCTGGGTCCGGCCTCCGCCTTGACCCCGCCCTCTTCCTCTGCTCCTTCGATTAGGGACACCTCCCCTTTTCTTTTCAACTATGGCCGCAGCCAAAAAATCAGCTTTCTTCTTCATCTTTCTATCACATTCTCTCTGTCTTTCAGTATCACGATTCACATACACTTTATGAGCGACTTCCAATAACTGTGTTGCATTCATGCCCGCAAACCCTTCTAATTTCTGTAATTTACGTCTAATGTCTGGTTGAGACTGGTTTACAAAAGCAGAATTCACCATACATAAACTTCCTGGTGCCTCGGGATCATAGGGAGTATACATTCTATAAGCTTCAGTTAATCTTTCATAATAATCTGCTGGGCTCTCATCTATTCCTTGGATAACTCCTGCTACTTTGGAAAGGTTCATAGCTTTTTGGCCTCCTCTTCTCAGGCCTTGTAAAAAGCCTTGGCGAAAACGGGCTAGGGCTGTGGATCCTTCATCTGTATTTGGATCCCATTGGGGGTCTTCATTCGGGAATTCTCTCTGAGCTGCTTCTCTACGATCTATTATATTCTGCCCCTGCGCCGGAGCTGCAGGGTTTTCTGCCATCCATTCAATAGCTGCTTTTCTAATTCTCGCTCGTTCTTCTGTAGTGAATAGGGTGGTCAGGAGCTGACGGCAATCTGGCCAAGTGGGTTGGTGAGTTTCCATAATACTAGTTACTAATTCTGTCAGCTCCTGGGGCTTGCTAGTATAGGAGGCATAGTGCGACCTCCAATTTAATAAATCAGTTGTAGAGAAAGGAATATACACATAAGTTAAGGGTCCCGCTACCACTTCATCATTATCATTCTTTACTGGCACCCCCGGGACTTGCCTTAAGGGAAACAGTTTGGCTGTCCCAGGCGTCATTTGGGTCTGGGATCTAAGGGCTATTGTCGTTGTCTTTGCAGGAGTCGCTTTCTTTTTCTCAACTGGTTTTGCTTTGGGTTTCTCTTTCACTGGGGCGCTAGTGCTAGCGCTGGCTTTCTCAATTATTTGTTCACTGTCCTCTTCTTCTTCTTCTGGGGAATTCCCTCCCTCTTCTTCTAGTTCCGCTTCTGACTCACTTTTTACGTCCTCCTCTTCTCTTCCCGCTAATTCTTTCTCTTTCTCTCCTCCAGGAGGAGGGGGGTCAGGGGTTGGGTCTCGCCTCGGCTCTGGCGGTCTCTGGGGATCTGGGGCAGGACGCCGCCGGGCTATTCTTACTGGACCTGGGGTTCGGGGCTGCCTGAGGACTACTTCTGGGGAATCGGGATCTGCCAAGATGGGTTTCTTCTTGGCTTTCTTATCCTGCTCTTTCATTCTCGGCTGTTCTTTTTTCTGTCTAGAATCTGTTCTAGCTAACATTATTCTGCACTGTTCCTCATAACAGCGCTGCGCCCAGGAGGGCGGATCTTCACAAATACTTAACCAGGAATCTATATAGGGGTACTGATCGGGGTGCGCTACCCGCACTCTACGATGTATTGACTGAATAATCTCTACAGTGAACGTTCCCTCTCGGGGCCAGATGGGGTCTAGATCGGGCCACTCCCTAGTACACAAAATCTGCAAACGGGCTGCTGTCATTTTAATACCATAATCTCCTGAATATCCCTCTTTAAAATGTGCGATCATACATTCTAATGGAGTGTTTCTAGTAGACTCCGCCCCTCCCATTTCGATGTGTGCGCGCAACAACAGACAGAAGGGAAAAGGAGTGCGGACCGTGGGTAAGGGGTCCTCACGGCCCTGGAAACGTATAGGGAATACAAATAACAAGACAAGACGACAATCGCTTCCCCCTTTTCGCGACCTGAACGCGGTCGCCCGGTCAGGAAATGCGCTAATCAGGGGTCCGCCTTCACTTGGTCCGTGCTGCCAGACCTCTCATTCACACTTCGTTCACACAATCATGCTAGCAACGTATCCCAGAATGCATTCGTTTCTATCTGTTCTGACTAGTCTTTTCCCAATTACAAAAAGGATGAGGGTTTCACCTAGCGAATTCCCATGCCAGGCTACTCGGCTCTTCCTTGAGAGGTGATCAAGCTCTCTTACCAATTCCCAATATCTCGAGATTACAAATTCCAAATTCCAAGTTCCAGTGGCAGTACTGCTCTTTCTATTTCTGTCTAGACCCAAAATCAAAACTATACTCACCGGATCCGGTCCTCAAACTTCCCAAGCAGGCGCATGAGTTGGACCTCGGACTCCCCTCACTCGGGTTCGAGGCGTTGGCTCCGACCGGGCCCGGCACCCGCTGAGGTCCAACCAGCTCCCTCCGATACAAGGGACCGGTGGTGCCAGGGAGCGGCCCTCGTCGGAAGGGCGCGATCCCGGCAGGACCAAGCCTATAGAGGCGGAAAGTCGTGGTATATTGCCCTATATACACTTTGATTCCACAACTTCCCGGCCAACGCACCAAGGAATATGTAGCAGCAAAGCGCAGACAAACCAATTTATTTATTTATTTATTTATTTAACAGGTTTTCTATACCGCCTTTTCCTTAAATCAAAGCGGTTACCAGACACAAGAAGGGAGAACAGAGACAGGGGGGCATACACTGACTAAACTAAATGATACCAGGAGTCTGTTCAGAAGGTCCAAATCATTTATTTGTGCACAAGTCTCAAGCAAGGCAATTTCAAAATGGCTGAGCAAAGTTTTCAAGCATTACAACAACTTTTATAGACTTCTGTTCCATTCTAGGTATAGAAAAACATTTCATTGGTCCCGGTACTCTCCCGTACCTCCCGTAGCCCTTCTATTGGTCCCGGTACTGATAAGTTTCTCCAATTATGTTGCTTCTGTGGGCATGACACCTGCCTGCCCCCCTTCTAGTCCCAATTACAATGGTCAGTTCATCAACTTGTTACTTTCACACTTTCAAGGTTATGGGACCATTTGTGCGTGCAGATGAGCAAGGTTCTGTAACTCATCTGTCAGCACTCCTCATTATTTCTCTGCAAATGTACTTTTTCTTATCAGTAACTTTAAAACACATCTTTTCTGTATTTTTCCATTTCTTAATTCTGCAATTCTGCTTATCTAAGCTAATTCAATATTTCTACTGAGTTCTTTCTTTCAATAGCAGCATATTGGGGGATGTGCAATCCTATATGCCTCTCCACAGGCCTCATTTACAGGTCAAGCTAGCCATGCTGGCCTGCCTATGTCAGACACCGTGGGTCACAGGCCTGCACCTGCCACAGTCTAACCCACAAAACAAATTTATCACTGGAACTGTTCACTAAATAGTGTCTAAGTGTCATCCAGTCTGTCAATTGTAAATGGTCACAAGGACTTTTGATTTTGTCTGAAATCTACTTAAGGTATTATACAAAATTATTACTTACCCAACTGGAGGTCTGCTGTGAAATCCGAGAGACGAGCCCCCATAAAGATGTAAGATTTGGTCAGGTTACTCTCCTGTAGGTCCTGGGTTCATTTCACTTCACAGAGGCAGTGGGGCTTGTAATAAAACAACCAAACAGGTGTGGCTTGGAGAAAGGTTTTTTTTATGTAGAAATAGGCTTAATACATAGGTATTGAACAGAGGTATATAGTGATTGTTACAGAGCTGTTTCAGTGTGCATCAATGAATCTGTGTCTGCATGTGCATGTGTGAAGTGTGAGAGAGAGATAGGCCAGAACATGTGGGTCAGAGCCTCATGGCAAGGGAGAGAGAGAGAGAGCGGGGGAGGGGTGAAGGGAATTGATTATCAGAGCCTCCTGTCCTTCATGTCCGATGAATGGTGGAAGAGAGAGAGGTAAGAACATGTGGGTCAGAGCCTCATGGCAAGGTGTAGTGGAAGAGAGAGAGAGAGAGAGCGGGGGAGGGGTGAAGGGAATTGATTATCAGAGCCTCCTGTCCGTCATGTCCGATGAATGGTGGAAGAGAGAGAGAGAGAGGAAGTGTTTCTGTCCTTTATAGTGAATTGAATCCTCTCCAGCACTTCCCCTTGAGGTCTGCTAGCCACTCCCTTTAAGGTCTGCCATTCTTGATTTAGCAAGGAGGGGCTTCAGACAGGCCTTGGAGACTGAAATCACCAGGGGGTCAGAGTTAATCTCATCTTGTAAACTGTCCTATTACCTTTGGAGACTGAAATCACCAGAGTCCAAAGCTGCATGAAATGTATGCTGACAGGCCTCTCTCTTTTTCTTCACTTTTTCAGCTACTTCTTTTGAAAACCATAGCGGTTTCCTTTTCCTTTTACCTTTATTTACCATTTTAACAAAAAGGTTGCTTGCCCTTAAAATATCCCCTTTCAGTTTTTCCCACTGTTTTTCTACATCCCTCGGCTGTTCCCATCCCACTAACGACTCCTTGAGGTACTGGCCCTTCTTGGCAAAGTTAGTTTTACTAAAGTCTAAGACCCTTGCTTTTGAATGGATTTCATCTCCTTCTTTTGTTCCAACTCGACTATTACTGGAGAATAAGAAAGTTGGACTTTATATTTTAAATTCTACCGTCACTCAGATTCACTAAAATCCATTTTGTTTGTTTAGAGATGGACTAAACCATTTGCCACAAACAAAACTATCTATCATGTAAGAGGCCTTGTGTTGGAATGGCTACGGTGGCCGACACTTTAGGTATTTTAGGTTCTGCTTCTTGTCATAGAGGAAAGGGAATCTGTGGACATGTACTGAATGAACCTTGGGTAAGAAATACTGTATCCCAATATTGAGAATCATTATGAGCAGGAGGAAGAGGATTAGAGGGAATTCACATCAAATATCAAATGTAAATAGTTTCGACAATTAATGCACAGTTATTTGTATAAAGTTACAATGTTATAAATCTCTGTTAATAACTATTATCTGTATAAAGTTAAAAAATCTCTGTTCCATGTAATGTATACATTAGTATACAAATTTGTTTACTTGTTCCATGTAAACCGCCCCTGATCTCTGGAAGGGGCGGTATAGAAGAAATAGATAAATAAATAAATAAATAAATAAATATTCTTCTTCCTCTAAAGAAGATTCCCATGGGATGAAATCAGAGTCTAGGTGATTTTCCAGTCCATACTGAGATTTTCAAATGTGGGAAATGCACTTCTTGCAGGGCCAGCCCCAGAGTTCGTTCAAGGTGTTGGTGCCTTAGGCAGACCTTAAGCCTTACACCCCACCCTCCCCGCACTGGTTTGCACTTAGGAAACTTTGCCCTGAGGATAATATGCACTGGGATGCCTGTGCCTTTATAGCACTTTAGAGGATGGTTTTGAAAATGCATTGAATTCAGGCCTGTGCAAGTGTATCGAAGATGACTGTGCTTTAGGCTTGGAAGTCTCAGAAAAGACATGCCTTACACTTTGCAAAATCCCTGGTGCTGCTTATTTGCGGCTGGAATCCTAAAGTCACTGTACACGGATATAGAGATGGATATCTGCAGAAAATGATACCTTCTAGAGTGTGCAGTCAGCCAACTTCTGTGCAGATGATTTTCTTCTCTCTTCTGCATTTTTGTTAAGTGTAGTCAAGTCGGTGCCGACTCATGGTGACCTTCGGGATAGTTGTCCATAAACTGTGATCTTCAGTCAGGCGACTGATTGTTGATAGAGTGCATCCATAACTGCTGTTATTGCCTTGAGCCATCGCTTTGCTGGCCTTCCTCTTTTCTGTCAATCTTGCCAAGCATGATGTCTTTCTCTAATGATCTCTCTTTTTGCATGATGTGTCCAAAGTATTAACATTGAAATCTTGTAATTTGAGCTTCTAAAGAGATCTTAGGTTTGATCTCCTCTAGTACTGACTGTTTTGTTCTTCGGGCAGTCCATGGTATACACAGTATCCTTCACCAACACCATAATGCGAAGGCATTGATTTTCTTTTTGTCCATCTTTTTCACTGTCCAACGTTTGCATTCATATGACGGTTTTGAAAATGCCATGGCTTGGGCAAGTCTAATCTTTATATGGGGAGGCATATCTCAGCTCCTGAGAATCTTCTCTAGGTCCTTCATAGCTGTTCTGCCAAAAGCAGTGTATTGTTGGATTTCTTGGCTGCTTGTCATTTCTTTATTGATTATTGACCTAAGTTAAAGTTGTCCACTCTATCTCCAGGAACAAGCAGGAATGTAGTCTTCACATATGAGTAACATCGGTACCAATGGGAGCCCACGCGGGAACGCTCTCCATTGTCCAATAGGAAAGCTTTTGGGAGCATCCCACTGCAGCTGCATAGCTGCCTTCCCGCCTTTCTAGCTCTCCCTCTTCAGTTCTTCATTTTCCGTGGAGCTGACAAAAAGAAATTCCTGTCACCGCAGAAAATTTCTTTTTTCCCTTATTTTTTCTGGTCGTGTCTGCCTTCCCGTTGATGCTGGTACCGACACCTGTCGGTACTTTCTTCTTTTCTTTTAGTCTTCTAAAAAAATAAAATAAAATTTGTGAAGGAAGGAATTATTTTCTTCCTTCAGGCGCATCAACGCCATCTTAAGCCTAGGTCTCCCCTTTTGTCATAGACAAAATAGAAAAACCATCCATTGGTTTTAAAAAGTGTTCAAAATGTGCAGTACCATTTCGGCCACAGACACCTATGACTGGTGCCTAAAATGTTTAGGTCTGGATCATCTACCGTCAGAGTGTCTTCTTTGCAGGAAGATGACAAAGAGAGGCCTTCAAAACCGAGTGGCAAAACTAGGCACCCTCTTTGCCTCTGATGCAGCATCTTTAGCATTGACGTCATTGAGAGCTTCATCTTCCTCCCAAGGATCTCGGGTATCAAAACCTAGGTCTTCTTCAAAGACTGGTCGGCCCTCCAATGGTAGATCTCCTTCTAAGCATTGAGATGCCTCAGGTGTTGCCCTGGAGGGGGATACTCCAGCCAAACAACCCTGGCGGAGGACCTTGCCTCCAAAGCCTTACTGGGGGTCCCAGGATGCTCCTGGTGCCTCCACCTCTGGAGAGCTCCTGGTGCCGTGCTCAGGGATCATGGCCTGCAATTCCGGTATCGGTACCCAGGCATCGGCAACTTCCATGGATCAACGTATCCTGGCCATTGAGCATAGCTTAACAGCCTTCCTGGCGGCCTCTGTACCAGTAAAGAACTTCCAGGGTAGCGTTCTCTGAAATGCTTCCCGTTCCACGTGCAGGACCCAAAAGGCAGGCAGAGCTCCGGAGTCTCAATGCGTGGATGAGACAATGGTGCAGAGATGAGGGTTTTGGATTTGTTATGAACTGGGGAACATTCTGGGGAAAGGAGGGGCTCTTCCGAAGGGATGGGCTTCACCTTAACCGGGATGGAATGAGGCTGCTGGCATTAACTTTTAAAAAGGAGATAGAGCAGCTTTTAAACTAGATAAAAGGAGAAAGCCGATAGTTGCCCAAGAGCGGATGGTTCGGAAGAATGTATCCTTGAAGGATACTACCAAAAGCAGAGAGGTTCCAAAAAAGAGTAAAGTAGCCCAAATGCCCTCGAGTATGGAGCAGACAGAGCTTAAAGATCCCAAATTACCCATGTCTACCAATAGCCAAATTAATATGAATAAAATGCAGTCTCTAAAATGCTTGTATGGAAATGCTAGAAGTCTAAAAAATAAGATGGGAGAGTTAGAATTTATAGCACTAAATGAGAAGTTAGATATGATTGGAATATCAGAGACATGGTGGAAGGAGGACAACCAGTGGGACACTGTGATACCTGGGTACAAAATATATCGTAATGACAGAGCTGATCAAATTGGTGGAGGGGTTGCGTTCTATGTTAGAGAGGGCATTCAGTCAGAAAGGATTCAAGTTTTGCAGGAAACAAAATTTGCTGTAGAATCTCTATGGATTGAAATTCCATGTAAAAAGGGGAAGGCGATGGCAGTGGTGGTGTACTATCGACCACCGGGCCAGAATGAACAAATGGATGATGAAATGCTCAAAGAAATCAAGGAAGCTAACAAAAGTTACAGCGCAGTAATAATAATGGGTAATTTCAATTACCCCGGTATCGACTGGGTCAGTGTCACGGCAGGACACGCTAGGGAGATAAAGTTCCTAGATGACATAAATGACTGCTTCTTGGAGCAGCTGGTTCATGAACCAACCAGAGGGGAAGCCATATTAGACCTAGTCCTTAGTGGAACACCAGATCTAGTGCAACAGATAAGGGTGTTGGGGCCACTTGGCAATAGTGATCATAGCATGATCACCTTTGATTTAATTAGTGGAGGAGGGATAGTAAGGAAATCCACAGTACTACCTTTTAACTTTCGAAAGGGAGACTGATAAAATGAGGAAAATAGTTAAGAAAAAACTAAAAGGAGCAGTTGCAAAGGTTAAAGACTTACATCAAGCTGGGGTGTTGTTGAAAAATACTATCTTGGCAGCCCAGACCAGCTGTATTCCACGCTTTAAGAAAAGTAGAAGGAAGTCCAAAAAAACTGCCAGCATGGTTTAAAGGTAAGGTCAGAAAGGCTGTTGCCAAAAAAGCATCTTTCAGGAAATGGAAAAAAGAGCCAAACGACAAAACCTGGAAACAGCACAAGCACTGGCAAGTCAAATGCAAGGCATTGATAAAGTAGGCAAAGGGAGAATTTGAGAAGAAGCTTGCTGTGGAAGCAAAAACGCGAAATAAAGATTTTTTCAAGTACATTCGTAGCAAAAAACCTGTGAGAGAGTCAGTTGGTCCATTAGATGATAGAGGAGTTAAAGGGGCACTAAGAGGCGACAAGGCGATAGCGGAGAGACTGAATGAATTCTTTGCTTCAGTCTTTACTGAGGAAGATGTAGGGATGTTACCCATGACTGAAGTGGTATTTAAAGGTGCGGAAGAATTGAAGGAAATATCAATACATCGGAAAGATGTATTACAACTATTAGATAAACTGAAGAGTAGCAAATCACCTGGGCCGGATGGTGTCTTACTACATCAAAGGCTAACACCTTGTAATGAAGACGTGCAGTTTATTTACAAACCAAGCAAGGATACTTATTCAGAAAGGCAAGTTATTCTCTTAGTTACACATGAGTAGTTGGAAAAGATAACTAGAAAGCAATTATTTACAGGAGAATAATACATCACCGATAGAGTTATGAGAT
The DNA here is from genome assembly GCA_033557465.1 of Ichthyophis bannanicus. NCBI lineage: Eukaryota > Metazoa > Chordata > Amphibia > Gymnophiona > Ichthyophiidae > Ichthyophis > Ichthyophis bannanicus. The sequence goes on along the minus strand of CM066036.1, from coordinate 408,795,806 downwards.
ATTGCAGCTATTTACAGAAGAATAATACTTCACAAAACTGTCATCATGCAGTCCTTTAAAACATCAGCTGGGAGAACTCAGCGAAGGCTGTAGAAGTCTGGGATTCTTCATGCATGGCATGTGCCTGGCCAAGCAGATCTATGCTCTCTCTGTTCTGGGTTTTCTCTCTCTATATATATATATAGGCTAAATGCAGCCGGCCATCACATGATTCCTTACATGAGATTATTCCTCCAGCCATTCTCCACCCCATACACCCCCTGCTTGACCAGTCCCTCTCCAGCCTTTGTTTGCTCCCAGCCTTTGGTTTCTGGGCAGGCTTCTGACAGTGCTCACCCCCCATGGTTTTAGAAGCTCAAAACCTCTACATTATAATTGATGAATTCTTATCCTGTCTACATTGGCTAGGTAAATGTTTCCAAGGCTAGGTGAATTGTCCTTTTTGTCCTCTTTAATGGGTCTCCATTTGTTTGCTAGGAGAAGAACTCCTCCCTGATCTCCCAGTATCTTTCTGTAGTTATGTAAATTGTTTCAACAGTTTCAAGTACCCCTATTTCAATGGTTTCTTTTACCCCTTACCTACTGTTGAGGCATATTCACTGCTGAGGCATATTCAATAGTGGCATAATCAATAGTCAAAATTCATCTGTACCACATTCGGTCTTTTGACTATTGATTGTACCTATAAGATACTGGTAACATTGTGGGGACCCCTCCCTGGTCTTTCAGGTATCCCTCAGGCTAGATGTGTAAGCAGTTTCTCACTGGACTGTAAATACAGCTTTAGTCTCTGGGCTAGCAAGCTGGCTCAGCATGATTCCTCAGTTGATTTCTCACATGCAGAATGGCTCAAAGGTTCAATTTCCTTGCAAAGTTCAATATTCCTTGCTGATCCAAATAAATCTTTAATTAGTAATACATTCCACCCGTGGATCAGCAAGGATATTGTACGTAAGCAATGGCTGAATTGCCTTTGTAATTCATTTAGAAATACAATAATAATAACATGGGATAAAACATAGTGGATAACATTAAGGTAAATGCTTGAGGGGACAAAAGGTCACGGTATAAATTAGGTGATATTTTTCCCAAGATATCTAATATATCATTCCCATCGGCATTACAATTGCCAAAGCCAAATGGCTTGTGGATCTCAGTTACTTTTATCAGTTCCCCATGCAGTGGGGGACTCATTTCACCTGCATTCAGGACTTTTTCTATTGTATATCTGCCCCATGAATTTCAATCTACTAGTTATATATTGAGGGTAGTGGAGCAAGTGTTGAGGGACTTAGAACCTCAATCATATTACAATTATTTCTCCCTCCACCAGCTATGAATCTGGTCTTTCATATTTTACCCAAACGTTTACACTATTGACCACCCCGTGGATTCAAAAAGTAGTATGAGCAGGAGAAAGAGAAACCACAGCAATAACTAAGATCTGGGGAACAGGTGAAACAAGCAATTGGGCACATGATGTTCAGCAGAAAAAATCTGAGATACTAAAATTATAGTTACTTTCCAAGGAAACAATAACAATACATAAGACAAAAAATAATTCACAAAAGTTCACAAAAGCCCCCAATCAGTCCACTTTCAGATAATTTGGGCCTGCTTCTCAGCAGTTCTTCAGGACTTCGTAGTGTACTTCACCTTTCTCTGAAGTTCAAGCTTGGCCTCTCAAAAGTTGAACCTCTCATTCTCATAGGTGGACATCTTGGCCCTTCTTTCAATGTGACACACTGATCCAGGTAGGGACTCCTTCATACATTTCTGTGGTGTGTAGTTCAGATTTCTTGGAATGGTCTGTCCCATCTGGATTATGGCCAATTCCTCTGCTGGAATCTCTGGATTGCAATTGGTGACATGGCTCCAGGCCTCATTCAGAAGAGCAGCACCAATATTAAATGAAAAGACTAAATATTCTAGATTAGATTTCACAATGAGACAAACTTAATTTCATCCATATTTACTAAGATCATATCCTATAAATATTGATTTATAAACTTTCAATGGTCTACCAGTAACTATCTCGTATGGTGTCAACCTTGTCTCGCAGTTTAATAAACTCCTTTGCTGGTAGAAAATATTCCATTGTGCCCTTGACCGATCTTTACATGTTTACAGATCAGACATGTTGCACTCACGTGTTCTGCAATTGTGGCAAGTTTTAGAATTATACCAATTTTGTGAGAATTTGTCATCAAATCATCCTCCTTTGCCTCTGCATGCCTGGCAGGACATACAGAGGAAAAGTGAGGCAAAAAAGCATCTGGAAGTACCACATGGCCAGTGTGGGTTTTCCAAAGCTCATCAGGGTGCAAGGTGCACCTAGCCTGTCTCCAAGTATCTATTTCCAATTGTTGAGTATGACTTCCTGAATTGAAGCTTCTGGAGATGGCATAATTGAATAAAGTGCTCATTATTTCTTGTTTACATATTCATTAGGCAGATACATCACTTCACATCATTAAATTACTTTCATCAGTTTACTGTCTATCAGTCCTTCCTCTTAATATCCCACTTCATCCCTCACAACACGTTTTCATCACTTGCATCATTCCACTAACTAAATACATAGGTCCTTTTCATGTTTTTATACCATACTAATGTATCCTTATTTGGCAAGGCTGCTAAGAATATCAAACAATTGTTAAAAACTTAGTATTGGTGTAAACAAATGGTAGGCAGAAAATATAAATTTAGATTCTTCTCAATAAGCATAACAGTATGAGTAAACAGTGTCCCTTTCCCATTAACTTAATTGGTGTAGTTCTAAATGGACATATGTGCTCCTTCTCAATAGCAACTGTCTAAACAATCTAGGTAAAGTCCCTACAATATAAAACTATTATTTTGCAACATTTTATAACATCAATCCCAATAGAAAGAAATATGGCTCCTAACATGACAGCCACATATCTCTCACGTATGACTTGAGTCTATCGTATACACTGTTCTCAGTGAGAGTGCTGTTGGACTGATCTTGAAATTGCAGTATCCACAAGGATTTGTGTAAGCTACTCATTAATTATGGTGTCAAAAAGAGATCCTTTTGAGGTGAGAGATCTAAGAGGGTACAAGGCATTGGTGGTTGGGCCTTATGGTGATACTTCTTCAGGTTCTTCTTGGCCTGCAAGGCATTTGTGGCTGGGCCTCATGGCGATACTTCCTCGGGTTCTTCTTGGCCTACTCTCCCCTGCCTATTCATGTCTCTTTAGAGGCATAAATATACAAGGTTCATGTTCTTCAGGCCTTGTGGGTCCTCGAGGAGTCTCAGAGCAGTCAGAATTCCGGTGGCCCAGATCATCACCCTCTCTCTCTCATTCTTTTTCTCAAACCTCTCCTGGATCATTGCTAACAAGCAAGATTTGGTTTTGTCCAATCAACTCAAGTTACTGTTATTGTTTTTATTTGTAACTAACTTTACAAATATTCTCATATTTTCTGGGACCTCAGTTCCATCTTTCCACTAAATGTGCTTTATATACTTGGGAATAAAGCAATTTCATATCAGCCTCTATCCAAAATTTCAGCAAACTTATTAATATTTACTCATCTTGTAATTGCTGTGTGTGTACTGGACCTCTGCATAATGTACTACTACAACTAGTGTATTTGGTAACATAAGTGCAAGTGTATAAACTAAAGAAAATTAATATCTCACAGTGCTGCAACATATATCTGTTTTCTCTGCAACATATATATGTTTTCTTAGGAACTGTACTCCTGAAACTGAAATAAAAACTTTCAAAACAAAGTACACTTTTTCTCTGGACATCAACACGTAAAATTCAAATACAGAAAAACAGGTGAATTTATCCTAAAATCCAATATTGTAACAAATAAAACTGTGATGTTACTGTCCTCTTCATCAGTCATCAGCACAGAGCTTAAAAAGGCAAAGTAATTACCTTGAATCTTACAGTTCAGGAAACAGGCATTCTCAAATGACATGAAACTGCAAAGAGGTGAATTCAAAATCATGCTTTGTCACATTTAAATTAAAACCTTATACCTGAAACTGGTATCAAACTGATCTGAAATGTTATCTTCAACACAGACAGCAGAACAAACAATAGGTCTCTCTTGTGTCCAGATTCCTTCAGGCAAATGCAGATTACTATGTAGCTGAACAATTAACCTATAGTTATAGCTGTTTATGGTTCTGTAAAATATTAACAATAACTATGCCCTCTATGAGGTGCTTGCCGCAATATATAAAATCCTCTTAACTTTTAAGTTTGCTTGATAGCATAAACAGTCAAAGACAAAGAATAGATGCATAACATATCAATGATAAAGATTAACCAGGATTACCTTCTTATTTACTCAGGATTTAAATAATTTTCAAGTTGCAATCTGGTAACTGGCTCAGGATGCCCCATTGTCCTGTTAGGGCTCTTAACCTCTACTTTGAAGGTCAAAGAAAAACAAAAACAGCTTTCTTAGTTTCATGCCTTGTTTGTTTGGTCTAGTCACTTCAGCATCGAGGGGCACTTGAGCAACCAGCAATTAAAGAAAAAAAACAGTATTCACTTTTAAACACAGGACAAATCAAAGCTTACAAGTGCTTTATGCCTAACAGCCTATCTGATCAGAATAAGGTGTTTCTCTTAAAAACTTTCACTAAACCCTCCCCCCTGGGTAGTTCTGAAAAGCAACATGCTTTAACAACAGCTTGGGAAAACCAGGGACCTTAAAAAAAACAAGTAAAAAGTCTTCACTTCTTCATAATCTTATAAGGATTTTCCATAACAATTAATACTAACTCTACAGGATAGGCATTTTGTTCAAAGCACTGAATTAAACATCTTTGCATCACAAGGTTACATATTTTCCTAAACAGTTTTTTATTATTTTTAGATCTCTTTTCCTCGGCTGCAGATCCAGCTGCAGTCATTTCCCTTATCAATTTGAAATTGAATTTGTAAAGTCATAATAACATGACAAAACTGATCTTGTATCAGTGGATCAGAACTAATCAAACAGAATTTCTTAGCATCACCATGATCTATCATTAATCTCTTGTTGATTAAAATCCTCCACAGTATCTTCTAGATTAACTCTTCCAGGATTTTGGGGAGTACTCTGCACTTTCCTCCTATAAATTGGTTAGCAATAGACATGTGCATTTTCTTTTTCTTTCTTTTTCCCCGTCTCTTACGGTATTTATACTGAGCCACCCTCTCAGCAACTTGCTGATAAATGTCTATTTTATCTGTCCGTGCAATCAAATCTAATTTGCTAGAATTTGTCTGATGCATCTTACAATATGCAGACAACAAAAGCAATCTCCTTCTCCCTAACGTACTCAATTCTGTCCCTTTTTCAACAGGTATTTTTTGCAAGCATGAAAAAACATTCACAGGTTCAGCATAATCCCAATTCTCACTTAGGGGTATGTTTACTAAACTGCGGTAAACGTGAATAACGCGTGTTGTATGATGTTAACGATCGTTAGCATGCTATAGCGCGCGCTATAGCGCATTAACGATCGTAAACGCGCTATAGCGCGCGTTATCACGCGCTAACGCGCGTGATGCTCTGCAGCACGGTAAAACAACGCAGAAGGCGGAGAGAGGGCAGAGAGAAGGGGTCAATGGGCGGAGAGAGGGTGGGGAGAGGCTCCCATTACACTAACGCGCTGAATTTCAGAGCTGAATTCCAACGCGAATGAAAACCTGCCGTTAATTGCACTTTAAAGGGAAGAGAAACCATTTAACTGTCAGCAATGTACAGCCTAGGCAGGGAAACCAAAAAAAGGTGATACGTGTGATACATGTGCACAGAACAAAAGGGCACAGAAACACTGAAAATGACCCCAACAAACTGGAAAAAAACAACAACCAAGCTGGTCAATAGTGGTAGCAATGAGAAACATCAACCCCCCCCCCCCCCGAGTAAGCTCCATAGAACAGAGATAATTCATGGAAGGGTCCATACTCCGTCCCCATACAAGGTGCATGGGCCCACAGTGAAATAGCGCTGCTCAGGGATTTCCCCACCATCGTACAGGGTTCCTATGGCGTGCACATGTCCCGCAACATCAGGGCGGGCATGTCGGAACGGGAAACCGGGCAGATGATGGAAAAGGGGATACAGAGGGCTGCAGGCGGCACATGCAGTGGCACAGCTGGGCCACAGTGGGGATTAGGGTGATGCTCAGTTGGCCCATAGGAATGCATAACCAGTAGAGCCAGACAGCAACTGATGAGGGCCCAACATGGGCACGAGTGTGTTTCCCAAAGCGTCACAGGGGAGAATACCCAACAGCAACCCCCAAGGGCACGGAACACTGGCAGGCGGGGCTGGGAGGGAGCGTGGATGTCTATGCAGGCACCCCTACCCCAGAACATGCACCATAGGCAGCCGCCTACCTGCACACTGGACGGCCTGAGACCGCGCACCACCAGCTCCACCAGCAGAAGGGCATGTCAGCATGGTGGCTGAGGGATACTGGTGGTGGAGGGGGCAGTGGCAGCTGCCCGGAGCAGACCGTGGCCTAACACTGTGTAGGTGGGTGGCATGCACTGCAACAGACAGGCCCTGTCTGACCAACAGTCATGGTATCACCAGGGAATGCACCATCTCTGTGAGAACATGGTGGTGCAGTGCACAGAACCACTGTATTCAGAAGCAGAAGGTCACAGGTTCAAGTCCCAGCTGTGGTTTCCACCAACCCAGTCCTCATATTTTACCCACTACTATAACGTGCTAATACAGGCAGAACCGTTCTTTCAGATGACGTTAACATGCCCAAAACACCAACATTTTACCCTACAGAGCACAGACACCATAAACATGCACATTACCTAGAGCAGAGCCTCCCAAATGCAGTCCTGGAGGGCCAAACACCATTCAGGTTCCATGCTGCCTCTGATAAAGATGCCTGTGCTGCATTTCTATGCGCCACCCCCATGGTATGCAGATGTATCTCATGCATATTCATGAGGGACAGCATGAAAACCCGAACAGTGTTTGGCACCGCAGGACTGGAGTTGGGAACCTCTGCCGTAAAGCAGCAGCCAACAGGGGCAGACACACCCGCACCCACAGGCCCCATTATCCCAAGCCTCCTGGAGAGGCAGGACTTTGGGCTCTGCGTGCATCTCCCAATACTAGTACTTGCATACCTTAGTAATGCCACCCTAAACCTGGGAATATGGTACACAGTGTCACGAAGTGGATCTAGCAGAGCCCATGAAAATAGGCAGAAATGCAGGCAGTGAATCTGACACTGACACTTCAGGGAAGCACATGTCAGGAAGTTGCTATAGGCAACACAAACAAATCAGGTCACGAGCTTTAGTAACACGCCCAAGCAGCAGGAAGGCTGAGGGATCATTAAGTGATGAAAGCCAGCTGGGAGTGGGTGGAGTGGAGACACACACAGATAAACCTAACTCACGTGCAGTTAGTGGCAGAGAAGGCAGAGCAAGAACAAGCAGCTTTGGTAGAACAGAGAGACTGGAGAATGCAGCAGCTACAGGAGCTTCTGGAAAGTTAAGAAGCTTTGCTTTTACAGAGAATTCAAGGAGCCCAAGGCGTTCTGGGGAAAGCCCGGGTTGGAGTGGAGCCATTGAGAGAGCTGGGAAAGCTGGAAGGTTTTACTCCAAGGCTGAGAGAGAGAGCCCAGGTGACTGTTATAGAAAGCAGTGCACAGAGACGTCAGAGCTCAGAAAAGGTTATCCAGAAGGTAACAGAGAATTCAGTCTGGAAGCAAGATTAAGAAAGGCTGAGAAAGCTACTTACCCAAACAACAGGCACAGGAAAGGTAAAGTCTTTTGGCCTGAAGAGATTTTTATATCTGGGGGAAAGTTAAAAGGCAAAACCCGTAGAAAGCTTCTGTCTTGTTCTACTCTGGTGACTGCAGCTGTACCGAGAAGCCTTAGTCAGAGAGAGCCAGAAGGTAAGCTGATTACTTCTAATAGAGGGAGAAGTGAATACAATAACTTCCCATATGGTGGTCAGCATTGGAAGGGCTCCCTGGCAAGCTACTCCAGTGAATGTGGTAATTGTCTTTCACACACTTTCACGGAGGGAGAAAGAGAGTCTCTGTATGATAGGGAGAGACTGTTTAATAATATTCCTAGCTGTTCAAAGGAAGAATTGTTAGAAGCAGAAAGTGAAGATATGCAATGTGAAGTACAAGGAGACCAACCTTTTATTGAATGCATGGACTGTACGCTCACAATCGCAGATGATATCTCCTCTCTGTGTTGAACAAGCTGTGAAAACTTGCTAACCATTGAAGCAGCAAAGAAAAGGTTTTGTTTGCTTGGAAAAGTTGCTAACCATAGAAGCAGCAAAGAAAAGGTTTTGTTTGCTTGGAAAACTTGCTAACCATCTGAAGCAGCAAAGAAAAGGTTTTGTTTGCTGGGAAAAGGACTGTTTAAAGTACCTTTGTATTGCGTGTTAAGAAGCTGAAGATAAGCAATTTTTGTTCACGTTTGTTTCTTTATTTTGTGCCCAAAGTGGGTCTGTCTACCTTATTTTCACCACTAAAAGAATCCTCCCGGAAGGGGAATAAAACCTGTCTTTAAGCCTTACCACACGTCTACAACTCATTCTTTTGACTGGCTGGTGAAAACTACAATTCCCAGAGTGCCAAGCAAGGCTCTCTACACCTTTTTCAGGCTGGTTAAAACACAAGGCCTCAGCGTAATACCCTGCTTGTACCTGTAGGGTCACAAGCTGGGTGACAACAGCTATCAAAAGGTTGCTATGAGTACTGGCAGATAGCAATTCCTAGGTTAAGTACAATGTTCGGAGTGAGCTGCATCATAGCAACCCTTCTGATGTCTGTGGTGTGTGCTTCAGGTCTGGTCTCTGACAGTGTTTACCACCCTCGGGAGTGACCCCCACCAGTATTGCGTACCATATCCATGCCTGCACTGTGCCCAGGACTGGTGTGGTGGCCAGGGCTGCTAAACACCTCTATAGTAGCACAATGCTGGCCTAGGTGTGGGAGTGTGTGTCTGTCTATCCAGTGTGTGGTGGCTGCAAACACCCTCCACAGCCCACACTGCTAGCACTGTTGCCAGTATTGGCCTGCCAATGTGCATAATGAGGAGCAAGGTACCGTGGGAATAGCCTGGATAGGGTGGACTGGCCTGGCCGCATCTGCACAGGGCATAGGGCAATGGCCGGACATTGTAGTGCCCAGTACCACCTGCACGGACAGGGTGGCCATAGCATGTCCTGCTGGGAGGTCACTCTCACCCTGACTGAGCAGTGACCATGGCATGGCTAGGTTCCCCCATAGTGCTATATAGTATTTCTCTTATGTGATATTTATGGGTTTCCTTTTGGGGCCCAATCACTGACTTATCTGCTTGGTGTGTATGCTGATATCCCCGTTCTGGGTACATGCATCTCCTCCAGGACCATGCACTATGGACTAGCTGGCGGACTGTCTGCAGCTAGTATGTGTCTTGCTGGAACACCGTGCAGGGTGCAGCGGCTGGAGGCTTGCTGCTGGAGAATGTCAGATAATGGTGGGGGCAGCTGTGCATTTCCAGACCTGCCGTCTGTCTGCTCTTGCCTTATGGATGTGTAGTGCTCTGCATTGCCTGCCCTGTAGGGTGTTTGAGCCCGAGTAGTACTGGGGTGATGGTCCCCTCTACTGCCACCATTGCAGGGGGTTGAAAGTGGATCTGTGGGTGGGAGATCCTGTCCCCCACCCTGAGCCCTAGAGGGTGCATTGGGTGGTGGTATGTAATCTCCCTGGTAACCACAGCAGAATGTGGGTGTGGTGCCGTGCAGTCCTCCTGTAGCCAGCCATGTGTTTATTAGCAGCTCTAGCCCACTGGTTACTTCACTGCCCATGGAGCCAGAGGTCATAGGTTCACAACCCACAGTGGGGTTCATTGATAGGGCTGTCTTAGGCATTGTCTATTTTTACTGTATATTAGTGCTGCCAGCAGAACCACCCTCAGGGTACTGTCACCTTAGGGTAGCTCAAAAGGCGCCCTATAGGGCACCTTATACGGCGCCCTATAGGGCGCGCCTTACACGGCGCCCCATAGGGCGTGCCTTATGCGGTGCCCCATAGGGCGCGCCTTACGTAGCGCCCTATAGGGCGCGCCTTACGTGGCACCCTATACGGCACGCCTTCCACTTCTCCCTATAGGGGGCGCCTAAATATTCCTATCAAATGGTATGTAATACATGACCATGTCAGAGAGAACGTCACTATTGGAACATATTGCATAAGACGGGTACAATTTTCCTGACATATGCAAACTGTAACCCACCTGCAGACTGTGGATTAAAATATTATAGTCAGCTTTCAAAGGGTTACACAGGATGCCTCAGCCAGCCTTTTTCATTAGGCACACTTGGGAATCGAACCCATGACTCTTGTACCATCAGTCTGTGTAGTAACCATTGTGCTACAGCTCTGTTTCTGTCTTTGGGTGTCTGCGCGCTGTCTTAGGCGTGTGCGCAGTGGCGCGCGCTGTAGCGATCGTTGCTGCGCGGCGCATAATAACGTGCGCAACTGCGCGTTATCGGTTACGATGTCCCGCCGATGTCCTTTTTTGGCTTTCCTTCCACTAACGTGGCTCCTAACGCGAATTGCACTAACGCAGTTTAGTAAACATACCTTTTAGTCTTGACCCGCAGGACCATTCTCTAGCTAGCATTTCATAAGATGCCTGATCCCAGCCGGGAATATTTACAATATTCACATCTCTATCTTCCTTTACAGTTTCTACAATATTTGTATTCTTTCCTCTTCTTTTCAACATTGTCCAAGCCTTTTTTCGTACCCCACTTCTGGTACCAAATTGTCTTACTACATCAAAGACAATCACAGGTCTCACTCCAGAGTGAACTACAATCAATACTATAAAGTATTCATTCACTCATGTAAATCTTCAACTCCAGACTCAATACACCAACTGGCCACCGGTCTCAGATAAACGGTATACGTTCAACACTTATTTGTGGGTAATGTGACTCCCCTTCTAGTGTCCGTTTACATCAATGACCTCAGGCCAGTATGGTTTTTAATTTTTAAACTTTTTGTGTTGCTTCTTTTTTATAAATATCTTTTTAATTATCATAAAAACTTTAAATTAGAACTCCATCCAACTTATCTTATGCTGAATGGCAGGTGCCCCGTTTTTTTGTTGCAAAAAACCCCCGACGCCTCAATCTTCCAAGCGCTCTGGCGTTTCTCCTGCTGGGTTTATCAAGGGAATAAATGCAATGCGTCTTTCAGGGACCATTTAGACAAACTTTTTCTTCAATGTTCTTCCAATTTAACTAAAACACAACAATGGCCACAGCGTTACATAGTTAAAACTTTTAAATGTTTACAGTCTTAGAATATCACATCCTTAGTTTTTCATTTACCTTAAGCATATTAACAGATCCATATCTCGTTGTCAATTCAGGCTTTCATGATATTTCTTGAACTCAAGCTTAAAGGACGCCACGCATGCGTAAAGGGGCTGAAGTTAAATACCCATTCCAAACCCTCCAATTTGGGCCCTCAACTACATCTGTACCACATTCGGTCTTTTGACTACATCAAAGGCTAACACCTTGTATTGAAGACGTGCAGTTTATTTACAAACAAAGCAAGGATACTTATTCAGAAAGGCAAGTAATTCTCTTAGTTACACATGAGTAGTTAGAAAAGATAACTAGAAGGCAATTATTTACAGGAGAATAATACATCACCGATAGAGTTATGAGATATTGCAGCTATTTACAGAAGAATAATACTTCACCAAACTGTCATCATGCAGTCCTTTAAAACATCAGTTGGGAGAACTCAGCGAAGGCTGTAGAAGTCTGGGATTCTTCATGCATGGCATGCGCCTGGCCAAGCAGATCTACGCTCTCTCTGTTCTGGGTTTTCTCTCTCTATATATAGGCTAAATGCAACCGGCCATCACATGATTCCTTACATGAGATTATTCCTCCAGCCATTCTCCACCCCATACACCCCCTGCTTGACCAGTCCCTCTCCAGCCTTTCTTTGCTCCCAGCCTTTGGTTTCTGGGCAGGCTTCTGACAGTGCTCACTCCCCATGGTTTTAGAAGCTCAAAACGTCTACATTATAATTGATGAATTCTTATCCTGTCTACATTGGCTAGGTGAATTGTCCTTTTTGTCCTCTTTAATGGGTCTCCATTTGTTTGCTAGGAGAAGAACTCCTCCCTGATCTCCCAGTATCTTTCTGTAGTTATGTAAATTGTTTCAACAGTTTCAAGTATCCCTATTTCAATGGTTCCTTTTACCCCTTATTTATTTATTTATTTATCTAACTTTCTTATATACCGCGCTCTTTACACCAGTGCGGTTCACATGAAACGAAACTATGCAGAGCAGGGGAATGAACTGCATTTACATTATAACAGGGAGTTATGTACAGGAGACATACGAACAAGATAACTATGTGCAGAATGAACTATCAACATATGTACATGGATCAATAATAAACTATCAACAAATGTACCTGTATCATTCAGCTATATATAAATTGGATCTGTAGTGATCATGATGTCAATGTGATGAGTGAAGTGCTACTAGCAGGAGGGTTGGAGTTTGGCGGGCTACATGGGCTCGTAGGTGTGGCATATTACCTACTGTTGAGGCATATTCACTAATCTATAGTCAAAATTCATCTGTACCACATTCGGTCTTTTGACTATTGATTGTACCTATAAGATACTGGTAACATTGTGGGGACCCCTCCCTGGTCTTTCAGGTATCCCTTAGGCTAGATGTGTAAGCAGTTTCTCACTAGACTGTAAATACAGCTTTAGTCTCTGGGCTAGCAAGCTGGCTCAGCATGATTCCTCAGTTGATTTCTCACATGCAGAATGGCTCAAAGTTCAATATTCCTTGCTGATCCAAATAAATCTTTAATTAGTAATACAGATGGTATACATCCAAGGGTGTTGAAAGAACTGAAATATGAGATTGCAGACCTGCTATTAGTAATCTGTGAACTATCATTAAAATCATCTCTAATACCTGAAGATTGGAGGATCGCCAATGTAACACCAATTTTTAGAAAGGGTTCCAGGGGTGATCCGGGAAACTACAGACCGGTGAGCCTCACGTCAGTACCGAGAAAAATGGTAGAAACCATCATAAAGAATAAATTTACTTAGCATGTAGATAGTCATGGCCTAATGGGAGACAGCCAACATGGCTTTAGACAAGGAAGATCTTGTCTTACTAATCTGTTATGTTTTTTTGAAAGTGTGAATAAACAGGTGGACAAAGGTGAGTCGGTTGATATAGTGTATCTGGACTTTCAGAAAGCCTTTGACAAGGTCCCTCATCAGAGACTTTTGGCAAAACTAAAGAGTCATGGGATAGGAGGCAGTGTACTACTGTGGATCAAGAACTGGTTAAAAGATAGAAAGCAGAGGGTTGGGCTAAATGGCTAATTTTCCCAATGGAGAAAGGTGAATAGTGGTGTACCCCAGGAATCTGTGCTGGGTCCGCTGCTTTTTGACATATTCATAAATGACCTGGAAAGTGGAATAACGAGTGAGGTTATCAATTTTGCAGATGACACAAAACTATTTAAAGTTGTTAAAACCCAAGAGGATTGTGGAAAATTGCAAGAGGATCTTGATAAATTAGAAGACTGGGCATCAAAATGGCAGATGAAATTTAATGTGGACAAGTGCAAAGTTATGCACCTAGGGAAGAACAACCCAAACTATGGTTACACAATGCAAGGTTCCACATTAGGAACCACCACCCAGGAAAAAGATTTAGGCGTCATTGTGGATAACATGTTAAAACCCTCGGCCCAATGTGCAGCGGTAGCCAAGAGAGCAAATAGAATGCTAGGTATCATAAGGAAAGGAATGGAAAATAAAACAAAAGATAGTATAATGCCTCTATATCATTCCATGGTGAGACCGCACCTTGAATATTGTGTGCAATTCTGGTCGCCGTATCTTAAAAAGAATATAGAGTTATTAGAAAAGGTTCAGAGAAGAGCCACCAAAATGGTAAAGGGGATGGAAGGATACTCCTATGAAGAAAGGCTAAAAAGGTTAGGACTCTTTAACCTGGAAAAGAGACGGCTGAGGGGAGATGAGATAGAAGTCTATAAATTAATGAACGGAGTGGAATGGGTAAACGTAGATATCAGAATATAGAAAGACTAGGGGACATGCAATGAAGCTACAGGGTAAACTATTTAAGACTAATAAAAGAAAATATTTTTTCACTCAATGTGTAATCAAACTCTGGAATTTGTTACCGGAGGATGTAGTAAAGGCTGTTAGTGTAGCTGGGTTTAAAAAAGGTTTGGACAAGTTCCTGGAGGAAAGGTCCATAAACCATTATTAAGAAGGGAGCCAGGATATCAATGCTTGACCCAGTACAAGCATTGCGGAACCTGTGTCTTTTGGGGAAACTGCTAGGTACGTATGACCTAGATTGGCCACTGTTGGAAACAGGATACTGGGCTTGATGGACCTTGGTCTGACCCAGTATGGCATATCTTATGTTCTTATGTTCTTAAAGACTTTACAGTCAATCTCTCAGGCACTGATACCGGCACAACCTGCATTGACCTTTTTGCTACCTACAACGCTTCCGCCCATGCCAACCTTAAAATCCGTTTCCAGTACTGAGGTCCCGAAACTGCCACCCTCAACTACCAATTTTGGTCAGTATCCTGTACGGGTACAGGATGAACATCCTGCCTGTCGGTACTTTGAGTCTTTGGACTCCGATTCCTCAGACGATGAATCGGCCGATACCCAGGACATGAGAAGACTCCTAGAAGACCCATCTCTGCCCCCATAATGTCGCATGTCCTTTCCGGAGGACATGTCTTTCCAAGACTTTATCTGCAATGTTGCTTGGCGTCTCTCCATAATGGTGACATCAGAGAAAGAGCCTAGAGCTGAAGAACTTGAAATTCTTCAGCACCCTGCAGCCCCGAAGGAAGCTGCAACTCTCCCGATTCATCGCATTCTTCACAACCTTATGCTTCGTATGTGGGAAAACACCCCTTACTGTTTCCCCACATACTCAACGACTCGATACCATGTATCGGGTACCGGAGTGTCCCGGTTTCCAAAAGACGCAATTATCACACCATTCCATGGGAGTGGAATTGGCGATGCATCGAATAAAAAGTAATAAGACACATTCTTCGAACCCTCCAGGTAGGGAATCGAGAATCCTCAACGCCTTTGGTCAGCATTGCTTTCAGGCCACCATGTTATCGGCTCAAATCAGTTCCTACATACTCTATATGGGTATGTTCCTCAGAGAGGTGGCTAGGGATTTGGAGTTAATGGCTCCTCTTCTCCCCGATGACAAGACAGCAGATTATCTTGCCCTTGTAAAACTTACTCAAAATGTTTCAAAGTTTGTTAACAGAGCAACCTTTGACTGTTTTGAGTGCATCAGCAGAACTTCATCTATCTGCATCGGGCACGCAGAATTGCTTGGCTTCAAGCATCAGATCTTGAACAATGGGTTCAGGACAAACTGGGTAATATCCCTTGCATTGGTGAAAACCTCTTTGGCAGGGATTGGCAAGACAAGGCCTCTCAGTTAGAATCTGAGAACACTACATTTAAGACTATCAAGGTCTACGACCAACTCAGCTAAGAAGAAATCAACAAAAAACGCTTTTTTCAATAAGAAGAAAAAGTACTATTCTTCATACACCCCTGCTGTACAGTGTCAACACCATGTTCCTCAGAAGGTGCAGCAGCCACCAAAACAGCAAAGGAAGGCTCAGACTCCTAGGTCACAGCCACTTAACAGACCCAGCCTCCTCAGGGTCTTTGACTCTTTTCTAGAGAACATAGCTGCTCTGCCTCTGGAGATTCCAAATCCTATCCTCATCCCCGACAGGCTTTGACACTTTGCCCACAGTTGGCATCTTATCACATCAGAGCAGTGGACACTGTCCATAGTATGGGAGGGGTACAAATTTCATCTAAAAAGTCTGTCCCCCTAGACTCCTCCAATAGAGTTTCCATCTCAGGATCCTCTTTCTGCTCTGTTGTTAAAAGAGATCACCTCCCTCCTTCAAGGAGCAATAGAGGAGGTTCCACTATCCCAACAGTGAATGGGCTTTTATTCTCCCTACTTCCTCATTCCGAAGAAAACAGCGGGATACAGGCCTATTCTGGACCTCCAAGAACTGAACAAGCACCTCGTATGGAAGAAATTCAAAGTGATCTCCCTAGGTACCCTTCTTCTCTATCTCCAGAGTCAGGACTGACTCTGTTCTCTAGACCTCAAAGAGGCATATACTCATATTCTGATTCACTCACAGCACAGAAAGTTCCTGCGCTTCATGTTTCAGGGGAGACATCAATACAGAGTCCTGCCTCTCGGCCTCGCCTCTGCCCCAAGAGTTTTCACAAAGTAGCCACATTCCTAAGGACTCTAGGGATATTTGTCTTCCCTTACTTAGACATCTGGCTCATTCAAACAAACACCTCTCTAGAAGCCGGTCTTTCTCTCTTACATACCATGCAGGTGCTGCAACACTTGGGATTTGTAATAAATCTTCCAAAGTCCCAACTCGTTCCCTCTCAAACTCTAGAGTTCATAGGGGCCCTTTTAGACACTCAGCAATCAAAGGCATTTTTGCCTCACCTCCGCTGCACACGACTCATCAGTACCTCAAGCAAGCCTCAAAAGGTATCTCACTGCTCGAGATCTACTGCAACTGCTGGGTCATATGGCATCAATAGTGCATGTTGTCCCATATGCTCATCTACATATCTGCGCAGCTCAATGGACACTGGCTTCCCAGTGGTCTCAAGTAAGATAATAGTCTCTACCTGCCTAATCTCGTTTCTCCAGTGGTGGCAATCCCCAAAAACCTCCTGGTAGGGTCACCTTTTCAGATGCCAGCACATCAATGTACCCTGATGACAAATGCGTCCAAATTGGGCTGGGGAGCTCATCGGGACAATCTCTCCACTCGGGCTTTGGTCTCATGAGGAGTCACAACTCCACATAAATCTGCTGGAGTTCAGAGCCATTCACAATGCTCTCAAGGTCTTCCAGGACCATCTTCAATTCTGGTCAGTTCTAGTCCAGACAGACAATCAAGTAGCCATGTTCTACTTGAACAAGCAGGGCAGAACAGGCTCTTGGACCCCCTGCAGTGAAGCTGTGGTCTTTGCCATACAGAATCACATTCACCTACTTACGGTGTATCTTCCGGGCAAACACAATGTCCTGGTGGACAAGCTCAGTTGAGTCCTAATCCTTCACGAGTGGTCTCTCCATGCAGACAGGGTAGCTCACATCTTTCAGATCTGGGGAACCCCAGAGATAGACTTGTTTGCAAGTCCTCAGAATGCCAAGCGTCCTCGCTTCTGCTCCAGGACCCCTGCTCTGGACAGCCAGCAGATGGATGCTTTTCATCTCCACTGGGGTCAAGGCTTTCTATATGCCTTCCCTCCTATTCCCCTCATTCCCAAAACACTTTTCAAACTCCAGAGAGACAGGGGCTTCATGATACTCATAGCCCCATGCTGGCCACAACAACTGTGGTATCCTCTCCTTCTACATCTGTCTTGGGATCAACCCATAGATCTGGGATCTGCCCCAGATCTTCTCTTTCAGAAGGAGGGGACACTGCTCCATCCCAATCCACGGTCCCTCCATCTTATGGCAAGGACTTCTCACAGTCAGAATATTTCTTCTCCACTTCCGTTAAAGCTTTGCTGGCTTAAGCAATGACTTTCCTATCTGTGTCATGCATTTGATACAGAATAGCACTTATAGAGTGATTGGTAAAACCTAGTTCCACAAAGAATTCTCTGCCACTCTCAGGAAAGACGAGACTGGGATCTCAACTCAAGGCAGCTTTCAGCTCATTTAGGGCTGCGTCTTGGTCAGGACCCCATGCCCAAGGTTCATCTCTTTTAAGGAGTTTGACCAAGGGTTGGGAAATCTCCGCATATTGATCCATAAATTGGTGGGAATAATTGCAGATACCCAGAAATGAGCACAGCTTTCTCAGGTTGATTGCACATTTGAGTTATTGCAAGGTCACGATTCTTTTCCTTTGAGGCCGCAGCCCATCAGCGGAAACTTCATATCCCAAATAGTTGAGGGATTTCCGGTACCATTGGCCCTTTAACAATGGCAGCTTTGTTCCCGCAGCTTTCAGTTGCTGGAAGACATGCTCTGTTTCTTGCAAATGGTCAGAAAAACTGGTGTTCCTCACTAGAATGTCATCTACGTACAAAAGGGTGCCTCTAGCCTCGGCATTGGGCAAAGCCTTATGCAGGAAAATATTGAAGTCTGCTGGTGCATTCAAGTACCAAAACGATGTACAATTCCAGGTGTATTGTCACCTACCAAAGGTAAAGGCCAGCTTATGTTGATCCTCCGGATGGACAGGGATAGTCCAAAACCCTGAGGCCAGATCCAGACTTGTAAAGTACTTGGCACCCTTGATGGTGGCTAAGTTCTGCTCCAGATGTGCCATGGGCCATCTGGACAGGAGTACCTTCTTGTTAAGCTGGCGATAGTCCAGAGTTAAGCGTCAGTTGGAGTCTTTCTTGATGACGGGCCACAGTGAGGCATTGTAGGTGCTGTTACATTGGCATATAATTCCTTTCTCTTCTAGGGAATTAATGATTTCCTGGACAGATTCATAGGAGGCCAAGCAGATTTTATACTGTTTCACAAAGACAGGTTTACTGTTTGGATCAGTAGGTATATGGGTAACATGTAGGTCAGTGAGACCAGTCATAGGTGTCAGTGGTGAAAAGGTCCTTATGTTGATACAGCAGTTCTTTTAACTGGGCCCTTTTGGACATCAGTGCAGGCTGCTTCAGCAAGCTTTTCTGCAACCATGTCATCAAACTCCAGAATGGGTTTGTTCAGGGTGTATTTCAACCTTCTCCTCAATCTCCTCTTGAAGAGAGGAGGCCTCGATGGCTTTGACCACAAGTACTCTAATAATGGAGGTGGTGTGCTGCAAACCTTTGACCCTGACTTGCAAGGGGAGATTTCAGTATCCCACTAATGTCTTGAGGCCTTCCCCAGGAACATGGAAAGAAGTCTTTGCTCTTCCAATCCAATCAAAGGTGGCCTGTTGTTTGAGCCGACAAAAAAGGATCTCACTGATGAGGGCGTGGTCACAGTGGGGCAATGGGTAGGCCTTTTCATTCTGTGGTATACCCACCCACACATGTATAAAGGGACCTTTCCCAGCAGAGGATATATCTGTCAGTCTCCTAGGGTGGCCTAGGCAGGGGTCGGAAGAAGGAGGGGTTTGTACCTCACAAACCTCCAGGGGCTCCCTTGCTTGGTCCTGCTGGACCAGGGGCACCTTCAAGAATATCTGCAGGCAGTCAGCATCAAGGAAAATGTTTGCTACCGAACCCTCCTCGATTGCAACCATATCACTACTTCCCTAACCCTCATCTCCAGCCCCTTCATACTTGAGCTGTAGGATTTGGGGGTCTGCTGACCTCTGAAAATTAATCCCGATGGACATGTCCTTTCATTCCACGGAACAAGGACCACTGACCCTGTTATCATATTTCACCTTAACATAAGGTATGGGATATGTGACCTGTGTTCAGATCACCTCTTAGACATAGTCCAGTATGGGGTGTAACCTTTTCAGGAGCTCATTGCTAAGCAAGAGATCTTCCCCAGGGCACTTGGTAATGATTACAGGATGTTTCACCTGCAACTTCCCAATTTGGATGGTAAGCCAGACCTGACCTATCGACTCAATGGGCTGATCCCATAAGCTGTGAGTGACAAATCACTGTGTGTGATGCGTAGGATATTCTGACTCCCCAAGGAAGCAGTGAGCCTATTGAAGAGACTTGAGGTAATCAGGGTAATCTTGGAGGTTGAATCTATCAGGCGCTCACAGAGAAATGCCTGTTGAATTTTAACAGGAACAGTGTACCTCTGTCTTTTGGCTTGAGTTTAACCAGAAAATACTTGTGCTTCCTGATGAAGTTGGGAATCTCACTGTCCCCTGGGGGACTGTTACTCTGTGTCGATGGGATGGCCTCTCCAGCTGATCCGGATATCTGAACTGGCTGCACCTGTGAAACCATGATCTGTGGGACAGAAACAAAGTCGGTTAGTCATTCAATTTCATTAAAAGAGGAAGAGGAGTTAACCAGTTCCTCCTTTGGTTTATGAGACCAGGACTGTTCTTGGGCCCACTGGCATTCGCCTGTGGCTTAGGTGGCTCTTTATCAGCAGGGGCCTTTGCCAACTCGTTTATTTTTTTTTCCAACTTTATTTATTAACCACCAACATAGATCAACAACAAAACTACATCAATCCTCCGAGCGGGGTCGACTCTTAGTCACCGCCCATGAAGCATATTGACATTCAACAGGTGGAATATAACATTATAGTCCCCTTTCCCCCCCCCTTCTCCCCTCCCTCCCAAACGCAACCTCCCCTATGCTCACCAAGGGACTCTTATCCTTACCCACACACTTAATCATTCCCTGCCCTGTTCCTTATTCCCCTTATTACCTTATCCCCTTATTACCAACTATCCACCCACCTGCATTATTGCATTACAACTATGAGGCCCCAGCCCTTGACTATATGGTTCCCAGATCAACAAAAAAGAGGACCAATGATGAACACTGCCCCGTGCTCCCCGTATTTCTGCAAGCATCAACTGATAGAAACATAGAAACATGATGACAGAAAAAGACCACAAGGCCCATCTAGTCTGTCCTTCCATAACAACAACTACAACAGTCCACTTTTTACCTTTAGAGATCCTCTGTGTTGGTCCCATGCTTTTTTGAATTCAGTTACTGTCCTCATCTCTACCACCTCCACTGGGAGACTATTCCACGGATCCATTCCCAAAAAGTAGGGGTGCCCGTTCTCTCCATCTGCGAAGTATCGGCCCTTTACCCACCAGACATGCCTTGTGTACCAGTAAACATTCCCACTTCCCCTTGGGGTAGGCTAGTCCCAATTGGTCCAAAACAACAAAGGACCCAGTCCAACGGATCCTCTGGCGGATCAATCTACTTAGGAAGGTACTGATCCGCGCCCAATAAGAACGAAGGTTTCCAAACCCCCACCACATGTGTATCAAATTGGCTAATGGCTCCGAACACCTGGGACAACTTCCATCTAACGTCATGTGACTACGTAATGCTCTCCTAGGTGAAAAATGCGCCCGGGTTATACACTGAAATTGTACCTCTCTCCATCAAGCTCCCTCCATGAGATCTACAATCCGTCTCAGAGCATTCTTAACAGAACCAGGCAGCACCTCGTGACCCATCTCTAGCGCCCAGGCGGTTTCAACTGCCAGATAGTCTGGCGCAGCCCCATATCGATCCAGCCGAGCTTTCAACACTGCTGTTGAGGGAGGGCTTTCCTCCCCCAAATCAAAAAAATTCTAAAATCTGTGCTGACCTTTCAACACAAAGCTCACTCTCCGGCAGCGAGGTCACATAGTGAGAGATCTGTATATACACAAAGTAGTGGCTAGGGTGCAACTCATACTCTGCGCACAGGGATACAAAAGATTTACATTTGCCTGAGAGAGTCACCACATGTCCCATATTCCGAATTCCACATTTCCTCCACTCTCGGAAGGTTGCTGTTTCAGATCCTGGGGTGAAGGTAGCATTATCTTGCAGCAGCAGCCAACTGAAACCTGCCATGATCTATTCCAATACATATTTAGCTGCCTCCAAGTTCGCCGTGCAGAACTCAGCAGCACGCTCCTGTTTATTCTGTTCGGTAGCAGCAAATTGTCCAAATGTAACACCGCCAGTACTGTCTGAGGAGCTACGAAAGCTTCCTCTAAAGCCCTGGGCGTGTAAACTTTGGTGCCCCCTAACCAGTCGCCGATATGCCACGCCTGACAGGCTAAAGCGTATAGCCACAAATCTGGGAGTCCCACCCCCCAGCCCTCCATTTCCCCGTCAACCGGTTCATCAGAATACGTGCTCTGGCCCCTTTCCATATAAACCCACGTATTTCCTTTTCTAGGCGGTGTAAGTCACGCCTCAACAACCACTCAGGGAGGGTCTGCATCCAATATAAAATTTACGGTAGTACCACCATCTTCACCGCTGCCACTCTACCCAACAAAGACAGCGGAAGAGGGTTCCACGCTTTCAGCTGTGTCCTTAAATGGGACATAATTCTGTCCAAATTCCGTGCATATAACTCCTGTGGTTTTCTGGTCAATAAAATACCCAGGTAGGCAAAGTCATTCTCTGCCCATTTAAGCGGAAAGATCCCTTCCCATTGCCCCCGAAGCTGTTCCGACACATCTAAGGGCCTCGGACTTATCATTATTTATGCGTAACCCTGCAAAACTGCCAAAATACGAAAATTCCTCCACCAACCGAGGAAGCCACTCTCTAGGTGAGAGCAAATGCACTAGCAAATCATCTGCAAAGGCTGACAGCTTGAACCCTTGTGATCCAATTCGCACTCCTCGTATAATCCGGGATTCCTCTATCCTCCTAATCAGAGGATCCAGCGACAAGACAAACAGGAGACGGGACATCCCTGCCTCGTGCCTCTTTCCAAAGAAAAGGCCTCCGATAACACCCCATTACAGAGTACTCCCGCTGTTGGTGCTGCATAAAGACTCTCAACCATTTTACAAAAGGAAGACCCTAGCCCGTATTGGTGTAATAAGTATCTCAAGTACTGCCAATTTATCCGATCGAACGCGTTTTCCGCGTTAAAGCTAACCAGTAGTGACTGCAATTGCTGATCCTGCATCCATTCCAATGATGTCAAAATTTTTCGCAAGTTACGCACCACAACCCGCCCCTTCACAAAACCTACTTGTGAGTCGTGCACCAAGTTCCCCAAATATCAGTTGTATTTAACTCTATGTAAATTTTATGTGTATATATCTTGTAAATAGTTTCCCCCGTTATTCTCCCGTTATGACTGTACCCTTGTTCTATGTAAGCACATTGTGTTATGTAAAAACATTGTTGCATTGTTCAGTTGTAATGTAAACCGCACTGATCTTAATAGCGCGGTATATAAGAAAAGCAAATAAATAAATAAATAAATAAATAAAGACCCCTGCCAGTCGGTCCACCAAAATTTTGGGCAACACTTTTTCAAGTCAAAATTCAGCAACCATATGGGCCTATATGAGGCCGCCTGGACCGGATCTTTATTCGGCTTAGGTATTAAAATAATATGTGCATGATTTCTCCCCCACTTAAAGGTGCCTTGTTCAGCTGTTCTACTATACACTGCCACTAATGATGGAGTTACAAAATTAAGCAATAGTTTATAGAATTCAGCTCCAAATCCATCGGGCCCGGGTGCCTTATAACAACTCACCTTCAGAATGACCTGTTGCACCTCATGTTCTGTTATAGGCTGACCTAATTGAGCACTTTGTTATTTGTTACTTAATCTAGGCAAATCCAGCTCCCTCAAATAGTCCTTCATCTTTGTAGGGGAGCCCCTCTCCGCTGTATATAATTTCCGAAAAAAATCCCTGAACACTCTGTGATAGCGTCACTCTCCTTGTGCAATATGCCCTGGTCATCCTGTAACGCTGCCACGATTTTCGTACCCCTAGATCCCTTCATACAGCGTGCCAAGAGTTTCCCAGGCTTATCCCCATGACATTGTAGCTGATATCGGTAATATAACATTGACTTCTTGGCTCTTCGGTGCAGTATCTCATTTAAATCTACTTGGTCTTCACATAGGCTCTTTCTATTGGCTACAGTGGGGAAATTCGCGCATAGACGTCTCACCTTAGTTACTCGTTTCTCAAGTCGGATAATTTGCTCTGTGATCAACCTACGCTTCCTTGCTATAAACCCAATGATATCACCTCTCAACACCACTATGGCAGTTTCCCAAACCAGCTCAGGATCACCCTGATGGCCTCAGTGGTTTATCTCAAATTCCAGCCATTTCTCTCTAAGGAATTAATGAAACTGGGCATCTTTATACAGTTCCAGAGGAAACTGCCAAATGCGAGTTTTTTGGGTCGCCCCTCCCCACTGTAGCTCTACCCAAATCAGCACATGATCCGAGATCTCTGTGGGACCAATTTGCACGTCACCGATTTGGACAAACAGACCCTCTGAAATCAAAATATAGTCAATTCGCGCACTCAAGCCATGTGCTCAAGATTGGTGCGTGAAATCTTTTTCTGAGGGGTGTAACAACCTCCACGGATCTACAGCTCTCAGCTGTTTTTCGAAAACTTCGCAACACACGGGCCATCTGCATTCTCTCCCGGACTCTACCCCCTCTAGATGTGTCAATGTCCACCTCGAACACCCCATTAAAATCTCCACCCAAAATCAAAGGCATCTATGGCATTTGTTCCACCTTGGAAGCAAGACGTATATATAGGTCTTGATCTAATACGTTGGGACTGTACAAATCCCCCAATATTACCGGTTTCCCCTCCAAGACTCCCTGCAGCAACACAAACCTTCCAGCCGGATCAGTAACTTCCCTTTCTGCTACAAACCGCACCCGCTTATGGATTAGAATAGCCACTCCTGCCTTTTTTCCCGTCGCGGGAGCCCCCCACACCTGTCCTACCCAATCCCTATATAGTTTAAGATGTTGTTCAGCAGTCTTGTGGGTTTCTTGCAATAGTGCTATGTCGCATTGCTGTCTAGCTAACGCCTTCAAAATTTTATATCGCTTTATTGGATTCCCCACGTTCCACGAGACTATCTTCAGAGCAGCGGGGCAGTGTCAGGCCCAGTCCACACGGTATATATGATTCTACCGGAAGAAGCTCTCCCAGCCTGAAGCTTTTCCCTGAACTTTCCACAATACCTATCCTGTTTCCTCCCTCTAGTGCCTTGGTTGCGATCTACTTCCCCCTTTAAGACTTCCCCTCCTTCCCCCCTCCTCCTCTTTCTTTCAACAGCTTCTCTCCCGCTTCCCAATATATAGATCTTACTGCTAACTACCTAATATAACTAGGTCCCGCTTAATGCGTACGGTCGCCCTCCCCCTCTGGTTCAGCATCCTATCCCCCCTTTATAAACTATGGTTACACACGTCCCCCCCCCTCCCTTTTATACACCCCATAAATTAACAAAAAACAACATCTTATAGGAGAATCTGTGTAAGACCAAAACACAAAGAGAGGAAACAGAGCAAACATTTTCAACATGGTAACTTAGAAACATTATGTGATAAGTATGTTCTTTTATCCATTCGCTCTCCCAGGCTCTATAGCCTTTCACCTCAAGTCCGAGTCCCCAAGAGTCGGTGTGCAGCGTCCATTCCTCGAGCTTCCCCTCTGATCACAGGAAACTGGTCCCATCCTTGCAGCCAAACTGCTGAAACTCTTATCTCTGTGTTTCTGAAGTGCCCATTTCCCCGCACACAAGTTTCTCAATGTAGCTATTTGCCTCCTCAGCCGCTTCAAATGTCCGGTGCATCCCATCATGGATCACATGCAATCTAGCTGGATACTGTACAGAAAATTTGACCTTGGTCTCTATGAGCTTTTGGCAGAGGGGCGAATATGCTCTCCTCCATTGACTCAGTGCTGCTGAGTAATCCTGAGCAATGCGCAGCTTTAAATTATCCTGTATAATAATCCCTTTCTTCCACACTGCTCTCAATACAGCCTCTTTTTTTGGAAACTGTAAGAACTTGGATAACACCACTCGTGGCCTCTGATCCTGGGACTGTTTATTCCCCACTCGGTGTGCTCGTTCTATAAGCAGCTTACCTCCTTCTTCTAGGCCCTCGAACAATTGTGGGAGTAATGTTTCCAGGTAGTGTTTCAAGTCTCTATCAGAGATAGTGTCTGGAATGCCCATGAATCTCAAATTATTACGCCTTGACCTGTTTTCCAGGTCATCAAGTTTGGCCTCATGGGACTGCAGTTTCGCCCGCAAACCCTCCACCTCCTGTGTCAGCGCTTCAAGTCCATCCTCTGTTTGCCCGATGCGATCCTCCGCTTCTTGCAACCGAGTTCCCAGAGCTCCCACTGAGCCCTGCAAGTTGTCCATCTTCTCATGTAGTGCTTCAAATTGTGATGAAAGCGCTCCTGCAACCGCCGCCGACACTTCCTCCAGAAAGGCGGGGGATGTTGGTGAGCTCGGTGCCGCCGTCCCATCCGCCATCTTGCTTGGGCCTCCCAGGCGAGCTCTCTCTCTCCGTCCCATTTTTGCTGCCACCGCCATTCAACAATGTGTTCTCCACGCACTTCCAGAGATCCACTCAACCCCTCTCAATGGTATTATTTTCGGGGTGAGGGCGACCAGAGCACGAGCGAGTCACATCCGCTCGCGCTCACCACATCAGGTGACCCCCAACTCGTTTATTTTATTTTCCAGCTCTTGGAACTTGTTAAACCCTGGCTTCCTTTTCCAGTTCCGATTCTGCTGAGTGAGGTGCTGGTTCGGCCCAGATGACTGCTTATTCTGGGGTGGCCTAGGAGGATTCTGTAAAACATAAGGAAAAGAGTTACTTTCTAAAGAAAGAGTGAATTTTACAGCACTATAACACTTTGTTTTGGTTCCTTGGCTTTGCTTGGAGCATTTACCTTGCTACCATTGTTAGCCCGAGTGCTAGCAAAAGCTTCAAAAATCCTCTCAGTGTGTTCTAACAAGCGTGAAAGGGGTTTGTGACACTTGTCGGCCAGGTGAGCTTTGGTGGATGGAGGGAGCGTCTGATAAAACAGATCATGGACTCTTGGTGGTGCTCCAGGGTTTCCTGGGGAAGATCACTTTGAAAGAAGGTCTGCCTAAGTTTGTAGGCAAACTCTCCAGGTGATTCATCTTTCCCACAAGTCATACTATATGCTGCCTGTTTGGCCTTGGTCACATCAGGATATAGGTCATAATGTTTATTTAGTGCTCTTTCAAAGGTGGTGAAATTACCCTTTTCACCTTCTGCCATGGTCCGGATAAGCTACTGACAACAACAACAACGTGTGCCTTCGAGTCAGTCCTGACTCCTGGCGACCCAGAAGCTCCTGGGTTTTCTTGGCAGTGTCACCGGAAGTAGATTGCCAGGCCTTTCTTCCGAGGCAATGGAGGGTTAAGTGACTTGCCCAAGACCACAAGGAGCTACTGACAAGATACATCAAAAGACCATGGGAGATACCGAACCATGTCTTCCTCCCTGGTAACTCCCAGAGCCCAGAAGACTTCTTTGACTGCAGCTAAATGTTTATTAATGGTTACATGACCGTTTTTCTCAAAGGGTATGACCATATTACGCAGAGATTTAATAATCTGAAGCTGGTCTACAGGAGTAAAAACATCTCTGTTCTTTCTCTCTTGCTGGAGGATGGATGATTTTGTTTGCCTTCAGATCCCTCTGGTGGTCAATGTTGGTACAGTTTTCTATCACTAGAAGGACTTCTCACCCCCCCCCCCCCTTTAATCTCTTCCTCTAGGGGGAGGGGTTGAGAGTAGGGTGTTTCTCTCTGCCGCTCAGGCACTGATGGGAAAGAACACACTTTATCCTGGAAAAGCTACCTTTCTACTCTGGGCAGATTTTCCACTGACAAACAGTCCTCATCTACCACTTGGGGATATCCTAAGAATGGGGATAAGCCTGAAGAGACAGAATGGAGTCTGTGCTCTGACTCACCACTCTGTAAGTTAAACTCATATGTTACCTTGAAAAAAGATTGTTTTCAGTTGTCTCTTGATTTACTTTCTCTATATCCTGTTCATATGTAAGCCATGTGGCTGCCAGCTCAGTTTGTAGAGTGGCACGTTTCTCTCTTGCCACATTCAGGGCAGTCTCTGCTGCATTTAACTGGGCAATTAGAAAATTCTCTCTCTGCTGGTACAAAGCAGAACTTTGTTTTCCTCTGCCAATTCCACTCTATAAGCTGTCAGGAAGTGAATCTCTCTCTGATTCTCAGCATTTTGCTCTTTGAAAGCAGTAACCTGATCCAACAGATCCTGGCTGTGGGTAGTCAGGGCAGAAAGGCTGTTGGCCGCCCCCCTACCTCACCTGAATCTCAGTGACCTGCTGCTGTAAATCAGACTTTTCCTACTTAAGGTTTCCCACTCTGGTAGTAATAATGTATAGCTGACAGATCAGCTTTGAGCAGTTAAGATCTGTCTCGCATGTGAAATAACACCTCCTGCAATTTATTCTTACAGCTTTGTTCAGCAATTACATCCACAGTTGGTTTAGCCTTGTGAGCAATTAGACAATCTAAAACCTTGCTGAAAAATCCAGTTTTAAGACAGAGAAATTTTCTTAATGTTGTCTGCCATTTGGTCTTGCAACCAACATAAGGAAGCTAGTGCAAGGGCATTCTTATCAGTCATGGCAGCTGTGTGAGCTGTCATTAATCAATAGCTCAACTGTCTGTAAGAGCAAAACACAGGAATAGCTCCTGAAGAATTACTCTAGCTCTGTAAAACATAACTCATTCAGATTTACTCATCCCAGATGAGCCCCCATCTGTAGGGATTTTTTTTTTAATGCCATCAAGTCAGTGTTGACTCATAGCGACCCAGCTACCTCTGGGTTTTCTTGTCAATTTTTCACTGGAAGTAGATTGCCAGCCTTTTCTTCCGAGGCAATGGAGGGTAAAGTGACTTGCCCAAAGTCACAAGGAGTGCCAGTGGGAATTGAACCCTTGATCTTCTGGGTACTAGGCAGTTGCTCTAACCACTAGGCTACTCCTCCACTCCTGTAGGGATTATTAGTGGCAAACAAAAAGTTATGCTCTCAGTTATGTCCAGGGGAAATTAGCTACTAATACCTGGCCCAAAGTTCTATGAGTCTATTGGCAATGAGCCACGAAAGAGCATCATCTGTATATATATTATGGTTATTATGGGTAACAAGGTAGAAAAATATACAGACAGACAGCTATAGATATATGATTAGAAATATGAGGTAGCAAGTTATAGCAGCACAACCGTTACAGTTAGACAAAGTGATAAATCACTGATTAGTAACCAAAAGTCACTGATTCACTCTGCACTCTGTCAGGCGGCTGCCTGGGTGAGAATGTTCACAGTCTTGGCAAGTGCATATGTCAATATGATTTGCAAGGGATTGTGGGCAATGCAGTCCATTCACACCTGACACAGCTGCTCATAATAATTTAGTTGTGCTCAAGTGTAAAGCCAATAAGATATTTATTTATGGGGTTATTTCTCCCAACACAGATATGCTTGGTAGCACATAAATCAGGTTACTTGCTTTCAGTGTTAAACTTGGAAAAACAAAATCAGGAAAACAACATTTGAACTTATTAGGCAATCAAAGCAAAATAAATAAGACCTGGTTGGTAACAAACTTGTCTTTTCTGTAGGCTTTAGCTAATATTTTCTTAGCACGTATCAAACAACAAACAAAATCCACAAAGAAAGGAAAAACTGTTCTTTTCAGGTTAACTTCTTATATCTTCCCACATAGATTCAGAAGTGATTCCCTCAGAGCTCACAAGCAATTAGGTAAGGCTCAATTGCTAGCAGTTACCCAGCTGAAACCCCTTAGCTGGCTTGATTTCTACTGCGTGGCTAAAAATCCTACTCAGGAGCTTTTCTGAGTAGATTAAAGAACAAGTTTGTATTTCTTTGTGATGGTTGCTGTACTTTGTAACAGAAAATTACCAAAGGAGTTTAGACAGAGAGCAGTCCATGTAAACACATTCTTCATCTGCCACGTCTCCCCCTTCTTCAACAATCATGGGCTCAATATCATGGATTGGCACAGATGAATTTCTCAATGGAGCACTTTCAGGAGAATACTTGTTTCCCTGCTGTCTTTCAAGGTTATAGCTAGGGCATAGATCAGTCTTCATACCTGAGCTTCCATTGCTGTTAGAGTTCCTCTCTATATAGCCTGGCCAGTATGTAGTCCAGTTCTTATGTCCAGCCTTCCAATCCAGATCCCTGGACACTGGGTCTCTCTTCACATACCTTCTGGCACGGGTCTTAGGGTCCCTTCCAAGTGCAGCCGTCTCCCTCACAGGTACCGTCTGGAGATTCCTAGCTCTGCAGCACCATTCCTCTGGCTTTCCCCAGTCCAATGGTGTATGCTGGCCCTTGGAATGCCTCCCAGTATACGTACTGCTCCAGACTCCCCTAAACCTCCCAAAGGCTTTTCTCTTCTTTCTTCCAAAGAGTTTCTTGCCCTCTCTGTCTGTCCGGTTTGGCTTCTGCTTTTGATAATCCTTCAGATGAAACTGAGGATATCCAAGTTGATCATGAAGATGATGATGGTTCTGAGGATAAGGATCAAGATGAGGATAATTCTCTGTAGAATAAACTCTACCTTTATTCTGCTTAGATGAGTGCTCCTCCCTAACACAGCGCAGCTGTGCTGAATCAGGCCCTGCCCTTTGAGATGAGTGCTTAGGGATTACCTCATAGCCCTCCTGATTGAACACATGTTTCCCCACTTCAGCTCCTCTAATGGCTGTTGGAAACCTGGTGCATTCTAGGACTGGTAGTCTTTTATGGGAAAATTCTGTTTTCTTATTTCTACCAGAACTGACAGGTTGCTTGTTCAGAGTCACTTCACCTTTTCTATAGCTCCTTCCTGAGCTATGATAAGCTTCCTTATCACAACTCAGAAGAATTATAGAAACTAGCTTCTAACTAACCACTGCCCTCCTGGAGGAGGATAAATAAGACGGTACCTTAGTTCTTGCCAGAACTCTTATGGCTGGGTCCGAGAGGTCTCTGGAGCAGCACAGGATCCAAAGAATCAGGTAGGCTAGATAATACAGGCTACAGCCCTTTTGGAGGCAAGCCATGTGAGAACACAGAACTGGAGGTATCTGTGAAAGTCTTATCTCTGTCCTTAGGAGAACAGCCTTGCACACACGTAGTGTGTATCTGTCTTGCAGACACTCAAAGTAGCAAGCACAAGGCACACAGAGAACAAAAAGGCACCAAAGTTCTTCTGTGCAGACTGTATTATTCTTTGGGATGAGTCCTTATCACTTTTTGGTAATTGGTTGGCATGAGACAATCCGAAGAATTTTCAGTGAATCAGGAGATAGTCTACAGGCATCCTTCCTGCAGACAAAGGATCCATAGTAAGATGTCATGTGGAGGAAACGGTATGTAGTTTCTGGGCATAGGTACAAGTGTCTAAGGCTAGTAGAACCATCTATAGATAAGGGCTGGAGAAACAGGTGTTCTTGCATTTAGGCAGTGAATTAGCCAGGAACAATGGGCTTCAGTATGCACACATATAAACACTTGGCAAGCAGTTGCTTGAAGGTCAGGTCTGAGACTGGAAGCACAGTAAAAGTTCCTTGCAGCAGGAAACCATCTTGTTTGGTCAGCTTTGGTTCAGGCTTTATCATCTGAGCAGGCTGGAGATCTGCAGCCGCAGAATTGCAGAGGTACCAGCCCTAAGGTCCGCGCCATGGCCACATCTGTGGCCCATTTATGCTCTGTCTCCATAACGGAGATCTGCCATGCTGCCTCATGGTCCTCCATTCATACCTTTGCAGCCCACTACTGTCTGGACAAGGACTCTTGTAAGGACAGTGACTTTGGCCAAGCCGTACTACGACAGCTCTTTGGGACTTAGCTACACCTCCTTCCCTCTGGCCCTCTGTCCATCCAGACTACCGCCACCACTGCTGACGGGAGTATGCTGGGGATGCCTCCTAGATCCTCGGGACTCTCTATGTTGTTTTTCAGCGTTTTTTCCCATTATAACAGGCCATGCTTCTCGCTGACGTTCCGGTAGCCTAGAGCTACAGTTCCATATGTGAAGACTGCATTCCTGCTTGTTCCTGAAGATAGCGTAGTTACTCATCTGTAACAGGTGATCTCCGGGAACAGCAGGATTCAGTCTTCACAACCTGCCCTTCTCCCCAGGAAGTTGTAGATTTTTTACTTTTTCTCAGCTATATACTTTGCTGAGGAGATTCACTAGGAAGGTGAGAAAGTATGCACAGAGGGATGCTCCCAAAGGCTTCCTATTGGATGCTTGGGAGTGTTCCCACATGGGCTCTGTTGGGGGATGTCACTCATTTGTGAAGACTGATTCCTGCTGTTCCCAAAGATCGTCTGTTACAGCTGAGTAACTACGATTTCCTCATTGATGTGTAAAGATGTCACAACCTTAGGTAGAAATTTAGGATAAGTTCAGAGAACCACTTTGTTATGATGAAATTGCATGTAGGTTACTAGTGCCTGAAGCTCACTTACTCTCATTGCAGAGGTAACTAACTACTAGGAAGAGTACCATCCATGTAAGTAACTTAAGAAAAGCAGACTCCAAGGGCTCAAAGGGAGTCAGCACCAGATTAAGGGAAGTCTGATAGGGCATAATTATTCATTTATATGAAACTCTCCCAGACTCACCAATAAAACTCCCAACAGCAGATGCAGAGCAGAAGTAGGGTGTCCCATTTTTCAACTCAACATACAAAAAACTTCTATTCAAATTCTAGTCTCACATTAGTGATAACATCACTAATTACCTCCATTGTTAGACATTGTGCGTCATAACACAAAACCCTGCAAATGGAACACAAGCATCAAGAACTCAAATCACCACTGCAAATATTCTAGGACCCCAGTACCTCCAGTTGGAAAAAGAGAACATAGCCCATCACCTAGTAAAGAATAAGAAGCTACAAAATTTGAAACATATATAGTCAAAAATTGAAATGGAAAACTTAAAAAACAGACACTGAGCTGTGAAAAACTGAAAAGAGAAACACAAATGCATTTCCTCCTGTAATGAACTATAAGAAATACAAATTTTCAAAGCTGACATATTTCATTGTCTAAAAAACAACACTCTTTAGTACCTTTGTTGTCTGATCATTTTATTTTCCCAATTGGATTGGTACCGGTCTCTTTTTCCACTTCCTCTTGTTGGTTTTCTTCTAAGTCCTTTTCCAAGATTCCATTTCCATTTTCTGTTCCTTTTCACTCTCTGTCATTTTATTTTATTTTTTTTAATTTATTTAACATTTCTTATATACCGCCTTTCATGATATCAAGGCGGTTTACATTGAACAAACTGAAATTACATTGAACAGGGCATTATAACTTGGAGATAACTATTTTACAGGGAACATGGGCAATGTCCTTCTACTTCTTTCATATGCCTTTTACCCAACTATAGCTTCATTCCATTCCTCTTCTCCTTCCTTCAGTCTTCAGTCTCCTTTTTTATTCTACAGTTCACCTACATACCAGCTTTCCATTTCCTAATCTTACTTCCCTAGTCCTTTCATTCTACATCTGTTTCATTTTTTTGCCAGCAACTTATCGCCCGTATTTCATCCCCTTTCTAGTCCACATTTCTTCCTTCTCTACTCATCCCCTCCCCAGCCTCATCTACCACCGTCTGCTTCTCATCCCTTAATCAGCCCCAGCTCATTCCCTAGCACTCATCCTCTCTCCACCCCAGGCTCTTTCTTATGTCTTACCCCCATCCATGCTTCCATTTCCTTTTTCACTTCTCTAATTTCTACCCTCTTTCATCTCCTTCAGGGAAGATCTGTCCCTTTCTATGGCTCCCATCCACTCCATAGCACTTTGTCATTTTCAACTACCCCCCAGCCTTTCCAAATCCTCCAGTTCCTTCAAACCTTCTCCCCTCTCCAAATTTCTGCACTTGGGCTCAGAACCGTAGTCACCCAATCATCTTGTCCCCACTGTCCTCCTAATCTCTAGTCAATTTCTTAGTCCTCACTATCCCTCCAAGCAACTCCAAGTCCCCACTCACAATCCCACCCAAGCCCCAGGTCTCCACTTATACTCCCAATATCCAGCCTGTCACTTGGTTGCCGGTGACACAAAGATTATACGCCACTAGGTAGCGCTGTTAAAGAACAAAGAGTCCAAGTGTAGGGTAATAAAGGCTTTTATTCCCTGTTTAAAGCAAGGTTCAACTAAGAGATATTTTAGATAACAGAAACAGTCCTTTGTTTCAAAAGGTACCAATATTCACTGGCTAGTTAACTGTTACTTCACAGTTTAAAGCAGGTTTTCTTCAAAGTAATATTCAGTATAATAAACATCAAATTATACTTCATTTATTCTTCTGTGGAGCATACACACTTTGGAGGATAGGCCGTGCACCGATCACATTCCATTTCCTCAGGCAAAGGTGAGGGAATAGTGCTGGGAGAATCCACTTCCATCAATTCCTCTCCCCTATACTGATTCAAAGGGCTTCCACTGTCCCTGTCTATTTCAGCATGGTAATCTCCAGCTTGGGAGTTTGGCTTCATATAACCAGGGACTCTTAAGGCTGGCGGTAGTTTAGTGAACCAGTCTGCACTCTTGTTTCCCTTAGGAGGAATCCTTCTTTTAGCATATCTTTTAGCAGTACAATCATTACAGTTAATGTTCAATGCCTCATACCTTGGCTCACTGAGTAAAAACTTCCGTTGCTTATAAAACTGCTTTTCCTTCTGAATAGGTGAAACTGGGCAATGATCCTCTAGAGATAAGCTTCTGTCAGAACCTCCCTCTCTGGTTCTTAGCTTTCTTCTCTCTATGTTACAAACAGGTAGAGTATAGGAACTAGGCGTGGCAGAGCCTCTCACCTTGGAGCAACTTCCACCAAACTCCCCTTGCACAACAGGTCCAGTTTGGGCTTTCTGGCTTCCCACCTTGTGAGGTCTGTTTCTCCTCCAGCTTCCAGCTTGGCTTCTTCCACAGCAATCAGGCTTATGTCCTTGATAGCCTCCAGGCTCCTCTGCTGTTTCTCCTTCTAGTCCAGCTCCAGTTCCTTCTTCCTCTTTCTCCTCCTTCCTCAGCTCCTGCTGTTTCCACTGCTTCCTCTGCTTATGCCATTGCTTATGCCACTCCTCTCTCTGCTCTCCAGAAGCGTTCTGCTCTGGCTTATAAAGTGAACCGTTACTGCTGACTTCCTGGTTCCCTTTCAGCTGCAGGTCATCAGTGAGCTTAGGTTCATTAAGAGCAGTATGTCTGTTCCTGCTCCCTCTAGCTGTGCCTGGAGGTAACTGCACATCTAGTTCTTCTAAAACAGGATTTCTTTTCTTAAAACCAACTTTATTAGTGCCCGCATCATGACAAGCCTTAGAGTTTTTCTTCTGTTTTCTCACACAATCTCTGAGTGTCCACTTGTCAGAGTCCCTGTGTTCCCACATACCATGTCCCTAATACCTTCTCTTCTGTCTACTATTTCCCTTCCCCAGCATCCACCCATTTACTTCTTTCTCCAATATCCATTAACCATGTCTTTTCTCCTCCTTATGCCAGCAGGAATTCTTATACCCCTCCCTTTCAACCTTCCTCTGGTTATAATTTTACTTTTTCCCTACTCTCTACAATATCTGTCCTCTTCTCCCTTCTCACTTCCTCAGCATCTCCTATTTTTTTCCCACCTTGACCCTAGCATTTGCCAGGATCAGCCTCCTTTCAATCCCAGGACCCCAGCCTTAGAATTAACTCCTTTCTAGTCCCAGCTCCCCACCGCCAGTCCCCTTTCAGTCCTAGTCCATTTCCAGTCCCAGTTCTCCAAGTCACAGTATCAGCTCATTTCCAGTCCCAGCTTCCCAGTCCTTCAGCCTTATCTCTGGGATTCTCTTTCCTCAACAATCTCTGACCTTTCCCTCCAATACTCCCATCTGTTGATCATGGGGTTTTCAATGTTCATTTTGAAGCACCCTCCTCCTCCAGGGACCGCTCCTTTATTGATCTCCTCCATGATCTGCCCCTCTCTCAGCATGTGTCCATGCCAATCCATGTGGCTGGCCACACTCTTGACTTGGTAATTACCCCAGCCAGTTCCATGCTCATGCACCTGAACCTCTACTCTCGACCTTTGCCCTGGAC
Organism: Ichthyophis bannanicus; assembly: GCA_033557465.1. Lineage (NCBI taxonomy): Eukaryota > Metazoa > Chordata > Amphibia > Gymnophiona > Ichthyophiidae > Ichthyophis > Ichthyophis bannanicus. Next base: position 408,760,056 of record CM066036.1, on the reverse strand, counting down.
TGACCATTACTGCTTAATCTTCAATATACCACTTCCAGCACCCAGTACTCCCATTTTCCATCACTCCCCTGGCGCACTTCAGCAGGTCCCCTGTCGCCTTTCTCGCTGTGTCACTCCTCGTACCCTTCAGCTTTCCCCAGCTGCTGATCAGCTCCTCTCCAAGGACTTCCTCACACTCTCCCCTGACTCACAGGTCTCACAGTGGCATGCCAGGCTCTCATCTGCCCTTGGCTGCCTGGCTCCTCAGCAGCCCCGACCCCTACTCCACTGCTCCCAGCAGCTCTGGTGTCACCCTGGTCTTCGACTTCTGTGCTCTCAGCTTCAGCAAGCTGAGCGCTCTTGGAGGAAGTCTCAGTCTCCCTCTGCATTACACCTTTTCAAAGAGCACCATCTCTATTACCGTGCACAGGTCCATCAGGCTAAGTGGGAATATTTTTCTAGGACCATTTCCTCTGCTACTAATCCTACTCGCCAGCTTTACTCGGTTCTTCGATCTCTCACCACTCTTCAGTCTGGCTCCCTTCCACCGCCTTCTCCTTCTGCTCCCAGTCCCTCTAGGCTTGCCTCATTCTTTGCCACTAAAATTTTGGATTTCTGTTCCTCACTACCTAACTGCCCATCCCCACTGTCCTCCCTTCCCCCGCCCTCCCCTCTTCCTCTCTCTCCGCTCTCTCATGTTTGGGCCTCTTTCCACCCGCTCATCATCACAGAGCTTATAAAGTCCATTTCATTATCACACAAGACTAACTGCCCTCTTGATCCCATCTCCTCTTCTTGGAATTTGGAACCTTCCCTCACCCTTCTCCCTTCCATTCTTGCCATGCTAAATGCCAGTCTCTCTTACAGATCTTTTCCCAGACTCTGGAAGCACGCCTTGGTCCGCCCCCTCCTAAAGAAGCCATTTCGAACCAGCACACTATTGTCTGGTTTCTAATCTCACTTTCCTTTCAAAAATTCTGGAGAAAGCTATTTTCGCCTAACTTTCACACCATATGGACTCTACACACTTTCTTCACCCCTGGCAGTCTGGTTTTCATCCTGGTTATAGTGTTGAAACTATTCTGTTTGCTTTCCTCAACGAACTCCACACCTCCCACGACCGTGGTGATATCTCGGTGGCGGTTTCTCTGGATCTCTCAGCAGCCTTTGACCTTGTTGATAACTCGATCCTTCTTTCTCGTCTGCGTGATGCCAATCTCAGAAGCACGGTCTATAGGTGGTTTCACTTTTTTCTCTCAATCATGTGAGGTTATCTCTAGCACCAACCCCTCTCTCTCATCTGGCTCTTTTCCCCTTCCCTGCGGTGTCCCCCAAGGTTCAGTCTTGGCACCACTCCTATTTAATGTCTTTGTGGCTCAACTTGTTCTTCTTATTTAATAATCTGGAATTTCAGCTTATTATTACACAGATGATATCCTTCTCCTCTATCATACCAGCCAATTGCAGCCGGACCTCTCCCCTCTCAACATCTGTCTCTCCTCAGTTGCCGAATGGCTCACTGTAAATTGTCTTCACCTTAACCTGGCAAAAACCTCAGCTATCTGGTTCACCCATGGAATCACTCCTCTCTCCACAGCCCCACAAACTGCTGCTTTTCCCTCCCTTTAGTGTCTTCTCTTTGCTATCTAGGGGTCCTCCTCGACTCTGATCTCTCCTTTAAAGACCATGTCTCCCAACTCATGAGGAAGTCCTTTTTCTATCTTCACCAAGTGCGTGCTATCCACCCTTTCCTCACGCCCCAAGCCCTGACCACACTCTTGCTATCTCTGGTTATATCCCGTTTGGACTTCTGCAACTCTATGCTCGCCGACACCTCTCGTACTCAGCTCCATAGACTCCAGTTTGTCCAAAATACAGCAGCTCGTATCATTACCCACTCCTCTCGGCGTGAACATGTTACACCTCTTCTTCTCCAGCTCCACTGGCTTCCTCTGGAACACTGTATTCAGTACAAAGTCCTGGCCATGGTTCATCAGGCCATCTACACTCATACCCCGCAATATCTGGCAGACCTCCTTCAATTTCATACTCCTAGCCGTTACCTTCGCTCAGCACATGTTAACCATCTGCACCTCCCCTCTCCTGCCCGTGCTTACCTACAGTCCATCCGTCATTCAGCTTTCCTTTTTCTTGGTCTAGCCCTGTGGAATTCACTCCCTACCTCCTTCATGCTTGAACAGAACTATGTCAAATTTAAATCACTTCTCAAGACCTACTTGTTTTCCTCCGCCTTTGATCTCCCAACACCCAATGTGTGATCCTGTATAATTGGTGTCTCTCTTGTCTTGTCTTGTCTGCTCACCTATTTTCTCTTTCCTGTCACATATTGTTTTCTTTTTCCTTTTCCGGCCTCTGGCCCTCTCTATTGCCTTAGTAATTGTACACCGCCCTGATGTTATAAAGGGCGGTATATCAAATGAAATAAACATAAACATATTAGCACATTTCCAGTGTCAGCCCATTTCCAGTCCCAGCTCCCCAGCCCTAGTATCAGCTGTGGTGTAGAAGGTCCCTCAGATCCCTTAGAGAATGATAAAGTGCAGGATTCAGTTTCAGTGAAGGAAAGTAAACAAGTGCACATGGTTCCTGGTTTCCAGGGAAACCACAGACAAAGCAGATTAGAGGAGAGGAAAACACGCCCCTGCTGCAGTTCAGCTCAGCAATCACGAGCTAAGGCTGAACACCTGTTGGAAGGAGTGGTCAGGTTAAACCCAGAAAACCAGAGATTTAAGAGAAGCTCATTAGGAAGGGAGCAGGGACAACTGGAAGCACATGGGGAAGCAGAGTTGGAAGGCCAGCTGAGAGCACAGCCAGGAGGAAAGCAGTCACGAGAATCAGAGGATTTGCTTGGGAGTGAAGACACAGAGGAATTCATGGTAACAGAGGATACTCTGACCTTTAACTCAGAAGGGGAAGTCAGCACAGGAGACGAGCAGAGAGTCCGTGCAAAGGAGCAAGGTACAAACAGCCCAGGTTTGTTGCCGTGGGTAAAAGGCAGCCATAAGGGGAATTTACCAAGAAGGCAGACTTGGGTGCACGTAGAGACTCCAAGACTTACAGCTGTAGCTGATCCTGGAAAGCAGAAGAAATCTCTAATAAGGAAGCCAAGAGGTAGGCTGAGTGACTGGTATAAAAGTAAAGCTGTTTTTAAGAAGTGCTCTGCTATTAACCCAGAAGGGTGGGACTTTCCATGTGGTGAACACTGTGGCAATTACAAGCCGTGTGTAGCAGAAGGCTACAGGGAAAAGTCTATTGCTGAAGGAACAGGTGTGTACTTGGAAACACCTTGTAAGCAATTGCAGACATTTCCAACTGAGAGTCAGTATGAACCGATGGAAACTGAGCCATCTGTAGAATATCTGCCTATTGAGTCAATGGACTGTACAATGTCTGTGTCTGAGAAGATAAAACCTGTATAATAAGTTTAAGCTATGCAGAGAGAGAGAGAGCTGCCGGTAGCAGCCAAAGGAAAGCACCAAAGGTTTTGAAACAGAAGTGCTCTTCTTGTTGGATTATAGTGATGCTGATATAAGAAGCTGTTTGAGTTACATTCTTATATTATTTCATGCCAGAAGTTGTATGGCTTTGTTCTTTATTTTCCATTTGTACAACCATGTGGGAAGGGGAATTAAAATCCTGTTATTTGCCTGAACACTCGAGCTCCACAATTCACCTTATTTCAAATAGTGAAAAAACTTCAACTCCCAGAAGGCAGTGCTTTCCCCAAGCACCATTTTACTAACTGAATTAGGAATCAGGCCGCTTATATCCACAAGCTCAGGCTGTGGAGTAATAGCAACATTACACAGCCCATTTCCAGTATCAGTCAGACCCTCCATCCCTTGTAACAGCCCATTTCCAGTCCCAGCCCCCTCCCCAAGGCCCAGTATCAGCCCATTTCCAGTCCTTGGTAGTCCCCCACAATCCCAGTATCAGCTGATTTCTAGTCCCAACCCCCCCCCCCATTCCTACAGCAACAAAGCTGCAGCAGCATTTGCTTTTGCTCCTGCAGCTGTGTTATGCTCAGGTTTGAACATCAGTACAATCATGAGAGCCAAAGCATAAGATGTGCCGTACTGGGTTAGAGCAAGGATTCATCAAGCCCAGTATCCTGTTTCTAACAGGGCCAGCCCGAGGCATGTGCGAGAGTGTCGTCCCCCCAGGGGCCTCACACATGCCTCACTGGCTTAAAAGGGAGCTGGTGAGGCACCAAGCCCAGCTCCTTAACTCACCTCTGCACAGCCTTGGGAGTAAAGAGCTGCCGGAGCATTTTCCTTTTTTCTCCCGCTGTTGTGCTAAGTTGCAGCTGCCACTAAGTACATAGAGGTTAAACAGGAGCACTTCCTGTCTCTTGTGCAAGAAACAGGAAGGGCCCCTGTTTAACCACTATATACTGAGCCACGGCGGTGGCTGAAACTTAGCACAGCCACTAGAGAAAAAAAGAAAATGCTCTGGAAGCTCTTTACTCCTGCGGTTGTGCAGACATGAATCGGGGAGCTGGGTTTTGGTCCTCATTGGCTCCCTCTTAAACTGGTCAGGTGCATGCAGGGCCCCTTTTGGTATGGGGCCATGTGTGTGAGGGGGGGCCGTTGGCACTAGAAGAAGACTGCTACTTGGAGCTAGAATGGGAAATGGGCTAATGTTGGGGGATAGGGAGACTGTGATTGAAGACAATGCTGGGAGGGACGGGGACTGGAGGGGACTGATACTGGGGGGCCAGGACTGGAAAAGGGGTGATGCTGGGTGATAGAGGGACTGGAAGGCAGCTAATACTGGGAGGGACTGGAACTGTAGGAATACTGATACTGAGGGGCTAGGACTGGAAATGGACTGATGCTTGGGGATGGGGAGCCTGGGATTGAAAGGGAGATGATGCTGGGAGGGATTGATGACTGATCCTGAGGGACTAGGACTGAAAAAGGCTGATGCTGGGGGATGGGGAGAATGGGGCTGGGAGGGCTGGAACTAGAAGGGAGCAGAGGCTGGGGGAGGATTAGAAGGGGGTGGGGGTAGGGTTGGGGGTGCAAGGATAGAGAGGGGGAACAGATATTTTGTGTGGGAGGGAAGAAAAAAGGTCATACAGAGGGAAGAGTTGAAAGAGAGAGGCACTCCAATCCTCCCAAACAACTGAATATATATAAAATATGATTCTAGCACCACTGTAAATAGCCCACCCTGTAAATAGCTCAAACAAATCAAGCACCCAACACATCCCTTACACAACTAAGTTTTATCCTCACTGCATGTACAACACACACACTTTACCTGATTGCTTGCTGTGATACCACCTTGATTATTAAGATAAGGCGGTTTAGAAATACTGTTAAATAAATAAATAAATAAAATAAATAAGAATGAATGCTGGGGTAAGAAGGAGGAAAGGCAGAGTTAATGAATATTGGAGCAAGAAACAACTAGGTAGGTGTGTAGAAGGGATGTGTAGGAGGCAGTACCGGGGACAGGGAGATGAGAGAGAGCAGGGACTGGGTCTGGGACTTAGGTGGAGACATTTTTTAATTTTGTATTTATGAAATTTTACAATATAGCTTTCACCAAAAAACATGAAACTCACATAGGAAAACTATGTTTCTCAAAATACATAAAAGAAAATATATAACAAGTAACAGCCCACAAGTATAAGAAATATGGAGATCCAAGTAACAGGAAATAGTATTAAAAATCAAAAATCACTAACCAGAGAGCACATTCTCCAGAAAACAAACCCCCTAAAGGTCACTACAGTGGCGGTTGTGAAAGAGGAGACACGGCATTCACACCTTCCATAATCAATAGAAAACCAGCCAACAATTTAGGTTCAAAGAAAGTAGACCGGTGAGCCTCTACGATGAACCTTGGTCTGACCCAGTATGGCATATCTTATGATCTTATGTTCTTATGACATCTTATCATGCATCATCACATACACACAAGGAAATCTAAGCACAAACTTCAGACTCACAGACTGGGCCCGGCCCATAAAGCCAGGAACCCTTGTTGCCGTTTCTGAGTGTGCCACAACATATGAAGAAAAATACGTATACAAGAACCTAAAAAAGACTTATTCATTGCACAAAAATACAGTTTAAAGATTGCATTCTGATCAAATTCCAAAGCAAAAGTCAAAATAAGAGTTGTCCTCTGGGTAATAACCTCCAGTGAGGATTGCAGAAACTCAGTCGAGTTAGCAGTGACAGTTCTCTTGTCCAACCTGGGAGGGACCTATCCCACCTATTGGCAAATACTGGGCCCTCACCAATGAAGGCAAGTTCCCAGGGTCCATCCCAAGAACATCAGTAAGAGTTTTCTTGGCCATTTAAATTGGCGGAACCAAAGGGGACTTTGGGAAGTTCAGCAGGCGCAAATTATTGCGCCTAACTTGATTTTCCAGATATTCCATCTGTCAGACCGCTGTAGTGCAGTCTTTCATCACCATATTACTCACAGCCTGTTGACATGCCACTGTAGAGTCCAACGTATCCATTCTTCCAACCAGCACTTCCATTGCCTTGGATTGATCGAGAACAATTTAAGTGTCCCCAAGAACTTGACACGACAAACTGAAGGGGAGAATTAAATCCCTGAATCACAGTCCACAAAGTTTCCAATGTTACTGCTTTGCACTTCCCCCATAATTCTTTGAAGAGCTGTCTCACCCTGCTCCTTCACAATGGACTCCACAGACCTCAACAGAGCAAGACTTCCTCCTCCAACTGCCCTCACTTCCAGGAGGAATGAAGCACCAACCGGAGCACCTCCCTGTAGAGCCCCCAAACTTGCCTCATGGGTTCTCAGGAGCTGTAATGTACCAGTTGGCTGAATACTTCTGGGAATAGAGGGCATCGTCCGCACAATAGGGCTGAACAAAGCCCTATCGCTGTTGCCCTGGAAACTCTCCCCAGGCGAGGCTTAGGTGGAGACTTTAAAATTGGGTGGGGGAAAAGAAGAAGTCAAAATTTAAGATTGGCTGGGTATTGGGAGAGTAAGTGGGGACTCGGTAGGCCCAGGAGCTGGCACAACTCACTATGCATGTAGCTCTGGCAATGCACAGCTTCATCTTTCTTTCTCTGAGTTAGCAACAGCAGCCAATGCTGCCTGTAGCATTCACTTCCAGTGCGCAAGACCATTCATCAGAAGTGAATGCTACAGGCAGCACTGGCTACTGCATGCTGACTCAGAGAAAGAAAGATAAAGCTGGGGATGGTGCTATGGGATCTTCTGCCACTGACTCAGAAAAAGAAAGAAGACGCCAGGGATGGTGTTGCACAATATTTTTTCCCAGGAGGGAGGACAGAGAGAGGGAGAAAGAGATGGGATATGCTGGATGGGGGGCGGGGGTATATATCTAGATTGAGAGAGAGAGAGGTGGATTTTAAGTTATGAGAGAGAAGGGATATGTTGGCCTGGAATGGAATAGGGGGGAGAGAGAAGATGCTGGGCTGGGAAGGGAGATAGGAGAGATACTGGACCACTGCAGGGGGAGAGGATGGAGAAGGGGAAGGGGATAGAAAACTGATGGTCTGTGGTGGGGGAAAGGGCTGGGGAGGTGAAAGAGAAAGCATGAGATGCTGGACTTTGGGGGTAAAGCAAAAGGGTGAGGGAACTGGGAGATGCTGAATTGGGGTAGTGAGAGAGGGGGGGGGGAATGGTGAGCATGATGGAACTATGTTAGAGAGGCCATGAGAACCTGGCAAGGAGATGAGTGAGAGGAGGAGGATGATTACAGAGGATTGAAATGTGGTAATGGGAAGTAGATGAAAGATAGAGGAGAATAGAGACTAGCGAAGGAGTGAGATGAGAAATCGGGGAGCTGGGCTGGAGGTTAAGAGTAGATGGAAAGTTGCTAGGTGAAAAGTCAAAAGGGGATGAGAATTGGTTGAAATTGAGTGGATGAATGAGAAAAGAAAGAAATGGAGAAAAGAATAAAAAGTGAAAGATCTGTATGTCAGAGGCGGATGTAGACAGAAAATGGAAAAAATAGGAGAAGAGAGAAGAAAGGACAAATGGACAGCAGACAATGGAGAGATAGCAGAAGACATGAATAATGCAAAAGAGAGAGACTGAGGCAATTGCAACTGAAAAATAAAATGCCCAAACAACAAAAAGTAGAAAGAAACTGGTATATGTCAGCTCTGACAAATGTGGCTAATGTCTTTGCCCTTTGTTCAGTTTATCTTTTAGCCACAGTAGCTAACCGGCAGCATGCAATATTGCTGCTGCCCAGTTAGCTACTGCGACTGGGAAGCTGTGTGGCAAACATAGATATTCAATGCCGGTGCCACATATGATCCTGGCATTGAATATCCAGTGTTAAGGGTTGGCGCAGTTGACTATTTGAATTTGTTAACTGGAATATGTCAGCTCTGGGAAATGTATACTGATATCTTTGCGCTTTATTCAGTATAAGAGGAAGTTAATTTCATAGGGCCCAATATTCAAAAGGCATTTACATGGTTTACAGTCCTGTTACAGTTCCTGTAGCGGTGCATAGCCGACCTAGATGAATATCATAGCAACTAGGGAACTAGGCACATACATCTGTGATTCTTATGTTGGCATTCACCACCACTTGTATGTTCATTGAGGTGTAGTTGTGCCAGTTCCTGTATGCCCTCTGACCCTGTCGTGGTGCCCTCAGTGCGACATGAGTGCGGTTTATCACACCTATGACTGATGGGAAACCAGCAAGGTCATAGAAAGCCTGCATCATCTCCTATCGCTCCTGTGGTGTTCTAGGGAAGGAGATGAGGTTCCCAAACCTTCGCAGCAGGGCACTGGTGATGGCATCGATACTGTGGTACGTGGTGGACTGGGTGATGCCCATCGTTGCACCAATGACATGATGAAAACTCCCAGAGGCCAGGAACCCAAGGGCAGTGGTGACCTTTACTGCCACTGGCAGTAACTGGCTTCAGGCAGTGATTGGCTCTAGTTCCTGGCTCAAAATGGCACACAGCTCAGTGATTGTGGCTCTGTCCAGTCGGTCCCATTGGTGCACTTCTTCCTCTGTCAGTTGGAGGTAGGGTGTATATCCGTGGCATATAGTACCTGCACCTGTGGCACTGGGCCACTGACTGCTGCTGTTGCAGCACATTTTGCTGTCTCCTCCTCTATGCCCAGACGTGTTGGTAGTGTCTCTGCCTCTGTATCATTCTGAGCAGTCCCCACATTTCATGGCAGTTCCTTATACACTGGTTCGCTGATGAGTGCAAGGCGCCAGAAACCCTCACCTAGCTTTATGTGTTTTATGCCATTTTAGGCCACCACCGAACACTGTTGAATATCAGCAATACACAGGTATGTCGAGGCCACGCCCATGTAACGCCCCCTTATGCCCTCGCAGATATCCAGTTAGTGGTAGCCAAGGTTGCTGAATTTTCAGCAATATCTAGGTATGTGAGAATTTGTGTTAACTGGTTATGGCACTCATATACAGGTAAGTTGTCTTATGGTGCCTTAGCGACGCCTAAGGCTTTGAATATCGGGTCCCATGTGACCTAGTACAATTAACATCCTGAGAGCTGTTATCTGCTGACTCAGTTGAGTCTCTCACAGTATTACTCTCAATCTGAAGTCTGTTGTGCGGGAGGAAGGCTCTCGCCTGAGTTGTGATGAGCAGGGCTCCTATGAATTCCAATTGTTGGGAGGGCTGAAGGTGGGATTTCAGGTAATTTATGATGAACCCTAGTGGTCCCAGCACCCGAATGGTCAACTGTGTTGATTCTTGAACTCTTCCTGAATAATACACTTGTGCAGCCAATCGTCCAAGTAGGGGAAGACAAACATTCCCAGCGTCCGAAGATAAACTACTGTTATGGCAAGGCATAAGAACATAAGATATGTCATATAGGGTCAGACCAAGGTCCATCAAGCCCAGTATCCTGTTTCTCACAGTGGCCTATTCCAGGCCACAAATACCTAGCAAGTTCCCAAAAAGACACACAAGTTCCACAATGCTTGTCTGGGGTAAGCAGTGGATTTCCCGAGTGCTCTTTTAATAATGGTTTATGGACCTTTCCCTTAGGAACATGTCCAAACCTTTTTTAAACCCAGCTATACTAACAGCCTTTACTACATCCTCTGGTAACGAATTCCAGAGTTTTGATTACACGTCAAGTGAAAAAATATTTTCTCTTATTAGTCTTAAATGGATTACATTGTAGTTTCATTGCGTGTCCCCTAGTCTTTCTGGTGTAAACAACCAATCTACATTTACCCATTACTCTCCATTCATTAATTTATAGCCCTCTATCATATCTCCCTTCAGCTGTCTCTTTTCCAAGTTGAAGAGCCCTAAACTTTTAAGCCTTTCCTCATAGGGGTATCCTTCCATCCCTTTTACCATTTTGGTGGCTCTTCTCTGTACCTTTTCTAATTCCACTATATCCTTTTTAAGATACGGCGATCAGAAATGCACACAGTATTCAAGGTGCAGTCACAGCATGGAATGATACAAAGGCATTATAATATCCTTTGTTTTATTCTCCATTCCTTTCCTTATGATTCCTAGCATTCTATTTGCTTTCTTGGCTGCCACTGCACACTGGGTGGAGGGCTTCAGTGTGTTGTCCATGATGACGCCTAAGTCTTTTTCCTGGGTGGTGGTTCCTAATATGGAACCTTGCAATGTGTAACCATAGTTTGGGTTGTTCTTTCCTAGTGCATAACTTTGCACTTGTTCACATTACATTTCATCTGCCAATTTATCAAGATCCTCTTGGAATTTATCACAATCCTCTTGGGTTTTAACAACTTTGAATAATTTTGTGTCATCTGCAGATTTGATCACCTCACTCATTCCATTTCCAGCTCATTTATGAGTATGTTAAAAAGCAGCAGACCCAGGACAGATCCCTGGGGTACTCCACTATTCACCTTTCTCCATTGAGAAAATTGGCCATTTAACCCTACTCTTCACTTGACCCTACTTGTCCCTCTAATTAATGACCCATCTCCTTTCTTCCCTTCATTTTCAAAATTCTTGAATGTGCAGTTCTCCGCCGTTGCCTTGAATTTCTCTCCTCTCAAGCCCTCCTTGATCCACTTCAGTCTGGCTTTTGTCCCTTACATTCTACTGAACCGGCCCTTGCCAAAGTCTCAAGCAATTTGTTCCTGGCTAAATCCAAAGGCCTCTACTCAGTCTTCATTATTCTTGATCTTTCTGCTGCTTTTGGCACTGTTGACCACCACCTTCTCCTCTATACATTGTCCTTACTTGGTTTTAGGGGCTCTATACTGTCCTGGTTCTCTTCTTATCTCTCTCAGCGCTCTTTCAGTGTCTGTTCTGGTGGTTCCTTCTCTACTGCTATCCTTCTCTCAGTTGGTGTATCCCAAGGGTCTGTTCTTGGCCCTTTCCTTTTCACTCTCTACACCCATTCCCTTGGTGCTCTCATCTCTTCCCATGGTTTTCAATATCATTTTTATGCTGATGACTCTCAAATCTATCTATCTACACCTGATATTTTTCCTACACGCCTAGCACATATATCTGCCTGCCTATCTGACATCGCCGCCTGGATGTCTCACTGCCGACTGAAACTGAATATGGCCAAAACTGAGCTTCTTATTTTTCCCCCTAAACCCTCTTCCCCCCTTAGAAAAAGGAGGAAGGGGGGAAGCGGGTTTAGGGGGAAAAATAAGAAGTTCAGAGGAAACAGAAAATCTCTGTTGATAACATTCTTCTGCTTCCTGTTTCCTCAGCTTGTAACCTTGGGGTCATCTTTGACTTCTCCTTCTCCTTCTCCACACATATCCAACAGATAGCAAAATCCTGTCGTTTCTTTCTCTATAACATTAACAAATTCGCCCCTTTCTTTCTGAACACACAACTAAAACACTTATCCTCTCTTTAATCACCTCTCACATAGGTCTCCCTCTGAGTCATTTTTCTTCCCTTCAGTCTGCTGTGCATCTAATCTTCTGCCAGTCTCATTTTATTCACATAACTCTTCTTCTTAAATCACTCCATTGGTTTCCCTTCCATTTCCATATCCAATACAAACTTCTCCTTCTGACCTATAAATGCATTTCTTCTGTTGCACCTCACTACCTTTCCTCTCTCCCTTCACCCCTACTTGTGAACTCCGCTCTTCCTCTGGCTTTCTTTTCTGTATGCCCTTCTCTTCCACTGCCTTGTCAAAGGTTTTATCCAGATCCACTATATCAACCAGCTCACCTTTGTCTACCTGTTTATTCACATCTTCAAAAAAATATAACAAATTAGTAAGACAAGACCTTCCTTTGCTAAATCCATGTTGGCTTTCTCCCATTAAGTCTTGACTATCTACATGTTAAGTAATTTTGTTTTTTATAATGATTTCTACCATTTTGCCTGGTACTGACGTCAGACTCACTGGTTTGTAGTTTCCCCGATCGCCCCTTGAACCCTTTTTAAAAATTGGCATTAGATTGGCCATTCACCAATCTTCAGGTACTACATTTTGTAGCGACGCAAGGTGCGGAGGCTTGACCGGGTGGACCCCAACTTGTTCTAAGGCAAGCTGGCTCTTTTCTCCCGAACCTAGCCTCAATGGGTTCTTGCCTTTCCATTTCAGCATCCCAATGATAGGAAGAGCTGCACCTCAAATGTGCAGAGCTTACCATGCACTGCCTTTATCATCCACCATATTGCCCGGAGGAGGGAACTTTTAGACCTCTTAAAAGTAGATTTGACCACCAAGGAATGGTGAGGAAGATGGGGTTTCTTGAACCTGGGAGCCTTTTGAATGCTATACATGGAGTGAAGCTTTCTACTGACTGGAGGTACAGTAAGGGGATTCTTCCACATTTTCTGTGCAATCTCTGAAGGATGCAGTGCACAGGCATTATCACCGCTTCCTTAGGGGCCGAGGAGTACTGAAGGATCTCCAATTCTTCTGCCCTGGGCTCATCCTCAGTTTCTAAAGAAAATGGTATGGCTTTGGCCATATCCCTAACAAAATCTTAGGTCATATCTTCAGGAGGTGATTTGTGTCTCTCATGAGGAGGAGAAGGGTCTAATGGAAGCCCTAGAGACCTGTCCTCTGACATGTCCCTTGATTCTACATCGGTGACCAGCCTTCTGAGTCAGACTCAGAGAGGACATTGAAATACTTCTGAGTCTCTGCCTGGATCACTCTTCTGTCCCTTGGGGATCGGGACCTCTTTTGGGAGTGACAATGCACCAATGATCTTCCAGGTCTTGTTGGAGCATTGGATCCTGATACACTAGAGAGTGATATCGGCCAGGCAGGCTCCAGTGTTGGAGCCCTTCAATGCCCCAAAGTCAATGTCTCTCTTGCAGGTAAGCTATGCTTCTCAAGGATCGGCTGGATGGGTGCCGATGTTCGATGAGCATTCAATGAGGCACTGATATGCTGCATGGCAAACAGCATCATGATGCATTCCTCAAAAGCCCTCAGAAGGCGGTTCTTCATTGGCCATTTTCTTCTGTTCAGGTTACAACGTTGTTCCTTTTGGTGCCACTACATTTTTATTTCATAATATGCACACTTTTGAAGTTTCAGTACATTTCAGACATTGCCGTTTGCACCATCAGATTTGTTAATGTGTCTACGGACATTGGTCATTGCCTCTGTGGTTTCTGTAGGTGTTATTACGGTTATATTTCACAATACACACATTTTTTGTAGTTATAGTACAATTTGGATGGTACCTTCTGCACTACCAGAGTTGCAAGTTATTAATATAACATTTTTTTAAAAAAGCATCACACTACTTTAAGTTCAGCCTCCAACTACATTGGTCCTTTCTTTTTAACTTGGCAATTCATTTACCTTTACACATATAAGCTCTCATTTTGGTTTCTGCTCTCTCTGACTCACTCCTGCTCTCCTGATTCCTTATATATTTATATTTTTATTTGTATTTAAAGAGTTATTTATGCTCTAATCAGTAGTTTTTTATGTTTCTTCATCTCTCTTGTCCTTTTACTGTTTTGTTCATTTTAGTATACATATTATGTATATTATATTTATGATATTAATTGTATATATTGTTTCTTATACACATTGTTGAATAACCATTTCTATGTTCTCTTTAGTATACATAGTTGTATTGTTGTTTTACAACAGCATGATACAAGACCTTCTTTTTACAAAGGTCTCCAACAGAGTTATTTATGTTTTTATATGTTTACATGCTTGTTTTAGTTTTTTGACTATATTTGTTCCTCTCGTATTATTTTATTTATTTATGATGGGTTTTAATTTAGTTTTTATGAGTTGTGCATTGTTTGTACTACATTATTTACTTCTAGATGGTGCTGTTATTAGATGTTCTCTTATGTTTTTAAATTATATGTTTATGTGTTTGTATTTTTAGTTTGTGCCTGACAAACCCCTGACGAAGGGCAATGAAACACGGCCTGTGTCGGGTTGTCTATGGTTTAATAAAGACTCTGTCTTTCCACTTTTACCACGCCTTGGATTGGTTTCTGTGTTTTGCGTGGTAACTGCTTTTGTAGTGTTGTACTCAGCATGCAGTAGGCCAGTGCTGCCCCTCTCCTCTCTCCAGGGCAGCTTAGAGGGGCATTCTTGCAAATCCTCTTCATTCTCGATGCCATGCCTCAAGGGGCTTCAATGTTGCTACACCAAAGTCTCCACTCGATGCTCAGCATGATCACCTTTCGATGTTGATGAAGATTAAGCTGAATCCTTCTTCCTCTTTGAGTGGACATCGATCGATGGTCAATACTCTGGGGCATTATGGATGCATGGCCCCAAACTGGCTTGAGAACTCCTTGATGTCTTGCATTGCCAGCGTCTGATGCAGCCTTCAATGCCATTGAGACCAGTGCGGCCAATGCCAATGTCAACGGGTTGGACTTATGAGTGCCAAAATAGATTTGCACAGCTTCTCTCAACCTTTGAGTCCTCTTTTTGTCATCTGTAAACACAAATTGCAAGAAGAGGGCTGATGAACAGGTCCCAGGCACTGAAGGCACCAATTATGAGTATCTGTGGCAGAGATGGTCCTAGAGCACCTGGAAGACTTTTAAAACCCTCTGGCAGGTTTTGGGACATATTGGTTGGAAAACCAGCCACAGCAGAATCAAATAAGTGGATTTTAAAAAGTAAGGATTAACTTGCAGCCAGAACACTGACACCTAAGGGAGCAATGGTGCTATAGAAAAGAAGGAAAACCTTAAACAGTTGAAAATCTAACTAGGGAAATTAAAAGGGAATAATAAAAAAGTGATGTGGAGATGGGTAGATGCCCGAAAAACAGACGAAAGGCAAGAAGAGTCTCAGTACGGATCAAAAATTACCAAATAATTATGAACACAATGAAACGTGTCCATTGGGCTCTGCAGAAAAATGAAGACTGAGGTAAAATGGTGCCACAGTGGCATGCAGGAAGATGACATGCCTGCACAGAGGAAACTCCCAAAAGCTTCAATTAGTAGCTGGGGGGTACTCCCACATGGGCTCTGATGGTTGACATCACCCATACGTGAGGACTTGCTTGTTCACAGAGTAACCTCTGTCATATCTCCCCTCAGCCATCTCTTTTCTAAGCTGTAGAGTCCTATCCTTTTAAGCCATTCCTTATAGGGGTATCCTACCATCTCCTTTATAATTTTGGTTGCCCTTCTCTGTACCTTTTCTAATTCCGCTATGTCCTTTTTTAGATATGGCAACCAGAATTGCACACAATATTCAAGGTGTGGTCGCACCATGGAGTGATATAGAGGCATTACAATATCCTTGGTTTTGTTCTCCACTCCTAGCATTCTATTTGCATTCTTGGCTGCCACTGCATATTGGGCAGATGGTCTCAACGTATTATGGGCAGTTCTATAATGAGGTGGAGTGAGGCGGTGGCCTCAGGCGCCTCACTCTGCCTTCAGTTTAAAAAGAACCCAAACAAATAAAAATAAAAGCAGACAAGTGGCTGCAATAGTGGTAATTTAAAAGGAAAAGGAAACTGGTGCAGAGCCTTCCTGCCCTATGGGAACCCCTGTTGCTGCATTCCGCACCCAAAAGAAAGTGACGTTAGAGCAGGACTCAGCAGCAGGGGTTCCACAGGGCCGGCCAGAAGACTCCGCACCAGTTTCCTTTTCATTTTAAATTACTGCTATCTCAGCCACTGAGGAAGGGGAAGGAGCAGAATGGAAACAACGTAGATGGCAGGAGAAGGAGAGGAATGGAGCTACATGGGTGGGGGGGTGGAGAAGGAACAGAGCTGACATGGGTGGCAGGAGGAGGAGTGGAATGCAGTTACAGGGGGGGAAGGAGAGGGAGCAGAACGGAACTACACGAGGGAAGGAAAGGGAATGGAACGGAGCTACACGGGGGGAAGGAGAGGGAGTGGAATGCAGCTACACAGCGGGGAAGGAGAGGGAGCAGAACAGAGCTACATGAAGGGGGGAAGGAAGAGAGGGAGCAGAAAGGAGCTACATGGGGGAAAGAGATGGCTGGAAGGGAGCTACACGGGGGAAGAGATGGTTGGAAGGGAACTGACAGAGGGGGAAAGAGCTGGCTGAAATGGAGCTGACAGAGGGGGAAAGAGAGGGCTGGAAGGGAGCTGACACAGGGGGAAAGAGGGGGATGGAAGGGAGTTGACAGAGGGGGAAAGAGAGGGCTGGAAGGGAGCTGACACAGGAAAGAGGTGGCTGTAAAGGAACTAACAGAGGGAGAAAAGAGAGGGCTGGAATGGAGCTGACACAGGGGAAAGAGAAAGCTGGAAGGGATCTGACAGAGAGGGAAAGAGAGGGCTGGAAGGGAGCTGATACTGGAAAGAGATGGCTGGAAGGGAGCTGATAGAGGGGGAAAGAGAGGGCTGGAAGGGATCTGACAGAGAGGGAAAGAGAGGGCTGGAAGGGAGCTGACACTGGAAAGAGATGGCTGGAAGGGAGTTGACAGAGGGGGAAAGAGAGGGCTGGAAGGAAGCTGACACTGGAAAGAGATGGCTGGAAGGGAGCTGACAGAGGGGGAAAGAGAGGGCTGGAAGGGATCTGACAGAGAGGGAAAGAGAGGGCTGGAAGGGAGCTGACACGGGAAAGAGATGGCTGGAAGGGAGTTGACAGAGGGGGAAAGAGAGGGCTGGAAGGAAGCTGAAAGAGGGGGAAAGAGAGGGATGGAAGGGATCTGACTGAGGGGGAAAGAGAGGGCTGGAAGGGAGTTGACACGGGAAATAGATGACTGGAAGGGAAATGACAGAGGGGGAAAGAGAGGGCTGACAGAGGGGCAAAGAGAGGACTGGAAGTGATCTGACAGAGGGGGAAAGAGAGGGCTGGAAGGGAACTGACACAGGGGAAAGAGAGGGCTGGAAGGGAGCTGACACAGGGAGGAAAGAGAGGGATGGAAGGGATCTGACAGAGAGGGAAAGAGATGGCTGGAGGGGAACTGACAGAGGGGGGGGAAAGAGAGGGCTGGAAGGGAGCTGACGGGGAAAGAGATGGCTGGAGGGGAACTGACGGGGGAAAGAGAGGGCTGGAAGGGAGCTGACAGAGGGGGAAAGAGAGGGCTGTAAGGGAGCTGACATGGGAAAGAGATGGCTGTAAAGGAGCTAACAGAGGGGAAAAGAGAGGGCTGACAGAGGGGCAAAGAAAGGAATGGAAGGGTTCTGACAGAGGGGGAAAGAGAGGGCTGGAAGGGAGCTGACACAGGGCAAAGATATGGCTGGAAGGGAGATGACAGAGGGGGAAATAGAGGGCTGGAAGGGAGCTGACACGGGAACTAGATAGCTGGAAGGGAGCTACTAATACTACTTAGCATTTATGTGCTACCAGCCATACGCAGCGCTGTAGAGCTTAGACATGTAAGAGACAATCCCTGCTCATTAGCGCTTACAATCTAGTACATAAGAACATAACTTAAGATATGCCATACTGGGTCAGACCAAGGTCCATCAAGCCCAGCATCCTGTTTCCAACAGTGGCCAATCTAGGTCATATGTACCTAGCAGTTTCCCCAAAAGACACAGGTTCCACAATGCTTGTATTGGGTCAAGCAATGATATCCTGGGTCCCTTCTTAATAATGGTTTATAAACCTTTCCTCCAGGAACTTGTCCAAATCTTTTTTAAACCCAGCTACACTAACAGCCTTTACTACATCCTCTGGTAACAGATTCCAGAGTTTGATTACACGCTGAGTGAAAAAATATTTTCTTTTATTGGTCTTAAATAGTTTACCCTGTAGCTTCATTGCATGTCCCCTAGTCTTTCTATATTCTGATAACGTAAACAATCGATCTATGTTTACCCGTTCCACGCCATTCATTAATTTATAGACTTCTATCATATCTCCCCTCAGCCGTCTCTTTTCCAGGTTAAAGAGCCCTAACATTTTTAGCCATTTTTCATAGGGGTATCCTTCCATCCCCTTTACCATTTTGGTAGCTCTTCTCTGAACCTTTTCTAATAACACTATATCCTTTTTAAGATACAGCGACCAGAACTGCACACAATATTCAAGGTGCGGTCTCACCATGGAATGATATAGAGGCATTATAATATCCTTTGTTTTATTTTCCATTCCTTTCCTTATGATACCTAGCATTCTATTTGCTCTCTTGGCCGCCGCTGCACATTGGGCCGAGGGTTTTAACATGTTATCCACAATCACACCTAAATCTTTTTCCTGGGTGGTGGTTCCTAATGTGGAACCTTGCATCGTGTAACCATAGTTTGGGTTGTTCTTCCCTAGGTTCATAACTTTGCACTTGACCACATTAAGGGGTATGTTTACTAAACCGTCTAAATGTGCGCTTTGTAACGTTAGCGCGTGTTAAGGTACCTTAGCGTGCGCTAATGTTGCGTCTGCCTGCGCACAGGTACCTTCTCGCGCGATAGTGTGCGCCGCGGCGAAAACAAGTGATGAAGGTGGGCAAAGGCTCCCGGAGGCTGGAGGAAGGCTCCCCAGGGGCGGAGAGAAGGGGTCAATGGGTGGAGAGTGGGAGGGGAGAGGCTCCCCGCACACTAACGCTGTTAAATCCGAGGCAAAAAAATAACGCCAGTGAAACCCTCACGTTAGAGCCGATTTAAAGGGAAAAGAAACCATTTCCGTCAGCAATGTACAGCAAAGCCAGGGAAACCTACAAAAAATGATGTGTGATACATGTGCACGGAACAAAAGGGCAAATAAACAGTGAAAATGACCTCAACAAAATATAAAAAAACCATAGTGATCTTAATGGGAAATATCAAAACATACTCCCCAGAAAGCTCCAAAAAAAAATTATGAATCATGGAAGGGTCGACGCTCCGTCCCATACAAGGTGAATGATCCCACAGTGAAATAGCGCTGATCAGGGTTTCCCTCTCCATTGGACAGGTTTCCTATGGTGTGCACATGTTCCACAACAGCAGGGCGGGCATGTTGGAATGGGCAACTGGACAGATGCTGGGAAAGGGGACACAGAGGGCTGCAGACGGCACATGCTGCACTGCAGCTGGGCCACAGTGCGGACTAGGGTGATGCCTAGGTGGTCCATAGGAATGCTGAAACTGTACAGCAGCCAGACAGCAACTGATGAGGGCTCAACATCGGCAAGAGTGTGTTTCCAACAGTGTCACTGGGGATAGTACCCAGCAGGTACCCCCAAGGGCACGGAACATTGGCAGACGGTGCTGGGGGATGCGTGGACAGCTATGCAGGCACCCCCACCCCTGAACCCGCACCATAGGTAGCCGCCTACCCGCACACTGGATGGCCCGAGATGGTGCAGCACCAACTCCACCAGCAGAAGAGCATGTCAGCATGGTGGTGGAGCAGTACTGGTGGTAGAGGGGGCAGTGGCAACACGGTGGTGCAGTGCACACAGACAGTGTGTTTAAGAGCAGAAGGTCACAGGTTCAAATCCCAGCTGTGGCTCCTGCCATCCCAGTCCCCATAATTTTCCCACTAAGAAAACGTAGTAGTAAAGACTCAACCTTTATTGCTGAGAACATAAGCATGGGTCAAACGTTTATATTTTAGCCTACACAGCACACACACCATAAACATGCACATTACCTACAGCAGAGTCCCCCAGATGCAGTCCTGGAGGGCCACAAATCCATCAGGTTTTATGCTGTCTCCAATATAAGGACATGTCAGCATGGTGGCGGAGCGGTACTGGTGGTGGAGGGGGCAGTGGCTGCTGGCCACAGCAGACAGTGGCTGCTGGCCACAGCAGACAGTGGCTGCTGGCCACAGCAGACAGTGGCCTAGCCCTGTCCAGGTGGGTGCCGTGCACTGCAACATACAGGCCCTGTCGGATGTACAGTCATGGACTCCCCAGGGAATGCACCATATCTGTGGCAACACGCTGGTGCAGTGCACACAGACAGTGTGTCCAAGAGCAGAAGGTCACAGGTTCAAATCCCAGCTGTGGCTCCTGCCAACCCAGTCCCCATAATTTTCCCACTAAGAAAACGTGGTCGTAAAGACTCAACCTTTATTGCTGAGAACAGAAGCATGGTTCAAACGCTTATATTTTAGCCTACATAGCACACACACCATAAACATGTGCATTACCTACAGCAGAGTCCCCCAAATGCAGTCCTGGAGGGCCACAAATCCTTCAGGTCGTATGCTGTTTCTAAAAAATATGTGTGTGCTGCATTTCCATGTGCCGCCAACATGGTATGCAGATGTATCTCATGCATATTCATTAGGGACAGCATGAAAACATGAACAGTGTTTGGCCCACCAGGACTGGAGTTGGGAACCTCTGCCCTAGAGCAGCGGCCAACAGGAGCAGAAACAACCGCACCCACAGGCTCCATTATCCAAAGCCTCATTGAGAGGCAGGATATCCGGCCCTGTGTGCATCCCCCAATACTAGTACATGCATACCTTAGCAATGCCACCCTAAATCTGGGACCACGGTACAAATATATCAAAAGTTTGCTATGATTACTGGCAGATAGCAATCCGTACGTTAAGCACAATATGCTCATAGAGCTGTATCATACCAATGTCTCTGATGTCTGTGGAGTGTGTTTCAGGTCTGGTGTCTGACAGTGTACATTACCCTGGGGAGTGACTCCAACAGTACTGCATACCATAGCCATGCCTACGCTGTGCCCAGGACTGGTGAGGTGGCCAGGGCTGCCAAAAGCCTCTATATTTGCACAATGCTGGCATAGGTGTGGGAGTGTGTGTCCGTCCATCCAGTGTGTGGTGGTTGCCAACACCTTACGCAGCCCACACTGTTTCCACTGTGTCCACTGTGAGCTTGCCAATGTGCATAATGAGGAGCAAGGTACTGTGGGTACAGCTCGGACAGGGTGGCCTGAGCAGGATGCATGAGCACAGGCCATAGGGCAATGGCTGGGACATTGTGGTGGCTGGCCACCACCTGCACGGACAGGGTGGCCACAGCATGTCATGCTGGGAGGTCACTCTCACCCTGACTGTGCAGTGACCATGGCATGGCTAGGTCCCCCATAGTGCTATATAGTCCTTCTTTCAAGTGATGAACAAAATTGATCTCTCTATTAC
The DNA here is from genome assembly GCA_033557465.1 of Ichthyophis bannanicus. Taxonomy (NCBI): domain Eukaryota; kingdom Metazoa; phylum Chordata; class Amphibia; order Gymnophiona; family Ichthyophiidae; genus Ichthyophis; species Ichthyophis bannanicus. The sequence goes on along the minus strand of CM066036.1, from coordinate 408,738,626 downwards.
CCCTGTCCCATGGTCTGACCATAACCTAATAACTTTTCAGATACCAGTATATCAATCCACAGACTACTGTCTAAACTCAACTGGATGCAAAAGATCTACAAGATTCAAGCAACTAGACCAGTGATGACTTAAAAAACCATGCTCTCCCAAAGCTTGCCAAACTATCAGATAATCTCAATGATATTGTAAATAACTGGAACAATACCCTCTCCTCATACTCGCAACTCCCAGCCTTGATCAAAAAGTCAACATCTGACAACCGAGTTACTAAAAAACAATCTGCCCCATGGTTCTCACATGAACTACGTACCTCTCTCCTCCACCTCAAAAAGCTTGAGAGAAAATGGAGAAATACACGTACTTCCTCTGACCAAACCACCTACTTAGAACATCTTAAACAACATTGTGAATCAATTTGGGCTAAGAGAAAAGAATACCATGCTGATATCCTCAGCCGCTCTCTGAATAAACCAAGAGACTTATTTAATCTAGTAAAGTCCTTTATCAATCAACCATCTCCGCCACAACAAGAAGGGATTCAGCCCCAAGCCTATGCGAACTACATCCAATCCAAATCAATAAAAACAAATACTACATCATTACATAAACCTGTCCAAACTTCCCTTCCGCAGTTTTCAATCACCAACCTCTCACCACCCTCTGTAAAAACCATAAATGAAGTTATTACCTCCATCAACACGACAACTTCACCATCTGACCCATGCCCAGCACACTGGATAAGATCTATGCGCACAGAACTCAGCCCTTTTATAGCTAACATAGCGAAGCTGTCATTTGAATCTGGTGTCTTCCCAGATGCTCTCAAACATCCATCCATCCGACCACTGCTGAAAAACAACCAGCTTGACCCAAAGAAAGAGGACTCATACCGTCCAATTTCTAGTATCCCATTTCTAGCCAAAATTCTTGAGAAATTAACTCTCAGGCAGATACAACAGCATATAGACTCATTTTCCCCTTTAGATCCATGTCAACATGGATTCAGGGAAGCCCATGGTGTAGAAACTCTCCTAACAACATTAATCAATACACTTATCAACAGCATTGACAATCTGAAAAATGGCTTTGCTCTAATATTTCTTGATATAGCTGCTGCGTTCGATTCTGTGGATCACATACAACTACTAAAGCGACTTCATGAGAAGGGAATCAAGAACCGTGCTTGGGACTGGTGCAAATCCTACCTGGAAGGTAGATTACAACAAGTTTGTATTGGTAATGCTACTTCAAATCCCTTTCAGCAGAAACAAGATGTACCACAAGGCTCCTCCTTGTCTGCGCTGCTGTTCAACATCTATATGCAGCCAATCTGTGACATCGCACGCTCTTTTGGTATATCCTGCCTTATGTATGCGGATGATGTGCTATTATTCTCACCGATATCTGTATCATACCCAAACTATATAGTGCTAATCAACTGTTTTAATTCAATAACTGATTGGCTTCTCTCTCAAAACCTCCGTATTAACTTTAAAAAACAGAGGTTCTAATAATCACAAGGAATAAATCTTTCTCCCCTCCATCAATTCTAAAAGTCAGAGATGCTGATCTCCCAGTCAAATCAAATATTCGATATCTAGGAGTAATTCTGGATCAAAGGTTAGACTTCAAGGAACATATAAAACACACCGTAAAGGCCGTTTACTTCAAGATAAAAACCCTTCGTCATCTGAGACCTATGATGAAGTCTGATGACTTCCGCACCATCTTTCAAGCTCTAGTCACGCCGCACTTTGATTATGCTAACATAATACTCCATGGCTTACCAAATATAACTATTAATCCTCTACAATTAGCCATGAACGGAGCTGTTCATGTCCTCTGCGGATCATCAAAGTGTGAGCATATTTCCCCCATTCTAGAGAAGCTTCATTGGTTACCAATAAACTGTAGAATCCAATATAAGGCCATCCTTACCACCTTTAGGGCCTTCACTAATATTTCTCCAGATTCCATCTCTGATCTCATCATACACACAACAAATAACAGGTCCAGGAGATCTCCAGCTGTTGACACACTACTTATACCAAATGTTTCCTTAAAAGCTAATCAATCATCCATCAATAGGGCTTTTTCGAATTATGCTCCTAGATGTTGGAACAAACTCCCTCCCAATATCAGAGCAATTAAAGACATCAAACAATTCAAAAAAGCCCTTAAACACCACCTTTTCATCGCACACTTCAAACACCTAAACACCCCTTCCCCTCCCCCATCCTTTTAACCTCATACCTACCCTAACTAACTGTATAGATTTTATATATCTCCAACATGTATTTTCTAGAAATATAAATGATTTCCCTGTTTACTTCCATGTTAATTTTCCTGTTACTTGTAATAGGTCTGTTATATCTGACCAATTGTATTGTTTCAATGTAAACCGCACTGATGACAAATAGCGCGGTATATAAGAAAATTAAATAAATAAATAAATAAATAAAATGTATATGGGTTCCCTTTTCTGGGGCCCAATCACTGACCTATCTGCTTGGTGGGTGTGCTCACATCCCAGTTATGGGTGCACACATTTCCTCCAGTGATGTGCACTATGGACTAGCTAGCAGACTGCAGTTAGTATGTGTATGGCTGGAACACCTTGCAGGATGCAGCGGCTGCAGATCCACTGTGCTCGCTGCTGTAGAATGTCAGATAGTGGTGAGGGGTAGCTAAGCATTTCCAGGCCGCCTGACTGTTCATATTACCTTATGGATGTGTACAGAACTGCAGGGACTGCCCTCTATGTTGTCTGTCCCCCAGCCAGACTGAGGTTGATGGTGTCCGCCCCCGCCACCATTGCAGTGAAGTAGAATGTGGTTCTGTTGGTGGGAGATCCTGAGCTCCAGAGGGCCGTTTGGGTGGTACTACATCACCTGCCTATGGGTCCAAACAGGCCACCCCCCTCCCTAGGTCTTGTGGCCATGGCACCCACACAGGATATGCACTATTGTGGGTTCATCATGGTCCGCAAGAGCGAAACCTGACTGGGAAATAGAGATGGACACAGGTGTATTCTGAAGTGTATCTGCAAGATCTACCTATCACACACTGGCACTGATGGGGACCTGCAGCATAGCCTATCTCAGCTAAGCCAGGTGCTGTGGACATGGTGCTGTGCAGCACACCTCACCCTCAGGGTGAGCACAGGACCCGCACAGTGTGATGGTCAGTAGCTACTCTGTGCCAGTAACACACACATGGTCGGTACCCCCTTCCAGGCTGAGGTGCTGTGGGGGTGCATACCCCATCCTGTGGCTATCTGTAGACTGCTGATTTGCATGTGCAGTGCATCATGAGTATTTGTGGTGAACCCTATCCTGGTAACCAAAGCAGACAGTTTGTGTGTTGGGCTGCAGTCCCACTGTAGCCAGCCAGGAGCTAACCAGCAGCTATGGAGATGTAACACACTGGTGACTTCACTGTCTGTGGAGCCAGAAGTCATGGGTTTGATACCACAGTGGGGATATTTGACAGGCGTGGCTGAGGCTTTTTTCTTTCATAATATAAATGAGTGCTGCCAGCAAAAACACCCTCAGTGCTGTAGCCTGAAGGTGCCTTGAAAGCACTCTCAAATATGCCCGACAGGGTGCCCTATAGGGAACATTATAAGGTGCTGTGGCGGACAGTGCACCTCATAATGTGTCCTCTGGAGTGCCTCATAGGGTGCATGATGTGGCACCTTAGGTTATGGCACTGTGAGAGTGTGTTTGCTCGCACAACAAATAAAAATAAAAAAAGCCTCACAAACCACTGCTGATATCAAAGAGTAATGTCCCAGGCAGTCATATGCAATGGCCACACTGGGTGAATGAACCCATGACTCCTGTACCTTAAGGCAATCTGTCAACCAATGTGCTACACCTCTGCCACTATGTCTGTATGTCAGCACACCTACTTACGATCAACGTGCATTAACATGGCATGCTTACCTCCATCGCCTCATTATGTGCGCTACGCAACCTATTGTGCATGTCCTATGTCTAGATCAGAAGCCCACCCCCCTTATGGCATCCTGCACATCATTGCTGGGCTCACATTGAGATGAACTACTGAACATACTCCATTGGCACACACAACCCCATATCACCAGGGTGACTGACAGCCCACACTGATGGGCTGTCAGGACCCCTTGTTGTAACTGTCTTGGCAGTCACTGCTATGTGAAAGGCATAGCACACCGCATCATACAATGCCCTAGGAGCCAGTGGGGAAGTGTTGATAGGTTCGAGACCCAAGTGTGTAAACAAGAGAAAGTCCTAATAATCTAAGTGTTGTTTTTTTAAATGTGAGACACAGCAGTGCAATGTGCGTCTGCAGCAGAGATCCGTAGAAATACTTGGCGACACCATATCCTGTGTGGCAGAAAGATGCGCGCATGTGTGAGTTGCGGCGCGCATGCGCGTGAATTGCGGAGCGTGCGTGCGTGCGTGTGTTCATCTGGGCAGTCATCAAAATGGCGAGCAGGTCAAGGAAGCCAGCCTTCAACAGCCGTAAGCTGCACTACCTGGCTCAATTAATTGGAGGGAAGCAGCACAAGCTGTTCCCTGGGGCCTCCAGGCACCAGGACCTGGGCAAAGTCCGCAGGGCCTGGGAAAGGGTCACACGCCGCTTCAATCGTGTGGCAGACTACCCACGGGAGGTAAGTGTATGGGGACAGGTCAGTAGATCCATATACACAGCCAGTGTTGATTGCAGCTGTCCATGCTGCTGTGTTTAGGTAGTCTATCTCAGTAATGTGTAGCAGGTGAACCCACATGCCATATTGTCTTTGTATCACATCTGAGTGGTTTGCCCTGTACCCAGGTGGCAAGGGACGTGGTCACAGAGTTCCTGATGCCATCCTGGTGTCATGGCAGCTGCTGCTGTTGATGTGCTACAACACACTATAACACAGCTAGCCCATAGATCTGCCTAAGGGACTCTCCGAAACATCATGCGGCTATGGTGGGATCTGCATTTGCAGGGTAACACATCTTGCCCACCACCAGGGGTCATGAAACGTGGCCTAAATGGTATGTCAGTCACCCTGGTGATATGGGGTTGTGTGCCAATGCTGTTCAATACATCCCCCCTATCCCCAGGAGTCCTGACAGCCCATCAGAGTGGGCTGTCAGTCACCCTGGTGATATGGGGTTGTGTGCCAATGCTGTTCAATACATCCCCCCTATCCCCAGGAGTCCTGACAGCCCATCAGAGTGGGCTGTCAGTCACCCTGGTGATATGGGGTTGTGTGCCAATGCTGTTCAATACATCCCCCCATATCCCCAGGAGTCCTGACAGCACATCAGAGTGGGCTGTCAGTCACCCTGGTGATATGGTGCTGTGTGTGCCTATGCTGTTCAATACATTCTCCCTATCCCCAGGGGTTCTGAGACCTGCGTATGGTGTCCTGGCAGTCACCCTGGTGCTATGCTGTATGTTGCTGATGATGTGTAGTAGGACACCCAAACCCCAGGGGGCCTGAGACCTGATTGCAACGGTGGGTATGTCAGTCAGATATTGTGTTAGGGTATGGTGGGTAGGTTGCACATCTCCCCTAATCCATGGGGTCCACACCTCATCACACACACCGTTGATGTATCCAGATGATATGGTAGGCGCAGATGTGTATGTGCGTAGAAACACCTCACCCCCATGAGCTATGAGATCAGATTATGAAGGCATGTAACAGAGACATGTCCCCAGAACTGTATGCTGAGTCAGGTCACACATCTGCCCACCCTGCAGGAATCCCACACCTGTTTGCAGATAAACATTACAGATGCTGTTGGAAGGATACATGCACCTGTTGGGGTTGCACACCACAGCCTGAGACCCAGACAGGAGCACAGGTGGCAATAGCCTATACCCGTGCAATGGCCCCTGCCCCTGGTGTTGGCAGGCACACCTGCCCTAACCATACAAGGCCCAGGTCATAGGAACATAACAACATCAGATAGGCCAGAATGGGACAGATGCAAGTCCATCAAGACCAGTATGCCCTTTGCAACAGTGGCCAATCTATGTCAGACGTACCTAACAGTATCCCCAAGACAGATAGGTTACACAATGCTTGTAGTGGGTCAAGCATTGCTATCCAGGGCCTTGTAGAAAGGCAAATGTCATGGAAGAGGCTCCTGGTAAGGTGCATAGGGCCAGCCACCCAATGTCCCATGTATGGACACATCACCCATGTGTGTTGTGATATCATGTTGCCAGTGGGGTTGGTTAGGATGACATGTGTAGATCATGACAACACAAATGTGTGCAACAGACCACATACAGGGTTAGGGGGGTACCCTGGACACCATCATTGCCAACCCAAACGTGCCATGTCATGCAAGGGGGCCACAGGGGAATGGAATGGTGTGTTCAGGGTGCCACGCACACTGCACATAGGTGTTACTGCACACATGCCCAGACCCACAGCTACGCATCCAGTTGGCACTGGGAACAGTTAATTCCCAGGAACAAGCAGGAATTAGTTGTCACATGTGGGTATCGTCTGCACTGTCGTAGCCTATATGGGACCGCTCCCCAGCGTCCAATAGGAAAGCATATGGGAGCATCCCACAGCGCCTGCGTGCTGCCTTTCCCAAATGCTGCTCTCCAGTTCATCATGTTCCACAGAGCCAGCAGGTCATCGTTCCTGTCTGCGCAGAACACCTCTATGCTATTGGCACTCCTGTGGTACCGTCTGCCTACGTATTCCGTACCGGTAACACGGTTGTTTTTTAATTCCCTTCTCTAAAAGTTGTGTTTACCTCACACAAACAAACTACCAGAGGAAGAGTGAAAAGCTCCTTTGTAGGTCTCCCCTCAGTTTGTGCATAGGCCCAAATCCCACCTCCATCATGGAAACGCACTCCTCGGGTTTGAAGACATGCTCAAAATGTGCCGGTACCTCCTCTGTCACTGACAACCATGCTTGGTGTCTCGAATGCTTAGGGCCCACTCACTCCATGTCTGAATGTTTGGCCTGTGGGATGTTATCCAAGAGGGGTCGGCAGAACAGAGCAGCCAAGCTCAGAACCCTCCTCCCCTCTGACGTGGCCGCGGTGGCATCCATGTCCTCAGGGGATTTCCCTTCCTCCCGTGGATCTCATGTAACCAAACAGAAATCTGGCCGTTCCTCAAAGGGTACATCCCCCTCCAAACATCGGGATGCCCCGGCATTGCCCCTGAGGAACGCACTCTGACCAAACAGCCCTGGTGGGATTCCCCGGCCTCCAAAGCCACTTTGGGGCTACAGTAAGTTCTGGAGGCCACAACCTCGTCTGAACTCCTTGGGCCATGCGTCGGGGTACTGGCTTTGGCCGGTACCGATACACAGGCATAGGCAGTGTCACTGGACTAGAGGATCCTGGCCATCAAACGCAGTCTGGCGGATATCCTTGTGGCATCAAAGACCTCGTTACCACCCCAGACCCCGCACATTGCGTCACCGGTATCCACACAGATTGGGGTCCCAGCATGGGCAAATGCACCATCAGTGCTGATGGGTGCCGTTTCCAAAACACCGGTACCAGGTCACTCCTGTACCCACGCCAATCGCACAAAACCGCACTAAACCTGAGCACCCTGTGAGAAGATACGTCCAATCCTTTGAGGAGTCTGGTGACTGTGACAGCTCAGAGGGTAATAATGTACCTCTCCAGGAGGGGCCTGCATCCCCCAAGAGGAGACTGTCCTCGCCTGAGGATATGTCCCTCCAGGATTTCCTCAGACATGTAGCCAAGGGTCGCTCCATCTCAGTGGCAACTGAATCTGAGCACAGGCCACAGGAGCTAGAGAATCAACAATATCCCCAAGCTCCAAAGGAGGCAGCCACCCTGCCAATATATCAGATCGTACAGGATCCTCTCCTGAAAAACTGGGAGACAACTCTCATCACCTCCCCATATTCCCACTAGCTGTATACTATGTACCCTGTGCCCTCCGTCCCCTGGTCCTCAAACAACATAGCCCCCTCAGCACTCCATTATGGTGGAGTCTGCTATGATGATAATGTAATGTCACAGACGACATGCCTCCAACCCTCCTGGTAGGGGTGTAAGACCTTAGATGCTTTGGGTTGCCGTGTCTGCCATGCATCCATGCTGTCAGCCAGGATGGGTTCCAATATCCTGTACATGGGAATGTTCTTGACGGAGGTCACAGGAGATCTAGAACTGCTAAGTCCGCCTCTCCCAGATGACAGAGGACTGGAGTACGTATCACCTGTCAAGCATGCCCAGAACAAGTCTAAAGTTGTCAGCAGGGTAGCATTGGACTGTTTTGAGGGCATAGGCAGAGTCTCCGCCATTGCCATTGTGTCAAGGACACTTGCCTGGCTGTAAGCCTCTAAACTGGAACACTGGTTACAGGATAAACTGGGCAACATCCCCTGTACTGGTTGAAACCTGTCAGGGACAAAGTGGCAGCAAACATCCAAAGAATTGGATGCTGACAGGTCCAACTTGACCAGGCTGTCAGAGAACTTTGATCCTGCAAAGAGGAAAGCTGTCAAATGGCTAACCAGTTTTTATCTAACAAATCCCAAATGACCTACACATACAATTCTTCATAGCTGATACTGTACTTTGAATAACGCTTAAGCCCCACATAATGTGTATTTGTACATAATGTATATAGTTTACACTGTTCTATACTGTTCTGTATTAACACTAGTTGTTTATCTTATTGTTATTTGGTCATATGATGTTTTATGTAAAACAAACTCCGATTTGTTAACTGTTGTTTATTGTGAACCGCAACTGAACTATGGAAGATGCGGTATATAAATCATTGTTAAATAAATAAAATAAATAAATAAAGAGCCGTCCCTGTCCAAAAAGAACGGATACTATCAGTCCTATGCTCAGCATGTACCACCCTCAGGCTACGCTGATAGAAAGGGTCAACAATCTACTAAGTGTGGCGGGCGCGCCTCCACTAGGCGGTCGCCTAGTGAAGATGGGCTCCCATCTTGTATCTTTTAGCTTTAAACGTATAGTTGTGTATAAAAGCAGTCCAAGTGGTTTTAAAGCAACACAGGAATTTTTATTGATTTTTAACTTGGTGCAGTTTAGTAACAGTCCTTTGTAGAAGATTCCAAACTCAGCAACAGAAAACAAGGATATTTTCTCCCAAATAAAGTTCTTTACAAACAGTGTGTTTCAGTGGTATTATTTACAAGTAAATGTCTTTACTTCTTTCATTAGGAAATTTCTCATCTCAGAAACAACAGCTTTATTTGCAGTTAAAGCACACAACGGAACTCAGTAATTCTGTCGGCTCCCTTTAGCTGCTTCAGTTTAAAACACTTCTCTGCTGGTCAGCACAGAACTCAATTGCATCATCTACTTCTCTTCAACAGACAGAGCTTTGCAAGTTTTAGACTAAGAGATTTCCTTTCTCTCTTTTCAAAGCTTTCAGCTATCATGAACCTGAGAACTGCTTCCTGAGATTCTTCCTAGTATTTTACTTCTTTCAATCAGCAGTAACACATAGAGCACATTCCATTTCAGAGCAAGTGGAATCCGGGTCATCTTCCTTATAATCCACCTCCATTTCTTCCTCTGCACTGCCTGATTGTGGAACTTGAATACGTTCAGGTACTTTAAGGTTTATATGCTTTAACAGCTTAAACAGTTGCTCCCATTGAACTGCCTTTCTTTTTCTTGGTAAAACATTAACAGGCTTTGTTTGCTTGGCTTTGTCTACAAAACCCTTCTTCCTGTTCTGCGTGCTAACAGGTATAACTATCTCCTCAGTATCTGAGTCAGAGTTATAAGCATTAACTCTGTCCAACTTTCCTCTCCTACCTTGGAGCTTAACTGTGGGAGTTTCACAGCTGTGACATCTGTTGGAGGTAGCGTCCTCTGAGTCAGAGCTGCTCAGGGAATCACTGCAGGATTTTCTTCCAGCTTTCCTGGGCTTTCTCAGCCTGAAGATTTGTCTTTCTTCAGAAGAAGCTGAACCTTCCTGTTCTAGCTTTCTTACAGCCAGCCTTTTGCCCTTCTCTCTCCTAGAAGGAAAGTACTCAGCCTGTCCTCTGGCCTTTCCCCAGCTGCTGCTTCTCAAGCTGTTCCCGTGGCTTCCAACACCTCCAAGGCTTCTAACAGTTCTACCGAGTCTATCACTTTCTGTTTGCTTAACCTTAAATGCTGGGCAGTGTGCCTCCCCCTCTGGCTCCACCCACAGGTGTCCCTTATCCTTACTTAGGGTTGCCATGGAGTCTGGGTGTGGCTTCAGCCTAGCTCTGCAAGCGTGGTTTCCTTCACTGCTTTTACTTTTGCACATGTGTTTAGGTGAGCCCATCCCCCTTAAAGAAGCAAAAGTTCCTTTTTCCTCTATTTCCCAGGGCTGTGCTACACTCTCCTTACCACATATCCCCCCCCCCTTAAGTTATTACGGGCTGGTGCCACAACCCGCGCACAGCTCGTAATACGAGATATGGGTTTCGGATCACTGTTCACTCTTTTGGCTAACTGAGCATTCACCGTACGCTCCTGCCATGCTCTCAATACGTTAATATGGTATATCTGTTGCTTCCCCCATCCAATCTCCAAAGCATATGACACTGGACCTACCTGTTTCAAAACCTTGTAAGGCCCTTTCCAGCTATTTTCAAACTTGGAATTAGCTGCGGTCACCATCACCATTACTTTATCCCTGACCTTTAGGAGGCGAGGTCTCGCCCGTCGGTCATAATAAGTCTTTTGCCTGGCCTGACTCAGTTTTAAATTCCCTTCCGCTACTGTGGCCATTCGCTGGAAGCGACCCTTCAAATCCGTCAGGAACCTGGGTATCTCTTGTTCATCCTCTGTGGGTGCTACTAGCTTTGTTTCCCCTGGCACAGGAGTAAGGACATCAGGGAACTCGTTTAATACTTTGGATAACTCTCCCTGCTGAGCCCAGGAGAGCCTTTCCCCGATCCTATGAATGGGATCTGCCTTACATTCCGCGAGTTGCGGTCCTAGCTCATCCTCCTCCTTCCCTACACAGCTTGCAGTTAACCCTTTTATTTCACCTATGCCAGTGGAACCAAATCCCCTTGAGTCCCGGGTGGTAGAGGTTAACTCATCCATCTCCTCTATAGGCGGAAATCCCACCCGCTCGCAAATCAATTGGGCCACCCGATCCCCCACATTTACTTTAAAGTTCTCCTGGGAAAAATTAAACAGAAGTACCTTCAATGATCCTCTATAATCGGGATCAACGACCCCGGCGCCTACATCTATGAAGTTCTTAAGGGCAAGACCTGACCTAGGTGCAATACGGCTATAACACCCTGGCGGTATTTCTACCCGAAGACCAGTCTCCACTATGGCTCTCCCCTGTCTAGGTATGACCACATCTATAGCACTGCAAAGATCCAGTCCGGTGGCCTGTTCCGTTGCCCGTCTTGGAACTTTAGCCTCAGGGGTGGTCCTACAGAATCGGAGCACAAACTTCTGTTTTGGATCCTTTATTTCCCTTCGAGTTTCTGTTGATTTCTCCTGGTTTACTTTCCTCCCAAACAAAGGAGTGGGTACTATTCTAGCGGTATCAGTCCTGGGACGGGAAACCTTTCCTATCTTTGTTAAGGATTTCTCCCTTTCTGCTGTTTCCTCTTTGGTAGGGTAGCTGCCATGCTAGCCTTTTCCTGCAGCTCTTCTGTTAATCCTTTTCTGAACTGGGACCAATCGCGGCCTAGTATAATGTCATGCGGGAGTCTAGGTACTACGGCTACCGCTATTTCTTTCCCGCTACCTAATCCCTTTATTTTGACATACTGTACAGGATAGGTGGAGGCGGCCCCATGGACACACCGGATCCTAACATGCCCTCTAGAGGATTCCTGTAAGGACTGCTGCTGGGCCTCAATCTTTCTCCAAAGCCCCTGAGAAATCATGGACTGGTCAGCCCCCGAGTCTAATAAAGCTTCTGTGGGGATCCCTTCCACTTCAACTGTTAAGAGGAACCCTTCACCTGTATCTTTGGGACGGGTGGTTACAAAAGCTTTTTTAGTCTTGCAATTTCTCTTAAGATGACCTATTTCCCCACAAGAGAAACATTTCCTCTGCATGTTACACATCCTATCCATGGGTACATTCTTTTCTTTCCTAAGGCTTGCAAATGTTGCCTTCTTTTCTAGCGCCTCCATACCTGCCTTCTTAAAAAAACCCTCTTTCTCGAGGCTTAACTTATTAGCCTCCAGAAAGCGTTCAGCCAAAGCAATGGCTTCCTGGGTGTTTTTGCAGTTATGTAGCACTAGAAAAGTTTGCAACTCCTTAGGTAGTGCCTCTGTAAACTGCTCTAGAATTACAGCATCCAAAATAGATTCTACATCCTTAGTTTCGGGTGTAAGCCATTTACAGACCAAACTCTTTATCCTATGATAGAGAGCTTGGGGTGTTTCACCCACCTTTATCACACATGATCGCAGAAGCCTGCGATAGACCGTGGGATTTAATCCCATCCGATCTTTAATAGCGCTTTTTACTTTTTCATAATCTGTGACCAATGTCACGGGCATTGCCCTGTAGGCTGCTAGAGCCTCCCCTGTAAGGGTAGTAGCAAATCTTAATGCCCACTGTTCTCTAGACCATCTAGCCAGTAGAGCTATTCTTTCAAATGCTTCGATGAAATCATCGACATCATCCTCTTTGGTAAGGCACCCACAGGAAAAAGTTCCAGCACTAGGGCCTTCCCCTCCTCGAAAAACACCCTGTGAACCTGGTACTGTCTTTGCAGCTTCGGTCGCTTTCTCCTGCGTTTCAATCCATTTCGCCATCATCTGTAGTAATGGTTGTTGTTGGGATCGGAGCATGGCTGTCGCCTGTTCTTGGCTCACTGCTGCCATCTCCCTCTGTTTGGCGAATTGATCTGCCACCCAAGCCAGAATATCAGCAGTCTCCATCGCTGGGCTGATGCTGGCTCTGGTGCAGGACTTCGCTTTGCCACCACTTTGATACGGACTCCGGCTCCAATGCCACTCCGGATCTTCCTTCCGTTCCACCAACTCTTGTTGACACCGTCCTTTCTTGGGTCTTTTCCTTGCTCCAAAGGTATGGAACTTCAAGGTGTACCAAGCTTGACCATAGGAAAAAGAAAAAATCCTGCCAACTACGCCACCTGTGGCGGGCGCGCCTCCACTAGGCGGTCACCTAGTGAAGACGGGCTCCCATCTTGTATCTTTTAGCTTTAAACGTGTAGTTGTGTATAAAAGCAGTCCAAGTGGTTTTAAAGCAACACAGGAATTTTTATTGATTTTTAACTTGGTGCAGTTTAGTAACAGTCCTTTGTAGAAGATTCCAAACTCAGCAACAGAAAATAAGGATATTTTCTCCCAAATAAAGTTCTTTGCAAACAGTGTGTTTCAGTGGTATTATTTACAAGTAAATGTCTTTACTTCTTTCATTAGGAAATTTCTCATCTCAGAAACAACAGCTTTATTTGCAGTTAAAGCACACAACGGAACTCAGTAATTCTGTCGGCTCCCTTTAGCTGCTTCAGTTTAAAACACTTCTCAGCTGGTCAGCACAGAACTCAATTGCATCATCTACTTCTCTTCAACAGACAGAGCTTTGCAAGTTTTAGACTAAGAGATTTCCTTTCTCTTTTTTCAAAGCTTTAAGCTATCATGAACCTGAGAACTGCTTCCTGAGATTCTTCCTAGTATTTTACTTCTTTCAATCAGCAGTAACACATAGAGCACATTCCATTTCATTGCAAGTGGAATCCGGGTCATCTTCCTTATAATCCACCTCCATTTCTTCCTCTGCACTGCCTGATTGTGGAACTTGAATACGTTCAGGTACTTTAAGGTTTATATGCTTTAACAGCTTAAACAGTTGCTCCCATTGAACTGCCTTTCCTTCTCTTGGTAAAACATTAACAGACTTTGTTTGCTTGGCTTTATCTACAAAACCCTTCTTCCTGTTCTGCGTGCTAGCAGGTATAACTATCTCCTCAGTATATGAGTCAGAATTATAAGCATTAACTCTTTCCAACTTTCCTCTCCTACCTTGGAGTTTAACTGTGGGAGTTTCACAGCTGTGACATCTGTTGGAGGTAGCGTCCTCCGAGTCAGAGCTGCTCAGGGAATCACTGCAGGATTTTCTTCCAGCTTTCCTGGGCTTTCTCAGCCTGAAGATTTGTCTTTCTTCAGAAGAAGCTGAGCCTTCCGTTCTAGCTTTCTTACAGCCAGCCTTTTGCCCTTCTCTCTCCTAGAAGGAAAGTACTCAGCCTGTCCTCTGGCCTTTCCCCAGCTGCTGCTTCTCAAGCTGTTCCCGTGGCTTCCAACACCTCCAAGGCTTCTAACAGTTCTACCGAGTCTATCACTTTCTGTTTGCTTAACCTTAAATGCTGGGCAGTGTGCCTCCCCCTCTGGCTCCACCCACAGGTGTCCCTTATCCTTACTTAGGGTTGCCATGGAGTCTGGGTGTGGCTTCAGCCTAGCTCTGCAAGCGTGGTTTCTTTCACTGCTTTTACTTTTGCACATGTGTTTAGGTGAGGCCATACCCCTTAAAGAAGCAAAAGTTCCTTTTTCCTCTATTTCCCAGGGCTGTGCTACACTCTCCTTACCACATAAGCCAATAAAGCTGAGAGCTACCCAGCCACAGCAGACCCAGCAGCGGCAGCCCCCACAGGGCCTTTGAGTCCCTGATAGAGTACATGCCCTCCCAGGCCATCCACGGAAAACAAACGTCAACAATCTCAGGAAGTTTATGTCACCTCATCCACGGATGGAGGGACAGAACATAAGAACCCTGGACTCTGTCCATCATAGAAGGTGGTACAGGCCTCATTCCCAATGCCTGCCTCCTCCTACAATATTAAGGAAGGTCAGTTCTCACAAGTGCACCCCAACTGAATCCAGAGGTAAAACGTATCCTAGTTCAGGAGGAATACAAGAGGTAACTCATCATCAACATGGTTCCGGGTTCTACTCCCCCTATTTCCTCATAACAAAGACAACAGGAGGTCACAGACCCATTTGAGATCCCAGAGGACGGGACAAGTTATGTCTCAGGGAGAAGTCCAAAATGATTTAACTAGGAACCTTACTAGCTTACCTCCACAGCCAGGACTGGCCTTACTAGCTTACCTCCACAGCCAGGTCACAAGGATGCCTACTGCCATGTTCACAGCCACGAATCACCCCATAGGTTCCTTTGGTTCCACTATCAAGGAAGGCACTATCACTACAAAGGTCTTCCCTTCGGCCTTGCCTCAGCAACCAGAGTATGCACAAAGTGCATGGCTGTGGGAGCTGCTTTCCTCTGTACCAGGGGAATATATGTCCACCCCTACCTGAACGAGTGGGCCATCCGGACAGAGTCACAGACAGAAGCCCAGGTCTCTCTCCCTCTTACACACTGCGTGTACGCCAATATCTAGGCTGTCTCAGAGATCTCCGGGAATCCTTTCTGACTCCCACGCAATCGCTGGAGTTCAGAGGAGCAAGGCCAGATAGCAGACTGGCAACGACCTATCTGCTGCAGCCTCGCTGTCCTTGCATTGTGCAACTGGTATCTTCAGCACTACAAACAACTCATCTCTCGGCCCGAGAGATGCTCCAGCTGCTGGGGCACATGGCATCTATGGTGCATGTGGTCCCCTATGCACGTCTCCACAGGAGAGCAGCCCAATGGTCCCGCCTCCCCCAGTGGACTAATGCAACAGGCTGTCTCTCAGATCTGAGAGTAATCTCAGACCGCCTTACCCAGTCCCTGGACTGGTGGTGTTCAGCACCAAACCGGTTGGAGGGGCCACCTGTCCTGCAACCCCCACCTCTGATCGCCATAACAACAGATGCTGCCAAAGTGGGGTGGGGTGCTCATCTACTGGACACCTCCCCCCCCAGCCACCTGGAGGTCCAGGGGATTCATTTCAGCATAAAGTCTTTGGAACTCTGAGCAATGCGCCTGTCCCCTCAGGTATTCCATCGCCCTTGACAGGGCAACAGAGTACTAGTTCACACAGACAATCAGGTAGCCATGTCCTAGGTGGACAAACAAGGAGGAACAGGCTCTCTGTCCTTTTGTAACGAAGCTTTTCAACTGTGGGCGTTTGCCAGAGAGCATCAGACCCATCTCCTGGCGGTCTATCTCCCTGGCAATCAGAGATATTGGCCAGACAGACTCAGTAGTGTTCTGCTTCCGCACAAATGGTCCCTACACATGGACCACCTCTCCAGACTATTTCAACTCTAGGGAACCTCAGATATAGACCGCTTTGCAAGTCTGTCAACTGCCACACGTACACGGTTCTGTCCACCAATTCCGGCTCATGGCTGCCGAGTGAGGGATGCTTTCTCCCCACCTGGGGGCATGAATTCCTATATGCCTCTACTGCCATTCCCTTGATTGCCAAGACCCTATGCAAGCTCCAGGGGGACAGAGGCAACCTGATCCTCATAGCCCCACGCTGGCAACACCAGGTGTGGTACCCTCTGCATCCACATCTGTCCCAGGTCCCACACCTGGACATTTGGTCTGCCACAGACCTCCTGTCGCAGGAGGAGGGGACACTATGGCATCCAAATCCCCAGTCTGTACACCCCAGAGCCTGGCTACGGAAGGCTGAAAAGGTTTCCCCCCCCCCCCGCCGGAAGTGCGAAATGTCCTTTATGCTTCCAGGAAACCACCCACAAGGCGGTCTCATGTGTTCAAGTGGAAGAGAGTCTCCAGTTGGTGTCCACAAAAGGGCGTCAACCCTCGTGTCATCCCTAGAGAAGCATTGGTGGGTTACCTCCGTTACCTATCAAACACTGGTCTCCAACGTAAGTCAGTCAGAGCCCATTGACGTGCCATTGCTGCATCATCTCCACGCATCAATGGCCAAACCATTTCCTACCATCCGCTCAAACCCTGATGTTGGGAAGGCCTGCCTCTAACGACACCTCCCCTGAAACCACCTCCAGTGGCATGGGGTCACATTCTGGTTGTAGGCCAGATTATGCTGCCGCCTTTTGAGGCCTTAGCCACTACGTCCATGATGTTTCTGTCCTGGACGTTACTATTCATTTTTGCAATCACATCAGCAAGGCGTATCAGTGAATTGCAAGCTCTAGTGGCTGATCCACCATACACAAGGTTTCAGCATGATAAGGTCGTCCTACGGACACATCCACACGTCATGCCTAAGGTGGTGTCGTACTTTCATTTGAACAAACAGGTACATCTACCTGTATTCGTCCCATAGCCTCATGCCCCAGATGCAGAGACGACTCATTATACTGTGGAATGTAGACGAGCTCTGGCTTTCTATCTGCAGGGGACCCAGCAACACAAAAGGTCCTCTCAGCTATCCCTACACTCTGATCCTTCCCATGTGGGTACAGCAGCTTCTCAAAGAGCTCTATCCTACTGGTTTGCTAACTGTCTTACTTTCATCTATCATGTCAAACAACTTTCACTGTAGGCCCATGTCACCGTTCACAATGTGAGAGCCATAGCAGCCTCTAGGGCTACCTGGTCCTCGGTTCACACCTTCACGGCCCACTACTACTCAGATAGAGGCTCCCGCAGGGATGCTATGTTTGTTCAGGCTGCTCTCCAACACCTCTCCCATACGTACCCAACTGCAACCCGCCTCCCATAAGGGATGCCATACATCCATGGGAGGTAGTGGCACCCCTCCACAGGGCCCCACCACTCTGGGGACCCTTCCCTGGCATCTAAAACTAGGGGGTACGCACATGTGAGGACTAATTCCTGCCTGTTTGTGGGGATCGCATAGTTACCCACCTGTACCAGTTGATGTCCCGGAACAGCAGTGATAGGTCTTCACACCCAAGCCATCTCCCCTAGGAGATGTCTCTCTCTATCTCCCCTTCCCTGTCTCTCTCTCTCTCTCTCTCTGTTTGCCTCAGCTTTACACTCAAGTGGAGAGAGGTATTTGTGAAATGGGGGAGGGCAGCACGCAGGTGCTGTGCGATGCTGCTAAATGCTTTCTTATTGGACGGTGCGGGGCGTTCCCGCACAGGCTCCGTTAGCACTGCCGCTACACACATGTGCAGACCTATTCCTGCAGTTCCCAGAGATCACCTGTTACAGGTGGGTAACTATGCTGTACATGCCACACACCACGGTGGAGGAGGAGCAGCAAGATGCTGCCCCCACAGATGTATGTTTATGTTGGCCACCCACCAGAGATAACCGGTCACTGATGACCCCACCCATTGTTTGCATATCCCCAGGTAGAGGATCTGAGGAAGAAGGGGCGGGAGCTGTGTCAGCACCACCCTGCGTACCTTGCCCGCTTCCAGAGGGGTGCGGAGTCACACCGTGATGGTGAGTATTGCCGAGCCTGCTGCCCAGGTACAAAGGTCACATTGGACCACCAGCTTGTGTGGTGGCTGCATATGTACATGTGTTATGTGACACACATGATAGTGTGCTAATGACTGTCATCTTCCACAGGGGGCGATGACAACGGTGAGGACCCAACCACATCCACCTATGCCCTGAGGCGCCCCCCCCTACCCACCATGCGAGGGAGGTAGAGGTGGTGGTGGTGGAGGACCCCGAGGAGGAGCCGGAGGGCAAGGAGGAGCCGGAGGGCGAGGCCGAGGAGGAGGTGCCAGAGTTCTCCCCCAAGGAGGGGGATGATGGGGCCATGGTGGCTGTGGGGGGCGGGGTGGCAGGGGAGGGGGAGGGTGCGGCTGATGTGGGGGTGGGGGGAGGGGTGGAGGATGGTGTGGAGGGTGGGTGGGAGGTGGCAGGGGGGCAGAAGGGGTGCATGGGGGGAGGGGTGGTGGGGGATACAGGGCAGCACAGGGCACTGTGGGTTCCCGCCAGCCACTGCAGGTGTCTGCAGAAGATGGGCGGCAGAGTGTGGATATGCCATCCAGGGCCACACACATGTCACATGCACATGCCACCACACAGACCCCTGGCACTATGTGTGTGTGTGGTGGCATGTGTGTGCATGACGTGTCTGTGGCACTGGATGGCATGGAGCTCACCCTCCATCTTTTGTTGCACACCTGCCAGTGGCTGATGGTAGCTGTTCAGCGGGTGGCCGATGAGGTGGAGCGGCTGCCCTGTCGACAGCCATCCCCTGAAGGGCGTCACAGGCGTGAGTGATGGCACCTGTGACGTCCACACATGTGCCCTGTGCTGTCCTGTGTTCCACCAATGGACATGTGGCAGGGGATGGGTTGCGATGTCACACATTGTTATGTTGGTTGACAGTAAACTGTTGTTGTTGCAAGACACAATAGTCACGTGTTTCCCTTACCAACTCACTATGGATGCAAGCATGGGATATATGTGTGGACAGGTATGTGCAGTAAAGGAAGACATGGATATCATACGTGGACTGGCTCCACATGCAGTCGTGGGGGCTGACCATGTGTGTAGGGGTGTGAGTCCAGGGTAGCGCATGAGATGTTGCAATGTAGAGGGCGTCACGGGAAAATCCATGTCACAGGGATGGGCATAGTATAACCAAATGCGTTTGTGGGAAGCAGCAGCCGACCTACGCAAGCCACCCATGTCTGCCTGTGCCACATGCATGCCTAGGGGGGGGGGGGCAGGCACATCAGCAGTGTTGCAGGCAGGGGCAACGGTCACACATATGCGTCCAATGTTGGGGGTATGAGGGGAGGGAAATGGTGATGGATCACAACACTGAATATGTGACCTCAGGACAGTCCCCCTGTTGCAACCTGGGTGGCTGTGCAAACCGCCACGCTGCAGCCCAGGGGCAGTGACCACACACTGTGCATGGCACACACGGCATGTGATGGCATCTGTGCAGTAATACCTGGCAGTGCAGACACCCCACCAGTGAGGGGCCTGGGTGCAGGTCATATGGTCAGGGACACGACATGCGTTTGAACACTACATAGGGGACCACAGAGACACACATTGGAAACACACGTTGCATGTAGTGGGTCACAGCTGTTTATTGTGCACACAGTCACCTCCTGCGTGGCCAGCCACGCCTCCCACGGGCCAACTCCTCCCACGGTGCTGCACCCTCTCCTGGTGCCTCTGGTGCTTGTGCTGGTGCTGCCTGACGCATCAGGGCCAGGATGCCCTCCAGGGCATCAGCAATGCGGGTGAACGGCCCCAAACGAATCTCCTCCCGGATCAGCCTCAGCTCACTTGTATTCTCCCCCATTGCCCTGTAGATGTTCTGGAGTGCCTGCCGAGTGCCTGTGGGTGGGGCACAGGGTGTTATGTGAGATAACTCTCCAGCAATCAACCATCACACAGACACATGTCACGCATATACCACCAGATCATTATTGTGATAGGGCAGACTCTAGTAGACACAAGGATAGAGGTGAAAGGCATCATTCAAACATTAGGAAAGGTCACAGCCCTGCACAGCATACGGTCCAGCAGTTCTCTGGGGAAAGCAAACACAGAGATCCACATGCTGCGCTGACACACCCACGTCTTGCAGACGTAGCAACAGGCTCGGGGACCGATAAGAAACACATGTCTAGACAGTCCGGGAGGTTGAGCAGGAAGCAGGGACATCAACCATGGCTAGAGAGCAGCAGTGGCGATCAGAGGAAGTTCGAGGAGAAGCAGCCCAAGAGGGGGCACAGTTGGAGGGAACACAGTAACTGGAGTTAGGAAGCCTTGTGGGGGAAGGGACTGAAGCAAGTGAGGCAGAGTGGGAGGGGACACAAAAGTGGTCTGGGGTGCACAGGGAGGGTGAGAATGGCAACCATCAAACCCGAGCACTGACAGAACCAGCTTCAGGGAGTCCAGAGGTGGGTGCCCACGACCCAGTGCAGAGGTCTGCAGGACACAGCCTTGATTGGGGATCCGTGGCAGAGCTCCAGGGAGTAATGTAGGCTATATAGCAGAGGACTGTGTCCTCAGAGCTGGCATGAGATAGCCGCACAACTGCAGAGAGGGGTGTTTTCCAGGCCAGGTACTGCCTATCCCTATTCACTAGTACTGTGTGTAGATGACCCACAGGGGGTTTGAGGTTGAAAACACCCTGAGGCATTTGCCAGTCGTGTGCAGCAGGGCAGTTCAGCACAGGTACCTGCAGTAATGCAGGTGTACTGTAAGGGGAGTGCATCCTCTGAGAATGACCAACCTATGGATTGTACGTTGTGCTTTGCAGATAGTATGGGAAGCCTCTGCGAAGCTGAGTGAGATAAGCTGAGTGATACCCAAATAACCAAATATCTTTGCTTTGCTAAAGGACACTGCCATGTTTGGTTGTTCTTCTGTATACGTGGCAAACAGCTGCATTTGGATTGAATGAATGTAACCTCTGTCAGCACACTTGTGTACAGAACTGTCTTAGGCACTGCTGGATAGTTATACCGGTGCACTGATTTTGTACGTTTGCGCTGGGTGGCGGAATAAACCTTGTCACATCCTTGCCTGTAACTCTGGCTCCATGACTATTGATTATCAGAGGGAAGACTACATTTCCCAGCATGCATTGCAAGGGGAGGGTTTTTTATGGAACCATCAATAGCGAGTACTACTGGCTACCCCAGCCCACCAAACCTAGGGCAGGGGGCGGAGTATGACAGTATGCAGGACACTCCTGCTTGCCACACATGCAAATGAATGGCCAGGGTTAGACATGTGTGTCCCATGAGCCAATCGCATGCCTGGACAGTGTCCTGACGAGGGCTCATGTGACCCACATAGCCCACAATATGTCAGTTTGGCAGGTAGATCTGGTGATGTCTGCTATGCACACTGGTTGTCTCAGGGGGGACAGGGAGTGTGAGGGGTAATTGCACACACAGTCCTATCCATATATGTGTCCCATACCTCAATGCAATGCTGGGGCACATTGCAGATCATGTTGGCAGACTGTGATGCATTACAATACCCATGGCGGGCTGCCGATAGGCCAGGGTGTCTGGGGGGCCCGTGACAGTGGTTCCCATGGGTGCCGTTGTCTGATCACCTGGGGTATATGGCCATGCACAGTATGTTTGTGTTGGAGCCACACACATATGCTGTACAATGGCAAAACACACCATGGGAGGGTGGTACACAGATGGCACATGGTGTGATGTAGAGGCCCAAACAGAGCCTATGGAGATAGAGAGAAAAGATTATTGTACCTTTTGAGAGACTGACAGTCAGCCAGCACCCACGTCCCAGTGTGTGCATGAGAGAGGCAAGCAGAGGGAGACAGGAGCTGAGCTCACACACCCAAGCACTAACATGGTAGCAAGCTGGGATCCTGATTACTCACACCTGCTCAGGGAGGCATAGCCAGGCCTCAGGGAACAGACATACCAAATACAGATAGGGGCTCCAGAGGGGACGACAGGAGCAGCTTCCGTGAGACGGACATGAGCTCCAGAGGGGAGGGGACATGGTTGGAGAGTCTCAGAAACTTCAGCGAGTTGGGGACCACGTAAGGGACCTAGCTGCATTTGTGGAATTGCAGCCAGCAGAGCAGACGGAGGGAGGGTACAAATTGTTGATAGACACCTGCTTAGAGGGAGAGAACAGGGAAACCCTCAGACCCCATTGCCGGATACACGGGCCTCAGAATCTGCGCAGGTGGGAAACCAGCACTAGGGCACGGTGTTATATATGCTCAACCTGGAACAGAGTTCCAGGGCAGTGCTCCAGACAGGGACTGCAACCAGAGAATCAGAAAGCATGTCGGGACAGCTGGAGAGGGTTAGCTGAAAGCCAGAGAGGGGTCCACACAGACACAGGTGTTTTCTAAACCTTACCTTGTAGACCTGTGTCCAGGGGAAACAGCCAAATTCTTAGAGGGAGGTTCCCTTATACCCTGTGATAACAGTTTGCCGCCACACTCAGGTGGCCATGGGTTTGCAGACATGCAATTGGACGTTAATGAGAGTGCCCCAGGAGTGGTCCTATGGATTGCACGCTCTGCTTGGCAGATCGTATAGAGTCGCTTTGCTAAACCTGTGGAAAATAGATGGGTGAGAGCAGAAAATAGAGCAGGTGTTTTTCTTTGGGGAGACAAAGCTGCTTTGTTTTGCTCTGTTTCCTACCCATCATACATGCTGCACATTTGTGGTGCAAAGAGTGTGACAATGCAGTAACGTTCATTTCTGTACATACCCTCCAGCAAACACCTGAATAGTGTCCTGTCTTCCTCTACACTGACCTTTTTGGTTTTGCATGATACACATCTGATCATTTTGCCTTACCACTCAACTCACAACTATTCTGTGTCACTGGGCAGAGGAACTACCACTCCCAGCTGGCCTACTGGGAGGCAACAGGGTTTCTCTCACCTTCTGCTTACAGAACATTATAGCAGCCCCAAACCTCTGTGCCCTGGCCGGGTGTGGGGTTGTGACAGTGGCACCTGACCCTCCACATCATCCACAATCACATATGTTGCCATCCAACATGTGGATGTCGCCCCAACACCCATGGGGATCAGTGTGTATTGTGGCAAAGTCTTCCAATCTGATCATGGGCTAGGTGAACAGCATAAGGGAGTCACCCTGTTCACGGGGCCTCTGTGAGGTGTGCAGGGTCAGAAGGGCAGGACCACCTTTCAAAGGTGGGATAAACGCAGCTGGGACAGGTTACAGGAGATGCGCTATAGAGTCAGAGGGAGGGAGTGGAAGCACAAGGATATCAACCCTTACTTGCGCAAGTGCACTGCTGCATCACGTTTTTGACAGCAGAGGTGTTTACAAACACCTTGGGAAGAAAGGGATGGGGTTGGATACCAGTGCATGTACACCTTGGTAAACGTATGGAGGGTTTGGATGGAGCAGGGGGAGCAACAGAGGATGCAGCAGAGGTGGACAGACTCCAGAAAAGCATGGACAATGTAATGCTGAGGAATCCACAGCAGGTGCTAACTCCTGGGGAAGGGCTGTGATACCCAGAGCTGGAGAGGTGATTTCCCTGAGTCAGGTTGGCAACAGGGGTGGCAGCTGGGAGGTGGCCAGTCTATCAGAACACCACAGAGGTTGTTATCTGACCTGTGTGATCGAGTGGGTGACTTCCAAACCAATGCAATTGGGAGACTCAGTGTCAGAGCTACAGGAAGGGGACATGTTGATGGCTTTGTCTGTATGCCCAGCTGTCGATCAGAGGTGTTGACGTACAGGCAGCCTTGAAGGACCTGTTCCTCTCCCAAACCATGTTTAGAGCATAAGCAGTGAGGAGGTACATTCCTGTGTGGTTTGAGAGGGGACATTACTGCAACATATGGTTGTGCGCAACGCTATGATTCGTGCTGTTTTGGCAGTTGTGTTTACCCTCTGCACAGGCAGACATCTAATTGGCTGCCATAGACATATGTGCTTTGATCCTGTCATCTCTGCAAATCCTGGTATATGAGTTTGTTGACACATTTTGACTGCTAATTTGATATGCTAGGTTTGTTTTTCACCTGGAGATGCAGACTACAGGGAATGGAGGCTGAGTGACATTAATTGACATAAGATGTTTGGATTTCTGTTTTTTATGCTCGGATTGTCCAATGACTATAGGACAGGTGGCATCCTGTTCTCTGTGAGAAGGCTGGGCGTCTGCCATGAGGCTGACCGTTTCAAGGGCAATGATTGCGTTCTGTTTGTTTGGCTGACAACGTGCTGCACTTTACGCAACATTCCTCATATGTCTGCATCTGTAGATGGTACCTGACCCTGGGCTGTTCTGGTGTGTGTGACATAAACATTATCTGTCATAAGCCATACCCTTCTGTTCGCTCAAATACATCCCTTCTACTTGAACCATACATATAACAGCTGAGGAAGGAATGTTGCCACAACCACCACGCCCACACCAACTAGAGACTAGTGGTTTGGGCGTTGTGGTTGTGACAGTATGTTGTTACCCACCTTCCACATTGCGCCGTGCCGATGCAGTGTGGGCCCTCAGCTCTGGCAGCATGGTATCCGTGCCTGTGGGATGTGCGCCTGACAATCCAGGTGCCTGCATGGGGCGTTGGTTGGCCTCCACTCCAGGACTCACACCAGCCTGTGAGATGCTGGCTGCATCCCCCACTGTCGCCCTGCTGTTGATGTGTGGCTCCTGTGGCCCAGCCACCTCATAGTCTGGATTCATGTCCTCACAACCACTTGTGCTGCCCCCAGAGACTGCAGCCTTGGCCTCCTCCACACCCTCAGGCTCCTCCACACCCTGAGGCCTGGCCACTTCCTCCTCCTCATGAGCCCCCATGACACTGTAGTCACCTGCATTGTGAAAAGCCAGAGATAGCACACATATGTGTAGACACTCCACCTATCTATACGTGTGTACTACAGCCACCACGCATATGATGGGGGGGGGGCCCTGCATGTGTGCTGCATAAAATACCCACTACGCAGCGGACTACGACTATTCAGCACCTGTTGGCCACTGCCAAGTACATGCAGCACTGTGCAGATAGTATGTCAAACAAACATGCCCTGATCAAAGGCCCTCACAATCCTACAGGGGATGTCAATAACAGGTGTGAGGGTAGGGTAGTAGCAGGTGTGTGGGGACATATTTGGGGCAGATGGGGAGAGGGATGGGATGAGGGCCACATGTGGAATGGGGCCAGGAACATGGCAACCAAACAGGGTGTGCAGGGGTACAGCACACCCATGTGCCCCCGGGATAGGTACATGGTGGGGCTCAAGAGACAGGTATGGGAGGGTGGTTGCAGATGGCTGATGTCTACACAATGGAGATTGCAGGCATGGCCTGAGAGCTGAAAGGTGTACATAGCATACATACCTGCCTGAGGATGGGCGGTGTCCAGGGCCTCTGGCAGACCAAACAGGTAAATTGGCCCTAAATGTTCGGCCAGCTCCTGTTCCAGGGCCGTGAGGGCTGGGGTGAAGGGGCCACCCCCACCAGTGCCCATCGCACGTTGCCGCTCTGCAGCCATGTGTTGCCTCACACCTCTTTTTATATCATTAAACCTCTTTCTGAGGCTGTCGATGTCCCTGTGTGGGCCCCCTGCCTGGGCAACTGCCACCCGCACCTCCTCCCACAACTCTGTTCGTTGGACCACAGTTGTGTGGCTACTGAGCCGCCCATACAGGACCTCATAGTTTTCAAGTACACAGGACAGCAGGATGTGGTTCTCCTGTGCATTGAACCTTATAGCCCTCCTCCTTTGTGGGGCAGGCACCGGTATCCGCTTTCTCTTACCAGTGTGGATACACTGTGTGGGCTGTGGGCCACCCGATGTGCCTGCCTCTGCCACCATACGCCCAGCTCTCCCTGCCCTATGTGTGTCCTCACTAACAGATGGGGCCCCCTCCTCCCCCTCCCTCACCCTCTCCATCTCCCTCTCCGTCTCCCTCTCCACTCCTGGCATGGCCTGTTGCTCCATGTCTGTGCCCTCTGTGCCCTGTCCCACCCAGTCACTCCTTCCTTCTCTTGGCCCTCTCACCTCCACCTCACACCTCCCTCCTCACCCTGCTGTTTGCCCCTGACCTCACCTCACCTCACCCCCTTTCTCCCTCACTTGCTCCTTGCCTGCCCTCCTCTCTGTCTACCCTGTTTTATCCCATACCTCACCTACACAAACCAGCCTCTGACACTGCCAAACGCAACACAGTACCTCTACTACTCTCACCACACACCTTCTCTCCTTCGCTTACAAAACACCCCTCAACGTGGACCAGGTGTGCAGGCTGATTTATAGGTTTTTTTACGTTGCACCCGTTGCGCATGCGCAGTTGTGCGAGCGTGGTGCGTGTGTGCGCCACGTGTGTGTAACTCGCTGTGCATGGGCGTTTGTGCGCACCGCGCATGTGCAACTCGTTGCGCATGGGCATTTGTCTGTGCGTGCCACGCATATGCAACTCATTGCGCATGGGCGTTAGGATGCGCATCCAAACCCCCATGCGCACCGAGTTGCACATGCGTGGCGCGCACAAACGCCCATGCGCAACGAGTTGCACATGCGCGGCGCGCACAGACAAACGCACATGTGCAACGAATTGCACATGCACGGCGTGCACATCCAAACGCCCATGCACAGCGAGTTGCACATGCGCGGCACGCACACGCACCGCGCTCGCACAACTGCGCATGCGCAACGGGCGCAACATAAATAAAAATATAAATCAGCCTGCACACCTGGTCCACGTTGAGGGGTGTTTCATAGGCGAGGGAGAGAAGGTGTGTGTTGGCAGTGAGGAACGGAGAGAGCCAAAGCAGGTGTATTGAGGAGTGTGGCTGGGATTGTGATTGGTGTTGGGTGTATTGTGTGTGTGTGGGTGTGTGTGGTTGTGTGTGGTTTGTAAGGTGTGTGCCCTGGTTAGGGAAGTTCGTGTGTGTGTTTGACTGTGTTAGGGGAGCCGGACGGGTGGAGTTTATGGCGGCTTTTTTTTTTCCGCAGCTGCACTGGGAGGTGGGCAGCTGCTGCGGTTGCTGGACAGAGGAGATGGTGTCTATGGGGCTGAGGCACAGGGCATGGGTGTAGTCCCGCTGTAAATCAGACCTGCAGCTGTGGGGGCAGGCCAGGCAGGTGTTGTGCGTGCACGGCGCAGGAGGCGTGCTGAGGTGCAGGCTCAGCAGCCTCGCCTCTACAGGCCCAGGGCCCAGCTCCAGGGCATGCGTGAGGACCAGGTCATCTCCCTCTACCGACTGAGCACAGGAGCTATTAGGGTGCTCTATGAGGATCTAAGACCTGACCTCGAGCCCCTGACTGATCGGTCCCATGCCATACCAGGTTTAGTCAAGCTCCTTGCTGCCTTACATTTCTTTGCCTCTGGCTGTTTCCAGTCATCTGTGGCCGCAGTGGGTGGCATGAGCCGCCCCACCTTCTCACGCTGTCTCCACCAAGTACTGTGTGCCATGGTAAGCTGGGTGGGGAATTACATAGCCCTTCCCCACACTAGGCAACAGTGGGGGACCCTGAATCAGGCCTTTGAGGCGTTAGCCGGGATACCACACGTGATGGGAGCTATTGATTGCACACATGTTGCCCTGGTCCCACCTAGAGACAGGGAGGTAGTGTTCCGCAACCACAAACACTATCATTCCCTGAATGTTCAGGTTGTATGTGATGCAAATCTGCATATTCTGAATGTGGTCCCTAGGTTTGCAGGGTCCACCCATGACTCCTATATCCTGCATCACTCAGCACTATTCAGACAATTTGAGGCAGGCCGGTATGCGGACTGTATATTGCTGGGTGGGTATTTCCAGATTATAACATGCACATGGTGTTCATGTGACTACGCACGTCCACAAATGTCTGTCCTGGTGTTGTATCCCTCCTTGTGTGTGTGTGTGCCATCTGCCCACATGTGATGTTGGGGGGGGGGGGGGTTGGTGCCCTTCACATCCACCTGTGATGCTGGTTAATTGTCTGCTAGCATTTGTATGTTATTTACCATTGATGTTATTGCCAATCCATACAACTAACCCTTGTCTTGTGTATTTTAGGTTCACAGACTCAATCTGTACTGGAGTAGACACCCAGGAAGCACTAGATAACATGAGGAGGGGTCTAGCTAAGCTTGATGAATGTTCTCGACCTTTGTAGCTGGGAGTTCATGTTTGGATATGTAAGGTCACGCATTTGGGCTGTGGCAAACCAGGGGAGCAAGATAGTATAGGGGGTGCAGTACCTTTGGCCACTGTAGACGAGCGGGACCTAGGCGTGGTTGTGTCTGCCGACCCTAATGTAGATGACCAGTTTGGAAAGGTGATGCCAAAAGCTAGGGGGCTGCTTGGGTGCATACAGAGAGGTATTGGTAGCAGATACACAGGAAGGGACACTGCCTCTGTATATGTCATTGGTGCAAACTCATGAGGGGTACAGTGTGCAATTCTGTAGACCGCAGCTTCAAAAGGCTGTGAACAGGATGGAGACAGTGCAGAGGACGGCTACTGAAATGATTTGTGGTCAGCAGTATGCAGCATATGGAGACAGACTGCTTGATCTTAATATGTAGACCTTAGAGGACAGGCAGAATAGAGGTGATATGCTTGAGACTTTGCCAGACCTCCATGGCATACATGTTCTGGGAGGGCGCCTCCTTCAATTGACAGCACGTTCTTTCATGGTTGCTATGCTGACATATCCTTTGAACATGAGATCAGTGGATTGGTGGTATAGTCTCACAGTGGAGGTGGTAGAGATGAGGACAGTAACTGCATTACAATACACATGGGCCACACACACAGGATCTCTAAAGGTATAAATGGGAGTGTTGTAGTTGTGGCCATGGACGGACAGACTAGATAGGCCACATGGTCCTTTTCTGTCATCATATGTCTATTTTTCTCAGCTGCATAGTTGTGATGTCATATGTTTCTGTCAGAATGTGTTCTGCATTTGTTTTTCACGTCTATATCTGTGTCCCTTTGGGTGAACATGAGCTCCTGCATTAACGTGCCACATTTCTTTCTGCAGGTGATGCAGGATATGGGTGTCGCCCCTGGCTGCTGACCCCTGTGCATCAACCACAGACATGTGCAGAGCGGAGGTACAATGAGGCCCATGCCTCCAGCCGCTCTGTCATAGAGCGCACCTTTGGCGTGTTGAAGAGTCGCTTCAGGTGTCTGGATAGGACAGGCGGGGCCTTACAATATCAGCCACAGACTGTGGCAGAGATAATCATAGCCTGTTGCATCCTGAACAACATTGCTCTCAGGCACAATATCCCTGCAGAGATTAATGAGGATCTGAAGTGCCCCCCTGTACGTGCCTGTGGTGACACACGGGAGGGCACAGCGGTCAGGCGGAAGTTGATTGCAGAGATCTTCTCATGTACGTAATGCATATGTTCCCACCTACATTTGTTGTTATATGTGTGTGCTGGTAATAGAGGTTAATGTTTCTATAACAATATCATTAGGATGCCACACTGCACTGACATTTAACAGACAATCCCAACGTCACATATAGGCATGAGTGTGAAACAAACAATGTGGGCAGGGCACAACAGCAGGTGGTGGTGGTGGATTATGTGGGTGGGTGGTTCTAGGCCTGTGGGAGGTTTTGGGGTCACATTCCTGGTTGGTGGCTGGTTGTGATAGCAGCTGCTGTGCAACCACAGTTAGTTGGTTTGATGCTATGGGTGCAGCACAGTGGGAGGCATGTGGTGCGGGATTCACAGTGGGAAAGCAGACCATGTTTGGGGACAGTTGTCCAGCTGTGTGTGGTTTTATTGTACAATTTTGAGCTGCTTGTGTGGGTGTTTTGCTCCTGTCAGCTGGATCTGTGTGTCTGTTTCTTTTGTATGGCACTACATGTCATACATAGCACAATATACATGCTCAGTACTAGTTTTTCATGATGGTATTAACTATCCTTGAGGGGTGTTCGTGCAACCCCACAGTGTGCCTGAATGTATAGGTCATGGCGTAGCCCTGACATGGATATGGTGAAGGATGGGGACCTGTGCAGTGTCCAGCCAGGGGGAGTATCATTGCTACATTTTGTTGTTGTAGAGTAGCCATGCAGTGCAGTGTTGCATATGTACACACAGAGGTGATCCGGCCCAGATCAGCAAGGTGTGGGTTACAGTAGGCGAGCTGAGAGCTGAATGTATGGGTGGATTGTGTTTTAGGGGTGTTTTCAGGGAGGACCCAGCATATCTAGCTGATGCTATCTCAACATAAGCCACATGCCTCAGCTACAGGCTGTGTATGTGTGTAGGGGAGGAGAGTACAGTCCACGACAACAACTAAATTGCGGACCCTAGCGAAGGAGGTTATGTCCACATACACACAGAGACTCAGATGGGAGGGTTTTTTTTTAGGTGCACATATAGTCTATCCATGCTTTGACATTCTCACTGTCACACAGTGGGATGACATGCAGCCATCATGGTCAGGTCAGAAACAGACATGCGGGTGTGGTTTAGCAGACATGACGCAGACATTGAGATCTATTTGTGCACATCATCAGCACACAGCTGTCAATATTATTCAAGGTATGAGATGTACACACCAGGAAATGTATTTGGACAGTGGATACAGGAGGTGTCCCTGCATATTTCTGTGTGTTACAGCAATTGACAGTGGGGTAACAGACGACATTGGGACACCAGTACACATGGTGAGGGGGCATTGATGGCAATATGGGGGACCATGGCTAAGACTGCAGCCTTGGGGTGAGGCAGAAACATGGTGGGGAGCAGACACTTCTATTGACCAGTGTGTACAACAACAGAGAGGTGAGGGAGGGGACAGACAGAGTACGGACCCCTGTAGTTTGCCTCCAACACCTCAGTAATGCCTCTCATATGGGAGAGATCTGGACAGTGTGATAGTGAACAGTCAGTCTGTATGTGATGTTGTGGGGTCTGAAAAGCTGGGGACAGGAAGGTGAAGTGTGTGTTGTACAGCTAGAACATGACATATGTTTGTTTCCCTTGTGTTTCCCAATGCACAGGACATACCTGGTGAAGATGCTGGTGCTGTGGCGCATTGGCACGTGACTGTCAATCAGCCAACATGCTGTGGTCTGGGGTAGGTGGAACTACAGCTACATTGTCTGTGCCAGCAGTCAGGGTGAACACATGTCCTCAGTGATGTGTCATATTGTCCAGATGTTGTGGTTCATCTCTTTTCCTTGCACCTCCCTAACCCATATTTTGCTGTTGTCACACATATCCCCATGTGTTTGTGTCCAGTATGTCCTCTGCAACACTGTCTCTGGGACATGTCCAACAGAGCTGCATGTGTGTGGAGGTTGTTGGTTTTTGGGTGGTGGCGTACACTTGCACCCTACCCCAACATTGTACCATCAGCCAACACCAGGGTATAATTGCTTTTCACTGGGCCTTTATGTCTACAAATCTCCACTTGTGCACATACAGGCCGTACGCTACAGCTGGCACGCTGACCTTAGCATACTGTGTGGGTGTGTGTTTTTGGGTTGGCTGTGTGATGATACAGTGTTCAGGCATTGTACATTATCATGTGGTTTGAGGGGTCTGTGCATCTGGGGGGCGGTGGTGACTGTGCTACCTGTACCTTAGTGCTGTTTACCTTGTGAACGTTGTGGACATGTGTTGTGTGCTGTGAGCAGAACTGTGTCTTGTGTTGTGACGGACCACTGTTGACCAGCATTTTTGTATCACAGATATCGCCATAATGTGGACATGCATCAACAGTGGCGTGACATGGTGATTCTACACATTTTGCTGACATTGTCTCCCTTCACTGTGACCTGGTATGGCCGTTGAGTCGCTCAGGGGATCGATGACATACACCTGATGCACACACAAGGTAGTTTGCACCTTTGTTATTTGGGGGGTGACATCTGCCTTTACCTGTTGATGAAATATTTCTTTACGGAAAGAGTAGTGGATCCGTGGAATAGTCTCCCAGTGGAGGTGGTAGAGATGAGGACAGTAACTGAATTCAAAAAAGCATGGGACCAACACAGAGGATCTCTAAAGGTAAAAAGTGGACTGTTGTAGTTTTTGTTATGGAAGGACAGACTAGATGGGCCTTGTGGTCTTTTTCTGTCATCATGTTTCTATGTTTCTATGATTTACTGTTTGTCTCATGTACATATCGTGTTGCCTCTCTGTTCACGGAAACAGATGCACATAGTGTGTGTAGCTGTGAGACGCATGTGTAACATGGGCATGGACATGACCATATCCTGTCACAGGGCCTACCTTGGCAGCGTAATGGACTGAGGTAGGTTGGACATAAAGTAGCTAAACAGGTAGAAAAGGCGACGGCAAAAGCTAGAAGGATGCTTGGGTGAAACGGAGAGGAATGGCTAGCAGAAAAAAGGAGGTGATAATGCCTCTGTATAAGTCTTTGGTGCAACCTCATTTGGAGTATGGTGTGCAATTCTGGAGACCGCACCTTCAAAAGGATGTGAACAGGATGGAGTCGGTGCAGAGGGTTGCTACTAAAATGATTAATGGGCTTCATTATAAAGCATATGAGGACAGACTTAAGGATCTTAATATGTACACCTTAGAGGAAAGGCGGGATAGAGGTGATATGATTGAGATGTTTAAATACCTCCGTGGCATAAATGTTCAGGGAGAGAGCCTCTTTCAATTGAAAGCAAGTTCTGCTACGAGGGGACATGGGATGAGGGTGAAGGGAGATAAATTCAGGAGTGATATGCGGAAATATTTCTTTACGGAAAGAGTAGTGGATCCGTGGAATAGTCTCCCAGTGGAGGTGGTAGAGATGAGGACAGTAACTGAATTCAAAAAAGCATGGGACCAACAAAGAGGATCTCTAAAGGTAAAAAGTGGACTGTTGTAGTTGTTATGGAAGGACAGACTAGATGGGCCTTGTGGTCTTTTTCTGTCATCATGTTTCTATGTTTCTATAAAAACATATGAGGTTGGGTTTGGCTAATGTCTTACAAGGCCCAGGGACTTGCAGCCCTGGTAGCTTCCTTTGTTACCAAAATCCCAAAGAATACAAAGGTCCGAGTGGAGGGAAACAAAGGCATTTATTTCCCTTTCTTGCAAAAAGGTTCATATGCTTGGACAAAAAACCATCAACACAAGTTCCTTACTCCAGGTTAAAGAAAAAGTAAAACATGGCGTTAAAGCAAAGCTGTTATCTTCACAATAAATGGTGTGTCAAAACAAACAGTCTCTATTCCCCAAGATAGAGCTTATGTGCTAAGCAAGGACTCCAGGCTTCCTGTCTTACAATAACTACAGTCCATCTCGGTATCTGAAGCAAATTCCACCTGCATCGGTTCCCCTTCTGAAGCCTCTGAAACCAAGTCAGTACTTGCTGGCAAATTGTAATCAGGCTTTTTATATATCCTCTGCACAACCTCCCAATGCTCAGGGCTGAATGTAGGGCGTCGGTCCTGCGCCCTCCTATACTGGGAACTGTCTTCCTTTTGCAAGTGTTTTACCTTAGCCTCATGCAAAGCTTTGTCATTAACAAGTCTCTCATTCGGTACGTGTTTCTTGCACCTTATCTCATAGGCAGTTTCAGACGGACAGTATTCCTCTGCTCCCTGTCCTCCCCATACACCAGCAGTCTGCAACCTGCTTTCAGTTAAACATGGGTTACCTTTTCTCCTTGGCTTGTCTACTCCCGGTGAGGTTTGAGGCCTGCTCCGGCTGGGATCCTGCCTGGACTGAGCAATAGGCCTTAAGTTCTCCAACCGTCCTTCTGTTGTCTTTAGACCGCAGTCACAGCCACGCCTTTGTCTCTCTGGACGAAAAGCACTCACTCTGGATGGAGCTATCCCACCTTCTCCACGGTTGCTTCTTTCCTCAAGCCACTGTGGCTGCTGCTGCCTCCTGCGAAACCCTTGTCCAGGGGTTACTGCTTCTTCTGGATATCTTGCCCATTCATTCGGATGTCCTGCCCATCCTGTTGGTTCTGCTGGTTCTCCTGGCCGTTCTGCCGGTTCTGGCCGTTCTCCTCCTGGCCGCCCTGCTTCCCCTGGCCGTCCTCCTCCTGGCTGTTCTCCTCCTGGCCGTCCTCCCCCTGGCTGTTCTGCCCTCCAGTCTTCCAGACTCCCTTTAAGAGGTACTCCTCTCTTCCTTGAT